>JAOPSE010000033.1:9033472-10325797 GCA_029449295.1 Zea luxurians | reverse complement strand
CCTCAGCTCCTACGCGCGAGGCGTCGCCGATCCGCCCCTACCTCAGCTCCTGCCCGCGGGGCGCCGCGGATCCGGCCACCCTGTCCTGCGGGGCCGCGGATCCGGCCTTCCCTGTGCGCGGCCTGTGCGCGCGGATCCGGCCGCCCTGTTCTGCGCAGCCGCGAATCCGGCGGCGCTCTCCTGTGCGCAGCGTGCTCTCCTGTGCTCCTGCACGCGAGGTGCCGCGCGCTCTGCGTTCCTGCTGACCCTGGGTCTCTGCGCAGATTTGTCTGCTTTGCCTCTCCAACAACAGGGACGCTGTCTGCCTGCTGTCATCTGCACCATCGCGGTCACCTCGTCCAGATCTATTTCGGCGACGTGGTCCTCTCCGATCAGTCAAAAATTCGCCTGCCTCTTATGCTGATCTGCTTGGAGTCAGTCTACCTGCCTGAAATTTTGGTACTCTCTGACTGTTCTCTTGCTCTTCAATATGTCGACCAATGCTATTGTTGTCAATATTGTGCTCGATGGTCAGAATTATCCCGAATGGGCTTTCTGTGTTCAGAATGCATTACGAGGTCATGGTTTACTATTTCATTTGACTGAAGATTCACCAGTCCTAGCAGCCGATAGAAGCAATGCTGCTGCAATCAAGACTTGGCAGATCAATGATGGCAAAGTAATGGCTGCTACGGTCAATAACACTAAACCAACTATGATTATGCGTCTGTCTAAATTCACCACTGCTAAGGCTATCTGGTCACATCTGAAGGACCGGTTTGTTCAGGACAGCGGTGCTCTTTTACATACCCTCATGCAACAGACTCATGTCATTGAGCAACATGATATGTCCATTGATGAATATTATTCAGCCTTTGATCGTCTTATGAGTGCATTGACCTCCATGGTGCCTACTTGTACTGTTGTGCCTTGTCCAGCCCACAAGTTCATTGAGAAATTCTTTACCTACAGATTTGTTATGGGAGTTCGATCTGAATTTGATTCCCTTCGTGCAAGGCTGCTTCACAGTTCAGATACTCTCACCATGGCTCAGGCATTGTCAGAATTGCTTGTTGAAGAGACTCGTTTGAAGTCTATGTCCTCTATTACTGGTCTGAGTTCTCACAGTGTGTTGGCTGCTGCTCAGAGATCTAGGAACACCTCCTTTCAGCCTTGTGAACACTGCAAAAAGACCACACATCGGTCTGAGAACTGCTTTGCTAAGTTTCCAGAAAAGCTGGATGATTTTCGTGTCCGTCGTGCTACTCGTGGTCGTGGTACAGGACCATCTCCTAGAGGCTCAGTCGCGATTGCTGCTACTTCATCTGTTGGTGCTTTGTCATCATCCTGGGTTCTTGATTCTGGAGCTTCCTTTCATGTGACATCTGATCAGTCACGGCTGGCGTCTACTACACCTGTCACCGAGGGTACTTCTGTTCAGATTGCTGATGGTACATTATGTCATGTCACCCACAAGGGTTCTCTTTTTGATCCAACTTTTAATGTCCAAATATATTTTTTGTACCTCAGTTATCCATGGATCTACTATCAGTTGGTCAAATTACCGATCACAATTGTTTTGTTGGATTTGATGACTCATCTTGTTTTGTACAGGATCGCAAAACAGGGGATGTGATTGGGACTGGCCGTCGCCGTAAATCTTCGCCTCGCCTCTACATCTTGGACACTTTGCATCTTCCTTCATCCCCTACAACTACACCTCATGTGCTCGCTGCTTCGGGCCCCACGGCGTCATTCGCCCAGTGGCATCATCATCTGGGTCACTTATGTGGATCCCGTCTGTCTACTCTAATAAAGTTTGGATGTTTAGGCTCTACTCATGTTGAGTCTAGTTTTCATTGTAAAGGTTGTCATCTTAGAAAACAAATACAGCTTCCATATTTTACTAGTACTTCCCATTCTGCTAAACCTTTTGATCTAATTCACTCTGATGTTTGGGGTCCAGCTCCGTTTGTTTCTAAAGGTGGTCATAAATATTATGTCATTTTTATTGATGATCATTCTCGTTATACTTGGATTTACATCATAAAACGCCGCTCGGAATTGCCTTCTATTTACATGTCCTTCATTCGCATGGTTCACACCCAGTTTTCTGCTACTATTAAAACTTTTCGTTCAGATTTTGGTGGTGAATTCCTATCTGATAATTTTCGCCAGATATTGACCATAGAGGGTACTCTAGCTCAACTTTCTTGTCCTGGTGCTCATGCCCAAAATGGTGTTGCTGAACGCAAACATCGTCATATTATTGAGAGTGCTCGTACTCTTTTGGTCTCTTCTTTCGTACCTTCACACTTTTGGAGTGAAGCCGTTTCCACTGTCGTGTATCTCATTAATAGACAACCTTCATCTAAACTTTCTGGTAAATCACTGGGTGAAGTTCTTTTTGGGACTTCTCCACGATATGATCATCTTCGTGTGTTTGGATGTATATGTTATGTCTTGTTACCACCACGTGAGCGAACTAAATTGACTGCTCAATCTGTAGAGTGTGTATTCCTTGGATACAGTCCTGAACACAAAGGCTATCGTTGTTATGATCCATCTACTCGTAGTATTCGGATTTCTAGAGATGTGAGTTTCAATGAAAATCGCCCCTTCTTTCACAACCAGTCTACTCACTCCACCTATTATCCCACAGAATCTACTTCTTTCATGTGTCTTCCTTCCATTCCCGGATCTGAACCATCATCTTCTACATCCACATCTGATGTTCTCATTCCCATAACACCACCTTCCACCTCCACACCATCCACCTCTTACTCTTCTAAACCACCTATCATCCAAACCTACATTCGTCGTTCCCGCTCTATTCCTACGGCTGGTCCTGATACTGATCCTGTACCCGATTCTTGTACTAACAATAATGAGTTTAATGATGTTTTTAATCACGGATACCGTCTCCGTGACCGTGGTACCATTGAAGCTCCAGATCGCTATGGTTTTCCACGGGCTGGTGTGGCAATTGTTGAACCCACTACATATCAGGAAGCTTATGGGATTCTTGAGTGGCAGCTAGCTATGATTGATGAATTGGCTGCTCTTGAACGCACTGGTACATGGGATATTGTTCCTTTACCCTCGCATGCTGTTCCTATCACATGTAAATGGGTCTTCAAAGTTAAGACAAAATCAGATGGTTCCATTGAGAGGTATAAAGCTCGTCTTGTGCCCCGTGGTTTTCAACAGACTCAAGGACTTGATTATGATGAGACTTTTGCACCTGTTGCGCATATGACTATTGTTCGAACCTTGATTGCAGTTGCAGCCTCATCTTCTTGGACTATATCCCAGATGGATGTCAAGAATGCTTTTCTTAATGGCGATCTACAAGAAGAAGTTTATATGCATCCTCCTCCAGGGGTTGATACTCCCTCAGGGCATGTTTGTCGTCTTCGTCGCGCATTGTATGGGCTGAAACAAGCTCCTCGTGCTTGGTTTGAGCGATTCATCTTTGTCATCGCAGCTGCTGGTTTTTCTTCTAGTGAACATGATCCTGCCTTGTTTGTTCATGTCTCTCCAAAAGGTCGTACCTTACTACTATTATATGTGGATGATATGCTGATTACAGGTGACAACTCAGAACATATTTCTCATGTCAAGCAACATCTTAGTAAGGAATTTCAGATGTCTGACTTGGGACCGCTTAGCTATTTCTTGGGCATTGAAGTTCAGCAGACTCAAAAAGGCTTTTATCTGTCTCCGTCGAAATATATACAAGATCTTCTTGATCGCTCTGGACTTACTGATACACGCACTATTGCAACACCGATGGATATTCATTTAAAACTTCATCCGAAGGATGGGACCCCACTAGCAGATCCAACTCGGTATCGTCATATTGTGGGTAGTCTTGTTTATCTCACTATCACCAGACCTGATATTGCTCATGCTGTCAATATGTTGAGCCGATTTGTATCAACACCTACTTCAGTTCATTATGGTCATTTGCTTCGTGTGCTTCGGTATTTACGTGGAACAAGATCCAGATGTTTACTCTATGCTTCAGATAGCCCACTTCAGCTTCATGCATATTCAGATGCCACTTGGGCAAGTGATCCTGTTGACCGTTGTTCTACTACAGGTTACTGTATTCTCCTTGGGTCATTTCCCATTGCATGGAAATCCAAGAAGCAAGCGGCCATATCTCGTTCTAGTGCTGAAGCAGAACTTCGGGCACTTGCTACTACCACTGCTGAAATTATTTGGTTGCGCTGGGTCTTGGCTGATCTTGGTGTCTCTTGTGACACTTCTACACCTCTGTTATGTGATAACTTGAGCGCTATACAGATTGCTCATGATCCAGTGAAGCATGAACTTACTAAACACATAGGTGTTGATGCATCCTTTACTCGATCCCATTGTCAGCAGAAGACTATTGATCTTCAATATGTGCCCTCAGAATATCAATTGGCAGATTTCTTCACCAAAGCACAAACAAGAGCACAACATCAGTTTCACTTGATCAAACTCAAAGCTTCAGATCCTCCATTTCCACCTTGAGTTTGAGGAGGGGTGTTAAGGCCCATTAGGCCCAGGCCTACTGGCTATATACATTATCTACAGTCCTTAGGGACCTATTATCAATTATCAATCCCAAGGTTAGTAACACCTTTTTTATTGTGTTCAAGTCAAAGTTTAGCCCATTACAGTTGTACTTTGAGAGGTTTGGACTGTCTCTTAGTATAATTCTCAAGTCTCTTAGTATGATTCTCAAGTTTTATCTTATAGCTGCATGGATCCATAGCATTGCTATAAAAAGTTAATTCTCTGATAGTTGTTGTTAAACCAAACTATATTGGGTTTGTTGGGTGTTTTGACAGTCTATATATGCTTCGTGTCCTCCAATCGCTGGACCTTTGTCTCACTATATTGTCTTAATAGGTCGCACAAACAGAAGCAAGTACTCATATGCTCCTAAATCTGGTGTGAGGTACGACGGGTTTTACAGAATTAAGAAGTGTTGGAGGCAGTTTGGTGTTCAGGTAACTTAGCTCTCCTCCTGTATACAGATTGCAGATGTAGCTATACTTTCATATTATGCAGCTACTTGTCACCTACAAATGAAGCTAAGTGTAAGAGGGAAGAGTGGAACAAACAACAACATAAAAGGTGAACTAAGATGACCAATCATTTTGTTGAAAAGCTGGTTGTTAGTTATTTGTTTGTTGGACGTGAATAACCATTCTTGTGTTGCTACTGCTTACTTTGATAATATATTTTTTTTGTTTTTTTTCTATGCTTCCAACTCATACTATCTCTCCTTGTTTATCCTATCCAGGTAAAGGCTGATGTTGTTTTTAAGAAAGTTGCTTTAAACTCTATATTGAATCTGAAGGTAGCGTTAGATCTGCCCTTACTTTTCTTTGTTGTGGTGTATAGCAACCAGTACTTGGAAACATAAGGAGGGTGAACATTTTCTTGCTGTCTTGAGGAGGCTTGAGAGATTCCTTGATGGTTGGATTGAAACAGAAAATGTTGAGAATGAAATGCCAATTTCCTTTGTTGTCTCAATCCATTCCTAGGCTGGGATCGACCAAAAAATGGTGAGGTTTTGTTATGACCGGCCACACTACCTAATGATGACATTAGAGATAACTGATATAGATGAGTTCATGCACATATAGACCATATGTGACTTTCACACTGTAAGACCCAAAACTGATAGAAAGAAAAATGATAATAATAATAAAATAAATAAACAAATATAGTTAATATAGTACTTTGGGAATTAGGGAATGAGAAAAGAAATTTGTAATAAAGTCAATTATTGTTAGAGTCAAATATGAGGAGAATAAAATAGTAATACTTAAAATAATATGGTGTATATTCACATTTAGATTTCAATTGAGACATTTGGAAAATCTGAAATTTAAAACAGGAGTACAAATTTGAGTTTGAATAATTGAATTTGGAATTAGGAATAGAAAATGGGAAAGAAAATTTCAATTAAGCCATTTATTCCTCTCATAAATAAATAACAAGAAAAATAATAAATAATAATATTGAAAATAGTAGAGGTGATATTCACCTTAGTTTTAATCCTGACACTTGGAAAATTTGAAGTTCAAAACATGAGTTTGGTTTGAAAATTGAAATAGGAAAAGTAAAATCAGAAAAAAAGGAAAAGACTAAAGTCATCATGGGCCGACTACCCTCCCTCGCAGCCCAATTCTATCTGATCACTCGTGCATGGCCCGCCTGGCTCTCTCGCGTTGCGTGCGCTTTGAGTCACCGGCCGAGTGGGCCCGCGTCGCCAGCCTCCATGCTCGCGCGCTTGCTCTGTCTCACTAATGTGTGGGGTCCGGCTGTCATAACCATCCCCTTGCTTTGAGTTCACCTCAACCGAATCCGTTGATTCCGCGTGGGCACATAACAATCGACGCCTGGAATCCGGAGCCGTTGCTGCGCCCAGATCTCACCTCGGGGCTACTTAAGGAGGTAATCCGCAGTGCCCTACCCCTCCCTTATCCATCCTGGCGGACCTTCGCGCCTAGCAGAGAGTGACGAAAGGGGATTGTGGGGGGCCGCCGCGGTAGACCTGCATACTCCGATCCGCTTTGCTTCAACCGCTGGCCTGGACGTGTCGTCGGAGTGCCTTTGAGTTGCCCGCAGCTCAATCGGGGGAAAGGGAGGGACCTGGTGGTCGGGAATTGATAAACGGAGCAGTAGTCGCCGCCGTGGTCCACACTTCGCCGTGGGCGGGGCTTGGTGTGTCGCGATCCGAGGTATGAAGCCCCCCATGCTTTTCGTCTTTCTCCTCTCAATGTATTGCATGCGCTAGTGGTGGGTTTGAATACCGGGGCACTGGGTTGGGAGATCGCCGGCGGTGAAAGCCATCGTGTTCTGCTTGGGCCCCGCCGTGGCCGGTACCCAGGAGAGAGAAAAGTGGGGTCCATCGGATAGCCCATCGATGGATGAGATTAAATGTATGGGCAAGTAGTGCCTGGCCATCGAATTCAGATGGACGCTCCCGATTAAGCGATGCATACCCCTTCGTTCTTTTGATATGAGACGTTGATCGGCGATCCGATGGGTTGGATCGGATCGGACCTTAATGAAATCCGGGTCGTAGGGTGTCCTGTGGGCGGCTGTGATTAAAAGGTTGTTACCCTTTCAGTTATGTGGATTTTGGGCCCTCGGATTGGGATCGGACGGTCCATATCGCGTATTGGTTCATACCTATGCTGATCTAATCAGGGCCGTCTATATTTGATTTGGCGACCCAAACGCATGAGTACCCTTTCGTCCGACAGCTTTTACAGAAGAACCCCTGTAGATTTTATAAAATAACCTGTTGTCAGTGTGGTGTTGGAGGAATAGGGTTTCGGTCCCTGGAATTTTGCGCATAGCACCCTGGAAGAGTTCAATATAGTATCCGAAGTCCAAATATGATATCTGGAATAATAAAACCCATTAAGAAATGGATTTTTATATAGAAAGTTAATCCTAAAACTTCACAAATTCATAACTTCTTCGTTTAAACTCCGAATTGACCCATTCCAGTCGCGTTAGCTTCATAAAAATATTCTCTATGCAGTAACAACATTAATTATACCATAACGCATACTTTTATAGTTAGATATTTATTTATCCTTTGTCTACTAGATTAACTCTACTAATCTAGGTTAATCTCTCTATATATATAATCTGGGTAAAAGGTAATCCCTAATCAAATTATAATCTAGATTAAAGTTGGATTAGTTATTCAGAATATATTTTCTCATATACTGTATAATAAACAATTTATAATATAATTTAATATTCAAACCACATAGATCTTCCGTAAATCATAACTCAGTAACCGTAACTCCAATTTTAGCGATTCTCGAACCCACGACCTCGTAGCAACGCGTAGATTATTATTATGCAATTTGTTCTTATGTTTGGTGTAATGTTAATTTTGCCTATACCATGTTTGTTTGTTTTGCTACGACTAGCAGTGAGGTTACGAGTCACTTGAAGAGCAAGTTGTTACCTGGAATCTTAAGTGCCAGGCAAGTTGTGCCCTTGACCACTTTTATTACTCAATAATGTTCTTTATAATCATTTATTCATGCATAGGTTTAATTTTGATGGGACCCAATAGGTCACCCTAGTCTGATTATCTTATTACCTTGTTTACCCCTGAACTATTTGGGTAGTTTTGCTATTGCTCTATATGGTTTTGGGTTTAATATTACATTATGTTCTTTATAACCAGAGCCTCATACTCGGCCACGTTGTTGGACGCCGGGAAATGGAGGCGCAGCACGTAGCGGAGGTGCTTCCCGAGGGGTGAGATGAAGAGCAGGCCCGCGCTCACTCCTGTTTTCATCAGCGACCCATCGAAAAACATGGTCTAGAGTTCCGGCTGGATCGGAGCTGTTGGAAGCTGGGTGTCGACCCATTCAGCCACAAAGTCCACCAAGACTTGAGACTTGATGGCCTTCCGAGGGGCGAACGAGATTGTCTCGCCCATGATCTCCACCGCCCACTTTGCAATCCTACCCGAGGCCTCTCGGCACTGGATGATCTCCCCCAGGGGGAAGGATGACACCACAGTCACCGGATGAGACTCGAAGTAGTGTCGCAACTTTCGCCGTGTCAGAATTACCGCGTACAGCAGCTTCTGAATTTGCGGGTAGCGGATTTTGGTCTCGGACAGTACCTCACTGATGAAGTAGACTGGCCTCTGGACGGGCAATGCGTGCCCTTCTTCTCGTCTCTCGACCACGATCGCGGCGCTGACCACCTGAGTGGTAGCGGCGACGTAGATCAAGAGGGCTTCTCCGGCAGCGGGGGGCACCAGGATGGGCGCGCTTGTAAGGAGCGCCTTCAAGTTCCCGAGGGCTCCCTCGGCCTCGGGGGTCCAAGTGAAGCGCTCGGTCTTCCTTAAGAGGCGATACAGGGGCAGGCCTCTTTCGCCGAGGCGCGAGATGAAGCGGCTCAGAGCCGCAAGGCATCCCATGACCCTCTGCACTCCTTTCAAGTCCTTGATGGGCCCCATGTTGGTGATGGCCGCGATCTTCTCCGGGTTGGCCTCGATGCCCCGCTCGGAGACGATGAACCCCAGGAGCATGCCTCGGGGGACTCCGAAGACACACTTCTCGAGATTGAGTTTTATGCCTTTCGCTTTGAGACACTTGAATGTCGTTTCAAGGTCGGAGAGGAGGTCGGGGGCTTTCCTCGTCTTGACTACGATGTCATCGACGTAAGCCTCGACCGTTCGACCGATGTGCTCCCCGAACACGTGGTTCATGCACCTTTGGTATGTCGCACCCGCATTCCTCAAACCGAATGGCATAGTAATGTAGCAGTACATGCCAAAAGTTGGTGACTCCCCTTGTGGCGTGGTCGGCCCGAGCGAGGTGGTGACTCCTCCGAGGTTGAGGTTGAGTCCAAGCCCTGGGGTCGGGCGAGGCGGAGATCGTCTTCCGGAGTCGAGGTTGAGTCCGAGCCCTGGGGTCGGGCGAGGTGGAGACCGTCTTCCGGAGTCGAGGTTGAGTCCGAGCCCTGGGGTCGGGCGAGGCGGAGACCGTCTTCCGGAGTCGAGGTTGAGTCCGAGCCCTGGGGTCGGGCGAGACGGAGACCGTCTTCCGGAGTCGAGGTTGAGTCCGAGCCCTGGGGTCGGGCGAGGCGGTGATTCCTATGGCGCCCGAGGCTGGACTTGGCTGCTGTCAGCCTCACCCTGGCGGGTGGCACAGCAGTCGGAGCAGCGCAGGCGGCGCTGTTTTCCTGTCAGGTCAGTCAGTGGAGGGGCGAAGTGACTGCGGTCACTTCGGCCTTGTCGACTGGAAAGCGCGCGTCAGGATAAGGTGTCAGGCGATCCTTGCATTAAATGCTCCTGCGATCCGGTCGGCTGGCGAGGCGATCTGGCCAAGGTTGCTTCTCCGCGAAGCCTGCCCGAACTGGGCCTCGGGCGAGTCGAAGGTGCGTCCGTTGCTTGAGGAGACCCTCGGGCGAGGCGCGAATTTGCCTTGGTCTACCGTTCCTGCCCGAGGCTGGGCTCGGGCGAGACGAGGTCGTGTCCCTTGAGTGGACGGAGCCTTGACCGGAATTGCGCCCATCAGGCCTTTGCAGCTTTGTGCTGATGGGGGTTACCAGCTGAGATTAGGAGCCTTGGGGGTACCCCTAATTATGGTCCTCGACATATGGCGTTCGTAATAATATATGTTTTATTCATTTTCGTGTAACCATTGTGCTCTAACATTTTATCGACTAGGTTGTGTACCGTGGAAACGCACGGTTATTGTACTAGTAGATCTTTATGCAACTGATTTTTGTCGCTTGTACCGCCATTTCAGGTATCATCGGCAATCACTGTGGTACCGATAACTACAATAGCTCGATTATTGACGGGAACCGCTTGATTTTCCGATAAATTATAGCCAAAAAATAAAAATAAAGCAACAAACCGAGCTCGAATTATCGCTACCGTTACACATATGATGTGTGATAATTGAGCGACTGTTGAAAATTTTCGCCAAATTTCAGAACGGTGGATTGCACCATTCCATAGTCCCTACTCCCTAAGCACTATGCTACCTCGTTGTTTCCTCTTCTATTCCACCTACTCAACGAACAGAGTACTCTGTTCTTTTAAAAACAGAAGTTTCATGGTTTTTATTTCTATTCATTGATTGACCGTTTGCTGAAATAAAAAATCGAAACCTATGCTATTGTTGGTGTTTGTGACATAGTAGTGCTTAAAGTAGATCTATTAAGATAGTACTAAGAAGAAAGGAGAGATTAAAGGGAACTGCACCTTGCTGTCGCAGGTTTGCTTCGAGGTGTTTTCTTCCTCTTCCAGTGAGTTCCAGCTGTAAATGAAATCGCTGCAGCAGTGGCCGCCGTAGAAAGAGATGATGCCACGGGGCGGCGGGTCTCCTCCGGCGATGGCCGGGATGCGCACGGCGAACACCTCCGCCATGTCGCGGCCATGTTTGGGCAGCTCAGAGTACGCCAGCAGTTGCTCGTCGGTTGGGGCGTCGCTGTAGCCGGTGGCGGCCGCCATGTCGGCCAGGAAGAGAAAGCGATTGGGGACTGGGAAGTGGGAAGAGAAGACAGGGATGGATTGGATGCGTGGTAGTCTTAGAGCAACTCCAATAGTTCTCTAATATACTTCCTAAATTAACAATTTAAGTATTTAACACAAAAACTCATCTTCAACAGTCCTCTAAATGAACTTTTTAAATTTAACAACTTCTTATCTAACCTTATTTTCTCTCTACATTTGGCAACCATTTAGCAACTCCCTAAACAAAAATGGTTACTGCATTATATAGATAATGAAGGTAATTGATGACATTTGTGACTTTATTTTTTTATATGGATAGATACAAAACAAAACTACAACCTATATTTAGAGAACTATTGGAGAACTCACATTTTTTTACTCCCAAAGTTATTTAGCAACTTTTTAAATCTTTGATTTAGAGAGCTAAAATTTACATAACTATTGGAGTTGCTCTTATCTGCACAAAACTCCAAATACCACCGTGCTTCCCTCAACTTTCCCCAAAAGCCCCAAAACTACAAACTGCACCCAGCTAGTAATCCAACTTGTTGACACTAATAAGTGTCTGTTTAGATATTTGGTTTTCCTTTTGTAGTTTTAGAAAATTATACTCCCCTTCTAAAATATTAGTCGTTTTAGCTCTCAACTTTCATGTATATACTTAAATGAATGATGATAAATCTAAACATATATATATATAACAAATATTGTCTCATTAGGGCTTGTACTCCCCCATTCTGTATTATAAAACATTTGACTTTTTTTGACATCAACTCTTACCATTTGTCTCATTCAAAAAATATGATTATTATTTATTTTCAATGTGATTTATTTTATCATACTAGTCGGTTACTCGTGCATTGTGACGACTCACAATAATACCCACGTAAACTATCCACCAAAAAGATCTCAAGGTTTTTTATTGGTTGTCCCCACTCTTCACATAATATTTTTTATGAACGCGCGGGTACCATAGGCAGCAAATCAGAGACCCCCATCCCTCGTCTCCCCCACTTCCAAGGTTTTGTAGAGCAGGAGGGGAGAAAAGAGACGGGCATACCTGTTCGTTGCCGGAGAAGGACACAACGAAGACCTGGACATCTGGAGGCGACATAGGTAGTATACCGCTAGATATATAGGGAGAGAGCACGGAAGCAGAGAAAGAAGCTCAACTAGAGCAGCTCCAAACCAAGAGACACCCGCACCAGGCGTCAATCCGAGAAGGGCGAGAGAATGCGAGTGTCTTCCCAGCCCTAGACCCACCGAAGCGACACAACACCACTACCAACTCCATAGGATATGCCGACTGCTGCCACGCTACGGGCCTTAGTTGTCCAATATCTCAAACCTAGACTCCTCATCGCTAAGATAACCTAAGCGTGGTAGGCGCCACCATGTCCTCCTCGACAGCACAAATGGAGAAAGGCTAGGAGCATGACCGACTCGCTCCGTACCCGCGTCGACGAGCGTCGGTCGGCTCGTGGCTGCGACCGTGGGCGGGGGCAGCAGGTTGGAGTGGAAGAACAGGGCGAAGGCAGGGATGACGAACGGGACGTCCGACAACGGCAAAAACGATGGTGCGCGCATGATGTAAAACGTCCTCGTGGACGTGCAATAGCCACTGCGCGAGTCGGTGTCGGGGCAGCTATCGGACAAATACGGGGAGGAGACGTCTGCTCCTACACCCTCTGCCGAGAATGGGGTGGCGTGGAGGTGGAGGCATGAGGCAAGAGAGAAAAGAAGAAGAATGGCGAACGAGGTGGTGGCAACTGAGGCGAGGACCATCATTATCGTGTGGAGGTATAGATGGCCAAATGAGCCATGTCTGGCGAGCCGGCATGAGGCACGACCCATTTTATAGTGTCTGGGCCAACCCGACACGATCGTCGTGCGGTGCTTGGATCGTAGCCTCGGCCCGTAGTGCTGGCTCGACCCGGCACGATTATTTTTTATTTTACAAAAAAATCATATATACATATGTACAATTTATATTCAATATTAAAAATATCTGAGCATGATGTTCTACTGGTTAGACAGCTTCGCCCAGTGTCTTCCACCCTTCTTCCATCAGGGTGTGGGTTCAAACCCCACTTGCTGCACCGCATTTTAATATTTTACGCTGAGTTAATTTGGAAGAATGTAGGGACTTTTTGTAAAAAGATGACACGGGGCAATCGTTGAAACTGTTGCTTTAAGTATAATAGAGATAGTATACTTTGAGCATGGACTAGACTTTTTCATATTTTTACAAAATCGTTTTGAATAAGATGATTGGCCAGAATTAGTATAAAAAATCAAATGTCACACCCGGATTTAAGGGCAAACCTGGGTGCGTCTCATATGTGTGACATAATTATGATGACTCAGGGTACAAAAATCAATTTCACACCTTTATTGTATAATAGAAGTTCTGTACAAAAATAGCTAAATACAATACATCATATGACGGCAACGATCCTCCATAACCATAGTTGGCTGTGAGACGGCTGCCTAGACTTCTCCGAACTCAACGTATCATCCTTCATGTTCCACATCCAGTGGTACTTGTTCTTGACCTGGTGTGATTATAGCAAGGGTGAGCTCACATACGGTCATCGCTCAGCAAGTGTGGACAAAAGTGTGGTGCAAGGCTTACCAAGGAAAAATGGCTAAGGATGAGCATTGCTTTTATTTTTGTTGGTCAAAATTTTATTAGCGGTTACTAAATATAATAAAATACCATCCAAATTAAATAAGAGATCGTAATAAAGAATAAATCCCAAAATGCAATACATGACATGTTAAATTTAATTCTATAATTTAATCATGCGAGAGTCCTGAGCCGCTCATGACCGTGAGCACGGCTAATATACCAGTTTTACACTCTACATAGGTTGCACATCTTTATCCATAAGATATGTTTCCCATGTAGCCAGTGTTAGCTAGATCCTTAGACACTTCCAAAGTGAATGGCTAGGGATCCACTGCGAGACCTTTACAAAGTTCTACTAGCTTCAGAAAACCCGCTACAGTTTAAGGACAAAGGAAGCATAGGCAGTAATTACAGCCAATACTATACTCTACAATGACGCCTCCTTGCTTTCCCCTTTGGGGTAAGATAATCCCTCACTAGCTCTCTTAGTTAATTTGCCAAGGGTGTCCCATTAAACCGTTATGGTAGCACTGTTTTCCTAGGTTAAGCTCCATGTTCTAATTAACAAAATGATCTTATCATGCACAATGATAAATAATCCAATAATATATAATAAAACATGATCATAATTGTAAGTGTCATTAACCCAAAAAAACAGATAGAGCAATAGTAAAACTACCCAATAATTCATTTATGTGTAAGGTGTAGGGTAAACAAAACTAGGTAAACTATTAGGTCCTATCAATTTAACCTAACAGTGCAAGCATTGGTGAGAACATAACAGATAACAACTAACATTTTTTGGTCAAAGAATGTGGTCAAGAACACAACTTGCCTTATACTTGCGAAAACCTTGTAGTCCAGATGCTGCCCGAAAAGTTTGAGTTTCAGATTCCTCGTCGCATCGCTTCTACTCGTAGCAATATGTCAGGGACCATAATTAGGGGTACCCTCAAGACTCCTAATCTCAGCTGGTAACCCCCATCAGCACAAAACTGCAAAGGCCCGATGGGTGTGATTAAGTCAAGGATCGGTCCACTCAAGGGACACGATCTCGCCTCGCCGGAGCCCAGCCTCGGGCAAGGGCAGCCGACCCTGGAGGATTTACGTCTCGCCCGACGACCCCCTCCAGCAACGGACACACCTTCGGCTCGCCCGAGGCCCAGACTTCACCAAGAAGCAACCTTGGCCAAGCCGCCACGCCGACCGACCGTATCGCAGGAGCCTTTAATGCAAAGGTGGCCTGACACCTTATCCTGACGCACGCCCTTCAGTCGACACAGCCGAAGTGACCGCAGTCACTTCGCCGCTCCACTGACCGGCCTAACAAGAGGACAGCGCCACCTGCGCCGCTCTGACTGTTGTGCCACTCGGCAGGTTGAGGCTGACAGTGCCAAGTCCGGCCTCAGGCGCCATAGGAAACTCCGCTTCGCCCGACCCCAGGGCTCGGACTGGGGATCGGCCCCGGAAGACGACGAACTCCGCCTCGCCCGACCCCAGGGCTCGGACTCGGGCTCAGCCCCGGAAGACGACGAACTCCGCTTCGCCCGACCCCAGGGCTCGGACTCGGGCTCGGCCCCGGAAGACGATGAACTCCGCCTCGCCCGACCCAGGGCTCAGACTCGGGCTAAGCCCCGGAAGACGACGAACTCCGCCTCGCCCGACCCCAGGGCTCGGACTCAGCCCTGGCCTCAGCCGACAGTCTCCGCCTCGCCCGACCCAAGGGCTCGGACTCGACCTCGGCCTTGGAAGACAGACTCGACCTCGACCTCGGAGGAGCCTCCGCCTCGCCCAACCTAGGGCTCGGACCGACCACATCACAGGAGGCGCCATCATTACCCTACCCCAAGCTAACTCAGGCTACGGGGAACAAGACCGGTGTCCCATCTGGCTCGCCCCGATAAACAAGTAATGATGGCGCCCCGCATGCTCCATGACGACGGCGGCTCTCAGCCCCCTTACGGAAGCAAGGAGACGTCAGTAAGGACTCGACAGCCCCAACAGCTGTCCTTCCACCAGGCTCCAGCGCTCCTCCGACGGCCACGACACCACACGAACCGGGTGCCAAAACCTCTCCGGCTGCCACAATGGCATGTACTTAGGGCGCTAGCTCTTCTCCGCTAGACACGTTAGCACACTGCTACACCCCCCATTGTACACCTGGATCCTCTCCTTACGCCTATAAAAGGAAGGTCCAGGGCCCTCTTACAGAGGGTTGGCCGCGCAGGTGTAACACCCACTTAGTAACTTGCTAGAAATAAAACCAATAGAAAAACAATTTCTCTTTATGTGAGTTTAATCTTTATGCATCATGCTGGTATTTTATTTTGTGTGCATTCCGTTACAATATAAAAATAATATAGAGAGAAATATGGTAATATCCAAATTAGGAGATTTAACCCTAATATGCAAATCCGAGTTTAGAGGAAAGAGAAGAAAAATGTACATACAAAATAAATATTATAAAGGTAATAATAATTTGTGCAAAATTGTACTCTTAACCTGAGGAAGCTTTACTACAAAGTAAATTTGAAGTTTTAATTTTGAATTTTTGGATTTCAAACTCAAAAAGGAAAACAAAACAAAGCATAAAAGGAAAATGAATAAAAAAATGGCAAACCCGTATGGACCCAAACCCCAATTCTGGCCCAACTCCTTCTAATCCTGCTCGGCCCAATTCCTGCCCTTTTGCGCCGGCAGCTGGGCCCCGGATGCCAGTCTCTCCTTCCACGCCCGTCGTCACGCGCATGTGGAGCAGCCGGTCAGCGTGTGTTTTTCTCTCCCGCTCGCTCGACCTGTGCATGCTCTGGCTCGCTGCTGACGCTGTGCTGCGGGCCCGGGCGGTCAGAATCGTCAGCCCCCATCAAACGAACTCCCGCAGTCCCGCACCCCTCGTGATCTGTTCGGTGCTGCAACGGAACCCTCACCGACCGCCTGGAATCGCGGACGTGGACCTCGCGCGGCCGGACTCGCTCTCTGTCTTGTATAATCCGGCCACCATTTAAGCCCAAGGCAAGCGCTGGGGTTTTTCCTCCATCCGTAGCCGCCCGTAGGAGAGAGGGAAGCGAGGAATAGCATTGCAGCGCGGGTCGTCAGCGGTGGACTGCTGATCCCCACGTGAAGCCACCGCTGATCGTCGGGGCGCACAGTGCGTGTATCATCGTCCATCCGAGCGGTGGTCCGGTGCTCGTCAAGGCCCTGTGACTACATCTCGGCGTGGTACTGCGCAGTCGTCGACTTCATCTCCGCGGCGGTGTTGTCTACTGGTTCGCTTCAGTGCGGTGAGACTCCTCTCCGTGCTCCTTACGGTTCCCTACATTTGCGTGCTCGGGATGGTTATCGGTGTGCCGTCGGGAGGGAAGTCCGGCCTCCATGGTGGCGCTGGTCGGCGCGCGAGGTAGAAGAAAGCCTGGTGCCGTTGGATATCCATCAAGCGGTTGAGATTAGATCGTAAGGATACCCCTTCACACGATTGGATCGGAGCCGTTGTGATGAAATCGGACGGCATCGGTCAGATCGGAGAGAGTAAAAATCTGGACCGTAGATTTAAAATCCTGTGGACGGCGATGTGTACCGGTTCGTGGTGGGGCAGATCTAATCCGAGCCATCCGCGTTTGATCGAACGGTCCAGATTAGTGAATACCCCTTCGCGCGTGCAAATTGCTAAAGAGCCCCTGGAACCTTTACAAATTAACCCGCCATCCACGTAGACTATTCCCTGTGTCGTTGACAACTTACCCCTAGACCCCTTCTGTTCTCAGATTTTGAGGCCCAGTCCAGAGCTGTTTAAAATGGAATAATTGAATTGGAAAATAGGTTTTTAATACAAAAATATATGCTAGAACTTCAATAATTCATAGAAAATTCATACTAACTCCAAATTACTCCATTCCAGTTCCTAAAATTTTGTAATTTTATTCTCTACCACTTAACGTCTCTGTTTGGTCATGAAAACAGTAAGAAATTTAATTCCTCACTTAATCCTATTTTAAACACATAAAACCTGTGAAAATCCATAACTTAAATTCTATAACTCCAAAAATTATGATTCCTGTTCCTAGAATTTTATTTTAATGTGTAGATTATTACTGTGTATTTTATTTATATGTTTGGAGTAATGTTAATTTCTCTTTATGCACTGTGCTTGTTTGTATTGTGGCGAGTAGAAGAGCCCGTTGCCGAGGATCCTGGTGAACAACAGGTTGAAGTAGCTGAGCAGGAGCTCATTGAAGGCAAGTTGTGCCCTTGACCACTTTTTACCCAATAATGTTCTCTAATTATCATTCACTCATGCATCGGTTAATTTTGATGGGACCCAATAGGTCACCCTAGATTTGTTTATCTCATTACCTTGTTTACCCCTGAATCACTTGGGTAGTTTGCTATTGCTTTACATGGTTTTGGGATAATCATTTATTATATCTATGTTCCAATTATTCTTGTTATTCTATTTATGTTCATGTCAAGTTCATTAATGTTAATTGGAACATAGAGCTTAACTTGAGAACCACGTGCCACCACAAGGGTTTAATGGGACGCCCTTGGCTGGCTAATTAGGAAAGCTAGTGGAAGACTACCTTACCCGAAAGGGGCAAGGGCAGTAGGGGAGTGGTCAGTGTAGGGAGGTCCTTGCTGGATTTTGCTGCGATGGCAGTCAGGCAAGAACCCTGCATTGGAACTTCCTATAAACTGTAGCGGGTTTTCGGAAGCTAGTGGAACTTTGTAAAGGCCTCGTAGTGTTGCCCTGCCGCGCTTCCTAGGTAGAGGTGTATGGGATTCGCGACCCCTTGGCAGATGGGTAGCATGACTTGTGGGTAAAGAGTACAACCTCTGCAGAGTGTAAAACTGGTATACTAGCCGAGCTCACGGTCATGAGCAGCTCAGGACTCTCTGATGTTTAAATTATGGAACTTAAATTCAATTTTGTCATTTGCATTGCATGGGTTTATTATTAATTTGTTCTATTACTTTATTTATGGTTTGGTATTTACTTACACTTAGTAATTGCTAATAAAATTTTGACCAACTACTTAAAAGCAATGCTTAGCCTTTAACCCCTATCGTTGATTAGCCTTACACATCACATGAACTCACACCTTTGTGAGTTTATGACCACTGGTTCCCCACAACTTGTTGAGCTATGATCATGTGTGAGCTCACCCTTGCTGTCTCACACCCCCCCACAGGAGAAGAGCAGGTGGTTCAGGAGGAGCCACAAGGCGAGGAGTATGATCTGATCTAGGTGGCGTTTCTTAGTTGACATTGGCGCCGACGATCCTTAGTTCGTTTATCTTTATTATTTTTTATAAGTCTTCCGCTACGTAATAAATACTCTGATGTTTTATGACATTTATCTCTATACACTCTGTTATTATATATGTTGTCTTCTTGGCGCATGTATGAGATGCACCTGGCTTTGTTCCTTAAAGCCGGGTGTGACAGAAGTGGTATCAGAGCAAATGTTGACTGTAGGACGAAACCTAGATAGAAATGGACAGACCCTTCACTACTTACCTTATTCTGATTCATTCTATACTCATCTCATCTTGATCTTGTCTCACCTTTTGCTATTCTACTCTGATTAGTCTTATCTCTTCTACTCTGAGACAAGATGGATTTCACACCTTGGAGTCCTACCACTATGATCTTTTTAGATAGGGAACCCAAGACAAAATTTAGAACTATTTTCTTTAAAAAAATGTTGGTTGATTGTGCTGATGCTATCTGATTTGCTTCTTTGATTGATTGAATTATTATAGAGGGACATCTTAGCATGTACCAACATAAGGTATTGAACTAGCTTTAGTAGGTGAACTATTAATCTGCTTAGCTAATAAAATCCCCCAAAGTAACCTGATTTGTAAATACCTGCCTTGTCTACTATTCTCTTACCATATGTATCTAACTCAGATGGTCAATACCAGGCGGGCTGGTGGAATTGATTTGCCTCCTAATCGACACACTCGGTGGATATACAGACAACCCCAGCCACAACCTGCAGAGATGAATCCTCCTAATCCTCCACCAGGCGGAGTTGACCCATTGGTTGCTGCTCAGATGGCGGTGATGCAGCAAATGGCGGACACTATGGCTGATATGCGTGCCCAGATGCAACAAGAACGCCAGGAGAGGCGTCAGGAAAGAGAAGACATACGACATGAGTTGCGCCAGGAGCGAGAGGAGATACGCCAGGAAAGGAGGGCGCAACAACAGCAGCTGCAACAACAACTTCAACAACAGCAGCAACAGCAGCAACAAGTACCACTGCCTCCCCCACCACCACCAGTTCCACCTCGTGATAAGCATAGGGAGTTCATGAGTCATAAGCCACCTACATTCGCTAGCTCACCTGATCCATTGGACGCGAATGATTGGCTGAAGTCTGTTGAGAAGATGTTGAATATTGCACAGTGCACTGATCGGGAGAAGGTTTTATATGCTTCTGGACGTCTGACAGGTCCTGCTGCTGACTGGTGGGATTCTTATACTGCTGCCCACGATGCTGCTGACACTATTACTTAGGCAGAGTTTAGTACACAGTTCAGGAACTACCATATTCCAGCTGGTATGATAAAGATCAAGAAGAAGGAGTTTCTGTCGCTGAAGCAAGGAAGTATGTCAGTCAGCAAGTACCGTGACAAGTTTATTCAGTTATCGAGATATGCTCCGGAGGAAGTTGCTGAGGATGAAAGAAAGCAGGAGCACTTTATTGAAGGACTTAATGGACCACTGCAGTATGCGCTAGTGGCACACACATTTCCATCATTTCAGAGGCTGCTTGATAAGGCGCTAGCTATTGAACACAAGCGTGTTCAGCTGGGAGATTTGAAGAGAAAGGCTATATCTCAAGGACAAGGAAGCAGCAGTGTTCGTCCTCGCTACAGTTCACCACAGGGTACACCGACTCGACCAGGAGGACCGCGCCCAGTTCAGCAATCACCACTGAGGACTCCACCTCCTCGATAGGCTACCCCTACTGGCACCCCGACGAAGTTTTCAGGATAGAGTCCAGGCACTACTTGTTTCAAGTGTGGGAAGGCTGGTCACTATGCAAATGTCTGCCCACAGAGGATTGCTACTACTCCAGTTCAGAATAGGCAGCAAACTCCAGGATCTGGCAAGGGATATTCTATTGCCAAAGTTAATCAAGTCAGCGTTGATGCTACTCCGGATGGTGGGGACCTCGTACTTGGTATGTTTTATGTTAATGCAATTCCTACAACCATATTATTTGATTCTGGTGCTACACATTCATTCATGTCTGCTAGATATGCCAACACAAATGAAATACCACTGCTAAATATGAGAAAACCCATGATAGTAATTACACCTAAAGGGCCTGTTGAGGCGAATCAAATGACACGTAGATTGACATTAACCATTATGGGTAGAGAATTTGGAGCTACAGCTATAATATTAGAGTCAAGCAGTATAGATCTGATCCTTGGTATGTCATGGTTAAGAAAGGCAAAGGCCGTTATAGCATGTGGTAAAGGCACCGTAGAACTCACTACCACTAAAGGAGAAAGATTTCAAGTTAATATTGCAGTAACCTCCTCACCCATGCGTGCAATGTTCTTTATACCGGAGGAGTTTGTTGGTGACAACATCCGGGTGGTTAGAGATTTTCCGGATGTCTTTCCAGAGGAGTTACCAGGGATGCCACCTGATAGAGAAGTTGAGTTTGTTATTGATCTCTTACCTGGAACCGCCCCTATTTCTAAACGGCCATATAGGATGTCCGTAGAGGAGTTGAAGGAACTTAAGAAGCAGTTAACTGAGTTACAAGATGCTGGGTACATTCGTCCGAGTTCCTCACCTTGGGGAGCGCCGGTCTTGTTTGTACAGAAGAAGGATGGATCGCAGCGGATGTGTGTGGATTATAGATCTCTTAATGATGTTACGGTGAAGAACAAGTATCCGTTGCCCCGTGTTGAGGATTTATTTGATCAGATGAGAGGTGCTAGAGTATTCTCGAAGATTGATCTCCGATCCGGTTACCATCAGATGAGGATTAGACCATCGGATATTCCCAAGACAGCTTTCTCGACTCGATATGGACTATATGAGTTCACTGTTATGTCGTTTGGATTAACCAATGCACCAGCTTATTTTATGAACTTGATGAATAAGGTGTTTATGGAGTATTTGGACAGATTCGTCGTGGTATTCATCGACGATATTCTTATCTATTCCAAGAGTGATAGTGATCACGAGGAACATCTAAGGTTGGTGCTACAGAAGCTACGAGATAACCAGCTATATGCCAAGTTCAGCAAGTGCGAGTTTTGGATTGGCGAGGTGCCATTTCTTGGTCATATTATTTCTAATGGAGGAATTTCAGTGGATCCTGCTAAGGTTAAGGAGATAATGGAGTGGAGAGTACCCGCTACAGTTAATGAGATTCGGAGTTTCTTGGGACTTGCTGGATATTATCGGAGATTTATTGAGGGATTTTCTAAGATTGCTAAACCTATGACTTCACTTTTGGAGAAAGGAAGAGAATTTAAGTGGGACGAGAAGTGTCAAGACAGCTTTGATCAATTGAAGAAAAGATTGATGTCGCCACCAGTATTGGTTATGCCAGACCTACAGAAAGGATTTGATATCTATTGCGATGCATGTGGCCAAGGCTTAGGATGTGTGCTCATGCAGGAAGGACATGTGATTGCCTATGCTTCTCGTCAGTTACGGAAGCATGAATTGAACTACCCCACTCATGACTTGGAATTGGCAGCCGTTGTGCATGCGCTTAAGATTTGGAGACATTATATCATGGGGACCAAGTGTCAAGTATATACGGATCATAAGAGTCTAAAGTATATATTCACTCAGAAGGATCTCAACCTTAGGCAACGCCGTTGGTTGGAGCTTATTAAGGATTATGATTTGGAGATTCACTATCACCCGGGCAAGGCAAATTTGGTTGCAGATGCCTTGAGTCGCAAGGAGCATGTTCATTCAGCTATTGTTGCCCATCTACCCGATGAGATTGTTGAGGATTTCAGGAGACTTAACCTGGGGATAGTTGCTCATATTGAAGGAGTTACTATTGATGTGGAACCTACTTTGGAGCAAGAGATCCGCAAAGGACAAATTGGTGATGCTAAGATAAAAGAGATTAAGGATCTGATTACGGAAGGTCGAGTTCCAGAATTTACGGAAGATGAGCAAGGCATTGTATGGTTCAAGAACAGGATATGTGTTCCTGATATTGAAAGCCTTCGAGAGACCATTTTAAAGGAGGCCCATGACTCGAACTATTCTATTCATCCTGGTAGTACTAAGATGTATCAGGATTTGAAACAGAAGTATTGGTGGTATGGATTGAAAAGAGATGTAGCTGCACATGTGGCTATGTGCAATGTATGTCAAAGAGTTAAGGCTGAACACCAGAGGCCAGCTGGACTATTGCATCCACTGAAGATACCCGAGTGGAAATGGGAAGAGATTGGTATGGATTTCATTACTGGATTGCCTCGCACCCAGAAAGGATATGATGCTATATGGGTGATTGTGGATAGATTGACTAAAGTGGCTCACTTTATTCCTGTGAAGACTACATATAAAGGTTCTCAGCTAGCAGAGTTATATATGGCTCGGATTGTGTGTTTACATGGAGTACCAAAGAAGATCGTGTCTGATCGAGGTTCGCAGTTTACCTCAAGATTTTGGAGAAGCTTTCATGAGAATATGAGTACGAAGTTGAATTTCAGTACAACTTATCACCCTCAGACTGATGGACAGACTGAAAGGACTAATCAAGTATTGGAAGATATGTTGAGAGCATGTGCCCTTCAGCATGGAGGAAGTTGGGATAAGAGTCTACCTTATGCTGAGTTCTCATATAATAATAGTTATCAGGCCAGTCTGAAGATGTCACCTTTTGAAGCTTTATATGGGAGGAAGTGCAGGACTCCCTTGTATTGGGATCAGACTAGAGAAAGACAGTTCTTTGGGCCTGAACTGATTCAAGAAGCAGAAGAACAAGTCCGTATAATTCGAGAAAATTTGAGGGTAGCTCAAACCAGACAGAAGAGCTATGCTGATAATAGAAGAAGACCATTGGAATTTGAAGAAGGAGATTATGTGTATCTCAAGGTGTCACCACTTCGTGGAATGAGGAGATTCAAAGTTAAGGGCAAATTGTCCCCTCGCTACATTGGACCATTCTTGATCTTTAGAAGAGTTGGGGAGATGGCATACCAACTCGAACTACCTGCTACTCTATCGGATGTGCATAACGTGTTCCACGTGTCTCAACTTAAGAAGTGTCTCCGTGTTCCCGAGGAACAGTTACCAATGGAAGAGCTCAGTGTTCAAGGTGATTTGACTTACACGGAGTACCCGATCAAGATTCTTGATACTTTGACTAGAGTTACAAGAAATAAGGTGATAAAGATGTGCAAGGTACAATGGAGTCACCATGGCGAAGATGAAGCGACCTGGGAAAGAGAAGAAGAGCTTCGTATAGATTTTCCCCACCTTTTCCCTAGATCTTCTTAAATCTCGAGGACGAGATTATTTTTAAGGGGGGTAGGATTTGTAACACCCACTTTGTAACTTGCTAGAAATAAAACCAATAGAGAAACAATTTCTCTTTATGTGAGTTTAATCTTTATGCATCATGCTGGTATTTTATTTTGTGTGCATTCCGTTACAATATAAAAATAATATAGAGAGAAATATGGTAATATCCAAATTAGGAGATTTAACCCTAATATGCAAATCCGAGTTTAGAGGAAAGAGAAGAAAAATGTAGATACAAAATAAATATTATAAAGGTAATAATAATTTGTGCAAAATTGTACTCTTAACCTGAGGAAGCTTTACTACAAAGTAAATTTGAAGTTTGAATTTTGAATTTTTGGATTTCAAACTCAAAAACGAAAACAAAACAAAGCATAAAAGGAAAATGAATAAAAAAATGGCAAACCCGTATGGACCCAAACCCCAATTCTGGCCCAACTCCTTCTAATCCCGCTCGGCCCAATTCCTGCCCTTTTGCGCCGACAGCTGGGCCCTGGATGCCAGTCTCTCCTTCCGCGCCCGTCGCCACACGCATGTGGAGCAGCCGGTCAGCGTGCGTTTTTCTCTCCCGCTCGCTCGACCCGTGCATGCTCTGGCTCGCTGCTTACACTGTGCTGCGGGCCCGGGCGGTCAGAATCGTCAGCCCCAATCAAACGAACTCCCGCAGTCCCGCACACCTCATGATCCGTTCGGTGCTGCAACGGAACCCTCACCGACTGCCTGGAATCGCGGACGTGGACCTCGCGCGGCCGGACTCGCTCTCTGTCTTGTATAATCCGGCCACCATTTAAGCCCAAGGAGAGAGGGAAGCGAGGAATAACATTGCAGCGCGGGTCGTCAGCGGTGGACTGCTGATCCCCACGTGAAGCCACCGCTGATCGTCGGGGCGCACAGTGCGTGTATCATCGTCCATCCGAGCGGTGGTCCGGTGCTCGTCAAGGCCCTGTGACTACATCTCGGCGTGGTACTGCGCAGTTGTCGACTTCATCTCCGCGGCGGTGTTGTCTACTGGTTCGCTTCAGTGCGGTGAGACTCCTCTCCGTGCTCCTTACGGTTCCCTACATTTGCGTGCTCGGGATGGTTATCGGTGTGCCGTCGGGAGGGAAGTCCGGCCTCCATGGTGGCGCTGGTCGGCACGCGAGGTAGAAGAAAGCCTGGTGCCGTTGGATATCCATCAAGCGGTTGAGATTAGATCGTAAGGATAACCCTTCACACGATTGGATCGGAGCCGTTGTGATGAAATCGGACGGCATCGGTCAGATCGGAGAGAGTAAAAATCTGGACCGTAGATTTAAAATCCTGTGGACGGCGATGTGTACCGGTTCGCGGTGGGGCGGATCTAATCCGAGCCATCCGCGTTTGATCGAACGGTCCAGATTAGTGAATACCCCTTCGCGCGTGCAAATTGCTAAAGAGCCCCTGGAACCTTTACAAATTAACCCGCCATCCACGTAGACTATTCCCTGTGTCGTTGACAACTTACCCCTAGACCCCTTCTGTTCTCAGATTTTGAGGCCCAGTCCAGAGCTGTTTAAAATGGAATAATTGAATTGGAAAATAGGTTTTTAATACAAAAATATATGCTAGAACTTCAATAATTCATAGAAAATTCATACTAACTCCAAATTACTCCATTCCAGTTCCTAAAATTTTGTAATTTTATTCTCTACCACTTAATGTCTCTGTTTGGTCATGAAAACAGTAAGAAATTTAATTCCTCACTTAATCCTATTTTAAACACATAAAACCTTTGAAAATCCATAACTTAAATTCTATAACTCTAAAAATTATGATTCCTGTTCCTAGAATTTTATTTTAATGTGTAGATTATTACTGTGTATTTTATTTATATGTTTGGTGTAATGTTAATTTCTCTTTATGCACTGTGCTTGTTTGTATTGTGGCAAGTAGAAGAGCCCGTTGCCGAGGATCCTGGTGAACAGCAGGTTGAAGTAGCTGAGCAGGAGCTCATTGAAGGCAAGTTATGCCCTTGACCACTTTTTACCCAATAATGTTCTCTAATTATCATTCACTCGTGCATAGGTTAATTTTGATGGGACCCAATAGGTCACCCTAGATTTGTTTATCTCATTACCTTGTTTACCCCTGAATCACTTGGGTAGTTTGCTATTGCTTTACATGGTTTTGGGATAATCATTTATTATATCTATGTTCCAATTATTCTTGTTATTCTATTTATGTTCATGTCAAGTCCATTAATGTTAATTGGAACATAGAGCTTAACTTGAGAACCACGTGCCACCACAAGGGTTTAATGGGACGCCCTTGGCTGACTAATTAGGAAAGCTAGTGGAAGACTACCTTACCCGAAAGGGGCAAGGGCAGTAGGGGAGTGGTCAGTGTAGGGAGGTCCTTGCTGGATTTTGCAGCGATGGCGGTCAGGCAAGAACCCTGCATTGGAACTTCCTATAAACTGTAGCGGGTTTTTGGAAGCTAGTGGAACTTTGTAAAGGCCTCGTACTGTTGCCCTGCCGCGCTTCCTAGGTAGAGGTGTATGGGATTCGCGACCCCTTGGCAGATGGGTAGCATGACTTGTGGGTAAAGGGTACAACCTCTGCAGAGTGTAAAACTGGTATACTAGCCGAGCTCACGGTCATGAGCAGCTCATGACTCTCTGATGTTTAAATTATGGAACTTAAATTCAATTTTGTCATTTGCATTGCATGGGTTTATT
This sequence comes from Zea luxurians, assembly GCA_029449295.1. Classification (NCBI taxonomy): domain Eukaryota; kingdom Viridiplantae; phylum Streptophyta; class Magnoliopsida; order Poales; family Poaceae; genus Zea; species Zea luxurians. Next base: position 10,298,941 of record JAOPSE010000033.1, on the reverse strand, counting down.
ATTAATTTGTTCTATTACTTTATTTATGGTTTGGTATTAACTTACACTTAGTAATTGCTAATAAAATTTTGACCAACTACTTAAAAGCAATGCTTAGCCTTTAACCCCTATCGTTGATTAGCCTTACACATCACATGAACTCACACCTTTGTGAGTTTATGACCACTGGTTCCCCACAACTTGTTGAGCTATGATCATGTGTGAGCTCACCCTTGCTGTCTCACACCCCCCCCCCCCACAGGAGAAGAGCAGGTGGTTCAGGAGGAGCCACAAGGCGAGGAGTATGATCTGATCTAGGTGGCGTTTCTCAGTTGACATTGGCGCCGACGATCCTTAGTTCGTTTATCTTTATTATTTTTTATAAGTCTTCCGCTACGTAATAAATACTCTGATGTTTTATGACATTTATCTCTATACACTCTGTTATTATATATGTTGTCTTCTTGGCGCATGTATGAGATGCACCTGGCTTTGTTCCTTAAAGCCGGGTGTGACAGCGGGGAAGGACGGGACGGCGCTCGCGTAAGCCTCTCGCTCCCTCGCGCGTGGACGCTTGTAACCCCCTACTGCAAGCGCACCCGACCTGGGTGCGGGACAAACACGAAGGCCGCGGGTTTCCCCTTTTACGCCTGTCTCCCTCCGGCTTCTTCCCCCCTTCGCACTCCGTCTCGCGCCGACCCATCTGGGCTGGGGCACGCGGCGACAATTTACTCGTCGGTCCAGGGACCCCCCGGGGTCGAAACGCCGATAGTTGGCGCGCCAGGTAGGGGCCTGCTGCGTGTTGACGAACAGGTTCCCGTCAAGCTCCAGATGGGTAGTCTCCAGCAACCTTTCCAGCCCGGGACGGTGCTCCGTTTCGGGAGTCTTGAGTTCATGTCCCTCGACGGCAGCTACGATATGATACTCCTTCCCCCGCCGCGCGACAGCGACAATGGCGGCCGACAATCCGCCCACCGATGGTGGGATCGACGACGTCTTCCCCACGTGGCGGAAGAACGACATTCGAGCTTGTCCCGTCCCCTCCCACGCCGACGGAGGAGGAGGCGGGGCAACCAAGGCCAAGTAGGAGGCGACATCTCGTCAGCTGTCGAGCGAGTCGACGGCGCCGGCGCCCCAATGGGGGGCACATCAGGCATCGACCTCGCGTCTGAGACGAAGATGAGCGCCGTCTCCCGCAACACGCCAACTCCAAGCAAACGGACGACGCCAGCACGCTCGCAAAGGACTTGCTTGGCGTCACCCTCGTACCTGAGACGACAGTGTAGTCTGCCCCTGACGCGACTTCGTCACCGCCCGTCGACCAAGAGGTACGGATCGACTCCCATCTCGTGTCTTTTGGATTCAGCCTCGACCCACCAAGCGACTTCGCTTCGGTGGACGCTCTCATAGAGGCGAGTCCAAACCCTCTGGGGTATTGTATGCGGTCACCCTGGGACCGGCTGACGGCCGTCTCGACCTACGGGCCCTCGGGTTCCGAGGAAGATGACAAGCCCGACTTTTGTTGGGATTTCTCTGGACTTGGTAACCCCAGTGCCATGCGGGACTTCATGACCGCATGTGACTACTTCCTTTCCGATTGTTCCGACGGTAGCCGCAGCCTCGGCGACGAGGACTGCGGCCCAAGTCGTGAATGTTTCCACGTTGATCTAGGGGGTCCCGGCGAAGGCAACCATCTTGGTACGCCGGAAAACGGTGATCCCCCTAGGCCTGCGCCTCGCGTTGACATCCTTCGGGAGCTAGCTGTGGTCCCCGTCCCAGCGGGGGGTCATGACCTACAGCTCGAGCAAATCCGCGAGATGCAGGCCAGGCTCGACGAGGGAGCAGGAACACTTGAGCCGTTCCGCCGGGACATCGGGTAGGAATGGGCAGGCCAACCTCCGGCCGGAGAAGCGCGTCATCTACCCCAGGGCATCCAACACCGCATCGCCGACAATGTCAGGCAAGGCCGCCACCGGCTTCTAGTGGGGTCGGCCAGAACCTGGCTGCAGCGGCAATACTTCTCCGCGTGATGCCGGAGCCATCTACCACCGAGGGGCGGCGTATCCAGGGAGAGCTCAGGAATCTCATGGAGGATGCCGCGGTCCGACGGGCCGAAAGCTCCGCCTCCCGAAGGCAGGGGTACCCCTCGGAACATCACGCCGCGACTTCTCGATTCATGCGGGAAGCCTCGGTCCACACCGGGCGCACGCGCAACACAGCGCCTGCGGCCTGGATCGCCTCGGCAACGGACACCCTCACCGCAACGGTCGAACCCACCTCGACGAGAGGGTGCGCCGAGGCTACCACCCCAGGCGTGGGGGACGCTACGACAGCGGGGAGGATCGGAGTCCCTCGCCCGAACCACCCGGTCCGCAGGCTTTCAGCCGAGCCATACGACGGGCGCCGTTCCCGACCCGGTTCCGAACCCCGACTACTATCACAAAGTACTCGGGGGAGACAAGACCGGAACTGTGGCTCGCGGACTATCGGCAGGCCTGCCAACTGGGTGGAACAGACGATGACAACCTCGTCATCCGTAACCTCCCCCTGTTCCTCTCTGACTCCGCTCGGGCCTAGTTGGAGCATTTGCCTCCGGGGCAGATCTCCAACTAGGACGACCTGGTCCAAGCCTTCGCCGTCAACTTCCAGGGCACGTACGTGCGTCCTGGGAACTCCTGGGATCTCCGAAGCTGCTGCCAGCAGCCGGGGGAGTCCCTCCGAGACTACATCCGGCGATTCTCGGAGCAGCGCACCGATCTGCCCAACGTCACCAACTCGGATGTCATCTGCGCGTTCCTTGCCGGCACCACCTGCCGCGACCTGGTGAGCAAGCCGGGTCGCAAGACCCCCACCAGGGCGAGCGAGCTGATCGACATCGCCACCAAGTTCGCCTCTGGCCAGGAGGTGGTTGAGGCCATCTTTCGGAAGGATAAGCAGCCCAGGGTCGCCCACCGGAAGATGTCCCCGAGGCGTCAACTCAGCGCGGCACCAAGAAGAAAGGCAGGAAGAAGTCGCAAGCGAAACGCGACGCCGCCGACGCGGACCTTGTCGTCGCTGCCAAGTACAAGAACCCTCGGAAACCTCCCGGAGGTGCCAATCTCTTCGACAAAATGCTCAAGGAGCCGTGCCCCTATCATTAGGGGCCCGTCAAGCACACCCTTGAGGAGTGCGCCATGCTTCGACGCCACTTTCACAAGGCCGGGCCGCCTGCGGAAGGTGGCAGGGCCTGCGACGATGATAAGAAGAAGGATCACAAGGCAGGAGAGTTCCTCGAGGTCCACGACTGCTTCATGATCTACGGTGGGCCAGTGGCGAACGCCTCGGCTCGGCACCGCAAGCAAGAGCATCGGGAGGTCTGCTCAGTAAAGGTGGCGGCGCCGGTCTACCTAGACTGGTCCGACAAGCCCATCACTTTCGACCAGGGCGATCACCCCGACCGCGTGCCAAGCCCGGGGAAATACCCGCTCGTTGTCGACCCCGTCATCGGCAATGTCAGGCTCACCAAGGTCCTCATGGACGGAGGCAGCAGCCTCAACATCATCTACGCCGAGACCCTCGGGCTCCTGCGGATCGACCTGTCCTCGGTCCGGGCAGGCGCTGCGCCTTTTCACGGGGTCATCCCTAGGAAACGCGTCCAGCCCCTCGGACAACTCGATCTACCCGTCTGCTTTGGGACACCCTCCAACTTCCGAAGGGAGACCCTCACGTTCGAGGTGGTCGGGTTTCGAGGAACCTACCACGCAGTGCTGGGGAGGCCATGCTACGCCAAGTTCATGGCCATCCCCAACTACACCTACCTCAAGCTCAAAATGCCGGGCCCCAAAGGGGTCATCATCGTCGGCCCCACGTATCGACACGCGTACGAATGCGACGTGGAGTGCGTGGAGTACGCCAAGGCCCTCGCCGAATCCGAGGCCCTCATCACCGACCTGGAGAGCCTCTCTAAGGAGGCGCCAGACATGAAGCGCCATGCCGGCAACTTCGAGCCGGCGGAGACGGTTAAGTCCGTCCCTCTCGACCCCAGCAACGACGCCTCCAAGCAGATCCGGATCGGCTCCGAGCTCGACCCCAAATAGGAAGTAGTGCTCGTCGACTTTCTCCGCGCAAACGCCGACGTTTTCGCGTGGAGTCCCTCGGACATGCCCGACATACCGAGGGATGTCGCCGAGCACTCGCTGGATATCCGAGCTGGAGCCCGACCCGTGAAGCAGCCTCTGCGCTGATTCGACGAAGAAAAGCGCAGAGCCATAGGCGAGGAGATCCACAAGCTAATGGCAGCAGGGTTCATCAAAGAGGTATTCCATCCCGAATGGCTTGCCAACCCTGTGCTTGTGAGAAAGAAAGGAGGGAAATGGCGGATGTGTGTAGACTACACTGGTCTAAACAAAGCATGTCCGAAAGTTCCCTACCCTCTGCCTCGCATCGATCAAATCGTGGATTCCACTGCTGGGTGCGAAACCCTGTCTTTCCTCGATGCCAACTCAGGGTATCACCAAATCAGGATGAAAGAGTCCGACCAGCTCGCGACTTCTTTTATCACACCCTTCGGCATGTACTGCTATGTTACCATGCCGTTCGGTTTGAGGAATGCGGGTGCGACATACCAAAGGTGCATGAACCATGTGTTCGGCGAACACATTGGTCGAACGGTCGAGGCCTACGTCGATGACATCGTAGTCAAGACAAGGAAAGCCTCTGACCTCCTTTCCGACCTTGAAGTGACATTCCGATGTCTCAAGGCGAAAGGCGTAAAGCTCAATCCCGAGAAGTGCGTTTTCGGGGTCCCCCGAGGAATGCTTTTGGGGTTCATCGTCTCCGAGCGGGGCATCGAGGCCAACCCGGAAAAAATCACGGCCATCACCAACATGGGGCCCATCAAGGACTTGAAAGGCGTACAGAGGGTCACGGGATGCCTTGCGGCTCTGAGCCGTTTTATCTCACGCCTCGGCGAAAGAGGCCTGCCTCTGTACCGCCTCTTAAGGAAGGCCGAGTGCTTCACTTGGACCCCTGAGGCCGAGGAAGCCCTCGGGAGCCTGAAGGCGCTCCTCACGAACGTGCCCATCTTGGTGCCTCCCGCCGCCGGAGAAGACCTCTTGATCTACGTCGCCGCTACCACTCAGGTGGTCAGCGCCGCGATCGTGGTTCAGAGACAAGAAGAAGGGCATGCATTGCCCGTCCAGAGGCCAGTCTACTTCATCAGTGTGGTACTGTCCGAGACCAAGATCCGCTACCCACAAATTCAGAAGCTGTTGTACGCGGTAATCCTGACGCAGCAGAAGTTGCGACACTACTTCGAGTCTCATCCAGTGACTGTGGTGTCATCCTTCCCCCTGGGGGAGATCATCCAGTGCCGAGAGGCCTCGGGTAGAATTGCAAAGTGGGCGGTGGAAATCATGGGCGAGACGATCTCGTTCGCCCCTTGGAAGGCCATCAAGTCCCAGGTCTTGGCGGACTTTGTGGCTGAATGGGTCGACACCCAGCTCCCGACAGTTCCGATCCAACCGGAACTCTGGACCATGTTTTTCGACGGGTCGCTGATGAAGACAAGGGCGGGCGCGGGCCTGCTCTTCATCTCGCCCCTCGGAAAGCACCTACGCTACGTGCTACGCCTCCACTTCCCAGCGTTCAACAATGTGGCCGAGTACGAGGCTCTGGTCAACGGGTTGCGCATCGCCATCGAGCTAGGGGTCCGACGCCTCGAGGCTCGCGGTGACTCGCAGCTCATCAACGACCAAGTCATGAAGAACTCCCACTGCCGCGACCCGGAGATGGAAGCCTACTGCGATGAGGTTCGGCGCCTGGAAGACAAGTTCTACGGGCTCGAGCTCAACCACATCGCCCGACGCTACAACGAGACTGCGGACGAGCTGGCTAAGATAGCCTCGGGGCAAACAACGGTTCCCCCGGACGTCTTCTCCCGAGACCTACACCAACCCTCCGTCAATACCGACGACACGCCCGAGCCCGAGAAGGCCTCGACCCAGCCCGAGGCGTCCTTGGCTCGGCCCGAGGCACCCTCGGCTCTGCCCGAGACACCCTCGGCTCAGCCCGAGGCAACCTCGGCCACCGAAGATGAGGCACTGCGCGTCGAGGAAGAGCAAAGCGAGGTCACGCCTAATCAAAACTGGCAGACCCCGTACCTGCAAGATCTCCACTAAGGAGAGCTACCCCTCGACCGAGCCGAGGCTCGGCGGTTGGCGCGGCACGCCAAGTCGTTCGTCTTGCTGGGGGACGGGAAGGAGCTCTACCACCGCAGCCCCTCAGGCATCCTCCAGCGATGCATATCCATCACCGAAGGCCAGGAGCTCTTACAAGAAATACACTCGGGGGCTTGCGGTCATCACGCAGCACCTCGAGCCCTTGTTGGAAACGCCTTCCGACAAGGCTTCTACTAGCCAACCGTGGTGGCCGATGCCACTAGAATTGTGCGCACCTGCAAAGGGTGTCAATTCTACGTAAGGCAGACCCACCTGCCCGCTCAGGCTCTGCAGACCATACCCATCACCTGGCCGTTCGCTGTGTGGGGTCTGGACCTCGTCGGCCCCTTGCTGAAGGCACCAGGGGGCTACACGCACCTGCTGGTCGCCGTCGACAAATTCTCCAAGTGGATCGAGGTCTGGCCCCTAAACAGCATCAGGTCCGAACAGGCGATGGCGTACTTCACCAACATCATCCATCGCTTTGGGGTCCCAAACTCCATCATCACCGACAACGGCACCCAGTTCACTGGCAGAAAGTTCCTGGACTTCTGCGAGGATCACCACATCCGGGTGGACTGGGCCGCCGTGGCTCACCCCATGACGAATGGGCAAGTAGAGCGTGCCAACGGCATGATCCTGCAAGGACTCAAGCCATGGATCTACAACAACCTCAACAAGTTCGGCAAGCGATGGATGAAGGAGCTCCCCTCGGTGGTCTGGAGTCTGAGGACAACGCCGAGCCGAGCCACGAGCTTCACACCGTTCTTTCTAGTCTATGGGGCCGAGGCCATCTTGCCCATAGACTTAGAATACGGTTCCCCAAGGGCGAGGGCCTACGACGATCAAAGCAACCGAGCTAACCGAGAAGACTCACTGGACCAGCTGGAGGAGGCTCTGGACATGGCCTTGCTACACTCGGCGCAGTATCAGCAGTCCCTGCGACGCTACCATGCCCGAGGGGTTCGGTCCCGAGACCTCTAGGTGGGCGACCTGGTGCTTCGGCTGCGATAAGACGCCCGAGGGCGGCACAAGCTCACGCCTCCCTAGGAAGGGCCGTTCGTCATCGCCAAAGTTCTGAAGCCCGGGACGTACAAGCTGGCCAACAGTCAAGGCGAGGTCTACAGCAACGCTTGGAACATCCGACAGCTACGTCGCTTCTACCCTTAAGATGCTTTCAAGTCGTTCATACACCTCGTTCACACACAAAGTCTAACCATCAAGGAAGGGTCGGCCTTGCCTCGGCAAAAAGCCCGACCCTCCCTCGGGGGCTAGAAGGGGGGAACCCCCTCTGCGTAAAAATTTTCCTCAAAAAAGTCTTCTATCAAAAAGGCTTCCACGTTCCCCGGCTACATCAGTAGCAGGACCCCAAGAAGCGAACGAGGGCGCATGTAAGTGGCAAGGCCGACCGAGCCGAGGGACTCCTACACCTCTAGGATACGGATACCTCACTCGTCACCTACCACGAAAAATGACTCCTACTTGGGCAAGCCACCCTGCTACTGACGAACGGGGCCGGATACGCAAAATGGAAGGAAAAGGAGCACAACCTTATACTACGATAATAAAGTGTTCGGGCCTCAGCGGCCGCAAAAGACACATGTGCATTCAAAGAAAACTGCTCCGGCAGAGTCAGGCGTCGCCCGGAGAAGGAGCCGCGCCCTCGGCATCATCCCCACCCTCGGCAAAGTCCACCCCGGCCTCGGACGACGGCGCAGGCGGGAGGATCTCTGCCTCAAAGGTGGTTGCCAGCACCACGCTCGGGCCCGCGGCGGCCGCGTCGAGCCTCTGGACTTCAGCCAGGGCGGCTTCATCTTCGTCGGGGAGGCAATACCCCTCGCTGACCCGCTCCAGATCCACGACATAGTGGGAAGCAAGCACGGCGAAGGCCCTCCTGACGCCGTGATGTAGCGCCTCGTAGAGTCTGCCACGCACATGGTCACCCAAGGCCTGCAGGCGACTTTGACGGGAGCTTCCCGAGGGGACATCATCGAAGCCAAAGACCCGGCAGAAAGCCGAGATGGCCTCGGACATGGCCGCTTGGTCGACCTCCCTCTGCTCGGCCGCCTGAGCAAGCGCCCTGGTAGACTTATCAAGGGCAGACTCAAGCTCTGCGAATAGCCAAAGCGCAAGACCTCAAACACAAGTTGAGGAACCGAGCTGAAACAAAAACTTAAAACAGCCAAGACATACCTCCGGCTCGGGCGCGCTGCTCCGAGGATGCGGCTCGGGCCACGGCTAGGTCTGCTGCAAGGGCTCCGGCCCGGCTTTCGGCCTCGGCGGCTCAGCCCCGAGATTGGTCCCGCTCATTGGTGACCTGGTAAAGCTCCGACTGCCGCCGCTGCACCTCTGGGCGTGCCGCTGCTGCCTCTGCTCCCAGATCGGCACAGAGCAACCGAAGGTCCGCCACCTCGGCACTCTGCTGGGAGAGGCGTGCGGTAGCCCTGGCAAGCGAGGTCCTCAGGGACCGCAGCGAACCCCAGACATCGACCTCGCGGCGGATGAACGACGACTTGGCGGCGCTCAGATTCGTCAGATCCTGAGGGAATGAAGCGGGGCGTCACAAAGGACGCCTTGATCACGAGAAACGTATGCCTAAAATCATTACCTGGAGAATCTTGGGAACGTCCCTGCAAAAGACCTCCAAGGATGATCGGAGCGACCCCACCGTTGCCTCGGCACACTCACGGAGCTCGTCCCAAGACTGCTCCTCCTACTCGTCGTCAAGAACGAAGAAGGGATCCGAGGCCTCACGGGTTCGGAACCGGAGCAACTGGCGCCGCCCCTCGGAGCTCCGCCGCGCAGAGACAAGGCTGCCGCTCGGCGGGACGGGTCGCGGTCCCGCGCCCCCCTCCTCCGAGGCACCATGTAGCGACGCCTCGGCCATCTCAGCGTCGGCGGCGACGGGTCGCTCCACGGCCAGGACGGCAACGGCCTCGGCAGCAGCCGGCGCCAGCGCCGGCGGCATGTCTGGTGGGCCCGAGGCCACGGCCGCGCCAGCCGCCACCCCCAGCGCGATGGCCGCCTCGACAGAAGAGCCAGCCTCAGGAATTCGCTCCATGACAACTGGTGCCGCCTGAGCCCCCCGCTGTGGGGCGTCTTGCGAGAAGGTCAGCTGGCCGGCGAGGCCCGGCGCGGCACTAGCTGCGGAAGCCGACGCCGTCTTGAGGACCTTCCGAGGAGCCAGATCGGTCGGACCATGACTCCGCTTGGTAAGGAGAAGAGGAAAGTCAGGGTCGGGACATACAAAGGAGGAGCCGGGACGAAGACATCCTAAGGTACATACCCACTCCGGGCCATGATCAACCGTGCCTGTGGGGAGGTCTCTCGAACCTCGACCCCCGAAGGTATCACCAAGGTCTGCCTCGCTGCCAGCTTCGGTACCATCCTCACCTTCGGCGCCCTAGATGCCCGAGAGACGGACTGCCCAGGCGCAACCATGACGACCTGAGGATCGCCCTCCTCCGCAGCCGGCACGGGCGATGGTTCTCGGGGAACAGGCAGCTCAGCCTAACTCCCCGGGGTCACCTCAACCTCCCCAGCCAAGGGGTCAAGTACCCCCGCGGTCTGCCCCCGCTCTTTGGACCGGGACCCCGGCGTCCCGGCCTCGGAAACCGACAGCGCCAGCCCGCTCGGGGGCTGGCTTGATGACTCCTGGCCTAGCCTCAGACCCGGGCTGAGGCCAAGGCAGGCAGCCATATCGTCGTCTTCGTCATCGTCTTCATCGTCGTCGTCGTCGTCAGACGTTTTCGGCGACGGCTCCCTCGGGAGTCCATCCCTCTCCTGCCGACGGCGGAGCCTTTCCAAGGTGTCTCGGGCCCGCGTCCGCTCGAGGGCCCGAGCCTTCTTCGCGTCCTTTTTCTCCTTCCTCTTCTCCGCGGCAACCCTCCGTGCAGCTCGGTTCACCGCGTCCTCTAGGACCGGTGGCCGGGAAGGCTTGTGACACCCGACCTCCTGGAAACAGATGAAAAGTCTCGGCTGTGAGAACCAAGGGCAATCCGACGCAAGGAGAAAGAAGGAGCAGACACTCACCAGGGATACACACCCGCGGTCGGGACGCATCAAGGGCTAGGACAGGGCGCCGGCGTCCGGTTTCCCCAATGTGACGGCTACCCGCCTGTGGAGGTCGTCGACGGGAAGGGGATCCGAGGACATCCGCGAACCCTCCAGGTCGGCCTCCGGCGTCATCTCCCAAAGCGGCAACCGCCGCTCCGTCAAGGGGAGCACTCTCCGGCGATGAATGGCGGCAATCACTCCCGCAGCGGTGAGCCCTCCTTTCCGCAACCCCTCCAGGGCCTTCAGAAGGGGCTGGAGATTCTTCTGTCTGTCGTGCGGGGTCCCGTAACGCTAGGCGTCAGCGGCAGCAGTCACCACACGCTGAGAAAACGACGGGAGCCTCCCGTCGTCATTCCGGAGATAGAACCACCGGCGCTGCCACCCTTTGTTCGAGGACGCAAGGATGGTGGGGATATACTGCGGCGACCGCGCCTGCCTCAGCTGGAGGATGCAACCACCGGCCCGCACTGCCGTGCGGACCCATCTCTCCCCCGTCGGCGAAGCAAAAAGTTCCACGGAGAAGAAATGAGTCCACAGGTCCCAATGAGGGTCAATCCCCAAGTATCCTTCGCAAACCGCCACGAAGATGGCGGCTTGCGAGATGGAGTTGGGGCTGAGGTTGTGCAGCTCCACCCCATAGACATGCAGAATCGCCCGCATAAAACGACTCGCCGGCACTCCGAACCGCCGCTCATGAAAGGAGACGAAGCTCACGACATACCCCGGCGGCGGGGACGGGGCGGCTCCGCTCGGGGGGGGGGGGGCATCCACTCCGGCTGCCTGTCATCGGAGAGAGGATGAAGCAAACCCTCAGCGACAAGGGCCTCCAGGTCATCCGTTGTGACGGTGGAGAAAGGCCACGGATCGCGCGGCGGAACAATGGTCACCCGGTCGGCCATCACCAAGCAGAGGAGGTGGCGGCGGAAAGGACTGGGTAGGCGGTTTCCCTTTCTCTGGCTATTCTCGCGGGTTGCAAAAACCTAAGAAGGGGGCAAGTAGCAGAGCAAGGAACCGTCACCAGACCCACTCCCGAATATATAAAGACCCAGGCGAGACCCGTTCAACGCTTCGACTGAACCCGCCGCGGGATTCAAAACTCAAAGCGAAACGCCCGTTCCTCGAACGGCTCGCGCACGCGCAACGGCTGCCCCGCGAACCACTCGTCCCGCCGCATTAACTCCGCTGCGGGACAGGCGGCACCTTTGGCAGGAGAAGCGGGCGACGCTTCACCTTCGCCATAATGACCGCGTCCAAAAAGGTACGCCACGTCATTCGATTTTGTATCCTTTTCCAGTTCCTCTTTCTCTCTCTTACAACAGGGACCGGGAAAGGGGATACCCCAAAAGGGATCCTTCCCCGCGAAGGAAACGGGCCTCGAGCCCCCCTACTGATCAGAGGTTCGAAGGCTGGCCCCTCGGAGGGGTTCAACAGTCGCCTCAGAGCGCTCGGGCTCCGCGCCCACTACTGGTCAGAGGTTCAAAGGTCGGCCCCTCGAAAGGGTTCAACGACCGCCTCTGTGGCGGAACTGCCCGAATTATTCCAACTTAAGTGCCCAAGCCCTGCCTTAGAGGCTAGACCACACTTAAATGGGAATAACCCGTCAATCCCTCGGATCTAGTCCGACACGGCCACTGACAGGATCAAGTACCACAATCTCACTCGATGGTGAGTCACAGAGCAAATACAATAAAGCATAAAACCATACATGTCAGAGTATTAAATTATTACATCATCATCATCGGAGTTTTTGCAAAAGTGACCATCATTGTTTCGAAGTGCAGCGGAAATAAACTAACGGTAGATAAATAGAGAGATGGGGAAGCCTGTCCCATCACTCCTCATGCTCCTCCTCAGCCGAGGCAGGGTCCCACTCAACAGTCCAACCTGGTGGCAAGGTGGACGGCCAAGTCACTCCAGCAACCACGTCCTCCAGAGAACCTGTAAAAATTATGCCACAAGCAAGGCTGAGTATACTAATACTCAGCTAGACTTACCCGGTGTGAGGAGTCTACTCCTCTACCTCTAGACATGCAGCTGTTTGGCTGTGGGGTTTGGTTGCCAAAAGCACTAGCTGAGTTTCTAAATCAAGCTTTTAACTTTGTCAAAATTAAGTGTGACTCTCTTAAGGCTAAAAGTGTACTATCTACTCATACATAGTAGCAAGCATTTTTAGCAATCAACAGCTTGTATCATCTCAACACAGTTCCACTTGTTACTCAATGCAGTACAGTGGATCAAGCAGTCTCATTAGCTGCGAGAAGCAGACGATTCGAATCGAGTTTTTATCCTTGCAAGGTAAACCTAAACACACGACATGGCGAGGCACTCCGTCCCCACACACATCAACCGTCCCCGTCGATTCCCTGACAACAGATCAAGGCTCACCGCCTTGGCATACAATGCCTCACTGACCCCGACTGGCTGTCGTGCAGTGACCGCACTTGTACCCACCATAACCGGAATGGGAGACCTCGTCTCAGGTCGCGTGAGGGGATATGTCTGCGGGCAGGTTCACTCAAGTACTAGGCTTACCGATTTACCATATTTCTCGGTATGTGTTTAGTACATTCAAACGCTTGACACAGGTATCCGCACGTTAATCCTTATTCCCATTTTACCTCATAGACCACGTATCCCCATGTATCCGTGTCCACCAACCAACTAGCAATGTGATAATAAAGTGGGTACAACCAATTCCTGACCTCGCGCGAGTGCTTGAAGAATCACTCGACTTCTACCGAGATCCCTGATTAGTAAAGCAGCTACTCGACCTAGCATACTAGTATCCATCTCAAAAAGGAGTCCTGAGTTCATGCAATTAGGGTTTCAATCAACTCCTACACCTAAGTGCACAATCAATCCTACAATCATTAAGTGAAGTAAAATAGCATAAATAACGGGTTATGCATAAACCGGGGCTTGCCTTCCAAAGCAGGGGCAGGCAGGTCCTCTAGTGCAGGCTCTGGTGCTGGGTCTGGGGCTACCTCCTGAGCAGCTCCTTGCTCCGGCACGAGGACGTACTCTCCGTCAGCAAGATTACAGTCTATCGAATGCAATGAACATGCATGTTATAATTATGCAGGATTAATAACATTATGCAAAAAGAAAACTAAGTTAAGGAAAAACTTAGGGTTTCCGGGTCATATGGGGCTTTTAGTGGTTTAGGCTCATTACTCCTAGGTTTAGATGTTTGTTGAGGATAACATAGTGGATTTGCATTGTTCTTATACATTTCAATGGGAAATGTTACAAGGGTTTTAGGGTGACACTAATTACCAGTATTTATTTTCCTTTCTTTAATTTCTACTTATGGTTTTTAGTGTAGGTTTGAACTATGACAGTGGGTTAATAATTTCCAAAAATTCTGTAAAAATTGCAGTGGGTTGCCATTGGCTATCCTAGCTGGTTTTAGGAATTTGAGGCTTAAACTATAAGGGCTAAGCTTTAGACAAAAATAACAAGGGTGGTGTAAAATGGGCCACTTTACACTACACCTCACCATTAGAGTTGAGTTTCTTCCTAAGGGTCATTTTTGTTGGGATCTAACAGTAATACTAAATCTCTGTGCCAAAATCCATAGAAAGTTAATTGGTGATTATTTAATTGTGATTTTCTAAAGTTTAATGCCAAAAAGGTGCTTATAACTAACTTGTCATTTGAAAAATATCAAACAACAGATTTTGTATTTTTCCTCTGTTCATAATAACCAAACATTAGTTATCCCAAGGTTTGGGGTGTCTTTGCCTTATGGTTATTTTTTGTAGGGTTTTTCTAAGTTATCCTTATTTTATTAATTTAAAAGGTATCCTTCTTATTTTATACTAAACTAGGGTATGATATATTTTTCCAGTGAACTACATTAAATAAGTATCCTAAAAAAATAGGGGTGCTCTCTGGTTCATGGTTTAAATTACATTTTCTATTTTTCTTATCTTTAAGCATATTATGGAATAAGGGGTAAAAACCAACTTAATAGAGTGGACAGGGAGGTTCAGCATTTTTAAACAGGTCAGTAGGTAGATATAAACTTCTCCAAATTTTTCTAACCCTAATCAAATAGCACAACTATTTTTCTTACCATTATTGAGCTTTTGGCCAAAACTAACATTAAATCAGAGTTTTAAAATCTTCCTTAATACCAAGGGGTTTTTATATTTTTCTTAAATAGGTTACATTAATTAGAGTCTGACAAAATTGGTTTGACCAAATTTGGATGCACTAAACACAAGTTATGAATTTTTAAAGTCTTTGTTCAATTTTAAAATAGATTTTAAAATGAGTTTCCTGGAAAAACGGTTTACACCGGGGTCCCTGGGTTTAAAACAAATCAACCCTCGCAGATCTACCCTCGCGCCACTGTTTCCCTGAGTCTCTGACATTTCACAAAACCCCCCGACCTTCTCTCCCTCTCACCCGTAGTCCTTCCCCCAACTGAAACAGTAACCGCAGGAAAGAAAAGGGTGGCGCGGCTTACCGGCGGCGAGGGAGGTCCGGCGAAGGGTGGGGTTGGCTCGGGGAGACTCTGGCGGTCACGTCGAGGTACGGCTTGACGTCGAGGATGGCCGGAATCGCCCGGTCCACGAGCGCAGGCGGGTGTGCTCGTCGGCGGCGAGTGTACCGGCCAAACTACGGCGAACTGGTTCAATCCAAGGCCACGGTGAGCTTCACGGTGTAACGTAGCGACTGTGTGCACAAGGAATCGAAGGATGGTTGAGTGGTTTACCCGGTCCACGTACTCCGGTGGGGTTGAGAGCTCCGGCGAGCGTGGACTGGCCTCTCCGGCGAAGCAAACTCCGATTCCTCGCTCAGGGAGCTTCACGGAGACGTGCACAGTCTTCTCCGAGGGCTGGACGGGGTTGGGAATGGCTCTGCTGGCCGGTCTACGGTGACAGGGGGATTGGGCGGCCGCGGATTCGCTGCGCACGGGCAAACGGCGACGAGCTAACTCCGGTGAGGTTTTGAGGGTGCGAGGAAGAGTGGATTCGAAGCCTGGGAGGGTTTTATAAGCTCGGGCGCGGGCCACGGCGCTGGTTTGGCTCGGGCGTGCTCTGGCGCGGGCAGAAGGCGTCGAACACGTGGAGGTGAGTTTCTTCCATTGTTCAAACGTCTCCAGAGATCGCATACGTGCGAATCTTGCCATGAATCCGGCGCAGACCTCCTCCTGGCACCTAGGGCTATCTCACATGTGTGAGTTCCAAAGGAAGATACGCCCTAGATCAGGAGATAGACAGGCACCAAATCTGGCTTGTCTCAATGCCCACTTCGCGACAAAACTGATGCCAATCCCTGTCAAACGTCCAAGTCTCGGTCTCCACTTTTTCCAGGGGGTGCCTTAGGTGGTATACCACATTTTTGGTATAGAACCCAAGTGGTTTTGGTGCCATCTTCAAGGTGAACACGGTTGATCCTTAAACTAGGGTTAAAAATGGACTTAGGGAGAGATAGAGAGCTCTAGCTCTCTCTCTCCACTTGGAGATTTAAATTGGGGTTTCTCCAGGGGTCTTTTTGCATTATTTCTCTCCCCTAATTTCTGGTTATAAGGTTGCTTAGGGTTTGGGTAAAGATTTCCCATGCTTTGCACATTTGCTCACTCTCTTTCCCCCCCTTTACTTAGGGTTTTGGAAGATAGGGTTTAGAAAGAGGTCTAGGGTTCTTCTCCCCTCTTATCCAGGGTAGTAAGTGAGCAAGGACTTGAGTAATGCTTCTTAGGTCATTGGCAACATGGTTAGCACATGATTTCCAAAGTTCTTAGGTGTAGCCCTAAGCCTCTAGCATATGTGATCAAAGCCTTTAGTATCAAGGTGGGCTCCAACCAAGGTAACACCTAGGGTGTTACAGCCCTCCCCCCTTAAAGGAATCTCGTCCCGAGATTTTAGGTAGAGTCCCTTGGAGGGTGCTTGAAGGTGTGTTAGTGCTACTCTCCCTTTATGCTCAAGTTTCACTTATTAACTGTTCTTCGAATGTCATCCTCTTTGCAACTTCAGAAGGAAGCCCTTCTTAGGTTAAATCCACAACTTAGACTATCCTTGTTATCTAAGTTTTTCTTATAATTGAATTCAAAGGGCAGGTGGGGGTGGGTTTTTGGGGTTACATACCGACTCCTTTGGGCAGAAAGTCGGGGAAGCGAGAGCGTAGAAAATCCTCCGTCTCCCATGTAGCTTCTTCTGCTGAATGGTGACTCCACTGAACCTTATACATTCTGATTGATCTTGCCTGAGTTGATCTCTCCTTTTGATCCAATACCTTGACGGGGTACTCTTGGTAGGACAAGTCTGGTTCTATCTCAATGTCCGGTTCCGGTAGCACTTCAGTGGGTAGACGAACACATTTCCGCAGCTGAGATACATGGAACACATTGTGAACTGCTGACATATGGGGTGGCAATTCCAATTGGTAAGCTACGGGTCCACAACTTGCCTTGATCTTATAGGGTCCAATGTAACGAGGGGCTAACTTGCCCTTGATCCCGAATCTCTGGACACCCTTGGTTGGTGACATCTTAAGATAGACATGGTCTCCCACCTCAAACTGTAGAGGCTTCCGCCTCTTGTCATGATAACTCTTTTGCCTGGCCTGAGCAGCTTCTAGGTTCTTCTTGATAAGTCTGACCTTTGCTTCTGCTTCAAGTACCAAATCGGGCCCAAAAATTTCCCTTTCTCCTGCTTGAGACCAATTTAGTGGGGTCCTACACCTTCTCCCATATAATGCCTCAAAAGGTGCCATCTTCAGACTGGACTGATAGCTGTTATTGTAAGAAAACTCTGCCAAGGAAAGACACTTGTCCCAATCCTTTCCATAGTGTAGTGCACATGCTCGCAACATGTCTTCCAAAATCTGATTCACCCTTTCTGTCTGACCATCGGTTTGAGGGTGATATGCTGAGCTTCGGATTACGTGGGTCCCGAGTGCTTCTTGCAGTTTCTCCCAAAAGCGTGCCACAAACAGTGCTCCTCTGTCAGATATAATGGTCTTTGGGATACCATGCAATCTTACTATCTGATCAACATAAATTTCTGCGTACTTCTCTGTCTTGTGGGTGGTGTGCACTGGCAAGAAATGGGCAGTCTTGGTCAATCTGTCCACAATGACCCAAATAGAATCATGGTGCCTGGAGGTATTGGGTAATCCCACTATGAAGTCCATGCAAATGTCCTCCCATTTCCAAGATGGTATGGGAAGGGGTTGCAGAGGGCCTGCTGCCTTCAAGTGACTAGCCTTAATCCTCTGGCAAGTGTCACACTCGGATATGTACTTGGCAATTTCCCTTTTCATTCTAGTCCACCAATAAAGAGATCTGATATCATGGTACATCTTGTTGCTACCAGGGTGCATGGAGAACTTGGAAAGGTGAGCTTCATCCAATATCTTCTTTCTGAGCTCAGGGTCCTTGGGAACAACCAATCGATCTCCAAACCATAGAATTCCCTTGCTGTCCTGTCGGAAACACTTGTATTTTTCTGCCTTTTGCTTGAACATATCTTTGATAACCTGAACACCCTTATCCCCAATCTGTGCCTGAACTATTTGCTCTTGCAATGTGGGCTCCACCGCGATATAGCTTATGTCACCCGGAGAAACAACTTCCAGGTTCAGCTTGCACAACTCATCACACATGGTGGTAACTCTTGCATCCAGGCTCATGCAATTGCACTGGGCCTTTCTGCTCAAAGCATCTGCCACAATATTGGCTTTGCCAGGATGGTAATGCACCTCCAAATCATAGTCCTTGATTAACTCTAACCATCTCCTTTGCCTCATGTTCAGGTCTGCCTGAGTGAAGATGTATTTGAGACTCTTGTGATCGGTGTAGATGTTACAGTGAGCTCCCATCAGGTAGTGTCTCCATATCTTAAGAGCATGAACCACAGCTGCCAACTCCAGATCATGTGTAGGGTAGTTCTGCTCATGGGGTCTGAGTGCTCTGGAAGCATAAGCAATCACTCTGTTCTCTTGCATCAAGACACACCCCAATCCTGAACCAGAAGCATCACAATAAACTTCGAAGGGCTTAGTGTTATCAGGTTGAGCCAGCACTGGGGCTATTGTCAAATGTTGCCTCAGTGAATGAAAAGCATCTTCGCACTTCTGGCTCCAAGTGAACTTGGCTCCCTTCTTCAATAACTCAGTCATTGGCTTGGCAATTCTGGAGAAATCTGGAATAAATCGTCGGTAGTACCCTGCCAATCCCAGAAAACTCCTAATCTGCCTCACTGTAGTTGGAGGTTTCCAGTTCATCACTTCTTGCACTTTCTCATGGTCAACTGATATCCCCTCCTGAGAAATTGTGTGACCCAAGAATTTAATTTCCTTCAGCCAGAACTCACACTTAGACAACTTAGCATACAACTGATGGTCACGGAGTCTCTGAAGTACAGTATGCAGATGTTTAGTGTGCTCAGCTTCATTCTTGGAATAAACCAGAATGTCATCAATGAAAACGACCACGAACTTGTCTAACTCTGGCATGAATACTGAGTTCATCAAGTACATGAAATAAGCCGGGGCATTGGTCAGCCCAAAAGACATCACCAAAAACTCATACAGCCCATATCTGGTAGAGAAGGCCGTCTTGGGAATATCGCTGGCACGGATCTTGATCTGATGGTAGCCTGAGCGAAGGTCTATCTTGGAGAATACCTTGGCTCCTACCAACTGATCAAACAGAACATCAATGCGGGGTAACGGGTATTTGTTCTTGATAGTCACCGCATTGAGAGGGCGGTAGTCAACACACATCCTCAAACTCTCATCCTTTTTCTTCGCGAATAAGGCGGGACATCCCCATGGTGAAGTACTTGGACGAATAAACCCCTTGTCCAACAACTCTTGCAATTGCTTCTTCAATTCTGCCAATTCCGCGGGAGGCATCCTATAGGGTCTCTTAGAGATAGGAGCAGTCCCGGGTTGCAATTCAATTGCAAACTCAATGTCTCTGTCAGGTGGCATTCCTGGCAATTCATCCGAAAAAACGTCGGGGTAGTCACAGACTATTGGGATCTTCCTTACTGGGGATTCTGTCATGATATAGGCACAAGAACGGGTACAACCCTGATCGGGCAAATATAATGTGGTTTCACCACAGGTTGGTGAGTGCACTTCGATGGCCCTAGCTGCAATGTCAATCACTGCCTGATGTTTGGTCAACCAATCAGTTCCCAATATGATATCCACACTGTCCAGTCCCAAGATAAGAAGGTTGGTTTTAATTATCAAACTACCAAACTTTAGAGGCACATTCTTGTTGATTTGATTGGTGGCAATCCTGCCTCCTGGGGTTGAAATGGTGATACCCCCGTTGGTGTGGTGAAAGGGCAATTGACACTTGGCACTAATAAAGCTATGTGATGCACCAGAATCAAAAAGAGTGATAGCAGGATAATTTAAAACTGTAAAGATACCAGTCATGACGGGTGCTCCCTCTGGAATATCAGCCATGGTGGTGAAGTTCAGCCTGCCCTGCCTCACTTGCACCTTCTGCCTCTTGCCCTGGTTCTGATTAACATTCTGCCCCTGCCTCTGCTGATTCCTGGGGCAATTCTTGGCATAATGCCCAGTGTTACCACAGGTGAAACACCTGTTGTCATTTGCCTGGCGGTACTGCTGCTGCTGATTGTTCCTCTGAGCTGGAAACTGGGTGCGGTTGGGTACCTGCTGCTGCTGCTGTGGTGGTCGGATCACCCATCTCCCTTGCTGCTGCTGGGGTCCCCTGCTCTGGGTGTCGGACACAATTCTGAAACGTGGTGGCTGAGCTAAGGGTCCTGCCACAGGGGTCTTCCTCTTCTTCTCTGCCTATCGAGCTGTAATGCAGTCCTCCTGGGAGATAGCCATGTTGACCAACTCGTTGTAGCTGTTGGCCCTGACGGTGTTGAGACGATCACGGAGCTTGGTGCTGAGCCCCCGTCTGAACCTGTCCCTCTTCTTCTCGTCCGTGTCTGCATGGTATCCAGCATACTGGCACATGTCATTAAAGGTCTGGGCATACTGCAACACTGTCCTGTTGCCCTGAGTGAGTGCCAAAAACTCATTGAGCTTCCGGTCCATGATCCCGACTGGTATATGGTGTCCTCTGAAAGCTGCCTTGAACTCCCTCCACTCCACCTCTCGGTCCTCTGGCTGCATAGCAAGAAAATGATCCCACCAAGTCCTTGTGGGTCCGCGAAGCTGCTGGGTGGCAAACCTGACTTTGGCGACCTCTGAGCAAGCTCCATGGAGCAGTGGGAATTTGGATTCCACCACCCGCAACCATACATCTGCATCAAGTGGGTCCTCTGCCCTTGTGAACAATGGAGGCTGGGTGCTGAGGAACTCCTGATAGGTAGCCGCCGCAGGGTGACGCTGATGGTCTCCACCACCATAGTGCTGTGGTGGTGGCTGACGCTGAGCCAGCTGCCTCAAGATCTCATTCTGCTGAGCCATGAGCTCCTGCAAAGTGGGAGGCGGTGGCGGTGGAGGAACGTGCTCATTCTGGCCACGACGCTGTCTCCCGGCCATCTGAAAAGCCACATACATGCTTAACACCACATCTCCAAGTTCAAGGTTTAATTGCGGGGAAAAAGTTAAAACAACATGATAGACCCCAACTTCAACATAAAGATTTTTAAAAGTCACAAATTCTTCTTTCCAAATTTAAACTGATATTAGCATCCATTAAACAAGCTTCCAAGAGAGTTTAGCACGATTACATCGATTGGTCCCAAAATGACTCAACTCTATCTAGCTTAGTACCCCAAAGGCGCAAAAGCTAAGCTAGCCGCGAGGAGTCCTACCATCACCAACGTCTAACTCTACTATGAACATCTAGTGAGCAAATGAGGCCGCACTCGACTCGGGGGAAGGTGGTCTTCCCGAGCCAGCAGTATCCACACTGGAGGCAGGCTCATCTCCTCCCTCGATGTCGACGTCCTCGTTGGCCTCTTGGTCCTGGATCTCCTGGTGATGCATGTCCAGGTGCTCGTTAGCCTCAGCAAGCTGCTGCTGAGTGTTAATGAGCTGATCCTCTATAACCTCGATGGTGTTCTCCCTGGTGCCCACTAGCTCCTCCAACTCATGAATCTCATCAGACAGCTGCTCCACTAGCAAATCTTTTTCTACCAGCTCCTGGGACAAGTCAACCACGAGCTCCTCCCTATTGTCCAAGGTGATCTTGGTCACCTCTAGCAGTGCCATCAAATGAGACATTGCCTCCCCACGCATCACTTGCTGACAATACAGGGCGTTCATGCACCGCACCGACAAGTGAGCCGTGTGGCCTGGGTAGAGAGCCCAGATGTCCTTGGCATGCTCCACCCGATCCTTCCACATCGGGTCGTCCTCCTTTTCCGCGGGGAACAACCCAATGGGGTGGGTAGAGAGCTCCAAGGGATGGAACCCGCAAAAAGTCGTCAACCCGTGCAGAGCGATCGCCTCGATCGTGTCCTCTGCCCGGTATCCGAAAGACTCGGAGTCCAGAGAACGCCAGCCTGGCTGCAGGGGATGAGGCTCCAAGATCATCCTCACCCTACAGCGAGGCACCCGGTGCTTCTCAAATTGCTGCACCGTGTACTGAGGGGGTGTCAAGTATCCGGCCCCCTGAAGTACCTCCCACAAGATGCGGGGAAAACCCTCTCGTGCAAGTCCGTCAGTGTGGGTCAGTGCATTTTCGTCATCGGAGGATTCGTGGGAAGTCATCTGTGTACAATTAAGCGTAAGTAAAAGAAAAAGAATTACAAAAACGAACAAGGAAAATAAAAACTCAGCCTGTCTCTAGTTAAAAGAAAAAGGCACTGGGACCTAGTTGGTTGTTATCTTGTTTTTAAGTCCTTTTACTCAGTTATCCATTTGCTTAATTAAGAATGCATGCATGCTCGTCCTGAACGACCTCACAAGAAGATAAAGGAATAGGGAAGAACTCCCATCCTGTAAAAAGTGGCCTGTAGGGCCTAGTCACTTAGCCACCTAGCTACCCTTCTACCATCCTAAGGCTTCACGTCCTAGGTCTATCCTGCTCGTCCTACGATCTATCCGACATTGTTTCTATCAAATTTTACTTTAGAAAAAGGATGGCATTCATGTTTTATTGATTCCTCTGTGGTGGTACAAGCTCCGATACCAGCTGTGGCGGAACTGCCCGAATTATTCCAACTTAAGTGCCCAAGCCCTGCCTTAGAGGCTAGACCACACTTAAATGGGAATAACCCGTCAATCCCTCGGATTTAGTCCGACACGGCCACTGACAGGATCAAGTACCACAATCTCACTCGATGGTGAGTCATAGAGCAAATACAATAAAGCATAAAACCATACATGTCAGAGTATTAAATTATTACATCATCATCATCGGAGTTTTTGCAAAAGTGACCATCATTGTTTCGAAGTGCAGCGGAAATAAACTAACGGTAGATAAATAGAGAGATGGGGAAGCCTGTCCCATCACTCCTCATGCTCCTCCTCAGCCGAGGCAGGGTCCCACTCAACAGTCCAACCTGGTGGCAAGGTGGACGGCCAAGTCACTCCAGCAACCACGTCCTCCAGAGAACCTATAAAAATTATGCCACAAGCAAGGCTGAGTATACTAATACTCAGCTAGACTTACCCGGTGTGAGGAGTCTACTCCTCCACCTCTAGACATGCAGCTGTTTGGCTGTGGGGTTTGGTTGCCAAAAGCACTAGCTGAGTTTCTAAATCAAGATTTTAACTTTGTCAAAATTAAGTGTGACTCTCTTAAGGCTAAAAGTGTACTATCTACTCATACATAGTAGCAAGCATTTTTAGCAATCAACAGCTTGTATCATCTCAACACAGTTCCACTTGTTACTCAATGCAGTACAATGGATCAAGCAGTCTCATTAGCTGCGAGAAGCAGACGATTCGAATCGAGTTTTTATCCTTGCAAGGTAAACCTAAACACACGACGTGGCGAGGCACTCCGTCCCCACACACATCAACCGTCCCCGTCGATTCCCTGGCAACAGATCAGGGCTCGCCGCCTTAGCGTACAATGCCTCACTGACCCCGACTGGCCGTCGTGCAGTGACCGCACTTGTACCCACCATAACCGGAATGGGAGACCTCGTCTCAGGTCGCGTGAGGGGATATGTCTGCGGGCAGGTTCACTCAGGTACTAGGCTTACCGATTTACCATATTTCTCGGTATGTGTTTAGTACATTCAAACGCTTGACACAGGTATCCGCACGTTAATCCTTATTCCCATTTTACCTCATAGACCATGTATCCCCATGGATCCGTGTCCACCAACCAACTAGCAATGTGATAAGAAAGTGGGTACAACCAATTCCTGACCTCGCGCGAGTGCTAGAAAAATCACACGACTTCTACCGAGATCCCTGATTAGTAAAGCAGCTACTCGACCTAGCATACTAGTATCCATCTCAAAAAGGAGTCCTGAGTTCATGCAATTAGGGTTTCAATCAACTCCTACACCTAAGTGCACAATCAATCCTACAATCATTAAGTGAAGTAAAATAGCATAAATAACGGGTTATGCATAAACCGGGGCTTGCCTTCCAAAGCAGGGGCAGGCAGGTCCTCTGGTGCAGGCTCTGGTGCTGGGTCTGGGGCTACCTCCTGAGCAGCTCCTTGCTCCGGCACGAGGACGTACTCTCCGTCAGCAAGATTACAGTCTATCGAATGCAATGAACATGCATGTTATAATTATGCAGGATTAATAACATTATGCAAAAAGAAAACTAAGTTAAGGAAAAACTTAGGGTTTCCGGGTCATATGGGGCTTTTAGTGGTTTAGGCTCATTACTCCTAGGTTTAGATGTTTGTTGAGGATAACATAGTGGATTTGCATTGTCCTTATACATTTCAATGGGAAATGTTACAAGGGTTTTAGGGTGACACTAATTACCAGTATTTATTTTCCTTTCTTTAATTTCTACTTATGGTTTTTAGTGTAGGTTTGAACTATGACAGTGGGTTAATAATTTCCAAAAATTCTGTAAAAATTGCAGTGGGTTGCCATTGGCTATCCTAGCTGGTTTTAGGAATTTGAGGCTTAAACTATAAGGGCTAAGCTTTAGACAAAAATAACAAGGGTGGTGTAAAATGGGCCACTTTACACTACACCTCACCATTAGAGTTGAGTTTCTTCCTAAGGGTCATTTTTGTTGGGATCTAACAGTAATACTAAATCTCTGTGCCAAAATCCATAGAAAGTTAATTGGTGATTATTTAATTGTGATTTTCTAAAGTTTAATGCCAAAAAGGTGCTTATAACTAACTTGTCATTTGAAAAATATCAAACAACAGATTTTGTATTTTTCCTCTGTTCATAATAACCAAACATTAGTTATCCCAAGGTTTGGGGTGTCTTTGCCTTATGGTTATTTTTTGTAGGGTTTTTCTAAGTTATCCTTATTTTATTAATTTAAAAGGTATCCTTCTTATTTTATACTAAACCAGGGTATGATATATTTTTCCAGTGAACTACATTAAATAAGTATCCTAACAAAAATAGGGGTGCTCTCTGGTTCATGGTTTAAATTACATTTTCTATTTTTCTTATCTTTAAGCATATTATGGAATAAGGGGTAAAAACCAACTTAATAGAGTGGACAGGGAGGTTCAGCATTTTTAAACAGGTCAGTAGGTAGATATAAACTTCTCCAAATTTTTCTAACCCTAATCAAATAGCACAACTATTTTTATTACCATTATTGAGCTTTTGGCCAAAACTAACATTAAATCAGAGTTTTAAAATCTTCCTTAATACCAAGGGGTTTTTATATTTTTCTTAAATAGGTTACATTAATTAGAGTCTGACAAAATTGGTTTGACCAAATTTGGATGCACTAAACACAAGTTATGAATTTTTAAAGTCTCTGTTCAATTTTAAAATAGATTTTAAAATGAGTTTCCTGGAAAAACGGTTTACACCGGGGTCCCTGGGTTTAAAACAAATCAACCCTCGCAGATCTACCCTCGCGCCACTGTTTCCCTGAGTCTCTGACATTTCACAAAACCCCCCGACCTTCTCTCCCTCTCACCCGCAGTCCTTCCCCCAACTGAAACAGTAACCGCGGGAAAGAAAAGGGTGGCGCGGCTTACCGGCGGCGAGGGAGGTCCGGCGAAGGGTGGGGTTGGCTCGGGGAGACTCTGGCGGTCACGTCGAGGTACGGCTTGACTCGGGGATGGCCGGAATCGCCCGGTCCACGAGCGCAGGCGGGTGTGCTCGTCGGCGGCGAGTGTACCGGCCAAACTACGGCGAACTGGTTCAATCCAAGGCCACGGTGAGCTTCACGGTGTAACATAGCGACTGTGTGCACAAGGAATCGAAGGATGGTTGAGTGGTTTACCCGGTCCACGTACTCCGGCGGGGTTGAGAGCTCCGGCGAGCGTGGACTGGCCTCTCCGGCGAAGCAAACTCCGATTCCTCGCTCGGGGAGCTTCACGGAGACGTGCAAAGTCTTCTCCGAGGGCTAGACGGGGTTGGGAATGGCTCTGCTGGCCGGTCTACGGTGACAGGGGGATTGGGCGGCCGCGGATTCGCTGCGCACGGGCAAACGGCGACGAGCTAACTCCGGTGAGGTTTTGAGGGTGCGCGGAAGAGTGCATTCGAAGCCTGGGAGGGTTTTATAGGCTCGGGCGCGGGCCACGGCGCTGGTTTGGCTCGGGCGCGGCGCTGGGCACGCGGGAGCGCGCGCGGGCGTGCTCTGGCGCGGGCAGAAGGCGTCGAACACGTGGAGGTGAGTTTCTTCCATTGTTCAAACGTCTCCAGAGATCGCATACGTGCGAATCAATCTTGCCATGAATCCGGCGCAGACCTCCTCCTGGCACCTAGGGCTATCTCACATGTGTGAGTTCCAAAGGAAGATACGCCCTAGATCAGGAGATAGACAGGCACCAAATCTGGCTTGTCTCACTGCCCACTTCGCGACAAAACTGATGCCAATCCCTGTCAAACGTCTAAGTCTCGGTCTCCACTTTTTCCAGGGGGTGCCTTAGGTGGTATACCACATTTTTGGTATAGAACCCAAGTGGTTTTGGTGCCATCTTCAAGGTGAACACGGTTGATCCTTAAACTAGGGTTAAAAATGGACTTAGGGAGAGATAGAGAGCTCTAGCTCTCTCTCTCCACTTGGAGATTTAAATTGGGGTTTCTCCAGGGGTCTTTTTGCATTATTTCTCTCCCCTAATTGCTGGTTATAAGGTTGCTTAGGGTTTGGGTAAAGATTTCCCATGCTTTGCACATTTGCTCACTCTCTTTCCCCCCTTTACTTAGGGTTTTGGAAGATAGGGTTTAGAAAGAGGTCTAGGGTTCTTCTCCCCTCTTATCCAGGGTAGTAAGTGAGCAAGGACTTGCGTAATGCTTCTTAGGTCATTGGCAACATGGTTAGCACATGATTTCCAAAGTTCTTAGGTGTAGCCCTAAGCCTCTAGCATATGTGATCAAAGCCTTTAGTATCAAGGTGGGCTCCAACCAAGGTAACACCTGGGGTGTTACAGCCTCAGGCCACTCGGGCTCCGCGCCCACTACTGATCAGGGGTTCGTAGGCTGGCCCTCGAAGGGTTCACAGCCGCCTCAGACGCAGAGCGAGGGATGACCCTGGGTACGTTCGATACATAACCAAGGCTCGGGCTACGCTCCCGAGGTACCCTAGGACATTTCCAAGACCAGCAGGAACGATCTTGTAACGGAATCCCATCAGAGGGAGGGATCGAGCCCTCGGACCCCGTCAAAAGGGGACCGGGTCCGGCAGATCACCCGCAGGTACTTTTGGAGCGCGCCTCCGGGCCTCTAGCCGACCCCTAACAAATGGGGCACGAGCGTCCACTCGGATTACCCGTTAGCAGCTCACCGGAGACACCATGTTCGACGCCCTCCGAGGGCAACATGGCGCTTTTCCCCCCTCCTCCTTGCGAAAAGGCGACGCAGGGGCGTATGTAAAGAAGTCGACTCTGTCCTTGACCGTCCTCTCGCCCTGTGTGGAGGCTCAGGGGCTGCTCTCGCAAACCCGGCTCTGGCCAAACCGTTGACAACGTCAACATACCAGCCCGAGAACTTGGGACCCGACCGTGCACCCGGGCTACGGCCAGCTCGCATGTGGGAACAACCAGACCGACTGAAGCATTGCGAAACGCATTAAGACCTCGAAGGAGTCAAACCACTCCTCTGAGGCCTCGGGGGCTACACCCGGCGGGTGCGCTCACGCGCACCCACCGGAACAAAATGAAACCGAGAAAGGCCGGTCCCCTTGCAAAAAAGTGCGACAAAAGCCTCCAAGCGAGTATTAACACTCCCTTCGAGGCTCGGGGGCTACTGTCGGGGACCATAATTAGGGGTACCCTCAAGACTCCTAATCTCAGCTGGTAACCCCCATCAGCACAAAGCTGCAAAGGCCTGATTGGTGCGATTAAGTCAAGGATCGGTCCACTCAAGGGACACGATCTCGCCTCGCCCGAGCCTAGCCTCGGGCAAGGGCAGCCGACCCCGGAGGATTTACGTCTCGCCCGAGGACCCCCTCCAGCAACGGACACACCTTCGGCTCGCCCGAGGCCTAGACTTCACCAAGAAGCAACCTTGGCCAAGCCGCCACGCTGACCGACTGTATCGCAGGAGCCTTTAATGCAAAGGTGGTCTGACACCTTATCCTGACGCGTGCCCTTCAGTCGACAGAGCCGAAGTGACCGCAGTCACTTCGCCGCTCCACTGACCGGCCTGACAAGAGGACAGCGCCACCTGCGCCGCTCCGACTGCTGTGCCACTCGGCAGGGTGAGGCTGACAGCAGCCAAGTCCGGCCTCAGGCGCCATAGGAAACTCTGCTTCGCCCGACACCAGGGCTCGGACTCGGGCTCGGCCCCGGAAGACGACGAACTCCGCCTCGCCCGACCCCAGGGCTCGGACTCGGGCTCAGCCCCAGAAGACGACGAACTCCGCTTCGCCCGACCCCAGGGCTCAGACTCGGGCTCGGCCCCGGAAGACGACGAACTCCGCCTCGCCCGACCCAGGGCTCGGACTCGGGCTCAGCCTCGGAAGACGACGAACTCCGCCTTGCCCGACCCCAGGGCTCGAACTCAGCCCTGGCCTCAGCCGACAGTCTCCGCCTCGCCCGACCTAGGGGCTCGGACTCGACCTCGGCCTCGAAAGACAAACTCGACCTCGACCTCGGAGGAGCCTCCGCCTCGCCCAACCCAGGGCTCGGACCGACCACGTCACAGGAGGCGCCATCATTACCCTACCCCAAGCTAACTCAGGCTACGGGGAACAAGACCGGCGTCCCATCTGGCTCGCCCCGATAAACAAGTAATGATGGCGCCCCTCATGCTCCATGACGACGGTGGCTCTCAACCCCCTTACGGAAGCAAGGAGACGTCAGCAAGGACTCGACAGCCCCAACAGATGTCCTTCAACCAGGCTCCAGCGCTCCTCCAACGGCCACGACACCACACGAACCGGGTGCCAAAACCTCTCCGGCTGCCACGACGGCATGTACTTAGGGCGCTAGCTCTTCTCCTCTAGACACGTTAGCACACTGCTACACCCCCATTGTACACCTGGATCCTCTCCTTACGCCTATAAAAGGAAGGTCCAGGGCCCTCTTACAGAGGGTTGGCCGCGCGGGGAAGGACGGGACGGTGCTCGCGTAAGCCTCTCGCTCCCTCCCGCGTGGACACTTGTAACCCCCTACTGCAAGCGCACCCGACCTGGGCGCGAGACAAACACGAAGGCCATGGGTTACCCCTTTTACGCCTGTCTCCCTCCGGCTTCTTCCCCCCTTCGCGCTCCGTCTCGCGCCGACCCATCTGGGCTGGGGCACACGACGACAATTTACTCGTCGGTCCAGGGATCCCCCGGGGTCGAAACGCCGACACAATACATACAAATAAACAAATAATGGATATGATAACATTACACCAAAATCTAGAAACAAACCACACAATAATATTATACACGTCGCTACGAGATCGTAGGTTCGAGAACCACTAAATTCAGAGTTAAAACAAAGAATTTATGGATAAACCGATATTTTAGGCGCAATAAATCTAATAAATAGGATCTAACAGATATTAGCAGGTATTAAATTGAAATATTTGAGTTGGTATTATCATTTAACAATTATTTATAAAATGAGTAGTTTAGAACTATCAATTAGATTAACTAGATTGTCTAGCTAATTAACATTATTTAAACAATTAATTAATTAATTAAAACATGCGTAATTAAAACAATGTTATTACTACGTATGCAAAATTAATATGAACCTAACGCAAATTGAACAGATTAAAACAAATAATTTGACCGAGAAGATATCATATTTTTAATAAATTAGTAGGGTTGCACATAAATATGTGACATGATGCGATCTTATTGGTTAGATCGGGGTCACATAAGAAATTATGGGGTAAATAGACGTAATATATGGGATCTATGTGTGGCCCTCTTATACCTTCCTCCCACCTTCTTCATGCTTTATTTCTTGGTTTTGGATCGGTTTGTTAAAGGTAGGAAATATTTGTTTACGAAGGCATGACCCAACTACTGCAAACTTATCATGTTTGTACATACTTGTCGGGGACCATAATTAGGGGTACCCCCAAGGCTCCTAATCTCAGTTGGTAACCCCCATCAGCACAAAGCTGCAAAGGCTTGATGGGCGCAATTCCGGTCAAGGCTCCGTCCACTCAAGGGACACGACCTCATCTCGCCCTAGCCCAGCCTCAGGCAGGAACGGTAGACCAAGGCAAATTCGCGCCTCGCTCGAGGGTCTCCTCAAGCAACGGACGCACCTTCGACTCGCCCGAGGCCCAGTTCGGGCAGGCTTCGCGGAGAAGCAACCTTGGCCAGATTGCCTCGCCAGCTGACCGGATCGCAGGAGCAGTTAATGCAAGGATCGCCTGACACCTTATCCTGACGCGCGCTTTCGAGTAGACAAGGCCGAAGTGACCGCAGTCACTTCGCTCCTCCACTGACTGACCTGACAGGAAAACAGCGCCGCCTGCGCTACACCGACTGCTTTGCCACCCGCCAGGGTGAGGCTGACAGCAGCCAAGTCCAGCCTCGGGCGCCATAGGAATCTCTGCCTTGCCCGACCCCAGGGCTCGGACTCAACCTCGACTCCGGAAGACGGTCTCTGCCTCGCCCGACCCCAGGGCTCGGACTCAACCTCGACTCCGGAAGACGATCTCCGCCTCGCCTGACCCTAGGGCTCGGACTCAACCTCGACCTTGGAGGAGTCACCACCTCGCTCGGGCCGACCACGCCACAAGGGGGGCCATTATAACCCTACCCCTAGCTAGCCCAGGCTACGGGGACAAGACCGGCGTCCCATCTGGCTCACCCCGGTAAAACAAGTAATGGTGGCACCCCGCGTGCCCCATGACAACGGCGGTTCTCAGCCCCTTACGGAAGCAAGGAGACGTCAGCAAGGATCCGACAGCCCCGACACCTGTGCTTCTACAGGGCTGAAGCGCTCCTCCGACGGCCACGACGCCACATGAACAGGGCTCCAACACCTCTTCGACAGCCACGTTGGCATGTACATAGGGCTCCGGCTCCTCTCTGCTAGACACGTTAGCACACTGCTACGCCCCCCGTTGTACACCTGGACCCTCTCCTTACGTCTATAAAAGGAAGGTCCAGGCCCTCGTACAAAAGAGGGTGGCCGCGCGGGAGAACGGGCTGACGCGCGGACTCACGCCCTCTCTCTCTCTCCCTCGCGAATGCTTGTAACCCCCTACTGCAAGCGCATCCGCCCTGGGCGCAGGACAACACGAGGTCGCGGGTTTCCCTTACCATTTTCCCCCCTTGTGTCTCCGTCTCGCGTCGACCCATCTGGGCTGGGACACGCAGTGATAATTTACTCGTCGGTCCAGGGACCCCCCGGGGTCGAAATGCCGACAGTTGGCGCACCAGGTAGGGGCCTGCTGCGTGTTGACGAATAGATTCCCGTCAAGCTCTAGATGGGGAGTCTCCAGCAACCTCTCCAACCTGGGACGAAGCTCTGTTTTGGGAGTCTCGAGTTCATGTCCCTCCACGGCAGCTACGACATGATACTCCTTCCTCCGCAGCTCGACAACGACAATGGCGGCCGTCAGCCCGCCCACCAGCGGCGGAATCGACGACGTTTTCCCCGCGTGGCGGAAAAACAGCATCAGGGTCTGTCCCGTCACCTTCCTCGTCGACGGAGGAGGAGGCGGGGCAGTCATGGCCAAGCAGGAGGCGGCACCTCGTCGGCTGTCGAGCGAGTCGACGACGCCGGCGCCCTAGCGGGGGACACGTCGGGCGTTGACCTCGCGTTTGAGACGAAGGCGAGCGTCGTTTCCCCGCAACACGCCAACCCCAAGCATACGACGGGCGACGCCAGCACGCTCACGAAGGACTTGCTGAGCGTTAGCCTTGTACCTGAGATAACGGTGCAGTCCGTCCCCGACGCGACTTCGTCACCGTCCGTCGATCAAGAGGTACCGTCCGTTTCACATCCTGTGCCTTTTAGATTCAGCTTCGACCCACCAAGCGATCCCGCTTCGGTGGATGCTTTCATAAAGGCATATCCAAACCTTCCGGGGTACCATATGTGGTCAACCAGGGACCGATTGACGGCCGTCTCGACCTACAGGCCCCCAGGTTCCGAGGAAGATGACGAGCCCGACTCTGGTTGGGACTTCTCCGGGCTCGGTAACTCTAGTGCCATGTGGGACTTCATGACAGCATGTGACTACTGCCTCTCCGGTTGCTCCGATGATACCCACAGCCTCGGCAACGATGACTGTGGCCCAAGTCGCGAATGTTTCCACGTCGATCTAGAGGGTCTCGACGAAGGCAACCACCTTGGTATGCCGGAGGACGGCGATCCCTCTAGGCCTGCGCCTCGCGTTGACATCCTTTGGGAGCTAGCTGTGGTCCCAGTCCCTTCGGGGGGTCAGGACACACAGCTCGAGCAAATCCGCGAGATGCAGGCCAGGCTCGATGAGGAAGCAGGACAACTTGTGCAGCTCCGGCAGAACATTGGATAGGAGCGGGCAGGCCGAGCACCAGCTGGAGAAGCGCATCATCTGGCCCAGGACGTCCAGCACCGCATCGCCGACGATGCCAGGGAAAGGCTGCCCCCGGCTTCTAGTGGAGTCGGCCAGAACCTGGCAGCAGCAGCAGCAATGCTACTCCGAGCGATGCCGGAACCATCCACCACCGAGGGGCGGCGTATCCAGGGAGAACTCAAGAATCTCCTGGAGGATGTCACGGTCTGACGGGCCGAAAGCTCTGCCTCCCGGAGGCAGGGAAACCCCACGGAGCATCGCGCCGCGACTTCCCGATTCATGCGGGAAGCCTCAGTCCACACCGGGCGCACGCGGGACACAGCGCCTGCGGCCCCGGGCCACCTCGGCAACGAGCACCATCACCGCGACCGTCGGGCCCACCTCGACGAGAGGGTGCACCGAGGCTACCACCCCAGGCGTGGGGGACGCTACGACAGCGGGGAGGATCAGAGCCCTTCGCCCGAACCACCCGGTCCACAAGCTTTCAGCCGGGCCATATGACGGGCACCGTTCCCGACCCGGTTTCGGGCCCCGACTACCATCACCAAGTACTCGGGCGAGACAAGGCTGGAACTGTGGCTCGCGGACTACCGGCTGGCCTGCCAGCTGGGTGGGACGGACGATGATAACCTCATCATCCGTAACCTCCCCCTGTTCCTCTCCGACGCCGCCCGAGCCTGGCTGGAGCATCTGCCTCCTGCGCAGATCTCCAACTGGGACGACCTGGTCAAAGCCTTCGCCGGCAACTTCCAGGGCACATACGTGCGCCCTGGGAACTCTTGGGATCTCCGAAGCTGCCGCCAGCAGCCGGGAGAGTCCTTGAGGGACTACATCCGGCGATTCTCGAAGCAGCGCACCGAGCTGCCCAACATCACCGACTCAGATGTCATCGGCGCGTTCCTCGCCGGCACAACTTGCCGAGACCTGGTGAGCAAGCTGGGTCGCAAGACTCCCACCAGTGCGAGCGAGCTGATGGACATCGCCACTAAGTTCGCCTCTGGTCAGGAGGCGGTCGAGGCCATCTTCCAGAAGGACAAGCAGCCTCAAGGGCGCTAGTCGGATGACGTCCCCGAGGCGTCCGCTCAACACGGTGCGAGGAAGAAGGGCAAGAAGAAGTCGCAAGCGAAACGCGACGCCGCCGACGTAGACCTTGTCGCCGCCGCCGAGCACAAGAACCCTCGGAAGCCTCCCGGAGGCGCCAACTTGTTCGATAAGATGCTCAAGGAGTCGTGCCCCTATCATCAGGGTCCCATCAAGCACACCCTTGAGGAGTGCGTCATGCTTCGACGTTACTTCCACAAGGCCGGGCCACCGACGGAAGGTGGTAGGGCCCCCGACAATGACAAGAAGGAAGCCCACAAGGCAGAGGAGTTCCCCGAGGTCCATGACTGCTTCATGATCTACGGTGGGCAAGTGGCGAAAGCTTCGGCTCAGCACCGCAAGCAAGAGCGCCGGGAGGTCTGCTCGGTAAAGGTGGCGGCGCCAGTCTACCTAGACTGGTCCGACAAGCCCATCACCTTCGATCAAGGCGACCACCCCGATCGCGTGCCGAGCCCGGGGAAGTACTCGCTCGTTGTTGATCCCGTCATTGGCAACGTCAGGCTTACCAAGGTCCTCATGGACGGAGGCAGCAGCCTCAACATCATCTAAGCTGACACCCTTGGGCTCTTGCAGATCAATCTGTCCTCGATCCGGGTCGGTGCGGCGCCCTTTCACGGGATCATTCCTGGGAAGCGTGTCCAGCCCCTTGGACAACTCGATCTGCCCGTCTGCTTCGGGACTCCCTCCAACTTCCGAAAGGAAACCCTCACGTTTGAGGTGGTCGGGTTCCGAGGAACCTACCACGCAGTGCTGGGGAGACCATGCTATGCCAAGTTCATGGCCGTCCCCAACTACACCTACCTCAAGCTCAAGATGCCGGGCCCCAACAGGGTCATCACCGTCGGCCCCACGTACCGACACGCATACGAATGCGACGTGGAGTGCGTGGAGTACGCCGAGGCCCTCGCCGAATCCGAGGCCCTCATCACCGACATGGAGAGCCTCCCCAAGGAGGTTCTAGATGCGAAGCGCCACACCGACAACTTCGAACCAGCAGAGGCGGTTAAATCCGTCCCTCTTGACCCCAGCAACGACACCTCCAAGCAGATCCGAATCGGCTCCGAGCTCGACCCCAAATAGGAAGCAGTGCTTGTTGACTTTCTCCGCGCGAATGCTGAGGTTTTTGCGTGGAGTCCCTCGGACATGCCTGACATACCGAGGGAAGTCGCCGAGCACTCACTGGATATCCGAGCTGGAGCCCGACCCGTGAAGCAGCCTCTACGCCGATTCGACGAAGAAAAGCGCAGAGCCATAGGTGAGGAGATCCACAAGCTGATGGCTACTGGGTTCATCAAAGAGGTATTCCATCCCGAATGGCTAGCCAACCCTGTGCTTGTGAAAAAGAAAGGTGGGAAATGTAACACCCCTAGTGTTACGATAACTAAAACGCTAGCATGTCATCATAAGCACTTGCATTATCTTGTTTGATATACCTAGAATGCATTCACTAGGTTAAACTTTTTCAAAAGTGTGATGTTGTGTGTTGGGTTTAGAGTTTAGTTTAAGGACTTGGCTCAAGTTAAACAGGAGTAGATCATCTCTCAAGGAAGTGGCAAGTTGGTTTGAAGTCTTAAGTGCTAAAGATAAGTCTTAGAGCCTAGAGTGGCCTTGTTTTGGAATGATGGTCAAGTGGAAGAAGCACTTAAGGAACTGGAATAACCCAAGTCTTAACTTGAGTTTTGCTTGGAAGAGATGGTTAAGTAAAGCAAATTCTAAACTAAGGACACTTTGGACATGAGCTTCATATACTAGAGTTGGATTTGAGATTAAGGGGAGTCACTTGGCTTTTAGGAGTATGGATTGAGTTGATAAATCACTAGATGCGGAGTCACATTTGAAACCCTCAACTAGCCCAAAAGTGGAGTTTTAAATCTAGAGAGAATTTGCTAGTGGTCCATATGTCAAAGTTGTAGATTTTGGGAAGTTGAACAACTTTCATGTATCGAGAATTCCATGTTTTAGAGGAAAAGTTGGACTAAAAAGTTTAATTCAGTTTTGAACCAGATTTGGAGTTTGCTGAAAAATAATATCAACTAGCTGTTTTTTGGCCATCATAACATTTGATCTATAAACAGTTTGAAGATGATCATTATAACGAAGTTATAGAGCTACATGAGGAGTATAAGTTTGGTTAAGTCATCTAGCTCTAAAACTATTTGGAACTTGGGGTAAAACTGGTCTAAAGTAAAGCTGTCAGATTTTGTAGATTTCAGACTTAGTGAAATTCAGATTCTGAATTTCAGTAATTTGGTCAAACTTTGGACCTTTGTAGTTTGGAATCCAGGAGTATTTGGCTATGGCTCACTATATCAAACTTGTAGAGGAACTATAGGAGTATAAACTTTATTAAGCAACTTGCCCCTATAAACATTTGGAACCCAAGAAAAAGAGTGGTTCCAAGTGGTGCTGCTGTATTTCTCAATTTTCAGATGGTGAACAGTCAACTGAACTGAATTCAGTGTTTTGATAGCAGTTTTGGAGCTTGTTTGTGGCTGTTCTATAAGGTTTTGGACTGAGGTGTTTGTAGGAGAAGTGGAGACTACATATTGGTGAACAACTTTCTTTAAGTAAGTTGGACATGATCCTATACAAAAGTTGTAGTAACAGCTGCTCAAAGATTGGACTGTCAAGTGGCTAGTGACTTAGTCTATTCAAAGCTGAAATCTGGAATTTCAATGAAGAGTGCCTAGTTCAGAGTGCTTTTGTAATTAATCCATGTGGTTTTGGACTAAGAACTGTGTGGCAAAGTTAGAGTCCATAGTACAGAGAACAAGTTTTATTAAGTAGGATAGTCTTGGTGCTGCACAAAAAGAGGAGTAAAAGTGGCTCCAACTTGTGCTGTCAGGCTTAGGAGGAGAGGAATTCAGTTAGCTGTTCCTAAAGAGTTCAGTGTGCTTTTACTCACCTTTGGAGCTCTGTGGTAATTAATCCATCGAGATTTTTATTAAGAGCTCTATGGTAAAGTTAAAGACCATTTGAAGCAGAACAAGTTTATGCAAATAATTGGTCTTGTTACTGTGTGTAATTTGGAGATAATAGAGTTACAAAACTCTCTGCCACACTGGGTGCAGAGCTGTTTCAGAAATTAGAAACTGAATTTTCAGCGTTTTGCTTAACTTTGGATTGTCATAACTCTTGCTCTAAATAGTTTCAACCTGTGATTTCTATACCAAATTGGTAGAGCTCTGTATAGAGAACAACTTTTGTGAAGGGAGCATGGTCAGTTGCTATGAAAAATTGAAAGATCAGAGGGTCTGAACTGGGAGGAATTAAATGGGGCAGCAGGTTGATGGAAGTGATTCAGTGTGTGGAGGTGTAACTGAAGAAGAATCTTTTTTCTCTGTTGTGCTCCACTGACATATTAAGCTGTCATATGGGGGAAGTGCATGACTGATACTTTGAGGCTACTCTCCACCAAAAATATGTAATTTGGACTATTTTGGAGCAGTAAATAGTGGAGAATTGATTGGATGGTCTGCTGTCTGTAGTAGGGGACAAAAGAGATACATGTATGTGTATAGCTGAGATAAGTGTGCAGGGTATAACAGAGGTCTAGAACCCACCCTCAGCTGGACAGAATATCCTGTTCTTGAACATATTAAAGCATATCCCCAACTGATATTTGTGTTAAGAAAATGGACCAGGTTCAGTGCACTGGCTGTGTAGGGTTGCTCCAACTTTGGAGCCCTGTGGAGTCCAGACCAGAAGACCTAGGACTGAGGGTCCCTTGTCGTGATGAAAGACCATATATAGG
This sequence comes from Zea luxurians, assembly GCA_029449295.1. NCBI lineage: Eukaryota > Viridiplantae > Streptophyta > Magnoliopsida > Poales > Poaceae > Zea > Zea luxurians. Next base: position 10,261,874 of record JAOPSE010000033.1, on the reverse strand, counting down.
AGCACAAGTTTCCTTAAGTGGATTTGGTCTGATGCTACACAAAGATGGGAGTAAAATGTCTTTAAATGTGTGCTGTCAGTTTGTGCTGTGCTGTAAAAACCTGATTTAGTGTTAACAGCCCAATTTCAGAGCCCTGCTATGCTAAATCCATGGAGTTATGAACCCTGATCTCTATAGTAAAGTTGTAGATCATACATTAATGTATGACTTTTGTTAAGAAGCATTGGTCTGTTGCCATATGAAATGACAAAATAAAGGGGCATGAACAGGATGGGTTCAGGGGGACAGTAGGGCGTGGAATCAGGGAAGTTCAGTGTTAATCTGCAATTCTGAAAAAGATATTTTGGTACTGTTGTTAGCGGATGTTTTTGGCCAGTGGTGTTGTGGATAGGTGTGAGCATCGGTGAGGAGGTAAGGGTAAACTTTGTACTCCAAATATCTGAAACCAGAAAGTTCTAAAGTCTATCTTAACTGTTGTCTTAACCAGTGGTATGCACCTCTATTAAAATACTACTGCCCCTACGGTTTCTGTTGCTGTAACTTGCCCTTACGTGGGTATGGATGCCAGGGCGATGAATGGTAACCCTGTTGTGCTGGCATCTTTGGGATTTCTCTTCATCGGGTTATGGTTAACCTTGATGGTTCCCTCCCCCTTGCTCTGCATATATTCGGTGGCTGCAAACTGAATTCAGTGAAGCCCCCCTTTCTACACTTAAGACTAGCCAAGGTTCTCTGCATACGTGAGCTGTTCCTGGGGTCTTCAAGACTACACAGCCCCTCCCCAATATCAAAGTGGATCTGCTCTAGAATTCGAGCATTAGTTCCTGTGTCTATGGTGACAATAGCCGCCATCCTCCCTCCTCGCTGTGGCCAGGTAATCTTAAAGGACTCCTCAACCGTGTTGTACACGTTTCGTGCTCTTCATTGATCAGTGAAGCTCACCATGTTCGCTGCTTCGACTCTATTGTGGTGTACTGCTCCGAACATGGTCGCGCCGCCGTGGATCGGCGTTGAAGACAATCCTATCGTAGACCTGTCAACTGGCACATTCTCTAGCCGATTCCTCGCAAGCACTGAAGCCTAGGTATGTTGTTGATGCTCACCACAACGTTTGGTTGGACTCTACTGTTTTGTTGCTTCGGGATTAGGATCGCCGGAGTTGGGCGAGGCGGTGTCGTGGACGGGACCTTGCAAAAGAAACGAAGTCGAGGGGCTTAAGTGATTTTGTCAGCGAGACAGACCAATAGTAGATGGGGCCCATACTGGATTTATCTATGCGTGAGGGCCTTCTAGCAAAAACACCGGTGCAGGAACGCGGACTGCCAGCCATGGGCCGGCTTTGTCCTCTTGCGTGGGTCGAGTGGCGAGATTGGGCCCGATACTGTTCACAGTTTGGCCTTTTCCTTTTCTAGAGAACTTGAGAATAGCGCCAAAAATAGTAGAAAATTCCAAAAATCATGGGACAAATTTTATTGGATGTCTAAAATCAAGAGCTCTCTAGTAAAGTTGGTTTTAGGATTTTAGAGCCATTAGTAAATATTAAGTGAATTAAAGGTGTTTTTGGAAGGTCTGTTTGGATTTTAGAAATAAAAGTACAGTGCCAAAACTTATGGAAATTTTTGAGTAACCTTGTTTTGGTCATTTGCGCTTGTGGTAAAAGTTTGAGGCTGTTCGTAAGCGATTTGCTCAGAAAGCTTTGCAAGATCCATAATAGATAAGATAAATCCCTAATCCAAGAATGGATTAGAGCTTGGAAAGTAGAGACAAGTTTTCAAGTGAGGTCTTGATCTTTGGATGAAATCTAGTGTGTTCTAGTTCCCTGGTGTGGTTTGAGAGCTTAGTGATGATATTAGAATGTTTAGCTCCCCTGTTGTTTGGTTAGTTTTGTGTGCACCTTTAGTAAGGTGTAGTTTGTACTGCTTTAAAGTATCTTCTTTGTAGTTGCACAAGTATATGCATTCATGTTCATATCATTACATGTAGAATTCCTAGAAGAAGAAGATGAAATTCAAGAAGTGGTTTCTAAAGAGGAGTCTGCTTCATTGCCTGCTCATCAAGTGATGGGAGCCATCTAACTGGGGTTTAATAGAGGGATCTAGAACTCCATCTCTGCAACGAAGGCAAGCCCCGGTGCATGCAACCCCTTCTTTGTGTTTTTAAATAATTTTTACACACTTTAAGTCTAGTGAAATGTACATTAGGTTTATAGGAGTTGCTTGGAACCCTTGGATGCATTACCTTCCTTGATATCCATACCTTTATAGATACTTCTGATGAAGTATAAAAATCTGATTTACAAAAATGCTTAGCCCTGCTCAGATCTTGTGGATAGAGGTTGTCTTTTGCTTTAAGGCCTAGCTCAGGGGTTATCCTGAGGAAAGATGGCTTCTACCTGCAAGAATATTTTCATTGAGAGCGTGGTGGGATCTTACTGCAAAGTTTCCTATGATGCTCTTTTCATCCTAGGAACATAAACAATCCTAAGGATGGAAGTACTTAAATCGGAACTTGGGCTAGGAACAGGTGATGTTCCGTCCGGGTTAATTAAGGATTGGATGCGTATGTAGGCCTGTATGATCAAGGACTATCTTAACTGGCCACATGCCCTGGATATGGGACAGGGTAAGCTTGAACCCGGCTATTCCATACATGAAAAGACAATCGCGCACTAGGAGTGGAGAGATGGCGAGAGTGGCACGTACCCTCCTGGCAAAGGACCGCCTAAAAAGGGTGGTGTGCTCTCGGGTGGCGCGGACCTGTTCATGCAGTGGAGGATCCGTGGGAATGGTTGACATATGCAAGGGTTAAGTGCTACATATGTCGTGTGGTTAGAGATCCTCAGCTGAGTAAATCGATTCGGATCGCCGTTATATCCCCGGAGAGTGGAGACTTGATCTCCGACCTACAACCTAAGTCAGGATGTGAACCGCATGAATAAAAAATGATGTTGTATTGATGAGATGGTAAAATTAGACTAGATGCAAACAGAGTCTGTTAATATTTAATCTGGCGTTAAAATATTGAAAGTAAGGACTCACTTTAGTAAGCTCTTTCTGCAAAAGTATCTAAGTTGATTCTTGCTAAAGCCTCTCCTTGATTCCTAAATCCAGCATACCCTTGAGAGTCTTTTCCTTAGTCGGGTAAGACTTGCTGAGTAATTCCATACTCAGGGTTTTATTCCCTGTTGTTTTTCAGGTTGTAGTTTTGTGCTGCTGACGATGGTGTTAAGTGCCGGTGGGCTCGGCCTCCTATAAGTCTAAGTACTTCTTCTATACTTCTTATTGAGGATGGTCACTTGAGCTAGCATATCTTTCAAACTTATACTTTTGTAATCACTCCGATAAAATAATGTAAACTTTTTGTAACCTGTAAAATTTGGTAATAAGATTTCCGCTGCAAAAAATGTTATGTGTGTGATTTGTGTTACTTAATCCCGTGGTTCTGGTTGTAAGTGGTTTATCCGATGTCCTTAGGGCAAACGGACGGATCCTGTTAAGTTATCTGGTGCACATGCATAGCCGTCTGAGGTCTTTGAGACAAGGATAGGTGCATGTGGGCCCGATATCTTGGGAGGTTCTGCCACAGCTGGTATCGGAGCAAGATTAAGTATATACGGTCACATACGTATTTTCAAAACAAAAGTTTTGGTTTTAGAAAACCTATTTTCAACTAAACACATTGTTTGGCTTTGAAAAACTATAATGCTAGCGACATCCTCTGTTAAGCCCTAAGTTAAGGACTATCAGGTGGCCTAGTTTAGAATGCTAACCACTAACCCACAATTATAATGCAATTTTCTGCAGGTACACTAACTAAACCCTAGGAAAGTGCGACTAGTATTCCATGAAGGAGTGAGTAGGTATGCCACCGCCATAGAACGTGAAAGCCACTATATGTTGGCAAGAATTGTGAGGATGAATTGGACGAGCATGCATCATGACATAAAATTTTAAGTTAAGCCTCCTATTTAGTATCTTAGTACATGTTTCATCCATCCTATTCATGCTACCTATCTTTGCTTTTCTATACTACCTTTTCCTATTTGTGAAGCCTTGAAACTCAGTACATTTGGTGAACCTATAGTTTATAAGGTACAGTTGCCAAAGAATTTGTCAACAGTGCACAACATGTTCCACATGTGCCCCAGTTAAAGAAATGTTTTCGAGTCCTCAAGCATGTTATTGAGATTTCAGATGTTAACCTTGGACCAGATTTAACCTACTTGGAATATTCCATAAAGGTTTTGGATCAAAAGGATCGATCACTTGAAGAAAAATTATCAAGTTTTATAAGCTACAGTAGAACCAACCCTTGGAAGATGAAACCACATAGGAAGTGGAGGAGTATCTAGAAGAGCGTGTTCCTGAGTTTCTAGTGCCCTGTAAACCTAAGGTTTGTGTAGTTTATTTCTGGTATAAACCAATAGGGACACACCCTTGCCTTATAGGAGTAATGGGGAAACAAGTCAATGACGCATTTCCTTTTCCATTACCTAGCCTAGATTTTTAAATCTCGGGACGAGATTTCTTTTTAGGGGGGAAGGCTGTAACACCCCTAGTGTTACGATAACTAAAACGCTAGCATGTCATCATAAGCACTTGCATTATCTTGTTTGATATACCTAGAATGCATTCACTAGGTTAAACTTTTTCAAAAGTGTGATGTTGTGTGTTGGGTTTAGAGTTTAGTTTAAGGACTTGGCTCAAGTTAAACAGGAGTAGATCATCTCTCAAGGAAGTGGCAAGTTGGTTTGAAGTCTTAAGTGCTAAAGATAAGTCTTAGAGCCTAGAGTGGCCTTGTTTTGGAATGATGGTCAAGTGGAAGAAGCACTTAAGGAACTGGAATAACCCAAGTCTTAACTTGAGTTTTGCTTGGAAGAGATGGTTAAGTAAAGCAAATTCTAAACTAAGGACACTTTGGACATGAGCTTCATATACTAGAGTTGGATTTGAGATTAAGGGGAGTCACTTGGCTTTTAGGAGTATGGATTGAGTTGATAAATCACTAGATGCGGAGTCACATTTGAAACCCTCAACTAGCCCAAAAGTGGAGTTTTAAATCTAGAGAGAATTTGCTAGTGGTCCATATGTCAAAGTTGTAGATTTTGGGAAGTTGAACAACTTTCATGTATCGAGAATTCCATGTTTTAGAGGAAAAGTTGGACTAAAAAGTTTAATTCAGTTTTGAACCAGATTTGGAGTTTGCTGAAAATAATATCAACTAGCTGTTTTTTGGCCATCATAACATTTGATCTATAAACAGTTTGAAGATGATCATTATAACGAAGTTATAGAGCTACATGAGGAGTATAAGTTTGGTTAAGTCATCTAGCTCTAAAACTATTTGGAACTTGGGGTAAAACTGGTCTAAAGTAAAGCTGTCAGATTTTGTAGATTTCAGACTTAGTGAAATTCAGATTCTGAATTTCAGTAATTTGGTCAAACTTTGGACCTTTGTAGTTTGGAATCCAGGAGTATTTGGCTATGGCTCACTATATCAAACTTGTAGAGGAACTATAGGAGTATAAACTTTATTAAGCAACTTGCCCCTATAAACATTTGGAACCCAAGAAAAAGAGTGGTTCCAAGTGGTGCTGCTGTATTTCTCAATTTTCAGATGGTGAACAGTCAACTGAACTGAATTCAGTGTTTTGATAGCAGTTTTGGAGCTTGTTTGTGGCTGTTCTATAAGGTTTTGGACTGAGGTGTTTGTAGGAGAAGTGGAGACTACATATTGGTGAACAACTTTCTTTAAGTAAGTTGGACATGATCCTATACAAAAGTTGTAGTAACAGCTGCTCAAAGATTGGACTGTCAAGTGGCTAGTGACTTAGTCTATTCAAAGCTGAAATCTGGAATTTCAATGAAGAGTGCCTAGTTCAGAGTGCTTTTGTAATTAATCCATGTGGTTTTGGACTAAGAACTGTGTGGCAAAGTTAGAGTCCATAGTATAGAGAACAAGTTTTATTAAGTAGGATAGTCTTGGTGCTGCACAAAAAGAGGAGTAAAAGTGGCTCCAACTTGTGCTGTCAGGCTTAGGAGGAGAGGAATTCAGTTAGCTGTTCCTAAAGAGTTCAGTGTGCTTTTACTCACCTTTGGAGCTCTGTGGTAATTAATCCATCGAGATTTTTATTAAGAGCTCTATGGTAAAGTTAAAGACCATTTGAAGCAGAACAAGTTTATGCAAATAATTGGTCTTGTTACTGTGTGTAATTTGGAGATAATAGAGTTACAAAACTCTCTGCCACACTGGGTGCAGAGCTGTTTCAGAAATTAGAAACTGAATTTTCAGCGTTTTGCTTAACTTTGGATTGTCATAACTCTTGCTCTAAATAGTTTCAACCTGTGATTTCTATACCAAATTGGTAGAGCTCTGTATAGAGAACAACTTTTGTGAAGGGAGCATGGTCAGTTGCTATGAAAAATTAAAAGATCAGAGGGTCTGAACTGGGAGGAATTAAATGGGGCAGCAGGTTGATGGAAGTGATTCAGTGTGTGGAGGTGTAACTGAAGAAGAATCTTTTTTCTCTGTTGTGCTCCACTGACATATTAAGCTGTCATATGGGGGAAGTGCATGACTGATACTTTGAGGCTACTCTCCACCAAAAATATGTAATTTGGACTATTTTGGAGCAGTAAATAGTGGAGAATTGATTGGATGGTCTGCTGTCTGTAGTAGGGGACAAAAGAGATACATGTATGTGTATAGCTGAGATAAGTGTGCAGGGTATAACAGAGGTCTAGAACCCACCCTCAGCTGGACAGAATATCCTGTTCTTGAACATATTAAAGCATATCCCCAACTGATATTTGTGTTAAGAAAATGGACCAGGTTCAGTGCACTGGCTGTGTAGGGTTGCTCCAACTTTGGAGCCCTGTGGAGTCCAGACCAGAAGACCTAGGACTGAGGGTCCCTTGTCATGATGAAAGACCATATATAGGAGCACAAGTTTCCTTAAGTGGATTTGGTCTGATGCTACACAAAGATGGGAGTAAAATGTCTTTAAATGTGTGCTGTCAGTTTGTGCTGTGCTGTAAAAACCTGATTTAGTGTTAACAGCCCAATTTCAGAGCCCTGCTATGCTAAATCCATGGAGTTATGAACCCTGATCTCTATAGTAAAGTTGTAGATCATACATTAATGTATGACTTTTGTTAAGAAGCATTGGTCTGTTGCCATATGAAATGACAAAATAAAGGGGCATGAACAGGATGGGTTCAGGGGGACAGTAGGGCGTGGAATCAGGGAAGTTCAGTGTTAATCTGCAATTCTGAACAAGATATTTTGGTACTGTTGTTAGCGGATGTTTTTGGCCAGTGGTGTTGTGGATAGGTGTGAGCATCGGTGAGGAGGTAAGGGTAAACTTTGTACTCCAAATATCTGAAACCAGAAAGTTCTAAAGTCTATCTTAACTGTTGTCTTAACCAGTGGTATGCACCTCTATTAAAATACTACTGCCCCTACGGTTTCTGTTGCTGTAACTTGCCCTTACGTGGGTATGGATGCCAGGGCGATGAATGGTAACCCTGTTGTGCTGGCATCTTTGGGATTTCTCTTCATCGGGTTATGGTTAACCTTGATGGTTCCCTCCCCCTTGCTCTGCATATATTCGGTGGCTGCAAACTGAATTCAGTGAAGCCCCCCTTTCTACACTTAAGACTAGCCAAGGTTCTCTGCATACGTGAGCTGTTCCTGGGGTCTTCAAGACTACACAGCCCCTCCCCAATATCAAAGTGGATCTGCTCTAGAATTCGAGCATTAGTTCCTGTGTCTGTGGTGACAATAGCCGCCATCCTCCCTCCTCGCCGTGGCCAGGTAATCTTAAAGGACTCCTCAACCGTGTTGTACACGTTTCGTGCTCTTCATTGATCAGTGAAGCTCACCATGTTCGCTGCTTCGACTCTATTGTGGTGTACTGCTCCGAACATGGTCGCGCCGCCGTGGATCGGCGTTGAAGACAATCCTATCGTAGACCTGTCAACTGGCACATTCTCTAGCCGATTCCTCGCAAGCACTGAAGCCTAGGTATGTCGTTGATGCTCACCACAACGTTTGGTTGGACTCTACTGTTTTGTTGCTTCGGGATTAGGATCGCCGGAGTTGGGCGAGGCGGTGTCGTGGACGGGACCTTGCAAAAGAAACGAAGTCGAGGGGCTTAAGTGATTTTGTCAGCGAGACAGACCAATAGTAGATGGGGCCCATACTGGATTTATCTATGCGTGAGGGCCTTCTAGCAAAAACACCGGTGCAGGAACGCGGACTGCCAGCCATGGGCCGGCTTTGTCCTCTTGCGTGGGTCGAGTGGCGAGATTGGGCCCGATACTGTTCACAGTTTGGCCTTTTCCTTTTCTAGAGAACTTGAGAATAGCGCCAAAAATAGTAGAAAATTCCAAAAATCATGGGACAAATTTTATTGGATGTCTAAAATCAAGAGCTCTCTAGTAAAGTTGGTTTTAGGATTTTAGAGCCATTAGTAAATATTAAGTGAATTAAAGGTGTTTTTGGAAGGTCTGTTTGGATTTTAGAAATAAAAGTACAGTGCCAAAACTTATGGAAATTTTTGAGTAACCTTGTTTTGGTCATTTGCGCTTGTGGTAAAAGTTTGAGGCTGTTCGTAAGCGATTTGCTCAGAAAGCTTTGCAAGATCCATAATAGATAAGATAAATCCCTAATCCAAGAATGGATTAGAGCTTGGAAAGTAGAGACAAGTTTTCAAGTGAGGTCTTGATCTTTGGATGAAATCTAGTGTGTTCTAGTTCCCTGGTGTGGTTTGAGAGCTTAGTGATGATATTAGAATGTTTAGCTCCCCTGTTGTTTGGTTAGTTTTGTGTGCACCTTTAGTAAGGTGTAGTTTGTACTGCTTTAAAGTATCTTCTTTGTAGTTGCACAAGTATATGCATTCATGTTCATATCATTACATGTAGAATTCCTAGAAGAAGAAGATGAAATTCAAGAAGTGGTTTCTAAAGAGGAGTCTGCTTCATTGCCTGCTCATCAAGTGATGGGAGCCATCTAACTGGGGTTTAATAGAGGGATCTAGAACTCCATCTCTGCAACGAAGGCAAGCCCCGGTGCATGCAACCCCTTCTTTGTGTTTTTAAATAATTTTTACACACTTTAAGTCTAGTGAAATGTACATTAGGTTTATAGGAGTTGCTTGGAACCCTTGGATGCATTACCTTCCTTGATATCCATACCTTTATAGATACTTCTGATGAAGTATAAAAATCTGATTTACAAAAATGCTTAGCCCTGCTCAGATCTTGTGGATAGAGGTTGTCTTTTGCTTTAAGGCCTAGCTCAGGGGTTATCCTGAGGAAAGATGGCTTCTACCTGCAAGAATATTTTCATTGAGAGCGTGGTGGGATCTTACTGCAAAGTTTCCTATGATGCTCTTTTCATCCTAGGAACATAAACAATCCTAAGGATGGAAGTACTTAAATCGGAACTTGGGCTAGGAACAGGTGATGTTCCGTCCGGGTTAATTAAGGATTGGATGCGTATGTAGGCCTGTATGATCAAGGACTATCTTAACTGGCCACATGCCCTGGATATGGGACAGGGTAAGCTTGAACCCGGCTATTCCATACATGAAAAGACAATCGCGCACTGGGAGTGGAGAGATGGCGAGAGTGGCACGTACCCTCCTGGCAAAGGACCGCCTAAAAAGGGTGGTGTGCTCTCGGGTGGCGCGGACCTGTTCATGCAGTGGAGGATCCGTGGGAATGGTTGACATATGCAAGGGTTAAGTGCTACATATGTCGTGTGGTTAGAGATCCTCAGCTGAGTAAATCGATTCGGATCGCCGTTATATCCCCGGAGAGTGGAGACTTGATCTCCGACCTACAACCTAAGTCAGGATGTGAACCGCATGAATAAAAAATGATGTTGTATTGATGAGATGGTAAAATTAGACTAGATGCAAACAGAGTCTGTTAATATTTAATCTGGCGTTAAAATATTGAAAGTAAGGACTCACTTTAGTAAGCTCTTTCTGCAAAAGTATCTAAGTTGATTCTTGCTAAAGCCTCTCCTTGATTCCTAAATCCAGCATACCCTTGAGAGTCTTTTCCTTAGTCGGGTAAGACTTGCTGAGTAATTCCATACTCAGGGTTTTATTCCCTGTTGTTTTTCAGGTTGTAGTTTTGTGCTGCTGACGATGGTGTTAAGTGCCGGTGGGCTCGGCCTCCTATAAGTCTAAGTACTTCTTCTATACTTCTTATTGAGGATGGTCACTTGAGCTAGCATATCTTTCAAACTTATACTTTTGTAATCACTCCGATAAAATAATGTAAACTTTTTGTAACCTGTAAAATTTGGTAATAAGATTTCCGCTGCAAAAAATGTTATGTGTGTGATTTGTGTTACTTAATCCCGTGGTTCTGGTTGTAAGTGGTTTATCCGATGTCCTTAGGGCAAACGGACGGATCCTGTTAAGTTATCTGGTGCACATGCATAGCCGTCTGAGGTCTTTGAGACAAGGATAGGTGCATGTGGGCCCGATATCTTGGGAGGTTCTACCACAGCTGGTATCGGAGCAAGATTAAGTATATACGGTCACATACGTATTTTCAAAACAAAAGTTTTGGTTTTAGAAAACCTATTTTCAACTAAACACATTGTTTGGCTTTGAAAAACTATAATGCTAGCGACATCCTCTGTTAAGCCCTAAGTTAAGGACTATCAGGTGGCCTAGTTTAGAATGCTAACCACTAACCCACAATTATAATGCAATTTTCTGCAGGTACACTAACTAAACCCTAGGAAAGTGCGACTAGTATTCCATGAAGGAGTGAGTAGGTATGCCACCGCCATAGAACGTGAAAGCCACTATATGTTGGCAAGAATTGTGAGGATGAATTGGACGAGCATGCATCATGACATAAAATTTTAAGTTAAGCCTCCTATTTAGTATCTTAGTACATGTTTCATCCATCCTATTCATGCTACCTATCTTTGCTTTTCTATACTACCTTTTCCTATTTGTGAAGCCTTGAAACTCAGTACATTTGGTGAACCTATAGTTTATAAGGTACAGTTGCCAAAGAATTTGTCAACAGTGCACAACATGTTCCACATGTGCCCCAGTTAAAGAAATGTTTTCGAGTCCTCAAGCATGTTATTGAGATTTCAGATGTTAACCTTGGACCAGATTTAACCTACTTGGAATATTCCATAAAGGTTTTGGATCAAAAGGATCGATCACTTGAAGAAAAATTATCAAGTTTTATAAGCTACAGTAGAACCAACCCTTGGAAGATGAAACCACATAGGAAGTGGAGGAGTATCTAGAAGAGCGTGTTCCTGAGTTTCTAGTGCCCTGTAAACCTAAGGTTTGTGTAGTTTATTTCTGGTATAAACCAATAGGGACACACCCTTGCCTTATAGGAGTAATGGGGAAACAAGTCAATGACGCATTTCCTTTTCCATTACCTAGCCTAGAGTTTTAAATCTCGGGACGAGATTTCTTTTTAGGGGGGAAGGCTGTAACACCCCTAGTGTTACGATAACTAAAACGCTAGCATGTCATCATAAGCACTTGCATTATCTTGTTTGATATACCTAGAATGCATTCACTAGGTTAAACTTTTTCAAAAGTGTGATGTTGTGTGTTGGGTTTAGAGTTTAGTTTAAGGACTTGGCTCAAGTTAAACAGGAGTAGATCATCTCTCAAGGAAGTGGCAAGTTGGTTTGAAGTCTTAAGTGCTAAAGATAAGTCTTAGAGCCTAGAGTGGCCTTGTTTTGGAATGATGGTCAAGTGGAAGAAGCACTTAAGGAACTGGAATAACCCAAGTCTTAACTTGAGTTTTGCTTGGAAGAGTTGGTTAAGTAAAGCAAATTCTAAACTAAGGACACTTTGGACATGAGCTTCATATACTAGAGTTGGATTTGAGATTAAGGGGAGTCACTTGGCTTTTAGGAGTATGGATTGAGTTGATAAATCACTAGATGCGGAGTCACATTTGAAACCCTCAACTAGCCCAAAAGTGGAGTTTTAAATCTAGAGAGAATTTGCTAGTGGTCCATATGTCAAAGTTGTAGATTTTGGGAAGTTGAACAACTTTCATGTATTGAGAATTCCATGTTTTAGAGGAAAAGTTGGACTAAAAAGTTTAATTCAGTTTTGAACCAGATTTGGAGTTTGCTGAAAATAATATCAACTAGCTGTTTTTTGGCCATCATAACATTTGATCTATAAACAGTTTGAAGATGATCATTATAACGAAGTTATAGAGCTACATGAGGAGTATAAGTTTGGTTAAGTCATCTAGCTCTAAAACTATTTGGAACTTGGGGTAAAACTGGTCTAAAGTAAAGCTGTCAGATTTTGTAGATTTCAGACTTAGTGAAATTCAGATTCTGAATTTCAGTAATTTGGTCAAACTTTGGACCTTTGTAGTTTGGAATCCAGGAGTATTTGGCTATGGCTCACTATATCAAACTTGTAGAGGAACTATAGGAGTATAAACTTTATTAAGCAACTTGCCCCTATAAACATTTGGAACCCAAGAAAAAGAGTGGTTCCAAGTGGTGCTGCTGTATTTCTCAATTTTCAGATGGTGAACAGTCAACTGAACTGAATTCAGTGTTTTGATAGCAGTTTTGGAGCTTGTTTGTGGCTGTTCTATAAGGTTTTGGACTGAGGTGTTTGTAGGAGAAGTGGAGACTACATATTGGTGAACAACTTTCTTTAAGTAAGTTGGACATGATCCTATACAAAAGTTGTAGTAACAGCTGCTCAAAGATTGGACTGTCAAGTGGCTAGTGACTTAGTCTATTCAAAGCTGAAATCTGGAATTTCAATGAAGAGTGCCTAGTTCAGAGTGCTTTTGTAATTAATCCATGTGGTTTTGGACTAAGAACTGTGTGGCAAAGTTAGAGTCCATAGTACAGAGAACAAGTTTTATTAAGTAGGATAGTCTTGGTGCTGCACAAAAAGAGGAGTAAAAGTGGCTCCAACTTGTGCTGTCAGGCTTAGGAGGAGAGGAATTCAGTTAGCTGTTCCTAAAGAGTTCAGTGTGCTTTTACTCACCTTTGGAGCTCTGTGGTAATTAATCCATCGAGATTTTTATTAAGAGCTCTATGGTAAAGTTAAAGACCATTTGAAGCAGAACAAGTTTATGCAAATAATTGGTCTTGTTACTGTGTGTAATTTGGAGATAATAGAGTTACAAAACTCTCTGCCACACTGGGTGCAGAGCTGTTTCAGAAATTAGAAACTGAATTTTCAGCGTTTTGCTTAACTTTGGATTGTCATAACTCTTGCTCTAAATAGTTTCAACCTGTGATTTCTATACCAAATTGGTAGAGCTCTGTATAGAGAACAACTTTTGTGAAGGGAGCATGGTCAGTTGCTATGAAAAATTGAAAGATCAGAGGGTCTGAACTGGGAGGAATTAAATGGGGCAGCAGGTTGATGGAAGTGATTCAGTGTGTGGAGGTGTAACTGAAGAAGAATCTTTTTTCTCTGTTGTGCTCCACTGACATATTAAGCTGTCATATGGGGGAAGTGCATGACTGATACTTTGAGGCTACTCTCCACCAAAAATATGTAATTTGGACTATTTTGGAGCAGTAAATAGTGGAGAATTGATTGGATGGTCTGCTGTCTGTAGTAGGGGACAAAAGAGATACATGTATGTGTATAGCTGAGATAAGTGTGCAGGGTATAACAGAGGTCTAGAACCCACCCTCAGCTGGACAGAATATCCTGTTCTTGAACATATTAAAGCATATCCCCAACTGATATTTGTGTTAAGAAAATGGACCAGGTTCAGTGCACTGGCTGTGTAGGGTTGCTCCAACTTTGGAGCCCTGTGGAGTCCAGACCAGAAGACCTAGGACTGAGGGTCCCTTGTCGTGATGAAAGACCATATATAGGAGCACAAGTTTCCTTAAGTGGATTTGGTCTGATGCTACACAAAGATGGGAGTAAAATGTCTTTAAATGTGTGCTGTCAGTTTGTGCTGTGCTGTAAAAACCTGATTTAGTGTTAACAGCCCAATTTCAGAGCCCTGCTATGCTAAATCCATGGAGTTATGAACCCTGATCTCTATAGTAAAGTTGTAGATCATACATTAATGTATGACTTTTGTTAAGAAGCATTGGTCTGTTGCCATATGAAATGACAAAATAAAGGGGCATGAACAGGATGGGTTCAGGGGGACAGTAGGGCGTGGAATCAGGGAAGTTCAGTGTTAATCTGCAATTCTGAACACGATATTTTGGTACTGTTGTTAGCGGTTGTTTTTGGCTAGTGGTGTTGTGGATAGGTGTGAGCATCGGTGAGGAGGTAAGGGTAAACTTTGTACTCCAAATATCTGAAACCAGAAAGTTCTAAAGTCTATCTTAACTGTTGTCTTAACCAGTGGTATGCACCTCTATTAAAATACTACTGCCCCTACGGTTTCTGTTGCTGTAACTTGCCCTTACGTGGGTATGGATGCCAGGGCGATGAATGGTAACCCTGTTGTGCTGGCATCTTTGGGATTTCTCTTCATCGGGTTATGGTTAACCTTGATGGTTCCCTCCCCCTTGCTCTGCATATATTCGGTGGCTGCAAACTGAATTCAGTGAAGCCCCCCTTTCTACACTTAAGACTAGCCAAGGTTCTCTGCATACGTGAGCTGTTCCTGGGGTCTTCAAGACTACACAGCCCCTCCCCAATATCAAAGTGGATCTGCTCTAGAATTCGAGCATTAGTTCCTGTGTCTGTGGTGACAATAGCCGCCATCCTCCCACCTCGCCGTGGCCAGGTAATCTTAAAGGACTCCTCAACCGTGTTGTACACGTTTCGTGCTCTTCATTGATCAGTGAAGCTCACCATGTTCGCTGCTTCGACTCTATTGTGGTGTACTGCTCCGAACATGGTCGCGCCGCCGTGGATCGGCGTTGAAGACAATCCTATCGTAGACCTGTCAACTGGCACATTCTCTAGCCGATTCCTCGCAAGCACTGAAGCCTAGGTATGTCGTTGATGCTCACCACAACGTTTGGTTGGACTCTACTGTTTTGTTGCTTCGGGATTAGGATCGCCGGAGTTGGGCGAGGCGGTGTCGTGGACGGGACCTTGCAAAAGAAACGAAGTCGAGGGGCTTAAGTGATTTTGTCAGCGAGACAGACCAATAGTAGATGGGGCCCATACTGGATTTATCTATGCGTGAGGGCCTTCTAGCAAAAACACCGGTGCAGGAACGCGGACTGCCAGCCATGGGCCGGCTTTGTCCTCTTGCGTGGGTCGAGTGGCGAGATTGGGCCCGATACTGTTCACAGTTTGGCCTTTTCCTTTTCTAGAGAACTTGAGAATAGCGCCAAAAATAGTAGAAAATTCCAAAAATCATGGGACAAATTTTATTGGATGTCTAAAATCAAGAGCTCTCTAGTAAAGTTGGTTTTAGGATTTTAGAGCCATTAGTAAATATTAAGTGAATTAAAGGTGTTTTTGGAAGGTCTGTTTGGATTTTAGAAATAAAAGTACAGTGCCAAAACTTATGGAAATTTTTGAGTAACCTTGTTTTGGTCATTTGCGCTTGTGGTAAAAGTTTGAGGCTGTTCGTAAGCGATTTGCTCAGAAAGCTTTGCAAGATCCATAATAGATAAGATAAATCCCTAATCCAAGAATGGATTAGAGCTTGGAAAGTAGAGACAAGTTTTCAAGTGAGGTCTTGATCTTTGGATGAAATCTAGTGTGTTCTAGTTCCCTGGTGTGGTTTGAGAGCTTAGTGATGATATTAGAATGTTTAGCTCCCCTGTTGTTTGGTTAGTTTTGTGTGCACCTTTAGTAAGGTGTAGTTTGTACTGCTTTAAAGTATCTTCTTTGTAGTTGCACAAGTATATGCATTCATGTTCATATCATTACATGTAGAATTCCTAGAAGAAGAAGATGAAATTCAAGAAGTGGTTTCTAAAGAGGAGTCTGCTTCATTGCCTGCTCATCAAGTGATGGGAGCCATCTAACTGGGGTTTAATAGAGGGATCTAGAACTCCATCTCTGCAACGAAGGCAAGCCCCGGTGCATGCAACCCCTTCTTTGTGTTTTTAAATAATTTTTACACACTTTAAGTCTAGTGAAATGTACATTAGGTTTATAGGAGTTGCTTGGAACCCTTGGATGCATTACCTTCCTTGATATCCATACCTTTATAGATACTTCTGATGAAGTATAAAAATCTGATTTACAAAAATGCTTAGCCCTGCTCAGATCTTGTGGATAGAGGTTGTCTTTTGCTTTAAGGCCTAGCTCAGGGGTTATCCTGAGGAAAGATGGCTTCTACCTGCAAGAATATTTTCATTGAGAGCGTGGTGGGATCTTACTGCAAAGTTCCCTATGATGCTCTTTTCATCCTAGGAACATAAACAATCCTAAGGATGGAAGTACTTAAATCGGAACTTGGGCTAGGAACAGGTGATGTTCCGTCCGGGTTAATTAAGGATTGGATGCGTATGTAGGCCTGTATGATCAAGGACTATCTTAACTGGCCACATGCCCTGGATATGGGACAGGGTAAGCTTGAACCCGGCTATTCCATACATGAAAAGACAATCGCGCACTGGGAGTGGAGAGATGGCGAGAGTGGCACGTACCCTCCTGGCAAAGGACCGCCTAAAAAGGGTGGTGTGCTCTCGGGTGGCGCGGACCTGTTCATGCAGTGGAGGATCCGTGGGAATGGTTGACATATGCAAGGGTTAAGTGCTACATATGTCGTGTGGTTAGAGATCCTCAGCTGAGTAAATCGATTCGGATCGCCGTTATATCCCCGGAGAGTGGAGACTTGATCTCCGACCTACAACCTAAGTCAGGATGTGAACCGCATGAATAAAAAATGATGTTGTATTGATGAGATGGTAAAATTAGACTAGATGCAAACAGAGTCTGTTAATATTTAATCTGGCGTTAAAATATTGAAAGTAAGGACTCACTTTAGTAAGCTCTTTCTGCAAAAGTATCTAAGTTGATTCTTGCTAAAGCCTCTCCTTGATTCCTAAATCCAGCATACCCTTGAGAGTCTTTTCCTTAGTCGGGTAAGACTTGCTGAGTAATTCCATACTCAGGGTTTTATTCCCTGTTGTTTTTCAGGTTGTAGTTTTGTGCTGCTGACGATGGTGTTAAGTGCCGGTGGGCTCGGCCTCCTATAAGTCTAAGTACTTCTTCTATACTTCTTATTGAGGATGGTCACTTGAGCTAGCATATCTTTCAAACTTATACTTTTGTAATCACTCCGATAAAATAATGTAAACTTTTTGTAACCTGTAAAATTTGGTAATAAGATTTCCGCTGCAAAAAATGTTATGTGTGTGATTTGTGTTACTTAATCCCGTGGTTCTGGTTGTAAGTGGTTTATCCGATGTCCTTAGGGCAAACGGACGGATCCTGTTAAGTTATCTGGTGCACATGCATAGCCGTCTGAGGTCTTTGAGACAAGGATAGGTGCATGTGGGCCCGATATCTTGGGAGGTTCTGCCACAGGAAATGGCGGATGTGTGTAGACTAGACTGGTCTAAACAAAGCATGTCCGAAGGTTCCCTACCCTCTGCCTCGTATCGATCAAATCGTGGATTCCACTACTGGGTGCGAAACCCTATCGTTCCTCGATGCCTACTCAGGGTATCACCAAATCAGGATGAAAGAGTCTGACCAGCTCGCGACTTCTTTCATCACACCTTTTGGCATGTACTGCTACATTACTATGACATTCGGTTTGAGGAATGCGGGTGCGACATACCAAAGGTGCATGAACCATGTGTTCGGGGAGCACATTGGTCGAACAGTCGAGGCTTACGTCGATGACATCATAGTCAAGACGAGGAAAGCCTCCGACCTCCTCTCCGACCTTGAAACGACATTCAAGTGTCTCAAAGCGAAAGGCGTAAAACTCAATCCTGAGAAGTGTGTCTTCGGAGTCCCCCGAGGCATGCTCCTGGGGTTCATCGTCTCTGAGCGGGGCATCGAGGCCAACCCGGAGAAGATCGCAGCCATCACCAACATGGGGCCCATCAAGGACTTGAAAGGAGTGAAGAGGGTCATGGGATGCCTTGCGGCTCTGAGCCGCTTCATCTCGCGCCTCGGCGAAAGAGGCCTGCCCCTGTATCGCCTCTTAAGGAAGACCGAGCGCTTCACTTGGACCAACGAGGCCGAGGAAGCCCTCGGGAACTTGAAGGCGCTCCTTACAAGCGCGCCCATCCTGGTGCCCCCCGCTGCCGGAGAAGCCCTCTTGATCTACGTTGCCGCTACCACTCAGGTGGTCAGCGCTGCAATCGTGGTCGAGAGACGAGAAGAAGGGCACGCATTGCCCGTCCAGAGGCCGATCTACTTCATCAGTGAGGTACTGTCCAAGACCAAAATCCGCTACCCGCAAATTCAGAAGCTGCTGTACACGGTAATTCTGACACGGCGAAAGTTGCGACACTACTTCGAGTCTCATCCGTTGACTGTGGTGTCATCCTTCCCCCTGGGGAAGATCATCCAGTGCCGAGAGGCCTTGGGTAGGATTGCAAAGTGGGCAGTAGAGATCATGGGCAAGACAATCTCGTTCGCCCCTCGGAAGGCCATCAAGTCCCAAGTCTTGGCAGACTTTGTGGCTGAATGGGTCGACACCCAGCTTCCAACAGCTTTGATCCAGCCAGAACTCTGGACCATGTTTTTCGACGGGTCGCTAATGAAAACAGTAGCGAGCGCGGGCCTGCTCTTCATCTCACCCCTCGGGAAGCACCTCCGCTACGTGCTGCGCCTCCATTTCCCGGCGTCCAACAACATGGCCCAGTATGAGGCTCTAGTTAACAGGTTGCGCATTGCCATCGAGCTAGGGGTCCGGCGCCTCGACGCTCGTGGCGACTCACAGCTTATCATCGACCAAGTCATGAAGAACTCCCACTGCCGCGGCCCAAAGATGGAAGCCTACTGCGACGAGGTTCGGCACCTAGAGGACAAGTTCTATGGGCTCGAGCTCAACCACGTCGCCCGACGATACAACGAGACTGCGGACGAGCTGGCTAAGATAGCCTCGGGGCGAACAACAGTTCCTTCGGACGTCTTCTCCCGAGACCTGCATCAACCCTCCGTCAAGACCGACGACACGCCTGAGCCCAAGAAGGCCTCGGCTCTGCCTGGGACGCCCTTGGCTCAGCCTGAGGCGCCCTCAGCTCAGCCCGAGGCAGCCTCAAACCCGCCCGAGGCACCCTCGGCCCCCAAGGGTGAGGCACTGCGCGTCGAGGAAGAGCGGAATGGGGTCACGCCTAATCGAAACTGGCAGACCCCATACCTGCAATATCTCCACCGAGGAGAGCTACCCCTTGATAGAGCTGAAGCTCGACGACTGGCACGGCGTGCCAAGTCGTTCGTCTTGCTGGGTGACAGAAAGGAGCTCTACCACCGCAGCCCCTCAGGCATCCTCCAACGATGCATATCCATCGCCGAAGGTCAGGAGTTATTGCAAGAAATACACTCGGGGGCTTGCGGTCATCACGCAGCACCTCGAGCCCTCGTGGGAAACGCCTTCCGACAGGGTTTCTACTGGCCAACTGCGGTGACCGACGCCACTAGGATTGCACGCACCTGCCAAGGGTGTCAATTCTGTGCAAGGCAGACGCACCTGCCCGCTCAAGCCTTGCAAACAATACCCATCACCTGGTCGTTTGCTGTGTGGGGTCTGGACCTCGTCGGTCCCTTGCAGAAGGCACCCGGGGGCTTCACGCACCTACTGGTCACCATCGACAAATTCTCCAAGTGCATCGAGGTCCGACCCCTAAACAGCATCAGGTCCAAACAGGCGGTGGCGTTCTTCACCAACATCATCCATAGCTTCGGGGTCTCGAACTCCATCATCATCGACAACAGCACCTAGTTCACAGGCAGAAAGTTCTTGGACTTCTGCGAGGACCACCACATCCGGGTGGACTGGGCCGCCGTAGCTCACCCCATGACGAATGGGCAGGTAGAGCGTGCCATCGATATGATTCTACGAGGACTCAAGCCAAGGATCTACAACGACCTCAACAAGTTCGGCAGGCAGTGGATGAAGGAACTCCCCTTGGTGGTCTGGAGTCTGAGGATGACGCCAAGCCGAGCCACGGGCTTCACGCCGTTTTTTCTAGTCTATGGGGCCGAGGCTATCTTGCCCACAGACTTAGAATACGGCTCCCCGAGGACGAGGGCATACGACGCCCAAAGCAACCAGACCAACCGAGAAGACTCGCTTGACCAGCTGGAAGAGGCTCGGGACATGGCCTTACTACACTCGGCGCGGTATCAGCAGTCCCTGCGACGCTACCACGCCTGAGGGGTTCGGTCCCGAAACCTCCAGGTGGGCGACTTGGTGCTTTGGCTACGACAAGACGCCCGAGGGCGCCACAAGCTCACGCCTCCCTGGGAAGGGTCGTTCATCATCACCAAAATTCTGAAGCCCGGAACATACAAGCTGGCCAACAGTCAAGGCGAGTCTACAGCAACGTTTGGAACATCTGACAGCTACGTCGCTTCTACCCTTAAGATGTTTTCAAGTCGTTCATGTACCTCGTTTACATACATAATCAAAGTCTAACCTTCAAGGAAGGGTCAGCCTTGCCTCGGCAAAGCCCGACCCTCCCTCGAGGGCTAGAAGGGGGGAACCCCCTCTGCGTCAAAATTTTCCTCGGAAAAAGTCTTTCTACCAGAACATCTTTCGTGCTTTTCGACTACTTCGATAGTGGAGTCCTGAAAACGACAGAGTACACATAAGCAGGCAAGGCCGACTGAGCCGAGGGACTCCTACGCCTCCGGGATACGGATACCTCACTCATCACCTTCTGTGATAAGTAACTCACGCTCGGATAAGGGATTCCGCTATCCGAACGAGTCTTAACGCTCGAAAGCTTTCTCGGCCGAAACAATTTTTCGTGCCATCTCGACTATATCGATAATAGAATCCTACGGACGAGTAAGAGTACACGTAAGCAGGCAAGGCCGACCGTGCCGAGCGACTCCTACGCCTCCGGGATATGGATAACTCACTCATCACCTTCTGCGGTAAGTAACTCACGCTCGGATGAACGTTTCTGTTACCGACGAACAAGTCCTGATATTCGAAACAAGGGGAAAAAACGCAGCTTTACAACACGACGACGATATGTTTTGGCCTTGGCGGCTGCAAAAAACATACGCATGCTACAGACAAACTGTTCCTGCAGGTTCAGACGTCGGCAGGGGGAGCAGCAGCACCCTCGGCATCGGCTCCACCTTCGGCGGAATCTGATCTGGCCTCGGACAGCGACATGGTCGAAGGATCTCCACCTCGAAGAAAGATGTCAGCACCGCGCCTGGGCCATCATCGCCAGGGTCTCCTCCGGGAACCCAGCCCAAGCAAACGGTCAGACCGGCCGCTCCGTAGCCTCAGCCAGCTGTCCCCCGAGGATACCAGCCCAGCTCATGGCCTCGGTAGCCCGACTCCAGGGTTGGTCCCGACAGTGGACGACCTGGCCAGGTCCCAGCCGCCGCTGCTACGCCTCCTTGGCCTGGGAAGTCCCCTACTCCTGGGCCGACGAAGTTTCTTCTCCAGCCAACTCCACCTCTGTCCATGCTGACACCGTTGCCTTCGGCTTCGGCTCATCGCAGAGCAGCCGAGGGTTCCTCCACTAAGCAAGAGAAGCCTTGAGCGGCAAGGCCGACCGAGCCGAGGGACTCCTACGCCTCTGGGATACGGATACCTCACTCGTCACATTCCACACAGGGTGACTCACACTTGGTTAAGCGGTCCAGCCAGCCAACAGGCGAGTCCTGGTACGCGAAATGTGGAAGAAACATGGCTTTACGCCCAAATACACAAATGTTCAGGCCCCGACAGCCACAATGAGCATACGCCAGCACTAAAGGTGCCATTACAAACGGGACTCTGGTTCCGTTCCCACGGGTACGAACAACCTCCATACTAGGAGGCCCGCGGGACGACGAACTCCAAGCGGCTCACCACCGCCCGCTCCGACAGCAGCGGCAACGACCTCCATCCCGGGCGGCAAGACAGCTGCAGCAACGGCTTCCGGGCAGATGCCGCGGCAGAAAAGTTCTCGCCCACCAAGGACGAGAACCAGCCATTCAAGCCAGGGAGACGGAGGTCCAGGGGTGCAGGCGGAGTTGGCAATCTCGTCGGCAGAGAAACCTTCTCCGGCTGCCACCGCCTCAGCACCGACGACGGCGTTCACCTGTCTGCCAACACCGCACCAGCGGGCGCCGGCCGCCCCAAAGCGCACCGGCAGGTCCCCACTCCCGTCCTCGCCACGAAAACGAGAACGGGACCATCCTAGAACACGAGCACCGCCCTCGCGGCGTACGACGTGTTGGGAGACCCCCCGGTGCGGGTGGCCACCGTCGCCTGGAAGGGGACAGAATGCTGCACCCTGGCTGGGCAGCAGCAGTTCGCCTTCCCCGGCATGGCTGGAGGACGCCTCCTCCGCAGAGCTGGAGGATGGTTTCTACCCCCAGAAGCTGGAGGAAGAAGCGAGACGCCAGCCCACGCCGAGGCAGGCCCCGGCTCGCCTCGCCCTCCGCCCCAGCAAGGATGACGAAGATCCTTGAAGCTGAGGGCGGGGCAGAGGCCGCAGCCCGGCTTGCTTCTCCCCACCATCGAACTGGTGGTCGCCGTCTTGGGTGGCCATCGGCGAGGGGACGCAGCCAGGCTGCCTGACAAAAATCCTTGAAGCCGAGCGATGGCTGAAAGGTACCAACCTCCACAAGGTTGCGCTCCTTCCAACAACGGCGAGAGCAAGGCAACGCGGGTGCTCCCCATCCGGGGGCTCGGAAGGCGGAAGGACACGACGCATGAGGAAAGTGCAAAGGCATGGCTACCACCTAGGAGGTCGATCCCTTTTTAAAGGCGACTCTCCCCACTTGCTTCCCAAGCCATCGCGGAAGTCTTCACCAACACGCTCCAAGGTCCTCCCCCTACGACACGGGGGCTGGGCCCCACGCGACATGCAAGCTGCCTAGGACAGAAGGAGCCAAACCGTCGCGCGCGGAGCGTGTAACCGCCCAGCGGTTACAAGCATTCCTCCGTCTTCGCCCAAACCAGCAGGTGAAAGGGTAGACCGCCATGCAAGCGGCATGCGACTACACCAAGGGGGCGCACCCTTTCGACTTCGACGCATCCAGCATGGAGGCCCAGGCCTACACGTCATGTAACCGGCGCGCTGGTTACTACGTGCAAAAAACTGCAACGCCACCAGCGCCAGCGCCGCGCCTTCTCGACTACGGAACCAGTGCCACGACTCGAGGCAACCCTGCGCATGACCCAACAGTACCAACCAGGCACGCCGGTCACGGGTCAGTCAGCCGTGGGAGAAGGCGTGACGGTCGATATGGCCAGAAGTGGGCCGACAGTAATGGCGGTGGCAGGCGGGCGGAAGCAGCAGTCGAATCATCTGCAAGCTCACGTCCCCTCCTGGAACAGCGAGAGAGCTCTCTCCCACAGCATGAAGACGACGCACCCGTGTCCCGTTCCTCGAACGGCTCGCGCATGCACAACGGCTGCCCCACGAACCACTCGTCCCGTCGCATTAACTCTGCGGTAGGGCAGGCGACACCTTTGGTAGGCGAAGCGGGCGACGCTTCACCTCCGCCATAATGACCGCATCAAAAAAGGTGCGCCACGTCGTTCAATTTCGTATCCTTTTCTTCTTCCCCTTTCTCTCTCTCTTGCTATAGGGACCGGGAAAAGGGGATACTCTGAAAGGGATCCTTCTCCGCGAAGGAAGCGGGCCCCGAGCCCCCCTACTGATCAGTGGTTCGAAGGCTGGCCCCTCGGAAGGGTTCGACAGCCGCCTCAGAGCACTCGGGCTCCGCGCCCATTACTGGTCAGAGGTTCGAAGGCTGGCCCCTCGGAAGGGTTCGACAGCCGCCTCAGGCCACTCGGGCTCCACGCCCACTACTGATCAGGGGTTCGTAGGCTAGCCCTCCAACAGGTTCGATAGTCGCCCCAGAGCACGCAGAGTGAGGGATGACTCTGGGTGCGTTCGATACATAACCAAGGCTCGGGCTACGCTCCTGAGGTACCCTAGGACATTTCCGAGACCAGCAGGAACGATTCTGTAATGGAATCCCATCAGAGGGAGGCATCGAGCCCTTGGACCCTATCGAATGGGACCGGGTCCGGCAAATCACCTGCAGGTACTTTTGGAGCGCGCCTCTGGGCCACTAGCCGACCCTTACCGAATGGGGCACGGGTGTCCACTCGAATCACCCGTTAGCAACTCACTGGAGACACCATGTTCGGCGCCCTCCGAGGGCAACATGGCGCTTTCCCCCTCCTCCTTGCGGAAAGGCGACGCAGGGGCGTAAGAAAAAAGCCGAGTCTACCCTTGACCATCCTCTCGCCCTGTGCAGAGGCTCGGGGGCTGCTCTCGCAAACACGGCTCTGGCCAAACCGTTGACAGCGTCAACATACCAGCCCGAGAACTCGGAACCTGACTATGCACCCGGGCAACGACCAGTTCGCATAAGGGAACAACCAGATCGGCCAATCTATCACGAAAGGCATTAAGACCTCGAAGGAGTCAAACCACTCCTCCGAGGCCTCGGGGGCTACACCCGGCGGGTGCGCTCGCGTGCACCCACCGAAACAAAATGCAATCGAGAAAGGCCAGCCCCCTTGCAAAAAGGTGCAACAAAGCCTCCAAGCGAGTGCCCACACTCCCTTTGAGGCTCGGAGGCTACTGTCGGGGACCATAATTAGGGGTACCCCCAAGGCTCCTAATCTCAGCTGGTAACCCCCATCAGCACAAAGCTGCAAAGGCCTGATGGGCGCAATTCCGGTCAAGGCTCCGTCCACTCAAGGGACACACCTCGTCTCGCCCGAGCCCAGCCTCGGGCAGGAACGGTAGACCAAGGCAAATTCGCGCCTCGCCCGAGGGTCTCCTCAAGCAACGGACGCACCTTTGACTCACCCGAGGCCCAGTTCGGGCAGGCTTCGCGGGGAAGCATCCTTGGCCAGATCGCCTCACCAGCCGACCGGATCGCAGGAGCATTTAATGCAAGGATCGCCTGACACCTTATCCTAACGCGCGCTTTCCAGTCGACAAGGCCGACGTGACCGCAGTCACTTCGCCCCTCCACTGACTGACCTGACAGGAAAACAGCGCCGCCTATGCTGCTCCGACTGCTGTGCCACCCGCTAGGGTGAGGCTGACAGTAGCCAAGTCCAGCCTCGGGCGCCATAGGAATCTCCGCATCGCCTGACCCCAGGGCTCGGACTCAACCTCGACTCCAGAAGACGGTCTCCGCCTCGCCCGACCCCAGGGCTCGGACTCAACCTCGACTCCGGAAGACGGTCTCCGCCTCGCCCGACCCTAGGGCTCGGACTCAACCTCAACTCCGGAAGACGATCTCTGCCTCGCCCGACCCTAGGGCTCGGACTCAACCTCGACCTCGGAGGAGTCACCACCTCGCTCGGGCCGACCACACCACAAGGGGGGCCATCATTACCCTACCCCTAGCTAGCCCAGGCTACGGGGACAAGACCGGTGTCCCATCTGGCTCGCCCCGGTAAAACAAGTAATGATGGCACCCCGTGTGCCCCATGACATTGGCGGTTCTCAGCCCCTTACGGAAGCAAGGAGACGTCAGCAAGGATCCGACAGCCCTGACAGCTGTGCTTCTACAGGGCTCAAGCGCTCCTCCGACGGCCACGATGCCACATGAACAGGGCTCCAACACCTCTCCGACAGCCACGGTTGCATGTACATAGGGCTCCGGCTCCTCTCTGCTAGACACGTTAGCACACTGCTACACCCCCTGTTGTACACCTGGACCCTCTCCTTATGTCTATAAAAGGAAGGTCCAGGGCCCTCGTACAAAAGAGGGTGGCCGCGCGGGAGAACGGGCTGACGCGCGGACTCACGCCCTCTCTCTCTCTCCCTCGCGAACGCTTGTAACCCCCTACTGCAAGCGCATCCGCCCTGGGCACAGGACAACACGAGGTCGCGGGTTTCCCTTACCATTTTCCCCTCTTGTGTCTCTGTCTCGCGTCGACCCATCTGGGCTGGGACACGCAGCGACAATTTACTCGTCGGTCCAGGGACCCCCTGGGGTCGAAACGCCGACAACACTGTTAAATTAGTGTTGCATAACAGTCTGCATGTAAAAGGGCATGTGGTGCCGTTTACCTATCAGGTGGAAAGCGTCAAACCTATTACGCGGGAAAGACCCATAACCTACCACCAACTTACCTTCCAACCAAGCCCTTCGATCCTACGTTGTAACTGGACATCTTAGTTTTTTCGCAGATTGACGATGAACTGAAGATCCGATCAACGAACTAGAAGCGTGGTGAAGAAGCTCTCGCCGAGCCGTTCACGACGATGTTCTAGGTTGCCCCGGAAATAAACGGACAGAGAGAAATTCCTCGTTAGAGTTGTTGCTAGAATTGGGGAGGAACTCGAACTTCGACGAGATGGTCATGGCGGCTTGTGGCCGCGAGCTTAGCTGGCGGGGGGCTACTATTGTTTGGATGGCGGTGGCGCTGCTGCGAGGCTATAGAGAAGATGAATCTATGGTTGATGGCTTTAGGTGTTATGGTGGCATATATTTATATACGCATGGAGGTGGGCGGTTACATAATAAATCTAATCTAGTAACCTAGTCCTATGATTATCCAACTTTGCTTATCTATTAAAATCCTATCCTATGTGTTTAGGACTCTAACTTATCTCTCTTATTCCAAAAATATTATTGCCATATTTATACTCCTAGAGTACTAATCATATGACCTCTAATTTAAATAAATCTTATAATATATTTTTATTTAAATTTTAAATTAATTTTTTGGGTGTTACACGTGAGTTGAAAGGAGTATTTTACTAAATATCTTATTGCAATATTCTAATTTGTATCGACTTTACCTAAAGGACATCGTGTAAAGCAAACCAACCAAACATACATCGATACATTATATTAGCTCATATTTTACTTCTAATTTCTGCTTTCTATTTTAAATTTAAATTCAAGTCTAATTTAGAGCTAAGTTACAATTTCTATTTCAATCATAAATTGCAACAAACAAAAACTCAACATGTATGCTTTAGACTTAAAATGATAACTTACTGTCTTGGGATCTAATTTCACAATGTGTGGGTTGAACAATTTAGCTTCAGCTACACAACCCCACACATGTAAATAACTTAAACTTAGCTTTCTCCTGGTCCATAATTCATAAGGAGTCGATGAAACTGCTTTAGTAGGGACCCGATTTAATATGTGTGGAGCAGTCTTTAATACTTCCATCCATAAACTGGCTGGCAAAGTAGAGTAGCTCAACATACTATGCACCATATCCATGAGAGTGCAATTTCTTCTTTCTGCAACTCCATTTTGCTGGGGCTCTCTAGGCATTGAGTATTGGGCAATAATTCCATTATCTTGCAAGAACCTAGCAAAGGGATGAGGAACCTGTCCATAAGTAGTATGCTTTCCATAATATTCACCCCCAGATCTAAGCGTACTACTTTAATCTTTAAGTTGTGTTGGTTTTCGACCTCAGCCTTCACTATCTAAAATTTGACAAGCGCTTCAGATCTTTCTTTAATAGGATAGAGGTAGCCATATCGTGAGAAATCATCAGTGAATGTAATAAAGCAATCAAATCAACAGAAGTCACATGGAATGTGACCGCATATGTCGTTGTGAATCATTTCCAAAATCCATGTGCTGTGAGTAGCACCTTTCTTTATTTACTTAACATATTTTCTTTTAATGCAATCTAGGCAGTGAGTGTCCGAATCGTTAAAGTATAAAGTTTGGATAATTTTTGCTTTAATGAGACATTCAATTCTCTCCCTCGAAGTATGGCCTAAATGGCAGTGCCACAATTTTAAAGAAGTACCATCAACACATTTGTGTTTCATGCTCACATCACATACATTCATAGCCATAATAGAATCATACATTCGGATTGATTCGGTGTACAGAGACCTAGAAGCTCCTGTTCGCTGCCCAACAACTGAGAGGTCCCGCCAGCATCTGGTGGGCAAACTTTACAGCTGTTCAACCAGAAGGACATCTTGTCACGTGGGTAGAGTTCAAGCAAGCGTTCAGGGAACACTACATTCCAGATGATGTTTTACAGAAGAAACTTGAAGAGTTTGTGCGCTTAAAGCAAGGAGGAGATTCAGTGATGCAATACCTTGCCATCAACCATCTCTCCCAGTATGCTATAGAGCAAGTTGACATGGATCTAGAAAAAGAAGAATTGCTTCATGAGAGGTCTAAATGATCGACTGCAATGAAAGATGGCCACTTGTCTGGATCTCACTTACAGCAGAGCCGTGAGCACCACACTTTTGGTGGAAGCCAAGAATTTGGGGTAGGGAAAGGCAAAGAGATATGGGCGTGAAGGGGGTGAAAGATCCTCTCAAGGATTCGAGAAGCGGTCGAGTTTGGTGATTCATCCTTTTAACCCTAATCGCTCTTTTCCTTATCCACCCGCCTATCCCTTCAAGCAACCAGTTTTTATCCATCCCACTCCTACCCTCGCTCAAAACGATCAGCTGAGTGCCCCTAGTACTCGTTTCCCCGCCCTACCTAGTTCATCTAGCGACTCCTTCAACTGTGGGAAGTCTGGACACATCATCAAGGACTGTCCCTATCCAAAGCAAAATAAATATAATTTCCAGCAGACTTCTGGGAGCACATCTCAAGGCAAGGGAAATGTCACCAGCCTCAGGCGGGCAAAAATACAAGGAAAATTGGGTGATTCTACTACACTTAAGTGGCTACCACCCCAGAAGGAGAGCCTATGATGATGGGTACGTTTTTCGTTGCCAACCATCCCGCCGTCATCCTTTTTGATTCTGGTGCATCCCATACTTTCATGAGCAAGACTTTTGTTGAGAAGCATTGCATTCCTAGTGTGGAATCAAAGGATGGTTTTATTATTCAATCACCTGGGGGTCAAATCTTTACTAAGGAAGTAGTCTTCCGCGTACCCGTGAGTTTAGCTGGATATGAATTCCCTGCCAACATGATAGTTATAAAGGGGCAAGATGTAGATGTAATTCTAGGCATGAATTGGTTAGCCCAGAATAAGGCTATTATCAATGCTGATCAAAGGACTATTCAGCTAAGTCATGGACAAGAAGAGGTCAAGTTGTTCATCCCTGTATCTGTCCCAGTTAAAGTATCTGGACAAGTTTTTGAAGCTGTAGTACAAGAGATACAAGACATCCCGGTTGTGTGTGAGTTCCCAGATGTATTCCCTGAGGATTTGCCCGGATTACTTTCGAAGAGGGATGTGGAGTTTGTAATTGAACTGAAACCCGGTACGACTCCTATTTCTAGAAGATCGTACCGTATGCCTCCCAATGAGTTGGCAGAACTCAAGACGCAATTACAAGACTTATTGGAACAAGGATTTATCGGGCCGAGTTCATCACCATGGGGATGTCTAGCCATCTTTTCAAGAAGAAGGATCAAACCCTACGAATGTGTGTGGACTACAGACCCCTTAATGAAGTGACCATTAAAAATAAGTATCCTCTTCCTGGATCGACCTTTTATTCGATCAACTCACTGGAGCCCGTGTATTTTCTAAAATTGATCTTAGATCAGGCTATCATCAGATCAGAATTCGACCTAAGGATATACCCAAGATAGCTTTCACCACTCGGTATGGGTTATTTGAGTATTTGGTTATGTCCTTTGGATTAACAAATGCTCCAGCCCATTTTACATACTTAATGAATTCAGTATTCATGCCCGAGTTAGACAAGTTTGTTGTGGTTTTTATTGATGACATTTTGATCTATTCCAAGACTAAGGAAGAGCATGTAGAACATTTGCAGATTGTTTTAACGCGCTTGAGGGAACATCAGCTTTATGCGAAATTCAGCAAGTGTGCATTCTGTTCGGAGGAAATCCAATTTTTAGGACATGTTTTATTTGCTAAAGGGATTGCGGTTGATCCCAGCAAGGTTAAGGATATTCTGGAATGGAAATCTCCTACCTCGGTGCATCAAGTTAGAAGTTTTTTTGGACTGGCTGGTTATTATCGTAGGTTTATCCCAGATTTCTCCATGATCGTTAAACCTATTATTGAGCTACTGAAGAATGATGTTAAGTATGACTGGTCTCCCAAGTGCAATGAGGCCTTTGAACAATTGAAAATATTACTAACCACTACACCGGTTTTGGCTCAATCGGACATTGAGAAAACGTTTGATGTATATTGTGACGCATCAGGCATTGGGCTTGGGTGTGTTCTGATGTAAGAAGGACGAGTTATAGCATATGCTTCAAGGCAGCTACGCCGGTATGAGGAACATTAACCAACACATGATTTGGAACTGGCCGCAGTAGTTCATGCCCTTAAAATTTGGCATCATTATCTACTGGGAAATGTATGTCATATGTATAGTGATCACAAGAGTTTAAAATACATTTTCACCCAGTCGGAATTAAAATGAGACAGAGAAGGTGGCTCGAGCTGATCAAGGACTATGACCTAGAAATCCATTATCACCCAGGAATGGCTAATGTGGTGGCTGATTCTTTAAGTCGTAAAGCCTTTTGTCTTTGTCTCACTGTGGGATCACCTAACACTACCTTATGTCAGGAAATGGAAAGATTAAATCTAGGGATAGTGCAACAAGGAACCTTGATGCATTTGAAGCTTGAGTCAGTTATGCAACAAAAGATTATTGATGCTCAAAGGACTAATAAGGGTATAAAACATATCCACAAGAAAATGGAGGCCGACAAAGCTACTTGTTTTAGAAAAGACAACCAAGGAGTGTTATGGTTTAAAGACCGCATAGTGGTGCCTAAGGATGCTGAACTTCGTCAACAAATCTTGGATGGAGCTCATCTTAGTCGGTATTCTGTTCACCCTGGAAGTACTAAGATGTACCAAGACATGAAACAACATTATTGGTGGACTAAGATGAAGATTGAAATCACTCGCTATGTGGCAAAGTGTGACACTTGTAGATGAGTTAAGGCAGTGCATATGAAAACTGCTGGACCTTTACAATCATTGTCGATCCCAACATGGAAATGGGAAGACATCAGTATGGATTTTGTTGTGGGATTACCCAAAACATCTAAAGGATATGACTCTATTTGGGTTATAGTGGACCAGCTTACAAAGACAACTCATTTTCTTCCGGTTAAAACGGATCACCCAGTCGTTGTTTATGCTCAATTGTATATTGCTCGTATTCTCAGTTTGCATGGAATTCCAAAAACGATAGTGTTGGACCGAGGACCACAATTTGTATCCAAGTTTTGGGAAGAGCTGCACAAATCTTTGGGCACTAAATTGCTCCATAGTTCGACCTATCATCCTCAAACGAGCGGAAAAACAGAAAGGGTAAATCAAATACTGGAAGATATGCTACAATCCTGTGTCTTGGAGTTTCCACAAAAGTGGGATGATTGTCTGTCACTGGCAAAATTTTCTTATAATAACAGTTACCAAGAGAATATTAAAATGGCACCGTTTGAAGCTCAGTACGGACGACGATGCAGAACACCCTTGAATTGGTCAGAACCAGGAGAACAACGATTTTTAGGTCTAATTTGGTTAAAGAAATAGAAGAAAAGGTCCAAGGCATAAGACATAACTTGAGAGAAGCTCAAGCCCGGCAGAAAAACTATGCGGATAAACGACGTCGACCATTGATTTTTCAAGTCGGGGATCATGTGTACTTGAAAGTATCACCGATGAAGGGTGTTAGTCGATTCGGGGTCAAAGGAAAGTTAGCACCCCTACATTGGTCCGTTCCCTATACTTGAACGATGTGGACAGGTTGCATACAGACTCCGGTTGCCAGAATCAATGTCTGATGTGCATAATGTGTTCCACGTATCCTAATTAAATAAGTGTCTTCGGATTCCTGATCAAACTATGGATGTGGCTGATGTTAATTTGGAACCGGACTTAACCTATTCAGAACATCCTATTCGAGTTTTGGATTAGAAAGATCAAATTACATGAAGAATCAATCTCAAGTTTTATAAGGTAAAGTGGAACCAACACACCGTGTAACATCCCAGGTGTTACCCAAGGCCCTGGCCCAATACATGCACCTATGGCCTATTATCACATGTGTTAAAGTGGGAAAAAGGGGCACCAAAACTTTAGAAACCATGGCTTAATTAAGTAATGATCATGATAGGAGGAATGCCCTAGCCTTTCATGCATCTTCACCTTGGAAAAAGATGCTAAAACCCTAGAACCCCTCTTGAGCCATTAGACCCCCAAGCATTGGATTAGTGGAAAAACTAAGCAAATGACCATTTCATGACTTAAACCCTTTACCAAAGTTGAAGTACATTTCTATATCTACAAGAAAGAGTAAGGGAATTATTCCAAAAAGGTCCCACAAAACCCCCAAATTCAGCCCCAAATGGAGAGCACTATAGAGGAACCCCAAATTTTCTTTAGTAAAAAATCAGCCCTCTTCTAAAGATCAGAGATGTTCACTTAGTTGCTGGCGCCAAATCCATAAGGTTCAATTGAAAAAAGGAGCCAAATTACCCAAGTCACACCCCTGAAAAATTTGAAACCAAACCAGAACCGTTTGACAAGGTTTGACACCAGTTTTGTCATGGGTTGAACAATGCCGACACCCCTGACTTGGCGCCATCATATCTCCCAAACCAGACCCGATCTTCCATTGGAAATCACATGAACTAAGTAGCCCTAGGTGCAGGGAAGAGATCTCACAAAAGTCTTATGGCGAGATTCGCACGTTTGGCCGCTCAGCAAGAGCTAGAACTCGGGCAGAAAGAAATGGCCACGTGTTCGACGCGCCCTGGCAATGCCAGAGCCCGCCCGGCGCTCGGCCCGCGCACGCCGCACCGCGCAATGCCAGACCCTGCGCCTACGTCCGCGCCCACGCCTATAAAGCCGACCAAGACCTTGACCGTACACCCCCGCTCGCTCTCAGCCTCGCCTAGGCGCAAGTTCACCAGAGCTCGCCCTGCGCACGGCGTGCCAGCGGTCGCCCGAGCCTCGACCACCGTGGACCGGCCACTCTAGCCCTCCTCCACCCCATCCAATCCCTCAGCTAACCTCCTTGGAGCTCAGTGAAGTTCCCCGAGCCCTTGGACCGAACACCACATCGCCGGAGGTGCCAGATTGACGTCGCCGGACTTCGTCCGACCGCCGGCGCACGTAGACCGAGCTACACGGTGAGCCGCTCTTCGATTCCTTGCGCATACAGCACTAGTGACCTCCCGTGAAGCTCCTCGAGCGATTTGATTGAACTCTACTGTCGTGAGAAGGCCGGAGCACGCGTCCCCAACGAGCCCGACCGCCTGCACACGCGGCTAGCCCTACTCCGGCCATCACCACCGGTGATCCGCCCCTCGACGTAACCGCCAGAAGCCCCCGGACCTCACCCGACCCTCCACCGGACCTCTCTCACCACCGGTAAGCCGCGCCACCGCTTTTTCTCTCTACGGCTACTGTTCTGGCATGGAGGGAGCGTGGGTTAAGAAACGGGAAAGCCGAGGGGTTATTGGAATTGTCAGTGACTTTGGTGAATAGTTCCCAGGGGCACGGATTTAAGGTTTTAATTAAGGAAAATGTGGCGGAACCGCCCGAATTATTCCAACTTAAGTGCCTAAGTCCCACCTTAGAGGCTAGACCACACTTAAATAGGAATAAAACGTCAGTCCCTCGGATCTAGTCCGACAAGGCCACTAACAGGATCAAGTACCACGTACTCACTCGAAGGTGAGGCACATCGCAAATACAACAAAGCATAAAACCATACATTAATAAAGTGCTTAAGGTTATTACAACATCATCGGAGCTTTGCAAAAGTGGTAATCATTGTTCGGAATGCAGTGGAATTTAACTAATGGTAAATACAAGGAAGGATGGGGAAGCCTGGCCCATCACTCCTCATGCTCCTCTCCTTCTGAGGTAGGGTCCCACTCGACTGTCCAACCCGGTGGCAAGATAGACGACCAAGTCACTCTAGCAACCATATCCTCCAGAGAACCTGTAAAAAATTATGCCACAAGCAAGGCTGAGTATACTAATACTCAGCTAGACTTACCTGGTGGGAGTCTACTCCTCTACCTCTAGACATGCAACTGTTTGGTTGAGGGGCTTGGTTTGCCAAAAGCACTAGCTGAGTCTAAAATCAAGTTTTAGCTTTTCAAGTTTTAGTGTGATTCTCTTAAGACTAAATGTGTATCTAGCTAATCATACATGGTATCAAGCAGTTTAGCAATGAACATCTTTTGTCAGTCACCTCATTTCCACTTATTACTCAATGTAGCAGCATGGATCAAGCAGTCTCATTAGCTGCGAGAAGCAGACGATTCGAATCGAGTTTTTAAACCTTGCAAGGTAAACCTAAACACACGACGTGGCGAGGCACTCCGTCCCCACACACATATGATATATGCATATTAATGACATGGCAATTTGTAAATGCTACGTATGGTGAACAGTATTAAAACAGTGAGCAAACTAGTGTTTTCTTTGTCGGAGGGTGTGCTAAGGGTTTTAGACACTCATCCAACGGTCTTGAGTGAACTTAAGAATTTTAGTCATCTCTTATGTGTTTTGTTTGGGCTCTTGGAGGATTTAAATGCACATCACTAATTTCTCCCATAATTTCCTTTTTACCTTTTATTATGCTCATTATTAAGTACCTTGAACTATCATGGCAATTTAGAATTTTCCACAAATGTCACAAAAATTACAGTGGGTAGACATTGATCTCTGCAGTCTATTCTAAAATTTTGAGGTTAGAATTAATTCATAAAATCCTTGGGTAAAAATAAAAAGTAAGGGTAAAAGGGCACTTTGCATTATAGCTCTAATTTAGGTAAAGTTTCTGGACTAGAATTTATTTTTGCCAAGATTCATGGGTGATAATAGGTCTCTATGCCAAAAATTACAGAAAAAGACCCACTGGGTATTTAGTTGTGATTTTCTAAAGTTTAATGTCAAAAATGTACTTATAACTAACTTGTTATTTGAAAACTGTCAAACAACAGAACTTATATTTTTCCTAGATTCCTACTAGCATATTATTAGCTATCCCAAGGGTTGGGGTGGGTTCTCTTTAGGGTTATTTTTGTAAGTTTTCATTGTTTTCATGAAATAAAATGTGGTGCATTTCTTTTGTACTAACAGAGGGCTCAACAAAATTTTCTAGTGAACGATGTTACTAAAGTAAGCTAGCAACAATGTGGTTGTCCTCTGGTTCTTATTTTAAACTCCCTTTTTCATTTTCTTTAGGTTTGAATCAAGGTAAGTTTTAATGGTAAATTCCTCCCTAATCTGGTGCACTGAAGAGTTTATTATTTTTAAACAGGATAGTTAGTAGTTAAGTGTATCTCTAATTTTTCTTAACCTCAGCCCAGAAGTATAGCTATTTTCCCCTTCTTTATTTAGCTTTTGGTCAGTTTACTATTTCAATCAAAACTTTAAAAAGTCTTGCAGTACCCTGGGTGTTTGGTATTTTTCCTAAGTAGTTCATATTATTTAGAACCTAGCAAAATTAGTTTGACCAAATTTGGCTGGATAAAATTGGAGTTATGAATTTTGTATGCTCTGTCTGCATTTAAAAGAATAATGTTTAAAAGGTTTAATGAAAACCAGCTTGCACCGAGGCCCCTAGGGTTTCCCTTAACTAATCCTTTAAACCGTACCCCTGCGGAACTATTCCTCTGAGTCACTGACTACGCAAAAACCCCCTGGCTTCTTCTTCTTTCCAACCGAGCTCCCTCCCCCTTGTAATAGTAACCACGAAGAGGAAAAAGGGTGGCGCGGCTTACCGGCGGCGAGGGAGGTCCGGTGAAGGGCAGGGTTAGATCCGGGAGGTCCTGGTGGTCACGTCGAGGTGCGGCTCGTCGACGGTAATGGCCGGAATCGGTTTGACCGCGTGCGCAGGCGGTCGGGCTCGTCAGCGGCGTGCGCTCCGGCCTGCTCACGGCGGTATTGTTCAATCAAGTGTCACAGGAAGCTTCACGGGGTGCTCAGGACGCTACAGGTGCAAGGAATCGACGAATGGCTTACCGTGGAGCTCGGTCTACGTGCGACGGTGACCAGTTGAAGTCCCACGACGTCGATCCGGTGTCTCTGGTGAGGTAGAGTCCAATCCCCGGCTCTGGGAGCTTCACTGAGGTCCATAGAAGCTAACCCGAGGGTCGGACGGGATGGGGAGTGGCTGGTTTGG
Organism: Zea luxurians; assembly: GCA_029449295.1. Lineage (NCBI taxonomy): Eukaryota > Viridiplantae > Streptophyta > Magnoliopsida > Poales > Poaceae > Zea > Zea luxurians. Next base: position 10,225,715 of record JAOPSE010000033.1, on the reverse strand, counting down.
CCGGTCTACGGTGGTCGTGGCCTGCGCGGCCGCTGGCACCTCGCTCACGGGGCAAACTCCGGCAAACTTGAGCTCAGGTAGGGTCAGTGACGCGCGGGGGTGTACGGTCGAGGCCGGAGTGGCTTTTATAGACGCGAGCACAGGCGTGGACGCGGGGTTGGCACGACGCAGGGCTGCGCGCGTGGGCGGAGCGCCGAGGGCGTGCTCTGGCGCGCCAGGACGCGTCGAACACGTGGTCGTGTTCATCTGCCCGAGTTCTTGCGCCAGCAGAGGTCCAAAACATGCAGATCTTACCAAATGTCTTATGTAAGATATCTTCCTGGCACCTAGGGCTAGCTAGTTTGTGTAAGTTCCAATAGAAGATCTGCCCTAGATCACAAGATATGGGAGCGCCAAGTCTTGTCTGTCTGCATTGTTCACCAATGACAAAACTGATGTCAAACCATGTCAAACTACCTCGGTTTGAATTCAAAATTTTCAGGGATGTGCCTTGGGTAATTTGGCCACTTTTTGCTATTTGGTCCAAGTGGTTTTGGCGCTAGCACAAAGGTGAACACCTTTGATCTTTGGGCTAGGGGTGGTTTTGGGGACTTAGAGAATTTTAAATGGCCCTAGTGTGCTCCCCCACTTGGTGAATGGTTTTGAGGTTTTTGTTGGGCCTTTTTGTAATACTTCTCTTAATAAATTTTGTAGATTTACTAATACACTTCATCTTTGGTAAAGGTCCCTTTTTATGTTTTGGTCATTTGCCCACTCTTTCCCCTTTAATCCCATGGTTAGGGTTTAATGGCTTAAGAGGGAATTAGGGTTTTAGAATCTTGTTTATGGGTGAACATTGTATGAAGGCTAGGGTTTCTTTCTTGTTATGAGTAATGCTTATCTTAACCATGCCTCTAAAACTTTGAGTTCCTTCACTTTCCATTCTAGCATATAGTGTGAGTAGGACACAAGTGTGCTTCTTTGGCCAGGGCTTTGGGTAACACCTGGGGTGTTACAGCCCTCCCCCCTTAAAGGAATCTCGTCCCGAGATTGGGTAGGGTTCCTCTAGTGGGGTACCAAGAAGGTGTGTGTTAGTGTGTTGTGGTTTCCTTTAATCAAGATTCTCTAGTTAACTACTCTTCGAATGTCATTCTCTTTGCAACTTCAGAAGGAAGTCCTTCTAGATTTATTTTCACATCTTACTCTACTCTTATTAACTATGTTTCTCTTATATTTAGATTCAAAGGGCAGGTGGGGGTGGTGTTTTGGGTTACGAACCGATTCCTTTAGGGAGAAAATCGAGGAAGCGAGAGCGTAGAAAATCCTCAGTTTCCCACATAGCCTCTTCTTCTGAATGGTTGCTCCATTAAATCTTATACATTCGGATTGACCTTGCTCGAGTTGATCTTTCTTTTTGGTCCAATACCTTGACGGGGTGCTCTTGATAAGACAAGTCTGGTTCTATCTCCAATTCTGGTTCAGGTAGCACTTCCGTGGTAGGCGGACACACTTCCTTAGCTGAGACACGTGGAACACATCATGAATTGCTGACATATGAGGTGGCAACTTCAACTGGTATGCTATAGGTCCACAAGACTCTTTGATCTCATAGGGCCCAATATAGCGAGGAGCTAACTTGCCCTTGATCCCAAATCTCTGGACACCTTTGGTGGGTGACACCTTAAGATATACATGATCTCCCACTTCGAATTGTAGAGGCTTCCTTCTCTTATCATGATAGCTCTTCTGTCTGGCCTGAGCAGCTTCCAAGTTCTTCTTAATTACTCTAACTTTCTCCTTGGCTTCAAGTACTACGTCAGGTCCAAATGCTTCCCTTTCTCCCGCTTGTGACCAATTTAGCGGTGTTCTACACCTTCTCCCATACAAGGCCTCGAAAGGTGCCATCTTTAGGCTGGATTGGTAGCTATTATTGTAAGAGAATTCAGCCAAGGAAATGCACTTATCCCAATTCTTACCATAGTGTAACACACAGGCTCGCATCATGTCCTCAAGAATCTGATTTACTCTTTCCGTCTGGCCGTCAGTTTGAGGATGGTATGCTGAGCTTCTTATCACATGGGTTGCAAGTGACTCTTGCAGTTGCTCCCAGAAACGGGCTACGAAAGGTGCTCCTCTGTCTGACATGATAGTCCTTGGTATTCCATGCAAACGCACTATTTGGTCAATATAGATTTCTGCATACTTTTCTGCCCTGTGGGTGGTATGTACTGGCAAGAAATGAGCTGTCTTGGTTAGATTGTCCACAATGACCCAAATAGAATCGTGGTGCCAGGATGTGTTGGGTAAACCCACAATAAAATCCATGCTGAGGTCCTCCCATTTCCAAGATGGTATGGGAAGAGGCTGTAAGGTACCTGCTACCTTCAAATGACTAGCCTTGATTCTTTGGCAAGTGTCGCACTCAGATACATACTTAGCAATTTCCCTCTTCATTCTGGTCCACCAATACAAAGATCTGAGATCATGATACATCTTGTTACTGTCGGGGTGCATGGAAAATTTGGAAAGATGAGCTTCATCCAATATTTTCTGCCTGAGTTCTGGATTTTTAGAAACAACCAATCAGTGTTCAAACCATAGAACTCCCTTGCTGTCCTGACGAAAGCATTTGTACTTATCCACCTTTTGTTCGAGCATCTCCTTAATGACTTGAACCCCCCTTGTCACCAATCTATGCCAGGACTATCTACTCATGTAGAGTTGGCTCTACTAAGATATAATTCAAGGCACCTAGGGAAATAACTTCCATGTTCAGCTTGCGCAACTCGTCACACAGAGTGGTGACCTTAGAGTCCATAGTTACATAGTTACACTAGGCCTTTCGACTTAAGGCATCTGCCACAACATTGGCCTTACCAGGATGGTAATGCACCTCCAAATCATAGTCCTTGATCAATTCCAGCCATCTTCTCTGCCTCATATTAAGATCAGCCTAAGTGAAAATATACTTGAGACTCTTGTGATTAGTATAGATGTTACAATGAGCTCCCATTAGATAATGTCTCCATATCTTCAGAGCATGAACTACTGCGGCTAATTCCAGATCATGTGTGGGGTAGTTCTGCTCATGAGGCCTGAGTGCTCTAGATGCGTAGGCAATAACTCTATTGTCTTGCATCAAAACACAACCCAATCCAGTGCCCAAAGCATCGCAATACACATCAAAAGATTTGGTGTTGTCAGGCTGTGCTAGCACGGGTGCTGTTGTCAGATGCTGCCTTAGTGCATGAAAGGCATCCTCACATTTCTTACTCCATTCGTACTTTACTCCCTTCTTCAACAATTCTGTCATTGGCTTAGCAATCCTGGAGAAGTCCAGAATGAATCGCCGATAATATCCTGCCAATCCCAGAAAACTCCGAATTTGTCGCACGGTGGTAGGAGGCTTCCAATCCATCACTTCTTGCACTTTCTCAGGATCAACTGATATCCCATCCTGAGAAATGTTGTGACCCAAAAATTTAATTTCCCTCAACCAGAAACCACATTTGGACAATTTATCATATAAGTGATGATCGCGCAGTCTCTGAAGTACTGTATGCAAGTGCATAGTATGCTCCTGTTTATTTCTTGAATATACCAGAATGTCATCAATGAAAACCACCACAAACTTGTCCAGTTCTGGCATGAACACTGAATTCATCAAATACATGAAATATGCTGGGGCATTGGTCAGCCCGAATGACATCACCAAGTACTCATAAAGTCCGTATCTGGTAGAGAAAGCTGTCTTCGGAATATCACTGGCTCTGATCTTGATTTGATGATAGCCAGAGCAAAGGTCTATCTTGGAAAACACCTTGGCTCCCACCAACTGATCAAACAACACATCAATGCGGGGTAAAGGATACTTATTTTTAATAGTCACTGCATTGAGAGGGTGGTAATCCACACACAATCTCAGACTCTCATCCTTTTTCTTCACGAACAATGCTAGAGATCCCCACGGTGATGTACTTGGGAGAATGAATCCCTTGTCCAACAATTCTTGTAACTGCTTCTTGAGTTTAGCTAACTCTGCTGGAGGCATCCTATAGGGTCTCTTGGATATAGGTGCAGTTCCAGGTTGCACTTCTATTGCAAACTCTATGTCTCTGTCGGGTGGCATCCCTGGCAATTCGTCTGGGAAGACATCAGGGTACTCACAGACCACTGGAATCCTCTCGACAGGTGACTCTATCAGGGTAAGTGCACAAGAATGGGTACAACCCTGGTTAGGCAAATATAGTGTGATTTCACCACAAGTTGGGGAGTGTACTTCAATGGCCCTTGCTGCGATATCAATTACTGCCCGATGCCGTGATAACTAGTCAGTTCCTAAGATGTTATCCACACTCTCCAACCCCATGATAAGGAGGGTGGTTTTAATTACAAGACTACCAAATTTTATAGGCACATGCCTGTTGATCTGATAGGTGGCAACCCTGCCTCCTGGTGTTGAAATTGTAATGCCCCCATTTGTGTGATGAAAAGGTAACTGGCATTTGGCACTAAATTTTGCACTGATAAAACTGTGTGATGCACCAGAATAAAAAAGAATGACTGCAGGATAATTCAAAACGGAAAAGATACCAGTCATGACAGGTGCTCCTTCTGGAATGTCAGCCAACATGGTGAAGTTCAGTCTGCCTTGCCTCACTTGCACCCTTTGCCTCTTGCCTTGGTTCTGATTTGAATTCTGCCCCTGCCTCTACTGGTTCTTGGGGGGCAATTCTTGGCGTAGTGTCCAGTGCCACCACAAGTGAAACACCTGTTGTCATTGGCCTGACGGTACTGCTGCTGTGGCTGGTTGTTGTTCCTCTGAACTGGGGGTTGAGAGTGGTTGGGTGCCTGTTGCTGCTGCTGTGGTCGAATCATCCATCGTCCTTGCTGCTGTTGAGGTCCCCTACTCTGAGTGTCGGACACAATCCTGAAGCGCTGAGGCTAAGCTGAAGGTCCTGCCATAGGGGTCTTCCTCTTCTTTTCTGCCTAACGGGCGGTGATGCAGTCCTCCTAAGATATGGCCATGTTGACTAACTCATTGTAGCTGTTGGCCCTGACTGTGTTGAGACGGTCGCGGAGCTTAGTACTGAGGCCCCTCCTAAACCTGTCTCTTTTCTTCTCATCCATGTCAGCATGATAGCCTGCGTACTGACACAGGTCATTGAAGGCTTGGGCGTACTGTAACACTGTACGACCTCCCTGAGTGAGTGCCAGAAATTCATTGAGCTTGCGGTCCATGATGCCTGCTGGTATGTGATGTCCTCTGAATGCTGCCTTGAACTCTCCCCATTCAACCATGTGGTCAACCGGTTGCATAACGAGGAAGTGATCCCACCATGTCCGCGCGGGTCCGCGAAGCTGCTGGGTGGCGAAGCGGACCTTGGCCACATCGGAACAACCTTCATTAAGCAGTGGGAATTTGGATTCAACCACCCTGAGCCACACATAAGCATCAAGCGGGTCCTCTGCCCAAGTGAACAACGACGGCTGAGTGCTGAGGAAGTCCTGATAGGTGGCCACTGCTGGGGGACGCTGATGGTGATCACCACCACCATAGTGCTGGGGTGGTGGCTGGCGTTGAGCTAGCTATCACAGAATCTCATTCTGCTGAGCCATCATCTCTTGCATGGTAGGAGGCGGCGGCGGTGGTGGAGGAATGCGCTCATTCTGTCCACGGCGCACTCTTCCTGCCATCTGAAATTTAGAATGCTCTTAATATCATACTTTGAAATCCGGGATTGCACATGGTAAAAGATTTTTAAATGACAAGGTTTGTAAAGTTTCAAACGTTTCCTTGCATTTTCACAATAGGTACCACATGATATAATTTCCTTCATAACGTAAAAATAGAAACCATCAATCATCCATCAAGCCAAAAGAGTTTTCTAATAGTTATAGCAGTGTTCAAAATACTCGACTCTCTCTAGCCCAGTACCTCCAAGGTGCAAAAGCTAAGCTAGTTTCGAGGAGTTCTACTGCCGCACACTTCTACCCTAACTCTGAAACCTAATGGGCAAACGAGGCAACGCTAGACTCAGGGGAAGGTGGTCTCCCTGAGCCAGCAGTGTCCAAGTTGGATGTAGGCTCCGGCTCCTCTCCTCCCTCGATGTCGACATCCTCATCGGCCCCTTTTGCCTCCATGTCTTGAATTTCCTGATGGTGCATATCCAAATGTTGGTTGGCTTCCTCAAGCTGTTGCTACGTGGTCAGGAGCTGATCTTCCAAAACCTCGATGGTGTTCTCCCTGGCCCCTACCTGATCCTCAAGCTCCTGGATTTGAGTGTCCATCTGCTCCACCTAGAGGTCCTTTTCCACCAGCTCAGTGGACAAGTCTACCACAAGGTCCTCCCTGTTATCCAGGGTGATCTTGGTAGACTCCACTATTCCCATCAGTTGGGACATTACCTCACCTCGCACTGCCTGCAGACGATACAGGGCATTCATGCATCGAACTGTCAGGTGAGCAGTCTGTCCCGGGTAAAGAGCCCACACATCCTTGGCATGCTCCACTCGATCCTTCCACATTGGGTTGTCCTCCTTCTCATGGGGAACAAGCCAATGGGGTGAGTTGATAGCTCCAAGGGGTGAAAGCCACAAAAGGTCGTCAGCACGTGGAGAGCGGTGGACTCGATAGTATCCTCAGCCCTGAAACCGAAGGACTCGGAGTCCAACGAACACTAGCCCGGCTACAAGGGATGAGGCTCCAAAGTCATCCTCACCCTACAACAGGGTACCTGGTGCTCCTCGAATAACTGCACCGTGTACTGGGGAGGCGTAGCATAACCGGTTCCCTGCAGTACCTCCCATAAAATATGGGGAAGACCCTCTCGTGCAAGCCCGTCCGTGTGGGGATGTGCGTTCCCTCCTTCCGAGGATTCGTGAGAAGTCATCTGTGTAAGGGTAAGCATAAGCGAAAAAGAAAAATAATTACCAAAATAAAAGGAAACTAGTGCTTGGCTTTCCCCTGGTTAAGTTGAGACCTTTGATGCAGACTAAATTCTTATTACGGTGCCTCTTGGATTACATAGTTTTTAAAATTCTTGACCTTTTACTAAGTAGCTAGAAAAATGATGCATGCATGCTCGTCCTAAGCGACCTCACATCAAGCATATAGGGATAGAGGAATCCTCCATCCACATCATAGCAGCCTATAGGGCATATTCAAATAGCCACCTAGCTACCCACCTAGTATCCTAAGGCTTCGCGTTCTAGGTCTATCCTTATCGCCTTACCGATCTATCCAACATTGGTTTCTAACAGGTTTTACTTTTGAAAAGGTTGGTAATTACGATTTTTTGATTCCTCTGTGGTGGTACAAGCTCCGATACCAGCTGTGGCGGAACCGTCCGAATTATTCCAACTTAAGTGCCTAAGTCCCACCTTAGAGGCTAGACCACACTTAAATAGGAATAAAACGTCAGTCCCTCGGATCTAGTCCAACAAGGCCACTAACAGGATCAAGTACCACGTACTTACTCAAAGGTGAGGCATAGAGCAAATACAATAAAGCATAAAACCATACATTAAGAAAGTGCTTAAGGTTATTACAACATCATCGGAGTTTTGCAAAAGTGGTAATCATTGTTCGGAATGCAGCGGAATTGAACTAACGGTAAATACAAGGAAGGATGGGAAGCCTGGCCCATCACTCCTCATGCTCCTCTCCTGCTGAGGTAGGGTCCTAGACTGTCCAACCCGGTGGCAAGATAGACGACCAAGTCACTCCAGCAACCATATCCTCCAGAGAACCTGTAAAAAATTATGCCACAAGCAAGGCTGAGTAAACTAATACTCAGCTAGACTTACCCGGTGTGAGGAGTCTACTCCTCTACCACTAGACATGCAACTATTTGGCTGAGGGGTTTGGTTTGCCAAAAACACTAGCTGAGTCTAAAATCAAGTTTTAGCTTTTCAAGTTTGTGTGATTCTCTTAAGACTAAATGTGTACCTAGCTAATCATACATGGTATCAAGCAGTTTAGCAATCAACATCTTTTGTCAGTCACCTCATTTCCACTTATTACTCAATGTAGCAGCATGGATCAAGCAGTCTCATTAGCTGCGAGAAGCAGACGATTCAAATCGAGTTTTTAAACCTTGCAAGGTAAACCTAAACACACGACGTGGCGAGGCACTCCGTCCCCACACACATCAACCGTCCCCATCGATTCCCCGTCAATAGAATAGGGCTCACCGCCTTGGCGTACAATGCCTCACTGACCCTGACTGCCGTCGTGCAGTGACCGCACTTGTACCCACCATAATCGGAATGGGAGACCACGTCTCAGGTCGCGTGAGGAGTAAAGTCTGCGGGCAGGTTCACTTAGGTACTAGGCTTACCGATTTACCATATTTCTCGGCATATGTTTAGTACGTTCAAACGCTTGACACACGGTACCACACCTTAATCCTTATTCCGATTTCCGTCTCGTAGACAACACATCCCCATGGATCGTTGTCCACAAATCATCATCATTCCAATATAAAAATGGATACAACCAATTCCTGACCTCGTGTGAGTGCTAGAAAAATCACTCGACTTCTACTGAGATCCCTAATTAGTAAAGCAGCTACTCGACCTAGCATACTAGTATCCATCTCAAAAGGAATCCTGAGTTCATGCAACTAAGGTTCCAGTCAACTCCTACACTTAACTGCATAGTACAAGCCTACAAACATTAAGTGTAGTAAAATATTATATATATAAACGGTTATGCATAAAACTGGGGCTTGCCTTCCAAAGTTGGGGCAGGCAGATCCTCGATGGCAGGCTCTGGTGCTAGCTCCTGGACTACCTCCTGAGCAGCTCCTTGCTCCGGAACGAGGATGTACTCTGCGTCAGCAAGATTACAATCTATCGAATGCAATGAATAAGATATATGCATATTAATGATATGGCAATTTGTAAATGCTACGTATGGTGAACAGTATTAAAACAGTGAGCAAACTAGTGTTTTCTTTGTCGGAGGGTGTGCTAAGGGTTTTGGACACTCATCCAAGGGTCTTGAGTGAACTTAAGAATTTTAGTCATCTCTTATGTGTTTTGTTTGGGCTCTTGGAGGATTTAAATGCACATCACTAATTTCTCCCATAATTTCCTTTTTACCTTTTATTATGCTCATTATTAAGTACCTTGAACTATCATGGCAATTTAGAATTTTCCAAAAATGTCACAAAAATTATAGTGGGTAGACATTGATCTCTGCAGTCTATTCTAAAATTTTGAGGTTAGAATTAATTCAGATAATCCTTGGGTAAAAATAACAAACGTAAGGGTAAAAGGGCACTTTGCATTATAGCTCTGATTTAGGTAAAGTTTCTGGACTAGAATTTATTTTTTTGCCAAGATTCATGGGTGATAATAGGTCTCTGTGCCAAAAATTACAGAAAAAGACCCACTCGGTATTTAGTTGTGATTTTGGGGACTTAGAGAATTTTAAATGGCCCTAGTGTGCTCCCCCACTTGGTGAATGGTTTTGAGGTTTTTGTTGGGCCTTTTTGTAATACTTCTCTTAATAAATTTTGTAGATTTACTAATACACTTCATCTTTGGTAAAGGTCCCTTTTTATGTTTTGGTCATTTGCCCACTCTTTCCCCTTTAATCCCATGGTTAGGGTTTAATGGCTTAAGAGGGAATTAGGGTTTTAGAATCTTGTTTATGGGTGAACATTGTATGAAGGCTAGGGATTCTTTCTTGTTATGAGTAATGCTTATCTTAACCATGCCTCTAAAACTTTGAGTTCCTTCACTTTCCAATCTAGCATATAGTGTGAGTAGGACACAAGTGTGTTCTTTGGCCAGGGCTTTGGGTAACACCTGGGGTGCTTCAGAAAACCCTAGGGGCACCGGTGCAAAGCTGTTTTTCTTAAACCTTTATGATTTATTCTTTTTAAATAAGCAGAGAACTAGAAAAATTCACACACTGAGTTTTATTCAACCAAAAGTTGTCAAACCAATTTCGCTAGGACCTAAATATTATGGACTACCCAGCAAAAATGATAAACACCATGGTTTTAACAAAGCTTTTTAGAGTTTGGATTTAAACAAGTATACTGCCCAAACATTAATAAACAAAGGAAAAATAAAATACTTTAGGACTAGGGCTGAGAAAAATTGGAGACATACTTAACTAGTAACTACACTGTTTAAAAATATTAAACTACCAAGTATACTAGGTTAAGGAAAGATTATCCATTAAAACTTGTATTGGCAGAAACCTTAAGAAAATGAAAAAGGGAATTTAAAATAAGGACCAGAGGGCAACCATATTTTTCCTAGATTGCTTAGGTGATGTAGTTACTAAGAAAATTTTGTTGAACCCTCATTTATTACAAAGAAAATGAACCACTTTTTATTTAATAAAAACAGTGTGAACTTAGAAAAATCCCAGAAAAATAACCCTAAGGAGGAACCACCCCAACCCTAGGAATAACTACTATTATGCAAGTATGAATCTAGAAAAAATACAAGTTCTGTTGTTTGATATTTTTCAAATGGCAAGTTAGTTATAAGTGTCTTTTGGGCATTAAACTTTAGAAAATCACAACTAAATAACCATTAAGTCACCTTCTGTGATTTTTGGCACAGAGGCATATTCTTACCCATAGATGTTAGCAAAAATAACTTTTAGTACAGAACTTCCACCTAAATCAGAGTTGTAGTGCAAAGTGACCACCTACCCCCACTTTTGTTATTTTTTCCTAGAGTTTATCCTAATTATTCTTAACCTCAAATTTGTAGAATAGACTACAGTGACCAATGTTAACCCACTGTATTTTTTTTCAATATTTTTAGAAATTTCTAAATCACTATGGTAGTTCAAGCTCACTTTAAAAGCATAAATAGAAAATAAAAAGGGGAATTGTGGAAGGAATTAATATTACACAACTAGATCTCCCTAAGTGCCCACTAAAAATCTAATGGGGTGATTAAATTCTTAATTCCACTCAAAACCTAAACTAGGTAAGTATAAAGCACTAAGAACATCATACGATAAAGAAACCCTAGTTTACCCACTGCCTTAATATTGCTTCACCATACATCGTGTTTACTAAATTGGCATATCATTAACATGCATGTATCTTATTCATTGCATACGATAGATTGTAACCTCGCTGATGGAGAGTACGTACTCATTCCGGAGCAAGGAGTTGCTCAAGAAGGAGTCCAGGAGCCAGCACCAGAACCTGCTATCGAGGATCTCTCTGCCCCAGCTTTTGAAGGCAAGCCCCGGTTTTATGCATAACCGTGATATATGCTGTTGGGGGCCTTCATCTTCCGAAGGTCCTCAAAAACACAGCTAACATGTTTTCCAAGTATAATATATATACAGGGACCTTCGGTCTTGGGATGAAGCTGTACACGATATGAAAAGCGCGGTTCGGGAGAAGGATGAACCAGTTCCGAAGCTACCTGTGAAGAAGCTTCGGCTTAGCAGTGAAAAATGGAACCGACTTAAAGGGGAAAAGGTTGTTTAGTCCTTGGTAGATTATCCCTAAGTCAATAATAAATGTCAAGGGCATGGATGTAATTTTACACAGGCTATGTCCTGTGCCTATAAATAGATGAACAGTAGCGCCGTACTGTTCACGCTGACTTGTATTCACTCGCTCGTCACACTTGGATTCTTATCTTCTGTCAAGCCGAAGGTACAAATATAATACATTATTGTTCATGTTTATTCATGATAATATAATAAAAAATATTCTAATGAGCGCATATGATTATCCATGTTATTTTCCATGTCTTATATGCGTCTACTTTCATTATGATATATTGAGATGATGAAGGTACGTCCTTCATAACCTTCGTCTGAAGATCATTATATCCAAAGGGAGATAATGCTTCAAAGGATGAAGGTCTTTAACCATTAATATTTTGTGTTTCCTTGTTCTTATCTCATAGCGTTTGAGAACAAGTCCCCAACATTGGCGCCCACCTCCAGTGAACTCATTCGACCACCTTCGGCGCACCGTGACCTTCGTCATTCCGCCGAAGAAAGCTTTAGGGCTAGGGGCTGCACTGCAGCCATTGGACGTCAACCAGGAAACACTGCGTGAAGCTAGAACTCAAAAAAGGAAGGCTACAAGTCCAACGCCTCAGGAGGAGGAGCTGGACCAAGAAATAAGGGACCTTGAAGTCATCCATCAACAGGTCCAGAGGAAGAAGGAGAAGATGCTTCGCCTCTCTGATCTACAGAAGAAGGTCGACGAAGCTGCTGAGGAAATGCGTCATCTCACTCATGATGACCAGGGCCGATGACCTCAACGTAGACAGCTTTGTCAGGATAATTCCTACGATGATGATGAGTGGTATGATGATTTCCATCATGGAAATTTTGCTTTTGATTATGCTTCTCCTCTGTCAGCAGAACTGCAGGCTACCCCATGGCCCCCATCATACAAGCCACCCAGCTCCCCATGTATGATGGGCGCTCAGATCCAAAGCAGTTTCTGATGAGCTACGAAGCAACCATATCTTCATATGGGGGCAATACCACAGTCATGGCGAAATCCTTCGTCATGCCAGTCAAGAATGTTGCGCAAACCTGGTACTCCTCTCTTCGGCCAGGAACAATCACATCATGGCAGAAGCTGAAGGACATGCTGATCACTAGTTTCCAAGGGTTTCAGACGAAGCCGGTTACTGCTCAAGCTCTATTCCAGTGCACACAAGACCACGAAGAATATCTCCAGGCGTATGTTCGAAGGTTCTTGCATCTGAGAGCACAAGTGCCCACAATGCCCAATGAAATCATCATTGAGGCCATGATCAAGGGTCTTCAGCCAGGACCTACGGCTCAATACTTCGCTAGGATACCCCCTCAGACTCTGGAGAAGCTGCTTCAGAAAAATGGATGAGTACATTCGGGCCGATAATGATTTCCGCCAAAGAAGGGAGGAAGCTTATAGGTTTTCTGAGATGACTAGGGGCTTCGGAGGACGAATCCACCCTAGGAATGTCAGATCAATCCAGAACTCCAGTCAGAGTGATGACAGAGGAAGCCAGTTTCAGAGGCCATATCACAGCTCACAGTCTTCAGGGCAGCAGTAAAGCTCTTTCAGGCCACCAGCTCCAAGGGGTAGAGGCGGCAGGAGCTTCGGAGGAAGATATGGGGATCAGCCCAGGAAACTCTAGTACTTATTCTATGGTGAGGACAAGGGCCACACTACAAGAACATGCTAGGTCACCATCCAGAAGCAAAAAGAGATTGCCGAAGCCGAAGTGCGGCAGAATCAGCTGAAGCAGGTTTTACACACTGCTTCGTGCTACTCTCTCTGTATACCAGAATACGTGGGTAATCAACTTGCAACTTCTGTTGCTTCGGCAAGTCATTCACAAGCTTCCTGGCCTTAGCTCTCACTGCCACCACCATTGCCACCTACTCATACCCGAAGCCAGCAGCCAGAAGGGCGCTAGCACCCCCAACAGCAACGCGACTTCAGGGAGGAGTCCGAAGCTCGTACAGTCAACAACACTGTACCAGAGTCGAAGCACATATACTGAGGAATATTCTACTTTTGAAGTACTTTTATCTTTTATGCCTTTTTATTTTCTGTGTGAGAAACAAGTAATAAAGAACTTAGTTTCAATTTCTTGTAATAATTGTGCCTACACCAGAGTGAAATATATCTTCTTCATAGATTTACGAAGCTCGAAAAACGACTCTTAAGGGAACAAAGTAAATTTCGAAGCTCAAAAGTTGTTCCTAGGGGAATGCAGAGCCAAAAATTACAATCCGAAGCTACAAAAGATGTTCCTAAGGGAGCGCAGCGTAAGTTTTCTGCTCAAAAGTCATTCCTAAGGGGATGCAGAGCCAAATACCACCGAAATATAAGGTGAAGAAACACAAAAGTCATTCCTAAGGGGATGCAGAGCTTAAATGCCACCGAAATAGAAGGCGAAGAAGCTCAAAAGTCGTTCCTAAGGGGATGCAGAGCTTAAAGACTCAAAAGACGTTCCTAAGGGGATGCAGAGTTTAAAGACTCAAAAGACGTTCCTAAGGGGATGCAGAGTCTCGTGTATTCCAGTGTGGGCGTGTGGGTATGTGTCTTCGGCATTCTCATCATTTTGCATCATATCATCATATCGTTTCACATAACATTACATCATACATCATATTCCATTGACGACACAAGAATTGAATACGAAGCCAATCTTCGGCAAAATGCTTCGTCAAAATGAAAATGTGCCGAGGCACGAAGTAAGCTTCAGGAAATACAGTTTTATCAGACTTGCCATAGAAGGGCTCTTTCTTTACGAAGCATGAAAAGAAGGGAAGGCGTTTTTTCGCCGAAGGCTCAAAAATGGTATGTGTGCAAAGTTTCATGCATCGTAAAGAAATATATTATAGTAATTTACATGTCCCATCAATTGTTTCATACATCAAATATTACAACGTATTCTTACAATAAAGTTACAAGATATTATCACAATAGTCTACTTTTCTCTAAGGATCTTTTCTGCAGCTTCGTTTAATAATTTATCGACAACTTCGTCGATAATAGAATTTGCAATGCTTATAACATCCAGTGCTTCTTTCATCTCCGGATCTGCCAGGGGATTGTACGGCTCTGGCAGTGGTGATAGCTTAGCTGTAATAGATAAACTATCAGTTCGAAGCTACAAAGCAGGTACCGAAGTTAATTTTTTTAAAAAAACATATGCGCCTTTCGCGCTCAGCAGCCTCTTCAGTTTGCCTAGCTTCTTCTCGGGCGTCATGGGTGTCTTTTTGATTCTTTTTAATAATTTCATGGGCCAATTCTAGGCCACCGTTCACCCAGACATCAGAATAGAATTTTCCTCCCATCAAAGTCGCTTCGGCTGAAGGATCTTTAGTATCATCTATGGAGAAGGCAGCTTCGGCATTGGCTGTAGTTTTGACGTGGTCACATCCAGCCTTCTCTAGAATAGCTGCAATCCCCCGGGTGCTGGAGATAGCACAGATATCTCCGCGATTGTTCAGAATTTCCTCAAAAGCTTCGGCTTCCCCGCTTATCCACTCAATAATGCCCTCGGGGTTGCCTCTAATGAAGTTTTCCTCAGAGGAGTAGGCACCAACTTTTGCAAGGCTGTTCTTCAAATTCTTCACACAGTCCAAGGATTTTTCGAAGCATCTTTCCTTGGATTCGTGGAGCTCCTCAATATTTTCTCCAGCCTGGCCTTCCACCATTCACTTATCTCTTGGCTAGCCTTCATGACTTCACAATTTTCTTTGGCTTCGACCAATTGCTTCCAAAGGTCTTCAACTTCGTCTTTATGGGCTTCGGCCTGAGCATTGCACTTAGCTTCGTATTCTTTTATTTTATTCACCAATGAAATTAAAAACTTGTCTTTCTGCAAACCTTCATTTCTTAGCTCAATCACCTCTAAGCGAAGGTTGCTAAGAGCTATTGTGCAACCTTCGTCTTTGGCGCTCTTTTGTGCCCTCAAGGCATTGCTAAGAATTAAGCCCTGTAAGAAAAAGAAAGAATTAAGCATAACAATAAAATACTTCATTTCCAACTTTAAAAGTTAACTTCTATACCATTATACTATTGTACGCAAGGCTATCAGCAAGATCATCCTTCGACATAGCTGAAAGGCCTTCCTCAAGCTTCGGAAATCCCATACTTTTAGCTATCTCCCGGCAAACAGATATTTCTTTGTTGTCCTACGGGGGGAAGTCGGATCGGCGCAATGGATAGCGCTTAAATCCAACAAGCCACTCGGGCCCGAGTCTGCTTCTTCCTCGCGTCAGCCCATTCCACCAGCGGTTCTCCCCTGGCCCACGAAGGGGTGGCCTTACGAGATAATAGGCCCAAAGCCTTTCGCGAGGCCTTCTTGACTTCTAGTGGACCCGGGGGATATCTGTCCCCCACAAGCCCCCAATCTTTGAGTTGATTCTGAAATAACCAGTCCAAGGATTCTAGGTCCAGCTCGTGATTCTGTGGCTTGATTTCCACTCTGGTGATGGGCACGCCGAAGGTGTACCTGTTGAGCGTTGTTCCTGAGCTTTAAGTGACTCAGTAAAAAACAACCTTCAAAGGTCCTCCTTCGGTGCTTTGGAGATCAACATCTTGTCATCAGGTCGTGCTTTGGAAGTCAGCATTTGGAACTTTGAGTAGGTTCTTTGAAAACAAACCACTCAAAAGTCTTCATTTTGTGTCTTAGAAATTGGCGTTCTGTCTTCTGGAATTAAAAAATCTATTGGGCGCACCGGAGGTGCACCCAATAGGTGTAGCCCCTGAGCTTTTAATGGATTTTTGAAAATAATCTATTCAAAGATCTTCATTTTATGCTTTATAAATCAGCATTTTATCTTCGTCTCATGCTTTGGAAAGCAGCATTTTGTCTTCATTTCTTGCTCTTGAGAATTCAAACAATGTTATCTGCCCATGCCTTGTTAGGTTTGAAATTTATTTGATCGGTGACAGATTGGACGTCTGGTAGATGGCTCTTGGCTGGTCTTCACCCCGCTTTGTGCTTCAATGCTTCTGCTTACTAGACTTGCAGTTCAGTAGCTATATTTGGATTTCCTTCGATCTCTATCGATCTCTTCCTTCTGTCTCAATACATTCATTGTGTATACTATATAGATATGACTTGTTCAGAAATCTATTGAAAACTCCTGGCTGTCCCCCTAAATGGGTGTGACTAGGGACGTCTTGGTACGCAGAGCGTACAACACACTATCCTAGAGTAGTAACTTGATGTGACCGCGGGGTGTAATCATATCGCCCGAGCAGTTGACCTTAGTCCAAATGTTATCGTGTTACGCGAAGCGGCGTTTGTTGCCTGACTCATTTTCAGGCGGCTTGAATTGCTTATTGAATACTTGCGACTGTTCGGCGAGCGTGGTAGGAAGTGGACGGTCACCCCCGCCCTCTATAAATAGCCTGCTTGCACCGTTGTTCTCTTCGCTCGTCCTTTGATCATCTACTACTCTCTTCTCCCTTTGTCCTCTTCTCCATCCGACCATGGGCAAGTGCAAGAGAGGTCGAGGCTCGCCTCATCATGCTGGCGACAAGCGGAAGCGTGATCCAAGTCCTCCCTCGGAGGACTTCGGCGACTCTGAGTACTCGGAGGAGGAGGTTTCCTCCGAGTCCGAAGGGTCGCTGGCCCTCGCCTCTCCCCCGACGTTGTCCGATGATTCGGACGACTCCCAGTGGCTGGCCGCTGAGGTGTGGACATACATCCGGTCCATCGAGCGCGCCGGGCTCGAGTGGTCGGATGAGTCGAAGGTCTCCTCGGATGAGGAGGACTCTTTTGGCTCGTCCGAGGAGCGGAGTGGCGACGATAACGATGACGAGGGCGGTGGCGGCGGCGACGACAGCGGCGACGACGGCGAAGGCGACGACGATAGCGGCAAGGGCGGCAAAGGCGACGACGGCTGCAATGGCAGCGGTGGCGGCAAGGGCGGCGAAGGCGACGACGACGGCAATGGCGGCAGTGGCAGCGGTGGCGGCAAGGCCAGTGGCAAAGCGCCACTGGTTTAAATAGTAGTATAGATAATTAATAGTAATGGTAGTGGTAGTAGTAGTTAGTAGTATAGTGTAGTGTAAGTAGTGAAGTAATGTAATGTAATGTAGTAGAAAAAGGGGAAAAAAGGCCGACTCATAATGAGTCGGTCTTTGAGTTTGTGCGATCCCCTCCAATATTAATGAAAAAACTTTAGATGCTTCCAGTGACTGTTGCATTTTGCTGCTTTTTTCTGTTTACCCGCTTGACAGTTCATCCATGTGCCTAACGCTACCGTCGTTTTTAGAGGTAATCGTGGAGCGATAGCTGACGCTGTCGGCATTTTTAGAGGTAACCGCCGAGCGATGTCTGACACTGCCGGCGTTTTAGAGGTAACCACCGAGCCATGTCTAATGTTGCCGGCATTTTAGGGGTAACCGCCGAGCCATGCCTGAAGTTTTGCTTTCCCGAGTAGTGACTTGGCACTTTTTAGAAATAGTGCCTGACCCGGGAAACCCCATTTATACTCGCGCCGACGTGCGTTTTTGATTTCTGAGCCCTAACTTCACTTTTCCGCCTCGAACCACTCCTCTGCTTCTCTGAGATCTCGATCCTGCTCGTTCCGCCGGCAAGACTACGATGGCGCCGAAGAGGAAGAGGCAAAGCTCCGTTGTGGCCATCATCCCGCCTGTCGACCCCAACAGCCAGTTGCCATTCACGGGTAACCACATGTCCATCATCTCCGAATCCGACCTCCTTCATCTTGTCGACGTTGGGGTTGTGCTTCCGAAAGAGCTCTGCTCTTGGTGAATTTGCCGTGGGGTCACCGTTCCGACAGAGGATACCCATGAATCTGTCATTTTATGTTCCTTTTCTTATTTGTGGTCTTGCTCTTCCCGTCTCTCCCTTTTTATGTGGCCTCCTTGATTTCTATGAATTGAACTTGACTCATCTAAACCCTAATTCCATCTTGCAAGTTTCCATTTTTGTACATCTATGCGAGGCCTTTCTCGGGATTCTCGCCCATTTTGGTCTCTAGAAATACCTTTCTCATTGTCGGCCCAGGATGGCTAGGGGACAACATCACCTCGTTGGCGGCGCAAGTCTAGAGCTTCATCGTGGGAGGAAAGCAGAGTACCTCGACATTCCCCTCAAGGACAGCATTAAGGGGTGGCGCCTTGAGTTGTTCATTGTGGAGAATCACTGCAAGTCCCTCCCCCGGTCAGGGAGGCAGCCAGATGTTCGCACACCGAGCTGGACAGATTCTCCGACTCCTTCGGAGATAACAGAGGCTAAAGTATTGCTTGCCGAGGTCTGCTTGCTGAAGGATAGAGGTCCGACTGCTGAGGCTGTGGTTGCTGATTTCATTTTAAGAACATCCAACCCTTGAAGGATAGGGCGTAACCTGCTTATTTGTACAGTGTTGTCAACGATTCTACCCGGGTCACGAACAGAGGAATTCCCACTGAAGATCTGATGAGCCAACTGGACATGATCCTGAGGGGTAGAGTTTCAAATGCTGGTGCTCCTGTGGCCTATTCTGCCTGGAACCTGCCACCACTTAGGCCATTTTCTGAGTTTGTGTCCAACCCTCCTTCTCGTGATGGTAGCCTGGGTCTTAGAGTGTGACCCTCTTCTGAGGACATTGAGGCTCTGATTGCCCCACTTCAGAGTCTTCCAAAGGATGAGAAGTAGACTCATTTTGAGATGCCAGCTAGCACTGAGGACGCGGAGATAGATGCTGTGCTTAGTTTGCTGGATGGGGAATCATCTGACTCGACCCATGCTGAGCCAATGGCTATCACAGCTGGGCAAGAACTTGGTGAAGAGGTGGAAACTCGAAAACCCGAAGGTGCCCACCCAAAGCATCCACGCCGAGTGAGTCGCCCGACTTCACCTGTTGAGGAAAAAAGGAAGGAGAGGCGACTTCGGCGACTATCATGCTTGGGCTAGGGTGCAGGCCCTTCTGCTCTGGTTCATGATGATGTACCGGCAGAGGCCCTTCCTGAGGTTGATGCCAATGGTTGTGGTCATGCATAGGCTGTTGTTTGTATATTTGACGAGGACGAAGAGGAGGAAGAAGAAGTCCCGCTGATCCGCAAGAACAGCCGACACTATAGAGGTAGCAAGGGGGGTAGTGATATTCCTTCTCCGGCTCTGTCGGCTCTTGTCAGTCTTCAAGGGCTTTCAATATTAGACTTTGATCAAGTACAGGAGGAAATTGTCCCTGAAGACATGCTATCAGAGCCACCTACGGATGATATCCCGGTCGTCTGTTCAGAGGTCCTAGACGGTGGGCTTTCCTTGCTTGATTCCGCTGGGCAAGAGGTAACCCGAGCGGTGTCTCACGCATCATCGACTTTGGAGGGCAGCCTTCCATGCCGAGACACTGGTTTGAGTCACCCAACTCCCATGGAGGTGGCTGAGGAGCCCTCAACCTTAGATGTGGTTACTTCAGAAGACCTAGCCCCCGAGGGAGGTGCTAGCAGTTACCCAGCCCCCGAGGGTGTTGCTGGTAGTGATCCAGCTCTTGTGGGTAGTGCAAGCTGCAACCCAGCCCCCGAGGGTGTTCAGTTGGGCTCTCTTTCCCACGCCTCCATGGACGTCCACGTTGGGTCATCCCCACCTCGGTTTGATGGGGCGACGATGGTTCGTGCTTCCACAGTTTCAATAGGGCAAGTCGCCATAGAGGTCGGCGAGCTAGATGCAAGGAGTTTGTTGTCTGCTGGTGGGGCTGAGGTCACCCCGGATAGTGCTCTTCAGATTGTTCCTGCTGACCTTCCCACGTCGAGCCGTGATGCAGCTCCTCCTGCCTTGGGTCTACCACTGTTCCTCTCCAATCTTCAGGTGAGTCGGCCTCTTGCTCTACGTTCATATTAGCGAATTATCTTTCTTCTGCTCATCTGTCTATGATCACAGGTTTTTGTCGATGGAATATCTGCCCAGCTAAGCTCCTGTGGTGCCACTGTCCCCGAACAAGCTCTATCTCTGATGCAGTGGAACCCATTGCTGCTCCAGAAACAGATCGATGACCTGAAGGCGTCGAACGCTGGTTAGTGATCTTGCAGCTTTCCTAGTTGTTTTTATTGATCAACTTGTTCTTAGCTATGCATCCCCTTTCAGCTGCATTATCGGATATGGCCCAACGGTGCTCTGACCTTGAGGAGAATTATTCTCAAAGTCAAGCCGACTTGGCCCAGGTCTCTGCTTCTTTGGATGGTGCATGCTCTTTGAATTCCTCCCTCAATGCCCAGCTTGACTCTGAAAGGATGGCGCATGAGGTAAACTCCCTTGGTTGACTATGCCATGTTATTGTTGATTGGGTACTGAACGTTGCTTCTTGTTCGAAGGAGGAGAAACGAGCACTCACAGCCTCTCGCGACAATCTGGACAGGCTATACCATGATGCTAGTAACTCCTTGACCATATTGGAGAGGAGCCACCGCTTCACGATGTCGGACCTAGATCATCATCGTCATGAGCTGCAAGTATCCCAAGACGAGGTTCTGCGACTTGGACAGCTGTTATCGACCAAGGATTCCACCATCAGGGATCTGCGTGCTTCCAAAAAGCTTATGGTGCAGGAGCTAGAAGCCGCTCGACTAGCTGTCAAAGCTTCAGAGGACAACTGCGCCGTCTTGAAAGCTCAGCGCGACAAGGCTATGGACAAAGCCATTTGCGCTGGACGGATCTTGATGAGGAGGCCCGACGTCGTGGTGCATGACGATATTGTCGCCTGTTGTGGACTTGTTCTCAAATGCTATGAGTCAAGAACAAGGCAACACAAAATTATTAAATGTTAATGTCCTTCATCCTTCGAAGCATTATTTCCCTTGGGATATAACGATCTTCAGACGAAGGTCATGAAGGGCGTTCCTTCATGAGTATAATATATGGTAATGAAAGACAAAACATACGAAATATGAAAGATAACATGAATAATCATAAATACCATTCACATATTTTCATCATATAAACTTGAATATTTGAATACAATATTTAATTACATTTTATACCTTTGGCTTGTCAGAAGGCAAAAATCCGAGTGTTGCACACGAGCAAGTACAAGATAGCGTGAACAGTACAAGGTACTATTTATCTATTTATAGGCACAGGACACAGCCTGTGAGAAATTACATTCATACCCCTTACAAAGGTTTACAATCATAATACAAGTTGTCATGGGCCGGTTGGTCATTTCATCTTTAAGTCGGTGCATTTGGAAATATACTCCGAAGCCTTTTGATTGATAGCTTCGGCTTTGTGTCAATCTTCCGAAGGTGTTTCTTCTTATGGGACCTTCGGCGACGAAGCAGACCCCCAACAGTAGCCCCTTCACGGTGCTAGATCATTTTTCGTGACGAGCTCGACTCGTGAAAAACTCTCTCAGGCTTCGGAATGCCGAAGGTCCGAAAAACACCTTCCCTAAGCTCGTTGCCGAGAAACGATTAAAATATTCTGAGTGAAGGATGGTCCCACCATGCAACGGGTACGCACGATCTGGCGATTCAGCTTCTTGGGCACTATGGTCCACCGTTCAGCGAGTGTGGGTGACTGTTCAGCGGGTGCAAGCGGCTTGACGATTCACCTTCCCACCTGCAGCACTATATAAACAGACGGGTAGGTGTGAAGTTACCATAGCATTTACTGCTATTGCATTGTTGTGCTGCTAAAAAATTTAACCACAGCCGAAGCTTGTTCACTGCATTCTCAATCCGAAGGATCATTTTGCTGTAGCTTCGTGACAAGAAGGAGCTTCGGCAAAGATAAAAAAAATTCAACTTCGTCAATACTCAAGAAATTCAATATCAAATGGCCAGGATGCGCTCAACAGCTAGGGTTACTCGCGACGGAGAGGAAGCCGAAGCTGCTGAAACCGCCCTGATCTCCGAAGTTATGAGGCGGTCAGGATTGGTTGTGACTGAAGGCGCTTCTGACGAAGAAGCACCCGCTGCTGAAGCCGAGCAGGCAGATATTGAAGAGGGTGATGCTGGTGAAGAAGAGATTGATTATAACATCATTATGCCATCGAAGCCTAGCCATTTGGATTTTGGGAAGTCGACTATGTCTGAAGCTGATATGACTATGATGATGAAGCTAGGCTACTTCAGAGAAGCTGAGAAGGGGTTGATTCGCTTTGGTGGGGAAGAGATTATCCCGAAACCAGAAAATGATGAAGTTGTAGTTTTTAAGAGCTTCTTCAAAGCAGGGTTCAGATTTCCTCTGCACGGAATGATTGCAGACGCCTTGGAAAATTTTGGGATTTACCTTCATCAGCTGACCCCTAACGCCATTGTTAGGCTCAGCGTGTACATCTGGGCTCTCCGAAGTCAAGCGGTAGAGCCACTCGCCGAAGCATTCTACCGAGTACATGAACTTCACTATCAGACGAAGGCTAGAGAAGACGGATTGCATGAGAACTTCGGCTGTTATAATTTTGCTTATCGGAAGGATATGAAGACACCGGTGGTCAGCTATCGTACTAAATGGCCGACCGGTTGGAAATCTGAATGGTTTTATGTTAAAATTGATGAGAAAAAGGAGAAGCTAGTTCAGAGTCCGCTGGAGCTAACCTTCGAGCTGACTAGGCCTCAGTGCAACATGACGCTGGGGGATCCATGCCGAGATGTTGTGTATGAGTTTAGAATTATGTCTGAACATATTGGAACTAGGGATCTAGTCCAAGAATTGTGACACCCCAGTGTCACATAGGGTTCTTCTTTAAGCTAACCCCAACCTATTATCACATGTAAACCTAGTAAAGGAATGAACATAAAAAAAATTAAGAACAAAGAATTATATTGAGTCTTCTAAAACTCTTCTTAATCTTGTCATGAACCTTAAGGAAGGAAAAATCTCAAACCCTAATAAATCCTAAGTGAGCAAATTAAGCATAAAAGGGAAATTGGGAGAAATCTTGGGGGAAAAATGCAAATTGTAGAAAAGACCAAATTACAAAGTTTTAGTTCATCAAATAACTAACAAATCATAGTAAGAAAGTTTGGCCATTTGGTTTTCCAAAATCCCCAAATCAGCCCTTGAACCGTGGTCCCATGAGGAAATTCAGAATTTAGAATTCTGAATTTCAGAACCCTTTCCAAAGATCCTTTGCGTTCTCTATTTTTCAAAACTCAAAACCAGGAAGTCCAAATATCAAAGTTGTGCCAAATTCCCTTGAACACACTCTAGAAAATTTTGAACTCAAACTATATTCATTTGACACGGTTTTGGCGTAGCTTGAACTCGGGACCAGGTGTTCTGACACTTGCACCTTGGTGACGCTACAACTCCCTGTCCCTAGCCTAAAACCGCGCGACGTCCATACACAAAAGACAAAGCAATGTCAGATGAACAAATCCTTCACAGCGATCTTGCCCAAATTCGCGAAGATTTGCGCCCAATCGGCGTTAGAACTTGGGCAGAGGCAACGGTTCCACGTGTTCGACTGTGGCTGACACCCCTGATTCACGCCCGTTCGCGCACCCCGCGCTCCCCAGCGACCGCCCGCGCGCGCTCGCCGGTCCACAATTGCCTGTGCACTGTGCCACGCCTATAAAGCAGCCCCGAGCCTCGGCCATCCCTCCCCACGTGCTCACAAGTCTTGCCCAAGCCAGAGATCACCGGAATTTGCCCCGAGCACGCCGCGCCACCGCCCGCCAAGCTTTCCAAGCCTCGGACACCGTAGCCAGCTCCCTCCAGTCGCGCCCAAGCCGCACCAAACCTTCGATTAGCTTCGCCATTAGCCCGTGAAGCTTTCCAAGTCCTCGGACCCGGTAGAACTTCACCGGAAGCCCGAGATCGCCCTCGCCGGACTTCGGTCGCCCGCCGCCGTGCGTGGACCGAGCTCTATGGTAAGCCATTTTCAAATTCCTTGCACCCGCGTCTTCCCTAGCACCCAGTGAAGCTCTCTAACCCGTTCAATTCACCTATTGCGCCGTGAGTAGGCCGAATTCCTCGCCGCCGACGAGCATCTCCGCCTACGCACGCGGACCGGCCGACTCCGACCATCCCCGACGGTGACCCGCACATCGCCGTGATCCCCGAGACCTCCCCTACGTCCTCGACCACCTCACCGGAGTAGCCTCGCTGCCGGTAAGCCCCTCCGCCCTTTTCTCCGCCGCGGGTACTGTTCAATTGGGGATAGGACCGCGGGTTCAATTTCTAGAAACCTTAGGGGGTTTTCTGCAGAGCCGTAGACTCAGATGAATAGTGCCCCGGGGACCTGTCTATAATTCTTTTAAGAACTTTCGCCAGGGACCCCAGCGCAAAACTGTTTTTCCTTAAACCATTTCGAATTAATCTTTTATTATTCAGCAGAGAGTTTAGGAAATTCATAACTTGAGAAATACTTAACCAAAATTTGTCAAACCAATTTTACTAGATTCTAAATATTATGGACTGTCAATTAAAAATACTGAACCCCATGCTTTCTATTCTAATTTTTAGAGTTTAGAGTTAAATACAGAAACTGACCAAACCTTGTTTAATTAAAGAAAATTAATTATGCTTCTGTGCTAGGCTTGAGAAAATTTGTACATGTTCAAACCTCAATTAAACACTGTTTAAAAATAGTGGGAACCCTAGTATTGAAAATTTAAGTAGGAATATCTATTAAAAGCCATTTTGCCCAAAACTTAGGAAAATCATAAAGGCATTAGAAGATAATGAACAGTGAGTGCAATTATTTTTCCTAGCCTACTTAAGTAACAGAGAACCTAGGAAAAATAAAAAGACCACTAGTCTAGAGAAGAATTAAAGTGAAATGTTTTATCTAGCATTATTCCAACTAGAAAACAATTATTGGAATTACAAAAACAGACCCAAACTTGTTAATAAAAATCCAGTGGACTTGTAACCACTAAAACCCCACTACAAAAATGATAACCACCCCAGCCCATCATTGTAAGTAGGGTAAACAAATAAAACTTGATATTGGGGCATATTTCAATTAAATCATAAACAACCCAAAAATGATGCAATAATAGGCAAATAAAATTTTGGTAGATCAATAATGAGATAGGCCACCAGAGAAAAATGCAAACCCATTTGAAAGATGCCAAATAACACCTATTGCCAATGTTTCATGAAAAGGACCATTTAATCCAAATAATTCCTACCACCCCTTCCCTTAAGCAAAAAGATGCCAAACTTCAGAATGATTGCTCTTGAACAAAATAGAAGCTAGGAAAAATCATAAATCTGTTGTTTGATATTTTTCAAATATAGTGGTAGTAGAAAGCACCCCTTTGGCTAGAAACTTTAGAAAATCATAGCAAAATAACTAATAAGTATAAATGGCTAGAAATTTTGTACAAGGTCATGTTATAACATCCAAATGCCAGCAAAAATATGCATTAGAGAATAACCCTCTGTTAAAAAGGAGCCATAGTTCAAAACACCCCTTCTGCCCTAGCATTTAATAATTTTATCTAGAAAGAACTACTTACTTTTTAAACCCCAAATTTTGAGACAGAGAATTATACACCAGTAAAATTTGGGTGGTTCTACCACAGGAAATACCTAGCCAACAGAGTATTCCCAACGCTGAGGGAATGGAGCATGCCGAAGCTTGAAGGAGAGAAGAAGAAGAGTGAACTCGTTCGGCTGCCCTATCACTTTAAGTTCAAAAAACACTTCAAGGAACCCTACCAAGAATGGTTGGATACGATCGAAGTTATGTGCAATGAGATTTTAGGCAACTATACGAAAAAAGATCAGTTGATGACTGCAGCCTTCGGCTCCTGACCGAAGCGAAGATTGAATCGGGTAATGGATGCTCTGCATTTTGAATATCCTAGTTATGAGCGATTGAACAAGGGCGCCGAAGGGCAAAAAAGAAAAAGAGTTGTCAGTGTTGTGGGCAGACAGGCCGCTAAATGGTAAAAGAAGATGAAGAAAACCCGAAGATGATAAATTTGAGCCCTGAGCCGAAGGCAGTTGCTCCGAAGAAGAGAAAAACTGTGGCTCCAAAGCAGAAGGCGACTGATATAGAAGAAGAAACTCCTGCAACACCTTCTGCTACCGACGTGGAAGAAATTTTAAAGGTAATGACTGAATATTTGCCTATCAAGCTAAGTCCACTGGGGCCACATCTGACGAAGCTTTTTCAGAAGAAGGAGCCCTCCATAGTGAAGAAGGCAGATGGGCCGAAAAACGAAGAATTATTACTGTGACAGAAGCTATTGAAGAGACACCACCACCAGCTTCGGCTTCAAAGGCACTAGCTGTTGAGAGTGCTACAGCTACCGAAGCTGCACCTACTGAAGCTGCAACTGCCGAAGCTGAACCGGTCGAAGATGCAAATCTAGAAAGCACACTTTCTAATATTGATAAGATACTTCTTGATATGGCCACAGAAGAAGCTGCTACAGCCGCCGAAGAAGCTATGGCCATAGTGCCTGGGAAAGAGAAGGAGATAGCTGAAGATACTTCGGAAGAAGAAAATTTTAACTTCCAAAACTTAATTGGACAAGAATTAACAAAGGCTAAGAAAGAAGAGTTGAGAGACTATGCCATATCCTGCGGGTATCAGCCAGGGGCGCTACTCTTCGGCGGTGTTAACGATGAAAGCTTAGGCTATCTCCGAGACCGAACCAGAGCGAAGGTTATCGGTACTCTATCGAAGAGTATTGGTTTCCCGAAGCTTGAGACTGATATTAGCCGCTACCGACAACAACATATCATCGGTAGTTTATTCTATTCTAATTTCAAGGTAAAAACTTTTCTTCGACTTTCCATTGTTTTTAACAACGAAGGTGTTTTCTAACGAAGGTTGCTTCTGCACAGAGTATGCTATTGAGTAAAGCTTTGAGGATGCAACAAGATCTTGAAGATAAAAAGCATGAAGTTATAATTCAGGGTTTAGAAAGCAAAATAAAAGATCAAGCAGCTACTCTTGAAAAGAAGGATTTCGAACTTCAGACAGTAGAGGGTTTACTGGCAGAAGCTGAAGCTACAATTGCAAAGTTGAATACGAAGCTTCTCTCAAAGTCAGAGAGCTTCAAACAAGAAAAGCAGGAATTTGATGCAAAATTTGAGGCTGAGGTCGAAAAAGTTCAAATTTGCAAAAATCATTGAAAGAGCTTCAAAATAAATGTCTGGAGTTCAGCAACCGATGTGTGCAATGGCTGAAGTAGGTCTTCAATTCGGTTGGAGCCGGCTATGAAAAATTTAGTCCTTCAAATGAAGACCTGCCAGGGGCCTTCGAACATATCGAGGGTGAAATTGATGCTCTTGATGAAATTATAGCTGGACACGACGATTTTTGTGCCCTGGTAGCTTCTCGGGGCACAGTTGTTGCCTTCCTGAAATCTGGTTGCACACATGGGAAGATTGTCAATAGACCAAACTTTAGCTTATCACCAGCAAATCTGATTGATATTCCCAGTCTAGCCTGAAGCATAGGAAACAGATTTATAAAGCTAGTATGGACGAAGGGTGGACGAAGCTTAGCTGGTGATGAAGCTCGAAGTCATCTTAAGCCGGTAACAAAATCATACCTTGTGCTTACCTTTTCCTTTAAAATTGAATTTTCCTTATAACACTTTAATATGTACAGGATGACGAAGCCGAAGAGCACAAAGCCGAAGCTTAGCAGAAGATCCGAAGCTCAATAGATGGTGATGAAGCTTGAATAGCTAGCTGTGGAAAAAACTCTAAGAATTCTTGTATTAACCTCTATAAAGAATATTGTAATTTAAGAATTATATTCTACTCTGTAAATTTTATCCATACCTTGTAATATATTTTTACCTTTCCATCAATGTGTGAAATGCTTTGATGTGAACGAAACTTGTACTTTTTGAGCCGAAGGCGAAAAACACCTTCCCTTCTTTTCGTACACAATGAAGCATGATTCTGCTTTCGAAGCAACTGTCTGTATCTGTATGATATGATAATGATGATGATCCTATGTATGTCTAAATGAATGTTTATGTATGCAATTTATGATGTAATGTATCGTGCAAATGAATGCCCAAACACACCCATTCGAAGCTTCATCCACAACCTTCATTCCCTAAGGAATGACTGAAATCTCTTTGTCGTTTATTTTTCGGCTGCACCATTTATTTTTCGGTGTAAGTTCTGCATCCCCTAAGGAACGTCTTTTGAACTTCTTCGCCTTCTATTTCGGCGGTATTCGCGTTGACTTTTCGCGCTTCGCCTTATATTTCGGCAGTATTTGGCTCTGCATTCCATAAGGAATGACTTTTGAGCAGAAAACTTACACTGTGCTCCCTTAGGAACAACTTTTTGTAGTTTCGTTATGCTCTGCATCCCCTTAGGGACGACTTTTGAGCTTCTCCCTGTGTCCTCTTTTTCTCTGCACTCGATGGTGCATGCTCAGATTTTACATTTACATATTTTGGGGGATTTTGCTCTCGTGGAGCTGAATAAGAAAGGAAAAGATTACAAACGATGGCCCCATTAAAAACCTTTCTACCCCTTTGGAAAGGAAAAGGGTGCCATAGAAAAATAGAAAAAGATTACATGAATCTATACAAAATACCACCGAAGCTCATCCGCATTCCAAGACCTAGGAATATCATTGCTATCCATATCTTTTAGTCTGTAAGAACCGGGCCTTGATGAAGATATGACCAGAAAAGGTCCTTCCCACTTTAGCTGCAGTTTGCCTACTGTGTCCGGATTAGCCACTCTCCGAAGCACCAGATGCCCTGGCTTGATATTTTTCAACCGGACTTTTCTGTCGCACCATTTTATTGTTTCGGCTTGATATTTATTAATATTTTCCACAGCCTGAAGTCTGACCCCTTCTATAGTGTCTTTTGCCACATGATAATCTGCTTCGTCTTTAGTCGGAGTTGTTGTTCTTATTGACCCCGTTTTAGCTTCTTCTGGAGTTATAGCTTCGTCACAAAATAATAGCTTGAATGGCGTAAAACCTGTTGATCTTGATACAGTTGTATTGTGGCTCCACACCACTTTATCCAACTCTTCTGGCCATTTTCCTCTGGGCTGATTAAAAATTAAATTCATTATTCCTGTCATTATAATACCATTTGCTCTTTCGACAAGTCCATTGGATTCTGGATGTCTGACTGATGCAAAATGGATCTTCATACCGATTTGATCACATAATTCCTTGAAGGTTTTGGCATCAAGCTGTGGCGGAACTGCCTGAATTATTCCAACTTAAGTGCCTAAGCCCTGCCTTAGAGGCCAGACCACACTTAAATGGGAATAACCCGTCAATCCCTCGGATCTAGTCCGACACGGCCACTGACAGGATCAAGTACCACATTCTCACTCGATGGTGAGTCACAGAGCAAATACAATAAAGCATAAAACCATACATGGAAGAGTGTTAATTATTACATCATCATCATCGGAGTTTTGCCAAAAGTAGTCACCATTGTTTGAAGTGCAGCGGAATAAAACTAATGATAATTAAACGGAGAGATGGGGAAGCCTGTCCCATCACTCCTCATGCTCCTCCTCAGCCGAGGCAGGGTCCCACTCGACAGTCCAGCCCGGTGGCAGGGTGGATGGCCAAGTCACTCCAGCAACCATATCCTCCAGAGAACCTGTAAAATTATGCCACAAGCAAGGCTGAGTATACTAATACTCAGCTAGACTTACCCGGTGTGAGGAGTCTATACTCCTCTACCTCTAGACATGCAGCTGTTTGGCTGTGGGGTTGGGTTGCCAAAAGCACTAGCTGAGTTTCTAAATCAAGATTTTAACTTTGTCAAGATTAAGTGTGACTCTCTTAAGGCTAAAAGTGTACTATCTAATCATACATAGTAGCAAACATCTTTAGCATTCAACATCTTGTATCATCTCATCACAGTTCCACTTGTTACTCAATGCAGCAGCATGGATCAAGCAGTCTCATTAGCTGCGAGAAGCAGACGATTCGAATCGAGTTTTCATCCTTGCAAGGTAAACCTAAACACACGACATGTAGGGGCACTCCGTCCCCACACACATCAACCGTCCCCATCGATTCCCCGTCAGCAGATCAGGGCTCACCGCCTTGGCGTACAATGCCTCACTGACCCCGACTGGCCGTCGTGCAGTGACCGCACTTGTACCCACCATAACCGGAATGGGAGACTACGTCTCAGGTCGCGTGAGGGGGTATGTCCACTGCCAGGTTCCCACGGGTACTAGGCTTACCGATTTACCATATTTCTCGGCATATGTTTAGTACGTTCAAACGCTTGACACACGGTACCACACCTTAATCCTTATTCCAAATTTTATCCCGTAGACAACCAATCCCCATGGATTGTTGCCCACAAACCAACACTTTTATGATAAGAAAGTGGATACAGCTAATTCCTGACCTCGCGCGAGTGCTAGAAAAATCACTTGACTTCTACCGAGATCCTAATTAATAAAGCAGCTACTCGACCTAGCATACTAGTATCCATCTCAAAAGGGAATCCTGAGTTCATGCAACTAAGGTTCCAAACAACTCCTACACTTAAGTGCACAGTACAAGCCTACAAACATTAAGTGTAGTAAAATAGCATATATAAACGGTTATGCATAAAACCGGGGCTTGCCTTCCAAAGCAGTGGCAGGCAGGTCCTCTGGTGCAGGCTCTGGTGCTGGGTCTGGGGCAACCTCCTGGGCAGCTCCTTGCTCCGGCACGAGGATGTACTCTCCGTCAGCAAGATTACAGTCTATCGAAATGCAATGAACATGTATGTCATGATTATGCAAGATTTAAGAACATTTAAACTACAGATATTAAGTCAAGAATTAACTTAGGGTTCCCTGGCTATGTGGGTCTCCTAGTGGTTTATATTTAGCACTTTCATAATTAAGTCTTTATTTGGGGTAAACAAGGAGAATTGGTATTGCATTTGCAGATTTCTATTTTAGGGAACAACTTACAAGGGTCTTAGGGGATACTAATTTCCATTGCTCATTTTTCCTCTCTTTAGTGTTCATTTATGAATTCTAGTGGGGTTTGAACTACCAAGGTGAATTAACTATTTTCAATAATTCCACAAAAATTACAGTGGCCTGCCCTTGGTCAATAGGGCCTGTCTTAGGAATATGGGATTTAAAATAAAAAGTCTAGGCTGTATACAAAAATAACAAAAAGTGGGGCAATTAAGCCACTTTGCACTACAAGTCCTTTATTAAAGTGGATCCTGACCTAAGGGTTATTTTTGCTGGCCTCTAACAGTGATAATAAGCTCCTGTACCAAAAATGACAGAGAGCCACATGATGGTTAATTAATGGTGGATTTCTAAACTTTGGTGCAAAAAGGGTGATTAGAACTAACTTGTCATTTGAAAAATATCAAACAACAGATTTCAGATTTTTCCTAAGTTCTTATTATCAAAACATTAGTTATCCTAAGGTTTGGGGAGGTTTCACCTTGGGGTTATTTTTGTAGGGTTTTTCTAAGTTATTCTTATTTTCTTCATTTAAAAGGTATCTTTCTTATCTTACACTGCAACAGGGTAAGTTACATTTTTCCAGTGAACTATATTGACTAAGTATCTTAACAAAAATAGGGGTGCCCTCTGGTTCATTATTTATGTCACTTTTTCTATTTTTCTTAACCTTAAGCATATTATGGAATAAGGGGTAAAAACTAACTTAATGTAGTGGACAGAGGGGTTTAACATTTTTAACTAGGTCAGTAGGTAGATATAGACTCCTCCAAATTTTTCTAACCCTAGTTAATTAGTACAACCATTTTTCTTGCTATTATTAAGCTTTTGGTCAAAACCAAAATTAAATCAGGACCTTATATTTTGCTCTAGTACTTATGGGGTTTTATATTTTTCTTAGACAGGTTACATTATTTAGAGTCTGGCAAAATTAGTTTGACCAAATTTGGATAAATCAAACAGAAGTTATGGTTTTTAAAGTTTCTGGTTGAATTTAAAACAGGTTTTAATTAAGTTTTTCTGAAAAAGCAATTTGCGCCAAGGTCCCTGGGTTTAAATCGAATCAAACCTCGCAGATCTACCCTCGGGCCACTATTCACTCGGGTCACTGACATTTCACTTTACCCCCTGACTTTCTCTCCCTCTCACCCGCAGTCCTTCCCTCAACTGAAACAGTAGCCGCGGGAAAGAAAAGGGTGGCGCGGCTTACCGGCGGCGAGGGAGGTCCGGCGAGGTGGTCAGCGATGTTCAGGAGGTCGCGACGGTCACGTCGATGTGCGGGTCATCGTCAGAGGTGGTCGGAGTCACCCTGGCCACGAACACAGGCGGCGGAGATCGTCGGCGGCGCCTGCTCCGGCCAAACCACGGCGGTATAGTTCGATTAGGGTGCACGAGGAGCTTCACGGGGTGACACAGAGGCCATGCGTGCAACGAATCGGAAAATGGTGAAGGGGTTTACCCGGTCCACGAGCGCCGGCGGGTTCTTGAACTCCGGTGAGCGCGATTTGGCTACTCCGGTGACGCGGGCCCTCGAGTTAAGCTTGAGCAAGGCTCACGGCCTCGCCAGGAAGCTATCTGGGGGCTTGGATCGAACGGGGGAGGACGGGAGAGGGGTTGGCCACGGTGGTGGCTTTCGGGCGGCACTGGCGGGTCGCGGGGAGGTCGCCGGAGGCAATGGCTGGCTCGGCAAGTCCGGCGAGGTACGGAGGAGGCAATGGGGAAGGCAATGGAGCACTGGGGTGGGTTTTATAGGCGCGGACGCGGCCGGGGCGCCGGCTCGACCGTTTGACGCGACGCGGGCACGCGGGGCGCGCGCGGGCGTGCTCTTGCGAGCTCAGAGCGCGTCGAACACGTGGCGCGTTGCTTCTGCCCGTGTTCTTCACTCTGCTGAGCGGCCAGGCATACGAATCTTGCCCTACCGCCTGTGGGAGATCTCTTCCCTGCACCTAGAGCTACCTAGTTCATGTGAGTTCCAAGAGGAGATGTGGTCTGGTTGAGGAGATATGGTAGCGCCAAGTCTTGTCTGTCTGCCCTGTGCAAACCGAGACAAAACCAGTGCCAACTCGTGTCAACCGGTTTTGGCTTGGGTTCAAACTTTTCCAGGGCATTCTAGGGTTCATTTGGCGCCACTTTGTCAATTGGGTCGACAGGTTTTGAAAAGGGGATCAAGGTGAACATGGGGGATCTTTGCTCAAGGGTTGGTTTTTGACTTAGGCAAAATCTGAATTCCTCTCTTGTGTTCAACCTTTGGTGATCTTTTTAGGACCTTTCTGAAAACTTTTTGGGGGTACTTCCTTACTATTAATTGTAGGTTATTAAGTACATTACAACTTTTATATTTGGCCCAAACCATGATCATGATGTTTACATGATCTTTTGATCATGGCTTCAATTAGGGTTATTATTGCCTATGGGGGTTTTGCTCTAGGGTTTTGGGAGATCCCTATTTAGATGTGCATTACAAGCTAGGGCATGATATCCAAGGTAGTTTACACTTGTTTAGGACCTAGAATTCCAAGTTTGATAAATTTTGCCCACTTAAATCTTCATGTGTTAATGGGTAAACAGGGGTAACCCTGGGGTGGACACCCTGAGTAACACCTAGGGTGTTACAGCCCTCCCCCCTTAAAGGAATCTCGTCCCGAGATTTCGGGTAGAGTCCCTTGGAGGGATGCTTGAAGGTGTGCGGGTGCTACTCTCCCCTTATACTCAAGTTTTACCTTTTTAACTGTTCTTCGAATGTCATCCTCTTTGCAACTTCAGAAGGAAGCCCTTCTTAAGTCAAATCCACAACTTAGATTATCCTTGTTATCTAAGTTTTTCTTATAATTGACTTCAAAGGGCAGGTGGGGGTGGGGTTTTGGGGCTACATACCGATTCCTTTGGGCAGAAAGTCGGGGAAGCGAGAGCGTAGAAAATCCTCCGTCTCCCATGTAGCTTCTTCTGCTGAATGATGACTCCACTGAACCTTATACATTTTGATTGATCTTGCCCGAGTTGATATTTCCTTTTGATCCAATACCTTGACGGGGTACTCTTGGTAGGACAAGTCTGGTTCTAACTCAATATCCGGTTCCGGTAGCACTTCAGTGGGTAGACGAACACATTTCCGCAGTTGAGATACATGGAACACATTGTGAACTGCTGACATGCAGGGTGGCAATTCCAATTGGTAAGCTACAGGTCCACAAATTTCCTTGATCTTATATGGTCCAATGTAACGAGGGGCTAACTTGCCCTTGATCCCGAATCTCTGGACACCCTTGATTGGTGATACCTTAAGATAGACATGATCTCCTACCTCAAACTGTAGAGGCTTCCGCCTCTTGTCGTGATAACTCTTTTGTCTGGCCTGAGCAGCTTCTAGGTTCTTTTTGATAATTCTAACCTTTGCCTCTGCTTCAAGCACCAAATCTGGCCCAAAAATTTCCCTTTCTCCTGCTTGAGACCAATTTAGTGGGGTCCTACATCTTCTCCCATATAATGCCTCAAAAGGCGCCATCTTCAGACTAGACTGATAGCTGTTATTGTAAGAAAATTCTGCCAAGGAAAGACACTTGTCCCAGTCCTTTCCATAGTGTAGTGCACATGCTCGCAACATGTCTTCCAAAATCTGATTTACCCTTTCTGTCTGACCATCTGTTTGGGGGTGGTATGCTGAGCTTCGTATGACCTAGGTTCCAAGCGATTCCTGTAATTGCTCCCAAAATCGTGCCACAAAAGGTGCTCCTCGGTCAGAGACTATAGTCCTTGGTATCCCATGCAGACGAACTATCTGGTCAATGTAGACCTCTGCATACTTCTCCGTCCGATGGGTGGTGTGTACTAGCAAGAAATGAGCAGTCTTGGTCAACCTGTCCACAATAACCCATATAGAATCATGGTGCCTGGAGGTATTGGGTAATCCCACTATGAAGTCCATGCAAACGTCCTCCCATTTCCAAGATGGTATGGGAAGGGGTTGCAAAGGGCCTGCTGCCTTCAAGTAACTAGCTTTTATCCTCTGGCAAGTGTCACACTCTGATACGTACTTGGCAATTTCCCTCTTCATCCTAGTCCACCAATAAAGAGATCTGAGATCATGGTACATCTTGTTGCTACCAGGGTGCATGGAAAATTTGGAAAGGTGAGCTTCATCCAGTATCTTCTTTCTGAGCTCTGGGTTCTTGGGAACCACCAGTCGATCTTAAAACCATAAAATCCCCTTGCTGTCCTGGCGGAAACACTTGTATTTCTCTACCTTTTGCTTGATCATATCCTTGATGACCTGAACACCCTTATCCCCAAACTGTGCCTGAGCTATTTGCTCTTGCAATGTGGGCTCCACTGCGATATATCTCAATTCACCGGAAGGAACAACTTCCAGATTCAGCTTGCACAACTCATCACACAGGGTGGTCACTCCCACATCCATACTCATAGAATTACATTGGGCCTTTCTGCTCAAGGCATCTGCCACAACATTGGCTTTGCCAGGATGGTAATGCACCTCCAAATCATAGTCCTTGATTAATTCCAACCATCTTCTCTGCCTCATGTTCAGATCTGCCTGAGTGAAAATGTACTTGAGGCTCTTGTGATCAGTGTAAATGTTACAGTGAGCTCCCATCAAGTAGTGTCTCCATATCTTGAGGGCATGAACTACTGCTGCCAACTCCAGATCATGTGTCGGGTAGTTCTTCTCATGGGGCCTGAGTGCTCGGGAAGCATAAGCAATCACTCTGTTCTCTTGCATCAAGACACATCCCAATCCGGTACCAGAAGCATCACAATAAACTTCAAATGGCTTGGTATTGTCGGGTTGGGCTAGCACTGGGGCTGTTGTCAATTGTTGCCTCAAGGTATGAAAAGCATCTTCACACTTTTGGCTCCACTCAAATTTGACTCCCTTTTTTAACAGTTCAGTCATTGGCTTGGCAATTCTGGAGAAATCCGGAATAAATCGTCGGTAGTACCCTGCTAATCCCAGAAAACTCCTAATCTGCTTCACCGTAGTCGGGGGTTTCCAGTCCATCACTTCTTGCACTTTCTCCGGGTCGACTGATATCCCTTCCTGAGAGATCGTGTGACCCAAGAATTTTATTTCCTTCAGCCAGAACTCACACTTGGACAACTTAGCATAGAGACGATGATTGCGCAGTCGTTGAAGCACGACATGCAGGTGCTCAGTGTGTTCATCTTCATTCTTGGAGTACACCAGAATGTCATCGATGAAAACGACCACGAACTTGTCTAGCTTTGGCATGAATACTGAGTTCATCAAGTACATGAAATAAGCCGGGGCATTGGTTAGCCCAAAAGACATCACCAGAAACTCATAGAGCCCATATCTGGTAGAGAAAGCCGTCTTGGAAATGTCGCTGGCACGAATCTTAATCTGATGGTAGCCTGAACGAAGGTCTATCTTGGAGAATACCTTGGCTCCTACCAACTGATCGAACAGAACATCAATGCGGGGTAACGGGTATTTGTTCTTGATAGTCACCGCATTGAGAGGGCGGTAATCAACACACATCCTCAAACTCTCATCCTTTTTCTTCACGAATAAGGCGGGACATCCCCATGGTGAAGTACTTGGACGAATAAACCCCTTGTCCAACAATTCTTGCAATTGTTTCTTCAATTCTGCCAGTTCTACGGGAGGCATCCTATAGGTTCTCTTAGAGATAGGAGCAGTCCCGGGTTGCAATTCAATGGCAAACTCAATGTCTCTGTCAGGTGGCATTCCTGGCAATTCATCCGGAAAAACATCGGGGTAGTCACAGACTACGGGGATCTTCCTTACTGGGGATTCTGTCATAACAAAGGCACAAGACCGGGTACAACCCTGGTTGGGTAAATACAAAACAGTCTCGCCATAAGCAGGGGAATGAATTTCAATGGCTCTGGCTGCAATGTTCAATATTGCCTGATGTTTGGTCAACCAATCAGTTCCCAAGATGATATCCACACTATCCAGTCCCAAGATAAGAAGGTTGGTTTTAATTATCAAACTACCAAACTTTAGAGGCACTTTCATGCTAATTTGATTAGTGGCAATCCTACCTCCCGGGGTTGAAATGGTGATACCCCCGTTGGTGTGGTGAAAGGGCAGTTGACACTTGACACTAAATTTGGCACTGATAAAGCTATTTGAGGCACCGGAATCAAAAAGAACAATAGCAGGATAATTTAAAACTGTAAAGATACCAGTCATGACGGGTGCTCCCTCTGGAATATCAGCCATGGTAGTGAAGTTCAGCTTGCCCTGCCTCACTTGCACCTTCTGTCTCTTGCCTTGATTCTGATTAACATTCTGCCCCTGCCTCTGCTGATTCTTGGGGCAATTCTTGGCATAATGCCCAGTGCTGCCACAGGTGAAACACCTGTTGTCATTGGCCTGGCGGTACTGCTGCTGCTGATTGTTCCTCTGAGCTGGAAACTGGGCGCGGTTGGGTGCCTGCTGCTGCTGCTGCTGCGGTGGCCTGATCACCCATCTCCCTTGCTGCTGAGGTCCCTTGTTCTGCGTGTCAGACACAATCCTGAAGCGCTGTGGCTGAGATGAGGGTCCTGCCACAGGGGTCTTCCTCTTCTTCTCCGCCTGTCGAGCCAAGATGCAGTCCTCCTGGGAGATAGCCAAGTTGACCAACTCATTGTAACTGTTGGCCCTGACGGTGTTGAGACGGTCACGGAGCTTAGTGCTGAGCCCCCTCCTGAACCTGTCTTGCTTCTTCTCATCCGTATCTGCATGGTATCCAGCATACTGACACAAATCATTAAAGGCCTGGGCATACTGCAACACTGTCCTGTTGCCCTGGGTGAGTGCCAGAAACTCATTGAGCTTCCGGTCCATGATGCCAGCTGGAATATGGTGCCCTCTGAAAGCGGCCTTGAACTCCCTCCATTCCACTTCTCTACCTTCTGGCTGCATGGCAAGAAAATGGTCCCACCAAGTCCTTGCGGGTCCGCGAAGCTGCTGGGTGGCGAACCTGACCTTGGTGACCTCTGAGCAAATTCCATGGAGCAGTGGGAATTTGGATTCTACCACCCTCAACCACACATCTGCATCAAGTGGGTCCTCCGCCCTGGTAAACAATGGTGGCTGGGTGCTGAGGAACTCCTGGTAGGTAGCAGCGACGGGGTGACGCTGATGGTCTCCACCATAATGCTGAGGTGGTGGCTGACGCTGAGCTAGCTGTCTCAGGATCTCATTCTGCTGGGCCATGAGCTCCTGCAGAGTGGGAGGCGGTGGCGGTGGAGGAACGTGCTCATTCTGACCACGGCGCGCTCTCCCAGCCATCTGAAAAATCACATGGTTGCTTAATAACACATCTTCTCAGTTTATGGCTTAACATGGTAGGGGAGTTAAAGCAATTTGGTAGATTCCTCATAAAACAAAACGAAAACATAAACCTTCCGTCTAAATTTAAACTGCCATTAATCATCCCTGAACCCCCAAAAGAGTTTTTACACTGTTACATCAATGATCAAAAGACTCAACTCTACCTAGCCTAGTGCCCTAAGGGTGCAAAAGCTAAGCTAGCGGCGAGGAGTCCAACTATCATCAATCTCTAGGATTAGCCTGGCGTCTAATGAGCGAACGAGGCAACGCTAGACTCGGGGGAAGGTGGTCTCCCTGAGCCAGCGGTGTCTACACTGGAAGCAGACTCGTCTCCTCCCTCGATGTCAACGTCCTCGTCAGCTTCCTCACCATGGATCTCTTAGTGATGCATGTCCAGGTGCTCATTTGCTTCTGCCAGCTGCTGCTGAGTGTTGAGGAGCTGATCCTCGAGAACCTCGATGGTGTTCTCCCGGGTGCCCACTAGCTCCTCCAACTCATGAATCTCATCAGACAGCTGCTCCACTTGCAAATCTTTTTCCACAAGCTCCTGGGACAAGTCCACCACGAGCTCCTCCCTGTTGTCCAGGGTGATCTTGGTGGCCTCCAGTAGTGCCATCAGCTGAGACATGGCCTCCCCACGCATCACTTGCAGACGAAACAGAGCGTTCATGCATCGTACCGACACGTGAGCGGTGTGGCCTGGGTAGAGAGCCCAGATGTCCTTGGCATGCTCCACCCGATCCCTCCACATCGGGTCGTCCTCCTTTTCCGCGGGGAACAACCCCATGGGGTGGGTAGCCAGCTCCAAGGGATGGAATCCGCAGAAGGTAGTCAGTCCATGCAGAGCGATTGCCTCGATTGTGTCCTCCGCTCGGTACCCGAAAGACTCAGAGTCCAAGGAGCGCCAGCCTGGCTGCAGGGGATGAGGCTCCAAAGTCATCCTCACCCTACAGCGAGGCACCCGGTGCTTCTCGAACTGCTGCACCGCGTACTGAGGGGGTGTCAAATATCCGGCCCCCTGAAGTACTTCCCACAAGATGCGGGGAAAACCCTCTCGCGCAAGTCCGTCAGTGTGGGTCAGTGCATTTCCGTCCTCGGAGGATCCGTGGGAAGTCATCTGTGCACGGTCAAGCGTAAGTAAAAGAAAAAGAATTACAAAAGAACAAGGAAAATAAAACTCAACCCGCCTCTAGCTAAAAGAAAAAGGCATTGGGGACCTAGTTGGCTGTTATCTCATTTTTTAAATCCTTTTACTTAGTTATCCATTTGCTTAATTAAGAATGCATGCATGCGCGTCCTGAACGACCTCTCCAGAAGATAAAAAGGAATAGGGAAGAACTCCCATCCTTTAGAAGTGGCCTGTAGGGCCTAGTTAATTAGCCACCTAGCTACCCTTCTACCATCCTAAGGCTTCATGTCCTAGGTCTATCCTGCTCGTCCTACGATCTATCCAACATTGTTTCTATCAAATTTTACTTTAGAAAAGGGACGGCATTTATGTCTTATTGATTCCTCTGTGGTGGTACAAGCTCCGATACCAGCTGTGGCGGAACTGCCCGAATTATTCCAACTTAAGTGCCTAAGCCCTGCCTTAGAGGCCAGACCACACTTAAATGGGAATAACCCGTCAATCCCTCGGATCTAGTCTGACACGGCCACTGACAGGATCAAGTACCACATTCTCACTCGATGGTGAGTCACAGAGCAAATACAATAAAGCATAAAACCATACATGGAAGAGTGTTAATTATTACATCATCATCATCGGAGTTTTGCCAAAAGTAGTCACCATTGTTTGAAGTGCAGCGGAATAAAACTAACGATAATTAAACGGAGAGATGGGGAAGCCTGTCCCATCACTCCTCATGCTCCTCCTCAGCCGAGGCAGGGTCCCACTCGACAGTCCAGCCCGGTGGCAGGGTGGATGGCCAAGTCACTCCAGCAACCATATCCTCCAGAGAACCTGTAAAATTATGCCACAAGCAAGGCTGAGTATACTAATACTCAGCTAGACTTACCCGGTGTGAGGAGTATATACTCCTCTACCTCTAGACATGCAGCTGTTTGGCTGTGGGGTTGGGTTGACAAAAGCACTAGCTGAGTTTCTAAATCAAGATTTTAACTTTGTCAAGATTAAGTGTGACTCTCTTAAGGCTAAAAGTGTACTATCTAATCATACATAGTAGCAAACATCTTTAGCATTCAACATCTTGTATCATCTCATCATAGTTCCACTTGTTACTCAATGCAGCAGCATGGATCAAGCAGTCTCATTAGCTGCGAGAAGCAGACGATTCGAATCGAGTTTTCATCCTTGCAAGGTAAACCTAAACACACGACATGTAGGGGCACTCCGTCCCCACACACATCAACCGTCCCCATCGATTCCCCGTCAGCAGATCAGGGGTCACCGCCTTGGCGTACAATGCCTCACTGACCCTGACTGGCCGTCGTGCAGTGACCGCACTTGTACCCACCATAACCGGAATGGGAGACTACGTCTCAGGTCGCGTGAGGGGGTATGTCCACTGCCAGGTTCCCTCAGGTACTAGGCTTACCGATTTACCATATTTCTCGGCATATGTTTAGTACGTTCAAACGCTTGACACACGGTACCACACCTTAATCCTTATTCCAAATTTTATCCCGTAGACAACCAATCCCCATGGATTGTTGCCCACAAACCAACACTTTTATGATAAGAAAGTGGATACAGCTAATTCCTGACCTCGCGCGAGTGCTAGAAAAATCACTCGACTTCTACCGAGATCCTAATTAATAAAGCAGCTACTCGACCTA
Source organism: Zea luxurians (assembly GCA_029449295.1). Taxonomy (NCBI): domain Eukaryota; kingdom Viridiplantae; phylum Streptophyta; class Magnoliopsida; order Poales; family Poaceae; genus Zea; species Zea luxurians. The sequence goes on along the minus strand of JAOPSE010000033.1, from coordinate 10,184,293 downwards.
GCATACTAGTATCCATCTCAAAAGGGAATCCTGAGTTCATGCAACTAAGGTTCCAAACAACTCCTACACTTAAGTGCACAGTACAAGCCTACAAACATCAAGTGTAGTAAAATAGCATATATAAACGGTTATGCATAAAACCGGGGCTTGCCTTCCAAAGCAGTGGCAGGCAGGTCCTCTGGTGCAGGCTCTGGTGCTGGGTCTGGGGCAACCTCCTGGGCAGCTCCTTGCTCCGGCACGAGGATTTACTCTCCGTCAGCAAGATTACAGTCTATCGAAATGCAATGAACATGTATGTCATGATTATGCAAGATTTAAGAACATTTAAACTACAGATATTAAGTCAAGAATTAACTTAGGGTTCCCTGGCTATGTGGGTCTCCTAGTGGTTTATATTTAGCACTTTCATAATTAAGTCTTTATTTGGGGTAAACAAGGAGAATTGGTATTGCATTTGCAGATTTCTATTTTAGGGAACAACTTACAAGGGTCTTAGGGGATACTAATTTCCATTGCTCATTTTTCCTCTCTTTAGTGTTCATTTATGAATTCTAGTGGGGTTTGAACTACCAAGGTGAATTAACTATTTTCAATAATTCCACAAAAATTACAGTGGCCTGCCCTTGGTCAATAGGGCCTGTCTTAGGAATATGGGATTTAAAATAAAAAGTCTAGGCTGTATACAAAAATAACAAAAAGTGGGGCAATTAAGCCACTTTGCACTACAAGTCCTTTATTAAAGTGGATCCTGACCTAAGGGTTATTTTTGCTGGCCTCTAACAGTGATAATAAGCTCCTGTACCAAAAATGACAGAGAGCCACCTGATGGTTAATTAATGGTGGATTTCTAAACTTTGGTGCAAAAAGGGTGATTAGAACTAACTTGTCATTTGAAAAATATCAAACAACAGATTTCAGATTTTTCCTAAGTTCTTATTATCAAAACATTAGTTATCCTAAGGTTTGGGGAGGTTTCACCTTGGGGTTATTTTTGTAGGGTTTTTCTAAGTTATTCTTATTTTCTTCATTTAAAAGGTATCTTTCTTATCTTACACTGCAACAGGGTAAGTTACATTTTTCCAGTGAACTATATTGACTAAGTATCTTAACAAAAATAGGGGTGCCCTCTAGTTCATTATTTATGTCACTTTTTCTATTTTTCTTAACCTTAAGCATATTATGGAATAAGGGGTAAAAACTAACTTAATGTAGTGGACAGAGGGGTTTAACATTTTTAACTAGGTCAGTAGGTAGATATAGACTCCTCCAAATTTTTCTAACCCTAGTTAAATAGTACAACCATTTTTCTTGCTATTATTAAGCTTTTGGTCAAAACCAAAATTAAATCAGAACCTTATATTTTGCTCTAGTACTTATGGGGTTTTATATTTTTCTTAGACAGGTTACATTATTTAGAGTCTGGCAAAATTAGTTTGACCAAATTTGGATAAACCAAACAGAAGTTATGGTTTTTTAAAGTTTCTGGTTGAATTTAAAACAGGTTTTAATTAAGTTTTTCTGAAAAAGCAATTTGCGCCAAGGTCCCTGGGTTTAAATCGAATCAAACCTCGCAGATCTACCCTCGGGCCACTATTCACTCGGGTCACTGACATTTCACTTAACCCCCTGACTTTCTCTCCCTCTCACCCGCAGTCCTTCCCTCAACTGAAACAGTAGCCGCGGGAAAGAAAAGGGTGGCGCGGCTTACCGGCGGCGAGGGAGGTCCGGCGAGGTGGTCAGCGATGTTCAGGAGGTCGCGACGGTCACGTCGATGTGCGGGTCATCGTCAGAGGTGGTCGGAGTCACCCTGGCCACGAACACAGGCGGCGGAGATCGTCGGCGGCGCCTGCTCCGGCCAAACCACGGCGGTATAGTTCGATTAGGGTGCACGAGGAGCTTCACGAGGTGACACAGAGGCCATGCGTGCAACGAATCGGAAAATGGTGAAGGGGTTTACCCGGTCCACGAGCGCCGGCGGGTTCTTGAACTCCGGTGAGCACGATTTGGCTACCCCGGTGACGCGGGCCCTCGAGTTAAGCTTGAGCAAGGCTCACGGCCTCGCCAGGAAGCTATCTGGGGGCTTGGATCGAACGGGGGAGGACGGGAGAGGGGTTGGCCACGGTGGTGGCTTTCGGGCGGCACTGGCGGGTCGCGGGGAGGTCGCCGGAGGCAATGGCTGGCTCGGCAAGTCCGGCGAGGTACGGAGGAGGCAATGGGGAAGGCAATGGAGCACTGGGGTGGGTTTTATAGGCGCGGACGCGGCCGGGGTGCCGGCTCGACCGTTTGACGCGACGCGGGCACGCGGGGCGCGCGCGGGCGTGCTCTGGCGAGCTCAGAGCGCGTCGAACACGTGGCGCGTTGCTTCTGCCCGTGTTCTTCGCTCTGCTGAGCGGCCAGGCGTACGAATCTTGCCCTACCGCCTGTGGGAGATCTCTTCCCTGCACCTAGAGCTACCTAGTTCATGTGAGTTCCAAGAGGAGATGTGGTCTGGTTGAGGAGATATGGTAGCGCCAAGTCTTGTCTGTCTGCCCTGTGCAAACCGAGACAAAACCAGTGCCAACTCGTGTCAACCGGTTTTGGCTTGGGTTCAAACTTTTCCAGGGCATTCTAGGGTTCATTTGGCGCCACTTTGTCAATTGGGTCGACAGGTTTTGAAAAGGGGATCAAGGTGAACATGGGGGATCTTTGCTCAAGGGTTGGTTTTTGACTTGGGCAAAATCTGAATTCCTCTCTTGTGTTCAACCTTTGGTGATCTTTTTAGGACCTTTCTGAAAACTTTTTGGGGGTACTTCCTTACTATTAATTGTAGGTTATTAAGTACATTACAACTTTTATATTTGGCCCAAACCATGATCATGATGTTTACATGATCTTTTGATCATGGCTTCAATTAGGGTTATTATTGCCTATGGGGGTTTTGCTCTAGGGTTTTGGGAGATCCCTATTTAGATGTGCATTACAAGCTAGGGCATGATATCCAAGGTAGTTTACACTTGTTTAGGACCTAGAATTCCAAGTTTGATAAATTTTGCCCACTTAAATCTTCATGTGATAATGGGTAAACAGGGGTAACCCTGGGGTGGACACCCTGAGTAACACCTAGGGTGTTACACAAACTGTGTTCCATTGTCAACAGTTATAGCCTTTGGTACGCCGAAGTGACAAACAATGTTTTGCCAAAAGAATTTCTGGATTGTGACTGAAGTTATTGTGGCCAAAGGCTTCGCTTCAATCCACTTGGAAAATTATTCTACAGCCACCACAACATATCTTAAATTGCCTTGTGCTGGTGGAAGTGGACCTAACAAATCTAGGCCCCATCTTTGCAATGGCCAAGTTGGCTGTATTAGTTGGGTTAACGACGAAGGTTGTTTCTGGTGTCTTACGCATTTTTAGCAATTTTCGTACTTTTGAACCAAATCCGTTGCATCCGAAGCTGCCTTCGGCCAATAAAATCCTTGTCTGAAGACCTTCCCCAGCAAAGGTCTAGATCCAATGTGAGATCCACACAATCCTGCATGTATTTGCTTCATCTGCTCTATACCTTCATTTCTGGATAGACACTTAAGAAGTGGAGAACAGACTCCATGTTTGTATAACTCCCCTTCTATCATTACATATGGTCTTGTTCTTGCCTCCATTCTCTTATTATAAGCTTCGTCTTCTGAAAGGCAGTTACCTTGGAGAAAAGATATAATCTCAGTCCTCCAATCTTCACTATGAACAGGAGATATATTAAGCACTGCTCTTTCAAGAAGGTCCACCGAAGGTGCTCTTATTGTCTCAAAGAATACTTCCGAAGGTAGAGACAGCCCCTGTGCCACTGACTTGGCTAGCAGACCGGCATGCTCATTTTCTCCTCGTGGAATACTCTTGACAGAAAACCCTTCGAAAGAAGCCTCAAGCCTTCGAACTATATCTAGGTATTTCTCAAGCTTCGGGTCTCTTGCCCTACAACTCTTGTCAACATGACCAGAAATAACTTGGGAATTGGTTTTAAGGACCGCCCTTCTTATCCCCATTGCCTTAACTTCCGAAGCCACAAAAGTAAAGTTTCGTATTCAGCAATATTATTTATGTAGCTGAAATCAAGCTTTATTGCATAACATGTTCTGACTTCAGAAGGTGCAACTAAAACAGCAGCCGCACCTGCTCTGAAGGTTCCCCAGGAACCATTGCAGAACACTGTCCAAGCTTCGACATCTTTATTTGCTTCTTCTTCCTAAGCCCCTGGCGTCCAGTCAGCGATGAAGTCTGCTAACGCCTGGGACTGAATTGAGGATCTATGCACATAATCAATGCTGAATTTGTTGAGTTTCGCAGCCCACTTTCCAATCCTTCCAGTAGCTTCTCTGTTCCTCATAATATCCTTCAAAGGCTGTGATGAAGGAACAATTATATGGAATGCTTGAAAATAGTGCCGAAGCTTCCTGGAGGCCATTAAGACAGCATATAGCACCTTCTCCAATTCTGTATAGTTTTTCTTTGATAAACTTAGGACTTCGGAGACAAAGTATACTAGGGCTTGCTTTTTAGTTTGTCCTTTGAGTTTTTCCTGCACAAGCGCCGCATTTACTGCAGAATGCGAAGCTGCCACATACAATAGTAATGGAGCCCCTGGCGCAGGTGGAGTTAATGTTGTTAGATCAATCAGATATTGCTTCAGCTCTTCGAAGGCTTTCTGTTGAGCTGGGCCCCACTGAAAGACTTCGGCTAACTTTAATATTTCAAAGAATGGCAGGTTTCTTTCTGTTGATCTAGATATAAATCTATTCAATAAAGCTAGTCGTCCTGCCAACCGTTGGGCCCCCTTCTTTGTACTTGGCAGTTCCATTTGAAGGATGGCTTCGATCTTGCTTGGGTTAGCTTCGATTCCCTTCGTTGATACCAGACAACCAAGGAACTTACCCTTCTTTACCCCAAAAACACATTTTTCTAGATTTAACTTCAAACCAGCTTGCCTAAAATTGGCAAATGTCTCTTGCAAATCAGCAATGTGATTTTCTTGCTTTGTGCTTTTGACTATTATATCATCAACATAGGTCAGTACATTCCTACCAATTTGAGAATGAAGGACTTTGGTTGTCATTCTGCTAAAGCTTCCTCCAGCATTTTTAAGCCCCTCAGGCATCCGAAGATAGCAATATGTGCCACTGGGGGTTATGAAGCTGGTCTTCGGCTCATCTTCCTTCTTCATCCATATTTTGTGGTAGCCTGAGTAACAATCTAGTAAACTCATAAGCTCTGACGAAGCTACTGCATCTACTAGAGAATCTATTCTTGGCAATGGGAACTCATCCTTTGGACAAGCCTTGTTAAGATCTGTAAAATCAATGCACATTCTCCATTTACCATTTGCCTTCTTCACCATAACAGTGTTAGCTAGCCACTCTGGATATTTGACCTCTCTGATAACGCCAGCACTAAGAAGCCTCTTCACTTCATTCCAACCACCTTCAGCTTTGTCATCGGACATTTTCCGAAGCCTCTGCTTTCTTGGCCTGAAAGACGGGTAGACATTGAGTGAATGTTCAATGACGTCTCTATTTACACCACAGAGATCATTAGCTGACCAAGCAAACACATCTTTGTTGTTGAATAAAAACCTTATCAAGGTTTTCTCCTGCTCTTCAGATAACTGAGATCCCAGCAGTACCTTCTGCTCTGCTATGTCTTCACATAGAAGCATAGGCTTCGGCTGATCAGCCGAGGCAGCCTTCTCTCTTCCGTACTTGTACTGTTCACAAGCTTCATTTCCATCTATGTTGTGGATTGCTTTTGAATCTGTCCAGTTTCCTTCAGCTTTTCTAGCAGCTTCCTGACTACCATGAACATTAATGGGTCCATGTTCTGAAGGTATCTTCATGCACAAATATGCTGGATGAAGTATTGCTTCGAAAGCATTGAGTGTCCCACGACCAATGATTGCATTGTAGGGGTATTCCATATCAACGATGTCAAACACAACTTGTTCAGTTCTTGTATTGTGGACGAAGCCGAAGGTCACTGGCATCGTGATTTTGCCGAGCGCTGTAATTTGCCTTCCTCTGAAGCCACAAAGAGGGTGTGTAGCATCATGAATCTTATCCTCTGGCTCTTGCATCTGTCTGAAGGCCTTAGCAAATATGATGTCAGCTGCACTGCCTATATCAACCAAAACATTGTGGACCAGAAATCCCTTGATGACACAAGATATGACCATAGCATCATTATGAGGATAATCCTTGAGCTGAAGATCCTCCTGAGAGAAGGTGATTGGGATGTGGGACCATTTTGACTTGATGAAGGGTCCCTGCACCCCAACATGTTGTACCCTTCTCTAAGCCTCCTTCTGCTTCTTGTTGGCTGGTTCTGAGCATGAATCGCCTGTTATTGGGAGCACCAGCTTCGTAGTCGAAGCAGCTTCATCTTGGGTGTTGGACGAAGCCATCAGCTCAAAAGTGGAAGTGAGTTCACCAGAGGTGGGCGCCAATGTTGGGGACTTGTTCTCAAATTCTATGAGTCAAGAACAAGGCAACACAAAAATATTAAATGTTAATGTCCTTCGTCCTTCGAAGCATTATTTCCCTTGGGATATAACGATCTTCGGACGAAGGTCATGAAGGGCGTTCCTTCATGAGTATAATATATGGTAATGAAAGACAAAACATACGAAATATGAAAGATAACATGAATAATCATAAATACCATTCACATATTTTCATCATATAAACTTGAATATTTGAATACAATATTTAATTACATTTTATACCTTCGGCTTGATAGAAGGCAAAAATCTAAGTGTTGCACACGAGCAAGTACAAGATAGCGTGAACAGTAAAGGGGTACTGTTCATCTATTTATAGGCGCAGGACACAGCCTGTGAGAAATTACATTCATACCCCTTACAAAGATTTACAATCATAATACAAGTTGTCATGGGCCAGTTGGTCATTTCATCTTTAAGTCGGTGCATTTGGAAATATACTCCGATGCCTTTTGATTGATAGCTTCGGCTTTGTGTCAATCTTCCGAAGGTGTTTCTTCTTATGGGACCTTCGGCGACGAAGCAGACCCCCAACATCGCCGATGTCAAGGCTGTGCCTGATGCTTCGAGTCGTCCTTCTTCTTCCATTGCTTCTGCGAAACACATTGCTGGCGAAGACGTTTCGATGCAGTGATGTCCTGCAAAACACTTGATGTAATATGAATTCTATGTGCGTGTGATGGTTGTGTTAGAACTTGAATATTTTGTGGACAGGGCGCCAGAACATGCCCCTGGTGCCAACAAGTAAAACGTTCTTTTTTCCTGGAGTGCTAATTGTTTTGCTGTAAGGGTATAGCGGTCACCCTGAATAATTGTGAAAGCAAGTGTGCCATGCTGGTTTTAAGGCGTTTTCCGACTTAAGCGATTGCCTGGTTGGTAGGGCATAGTGGTGCCCTAAGATAAGTAGTCGTGAGCATATCACATCGTATTAAGTCATTGCTGACTTAAGCCGATTGCTGACTTCAGCCGATTGCTCCGTTCGTAGGGTATAGTAGTCACCCTAAGTCGAGTAAGCATGAGCATGTCGCACCGACTTAAGTCGTCGCCGACTTAAGCCGATTGCTCTGTTAGTAGGGTATAGTGATCACCCTAAGTCGAGTAAGCATGAGCATGTCGCACCGTCTTAAGTCGTCTCCGACTTAAGCCGATTACTCCGTTAGTAGGGTATAGTGGTCACCCTAAGTCGAGTAGGCATGCTGATTTCAAGTCCAGTCTAATCGAAGTCAGTTGGAAGTCAAGAGCCTGAATGCCTTTGAAAACGAAAACCTTATTGATGATGAAGTCTCCCGAATACAGAGTATAATGTTGCTTCGAGAATTTTTGAGGCCTCGCTAGGGATAAAACTTTCTAAGATGCTCTATGTTCCATGAGTTCCCCACTTCTATGCCATCCATTTGAGTAAGCCAGTATGATCCTGGCCGAGTGACCTCTGACACAATGAACGACCCTTCCCATAGTGTTGACAACTTGTGCCGTCCTTCCCCCGTTAGAATTCGACGAAGAACCAAGTCTCCCACTACAAAGGACCGATGTCGCACGACTTTATCATGATAGCGCCTCAGGGTCTGCTGGTATCTAGCCAACTGAATTACTGTGTTCAATCGTTCTTCCTCCAGCACGTCAATATCCTCTAGCCTAGTAGCTTTAGCTTCAGCTATGTTCTCGAAAACTAACCCCGGTGCCCCGAACATTAGGTCGGCGGGCAGCACTGCCTCTGACCCATAAAACATGAAGAACGAGGTGTTTCCATGCAGAGCCCGACTGGGTTGAGTTCTCAAACTCCAAACCACGTATGGCAGTTCTCTGATCCACTTTCCAGCAAGCTTCTCATTTTTGTCAAATACTTTTTTCCTGAGTGCTTCTAGTATAATCTTGTTGGCTCTTTATACTTGGTCGTTGGCTCTTGGATGCGCTACTGATGCATACTTAATCTGGATGCTGCGTTGCTCACAGAAGTCGAAGAATTCAGAGCTGGTGAAGTTGGATCCTAGGTCGGTAATGATGCTATTTGGTATCCCAAACCTGAATATTATATCTTGTATGAATTCTACTACCTTGGCTGAGGTTAAAGAGGCAATGGGCTTATACTCTATCCATTTTGTGAACTTGTCAATGGCAACCAACACGTGAGTATAGCCTCCCTGAGCTTTCTTGAAAGGTCCGATCATATCCAGCCCCCAGCATGCAAATGGCCATGTTACAGGAATAGTCTGCAGCTGCTGTGCAGGTAAATGTTGTTGCTTTGATAAGAATTGGCAAGATTCACATCTCTGAACTAACTTGGCAGCGTCACTCTTTGTTGTTGGTCAATAGAAACCAGATCTGAAAGCCTTCCCGACCAGAGTTCTAGATGCTGCATGTACTCCGCACTGTTTGTCGTGTATTTCATCAAATAGTTGTTTCCCAATAGCAGAGTTAATGCATTTCATGAGGACTCCCATCGCACCTCTTCTGTATAGTGTGCCCCTATGAGGGTGTAGTGGGCCGACTGCATTGCGATGCGTTCTGCCGCAGCCTTGTCATCCGGTTCCTCTTCATTTTTTATGTACCTGATGATAGGCTCTCTCCAGTCATTAGGGTCCAACTCTGGTTGGCTCAAGGTGTTGCACTCTTCCGTCCGATCTGAGAGAAAACTCGGGCGTGATACTTCTTGGACGAAGATCCTGGGTGGGACTTGGGCCCGACTGGATCCTAGCATAGACAACACGTCTACTGCCGCGTTACGATCTCTTTCCACGTGATGGAACTCCAACCCTTCTAATTTGTCCTCTAATTTTCGGACGGCTACACAGTACTTGCCCATAGAATCAGTCGAGCAATCCCAGTCTTTACCTCTCTAGCTTATGACCACTAGTGAATCTCCGTCTACCATTAGCTTCTTAATGCTCAGTGACACGGTGATGTTCAACCCGTGGATCAGTGCTTCATATTCTGTTGCATTATTTTATGCTGGAAATAATAACTGAAGTGCATACTTGAGTTGTTCACCTCCAGGAGCTATGAAGAGGATCCCTGCACCTGCTCCCTGCAGCTTCAGCGAGCCGTCAAAGTACATTCGCCATACTTCGGTAGCCTCCGTGTTGTCTGGGACCTGATGTTCAGTCCACTCTGATACAAAGTCAACCAGTGCTTGAGTCTTTATTGCTGTGCGAGGTCGAAACTCTATGTCGTGAGCTCCCAGCTCACATGCCCACTTGGCTACCCTTCCGATAGCTTCTTTGTTGTGGAGAATGTCCCTAATTGGAAATCCTGTGACTACTATGACTTTGTGGTCGTCAAAGTAGTGACGGAGCTTGCGAGCGGTTAGAAGTACCGCGTATAGCAGTTTCTAAACTTGGGGATACTTCATTTTTGAGGGCCCGAGAACTTCGCTAATGAAGTAGACCGGGTGCTGCACCAGGTATGTATGTCCTTCCTCCACCCGCTCGACTACTAACGCGGTGCTTACCACGTGAGTCATGCAGGAGATGTATAACAATAGATCCTCTACCGACTGATTCGGCGTGGCTGGGCATGGTGGCTTGAGTACTGGTGGCGTAGTCAAGAACTTTTTCAGTGCCTCTAGAGCTTCCTGTGCCTCTGTGGTCCATTGAAACTTGTCCACCTTTTTGAGCAGTTTGTAGAATGACATGCCTTTCTTGCCTAGCCTTAATATGACCTGCTCAGGGCTACCATGCATCCAGCAAGCCTCTGTACCTTTTCTATGATCGTGGCGCTTCCATCCTCAAGATGGCCTCAATTTTTTCGGGTTGGCTTCAATTCCTCGGTGGCCGACAATGAATCCGAGTAACTTCCCTACTGGTACTCCAAAGACACATTTCTCTGAATTGAGCTTCCACCGGTATCACCTCAAGCTGTTGAAGACCAGCTGCAAGTCTTCGATGAAGTTTTTTGAGTTTTCTGTTTTGATTACCACATCATTGACATAGGCTTCCACCCGCTTGCCCCAGTGATCAGCTAAGCATGTTTGAATGGCTCTCTGGTAAGTTGCTCCTGCGTTCTTGACACCGAACGACATGGAGGTATAGCAGAAACCTCCAAACGGGGTAATAAATGTAGTTTTCTCCTAATCTTCTTTTGCCAGGCTAATCTGATGGTATCTAGAATAGCAGTCTAGGAAGGACAACATAGAATATCTAGCAGTTGAATCAACCACCTGATTTAATCTTTTTGAGTACAAGAACAGGATTTGTTGAGATCGGTATAGTCGACGCACATGCTCCAATCCGCTTTAATCTTTTTGAGTACAAGAACATGATTTGCTAGCCACTTAGGATGCAGTACTTCTCTAATGAACCCTGCTGCCACTAAGCGAGCTAACTCAGCGCGAATAGCTTCTCTCTTTTCAGGCGTGAAACGACGCAGCTTCTGTCGAATCGGCCTTGCTTGAGGATAGACTTTTACTTTGTGCTCGGCCAGTTCTCTCGGGACTCCCGGCATATCCGCAGGTTGCCATGCGAATACATCTCGGTTATCTTGCAGGAACCGGATGAGCGTGCTTTTGTATTTGTCGTCGAGGCTAAAGCTGATGAAGGCGGTCTTGCGTTCATCAGCAAACCCCAGGTTGATCCTCTTTGTCCCCTCAGTCGGACGCATAGAGGTCACGACTTGAGCTTCATTTACGGGTATCGCGAGGTCTCCCTCAAGCTTTGTGTTCGCCTGCGCGGAGGAAGTCGTCGGCGGTCTAGTAGTGAGGGCTGCCTGGATAGCTCCCCGAAAGCATTCCACGTCTCCTTGGAAGTCAGCGCGCATGGTGATGATCCCTTGAGGTCCTGACATCTTCAATATCATGTATGAATAGTGCGAAAAGGCCATGAATTTTGCCAATCCTGGCCTGCCGATGATGGCATTGTATCCGTAGTCGAAACTCGCCACGTCGAACCTCAGGAACTCGGTTCTGTAGTTTTCCGGAGTTCCAAAGGTGACGAACATGTAGATGTGCCTGAGCGGGTACTCTCCTTCAGTCAGCACAATGCCGAAAAAGGGGTGTCTGACTCGGTGAGGTCTTTGAGTGCGACCCCCAAGCCCAGGAGCGTTCGGTGGAAGGTAACGTTGATGTTGCTTCCCCTGTCCACTAGTACTTTCTTTACCCTACTCTCTCGGATCACCGGATCAACAAGGAGCGGGTATTTGCCAGGATGGTCGAAGTTAAGCCATTGATCCGCTCGACTGAAGGTGATCGGGTACTCCGACCACCGATAGGGAGCCGGAGCACTAGTGGTTGCCACCAGGACCTGCCGGTCGTTGAGCTTTTTCCACCTTTTGTTCTCCTGCGACCCATGTCCTCCGAAGATGATGTTGACCTCCCCGTCAACACGTGGGAATGCTCCACCCCCTCCCCCTTCCTGTCGCTGAGGATGCCTAGGCTCAACAGGCCATCCTCATGGTGGGGGAGGTGGTAGAGGCTATAATGGTTGGCCATTCCCAATGGAATGCTTGAAGTCTCTGCAGTTTTGCAAGGTGTGGCGCATGTCCTTGTGATACGGACACTGGGCATCGAGGATGTCGTCTAGTGTCTGCTCGCCTCCACGGGGTGCCCCTCGAGCACGAGAGATAGGTGGTCCGAAAGCATGGACCTCTTCACGGGGCCTCTTCTCCCAACACTTGTCGGGCTGCTGGTTCGCGTCGCGCCGCGGTGCCGGTGGTGCAGGTTTCGCCCCCCGATGAGGTACTGGGCCTGTTCGTCAGCGGTGATGTAGAGGTTCGTTTCTCGAAACAGTTGTTTGAAGGTGGTCGGCGCTTTCTGCAGTATGGCTCGGACGAAGGCCGAGTCATTAGATCCCTGGTAGAAGTCCTCAATCACTGCTGCCTCAGTGACCTCGGGGATGCGATTTCTCATTGACTAAAACCTCTTGAGGTACAACCAAAGTGTTTCATCGCCCCGGCGTCTGATGGATATAAGGTCCCATGGCTACGCAGGCTTGTCAGAGAGGGACTGAAAGTTGGCGATGAAACGCCGACTGAAGTCATTCCAATCATCAATGCAGTGTCGCGGCAGATGTCATAGCCACTGCAATGCATCTTGCCCAAGAACGATGGGCAAGTACACAGTAATTACGTCTTCAGTCGCCCCAGCGGCCCGGGCGACGGTCGTATAGACGACCAACCAGCCTCTTGGGTCCTGCTTAGGCTCATACTTGTCGACGTTGGAGACCTTGAAGTTCGGGGGGCACTGGATGGCCCTAAGACGCGGAGTAAGCGCGGATACTCCACATGTGTCTTCCTATCGACGTTCATGGTGTCGGTCCTGGCGAGGGGATTCGGTGATGTGTCGTCTTGACCGTCCCCGGATCGGGCCACTAGTTGAGGCCGCTGCCGACTCAACTCTGGTGGCACGACTTCGAGCCGGGACGCCATGGTCCCGATGGTACTCCTCCTAGTGCCTTATCTCGTTCTCGTGTCGACGATCGCGCGAAGCGTTGATAGAGCTCCGCGCGTCTCAGCGACTGTTGATGGCGTGTCGCAGGTCGCTTGGGGGATGAGCGAGGGGTAGAAGGTGATTAGTTGCCCGAGTGAGCAGCTGTCGATAGCCTTCAGCATCCGGAGTCCGTGGGAGGCCGTCAGCTATCCGAGCCAACACTCCTCCGACTTCACTCGGCGTGTTCATTGCACGAGCAAAGTCAGGGTTCAGGTTTCGAGCGAAGATAGGGTTCTCTCGGTGTAACCTCGCATCCTGCTCAGCTTGTTCTCGATCTCGGTCTTGAGCTTGCCGGCGGTCACGTCGGCGCGAATTCCTCCTTTCTTTGAAGACTCGTTCGTTAGAAGTTTCTCCTACTTCCGAGACTTCATCCCGGGATACGGGTTGCGCTGGGTCCCGCTCCCCAGCCTCGTGATGTCGCCGAATATTCCGGCGTCTGTTCCTTCGTTGCCGAGCTTCTTGCTAGGGAGGTTCTTCCCCTGGCATGGTTAGCTCGTCGTCACAGATGGGAGATGACTCCAATATCCCCCTGATGAAGGGGACGTTGGGGGTAGAAAGGAGTTACTGTGGTGGTGAATTCCTTTCTGTCCTTCTTTGAGGGCGAAGGTGCCGGAAGGATAACTTGACGGGTTTTCATTCCTCTTTCTGGAATGCCTACTTCTTTTTTCCTTGTAATCCGTGTCCACTCGTTGTGACACCTCAGGTGTCAGTTACGTGTTATGTCAGGAGATTTGTCCCTAACTTGAATGCTCAGTGAAAATTTCCTATTTCTCGATCGTGTTTATCTCTGTTTATCAGGCTTTCTCATGGAAGTTCACCGAATTCGGAGTTTTTCGATCGCGAGAAACAACCAAATTTGGAGCCTGTTAAAACTTTTATTTCTTAGAGCAAATGCAAACTCGAAAGTCAATATCCTCTCGTAACTCCTATCCAGACTCATTTATTCGGAATCTTGACAGTTGTCATATTATCCGATCTATGTCCGAATCTGCTGTCTCGATAGTCGGTCTATGTCCAAATACTTAATCCGAATCCACATTCTCTCGTATGATTTCTTTGTGTGAACCTCTCATTAATTCTTATGCAAATCGACTTGTTTTCTCTATATCATAATTCATCTCTAACTATCAAGTGTATTCTAAAGAATTCTTAAAGTTTGAACCAAATGCTCACATGAAAAGATAAATCCTATACATGCTTGAAACTGCTCGTCTGAACAAATGCGAATTTTGAAATTCAACAAACCCTTGTCATCTTGCTCAAACAACTCTATATCAACTCTAGAACAAAAGTTATTAAGGGTTCATGTGGAGAAAATGCCATGAAAATGTCGAGAAATACCCCGATTGCCTTCAAAATATAATTGAGAGCTTTATAATGATACTATCTTGACCAAAGTGAAACTTTTATTTAAATTCAAGATATGAGGTTTGACCTTTAATAAAAGTTGTAGAACCTGTGTAATACAACAAATTTTATATTTAAACCAAGCCTTGATTCAATATCTAAGTATCTCAAACAGTGCCATCAAGACAGAATAAAAATCTGATTTCAGAATTCGAATTCTTCTAAGTCTGAAATTAGCATCATTCGGGTCGACGTCTCGCGTTCCCAAATTTTTGTTGAACAACTCAAGTTTTTCCAAATACAAAAGTTGTTAATAACTAATAGGGGCACAACATATTAAAAGATAGCATTCACCCGATTCCGTTTGACATGCTTTGACATTCAGTTTTCACGAGTTTCCACTGATTCTAACCCACTGACAAACCAATTTTCGTGGGTCTATAACTCTCTAACCAGTGCCCGAATCACCTCAAGTCCTGTACAAGATTTGTAGAGTGTACATCAAGGAAGATATTTTGTGCAGCAACCAAGATCCGATTCCAAGCAGAAAATGCCAAAACATGTTGCCCAATGTCGTCACTGTAGCACCTGCCACCTGCTGGTGCAATCTGACATGTCCAAAGCTTGGCTCTATAAATGGCAGCCCACTCTCTCCCTTCTCCCACACACCACTCCCTTCCCTTCTCTATTCGGCTGAAGCAGGGAGCTCTCTCCCCATGGCGCCCCCTTTCTTCCACCTCTAGCAGCAGGGATCAGCTCCCATGGCGCCCTCTCCGAGCTCCTTCATGGCCATGGCGCTCCCTGCCTCGCCCATAGCCCAGCAGCAAGCTCGCCTCTGGTACTGCGCGCGCGAGGGAGATCCCTCCATGGCCGCGTCCAAGGTAGACGGCCAGCCAAACTCCCTCCTATGCGACCTCGGCCAGAGTGTCGCTCGCCGGCCTCTCTGCTCGTGAGAAGGCTGTGAACGTGAGGTAGAAGAAGACCATATGAGTCTATGACAGGTGGGCCCAAGGCGAGATTTGAGTACACAAGTTGCAGATTTTTGTATCGTGTTCAAAAATTCATATCTCGAGTTTTAGAGCTCCTAAAATCGTGAAACTTGTTTTGTTGGCTTCCTTATGAAATGCTCTAACTATTGGATCTATATGTTGATATGTTTTAGTGGAAAAGTTGTTCTGTATAAATTCGTATTTAAAAACTGGTTTAGAAAATAAATGAACTTGCTTCTCTCCATAATTTTATTTATAAAAATCCAAAAATGATGAAACCTGTTCTGTTAGTTAGATATTGTCATACTCCATCAAGGAAAAATATAAAACTTATATGTTGTTCACTGTTTTCTTGGTGTGCTAATTAAATCATGTTAAATAGGAAAAAGAAGATTTATTTGCTTATTATTTTTGGATCTATAGCTCTAGTACTCCAAATGGGTTGAAATTTGTATAGTAGACTCTTGGTGTGATCCTTGGTGACTGGTAAAAATTTCATGAATTGTTATGCATGTATGATTAGGTTAGTGATTTAACTTGTTTAATGCACATTAAGTAGTTTTAAATGATTTAAGAATAATGTATAGATGTAAAAATGGAAAATGGTGTTCCACTGTCCTTGCATGATATTATAGTAGCCTAAGAAAACTTAATATGGTCATGCATCCATAAAAAATAATTAGTTTTAGATTTAACTTGCTCTCACATGCTTTATTGCATTAACAATTTGTTATTTTTATAGTAAATAAAGTATAAAATCTGAGCATGTAAAATTTATACATTATTCATAATTTGTCATTACCTATGCCTCATAAAAATGTCAGCCCCAAATTAGATAGTTTCATATACTGCTAAAATAACACCCATTTTATAATTAGAATAGTTAGTAAAAAATAGGAGTAAACAAAATCATGTATGTTTCATAGAATGCTTGAGTTACACCTTAAAACTAATTAGAGATTTAATGGTTATGTCATGACGTTCTAAAGATAAATATTAATAGTGTTTCATCATGATTTTGTGTGATGTCGGACATGTGTGCCGAAGTACTTTATTTTGGTGAATGCGTTTGTTAATTGCGTGGTAATTCTAACGCACGAAATAACTTGGATAAAAAAAATTGGTAAGTCGACTTGTTGGTTCTAATTTGATTATTTTTACTAAAATAAATGGTAAAGTGTTAGAGTAATTTCAGTATCTAGAATGCGGCAATTTTTGAGTAAATAGGAGCTGAAATTTATTAGTTGCTGTTTTGGACTGCACGTGTTGTTTTCGTTGTGCTGTATGTTTGATAGACTAAATTATGTTTTCTGTAGAAATGCCATATAGAAAAGTTGTAGATAACTTTATTATCATACTTGTGTTAAAATTTGACAGCCATAAGTCTGATCGTTTAGGAGTTATGTTTTTTACAAATTCAGTAACTGAATCTGTCCAAATTCTGTACAGATTTCAGAAACTGCATTGTTTGCTCCATTTAATATTGCAATCAGTTCATGGTCGTTATAAAAAAGTTGTAGATGCTTTACTGATCTTGCTTGTGTTAAAATTTCATAACCATAGGTCTGACAGTTTAAGAGTTATGACTTTTACAAACTAGTTGCTGTGTTCTGTCCACCGACAGAACAGATTTCGAAAACTGTAATGTTTGATTTGATTAAACCTGGAATCACTTCTTGGTGATTATAAAAGTTTTGTAGTGCTTTTGCCATGCTTTCCAAAAAGTCTTGGATCACTATTTTTGGTGGTATGAAGGTTAAGTTATGGATGTTTAAATTCTAAAGTCTGAATCTGTCCAGTTCTGGACAGCAACGTCTTCTAGTGTCTTTTATTCTTAGTTAAACATTGAATCACCTTGAGATGTTTATTAATGATATGTAGACAATTTAATTACCTTTCCAGAAAGTCTAGGATCAATTTGTTTAGATGTCTGAATCTTTAGTTATGAATTTTTAAAGTCACAAGTCTGAATCTGTCTAAATCTGGACAGATCTGTTGTATTAGCACTTTTAACCTTGCTGAGTGTTGAATCTTGTTGAGGTAAAAATACCAAAGTTGTAGAGCACTTTTTAGACTTTCCAGAAAGTCCTAGTTTGCTATTTTTAGATTAATATTTGAAGAGTTATGATTAAAATGAGTGACTGCTGTGCTGCTGTCCTAAAAATCTGCACGTGCTCAAATGAATGTTTAGTTCACCATTTTGGTTAAAAATGCTTAGTTAGCACTTAACGGACATAGACTTGTGATGGCTAAACTTAGATTAACATGTGTTCCATGATTAATGTGCTTGCTTGCTGTAGTTGGTTGTGGATAGAAGTTTCGTAGTTATTGATGCCTATGTCCTGTTTAAACTTACGTGTTTTGGTTGCTCTTGTGTGGTCAATAGGAGAACAAATGAATGATTAAGGTGAGCATAGTAAATGCGTGTACTTGTGATGTCATATTTGTGTTGCGTAAGGGCATAAAATATTTGTCATCTTTTAATGGTGTTAATGTTGAACGCCGATAACGTGTAGATAACTAATGCTAGCGTGTGGTTGTTATGGTGTCTTACAATTTAATGTCTAGTTTGCTACCGTGTATTGTATATCTTGTGATAACTTTTCATTATATTCATACATATGCATCTTGCATCTCATTTAGGACCGAGAGACGATCGTGCAAGTAACGTGGTGCCAACCACAAGATGCAGTTGGTGGACAACCTAAAGAATGACGGACATGACCAGTGGATGCTCGCCATGCGAGTACCTCCCCCAGCAAACACTATCTAAGTGTTAAATTAAAAGCAAGCCCCAGTTTTATGCATATCCTGTTCTATATGCTATTTTACTACACTTATTGTTTGTAGGCTTGTATTGTGCACTTAAGTGTAGGAGTTGATTGAAACCCTAGTTGCATGAACTCAGGAATCCTTTTTGAGATGGATACTAGTATGCTAGGTCGAGTATCTGCTTTGCTAATTAGGGATCTCGGTAGAAGTCGAGTGATTTTTCTAGCACTCGCGAGAGGTCAGGAATTGGTTGTACCCACTTTCATATCATATTGGTGTTGGTCTATGGACACGGATCCATGGGGATGCGTGGTCTACGAGATGAAATTGGAATAAGGATTAACGTGCGGATACCTGTGTCAAGCATTTGAATGTACTAAGCACATGCCGAGAAATATGGTAAATCGGTAAGCCTAGTACCTGATTGAACCTGCCAGCGGACATATCCCCTCACGCGACCTGAGACGTGGTCTCCCATTCCGGTTATGGTGGGTACAAGTGCGGTCACTGCACGACGGCAGTCGGGGTCAGTGAGGCATTGTACGCCAAGGCGGTGAGCCCTGATCTGCTGCAAGGGAATTGATGGGGACGGTTGATGTCTGTGGAGACGGAGTGCCTCGCCATGTCGTGTTTTTAGGTTTACCTTGCAAGGATAAAAACTCGGTTCGAATCGTCTGCTTCTCGCAGCTAATGAGACTGCTTGATTTATTGTACTGCATTGAGTAATAAGTGGAAATGAGGTGACTGGCAAAAGACGTTGATTGATAAAATGTTTGATACCATGTATGAATAGCTAGGTACTCATCTAGTTTAAAAAGGATCATACTAAAACTTGAAAAGCTAAAACTTGATTTTAGACTCAGCTAGTGCTTTTGGCAAACCAAACCCCTCAGCCAAACAGCTGCATGTCTAGAGGTAGAGGAGTAGACTCCTCACACCGGGTAAGTTTAGCTGAGTATTAGTATACTCAGCCTTGCTTGTGGCATAATTTTTGCAGGTACCTCCTTGAATTGGTTGATGGTGTGACTTGGCTTCCATCCCTACCACCGGGATAGACGGTCGTACTGCTTCCGCAGGAGAGGACCAGGACGAGTAGCGTGGCCAGGCTTCGCCATGTTACTCGGTTTTCTCCGTTAGTTATTTCCGCTGTATTAAAATTTATGGTTATTATTTCTAAAACTCCGATAATGTAATCACTAATGATACTTATTAAATTTATGGTATTATGTTTTATTGTATTTCTCTGTGCCTTACCTTCGTGTGAGCTAGTGGTATTCGATCCTGGATAAGTGGCTTTATCGGACTAGATCCGAGGGACCGACGGTTTAATCCTATTTAAGTGCGGTCTAGCCTGTAAGGCGGGACTTGAGCACTTAAGTTGGAATAATTCGGGCGGTTCCGCCACAGCTGGTATCAGAGCGAATACCATCAAAGTGAAGTCAATAAGTCATGATTACCAACCATTTCTAAAAGTAAAACTTGCTAGAAACCAATGTTAGATAAAAGTCAGGACGATAAGGATAGACCTAGGACGTGAAGCCTTAGGAAATAGATGGGTAGCTAGGTGGCTATGTATATAGGCCATAAAGGCTACTACTACTACTATTAATAAGGATGTTGTAGAAGCACCCGAAAATTAGTTAGGTTTCAGAAGACGACTAGAATGAGCATGCATCATGATTGTCGCATAATTGTCTCTTGTGCACTAACATGCTTCTCTCACCTTTATTCTGATAATAAAAACTTGGGAATAATGTGATGTACTGCTATGTTAGAAATGCTTTACCTCGTGTCAGATTGGTAAGTCTTGCTAGGTTGTGTTGTGTGTTTCTCTTTCCTTGCTATCTAGGTGGTATTGTAACTGTTCAACCCTTTTTACCAAAAAATTGCCTGTTCTGCTCATGAAAAGACCCCCTACTACCAACAATCTAGTGGTTCCCAAATGAAACCTCAAAAAAAAATTCATGCGTGTGTTGGTATTTTCTAGCCCTTGAGTGGTTTACCCTTGAAATTACACATGCACAACTTATAGACCCCCGCAGCTTGATCGCTAGACCAACCTAAGTCTCCTTATGCACTTGTGTCAAAAAAAATTTTATTGTTGGTGTCTAGTTGCGCAAACCCTATCAAGGCCATGTTTCTTTCCATAAATCCTTGCCCCTAAAACTTCATGGCATTCCTGTTGATCATCCAGCTGATCTTGTTGCCTACCTCTCCTTTCGCATGGTTCTGATGATCTCTTTCCTTGTGAATCATGTTGTGGTTTTATCATCCGAATCTCTGGATCCCTTAATGATTCTGCCCTGTTATCTGGTTATCTGCTATAACCCGTTCTCAAGTATCGGATGTTGATCTTGCCTAAATCTCTCATTTCTGATCATTCTCATACCCCTTCTCTAAGGATCATGACGTCATTTTATCAACTTATCTCTGAACGGCATATCCATGTGGATTTAAGGATGTTGTTGTTATCTTTGGATCTCTCATGTCTCTAAAAGCTTATCAGTCTCGATCTCATGGTCGGTTCCTCCTCATGTCAAATAACATACCAGTCTCTTGCCTGATAATCCCCATGTTGATTATAAAATAGTTCTCTGAGTTAAAGAAAATTCTCATGTGATGCTCTTTTGTCGGCAGTCTCTGCTTCAACTCCGATCAATTCTTATTTTCTGAGCCATACTCTCATGGGCTCCATCTATCTGTGCTATGTGTTTTCTCATTGGTTGCGTTTGGTAATGGTGTTATGACTAATGACTGATGGTGCCGCGATGAGACCGAGAGCCTACTATGGTGCACACATGGTTGAGCTGCTCGGCACGCGCTGGTATCATGGTTAATAGTTGTGATCCATTACGAGGCTATACTGATGTGCTATCTTTTGTGGACACTCTCTCAGGATGATCGTTGCATTTTGTCTCGATATGTCGCCATATTCTATCCAAATCTATCTTCAGTATCTTGTCAGATCCCATCTCATGAATTTGCGTGTATCTCCAGCCTGGGAGTTACATGCTTCTCCACCCTTAAAGGTCCTCATTCGAATCTCGGGACGAGATTCTTTTAAGGGGGGAAGGCTGTGACACCCCAGGTGTCAGTTTCGTGTTATGTCAGGAGATTTGTCCCTAACTTGAATGCTCAGTGAAAATTTCCTATTTCTCGATCGTGTCTATCTCTATTTATCAGGCTTTCTCATGGAAGTTCACCGAATTCGGAGTTTTTCGATCGCGAGAAACAACCAAATTTGGAGCCTGTTAAAACTTTTATTTCTCGGAGCAAATGCAAACTCGAAAGTCAATATCCTCTCGTAACTCCTGTCCAGACTCATTTATTCGGACTCTTGACAGTTGTCATATTATCCGATCTATGTCCGAATTTGCTGTCTCGATAGTCGGTCTACGTCCAAATACTTAATCTGAATCCGCATTCTCTCGTAGGATCTCTTTGTGTGAACCTCTCATTAATTCTTATGCAAATCGACTTGTTTTCTCTATATCATAATTCATCTCTAACAATCAAATGTATTCTAAAGAATTCTTAAAGTTTGAACCAAATGCTCACATGAAAAGATAAATCCTATACATGCTTGAAACTGCTCGTCCGAACAAATGTGAATTTTGAAATTCAACAAACCCTTGTCTTCTTGCTCAAACAACTCTATATCAACTCTAGAACAAAAGTTATTAAGGGTTCATGTGGAGAAAATGCCATGAAAATGTCGAGAAATACCCCGATTGCCTTCAAAATATAATTGAGAGCTTTATAATGATACTATCTTGACCAAAGTGAAACTTTTATTTAAATTCAAGATATGAGGTTTGACCTTTAATAAAAGTTGTAGAACCTGTGTAATACAACAAATTTTATATTTAAACCAAGCCTTGATTCAATCTCTAAGTATCTCAAACAGTGCCATCAAGACAGAATAAAAATCTGATTTCAGAATTCGAATTCTTCTAAGTCTGAAATTAGCATCATTCGGGTCGACGTCTCGCGTTCCCAAATTTTTGTTGAACAACTCATGTTTTTCCAAATACAAAAGTTGTTAATAACAAATAGGGGCACAACATATTCAAAGATAGCATTCACCCGATTCCGTTTGACATGCTTTGACATTCAGTTTTCACGAGTTTCCACTGATTTCTAACCCACTGACAAACCAATTTTTGTGGGTCTATAACTCTCTAACCAGTGCCCGAATCACCTCAAGTCCTGTACAAGATTTGTAGAGTGTACATCAAGGAAGATATTTTGTGCAGCAACCAAGATCCGATTCTAAGCAGAAAATGCCAAAACACGTTGCTCAAGGTCGTCACTGTAGCACCTGCCACCTGCTGGTGCAGTCTGACATGTCCAGAGCTTGGCTCTATAAATGGCAGCCCACCCTCTCCCTTCTCCCACACACCACTCCCTTCCCTTCTCTGTTCGGCTGAAGCAGTGAGCTCTCTCCCTATGGCGCCCCCTTTCTTCCACCTCTGGCAGCAGGGATCAGCTCCCATGGCGCCCTCTCCGAGCTCCTCCATGGCCATGGCGCTCCCTGCCTCGTCCATAGCCCAGCAGCAAGCTCGCCTCTGGTACTGCGCGCGCGAGGGAGATCCCTCCATGGCCGCGTCCAAGGTAGACGGCCAGCCAAACTCCCTCCTGCGCGACCTCGGCCAAAGCGCTGCTCGCTGGCCTCTCTGTTCGTGAGAAGGCTGTGAACGTGAGGTAGAAGAAGACCCCATGAGCCTATGACAGGTGGGCCCAAGGCGAGATTTGAGTACGCAAGTTGCAGATTTTTGTATTGTGTTCAAAAATTCATATCTCGAGTTTTAGAGCTCCTAAAATCGTGAAACTTGTTTTGTTGGCTTCCTTATGAAATGCTCTAACTATTGGATCTATATGTTGATATGTTTTAGTGGAAATGTTTTTCTGTATAAAATAGTATTTAAAAACTGGTTTAGAGAATAAATGAACTTGCTTCTCTCCATAATTTTATTTATAAAAATCCAAAAATGATGAATCCTGTTTGTTAGTTATATATTGTCATACTCCATCAAGGAAAAATATAAAACTTATATGTTGTTCACTGTTTTCTTGGTGTGCTAATTAAATCATGTTAAATAGGAAAAAGAAGATTTATTTGCTTATTATTTTTGGATCTGTACCTCTAGTACTCCAAATGGGTTGAAATTTGTACAGTAGACTCTTGGTGTGATGCTTGGTGACTGGTAAAAATTTCATGAATTGTTATGCATGTATGATTAGGTTAGTGATTTAACTTGTTTAATGCACATTAAGTAGTTTTAAATGGTTCAAAAATAATGTATAGATGTAAAAATGGAAAATGGTGTTCCACTGTCCTTGCATGATATTATAGTAGCATAAGAAAACTTAATATAGTCATGCATCCACAGAAAATAATTAGTTTTAGATTTAACTTGCTCTCACGTGCTTTATTGCATTAACAATTTGTTATTTTTGTAGTAAATAAAGTATAAAATCTGAGCATGTAAAATTTATACATTATTAATAATTTGTCATTACCTATGCCTCATAAAAATGCCAGCCCCAAATTAGATAGTTTCATATGGTGCTAAAATAACACCCATTTTATAATTAGAATAGTTAGTAAAAAAATAGGAGTAAACAAAATCATACATGTTTCATAGAATGCTTGAGTTACACCTTAAAACTTATTAGAGATTTAATATTTATGTCATGGCGTTCTAAAGATAAATATTAATAGTGCTTCATCATGATTTTGTGTGATGTCGGACATATGTGCCGAAGTACTTTATTTTGGTGAATGCGTTTGTTAATTGCGTGGTAATTCTAACGCACGAAATAACTTGGATAAAAAAAATTGGTAAGTCGACTTGTTGGTTCTAATTTTATTATTTTAACTATAATAAATGGTAAAGTGTTAGAGTAATTTCAGTATCTAGAACGCGGCAATTTTTGAGTAAATAGGAGCTGAATTTTATTAGTTGCTGTTTTGGGCTACACGTGCTGTTTTCGTCGTGCTGTATGTTTGATGGACTAAATTATGTTTTCTGTAGAAATGCCATATAGAAAAGTTGTAGATAACTTTATTATCATACTTGTGTTAAAATTTTACAGTCATAAGTCTGATCGTTTAGGAGTTATGTTTTTTACAAATTCAGTAACTGAATCTGTCCAAATTCTGTACAGATTTCAGAAACTGTATTGTTTGCTCCATTTAATATTGCAATCAGTTCATGACCGTTATAAGAAAGTTGTATATGCTTTTTTGATCTTGCTTGTGTTAAAATTTCATAACCATAGGTCTGACAGTTTAAGAGTTATGACTTTTACAAACTGGTTGTTGTGTTCTGTCCACCGACAGAACAGATTTCGAAAACTGTAATGTTTGATTTGATTAAACCTGGAATCACTTCTTAGTGATTATAATAGTTTTGTAGTGATTTTGCCAAGCTTTCCAAAAAGTCTTGGATCACTATTTTTGGTGGTCTGAAGGTTAAGTTATGGATGTTTAAAGTCTAGAGACTGAATCTGTACAGTTCTGGACAGCAACATCTTCTAGTGTCTTTTATTCTTAGTTAAACATTGAATCACCTTGAGATGTTTATAAATGATATGTAGACAATTTAATTACCTTTCCAGAAAGTCTAGGATCAATTTGTTTAGATGTCTGAATCTTTAGTTATGAATTTTTAAAGTCACAAGTCTGAATCTGTCCAAATCTGGACAGATCTATTGTATTAGCACTTTTAACCTTGCTGAGTGTTGAATCTTGTTGAGGTGAAAATACCAAAGTTGTAGAGCACTTTTTAAACTTTCCAGAAAGTCCTAGTTTGCTATTTTTATATTAATATTTGAAGAGTTATGATTAAAACGAGTGACTGTTGTGCTGCTGTCCTAAAAATCTGCACGTGCTCAAATGAATGTTTAGTTCACCATTTTGGTTAAAAATGCTTAGTTAGCACTTAATGGATATAGACTTGTGATGGCTAAACTTAGGTTAACATGTGTTCCATGATTAATGTGCTTGCTTGCTGTAGTTGGTTGTGGATAGAAGTTTCGTAGTTATTGATGCCTATGTCCTGTTTAAACTTACGTGTTTTGGTTGCTCTTGTGTGGTCAATAGGAGAACAAATGAATGATTAAGGTGAGCGTAGTAAATTCGTGTACTTGTGATGTCATATTTGTGTTGCGTAAGGGCATAAAATATTTGTCATCTTTTAATGGTGTTAGTGTTGAACGCCGATAACGTGTAGATGACTAATGCTAGCTTGTGGTTGTTATGGTGTCTTACAATTTAATGTCTAGTTTGCTACCGTGTATTGTATATCTTGTGATAACTTTTCATTATATTCATACATATGCATCTTGCATCTCATTTAGGACCGAGAGACGATCGTGCAAGTAATGTGGTGCCAACCACAAGATGCAGTTGGTGGACACCAGTGGATGCTCGCCAAGCGAGTACCTCCCCCAGCAAACACTATCTAAGTGTTAAATTAAAAGCAAGCCCCGGTTTTATGCATATCCTGTTCTATATGCTATTTTACTACACTTAATGTTTGTAGGCTTGTATTGTGCACTTAAGTGTAGGAGTTGATTGAAACCCTAGTTGCATTAACTCAGGAATCCTTTTTGAGATGGATACTAGTATGCTAGGTCGAGTAGCTGCTTTGCTAATTAGGGATTTCGGTAGAAGTCGAGTGATTTTTCTAGCACTCGCGTGAGGTCAGGAATTGGTTGTACCCACTTTCATATCATATTGGTGTTGGTCTATGGACACGGATCCATGGGGATGCGTGGTCTACGAGATGAAATTGGAATAAGGATTAACGTGCGGATACCTGTGTCAAGCATTTGAATGTACTAAGCACATGCCGAGAAATATGGTAAATCGGTAAGCCTAGTACCTGATTGAACCTGCCAGCGGACATATCCCCTCACGCGACCTGAGACGTGGTCTCCCATTCCGGTTATGGTGGGTACAAGTGCGGTCACTGCACGATGACAGTTGGGGTCAGTGAGGCATTGTACGCCAAGGCGGTGAGCCCTGATCTGCTGCCAGGGAATCGATGGGGATGGTTGATGTGTGTGGGGATGGAGTGCCTCTCCATGTCGTGTGTTTAGGTTTACCTTGCAAGGATAAAAACTCGGTTCGAATCATCTGCTTCTCGCAGCTAATGAGACTGCTTGATCCATTGAACTGCATTGAGTAATAAGTGGAAATGAGGTGACTGGCAAAAGACGTTGATTGATAAAATGTTTGATACCATGTATGAATAGCTAGGTACTCATCTAGTTTAAAAAGGATCATACTAAAACTTGAAAAGCTAAAACTTGATTTTAGACTCAGCTAGTGCTTTTGGTAAACCAAACCCCTCAGCCAAACAGTTGCATGTCTAGAGATAGAGGAGTAGACTCCTCACACCGGGTAAGTCTAGATGAGTATTAGTATACTCAGCCTTGCTTGTGGCTTAATTTTTGCAGGTACCTCCTTGAATTGGTTGATGGTGTGACTTGGCCTCCATCCCTGCCACCGGGATAGACGGTCGAGTGGGTTACTGCTTCCGCAGGAGAGGACCAGGAGGAGTAGCGTGGCCAGGCTTCGCCATGTTACTCGGTTTTCTCTGTTAGTTATTTCCGCTGCATTAAAATTTATGGTTATTATTTCTGAAACTCCGATAATGTAATCACTAATGATACTTATTAAATTTGTGGTATTATGTTTTATTGTATTTCTCTGTGCCTCACCATTGTGTGAGCTAGTGGTATTCGATCCTGGATAAGTGGCTTTATCGGACTAGATCCGAGGGACCGACGGTTTAATCCTATTTAAGTGTTGTCTAGCCTGTAAGGCGGGACTTGAGCACTTAAGTTGGAATAATTCGGGCGGTTCCGCCACACTCCTTTGTGGGCAAAGTGGGCAACGAGGTTCTTCAGGCAAGGGAATTCCCGGCTCTCGACTGGCAAGAGGTAGCCTTTGTCTGGGGCGCAGGAGGTTGCGCCATCCGCTGTCTTGTTCCGACTTTCTCGGAGATTTCCGAGGAAGGCTTCTTCTCCGATGGATCCTCTATGTGTTGCAGAATTCCCTTCTCATCTGCTACGGACGAGATGGTCCCGAAGCAGAATACGAATCCAGGGCGGAGAGCGATCTTGCACTGGGAAGTGATAGCCATTGAGCTAGCTTAGATCAACGACACACCCACTACCTGGCATGCCAAATGTCGGTGTTTGGAGCCCGACCGCACACCCGGGGTTACCCCTCACAATGCTTTTGGGTAGGACGGTGCTGTTGACTGTAACTCAATGGTTCATGCGAGATGCACGAGGGACGACAGACAATTTTCTACAGGATCGAGCCGCGTTGAGATGCGTAACACCCTACTTACTTGCGTGGATCTTTATGTGGTAGGTTACAAAGGAAATCTCCTGTATGGAGAGAGAATAATGGGTTGAGTAGATGGTCGATGGATATGATGGGTGCCCCTAGGCCTTATATACTTGACCGTGGGGCACTACATGCATGTATGATGACGATGTGTATCTAAGTAATAGTGAACCGACTGAACTTATCTTCCTATAATCTTGCCGACCTATCCCTAGTTTGCTCCGATATTCAAGGTCGCCCTACACGGGGAAGTCAGATCGGTCCAGTGGATAGCGCTTAAATCCAACAAGCCGCTCAGGCCCAAGTCTGCTTCTTCCTCGTGTCGGCCCATTCTACCAGCGGTTCTCCCCTGGCCCACGAAGGGGTGGCCTTGCGAGATAATAGGCCCAAAGCCTTTCGCGAGGCCTTCTTGCCTTCTAGTGGACCCGGGGGATATCTGTCCCCCACAACATCCAACACCACTCGGTGTTGAGTCATCCAGTCAGCTTCGAGAGTGATGTCCATACCCTCTAATCCCAAAATTAGGAGTGTGGTTTTGAAGATTTTACTTCCCAGTGAGATAGGCACACTTCAATTTAATGGGTTTGTTGGAATTTTGCCCCCAGGTGTTGCTATCATGAAGGACCCTTTTGTATGATAGAAAGGCAATTGACATTTAGCACTGAACTTCTGGCTAATGAAGCTATGTGATGCACCAGAATCAAACAGAATTAATGTAGGTTGATTAAAAACTGAAAAGATACCGGTCATGACGGGTGCTCTTTCAGGTAGCTCCTCCAAAGTAGTGAAATTGAACTTCCCTTGCTTGACTTGTACCTTTTGCTTCCTTCCTCTATCTTGACTTGGTGCTGGCATCTGTCTCTGCTGATTCCTTGGGCAATTCTTGGCATAATGACCCACATTGCCACAAGTGAAGCACTTGTTTCCATTTCCCTGGCGGAACAGCTGCTGCTGCTAGGGTTGATTGTTCCTTTGGGTGGGAGCTAGAAAGCGGTTGGGTGCTTGCTACCACTAAGATGGCCTAATCACCCATCTTCCTGCCTGCTGCTAAAATCCTCTGCTCTGATTGTTGGAGACAATCTTGAACCTCTGGGGTGGAGTAGAGGGTCCTGACATTGGTGCCTTCCTTTCTTCTCTGCCCGGTGAGCTACAATACAATCCTCCTGTGATATGGCCAGGTTGACCAACTCATTGAAGCTATCAGCCTGAATAGTGTTGACATGCTCACGCAACTTGGTGTTGAGACCCATACGGAAGCGGTCTCTCTTCTTCTCATCAGAATATGTGTGATAGCCCGCATACTAGCACATGTCATTGAAGGCCTGGGCATATTGCAACACAATGTGGGTCCCCTGAGTCAATGTCAGAAACTCATTCTGCTTGCGATCCAGCATCCCTGCTAGAATGTGGTGTCCCCTGAAAGCAGTCTTGAACTCCTCCCATGTCACTTCATGACCAGCAGGTAGCATGGCACGGAAATGGTCCCACCATGTCCGACAAGGTCCGTGAAGCTGCTCACGACGAAATGAGCTTTGGTGTCATCAGGGCAAGCTCCCGTGAGGAGGGGGGACTTGGACTCCACGACTCGTAGACACACATCGGTGTCAAGCGGATCCTCTGCCTTGCTGAACAAGGGCGGCTGCATGCTCAGGAACTCCTGATAGGTGGCCGCGGCCGGAGGTCACTGTGGCTGGCCTCCACCATACTGCTGAGGGTGGGGCTGGCGCTGCAAAAGCTGTTGTAGAATTTCATTCTGCTGAGCCATTAGCTCCTGCACCATGGGAGCTGGAGGAGGTGGCAGGGGAACTTGCTCGTTCTGCCAGTGACGCTGCTTAGCTACCATATGAAGACAAAGATTGTTGCCAATGTTATCCCAATTCACGATTCCGTACAATATGCTTTACATCATATGGAAAGAAAATGTCATAACACAACATCAACTTGAACGAGGATAACATGATCACATTCACTTCATTACTCTCAAAAGTTCTCCTGGGTTACAACAATTTAGGGGAAAGTACCCATAAGCCTAGCTCAAAATCTGATGCCAACTAAGCTCACGCGGGTATCTATCCTCCTAATGCATCAAGCTAACCCATCAACCCTGAGTAGTAGAAGCGACACTGGATACGGGCGACGAGGGCATTTCAGAGGGAGTCGCATTGGTACCAGGGGCTGGTTCTAACTCCTCGGGAGCCTCCTCTCCCTCGCTTTCGGCCTCGTTTGCCTCCATCTCTAGGTGGTGCATGTCCAGGTGGTCATTAACTTTCTCAAGCTCCTCCTGCACATCGTGGAGCTGGTTTTTCTGGACATCAATGGTGTTGTCCTGGATCTCCACCTGCTGCTCCAGGGTGGCGATGCGCTGGCTCAACTGTTCCACCTGTAGGTCCTTCTCCACCAACTCTGAAGACAAGTCGACCATGAAGTCCTCTCGGCTGTCGAGGGTGAGCTTGGTGGTCTGAGCAAGGTTAGCAAGGTGTGCCATGGCGTCGCTTTGTAGAGCCTGAAGGCGGTACAGTGCGCTCATACACTGAAAAGTGATCCTCCCAACTAGGTCGGGATACATAGCCCATACGTCTTTCACATGGCTCACACGGTTGCACCACATGGGGTCGTCCCTCTTCTCAGTGGGGAAGAGTCCCAGTGAGTGCATCACCATCTCCAGGGGATGGTAGCCGCAGAAAGTCATAAGAGTCTTCATAGCTGTAGCCTCGGTGGTGTCGTCCGCCCTGAATCCAACAGTCTCGGAGTCAAGGGAATGCCAACCAGGCTGAAGGGGGTGAGCCTCCAGAGTCAGCCAGACTTAGCAACATGGCACCCGATGCTCCTCGTACAGCTGCACCATGTACAAAGGGGGTGTAGGGTAACCGGCGGAGTTGAGCACCTCCCACAAGATGGAAGGGAAACCCTCGTGGGAAAGGAAATCAGAACTGAAACGAGTGTCTCCTCCATTGGCGGGGGTGGGTGAAGTCATCTGTGGAAGAGTATCAGATGAAAATGTTACGATAGTGGAAAGGAAAAACATGTGCCCAGGTTGTAAAAAGGAGGTGAGTTAGATTTGATTTTACTCCTTATGTTACTTATTATTATCCCTATTTGCTATATTTGTATTTAGTTGCATCTTTCCTTTAATGTCTAATCCTTTCATGTTTTATAATGCATGCATGCTGAAAAAGACGTCTCCTCACCAACCAGAAGGGTGCTTTTAGGGCATCCTCGAAATCCTAAGACTGGCCCATAAGGCCTACTTACTTAGCCACCTGTTTTCCCACTATTCCTAAGGCCTTTCGTCCTAAGTCTAGCGTTCTAGTCCTGACGATTCCAATACTGGTTTCTAAGCAAGTTTTAATTTGAAAAGATGGTATTCACGATTTATTGCTTTCTCTGTGGTGGTATTTGCTCCGATACCAGCTGTGGCAGAACCGCCCAAATTATTCCAGGTTAAGTGCCCAAGTCATGCCTTAGAGGCAACAACACACTTAAATCGAAATAACTCGTCAGTCCCTCAGATCTAGTCTGATAAAGCCACTTTTCCTGGGATCAAATACCACTAGCTCACTCAATGGTGAGTCACAGAGAAAATACAATAAAGCAGCAAACCACAAATTAAAGTACTGGAATTATTACATAAATCGAAGTTTTTGAGTAACTGAAACTAGTTCATAATTTAAATTGCAGCGGATAGTCGATAACGTCGAATGCTGTGGAATAGGGCAAGGCCTAGCCCACTACTCCTCCTGCTCCTCTCCTGCTGGAGCAGCATCCCACTCGACCGTCCAACCCGATGGCAGGATGGAAGGCCAAGTCACACCATCAACCATGTCCTGTAGCATACATGCAAAAATCGTGCCACAAGCAAGGCTGAGTATACTAATACTCAGCTAGACTTACCCGGTGTGAGGAATCTACTCCTCTACCTCTAGACCATGCAACTATTTGGCTGAGGGGTTTGTTTTGCCAAAAGCACTAGCTGAGTCTAAAAATAGTCTTAGCTTTTCCAGTTCTAGCATAATTAATTTAGCTAAGTTTGCTCCTTCTAAGCATACATGGTAGCAACCATTTAGTACAATCAACATGTTATCTCAAATAAAACCTCATTTCACTTCTTACTCAATGCAGTACAAGGGGTCAAGCAGTCTCATTAGCTGCGAGAAGTAGACGATTCGAATCGAGTTTTTAAACCTTGCAAGGTAAACCTAAACACACGACATGTTGGGGCACTCCGTCCCCACACACGTCAACTGTCCCATCGATTCCCCGTTCGCGGCCAGGGCTCAACCTTGGCATACAATGCTCCACTGACCCCGGCTGCCGCCGTGCAGTGACCGCACTTGTACCCACCATAACTAGCATGGAGACCCAGTCTTAGGACAAGTGAGGGGGAAAGTCCGCACCCGGCTTCACTCAGGTACAAGGTTTACTGGTTACCATATTTCTTGACATGTGTTTAGTACTTTCAAATGCTTAACTCAGGTATCCACACATTAATCCTTAATTCCATTTCCATCTCATGGACTTGGCATCCACCCTGGATCCAAGTCCATAGACCATCATTGATCCCGTTATCAAGATGAATACAATCAATTCCTGACCTCGCGTGAGTGCTAGAAAAATCAGTCGACTTCTACCGAGATCCTAATTAGGAAAGCAGCTACTCGACCTAGCATACTAGTATCCATCTCAAAAAGAATCCTGAGTTCATGCAACTAAGGGTTTCAAGCAACTCCTACACTTAAGTGCACATTATATGCCTACAAACATTAAGTGTAGTAATGTAGCATTTATAAATTGGTTATGCATAAGACCGGTTTCAGTGTTTGGGACCCGACCGCGCACCCGGGGTTACCCCTCAAGGTGCTTTTGGGTAGGACAATGTTGTTGATTGTAGCTCGATGGTTCGTGCAAGACTCACGAGAGATGATAGACAATTTTCTATAGGTTCGGGCCGCTTGGAGAGGCGTAACACCCTACTTCCTGGTGTGGATCTTTATGTGGTGGGTTACAGGGGGATTCTCTAGTATGAAGAATGCTAGAGAACCGAGTAGATGGTTGATGAATGACCTGCCTTCTGATGGGGTGCCCCCCTAGGCCTTATATATCCGACCGTGGGGCACTTACATATATGTACGATAACGTTGCATGCCTAAGTAATAGTGAACCGACTGAACTTAACTTCCAACAATCTTGCCGACTTATTCTTGCTTAGTTCCGATGTCCAAGGTGGTTGCACGGGAGAATCGTATCAAAGCTGCGGATAACGCTCAAAACCTCGCTAACCGCCTTAGCCCGCGCTTGTTCATTCCCTGCGTCGGCCCATTCTGCCAGCAGTTCTCCCCTGGCCCACGAAGGGATGGCCTTGTGAGACAATAAGCCCAAAACCTTTGGCGAGGCCTTCTAACCTTCTAGTGGACCCGAGGGATATCTGTCCCCCATAAGCCCCTAAACTTTGAGTTGGTTTTGAAATAATCAGCCCAAAGATTCTAGGTCCAGCTTGTGGTTTTGATTTCCATTTTGGTGATGAGCGCTTGGGAGGCGCACCTGTTGAGCGTTGCTTCTGAACTCTGAGTGTCTTTAGTAAAAGACAATCTTGTGTTGTCCTCCTTTGGTACATTCAATGATCTTCACCTTATGCTTCAGGAATCAGCACTTTGTCATCAACTTATGCTTTAGAGATCAGCGTTCTGTCCTTTGGGGTTAAGGATTCATTGTGCACCCAATGGGTGTAGCCCTCGAGCTTTGAGTGGATTATTGAAAATAATCCACTCAAAGATCTTAATCTCATGCTTTAAAAATCATCATTTTATCTTTGTCTCATGCTTTAGAAACCAAAATTTTTGATACGACCACACCATTAAGCAACATGTTACAACCCCTAAGGCATACTACATCAACTCAAGTACAACCAACATCATCACCAACCCAAGTCTTTGATGGACCAATTACACATAGCCGAGCTAAGAAGCTACAGCAAGAGGTGCACGCACTACTTTATGAATTTCAATTAAACACTAATGAGAACTTTATGCTACCTAAGTCGTGTATGTTGATATTACTTAGGTTCACCAAAGAGGAAGGACAAAACATATCAAAGGTGAATCAGCAAGAAGAGCTATGTCCGAGTCAGTCCAGCGCTACAGAACCGTCCAGAAGAAACAGTCATATCTTTTGATTCCCAAAAGCTATGAAGGCCCATAAGTACTTTTTGGAAAGCTCTTGAAGTCTAGTTTCCAATGCTTCTTAGGCCGACTTAATCAAATCTACCAGAAAGGCAGCCGACCTACTTTAGTGCTGACTGGTCAGAAGGTCAATAGTCTGTTTGATGACCAAGTTTTTGTATTAAACTGCATCATTCTATGAAGTTTCATTAAGCATGCTATACATGGTGAGAAAGCTTATCAAGTCAGCTTTCCAACGCATCTAGCCCCACGTCATTTGAAGAATCCTAG
This sequence comes from Zea luxurians, assembly GCA_029449295.1. Lineage (NCBI taxonomy): Eukaryota > Viridiplantae > Streptophyta > Magnoliopsida > Poales > Poaceae > Zea > Zea luxurians. The sequence goes on along the minus strand of JAOPSE010000033.1, from coordinate 10,150,425 downwards.
AAGAAGTTATTGTCAAAATACTGAAGGCTGCGCAAAAGTCAAATAGCCACACGGAAATTAGCTCTGTAGATCTCCCGAAGAGGCTCCTTCACATAAGCACGTGAAAATACTTTTGTTTTGTGTTTATACCTCGCTAAGACTGGTTATTACTAGTATAAATACCCCCTAGGTCTATGATATAAGGCAGCTTTTGATAATCTAAAAACAGAACCCTTTTGTTCAGCTGTGTGCTAACAAATATTGAGAGTGATCTCTACCCCTTTGCTCTTGTGAATTCCTTTGCAGGATTGCAGAAGCGGCGACTTCATCCGCTCCCAAGTGGTGCTCCTACTCCCTTCAAGGTCTCCTCGATTTATTGCAGGCTGTGTTGGTTGGTTCTTTGAGAGTGTGGTTGGGCGAATCCTCGATTCAGATTGCTGGTTAAAGACGATGGTTGGCTTCGAGTTTTATTTGTCTGGTTGCACTAGTTATCGCTGCTTGCAGCAAGTTATCTTGGCTTCTTCGAAGCTAGTTATCTGAAGATTGATCCTACGTCATGAAGATCGGGCATCGTGACGCATCATCTGGTATTAAAGCCTCAGTTGCTAGGGTAGGATTCTTTACCCTTAGCTACATATATTTTGTGTTCGTCCTATCCACCAAAAGGCCATAAAATATTTTTGCCATAGCCCTTTGTTTCAATCTGTTGTTCCAATGAGTTTTGTTAAGTTTCAGTCCTTAGAATCTTTGTTTAGTTGCTGGTCACTCTATCCTTTGTGTTTCCTTTGAGCCTCTTATATATATATATATATCTGAAAATATCCACAAAAAGAAAAATCTGAAAACCCTCATCATTTCCTTCGCGTTAACTTTGATCCTATTTAAGTTATAGCTGCTGGTTGAGTTCTTTGTTAAGTATTATAAAGTGTGCAATATCCTATCAGATCTCTGTGTTTAGTTCTATAAAAAAAAGAGTATAAAAAAGTGTCAAAAAAGTGTTGAACAAGATTGTGAAAGAAAAGTAGAACAATCAGTTTGTTTATGTGCACAAGTGCTGAAAGTTTTATCAAGTTATTCAACCAGTTTGCTATTGTCATTTGGTGCAAAATTTTGGTTGGATCTGATTGCAACACTTGCATTCCAATCATACTCATTGTCTGCATCAAATCTGAAATTTCTTGCACGTGTGTTTGATCTATTTACATCACTCATATCTTGTGGTCAGCACTAGGCAGGGAACTTCTAGTTGGATGGTTATTTAACTTTACAACAACTAGGATTCAGATTGCATCCCTTGTTTATTATTCCCCACCAAGCTCCACATATAAGCCATCGTAATTGGTACTCTGGTCTTGTATTCGCTTAACCACCACTTTCTTGTTACCACCACACATTTTCTTGCAACCCGCAGGGAACTCATAAGAGCTTTGGTTGTTAAGAGTGGTGAGGTTGTGAGATTCTATATAGCTTCATATTCCACCTATATTTGTTGCCTTGCCACCACTAATTTCGCAGGAAGATGGATCCCAACGTTGAGATTGAAGAATGTGTCACCATGATACAATTCAATGAGCTCAAACAAAGCATAGAAGCCAAGCAAGATCTGTAGGCACAAGATCTTCAGACACTTATGGCTGAAATTAGAGGTCGTCATCGACTCCCTGACGGTGTAAGAAACCATGATGAAGATGGGGAAGAAGGTGAAGGAAATTATTGTAGAAGGGCAAGTGAACATGGGAGGAGAAATCAAGGTGCTGCACGTGGTAGAGGAAGAGGCCGGAATCGAAGAAATGATGACAATGAGGAATCTGAATTTGGGAATGATGATGATCAGTCCCAACATCGCTATGGTCGTCGTCATCATAGAGGCGTCAACCAAGAAGAGAGATTAGGGAAACTTAAGTTTACCATGCCAAAATTTGATGGTAGATCTGATCCTGAAGATTATTTCACATGGGAATTAAAGGTGGAGAAAATCTTCCGCCTACATAATTATTCAGAGGAGAAGAAACTTGCAATGGCATCTCTTGAGTTTGAAGGATATGCTCTGATTTGGTGGGAGCAACTTCTTTGTGATTGTGAAGAAGATGGAGAGGACCCTATTATTACTTGGCAAGAGATGAAGCGAGAAATGAGAATTCGTTTTGTGCCGAAGCATTATCGGCGTGATCTTTTTAATAAATTGCAAAATTTGAGGCAAGGAAGTTTCTCTGTTGAGGAGTATTATAAGGAGATGGAGAAGGCCATGATTAGAGCCAATGTGTATGAAGACGAAGAGCAAACCATTGCACGTTTCATGGCTGGGTTACACCGCAACATTCAGCATATTGTTGAGTTTCAGCCATACCAAAGTCTTATTGATTTGGTACATCAAGCCACCAAGGCTGAATGCCAGCTGCAACAAGATGCTAAGAGCAGTAAGCCCTTGTCATATGGTGCACGAACCATGACTGGAGGAAGCAAATCGATCTCAAGGTTTACTGCTGCATCCTCAGTGACAAAAGGTTCAACTGGAGGCTTGCGATCCATTATTCAAGGCAATTCTAGTGGAAAGAATGGTGCTGCTCGAAGCACGAGTTATAAACCAGCAACATCCACTTCAACATCAGTGGGTTCAACAGCCAAGAGTAGTGGTATTCAGTGCTTCAAGTGTGGAGGTCATGGTCATGTCATAAAGGAGTGTCCAAATAATCGTGTGATCCTTGTGACTGATGATGGAGAATATACATCAGCTACTGAAGAGGAAGCTGAAGCAGGAAATGAAGATGGCATTGATAAATCTGAAGAACATACAGGATGTGTATTTGAGCATGGTACTACTCTTGTGGTTACACAAATCTTGAGTGTTCAAATGAAAGAAGCTGAAATTGGACAGCGACATAATCTTTTTCAAATGCGAGCAAAAGTGCAAGACTAAGTAGTAAAGGTGATCATTGATGGAGGGAGCTGCCATAATCTTGCAAGTCGTGAGATGGTTGAAAAGCTTGGTTTGAAGTTGCAGCGACACCCTCATCCATATCATGTCCAATGGTTGAATGAATCGGGAGATATCAAGATTGGTTATAAGGTAAAAGTTTCGTTCAAGATTGGAGAGTATGTTGACATAGTGGAGTGCGATGTTGCACCCATGTCTGTGTGTCACATGCTGCTAGGAAGACCTTGGCAATATGACCGATATTCTCAGCATTGTGGAAGAACAAATCAATACACATTAGATCTGAAAGGGAGAAAGTTTGTACTCAAGCCTATGACCCCTCAACAAATCATGGCTGAACATTTACAAAAGAAAACTGAAACTAGTACAGCAAGTAGAGGAGTAGAAGAGGAAAAGAAATTGCGTGCCATCCACAATTTGGTGAGCGAGTGCTACAAGCCAAATTCAAGAGATAAAAGGAAGGAAGAGGGAGAACATCTAGTTATGCTAGCCACAAAATCTGAGCTGAGAGAAGTGATGAACAACCCATATCAAGTACTCTTTGTACTTGTGAACAAAGATGTTTTGATTTCTCCTAACGACATAACATCTCTTCCTAGTGTTGTGGCTGATCTTTTGCAGGACTTTGAAGACGTGTTTCCACAAGAAACACTGGCTGGACTACCTCCAAGATTGAGCATCAAATCGATCTTATTCCAGGGGCTGCACTTCCTAACCGTCCACCTTATCGAACCAATCCTGAAGAAACTAAGGAAATACAAAGGCAAGTGCAAGAACTTCTTGATAAAGGTTTTGTTCGTGAAAGCTTAAGCCCTTGTGCTGTTCCTGTGATTCTAGTACCTAAGAAAGATGGATCTTGGAGGATGTGTGTTGATTGTAGAGCTATAAATAATATTACCGTTCGCTATGGCCATCCTATTCCACGGCTAGATGATATGCTTGATGAATTAAGTGGTTCCACAATTTTTACTAAAATTGATTTGAGAAGTGGATACCATCGAATAAGAATGAAAACTGGAGATGAATGGAAGACTGCATTTAAAACAAAATTTGGGTTGTATGAATGGTTAGTGATGCCCTTTGGGTTGACTAATGCTCCTAGTACTTTTATGAGATTAATGAACCATGTCTTAAGAACTTTCATTGGAAAATTTGTTGTTGTCTACTTCGATGATATTCTAATTTACAGCAAGTCTTTTGATGAACATGTGAAACACATTCGACAAGTTTTAGATGAGCTTAGAAAGGAGAAATTATTTGCTAATCTTGAGAAGTGCAGTTTTTGCACAGACCATGTTGTGTTTCTTGGCTTTGTTGTTTCAGCAAAAGGAATAGAGGTGGATGAATCCAAGGTGAAGGCCATCAAGGATTGGCCAGCTCCAATGAATGTAAGTCAAGTAAGAAGTTTTCATGGTCTTGCTGGTTTTTATAGAAGATTTGTGCGAGATTTCAGTACCATCGCTTCCCCTTTAAATGAATTGACAAAGAAAGGTGTTGAATTTAAATGGGGAAACTCACAAGAAGATGCTTTTCAAGAATTGAAGAAACGTTTGACTGAAGCACCTGTACTTATTCTTCCTGATTTCACTAAAACTTTTGAAGTAGAATGTGATGCTAGTGGGATTGGGATAAGAGGAGTTTTAATGCAACAAGGAAAACCTATAGCATATTTTAGTGAAAAATTGGGAGGTGCTCAATTAAATTATTCTGTGTATGACAAAGAATTGTATGCTTTGGTCCGAGCGCTTGAAACATGGCAGCACTACTTATGGCCAAAAGAGTTTGTTATTCATTCTGATCATGAAGCTTTGAAGTATTTGAAAGGGCAAGCCAAACTGAACCGTCGCCATTGGAAATGGGTTGAGTTTATCGAAACATTTCCGTACATTGTGAAATATAAGAAAGGTAAGGACAATGTGGTCGTTGATGCCTTGTCTCGAAGGAATGTGTTGTTGAATCAACTAGAGGTAAAAGTTTTGGGTCTTGAAAATTTGAAATGAATGTATAATGATGATCCTGAATTTTTAGAACCATACAATCATTATAAAGATGGAAAAGGTTGGGAAAAATATCATATACATGATGGATTTTTGTTTAGAGCTAACAAACTTTGTGTACCAAATTCTTCGGTTAGATTGCTTTTATTACAGGAGTCACATGGAGGAGGTCTAACAGGTCATTTTGTAACAAAAGAAGACTTATGAAATGCTTAGTGATCATTTCTATTGGCCCAAGATGAGGAGAGACGTCATCAGATTTGTGGAGCGTTGTGTCACCTGTCACAAAGCTAAGTCAAAATTGAACCCTCATGGTTTATATACTCCTTTACCCGCTCCTAAAATTCCTTGGGAAGACATAAGCATGGATTTTGTTTTAGGACTACCAATGACTCGAAAAAAGAGAGATTCTATTTTTATTGTGGTTGATAGATTTTCAAAAATGGCTCATTTTATCCCATGCAACAAGAGCGATGATGCTTCACTTGTTGCCAATTTGTTTTTCAGAGAAATCTTGAGGCTACATGGAGTGCCTAAGACCATCGTATCTGACCGTGATGTGAAGTTTGTGAGCTATTTTTGGAAAACATTATGGGCAAAGCTTGGGACTAAACTTTTGTTCTCCACAACATGCCACCCCCAAACTGATGGACAAACTGAAGTGGTGAATCGTACATTGTCAATGCTGCTACGAACAATGGTAAAGAAGAACTTGAAGGATTGGGAGGAATGTTTGCCACACATGGAGTTTGCTTATAACAGGGCAGTACATTCTACAACTAATTTATGCCCCTTCGAAATTGTATATGGGTTCAAACCTATTGCTCCGATAGATTTGTTGCCTCTTTCATTACAGGAAAGAACCAATATGGAAGCTTCCGAGCATGCTGCATACATAAAAAAGATACATGAGAAGACTAAGAAAGCAATTGAGCTCAAAGCAGTGCGCAAGGCTACAAGCATGAACAAGCATAGGAAGAAAGTGTTATTTGAACCGGGGGACTTGGTTTGGATACACTTGCGCAAGGAGCGTTTTCCTAAGCAGCGCAAATCCAAATTGATGCCACGAGGGGATGGTCCATTTCGTGTTCTTGCCAGGATCAATGATAATGCATACAAGATAGATCTTCCACCAAACTATGGTGTGAGCAACACGTTCAATGTTGCTGACCTCTTACCATATACAAGTGAAGACACTTCAGAGTCGAGGACGACTCCTTTTCAAGGGGAAGAGGATGATACGACCACACCATTAAGCAACACGTTACAACCCCTAAGGCATACTACATCAACTCAAGTACAACCAACATCATCACCAACCCAAGTCTTTGATGGACCAATTACACGTAGCCGAGCTAAGAAGCTACAACAAGAGGTGCACGCGCTACTTTATGAATTTCAATTAAACACTAATGAGAACTTTATGCTACCTAAGTCGTTTATGTTGATATTACTTAGGTTCACCAAAGAGGAAGGACAAAACATATCAAAGGTGAATCAGCAAGAAGAACTATGTTCGAGTCAGTCCAGCGCTACAGAACCGTCCAGAAGAAACAGTCATATCTTTTGATTCCCAAAAGCTATGAATGCCTATAAGTACTTTTTGGAAAGCTCTTGAAGTTTAGTTTCCAATGCTTCTAAGGCTGACTTAATCAAATCTACCAGAAAGGCAGCCGACCTACTTTAGTGCTGACTAGTCAGAAGGTCAATAGTCTGTTTGATGACCAAGTTTTCGTATTAAACTACATCATTCTATGAAGTTTCATTAAGCATGCTATACATGGTGAGAAAGCTTATCAAGTCAGCTTTCCAACGCATCCAGCCCTACGTCATTTGAAGATCCCTAGAAGAAGTTATTGTCAAAATACTGAAGGCTGCGCAGAAGTCAAACAGCCACAGGGAAATCAGCTCTATAGATCTCCCGAAGAGGCTCCTTCACATTAGCACGTGAAAATACTTTTGTTTCGTGTTTATACCTCGCTAAGGCTGGTTGTTACTAGTATAAATACCCCCCTATGTCTATGATGTAAGACAGCTTTTGATAATCTAAAAACAGAACCCTTTTGTTCAGATGTGTGCTAACAAATATTGAGAGTGATCTCTACCCCTTTGCTCTTGTGGATTACTTTGCGGGATTGCAGAAGCAGAGGCTTCGTCCGCTCCCAAGTGGTGCTCTTACTCCCTTCAAGGTCTCCTCGATTGATTGTAGGCTGTGTTGGTTGGTTGTTTGAGAGTGTGGTTGGGCGAATCCTCGATTCAGGTTGCCGGTTAATGACGGTGGTTGGCTTCGAGTTTTATTTGTCAGGTTGCACTAGTTATCGCTGCTTGCAGCAAGTTATATTGGCTTTTCGAAGCTAGTTATCTGAAGATTGATCCTACGTCGTGAAGATCGGGCATCGTGACGCATCAATTTTATCATCGATTCATGCTTTAGAGATCAACTTTCTGTCCTTTGGGGTTAAGGATTCATTGGGTGCACCGGAGGTGCACCCAGTGGGTGTAGCCCCCGAGCATTGAGTGGATTATTGAAAATAATTTACTCAAAGATCATCGTCTCATGCTTTAGAAATCATCATTTTATGTTCATCTCATGCTTTAGAAATTAGCAATTTATCATCAGCTTATGCTTTGGAGATCAACATTTTGTCTTCATCTCATGCTTTAGAAACCAGCAGCATGATCTGCCCATATCCTGTTAGGTTTGAAATTTATCTGATCGACGTCAGATTGGACGTCTGGTGGATGGCTCTTGGCTGGTCTTCATTTCGCTTTATGCTTCTGCTGACTAGACATGCATTTCAGTAGCTATATTTGGCTTTCCTCTCATCCCTATCGATATCTTCCTTCTGTCTTAATACATTCATTGGGTATACTGTATGGGTGTGACTACTTCAGAAAATCTATTGAAAATTCTTGGCCGTCCCCCACCCAATGGGTGTTTTCCAATGGGTGTGACCAAGGGACGTCTTGGTACGCAAAGCGTTTAGCACATTGTTCTAGAGTAGTAACTTGATGTGACCGCTGGGCGTAATCATATTACCCAAGTGGTTGACCTTAGTCCAAATGGTGTCGTGTTACGTGAAGCGGCGTCTGCTGCCTGACTCATCTTCAGACGATTTGAATTGCTTATTGAATACTTGCGACTGTTTGGTGAGCGTAGTAGGAGATGAACAGTTGCTACTGGCCTCTATAAATAGCCTGCTTGCCCCGTTGTTGTTTTCACACATCCTCTGATCATCTTTTGTTTCTTTCTCAACCCACTCTTCTCTTCCATCTAGCCATGGGCAAGGACAAGAAGGGTCAGGGCTCGCCGCATCGCTCCAGCGACAAACGGAAGCGTGAACCGAGTCCTTCGTCAAAGGACTTTGGTGAATCCGAGTACTCGGACGAGGAGTTCTCTTCCAAGTCCGAGGGGTCTCCGGTCTACGCTTCCCCCCGGTGTCGTCCGATGACTCGGACGACTCCCAGGGGATTGCCGCCGAGGTGTGGACGTACATCTGGTTCGTCGAGCGCGCCGGGCTTGAGGGTTTGGATGAGTTGAAGGTCTCCTCGGACGAGGAGGACTCTTCCGACTCGTCCGAGGAAGGCAGCGGTGGCGGTGGCGACAACGAGGGTGACGATGGTGATGACGGCGACGACAACAGCTAGGCTGGCGGAGGCGACGGCAGCGGCAAGGGCGGCGACGACGGCAAGGGCAGCAGCAGCAGCAAGGCCAGTGGCAAAGCGCCACTAGCTTAAATATTAGTATAGATAATTAGTAGTAGCAGTAGTAGTAGTGAAATAATGTAGTAGTAGTTAGTAGTATAGTGTAATGTAGGTAATGTAGGTAATGTAATGTAGTAAAAAGGGGAAAAAGGCTGATTCATAATGGATCAGCTTTTGAGTTTGCGAAGACCCCCTCCACTATGTAATGAAGAAGTTTCAGTTGTTCCGAGCAAATTTTCATTTTCTCGCTGTTCTCTCTTTTTTTATAGTCACTTGATAGTTCGTCTTTACGCCTAACACTGCCGGTGTTATTGGAAATAATCACCGAGCAATAACTGATGATACTAGCGTTTTAGAAGTAACTGTTGAGTCGTGCCTGGCACTTTCGGTGTTTTTAGAGATAACGACCGAGTTATGCTTGACACTGTCGGCGTTTTGGAGGTAACGGTCGATCGATGCTTGATGTTGTCAGCTTTTTAGAGGTAATAGTCGATTGGTGCCTGACACTGTCAGTGGTTTAGAGGTAACAGCCGAGTTATGTTTGACTCTATCAGTGTTTTTAGAGGTAAAAGCTGAGTTATGTCTGAAGTCTCGCTTTCCTAAGTGATGACTTGGCCCTTTTCAGAAATGGCGCCCAACCCAGGAAAACCCCATTTATACTCATGCCGACGTGTGCTTTTGATTTCTGAGCCCTAACTTCACATTTCCACCTCGATCCATTCTTCTGTTTCCCTGAGATATCGCCCCCGTTCGATCCGCCGGCGAGATTGCGATGGTGCCCAAACAGAAGAAGCAGAGCTCTACCATGGCTATCATCCCGCCAATCAACCCCAATAGTCAGTTGCCATTCGCGGGTAACCATATGTCTGTAATTTCAGAATTTGATCTTCTGCGCCTTGTGGATGCCGGGGTTTTACCCCCAAAAGAACTCTATTCTTGGCTGATTTGCTGCGGAGTTACTGTTCTGACAGAAGACACTCATGAGTCCGTCGTTTATGTTCCCTTTCTTATCCATGGTCTCGCTCTTCCCGTTTCTACCTTCTTCCGCGGTCTCCTTGATTTTTACAATCTGAACTTGACCCACCTGAATCCCAATTTTATCTTGCAAATTTTCATTTTTATTCATCTGTGTGAGGCCTTCCTTAGGATCCTTCCCCATTTCGGCCTGTGGAAGTATTTGTATCATTGTCGGCCCGGGATGGCTAGGGGACAGCACCAACATGTTGGCGGCGCCAATCTGGAACTGCGTCACGGGGGAAGTTAGAGTACCTCGATATCCCTCTGAAGGATATCATCAAGGGGTGGCGCCTCGAGTGGTTCATCATGGAGAATCACTGCAAGTCCCTCCCCACCCAGTCGGGGAGCTAGCCAGATGTCAATACTCCAAGCTGGGTAGAATCTCCGACCCCTTCAGAGGTAGCAGAGGTGAAGGTGTTGCTTGCTGAAATCTGCTTATTGAAAGACAGAGGTCTGACTGCTGAAGCCGTGGTCGCTGACTTCATCTTCAAGAATATTCAGCCTTTGAAAGACAGGGCATACCCGACTTACTTGTACAGTGGTATCAATGACTCTACCCGCATTACCAACAAGAGAATTCCTACTGAGTGTGACAGAACCTCCCAAGTCATTAGGCCCAATTCATTTATTCTGTCGCCATCCGCGACCCATATGTTCGTCCTGCGTTGAAGCTCCGCTTGAAGCTGATTTACTCGGGCTTCAAGATCCCCAATCGGACCGTTGCTTCCGCTACTACTATCCTCGTGCAGTGGAGCAAGTTGGTGACGAGGTACACCAATTGGGCCAGTTGACTTGCGCGCGGTTTTCCTCGTGCGCGGCGGCATTTCTCTAACCGGGAAATTTTATTAGTATGGTTCTTAGCATGATGCATGTATAATTACAGAACCAACCTTAGTTGATTCATACCTTATATTGCACTCCTCCTATCTGGTCTTTCATACAGATTCTTCAGATATAAGGGATAAGAATGGAAGAAATCTTTCTAGGTAAGTTTCTAGAAAATCCTTTTGAAGATGCCTCATAATATCTGCAGAGAAGGGCTTCGCTCCGATACCAGCTGTGACGGAACCTCCCAAGTCATTAGGCCCACCTACAGTTGTCCTTGTCCAACAGACATCAGACAACCCTATAGATGTTCCTGAATTACTTGACAAGTTCGGTATCTTCTTTCTTACCTTTCCAGGAACGTTTCACCCATCTTGTAGACATTACAGAACATCAGAGATATAGAAATGCGGAAGCGATTACATAAACTTACATTTATTTAGAAAGTAAGATCAAGTTACTTATTACAGACCAGAGTTATAAAACGAGTGATGAGTAGTATTATTACAACATCAAGGGAGGCAAAAACTCCTCCCGATAGTTTTATACATAAAGGTTTTATGGAGGACTAGGTCCTCCCGCATCTTCAGTCTTGCTTTTCTTCATTTGACACCACCTTGGTACAAAAGCAACAAAAATTTGCTGCTTCCTCACCTAAAAACAATAGGGAATAAAACCCTAGGTATGGAATTACTCAGCAAGTCTTACCCGACTAAAGAAAAGACTCTCAAGGGTATGCTGGTTATCAGGGAGTCAAGATAAGGTTCCTCAATGATCGAAGACTCTATTTTGCATAAATGCTTACTAAAGTGGGTCCTTAAAAATCCAGTTTTATTGTCAGATTAGTAAAATTACCTGCGTCTAGAGTTCTGTCTACTCTAGTTCAAACACTTGTCTTGCACTAGCCAGTTTCTCATCAATACCTTCATCTTTAGTGGAATTCTACGTATAGGTCAGTGACCAAGTCTTCATAACCGCAAAGGTACGGCGATCCGAATCGATTATACTCAGCTAAGGATCTCCAATCACACGACATATGTAGCACTTAACCCTTGCATATGTCAACCCGCCACCGGGGTTCTTAAGACCAGATCAGGTTCACGCAAACCGAGAGCACAGATACACCACCGTCCAGCCTCTTGCTACGGAGGGTACACGCTACTCTCGCCACTGCTCCACGCCCATTTCGTGTTATCTTATTCTAGCCTTAGTCTGCCCGAGGCAAGGCTTACCCATGACGAGGCATGTGACCAGTTAAAGGGGCCTCGGTCATCAGGCCTACATCGACACGGTCCTTAATCGACTCAGACGGAGACACTACACCGAGACTCTCTTCTCGTGCATGTCACCCGCCCGGTCTCAGCTTAATCATTTACCCAAAAACTTGGTACCTGGCAGAGGTACATCTTTTCCGATATTGAATCCATCACGGCCATGATCGACTCAGCATCAAGTTTTATTTTCAAAAACATCCCTCCCACTTTGCCAATCATCTTTTGTAAAACAAAAGCCTTTTGTTTTTGCTAAAGCAATACTAAGCATAATGAAACCTTTTGTAAAGAAAACAGGGTTTCAAGAGGGGGTAATCAAGTGCAAGGAAGGTAATGCAAGAATTGTTTAAGCAATCAACTCCTATCACCTAATGCAGCAAGCAAGTGAGAAAGATTTTAAAAACATCAAGGAAGGTGGAAAATGCACCGGGGCTTGCCTTCGTTAGTAGGTGAGTCAGGCTCGGGCCCGCAGATGTCAAAGTAGAGACAAGTCCCTGCCTGAGATTCCAAAGGTGGTGGTGTCTTCTCTTCGGTCACTTCGATCTCTTCTTCGTTTTCTAAACATAACCATATATATGTATATAAGAATGAATGCCATGTAATGCTCATGAGAGTGCAAAGATAATAAGAATTTATTATCTAAGGTCTTGAATACAATTTTCCTTCACGGAACTCCGAGAACTTTGAGTTTCCGGAGTCAGTAAAGGAGTTCAAAGGGCAGGGGTGGGGGTTTTGGGTTCTAAGTATCAAACAAGGTCCAACTCAAACCAAATTCTACCCAAGGCTTCTAAATAATATGTAGAACTCATATAAAAAGTTTGGGCATTTTTGGAATTACCATTTGTTTTCTAAAAATCCAGAACTAATGTTTTAAACTATTTTAAATGCCTCAAAATTCCTTATTTAATCTAAAAATCATAAAACTAATTTTATTAAATACTATGGACAATAAGAAGTCTAGGAAAATTGGTTTGACAATTTTAGGATTTTTCTACAATTTTCCATAGATTTCTAAAGTCCAGAAGAAAAAGAAAAGAGAAAAGGTGCTACAGAGCTGGGCTCAAACTGGCCTGCGTCGGCCCAGTTAGGGCAGAAGTGCGTCCACGCGCGCCCGCGCTGCAAGTTTTGTAGAAAGGGCCCTGACCAAACGAATAACTTGAAGCGGGGTCACAGCACTGTTTCTGTGAGTCGCTAACATACTACAGAAAACCCCTCCAGGTTCTAATCCTTCGCGAGGTGAGGTCCCCGACGGTGTCGCGCGCAGCCGAGCTCTGGCGAGCTCCTGGACCGGCCGAATGGGGCAACGACTAGGGCTCCCAAGCGACTAACACAGAATTGGACCCATTCTGAACCTTTCCCCTAACCTAATTTCACTAATGACCAACTAATTAGCTCTGGCCACGGTGACCGAGAATGTTGCAGATGGATGAAGGTGTTCCCGGCGATGGGTGGTGATCCAGTTCAATTGAACGGGTCGAGGGGTTTGCGGGGTGCCTACGGATGCTAGAACAAGCAACAGAGGGACTTGAGCTAACCTGAATCGAGCTGGCCGCTGCGAGCTGTTCTTCACGACGGGGGAGACCGAATTTGGGGAGAATTTGAAATTCGCGAGCGCTGGTGAATGATCGAGGGTGGGAGCGGGTGCTATGGCTTCGGAATGATCTAGAGCAGTTGCCCGGGCCATCAATTTATTGGAGCTTAGGCGGTTTGTGCGTAATTTAGTCGGGCAGTGCGGGTGGCCGGAGATAAGGAAGAACATCGACGTCGCGAATTCGTGTCCTTCGTCGTGGCAACTTCACCGGCGACGATGAGACAGCAATAGGGAGTCACGATGATGCGATGGGGGTGCTCGGATACGTGGCACAAGGCCGTGCGATGGTGGTTCATTGACGAGTCTTATCGGCACAAGCCGCAAAGCAGGGGGGTGCGGCCGTAAGTCACCGGGGTGACGTCTAGCTCACCGGCGGCAAAGATTCTTTTACCCCGCGAGGCTATCCATGAGCCACGAGCACGAATCCGGACGGCAGCGGCACGAATCTTCGTGCAGGGAGGTCGCCGACGGCGAGCACGCGGTGCTGGCAATCTGATCCACAATAGAGCACTATACCATGGTGAATGGGGTTCAGTCAGTCTGACAAACCGTTTTTGAGCTTGATTTTCTCTCAAACTTATATGGCAACATGATCAACACTCTACAGCAAAGTTATAGAGCTACTAACCAGCTACAGGTTTGTCATAGCTGCCATGGGCAGATTTCTGCTTGATCATAGTTGAATTCATGCTTAAAGTCGTAGTAATTACACTGTCTCACTGAAAATTCAGATCTAGTAACCTGACAGTCCAACTTTAAGCTCAATTATCTCTAAATTATTCTTAACAACTATGCTTACACTCTTAAGCAAAGTTGTTCTCCTATGTTAGGTCCATAATTTTGATGTGGTGACCTAGGGCAAAAACCCTAGAATTTGAGAGTTACAAGGCTCCAAAGTTGAGCCCAAAACTCTGAATTTCAGACTTAGGCTATATAGGACTTAAGAGGTGAGTTTTGCAAATAGACCCAAAACTTAGGGTTTAACTTGCAAATTCACATATTTGTGAACCAAAGGACTTAATATGCCTTAACAATGTGGTTTTTACACTTTAGTCCAAACGTGTGCTGTTTTTGCACATAGGCCCCTAGGGTTTGGACTCAGGGTTTTCCAGGGTTCAAATGGGGTTTTTGGTATCTTAGGGGTATAAATGTGATTCATGTTCATTCTTGGGATCATTTTATGACTATTCCCCTAAAACTTTTAGGTTTTCTCAATTTGGGTTAGGTTTTACCCCCTTTAATCCCTATTTAGGGTTAAGTTCCCTATCCAGGGTTCTATTTGCACAATGTTATAACATTACAACTTGTTTGAAATTTTTACCTAGTAAATGCACTCTAGGTGTGTCAAACATATGCAATGCCAATGTTTATGATGCCATGCTCAAGTTTTAGTTGTAGTAACACCAGGGGTGTTACATCCTTCCCCCCATAAAAGAATCTCGTCCCGAGATTAAAAGTCCTAGGGTAAGTAATGGAAAAGGAAATGTGTCACATTCTTATTTCCTTATTTCTGGTACAAGGCAGGGGTGGTGTGGGGCTTACTCTTTCATTACAACAACTATACACACTTTACAAATTACATGAGGCTAAAAAGCCCGGGAAATTCTTATCTAAAAAGTCTTGAGTTTCCCATGTAGCCTCATTTTCAGAGTGTTGGTTCCACTGTATCTTATAGAACTTGAGAGTTTTTCTTCGGGTAATCCTGTCCTTTTGATCCAAGACTCGAATAGGGTGCTCAGAATATGTCAAGTCCGGTTCAAGGACAACATCTATCACTTTAATGGTTCGATCGGGAACCCGAAGACATTTCTTCAATTGGGACACGTGGAACACATTATGTACAGCAGACAAAGTTTCGGGGAGCTGAAGTCGATACACCACTGGTCCACATTGCTCAAGTATAGGGAATGGACCAATGTACCTGGGTGCAAGCTTCCCTTTAACCCCGAAACGCGATACGCCCTTCATTGGCGAAACTTTCAGGTAGACATAATCTCCCACGAGAAAGTATAAGGGTTGTCGTCGTTGGTCTGCATAACTCTTTTGACGAGCTTGGGCTTTTTTCATGTTACGAATTATTTTCTGAACCTTTTCTTCGGTCTCTTTCACCATATCAGGCCTGAAGAAGTATCTTTCACCAGGTTCAGACCAATTTAGCAGAGTACGACATCGTCGTCCATATAAAGCTTCGAAAGGTGCCATCTTGATACTTTCTTGATAGCTATTATTATATGAAAATTCCGCTAAAGGCAAACATTCATCCCATTTTTGTGAGAAGTCCAGAACACATGCCCACAGCATATCTTCAAGTATTTGATTGACCCTCTCAGTCTACCCACTTGTTTGAGGATGATAGGCCAAACTGTGGAGCAGTTTAGTATCCAGGGATTTATGAAGTTCTTCCCGGAATTTGGATACGAATTGAGGTCCATGATCCGACACTATAGTCTTTGGAACCCCGTGCAAACTGAGAATGCGAGCAATGTATAATTCCGCATAGGTAAGAACCGGGTAAGATGTCTTGACTGGCAGAAAGTGAGCAATTTTCGTGAGCCGATCAACAATAACCCAGATAGAGTCATACCCTTTTGCGGTCCTAGGCAATCCCACAATAAAGTCCATACTTATGTCTTCCCATTTCCATGTCGGTATTGGTAGAGACTGTAATGGACCGGTAGCTTTCAGGTGTATGGCCTTGACACGTCTATAGGTGTCACATCTAGCCACATAGCGTGCAATCTCGATCTTCATTTTTGTCCAGCAATAATATTGTTTCAGATCTTGGTACATCTTAGTGCTTCCGGGATGAATAGAATAGCGACTAAAATGTGCTTCATCAAGAATTTGCTGGCGGACCTCTTCATTCTTCGGCACCACTATGCGGTTATTAAACCATACAATGCCTTGATCATCTTCTTTGAAACATTTGGCTTTTCCAGCCCTTATCTTCTCATGAATGTGTTTCATACCCTCATTATCTCTTTGAGCATCAATTATCCTTTGCAGGAGGACTGACTCAAGCTTTAGCTGACTTAGAGTTCCTTGTTGGACCATTCCTAGGTTTAACTTCTCCATCTCCTGACATAATGTATTGTCAGAGGTCTTCACCATAAGACAGTGACAGGAAACCTTACGACTAAGTGCATCTGCCACTACATTGGCCTTGCCTGGGTGATAATGAATTTCTAGTTCATAATCCTTAATAAGCTCAAGCCATCGCCTTTGTCTCATGTTCAACTCTGACTGGGTGAAGATATACTTCAAGCTTTTATGATCTGTATAAATGTGACAGATATTACCCAGCAGATAAAGATGCCAAATCTTCAGGGCATGAACCACAGCAGCTAGCTCCAGATCATGAGTTGGAAAATGCTCCTCATGCCGGCGCAACTGCCTTGAAGCATACGCAATTACTCGGCCTTCTTGCATTAACACATAGCCGAGACCACTGCCTGATGCATCACAGAACACATCAAAGGGCTTAGTGATATCCGGTTAAGCCAATACCGGAGCAGTGGTTAATAATGTCTTCAATTGTTCAAAAGCTTCATTACACTTAGAAGACCAATTGAATTTAATATCATTCTTCAATAAACTTGTGATTGGCTTCACAAGCTTAGAAAAATTTGGTATAAATCGGCGGTAATATCCAGCCAGTCCAAGGAAACTTCGGACTTGATGAACAGTGGTTGGGGGTTTCCACTCCAAAATGTCCTTGACTTTGTTGGGATCCACCGCAATCCCCCTGGCAGAAAGTACATGTCCCAGAAACTAAATTTCCTCCAGCCAAAACGCGCATTTGCTGAACTTGGCATATAACTGATGTTCTCTCAAGCGCGTTAACACGATCCGTAAATGTTGGGCGTGCTCCTCTTCATTCTTGGAATATATTAAAATATCGTCTATGAAGACCACCACGAACTTGTCCAACTCGGGCATGAACACCGAGTTCATCAAATATGTGAAGTGGGCAGGAGCATTTGTCAATCCGAAAGACATTACCAGGTATTCAAATAAACCATATCGCGTAGTGAACGTGGTCTTTGGTATATCCTCGGGCCGAATACGGATCTGATGATAGCCCGATCTGAGATCAATCTTGGAGAATACCCTCACTCCAGTCAGTTGAACAAATAAAATGTCAATCCTCGGGAGAGGGTACTTGTTCTTGATAGTGACCTCATTCAGGGGTCGATAATCCACACACATCCGTAAAGTTTGATCCTTCTTTTTGACGAATATGGCTGGACAACCCCATGGTGACGAGCTTGGCCGGATGAATCCTTTCTCAAGTAGATCTTGTAATTGAATCTTCAATTTTGCCAACTCATTTGGAGGCATTCGGTACGATCTTCGAGATATGGGAGCCATACCGGGCTTCAACTCAATTACAAACTCTACATCCCTTTCAGGTGGCAATCGAGGCAAATCCTCTGGAAAGACATCGGGAAACCCAGCGTAGTGGTTCCTGATGACATTGTCGCTGATGTCAAGGCTGCACCTGATGCCTCGAGTCGACCTTCTTCCTCGATTGCTCCTGCGGAAAACATTGCCAATATAGATGCTTCGATGCAGTGACATCTTGCGAAATAATGAGTGTACTATGAATTTTATGTGTTTGTGATGGTTGTATTTGAATATTTTGTGGATAGGGCACTAGAACGTGTCCCTGGTGCTGACAATTATAACATCCTGTTTTCCTGAAGTATTGATTGTTTTTGTTGTCAGGGTATAACAGTCATCCTGAACAATTGTGAAAGTAAATGCCGTGCGCTGGTTTTGGAACTTTTCCTGACTTATGCCAATCGTTTGGCTGGTTAGGCATAGTGGTCGCCTTAGGATAGGTAGATGTATCATGCTGCCTCAAATCATTGCCGACTTTGAGTCGGTTGCCCCACTAGTAGGTATAGTGGTTCTACTAAGCCGAGTCAGTGTGAACATGTAACGTCGTCTTAGGTCGTTGCCGTCCTAAGCCGACTGCTCAGTTAGTAGGGTATAGTGGTCACCCTAAGTCAAGTGAGCGCGAGCATGTTGCACCGTCTTAAGTCGTCGCCGACTTAAGCTGATTGCTCTATTAGTAGGGTATAGTGGTCACCCTAAGTCAAGTAAGCGTGAGCATGTTGCACCGTCTTAAGTCATCGTCGACCTAAGCCGATCGCTCCGTTAGTAGGGCATAGTGGTCACCCTAAGTCAAGTAAGCGTGAGCATGTTGCACCATCTTAAGTCGTTGCCGACCTAAGCAGATTGCTCCGTTAGTAGGGCATAGTGGTCACCCTAAGTCAAGTAAGCGCGAGCATATTGCACCAACTTAAATCTTTGTCGACTTAAGACGATTGCTCCGTTAGTAGGGTATAGTGGTCACCCTAAGTCAGGTAAGCGCGAGCATGTTGCATCGTCTTAAGTATTCGCCGACTTAAGCCGATTGCTCGGTTAGTAGGGTATAGTGGTCACCCTAAGTCAGGTAAGCGCGAGCATGTTGCACCATCTTAAGTCATCACCGACTTAAGCTGATTGCTCCGTTAGTAGGTGTAACACCCCTGGTGTTACTGTCACTAAAACTTGAGCATAACATCATGAGCATTAGCATATCATGTGTTTGTCACACCTAGAGTGCATTCACTAGGTAAAAAGTTCAAAAATGTTCGATTGATATGACCGGATGTGTGGTTAACCCTAGGTTAGAGTACTTAACCATAAACTAGGCTTATGAGTGACAATGAAGCCCAAACAAGTTAAAACCTCAAAACTTATTAGAAATATCGCATTAAGGATGAACTTAGGCCACTGTTCAACCTCGGCCACCGTGTCTGCCTGATTCACGGGCGATTCAGATAAGATCGCCGGAGTTGGCCGTCGATCGACCGCGCGCCACGTGCCTAGGTGTCTTACCACGTCGCAGTAACTCGTATTACGCATGTCCGTTGATCGCCGGTGTGCTCGCCACGGTTAAAGCCACCAATTCCTTGCAACAGTGCTCTCCCTTCTCTCCGGCCGCCACTACGCCAACTCCAATTCATGAGCCACCGCCCCTGAATCCTATAAATTGATCACACCATCGGCTCCGCCATGTAGTCGAGCACTCAACGCACCCACCCGTGCCTCCGATTAGCCACTAGAGAGTCCCAATTTAGGATTCCCCCAAATCAATCCAGAGAGCCGTATTGAGTGAGCTCGCCGTGACCAGCATGCTGCAGGTCCATTCATGCCCTCTGCTCTCTTGTTTTACTACACTTATGTGCTCCTGATACTCCTCGACCTATCCAATTAAGCTAGGACCTGAAGGATCACAGGGAACGTCTCGGTTTGTCCGTTGCTCGCGCTGTCACTGTGGGCAGTGTGAGGAAGCGCTCGAACCATGTAATTGATTGAGGGGAAATGATTATTAGGGGTCGAATTAGGTGTCAACCAGTTCTAAGCACCAGTCATTGCGTAACTTGGCCGGTACAGGTTCATCAGAGCTCGGCCTGTCGCCGTTCGCCGTCGTGGACTTGGCATTGTAAAGAGAAAGAAGGGGAGGGACCTTGATGCGAATGTCAGTGAGACAAAACAATAGTGTTGCAGGCTCTTTAAGGGTTGTTCAAAACACCAGGGGTCTCTGTGCAAAGACACCAGCGTGGGGGCGGGCGTGCGCGTTTCGCCTGGGCATGGGCTGTATTGGGCCGGTTTCAGCCCAATACTATTCATGCTTTTCCCTTTTCTTTTTCTTCCAGGATTAGAGAAATCATAGAAAATTCTAGAAAATGCTAAAAAGGTGAAACCAATTTTGCTGGACTTCTAAATTTCTATAGTATTTAAGAAAAATGGTTCCAAGATTTTTAGTCCAAACCAGGAATTATGGAGTATTTAAAATAGCCAAAACCTATACTCCTGGAATTTTAGAAATTACTTAGTAACTCCAAAAATCACCAAACTTTTTGGATAAGGCTTAAATGATATTTAGAAACCTTGGGTGAAGTTTGACTTGATTTGGACAATGTTTGATACCTAAACCCCAAAACCCTAATCTTCTAAGTAGTGCCTGCCCTATGAAATAAAATACTGACTCCAAAAACCCTAGTTTCCTAGAGTACCGTGAAGGAAAATTGTATTCAAGATACAACTTGATAAACCTTATCTATTACTGCATTTTCATAAGCATTACATGAGCATTCATGGTTATATATGATCATATATAGAGAACAGCGAAGAAGTAGTGGTTGAAGAAGAAAGAGTTGCACCACCACCACCTAAAGACCCACTTGCCGGGAACTGCTTTTATTTCGATATTTGTGCAGCAGAACCCGACTCTCCTATAACACAAGGCAAGCCCCGTTGCATTTGACACCTCCTTGCTATTTTAAAATCTTTCTCACTTGCTTGATGCATTAGGTGATAGGAGTTGTGTGCTAAACAATTACTGCATTGCCTTCCTTGGAAGATTGATTACCTTTCCTTGATCACCTGTTTTATAAAAAGGTTTTTCTTATGCTTAGTCTTGCTCTAGAAAACAAAATGCTTTATTTTGACAAAAGATGATGCTTCAAATGGGATGGGATGATTTTTAAAAATAAAACTTGATGGTGGATCCATCATGGCCGTGATGGGTTCAACATCGGAAAAGATGTACCTCTGTCAGGTACCAAACTTTGGGTTGAAATGATAAAGCTGAGACCGGGCGAGTGACTTGCACGAGAAAAGAGTCTCGGTGTAGTATCTCTGTCTGAGTCGATTAAGGACCGTCTCGATGTAGGCATGATGATCAAGGACCTTTTAACTGGTCACATGCCTCATCATGGGTAAGCTTTGCCTCGGGCAGACAAATACCAGAATAAGACAACACGCAATGGGAGTGGAGAGATGGCAAGAGTAGCGTGTACCCTCCGTGGCAAGAGGCTAGACGGTGCTGTATTTGTGCTCTCGGTTGGCGTGAACCTGATATGGTTTTAAGAACCCCGGTGGCGAGTTGACATATGCAAGGGTTAAGTGCTACATATGTCGTGTGATTGGAGATCCCCAGCTGGGTATTAATCAATTCGAATCGCTGTTACTTCTTGGACATGAAGACTTGGTCACTGACTTACACGTAGCATTCCAGTAAACAAAAAGGGATGATAGAAGATGGCTAGTATAGGCCAAGTGCTTGAACTAGGGTAGAAAGAACTCTAGATTCAGGTAATGACTTAACTTGCTAATAAAACTGGATTTTTAAGGATCCACTGTTAGTAAGCATTTTTGCAAACAGAACCTTGATTCTTGCTTAGCCCTTACCTTGACTCCCTCAAGCTAGCATATCCTTGAGAGTCTTCTATTTTGACGGGTAAGACTTGCGAAAGTACACTTCGTACTTAGGGTTTTCGAACCCATGTTTTGTTGGTGTGGAAGTAGCAAACTTTTGTTGCTTTTGCTCTAAGGTGGTGCCAAAGGAAGAATCTCAAGAGTGAAGCCTCGGGAGGATGTTGTCCTCCTTTTAATAACACTTTACTTCTAAGCGGGAGGGGTTTTTGCCTCCCGAGTTTGTAATAATAATACTTCTGCACTCATATATATTACTGGTCTATAATAACAACACTCTTTCTATATTTTAATGTAAATTAAGTTACTGTAATTGCTTCCGCTTATTCGTTCCTCCGATATGTTGTAATATCTGCGTGACGGGTGAAACACTCTTGGGAAAGGTAAAGAATACAGATACCAAACTTGTCAAGTGATCAGATGCATCTATGGGGTTGTCCGAGGTCCATTGGACAAGGACAACTTTAGGTGGGCCTAATGACTTGGCAGGTTCCGTCACAGCTGGTATCAGAGCGAAGCCCATCTCTTCAGATATTATGAGACATTTCAAAAAGTATTTTCAAAGACTTATCTAAAGAAAATTTCTTTCATTCTTATCTTACTACTTTTTGAGTACTTATTTTATAAGACCAGATAACAGAGTGTAATGTATAGGAGGTTGGGAATCAACGAAGGTTGATTCCGTAATTATGCATGCATCATATTTAAAAACTATACTAATAAAGTTCTCCCCCTTATGGAGATATGCCGCCACGCACGAGGAAAACTGCACGTAAGTCCACTGGACCTATTGGCGTACCTCGGCATCAGCTGGCTCCAAGACATGAAGAGAGCAGCAGCGGCAGTAACGACCCTATCAGAGACCTAGAAGCCCAAGTGGAGCAGCTGCGGATGGAGCTATGTCACCGGAACAGGGTGTGGGTAGAAGATGGTCAACGTATGAATGAGTTAAGAGCTGACGTCAGACATCTGCAAGACGAGCTTGCTGAACGGGATTTGGCAATCGATTGGGCTGTCAATTCACGATCGATTGCTTGGGACCGGGAAGCCAAAGCTCATGCTCACGTGGCAGAGCTTAGTTGGGCCATTGACAACTTGCAGGTGTATTGCAATACATTACATGAGGAAGTCCATGTACTGTATTCGTGACTACACCCAGACGTACCTGCCGACCTTGTTGGAATGGGAGCCGGACCCTCAGGAACAGCAGGTGAAGCACTTGGCGGGGAATTGGACCTTTTCAAGCCCCCTCCTTCTATGAACCTGGCTGACGAACGGTCCCCTACAATAGACAGTGAAGCAACCAAAGACGATAAATACTAGAGACGATAAATACTAGAGTAGTATAGTTTAGATATAATACTAATGTAAAATAGGTAATGAAGTCATGTTGTACATTTGAGTCTGTATCATTACATCTTGGTAATGTAAAGTGATGGTGTATATCGGCATGTTATATTTCCCAAATGTTTCTTTGCCTCAGATGCCATCCAAGACTCGTGCACATGACAGTGCGGGTACTTCCCGTGGTTGGGAAGACACACCCAATCCATCGCCGGTACCGCCAACGTTGGCCGAGGATATCGCTGCCTTGGTCAATGCGACCGCCGACAACACCCGCTTTTTATGTGAAATGGCGGGAAATCAATTTCAGCGACAAGGCGGAAGGGTTTATCTGCAGGGACCCCATGAAACTTCGTACCTGGATTTCTTGGAAACCTGTCCCCCACTCTTCGTTAAAGTCGAAGACCCTCTGGAAGCCGACGAATGGGTACGAGTTACAGAGCAGAAATTTGGACTCATCCGCTGCACTGAAACCCAAAAGCCGTTGTTCGCGGCTCAACAGCTAAGAGGCCCTGCCAGTACTTGGTGGGGAAATTATGTGGCCATTCAACCTGCCGGGCATCAGGTCATGTGGGATGAATTTAAATTAGCATTTCATGAGCACTATATTCCAGAAGGAGTGCTGCACATGAAACAGGAGGAATTCATGTGACTCAAGCAAGGAGGAGATACTATTATGCAGTATCTCAATAAATCTAATCATTTATCCCAGTATGCAATCGATCAAGTAAATACTGACCTGAAAAAGAGGAATTGCTTCATGAGAGGCCTCAACGACCGACTTCAAAGAAAGATGGCCACCTGCCTAGATCTCTCCTACAGCAAGTCTTTCAGCACAGCGCTGGCAGTAGAAGCTAAGAACATAAGCCCAGGAAAATCGAAGGGATTCGGAGGTGACAGGTCCAATCAGGGGCCTCAAAAGCGACCAAGGTTGGTAATCCAACCTTTCAATAAAAACCGTTCTTCACCTCGTCCACCCTCCTACCCATTTAAACAGCCTGTCTTCATTCGCCCTTCCACTGCCCCCACTTCAACAAATCAGCCGAGTTACCCTGGTGCTCGTTTCCCCGCCCTCCCTAGTTCCTCAACTGGCTGCTTCAATTGTGGGAAGTCTGGACATTTTATCAAAGACTTCCCATATATGAGGGAGAACAAATCCAACAATCAGCAGAACTTAGGGAGCTCAAATCAAGGCAAGGGAAACATGGCAAATAATTCAGCAGGCAAGAATATTAAGAAGACTGGGCGAATATACTACACTCAAGTGGCCACTACACCAGAAGGAGAGCCGGTCATGATGGGTACGTTTCTTATGGCCAATCACCCAGCATTTATTCTCTTTGATTCTGGTGCTTCACATACATTCATAAGCAAGAAATTTGTGGAGAAATATTGCATTCCTTGCACTGAATCAAGGGAAGGGTTTATTATTCATTCGCCTAGGGGACAAATATTCACTAAAGAAGTGGCTTTCCATGTGCCCGTAACATTGGCTGAACGGGACTTTCCCACTAACATGATTGTTCTGAAAGGCCAAGATATAGATGTAATTCTGGGTATGAATTGGTTAGCCCAGCACAAAGCTATCCTCAACAATGATTTAAGAACCATCAGGTTGAGCTATGGCCATGAAGAAGTTCTTTTGTCCATCCCTGTAGCTGTTCCAGCTAAACCATTTGGCAGAGTTTATGAAGCTATCATTCTGGAAATCCAAAATATTCCGGTATTGTGTGAGTTTCCAGACGTCTTCCCTGAAGATCTGCCTAGATTACCTCCAGAAAGAGATGTAGAGTTTGTGATTGAAATAAAGCCTGGTACGGCTCCTATTTCTAGAAGGTTGTACCGAATGCCTCCAAATGAGTTGGCAGAGCTCAAGACTCAATTACAAGATCTACTGGAGAAGGGATTCATCTGGCCTAGTTCGTAACCTTGGGGATGTGCAGCAATCTTTGTCAAGAAGAAGGATCAAACGCTTCGAATGTGCGTGGACTACAAACCCATTAATGAGGTCACAATCAAGAACAAGTACCCTCTTCCTCGGATTGATATTTTATTTGATCAGCTTACCGGAGCTCGGGTATTTTCCAAAATTGACCTCAGGTCTCGTTATCATCAGATCCGTATCCGACCCGAAGATATACCCAAGACCGCATTTACTACGCGGTACTAATTATTTGAATATTTGGTGATGTCTTTCGAATTAATGAATGCTCCTGCCCACTTCACATATTTAATGAACTCGGTATTTATGCCCAAGTTGGACAAATTTGTGGTGGTCTTCATTGATGATATCTTGATATATTCC
Source organism: Zea luxurians (assembly GCA_029449295.1). Taxonomy (NCBI): domain Eukaryota; kingdom Viridiplantae; phylum Streptophyta; class Magnoliopsida; order Poales; family Poaceae; genus Zea; species Zea luxurians. Next base: position 10,125,185 of record JAOPSE010000033.1, on the reverse strand, counting down.
AAGAATGAAGAGGAGCATGCTCAACATCTACGGATCGTATTAATGCGCTTAAGGGAACATCAACTATATGTTAAATTCAGCAAGTGCGCATTTTGGCTGGAGGAAATCCAATTTCTGGGACATGTACTATCTGCAAATGGGATTGCGGTTGATCCCAGCAAGGTCAAGGATATTTTAGAGTGGAAACCGCCAACCACTATGCATCAGGTTCGAAGTTTCCTTGGACTAGCTGGCTATTACCGCATATTTATGCCGGATTTCTCTAAGCTTGTGAAGCCAATAACAAGTCTATTAAAGAATGATACAAAATTTAACTGGTCCTCAAGATGCAACGAAGCCTTTGAGCAGTTAAAGGTATTATTGACCACTACTCCGGTATTGGCTCAACCGGATATTGAAAAGCCTTTTGATGTGTATTGTGATGCATCGGGCAGTGGTCTAGGCTGTGTCTTAATGCAAGAGGGCCTAGTTATAGCATATGCTTCAGGACAGTTGCGCCGGCATAAGGAATATTATCCAACTCATGACCTAGAATTAGCTGCTGTGGTTCATGCCCTTAAAATATGGCGTCATTATCTGCTGGAAAATATCTGCCATATATATACAGATCATAAAAGCTTGAAGTACATTTTTACCCAGTCAGAATTAAATATGAGGCAGAGGAGATGGCTTGAGCTGATTAAGAATTATGAATTAGAAATTCACTATCACCCAGGCAAGGCCAACGTGGTGGCAGATGCACTAAGTCGCAAGGCTTCCTGCCATTGTCTTACAGTAAAGACTTCTAACATCACATTATGCCAAGAAATGGAGAAGTTAAACCTGGGAATGATTCAACATGGAACCTTGAACCAATTGAAGCTTGAGTCAATTCTTCTGCAAAGGATTATTGATGCCCAAAGAAGTGATAAGGGTATGAAACATATTCATGAGAAAATAAAGGCCGGTAAAGCAAACTGTTTCAGAAAGGATGATCAAGGCATTGTATGGTTTGATAACTGCATAGTTGTGCCTAAAGATGATGATGTCCACCAACAAATTTTGGATGAATCTCATCTTAGTCGCTATTCCATTCATCCCGGAAGCACTAAGATGTATCAAGATTTAAAGCAACATTATTGGTGGACGAAGATGAAGATTGAAATTGCACGCTATGTGGCGAAGTGTGACACCTGTAGAAGTGTCAAAGCCATACATATGAAAACTGCTGGTCCACGACAATCCTTACCTATCCCAACTTGGAAATGGGAGGACATTGTGATACCCCAGTGTCACCTAAGGTTTCTCCTTAGAGCTGACTCAAAACCATTATCACATGTGAACCAAACTAAGGAAAGGACATCATAAATTGATAACAAAGGTTTAAGTAAGTCTTTTTCATCTTAATAAATTCTCCTTAATCATGTCATGCACCTCAAGGCAAGAAGAACTCTCAAACCCTAAATAATCCTAAGTGGGCCATTTAAGCACATAAAGGGAAATTGAGAAAATACTTGGGGAAAAATACAAAATTTTGATATGGACCAAATAACAAAGTTTTAGTGCACTAAATAACCAACAAAATATAGTCAGAAAGTTTAGCCATTTGAATTTTCCAAAATCCCCAAATCAGCCCTTGAACTAAGGCCCTATGGGAAAATTCAGAAATCAGAATTCTAAATTTCAGAACCCATTTCCAAGTTTAGATGTGTTCCCTGTTTTCCAAAACTCGAATCCATAAAGTCCAAATAACAAAGTGGCGCCAAATTTCCTTGAACATGCTCTAGTGAAGTTTGAACCATTTGACACGATTTTGGCGCAGTTTGTCCTTGGGACTCGGATGTCTGACACTGGCAACTTGGCGACATTACAACTCTCTGTCCCTAGCCTAAAACCGCACAACATCCACACACAAACGACAAAGCACAGTCAGGGGAACAAATCCTTCACGACAATCTTGCCCAAATTCGCGAAGATTTGCGCCCAATCGACGTTAGAACACGGGCAGAAGCAACGGCTCCACGTGTTCGACCGTGGCTGACACGCCCGGTCCACGCCAGTTCGCGCACCCGCGCCCAGACGAGCACACCCGCGCGCACTCGCCGGTCCACGGCCGCCCGTGCACCACGCCGTGCCTATAAAGCAGCCCAAGGCCTCGGCCGTGCCTCCCCGCACGCTCTCAGTCCTGCCCGAGCCAAAGTTCACCGGACATCGCCTCGAGCAAGCCGCGCCACCGCCCGCCAAGCCACCCGAGCCTCGGCCACCGTGGCCAGCTCCCTCCAGCCACTCCCAAGCCGTGCCATTCGCTCGGTTAGCTTCGCTAGTAGCCTGTGAAGCTTTCCAAGTCCTCGGACCCGGCAGAGCCTCACCGGAGACCTAGGATCGCCCTCGCCGGACTTCGGTCGCCCGCAGCCGCGCGTAGATCGAGCAATCCAGTGAGCCATTCTCAAATTCCTCACGCACATATCTTCCTTGACCTCTAGTGAAGCTCCCTGACCTGTTCAATTGAACTGTACAGTCCTGGTTAGGCCGGATTCCTCGCTGCTGACGAGCTCCCCCGCCTGCGCACGTGGACCAACCTACTCCGACCACCACCGCTGGCGATCCGCACCTTGATGTGATCGCCAGAGACCCCCGGATCTCACCCGACCCCTCACCGGAGCAACCTCGCCGCCGTTAAGCCCCTCCGCACATTTCTTCCGCCGTGGTCACTGTTCCATTAGGGGAAGGATCGCGGGTTCGATTTTGCAAAACCCTAAGGGGTTTTCTGCAGAGTCATAGACTTAGATGAATAGTGAACCGAGGACCTGTCTGTAATACACTTAAAACCTTTCGCCAGGGACCCCAGTGCAAAGCCCTTTTTCCTTTATCTATTTATGTTTATTCTTTTTAAATTCAGCAAAGAACCTAGGAAATTTATATCTTGAGAAATGTTTAACCTAATTTAGTCAAACCAATTTTACTGGATTCAAAATATTATGAACTATCACATAAAAATACTAAACCCTGTGCTTTATGTTTTAAAATATTGAGTTTGGAATTAATTAAGGGAACTGACCAAACCTTATTAAAATGAAGAAAATTAGTTATGCTTCTGTGCTAAACTTAAGAAAAATTGTAGAAGTTCAAACCCCACTAAGAAACTGTTTAAAAATATTAAGCACCCCAGTATTGAAGATTTAAACAGGGTTATCTATTAAAGGCCAAAATTGCCCAAAACTTAAGAAAATGAGAAAGGTAATAGAAAATAATGAACAATGGATGCAAATATTTTTCCTAGTCCACTTAAGTGATAAAGAACCTAGGAAAAATAAAAGAAACCCTAGTCCAGAACAAATCCAAGGTGAAATGTTTCATTAGGCACTAATAAAACTAGAAGGACAATTATTAGAAATATGAGACTAATTTAAAAATTGGTAAGAAAAATTCAGTAGACTTGTAACCACTAGGACACCACTACAAAAATGATAAATACTCTAGCCCATCATTTTAAGTGGGTTGAACAAATAAAACTTGATATTGAGCCATATTTCCATTAAATCATAAGCAAGCCAAAAAGTGTGCAACAGTGGGCAAATAAATTTTTACCAGATTATTAATGGGATAGACCACCAGAAAAAAATGCAAAACCTATTCAAAACTACAAAGTAATACCCATTGCCCCTACTTCATGAAAAAGGCCATTTAATTCAAGAAATTCCTACCACCCTTTCTTTAAGCAAACAGTTACCAAATTTTAGAATGATTGCTCTTACACAAAGAAGAAGATAGGAAAAATTGGAAATTTGTTGTTTGATATTTTTCATGTATAGTGGTAGTAGAAAGCACCCCTTTGGCTAGAAACTTTAGAAAATCATAATAAAATAACTGATAAGTATTAGTGGCTGAAAATTGGTACAAAGTCATGTTATAACATCTGAATGCCATTAAAAATAAGTCTTAGAGAATAACCTACTGTTAAAAGGAAGTTGTACTTCAAGACACCCCCTTTGCCCAAACTCTTGATAATTTTGTACAGAGAGAACTTCTCACTTTTTAAGCCCCAAATTTTGAGACAGAGAATTATACACTAGTGAGAAGCCACTGTAATTTTTGCATAAGTTTTGGAAATTTATTAAGCTATCTTGTAGTTCAAACCCACCTTCAAAGCATAAAAGAAATAGAGAAAAAGAGAGGAATTAGAAAGATTAATAAGTAGTACGCCAACATGGCAGATAAGAATATTGTTAAAAATATCCATAAGATATGAAGAAGAAAATCAGTAGAACACTAAAAATGGGTTAACCATTTAGTAATCAACTTGACCCTAAGTTGCTGAGAGTACCACAAAAATCTCCAGTAGTAAGAATAAGCTCACCTGGGTTAACCATTCCCTATCAAATCTTAATTGCTAAATCACATATCATGCCATGCATATATCTTACTTATTGTATTCATTAGATTGCAATCTCGCTGATGGAGAGTACGTGCTCATCCCTAAGCGAGGAGTTGTCCACGAGGAAGACGAGGAGCAAGCTCCCGAGACTGCCATCGAGGATCTCCCTGCAGCCCTAGCATTTGAAGGCAAGCCTCGGTTTTATGCATAACCGTTTATATATGCTACTTTACTACACTTAATGTTTGTAGGCTTGGAATGTGCACTTAAGTGTAGGAGTTGCTTGAAACCTTTAGTTGCATGAATTTAGGATTCCTTTTTGAGATGGATACTAATATGCTAGGTCGGGTAGAAGTCGAGTGATTTTTCTAGCACTCACGCGAGGCCAGGAATTGATTGTATTCATCTTGATAACGGGATCTATGATGGTCTATGGACATGGATCCAGGGTGGATGCCTTGTCCATGAGACGGGAAAAGGACTTAAGGATTAATGTGTGGATACCTGAGTCAAGCGTTTGAACGTACTAAACACATGTTAGGAAATATGGTGACCGGTAAACCTAGTACCTGAGTTAAGCCGGGCGTGGACTTTACCCGTCACGCGACCTGAGACAGGGTCTCCGATGCTAGCTATGGTGGATCTTTCATTGTCTATGAACTTGGCCTACAACCCTGCCACCGGGTTGGACGGTCGAGTGGGATGCTGCTCCACCAAGAGAGGAGCAGGAGGAGTAGTGGGCTAGGCCTTGCCCTATTCCTCACTTTCGAAGATATCGATTATCCGCTGCAATATATCTTATGAACTTATTTCAGTTTACTTGAGAAACTCCGATTTATGTAATAACTCCAGTACTTTAATATGAGGTTTTCCTATTTTATTGTATTTCTTCTGTGACTCACCTTTGAGTGAGCTTGTGGTATTTGATCCTGGATAAGTGGTTTCATCAGACTAGATCTGCGGGACTGACGGCTTATTCCGATTTAAGTGTGTTGCGACCTTTGAGGCGTGACTTGGGCACTTAAGCTGGAATAATTCAGGCGGTTCTACCACAGACATTAGCATGGACTTTATTGTGGGATTACCCAGGACAACAAAAGGGTTTGACTCTATCTAGGTTATAGTTGATCGACTTATGAAAATAGCCCATTTTCTACCAGTCAAGACATCGTATCCAGTCCTCACCTATGCCCAGGTGTATATTGCCCGTATTCTCAGTTTGCACGGAATCCCAAAGACCATAGTGTCAGATCGTGGACCGCAATTTGTATCCAAATTCTGGGAAGAACTACACAAATCTTTGGGTACTAAGTTGCTTCACAGTTCGGCCTATCATCCCCAAACGAGTGGGCAGATTGAGAGAGTGAACCAAATACTTGAAGATATGTTACGGGCATGTGTTCTGTAATTCCCACAGAAATGGGATGAATGTTTACCATTGGTGGAGTTTTCATATAACAATAGTTATCAAGAAAGTATCAAGATGGCACCCTTTGAAGCTTTGTATGGACGACGGTGCCGTACCCAATTAAATTGGTCTGAACCAGGAGAAAGATGGTTTTTCAGGCCTGATATGGTTAAAGAAATGGAAGAAAAAGTTCAACAAATTATACATAATTTGAAAGAAACACAAGCTCGACAAAAGAGTTATGCAGACAAATGACGCCAACCCTTGTACTTTCAAGTTGAAGACTATGTGTATCTAAAAGTATCACCAATGAAGGGTGTATCTCGTTTCGGGGTAAAAGGAAAGCTTGCACCCCGATACATTGGTCCATTTCCTATCCTTGAAAGATGTGGACCAGTGGCGTACCGCCTCTAACTACCCGAAACATTATCTGTAGTGCACAATGTGTTCCATGTGTCCCAATTGAAGAAGTGTCTTCGGGTTCCAGATCAAACCATTGAAGTGACAGATGTTACCTTGGAACCAGACTTAACATATTCAGAACATCCTATTCGAGTCCTGGATAAAAAGGATAGGGTTACCCGAAGAAGAACTCTCAAATTTTATAAGATACAATGGAACCAACACACTGAAGATAAAGCTACATGGGAAACCCAAAACTTTTTAGAAAAGAATTTCCCAGACTTTTTAGCTTCATGTAATTTGTGAGATGTGTACAATTGTTGTAATAGAGGAATAGACCCCCATACCACCCCTTGCCTTGTACAAGAAATAAGGAAATAAAAATATGACGCGTTTCCTTTTCCACTACTTGCCCTAGGACTTTAAATCTTGGGACGAGATTCTTTTATGGGGGGAAGGATGTAACACCCCTGGTGTTACTGTCACTAAAACTTGAGCATAACATCATGAGCATTAGCATATCATGTGTTTGTCACACCTAGAGTGCATTCACTAGGTAAAAAGTTCAAAAATGTTGGACTGATATGACTTGATGTGTGGTTAACCCTAGGTTAGAGTATTTAACCCTAAACTAGGCTTATGAGTGACAATGAAGCCCAAACAAGTTAAAACCTCAAAACTTATTATAAATGATCATAAGATATCACATGCAATGGACTTGGGTAGCACCAAAACCCTAAAGTGTTAAAAACTCTGAAAGGACCCCTGGAAAACCCTTGGGTGGAACCCTAGGGGGCTAAGTGTAAAATTGGTGCACTTTTGGACCAAAGTGCAAAAACCAAGGTATTAGGGCACCTCAAATCATATGGTTCGCACCTTTGTGGATATGCAAATCAAATTATGAAATTTGGACCTATTTGCAAAAAGTACCCTTTGAGTCATATGTGACTAAGTCTGTATTCAGTTTAAATGGGTCAGCTTTGGAGCTTTATATCTCCCAATTTATAAATGATTTGCCCTAGGTCAACACATCCAGATTATAGAGCTATTAAAGGGGTATAACTTTGTTCAAGTCATCAAACACAAGTGTTATGAAAAAGTTGGAGCTAAATGGACTCAAAGTTGGGCTGTCAGTCAGCCCAGGATTTGTAATCCTTCTGACAGTTGCTTAGGGTGAACTTTGGGGGCTCTTTTGAAGATAATCCAACAAGTGATTGAGTCTAACCACTATAGCAAGATTGTAGCTGGATTATAGGGCTACAACTTTGTTAAAGATGGATTAATAAGTGTTCACATGAAAATGGGAGATCTGGGCTCTGCAAAGTGGTTTGTCAGGATGACTGAATGAGAAACTAATGGTACATTATCGAAAATATCTCAGGTTTAGTTCATCTCGCCGCCGGTGATCCCGCACCGTGATCGGCGATGTCACTGCGATTCATGCTCAGTGAAGTACATATAGTTGCTGGGGATGAGAAATATCGCATTAAGGATGAACTTAGGCCACTATTCGACCCTGGCCACCGTGTCCGCCTGATTCACGGGTGATTCAGATAAGATCAACGGAGTTGGCCATCGATCGACCGCGCGCCACGTGCCTAGGTGTCTTACCACGTCGCAGTAACCCGTATTACGCATGTCCGTTGATCGCCGGTGTGCTCGCCACGGTTAAAGCCACCAATTCCTTGCAACAGTGCTCTCCCTTCTATCCGGCCGCCATCGCGCCAACTCCTATTCACGAGCCACCGCCCCCGAATCCTAAAAATTGAGCGCACCATCGGCTCCACCATGTAGTCAAGCACTCAACGCACCCACCCGTGCCTCCGATTAGCCACCAGAGAGTCCCAATTTAGGATTTCCCCAAAATCGGTCCAGAGCACCGTATTGAGTGAGCTCGCCGTGACCAGCATGCTGCAGGTCCGTTCATGCCCTCTTCTCTCTTGTTTTAGTACACTTATGTGCTCATGATACTCCTCGACCTATCCAATTAAGCTAGGACCCGAAGGATCACCGGTAACGTCTCGGTTTGTCCGTTGCTCGCGCTGTCACCGTGGGCAGTGTGAGTAAGAGCTCGAACCATGCAATTGATCGAGGGGAAATGATTATTAGGGGTCGAATTAGGTGTCAACCACTTCTAAGCATCAGCCATTGCGTAACTTGGCCGATACAGGTTCGCCGGAGCTCGGCCTGTCGCCGTTCGCCGTCGCGGACCTAGCGTTGTAAAGAGAAAGAAGGGGAGGGACCTTGACGCGAATGTCAGTGAGACAAAACAATAGTGTTGTGGGCTCTTTAAGAGTTGTACAAAACACCAGGGGTCTCTGTGCAAAGACGCCAGCGCGGGTGCGGGCGCGCGCGTTTCGCCTGGGCATGGGATGTATTGGGCCGGTTTCAGCCCAATACTATTCATGCTTTTCCCTTTTCTTTTTCTTCCACGATTAGAGAAATCATAGAAAATTCTAGGAAAATTCTAAAAAGGTGAAACCAATTTTGCTGGACTTCTAAATTTCTATAGTATTTAAGAAAAATGGTTCCAAGATTTTTAGTCCAAACCAGGAATTATGGAGTATTTAAAATAGCCAAAACGTATACTCCTGGAATTTTAGAAATTACTTAGTAACTCCAAAAATCACCTAACTTTTAGATAAGCCTTAAATGATATTTAGAAACCTTGGGTGAAGTTTGACTTGATTTGTACAATCTTTGATACCTAAACCCCAAAACCCTAATCTTCTAAGTAGTGCCTACCCTATGAAATAAAATACTGACTCCAAAAACCCTAGTTTCCTGGAGTACCGTGAAGGAAAATTGTATTCAAGATACAACTTGATAAACCTTATCTATTACTGCATTTTCATAAGCATTACATGAGCATTCATGGTTATATATGATCATATATAGAGAACGAAGAAGAAGTAGTGGTTGAAGAATAAAGAGTTGCACCACCACCACTTGAAGACCCACCTGCCGGGAACTTCTTTTATTTCGATATTTGTGGAGCAGAACTCGACTCTCCTATAACACAAGGCGAGCCCCGGTGCATTTGCCACCTCCTTAGTATTTTAAAATCTTTCTCACTTACTTGATGCATTAGGTGATAGGAGTTGTGTGCTAAACAATTGCTGCATTGCCTTCCTTGGAAGATTGATTACCTTTCCTTGATCACCTGTTTTATAAAAAGGTTTTTCTTATGCTTAGTCTTGCTCTAGAAAACAAAATGCTTTGTTTTGACAAAAGATGATGCTTCAAATGGGATGGGATGATTTTCAAAAATAGAACTTGATGGTGGATCCATCATGGCCGTGATGGGTTCAACATCGGAAAAGATGTACCTCTGTCAGGTACCAAACTTTGGGTTGAAATGATAAAGCTGAGATCGAGCGGGTGACTTGCACGAGAAGAGAGTCTCGGTGTAGTGTCTCCGTCTGAGTCGATTAAGGACTGTCTCGATGTAGGCCTGATGATCGAGGACCTTTTAACTGGTCACATGCCTCATCATGGGTAAGCTTTGCCTCGAGCAGACTAATAGCAGAATAAGACAACACGCAATGGGAGTGGAGAGATGGCGAGAGTAGCGTGTACCCTCCATGGCAAGAGGCTGGACGGTGGTGTATCTGTGCTCTCGGTTGGCATGAACCTGATCTGGTCTTAAGAACCCCGGTGGCGAGTTGACATATGCAAGGGTTAAGTGCTACATATGTCATGTGATTGGAGATCCCCAGCTGGGTATTAATCGATTCAGATCGCCGTTACATCTCAGACATGAAGACTTGGTCACTGACTTACACGTAGCATTCCAGTAAACAAAAAGGGATGATAAAAGATGGCTAGTATAGGCCAAGTGCTTGAACTAGGGTAGAAAGAACTCTAGATTCAGGTAATGACTTAACTTGCTAATAAAACTGGATTTTTAAGGATCCACTATTAGTAAGCATTTTTGCAAACAAAGTCTTGATTCTTGCATAGGCCTTACCTTGACTCCCTCAAGCCAGCTTATCCTTGAGAGTCTTCTATTTTGACGGTAAGACTTGTGAAAGTACACTTCGTACTCAGGGTTTTCGAACCCATGTTGTTGTAGGTGTGGAAGCAGCAAACTTTTGTTGCTTTTGCTCTAATGTGGTGCCAAAGGAAGAATCTCAAGAGTGAAGCCTCGGGAGGATGTTGTCCTCCTTTTAAAAACACTTTACTTCTAAGCGGGAGGGGTTTTTGCCTCCCGAGTTTGTAATAATAATACTTCTGCACTCATATATATTACTGGTCTATAATAACAACACTCTTTCTATATTTTAATGTAAATTAAGTTACTGTAATTGCGTCCGCTTATTCGTTCCTCCGATATGTTGTAATATCTGCGTGACGGGTGAAACGCTCTTGGGAAAGGTAAAGAATACAGATAGCGAACTTGTCAAGTGATCAAGTGCATCTACGGGGTTGTCCGAGGTCTGTTGGACAAGGACAACTTTAGATGGGCCTAATGACTTGGGAGGTTCCGTCACAGTAGGGTATAGTGGTCACCCTAAGTCAGGTAAGCGCGAGCATGTTGCACCATCTTAAGTCGTCGGTGACTTAAGCCGATTGCTCCGTTAGTTGGGTATAGTGGTCACCCTAAGTCGAGTAAGCATGTTGATTCCAAGTCGAATCGAACTGAAGTCAAGTGATAGTCAACAGTTTGAATGCCCTTGAAAATGAAAACTTTATGGATGATGTATTCTCCCATTATAGAGTACAATGTTGCTCCGATAGCTTTCGTGATCTTGCTAAGGGTAAAACTTTGTAAGATGCTCTATGTTCCATGAATTCCCCACTTCCGTACGATCCATTTGAGTAAGCCGGTATGATCCCAGCCGAGTGACCTCTGATACAATGAACGACCCTTCCCATAGTGGTGACAACTTGTGTCGTCCTTCCCCCGTTAGAATTCGGCCAAGGACCAGGTCTCCCACTACAAAGGATTGGCGTCCTATGGCTTTATCGTGATAGCGCCTCAAGGTCTGCTGGTATCTGGCCGACTGAATTACTGTGTTTAATCGCTCTTCCTCTAGCACATCAATATTCTCTATCCTGGTAGCTTCGGCTTCAGCTATGGTTTCGAATACAAGCTTGGTGCCCCAAACCTGAGGTCAGCAGGTAGCACTGCCTCCGAACCATATACCATGAAGAAGGGGGTATTTCTATGCAGAGCTTGACTAGGTTGAGTTCTCAAGCTCCAAACCACTTAGGGCAACTCTCTGATCCACTTTCTCGCGAACTTTTCATTTTTGTCGAACACTTTCTTCCTGAGTGCTTCCAGTATCATTCCATTAGCCCTTTCCACCTGACCATTGGCTCTTGGGTGTGCTACTGATGCGTACTTGATCTGGATACTCCATTGTTCGCAGAAATCAAAGAATTCAGAGCTAGTGAAGTTGGATCCTAGGTCGGTTATGATGCTATTCGGTATCCCAAACCGGAATATTATGTCTTGTATGACCTCCACTGCCTTGGCTGAGGTTAAAGAAGCAATAGGCTTGTACTCTATCCATTTGGTGAACTTGTCAATGGCAACCAGCACGTGGGTATAGCCTCCCTGAGCTTTCTTGAAGGGTCCAATCATGTCCAGTCCCCAGCACGCAAATGGCCATATTACAGGTATGATCTACAGCTGCTGTGCCGGTAAATGTTGTTGCTCTGATAAGAATTGGCAAGCTTCACATCTCTGGACTAACTCAGCGGCGTCACTCCTTGCTGTTGGCCAATAGAAACCAGACCTGAAGACTTTCCCAACCAGAGTTCTGGATGCTGCATGTATTCCGCATTGTCCTGCGTGGATTTCATCCAATAGCTGTTTCCCAGTAGTTGAGGAGATGCACTTCATGAGGATTCCTGTAACACCCCTTCTATACAGTGCACCCCCTACGAGGGTGTAGTGGGCCGACTATCTCGCGATGCGTTCTGCTGCAGCCTTATCATCCGGTTCTTCTTCATTCTTTATGTACCTAATGATAGGCTCTCTCCAGTCATTCGGGTCCGATTCTAGTTGGCTCAGGGTGTTCCACTCTTCCGCCTGATCTGAGGGAATACTTGGGCACGATACTTCCTGGACGAAGGCCCCGGGTGGAACTTAGGCCCGACTGGATCCTAGCTTCGACAACGCATCTGCTGCTGCGTTGCGGTCTCTTTCCACGTGATGGAATTCCAAACCTTCAAATTTGTCTTCCAATTTTTGGACGGCCGTATAGTATTTGCCCATGGAATCAGTCGAGCAATCCCAATCTTTATTTATCTGGCTTATGACCACTAGTGAATCTCCGTATACCATCAACCTCTTAACGCCCAGTGATATGGCAATGTTCAACCCATGGATCAGTGCCTCATATTCTGCAGCATTATTCGATGCCGGGAATAACAGCTGAAACGCGTACTTGAGTTGCTCACCTCCAGGGACAATGAAGAGGATCCCTGCGCCTGCTCCCTGTAGTTTCAGCGAGCCATCGAAATACATTCGCCATACTTCAGTAGCCTCCGGGTTGTCAGGAACTTGTTGCTCGGTCCACTCTGATATGAAGTCAACTAGTGCTTGAGTCTTCACAGTTGTGCGCGGCCGAAACTCTATGTCATGAGCTCCTAGCTCGCGGGCCCACTTGGCTATTCTTCCAATGGCTTCTTTGTTGTGAAGGATATCCCCTATTGGAAACCCGGTGACTACTATGACTTTGTGGTCGTCAAAGTAGTGACGGAGTTTGCGAGCGGTTAAAAGTACTGCGTATAGTAGTTTTTGAACTTGGGGATATTTCTTTTTAGAGGGTCCCAGAACTTCACTGATGAAGTAGACCGGATGCTATACTGGATATGTGTGTCCTTCCTCAGCCCGCTCGACTACTAACGCGGTGCTCACCACGTGAGTCGTGCAGGAGATGTATAACAAAAGATCTTCTGCCGGCTGATTCGGCGTGGCGGCATGAGTACTGGTGGCGTGGTTAGAAACTTTTTCAATGCTTCGACAACTTCTTGTGCTTCTACGGTCCACTGGAACTTGTCCACCTTCTTGAGCAATTTGTAGAACGGTAATCCTTTTTCGCCTAGCCTTGATATGAACCTACTCAAGGCTGCCATGCATCCAGTAAGCCTTTGCACTTTCTTCTATGATCATGGCGCTTCCATTCTCATGATGGCCTCAATTTTTTCTAGGTTGGCTTCAATTCCTCGGTGGCTGACAATGAATCCGAGTAACTTCCCTGCTGGTACTCCGAAGACACATTTTTCTGGGTTGAGCTTCCACTGGTATCGCCTCAAGCTGTTGAAGACCAGCTGCAAATCTTCAATGAAGTTTTCTAAGTTTTCTATTTTGATCACCATGTCATCAACTTAAGCTTCTACCCGCTTGCCCCAGTGATCAGCTAAGCATGTTTGAATAGCTCTCTGATAAGTCGCTCCTGCGTTCTTGAGGCCGAACGACATGGAGGTATAGCAGAATGCTCCAAACGGGGTAATGAATGCGGTTTTTTCCTCATCTTCTTTTGCTAAGCTGATCTGATGGTATCCAGAATAGCAGTCCAGGAAGGACAGCATAGAACATCCGGCGGTCGAATCAACCACCTGGTCTATTCTAGGGAGTCCAAAGGGATCCTTCGGACAGTGTGTGTTGAGATCCGTATAGTCGACACACATGCGCCAATCCACTTTATTCTTTTTGAGTACAAGAATAGGATTTGCTAGCCACTCTGGATGCAGTACTTCTCTAATGAAGCCTGCTGCAACTAAGAGAGCTAGCTCGATTCGAATAGCCTCTCTCTTGTCATGCGTGAAACGATGCAGTTTTTGTCGGATCGGCCTTGCTTGGGGATAGACCTTCAGTTTGTGCTCGACCAGCTCTCTTGGGACTCCTGGCATATCCGCAGGCGCCATGCGAATACGTCTCGGTTATCTTGCAAGAACTGGACTAGCGCACTTTCCTATTTGTCGTCCAAGCTGGAGCTGATGATGGCAGTCTTGCATTCATCAGCGAACCTAAGGTTGATCCTCTTCGTCTCCTTAGTCGGCTGCATAGAGGTCACGGCTTGAGCTTCATTTGCAGGTATCGCGAGATTTTCCCTAGGCTTTGAGTTTGCCTGCGCGGAGGAAGTCATCGGTGGTTTGGTAGTGAGGACCGCCTGAATGGCTACTCGGAAACATTCTGCGGCGCCTTGGAAGTCAGCGCGCACGGTGATGATCCCTTGTGGTCCTGACATCTTCAATATCATGTACGAGTAGTGCGGAATGGCCATGAATTTCGCCAATCCTGGCCTGCCGACGATGGCATTATATCCGCAGTCGAAGCTTGCCACCTCGAACCTCAGGAACTCGGTTCTATAGTTTTTCGGAGTTCCAAAGGTAACATGCATGTAGATGTGTCCAAGCGGGTATTCTCCTTCGGTCGGCACAATGCCGAAGAAAGGAGTGTCCGACTCATGGAGCTCTTTGAGTGCAACTCCCAAGCCCAAGAGTGTCCAGGGGAAGGTGACATTGATGCTGCTTCCCGCGTCCACTAATACTTTCTTTACCCTGCTCTCTCAGATCACCGAATAGACGAGGAGCGGGTACTTGCCCGGATGATCGAAGTTGAGTAATTGATCCGCCCGAGTAAAGGTGATCGGGTGTTCGGACCACCGATAGGGGGAGGGGGCACTGGTGGTTGCTACCAGTATCTGCCGGTCGTTGAGCTTCTGTTGCCTTTTGTTTTCTTGCGACCCGTGTCCTCCGAAGATGACGTTGACCTATCCGTTGACGTGTGGGAATGCTCCACCTCCTCCCCCTTCCTGTTGCTAAGGTTGTCGAGGTTCACCAGGCCCTCCTTGCCGTGGGGGAGGTGGTAGAGGTTGGAAGGGTCAGCCATTCCCGACGGAATGCTTGAAGTCTTTGCAGTTCTGCAAGGTGTGGCACATATCCTTGTGATACGGGCACTAGGCATCGAGGATGTCGTCCATTGTCCGCTCTCCTCTGCGGGGTGCTCCTTGGGCACGAGAGACGGGTGGTCCAGCGGCATGGACCTCTTCACGAGGACTCTTCTCCCAACGCTTGTCGGTTTGCTGGTTCGCGTCACGCCGAGGTCGTGAGCCCGTTCATTGACGATGATGTAGAGGTCCGCTTCCCGGAACTACTGCTCGGAGGTGGTCGGTGCCCTTTGCAGTATAGCTCGGACGAAGGCCGAGTCATTAGATCCCCGATAGAAGTCCTCAATCACTGCTGCCTCAGCGACCTCGGGGATGCGATTTCTCATGGTCTGAAACCACTTGAGGTATGACCGGAGCGTTTCATCCCCTCGGCGCCTGATGGACTTGAGATCCCACGGCTGCACCGGCTTGTCGAAGAGAGATTGGAAGTTGGCAATAAAACGCTGACTGAAGTCGCTCCAATCGTCGATGCAGTGCCACGGTAGGTGTTGTAGCCATTGCAATGCGTCTTGCCCGAGGACGATGGGTAAATATGCAGTCATCACATCTTAAGTTAACCTAGCGGCCCGAGCAGCGGTTGTACAAACGGCCAACCAACCTCTCGGGTTCTGTTTAGGCTCGTACTTGTCAACATTGGAGACCTTGAAGTTTGGGGGCCACTGAATGGCCCTGAGACACGGAGTAAGCACAGATACCCCCACATGTTTCCTCCTGTCGATGACTGTGGTGCCAGTCCCGAGGAGGGGAGTTGCTGATGTGCGGTCTCGACCGTCCCTAGGTAGTGCCTCCAGTTGAAGCCATTGCCGACTCAACTCTAGTGGCCTGACTTCGTGCTGGAACACCATGATCCCGATCGTACTCCTCTCGACGCCGTATCTCATTCTCATGTCACCGTTCACGCGAAGCGTTGATGGAGCTCCGCGCATCCCGTCGACTATTGATGGCGTGCCGTAGATCGCTCGGGGGATGAGCGAGGGGTAGAAGATGATTAGCCACCCGATTGAGCAGCCGTCGAAAGCCTTCAACGTCTGGAGTCCGGGGGAGGCCATCGGCTATCCGAGCCAATACTCCACTGACCTCACTTGGTGTGTTCATTGCATGGGTGAAGTCAGGGTTCAGGTTTTGCGCGAAGAGAGGGTTCTCTCAGCGTAGCCTCGCATCCTGTTCAGCTTGCTCTTGAGCCTGCCGGCGATCACGTCGGCGAGAGTTCCTCCTTTCTCTGAAGACTCATTCGTCAGGAGTTTCTCCCACCTCCAAGATTTCATCTCGGGATACAGGCTGCGCCGGGTCCCGTTCCCTCGCTTCGTGATGTCGTCGAATATTTCGACGTCGGTTCCTCCACCGGCGAGCTTCTCGCTGAGGAGGTTCTTCCCCAGGCATGGTTGGCTCGTCGTCGGAGATGGGAGATGATTCCATTCTTCCCCCGATGAAGAGGACATCAGGGTAGAAAGGAGTTGCTATGGTGACAAGCTTCTTTCTGTCCTTCTTTGAGGGCGAAGGCGCCTGAAGAGCAGCTTGACGGGCCTCTATCCCGCTTGCTTCTTTTTTCCTCATAATCCGTGTCCACTCTTCTATGGATGAGGTGGACAACAGGGTTCTTCGGGTAAATGAATTCTCGGCTTCTGACTTGCAGGAGATAGTCTTCGCCCGGGGCGCTGGAGGTTGAGCTATTTGCTGCCTCGTTCCGGCTTTTTCGGAAATTTTCGGGGAAGGCTTCTTCTCTGATGGATCCGCTATATGACGCAGAATTCCTTCTTCATCTGCCACAGACGAGATGGTCCCGAAGCAGAACACGGATCTAGGGCGGAGAGCAATCTTGTGTTGGAAAATGATGGCCATTGAGCTAGCTTGGATCAGCGACACACCCCCTACCTAGCGAGCCAGCTGTCGGTGTTTGGGACCCGACCGCGCACCCGAGGTTATCCCTCGAGGTGCTTTTGGGTAGGACGGTGTTGCTGATTGTAGCTCGATGGTTCGTGCAAGACGCACGAGAGACGATAGACAATTTTCTATAGGTTCAGGCCGCTTGGAGAGGCGTAACACCCTACTTCCTGGTGTGGATCTTTATGTGGTGGGTTACAGGGGGATTCTCTAGTATGAAGAATGCTAGAGAACCGAGTAGATGGTTGATGAATGTCCTGCCTTCTGATGGGGTGCCCCCTAGGCCTTATATATCCGATCATGGGGCACTTACATATGTGTACGATAACGTTGCATGCCTAAGTAATAGTGAACCGACTGAACTTAACTTCCTACAATCTTGCCGACTTATTCTCCCTTAGTTCCAATGTCCAAGGTGGTTGCATGGGAGAATCAGACCGGAGCTGCGGATAACACTCAAAACCCCGCTAACCGCCTTGGCCCGCGCTTGTTCATTCCCTACGTCGGCCCATTCGGCCAGCAGTTCTCCCCTGGCCCATGAAGGGATGGCCTTGCGAGACAATAAGCCCAAAACCGTTGGTGAGGCCTTCTAACCTTCTAGTGGACCAGGGGGATATCTGTCCCCCACAACCAGGGCTTGCCTTCAAATGCTGGGGCTGTGGGGAGATCTTCTGTGGCAGGCTCGAGAGCTGGCTCCTAGTCTTCCTCGTGGACAACTTGTTCGAGAATGAGCACGTACTCTCCGTTAGCGAGGTTGCAATCTAATGAATGCAATGAGTGAGATATATGTATGCCATGATATGCAATATGGTAGTAAGAGAAATGATTAAATTGATGAAGTAAAGTTAAATCTTACTACGGGCATTTTGGTGGTATACTTAGCCAATTTAAGGTTGAGCTTGGTTAAGTTAAATGGTCAGATTATTTTGGTGCCCCACTAATTTCTTTTTAGTGTCTTAGTGAAGGTTTATTAAGATCCTTCCTGAATTCATTGGGGTGAGATCCATTATTCTTTCTTCTTCTTTTTTCTCTTATGCTTTTAAGGTGGGTTTGAACTACACTATGACTCTATAAATTCCCAAAAGTTCTGTAAAAATTACAATAGCTTCTTACTGGTGTACAACTCTCATTCGCAAAAAGTTAAGGGTTCACTCTATACAAAATTATCAAGTTTTAGGGTAGAGAGGGTGCTTTGAATTACAACTCTCTTCTAACAGTGGGTTATTCCCTAAAGCTTAGTTTTGCTGGAATTTAGGTGTAATAATATGATCTTGTACCAAGTTTTAGCCACTAATACCTATGGGTCATTTTACTGTGATTTTCTAAAGTTCTTGGCCATAGGGTTGCTTTCTACTACCACTATAGTTGAAAAATGTCAAACAACAGATTCCTAATTTTTCCTATCTTCTTTGTGCAAGAGCAATCATTCTAGGATTTGGCAACTTTTTGCTTAAGGAAAAAGGGGTAGAAATTCTTGGATTATATGGTCTTTTTATGGGGTAGGGGGTAATGGGTGTTACCTTACATTTTTAAATAGGTTTCATATTTTTCTCTGGTGGTCTACTTCATCAATAGTTGGTTAAAAATTTATTTGCCTAGCATTGCACAATTTTTGGCTTCCTTATGATTTAATTAGAACATGGGCCAAATCCATATTTTAAATGTGTAACTCACTTATTGTGAAGGTTTGGGGTGTTTATTATTTTTGTAGTGGTGTTCTAGCAGTTAGGAGTCTACTGAATTTTCTTTACCCTTTTTACAGTGGCCCTTGTATTTTTAATCATGGCTTTGCTTGATTTCTTAGTGCCTAATAAATATTTAACCTTGGTCTAGCTCTGGACTAGGGTTCTCTGTATTTTTCCTATGTTCTTTATCAGTTAAGTATACTAGGAAAAATATGTTCCTTCTCTGTTTATTATTTTCCAGTGCTTTTCTTAATTTCTTATGTTTTGGATAGATATGGTTTTAATAGACAATCTGGAGTTATTTTTGTATACTGGGGTGCTTAGTATTTTTAAACAGTGCATATGTTGGGTATGTACCTCCACAAATTTTCTTAAGCCTAGTATAGGAATATTTCTATTGTTCTCTATATTAATAAGGTTTGGGCAGTTTCCTTATTTAATTCAAAACTCTAAAAATTAGTACAAAAAACATGGGGTTCAGTATTTTTGTCTGATAGTTCATAATATTTTGAATCCAACAACATTGGTTTGACTAATTTTGGATAAGTATTTCTCAAGTTATGAATTTCCTAAGATCTCTATTCATTAAAAAGGATTAATCAGAAATGGTTAAATGGAAACTGACTTTGCATCGGGGTCCCTGGCGTGTACTTTCTAAATTCTTTACAGACTAGTCCTCGGGTCACTATTCAAATGTGTCTCTAACACTTCAGAAAACCCCCTGGGGTTTTACTAAACTTAACCCGAGGTCCTTCTCCCAATTAAACAGCGCCCGCGACAGTGGAAAGGGCGGAGGGACTTACCGGCGGTGAGATAGCTCCGGTGAGGTGTCTAGGGAGGTCAAGGAAGTCACGGCGGTCACGTCGATGTGTGGATTGCCATCGGAGGTGGTCGGAGATGGCGGGTCCACGCGCGTAGGCGGGGGAGATCGTCGGCGGTGAGGAATCCGACCTAACCATGGCAAGATAGCTCAGTCCAGTGAGTCGAGAGGCTTCACGGGAGGTCAGGGAAGTTGTAGGCGCAAGGAATTGAAGAATGGTTCACCTGGTAGCTCAATCTACGTGCGGTGGCGGGCGGCCGAAGTCCGGCGACGATGATCTCGCTGTTCCGATGAGGCAGGGCCTGGATCCTTGCTTAGAGAAGCTTCACGGCTCCACGGGGACACTGTCTAGAGGCTCGAGTGAGGCTAGGGGTCTCTAGAAATGGATGGCCGAGACGGCCGGCACTCGGGTGGCTCGGGCGGGCGGCGCAGAGCTCACTGGAGCTAAGGACGGGGTCGGGAGCACCAGTGCGCGCTCTGGCGCCTGGGCACGACGTCGAGCATGAGGCAGCGCAAAGAATGGTCAAGTTCAAGCGCGGATTGGCTCCAAATTTTCATGATTATGGCCATGATCCCATTGAGAGATCTCTTCACCGGACCTTCCTTTGTCATTTATGTGTGCGGCTTATGGGTTTTGTTGATTGGAGCCAAAGATATGGGGTGATCAAATCGGGTTTGTCTCACTGCTGAAATCCCTGACTTGACGTGTCTAGGGCACGAATCTCGATGCCATCTTCTCACACATTACAGATGGGTTAATTTAGCACAACTTTGTCAATGGGGGCTTAAGGACTTGAGCTAGGGATCAAGATGAACGTGCTCGAGTTCTAGGTGAGGGCCAAAATTCAGAAATCTGAATTTTCAGATTTCCCTAGAGAGCTCTCACTTGCATGGCCCTTTTGGGGATTTTAAACAATTATTTTGGCCAAACGTTTCTAATAGCTATTGTAGCTTAATTAGTGTATTTCAACTTTTATAATTTGCCTAAGCCATGATTCCATGTTTTTCATGGTCTTTTTATACCAATTTCCCCCTCTTTACTTAAATGGCCTAATTAAGGTTATTCTAGGGTTTAGACATTTTTCTCACTTGAGGTGCATGATATGATTATGGCATAATCCTTAAGATGAAAAAGACTTAATTAAACCGTTGTTCCTAAATTTGGATGTCTTTTGCTTAATTTGATTCTTATGTGATAATGGTCTTGAGTTAGCACTGAGAAGAAACCCTAAGTAACACTAGGGTGTTACAGGCTGGACGGTGGAGTATCTGTGCTCTTGGTTGGCGTGAACCCATTCTGGTATTGAGAAACCCAGGTGTGAGTTGACATATGCAAGGGTTAAGTGCTACATATGTCGTGTGCTTGGAGATCCCTAGCTGGGTATTAATCGATTCGAATCGCCGTTACTTCTCGGACGTGAAGACTTGGTCACTGACTTACACATAGCATCAAGTGAACTGAAGGGATGATAAAAGATGGCTAGTATAGGCCAAGTGCTTGATCTAGAATAGAAAGAAATCTTGATGCAGGTAACTACTTAACCTGCTAAGTAAAAATGAATTTTTAAGGATCCACTCATAGTAAGCTTTACTTCAAAGAGAGTCTTTGAATATTGATAAGCTTTACCTTGATTCCCAAAAGCCAGCATATCCTTGAGAGTCTTTTTCCTTTGATGGGTAAGACTTGCGAAAGTACACTCCATACTCAGGGTTTTCAAACCCATGTTGTTGTAGGTGATGAACGGTTGAGTTCTGTTGTTTCTGTTCCAAGGTGGTTCCCAAGCAGGAGGATGAAAACTAAGTTTTATTTGGGGAAGGTGTTTTGCCTTCCTATGATGTAATAATAAGTTTACACACTCAAGTATCCGGATATGTAATAACCACTCTTTCTATATTTTTCTTATGAATGTAAATTATGTTATTGTGATCCTTTCCGCTTACTCCTTACTCCGATGATGTGCAATGTCTGCGTAATGGGTTAAGCACCCTTAGGAGATGTGATGGAGATACAAATAACTGAACATGCTGAGTCATTTGCACACCTGCATGACTGTCTGAGGTCCTTAGGACCAGGGCATATGTAGGTGGGCCTAATACCTTGGGAGGTTCCGTGACACGTTATTTTAGTTCAAAATCCTTAGAGGCTTTTTCCTGAACCCCAAAATTATGATTTTGAGGTGTTACAAATTCTACCCCCTTAAAAATAATCTCGTCCTTGAGATTAGTAAGAAAAGGGATGCAACGACTTTGGTTTGTGGTTTACCTTTTAGTTTCTTAATTAGTTCAAAAATCGAAGTTTTTTAAGTACCAATTAACAGGTGCTTTTAAGAAAGCATGGGTATTTTTTTCTTTGATATAAGATAATATATGGTTAGAGTAAGGGTAGGTTCTGATGGAAAGAAAGATTCCACCTCGAATGGTGAATCTTGATTCATCTGAAGATCTGGTTCTACTCATATCCTTCATTGTCGAGGTTGACTTCCTTCGGTCTTGGTGTCTCCATCCAAGATATGGACATGTAGTAAGTTAATTGTGGGTAGGATAGATTTCATGAGGTAGGTTGGTCAGAATCTATGTTTTGTCGTCAGGTTGAAATAGAGGGGTTATGCAACCATTTGATGGGTAAGGTAGTTGCATATGGTAAGGTAGTTGTATATGGTCAAGTTGGTCTAAGGCACCAACATAGGTTAAATCATGTTTATAGGAGTAGGGTCCAATTTATTTCACCAGTATTAACTTGTTAAGTGACTGACATTAGGTTAGATCAGATTAACTATGTTAGGTTAGATCATATTGGATCACATTAATTTAGATGGGGTCTAGATTAAACTTGATATGACTAGACTAGTTTAGTTAGATAGATCTATTAGGGTAAGATGAATCTTATTAGGATAAGTTAGAATCTTTTAAGATAATATGGATTTATGAGTATAAGATAGAATCTTTAAAGATGAGATGGATCTATAAGCTTGATGTTTTAATGGGGGATAATCTAGGTTGTCTAGTTATCTTATGAATATATTTTTATGCCTATATGTATATGTAGATGCAATTGTGGATATTACTCCACAACCCATCACACTCAATTAAAGAACCAAATCAAACAAGGTTCATAAGGACAAGCATTAAAGCGCATAGATACCTATAAAAATACTTTTTTTGTTCCTAAGATTAGGTATTCTATTCCTAAGGGTCACTTTAGGTACATGATTTCAATGTGTGAAATCCACATTTGTCTTTATGAGAGATAAGGTAAGAGTAATCAGAGTAAAGCATCAATAGATGAGAAAAGATTAAGATAAGTTTAGAAAGAATCAGAGTAGCAAAGTTAAGTAGGTAAGGGTTGTCTAGTTCTATCTAGGTTTCGTCCTACAGTCAACATTCCTCTGATACCACTTCTGTCACACCCGAATTTAGGGGTCCAAACCCGGGCACGAATAATCAAATGTGTGCTAGGATCAAGTCTCACACATATGATGACTCATGGTACAGAAACGGATGTCACATCCTTAATATATTATAGAGTTCTATACGAAATATTTAAATAATTATATCATACGAAGAAAACGATCCGACAACCATAGTTGACTAGGAAACGACGGACTAGACCACTCACGAACTCATCACAACATCCTTCATGCGCCTCATCATGTGGTACCTATTCTTGACCTGGGGGATGTGAGTACAGCAAGGGTGAGCTCGCATATGTTCATCGCTCAACAAGTTGTGGGGAATAATGTGCATGAGCTCACTTAGTGGGGGCTCATGTGAAGTGTAAGGCTTACCAAAGGAGATGGTTAAAGCTGAGCATTGCTTTTAGAGTTAGTCAAAATTTTATTAGCAGTTACTAAGTAAAAGTAGATACCAACCCAAATAAGTAAGAGATCAAAATTAACTCAAGATGAAGATATTGTTTATAAGCGATTTTGGGGGGTCTTCTTTCCCGCCGAAGGCCCTCAAGACGAAGACATTGTCTGTAAGCGACAACGTCGAATGCCGAAGCTACAGCCGAAGGACGACAGCTTCGGCTTAAGGTGGCGACCAAGGTCAAACATGATGCTGAGTCAAAGAGGAAAAGACTAATTAATCCCTGACAATTTATGTTACGATTATGTGTACATGTTAAGGTCATAAATGTATTTTTACTCGGGTTGCGTCCTATAACACCCCAGGTGTTACTCAAGGCCCTAGCCCAATGAGCACACTTTAGGCCTCTTACCCTCTATGCTAAATTTAGGAAGTGAAGGCACTAAAAGCTTGGAAAACATGGTTAAGCCAAGTATTGATCATCACCAGAAAGGAACCATAGCCTTCACACAATTTTCATCCATAAACAAGGTTCTGAAACACTAATTCCCCTCTTAAGTCATTAAAGCCTAACCATGGGATTAAAGGAGAAAGATTGGGCAAATGACCAAATCACAAAAGGGAACCTTTACCAAAGATGAAGTATATTAGTAAATCTACAAAATGTATTAAGAGAGGTATTACAAAAAGGCCCAACAAAAACCTCAAAACTATTCACCAAGTGGGAGCACAGTAGAGCCATTCAAAAATTCTCTAAGTCCCCAAAACCACCCCTAGCCCAAAGATCAAAAGTGTTCACCTTTGTGCTGGCACAAAAACCAGTTGGATCAAATAGCAAAAAGTGGCCAAATTACCCAAGACACATCCCTGAAAAATTTGAATTCAAACCGAGGTCGTTTGACATGGTTTGACATCGGTTTTGTCACTGGTGAACAGTGCAGACATACAAGATTTGGCGCCCACATATCTTGTGATCTAGGGCAGATCTTCCATTGGAACTTACACAAACTAGCTAGCCCTAGGTGCCAGGAATATATCTTGCACAAGACATTTGGTAAGATTCACACGTTTTGGAGCTCTACTGGCGCAAGAACTCGGGTAGATGAACACGACCACGTGTTCGACGCGTCCTAGCGTGCCAGAGCACGCCCTTGGCGCTTCGCCCACGCGCGTAGTGTAACACCCCTGGTGTTACTGCTACTAAAACTTGAGCATGACATCATAAACATTGGCATTGCATATGTTTGACACACCTAGAGTGCATTCACTAGGTAAAAATTTCCAACAAGTTGTATTGTTCTAGTGTTTTGCAAATAGAACCCTGGAATAGGGGACTTAACCCTAAATGGGGTTTAAAGGGGTAAAACATGACCCAAATTGAGAAAACCCTAAGGTTTAAGTAAAACAATCATAAAATGTTCCTAAGAATGAACTTGAATTACATTTATACCCTTGAGATACCAGAAACCCTAATTGAAACCCTGGAAAACCCTAAATCCAAACCCTAGGGGCCTATGTGCAAAACAATGCATATTTGGACTAAAGTGTAAAAACTACAATGTTAAAGCATATAAAGTCACATGGTTCACATTTATGAAGATTTACAAGCCAAACCCTAAGCTTTGGACAAATTTGCAGAAACACCCCAATGGTGATTCCACTCTAAATCTGAAAAACAGTGTTATGGGCTCAACTTTTGAGCCTTGTAACTTTTAAATTCTAGGGTTTTTGCCCTAGGTCACCACATCAAACTTGTAGACCAAACAAAGGAGAACAACTTTGCTTAAGAGTGTAAGCATAGTTGTTAAGAGAAATTGGGAGATAATTAAGCCCAAAGTTGGGCTGTCAGACTGATCAATTCTGAATCTCAGACTATCAGTTGCCTGGGTCCAAGTTTAGGAGACATTTCGACCATGATCCATTGAGAATTTACCTAGGTTTGATATAGCAAAGTTGGAGATGGTATATTGGTCTACAACTTTGGTACAGAGGGTTGATAAAGTTCTCGTCCAAAATCTAGAGAAATTAAGACCTGAAGTCACTCTGTCAGATTAATCTGACTGAAATTCGCCATGGTACAGTATACTCCCAACTGAAACAGATCACGGTTCACCCCCCTGTTCATCGCCGGTGATCCGTCGTCGTTGATCGATTGCTCGTCGCGATTCGTGCGCTGTGGTCAGCAAATAAGATCAGCCAAATAAAAATCTCGGCATCAGATCAACTTGCGCTAAGCTTGACGTACCCCCCCAGCCGTCGGTCGATCGGATAATTCTCACCACCGTCGTGCTGTCGCCGTTGCACGCCACGTGCCTAAGCGCTGGACTTCATCGTGGTGACTCACTGGATTGCATGTCCGGCGATCACCGGAGTAAGCGCCACGGTGAAAGCCACCCACCCCTTGCCCTAGTATTCTTGTTTCCCTCCGGCCGCCGCGCGTCATCACCTAAATTCGCGGCCACCGCTCGAGGGCTCTATAAATTGACCTCGCACGTAGCTCCGTCAGGTAGTCAAGCAACTCCTACATCAATCTGTGCCCTGAATTATCCACCCGAGAGCTTCAATTTGGGATTTCCCCCAAATCCACCAAGAACACCGTGCGGTGTGTGCTCCCCGTGGTCAGCCTATTCCAGGTGAATTCATACTCCTTTGTTGATTGTTCTAGCATCCCTAGGCTCTCCTAAAACTCCTCGAACCCTTTAATTGTACTAGACTGCCATGAATCACCGAGAACGCGCTCATCGGTCCGCAATGTCCACGGTCACCGTGGCCAGAACAAACCATGTGGCTAATGATGAAATTGTGTTGGGGGAAATGGTCGGGATAGGTCCGATTTCGTGTCCGCTGCTCGGGAGCGCCGGTCATTGCCCCGTTCGGCCAGTCTGCAAGCTCGCCGAAGCTTCCCCGCGCTCACCGTCGTTGAGGACCTGGCGCGGTAAAGGAATAGAAACCGAAGGACCCCCGTGTAAACTGTAAGTGACACAGAGTAATAGGAACCGAACCCAACTCCAGTTAGCCAAAACCCCAAGGGCGTTTCTTCAAAGCTTCCACCGCGGGCACGGGCGCGCGACCCTGTTCCCTGTATGCTGGGCTGACTGGGCTAAAATTGGCCAGTACTGTTGCTAGTTTTTCCTTTTCTTTTTCTTCTAGGGCCAAATAAATTCTAGGAAATTGTAGAAAAATCCTAAAAATATCAAACCAATTTTCCTAGACTTCGTATTTTCATAGTATTTAATAAAAATATTTTCATGATTTTTGGATTAAATAAAGAATTTTGGGGTATTTAAAATAGCCTAAAGCATTGTTTCTGGATTTTTAGAAAATAGATGATAATCCCAAAAATGCCCAAACTTTTTATATGATCTCTACACATTATTTACAAGCCTTGGGTAGAGTTTGGTTTGATTTGAACCTTGTTTGATACTTAGAACCCAAAACCCCCACCCCTGCTTTTGAATTCCATTTCTGACTGCGGAAACCCTAGTTTTCCGGAGAACCGTGAAGGAAAATTGTATTCAAGAACCTTAGATAATAAATTCTTATTATCCTTGCACTCTCATGAGCATTTCATGGCATACATTCTTATATACATATATATGGTTATCTTTAGAAAACGAAGAAGAAATCGAAGTAACTGAAGAGAAGACATCACCACCACCTTCGGAATCTCAGGCAGGAAACTGTTTCTACCTTGATATCTGCGGGTCCGAGCCTAACTCACCTATCGACAAAGGCAAGCCCCGGTGCATTTGCCACCTTCCTTGATGTTTTTAAAATCTTTCTCACTTAATTAATGCATTAGGTGATAGGAGTTGACTGCTTAAACAATTCCTGCATTACCTTCCTTGAATTTGATTATCTTCCTTGAAACCCTGTTTCCACAAAAGGTTTTTACTATGCTTAGTATTGCTCTAGCAAAATAAAATGTTTTGTTTTACAAAAAAATGATTGGCAAAGTGGGAAGGATGTTTTTGAAAATAAAACTTGATGGTGGATCCATCATGGCCTTGATGGGTTCAACATCGGAAAAGATGTACCTCTGCCAGGTACCAAGCTTTGGGTTTAAAATGATTAAGCTGAGACCAGGCGGGTGACTTGCACGAGAAGGAAGAGTCTCGGTGTAGTGTCTCCGTCTAAGTCGATTAAGGACCGTCTCGATGTAGGCCTGCTGACCGAGGACCCTTTAATTGGTCACATGCCTCGTTATGGGTAAGCCTTGCCTCGGGCAGACTAAGGCCAGAATAAGATAACACGGAATGGGCGTGGAGCGGTGGCGAGAGTAGCGTGTACCCTCCGTGGCAAGAGGCTGGACGGTGGTGTATCTGTGCTCTCAGTTCGCGTGAATCTGATCTAGTCTTAAGAACCCTGGTGGCGGGTTGACATATGCAAGGGTTAAGTGCTACATATGTCGTGTGATTGGAGATCCTCAGCTGAGTATAATCGATTCGTTTTGCCGTACCTCCGCGGTTATGGAGACTTGGCCACTGACCTATACGTAGAACTCCAGTAAAGATGAAGGACTTGTTAAGAAATTGGCTAGTGCAGGTTAAGTGAATGAACTAGGTTAGAAAGAACTCTAGATACAGGTAATTTTACCTAACTTGACAATAAAATTGGATTTTTAAGGATCCACTTTTAGTAAGCATTTATGCAAAACAGAGTCTTTGATCATTGAGAAACCTTACCTTGACTCCCTTATAACCAGCATATCCTTGAGAGTCTTTTCTTTAGTCGGGTAAGACTTGCTGAGTAATCTCATACTCAGGGTATTATTCCCTATTGTTTTTAGGTGAGGAAGCAGCAAATTTTTGTTGCTTTTGTACCAAGGTGGTGCCAAATGAAGAAAAACAAGAATGAAGCTGCGGGAGGACCTAGTCCTCCATAAAAACTTTTATGTAAGAACTTATCGGGAGGAGTTTTTACCTCCTTTGGTATTGTAATAATAAGTACTCTGCACTCGTGTTTATACGCTGGTCTGTAATAACTAACTTGATCTTACTTTCAAATAAATGTAAGTTTATGTAATTGCTTCCGCATTTCTGTATCTCTGATGGTCTGTAATGTCTGCGTGACGGGTGAAATGCTCTTGGGAAAGGTAAAAAAAGCAGATACCGAACTTTTCAAGTAATTCAGGGGCACCTACAGGGTTGTTTGAGGTCCGTTGGACAAGGACAACTGTAGGTGGGCCTAATAACTTGGGAGGTTCCGTCACAGCTGGTATCGAAGCGAAGCCCTTCTCTACAGATATTATGAGGCATCTTCAAAAGGATTTTCTATAGACTTATCTAGAAAAAGATTTCTTCCATTCTTACCTCTTTTATCTGAAGAATCTATATGAAAGACCAGATAGGAAGAGTGCAATGTATAGAAGGTATGAATCAACTAAGGTTGGTTCTGCAATGATACATGCATCATGCTAAGAGTTATACTAATAAAATTTCCCCCTTAGAGAAATGCCGCCACGAACGAGGAAAACTGCGTGCAAGTCAACTGGCCCAATTGGGGTACCCTGGCATCAACTCGCTCCCAGACATGACGATAGTAGTAGCGGGAGTAACGATCCGATTGGGGATCTTGAAGCCCGAGTAAATCAGCTTCAAGCAGAGCTTCAACGCAGGACGAACATATGGCTCGCGGATGGCAATAGAATAAATGAATTAAGAAGCCACATCCGCCGCCTGCAGGATCAGCTCGCTGATCGAGACTTAGCGCTTGACTGGGCGGTTCAGTCTCGTTCGCTTGCCTGGGCTAAGGAAGCAAAGGCTCGAGCCCAAGTCGAAGAACTTAGCTCAGCTATTGATAATCTGCAAGCATATTGCAATACCCTACATGAAGAAGTTCATGTACTGTATTCGCAATTACACCCCAGCGTAACTGCAAATCCTGTCGAGGCAGAAGCCGGACCTTCTCATGAAGCTGGAGAAGCTTTTGTTGGTGAACTGGACCTCTTCAGGCCCCCTCCCTCCATGAAGTTGGTCGACGAATGGTCTCCCACGCCCGACAGTGAAGCTACTAAGAGTGATAGGAAGTAGGAATAATATAGTTGTAAAATTAGTAGTGTTATTGTATAATGGGTACTGTACTCCTGTTGTATAAATTTGAGTCTGTAACATTACTCTTTTTAGTAATGTAAATTGGATGGTTTTTCTTTGGCATATTATATTTGTTTCCAAATGTTTGTTGCCACAGATGCCGTCCAAGACCCGATCACAAGATGCAGCCGGAACCTCCAGTGGGAGGGAGTCCACCCCGAATCCACCTCCAGTCCCTCCCACACTTGCCGAGGCTATCGCCGCCTTAGTAAATGCAACCGCGGATAATACTCGTTTCCTACGGGAAATAGCGGGTCAGCAATTTCAGCAACAAGGCGGACGGGGTTATCTGCAAGGACCCCGTGAGACATCCTATTTAGACTTCTCTGAAACGTGTCCACCGCTGTTTGTCAAAGCCGAAGACCCCTTAGAGGCAGACGAATGGATTCGTGTCATCGAGCAAAAGTTTGGACTTCTACGATGTTTTAAAACCCAGAAGCCCTTGTTTGCAGCCCAGCAACTGCGCGGCCCTGCCAGCACCTGGTGGGGAAATTTTATGGCCGTTCAACCGGCCAATCATCAGATAACATGGGAAGAATTTAAGTTGGCCTTCCGCGAACATTACATACTAGAAGGTGTACTTTACCTGAAACAAGAATAATTTATGAAGCTGAAGCAAGGAGGGGATACTGTTAATCAGTATCTCAATAAATTTAATCACCTGTCACAGTATGCAATCGATCAAGTTAATACTGATCTGAAGAAGAAGAATTGTTTCATGCGAGGACTGAATGACAGGATGCAAAGAAAAATGGCTACTTGCATTGACCTTACCTACGGAAGGGCTGTGAGCACAGCACTGGCAGTCGAATCCAAATATGCAAGTTCTGGAAAGATTAAGGGGAGTGGAGGAAACAGGCCTACTCAGGGCCCTGAAAAGCAGCAACGGTTTGTTATCCGGCCTGTTAATCAGGGTCGTTCTTCAGCACGTCCACCCTCCTTCCCATTTAAACTGCCAGTATTCATCCGTCCCAACAGTGCCCCTACAACAACAAGTCAGCCGGGTGCCCCTGGCACTCGATTCCCTGCTCTTCCCAGTTCATCGACAGGATGTTTCAATTGTGGAAAATCTGGGCATTTTATCAAAGATTGCCCTTATCCAAAGCAAAACAAGTCAAACAATCCACAAGGATCTGGGAATTCATCTCAAGCCAAGGGAAATATTATGGGCAAAAATACAAAGAAGACGAGACGCATACACTATAAACAAGTTGTCACAACCGGCTTTAAGGAACAAAGCCAGGTGCATCTCATACATGCGCCAAGAAGACAACATATATAATAACAGAGTGCATAGAGATAAATGTCACAATAATCAGAGTATTTAATACATAGCGGAAGACTTACAAAAATAAAAGATAAATATAACACGAACTAAGGATCGTTGGCGCCAATGTCGACTGAGAAACGCCACCTAGATCAGATCAAACTCCTCGATACTTGACTCCACTTGAAACCACCTGTTCTTCTCCTGTGGGGGGGGTGTGAGACAGCAAGGGTGAGCTCACACATGTTCATCGCTCAACAAGTTGTGGGGAATAATGTGACATGAACTCACAAAGGTGGGAGTTCATGAAGTGTAAAGCTGATCAACAATAGAGGTTAAAGCTGAGCATTGCTTTTATAAGTTGGTCAAAATTTTATTAGCAGTTACTAAGTGTAAGTGAATACCAAACCATAATAAAATAATAGAACAAAATTAATAACAAATCCCATGCAAATGCAAATGACAAATTGAGTTTAGGTTCCATAATTTAATCATCGGAGAGTCCTGAGCCGCTCATGACCGTGAGCTCGGCTAGTATACCAGTTTTACACTCTGCAGAGGTTGTACCCTTTACCCACAAGTCGTGTTTCCCATGTCGCCAGGGTTAGCTAGGCCCTTAGACACTACCAAGGTGAATGGCTAGGGATCCACTACGAGGCCTTTACAAAGTTCCACTAGCTTCCGAAAACCCGCTACATTTTATGGAAAGTTCCAATGCAGGGTTCCTGGCTGACCGCCATCGCAGCAAAATCAACCAGGGACCTCCCTACACTGACCACTCCCCTACTGCCCTTGCCCCTTTCGGGTAAGGTAGTCTTCCACTAGCTTTCCTAATTAGTCAGCCAAGGGGTCCCATTCCTCCCTTGTGGTGGCACGTGGTTCTCAAGTTAAGCTCCATGTTCCAATTAACAATAACATAATGATCTTGACATGAACATAAATAGAATAACAAAATAACTGGAACATGGATATAATAAATGATTATCCCAAAACCATATAAAGCAATAGCAAAAACTACCCATGTGATTCAGGGGCAAACAAGGTAGTGAGATAAACAATCTAGGGTGACCTATTGGGTCCCATCAAAATTAAACCTATGCATGGTAAATGATTATAAAGAACATTATTGGGTAACAAAAGTGAATCAAGGGCACAACTTGCCTGGCACTTGAGATTCCAGGTACCAACTTGCTTTTCAGATGACACGTGTCCTCGTGCTAGTCGTAGCAATACAAACAAACATGGTATAGATAAAATTAACATCACACCAAACATAAGAATATACTGCATAATAATGATCTACGCGACGTTACGAGATCGTAGAAACAAGAACCACTAAATTCGGAGTTGCGGTTACCAAGTTATGAATTTCGGAAATTATTTAGTGCTTAGAATAGATTAATCCAAATGAATAATTTTAATTCAAGTTTCATGGCTAAACAGTGTTACTAGTTGGTAGACAATATTAATACAAAATTATTGCAACTGGAATGACTCAATTTGGAGCTAAAATGAATTTTATATGAATTTCTCAAGTTTCTAGAATTGTTTTTGTACTAAAAACTAATTTCTATAATTATTTCTCTATTTTTAATCCCTTCTGGACTGGGCCTCGAATTCCAGAAAAACCAGGGGCTAGCACGTAAGTTTTCCCGAGACTCAGAACACAGTGAACGTGGACGGTGGGTTTATTTTGTGAAAACAGAGGGTCTCTTTATGAAGTTTGCCACGCGAAGGGGTATTGTAGAATCTGAGTCACACGATTAGGATCCTGCGGCCCGGATTAGATGTACCCAAAACGAATCGGTATGTGCGATTCTGAGCCTCAGATCAAAGATCAACGGCTCCCATTCTGACTCACTGAGATCAACACGCGACCCTTGGATTCTAGATTTACGGCTGTGGCCACTTAGGCCGAAGAGGTATCCTGCGCTCAATCTTGACCGTTGATCTACATCTATGCGGTAGGGAAATAGCAAGGGCGCAATCTGATCCTGGCCGTACAAGCCGGATCTAATGGCCCCGAGCCTATCGTCTACCTTCGGCTCTGGCGCACGCGCGCCACTCCGACGACCGGACACCCCCCGACGGCAAACCGAGTACCATCCCATGCGTGCAACCGAAGGAAACTTTGCGGAGCACAGAGAGGGAACTCACCGCACCAGAGACGAACAGGCTAACGCCACTGCTGTGGAGACGCAGCGCACGATGCCACCGCTGTGCCACGACGAGACGTAGTCGCGAGGTCCCGACGAGCACTGGACGGCTTGGCAGGACGATGTCACCCGCGCAATGTGCTCCGATGA
The DNA here is from genome assembly GCA_029449295.1 of Zea luxurians. Taxonomy (NCBI): domain Eukaryota; kingdom Viridiplantae; phylum Streptophyta; class Magnoliopsida; order Poales; family Poaceae; genus Zea; species Zea luxurians. Next base: position 10,092,257 of record JAOPSE010000033.1, on the reverse strand, counting down.
TCAGCAGGGGCATCGCAATGACCCGACGACGTTCAATTACCTCACAGCACTCAACTTCATCATATGAATCCCTCACCTCTCCAGTACTTCGCTAGGCAATGGTGGTTCGCCGGGTCGGATAAAGGAGGGGGAGGGCTCGATTTGTTTATAGCCTAAGCCAAGGATGGGCTCGGTCAGACTTAACCCAGGGTTCCAGCGCGGATTACGGAGAATCAGTTGCGCTGGCGCGTCGGGTGGTTAGCTCCGTCCATGGAGCGATATACGCGCGAGGAAGACGACCGACTCAACGGGCCCACATGGCGGCGAGCGTGAGAGAACAGGGGCTGACTGGGATTCGGGTCCCAACTGTCGGCACGGGAACACAGCGACATCACAGTGGCATGCTGTTAGCTGGGTCGGGCGCACACAGTTTGGTGGGCCGAGCGCACTGGAATCGGCCCAAGCGAGTTTGTTTATTTTTTTTCTTTTCTTTCCTTTTATCTTTTTCTTTTAATTTCTAGAATTCAAATTTGAACCCAATTTTAAATGTGAACTTATATTCATTTGAAATGTACAAATTGAACCCAATAGTATGGGTGGTTTAACTATTTATATATATATTTCTTCATTTTTGTATATAATTTCTCTTTCTCTTCTCTAAACTTCAATCTGAAAATTAGGGTTGAATCTTCAAATTTGGATTTTTAATATACTTCTTTTTACATTATTTTTATATTGTCACAAGATGCACACAAAAATAAAGATCTCACCATGATGCAATGATTTAGTGGCATATATTTTATAATTATCTGTTTTAAAATAGGGTGTTCACATGTGATGGCAAAAAAAGTTCAGACTCCCACATAGATAAAGTGAACTTGTTTCTCTCTTTGATATTAGCTCTTACAAATTACAAATCGAGTATTACAAATCCTACCCCCCTTAAAAAGAATCTCGTCCTCGAGATTTAGGAAGGACTAGGGAAAAGATGGGGAAAATCTATGCTTAAGCTCTTCTTCTCTTTCTCATGTTGCTTCATCTTCTCCATGGTGACTCCATTGCACTTTACATTTCTTAATAACCATATTGCTTGCGACTCGAGTCAAAGTATCCAAAATCTTGATCGGGTACTCCGTGTAAGTCAACTCACCCTGAACACCGAGCTCTTCCATTGGTAACTGTTCCTCAGGGACACGGAGACACTTCTTAAGTTAAGACACATGAAATACATTATGTACATCAGATAGATTATCTGGTATCTCGAGTTGATAGGCCATCTCTCCAACTCACCTACAACTCAGAATGGTCCAATAAAGCGAGGGGACAATTTGCTCTTAACTTTAAATCTCTTCATTCCACGAAGTGGTGACACCTTGAGGTACACATGATCACCTTCCTCAAATTCCAGTGGTCTTCTTCTATTATCTGCGTAGCTCCTTTGCCTGGTTTGAGCTACCCTCAAATTCTCTCAAATTATACGAACTGTTCTTCTGCTTCTTGAATCAGTTCAGGCCCAAAGAACTGTCTCTCTCCAGTCTGATCCCAATATAGAGGAGTCCTGCATTTCCTGCCATACAGAGTCTCGAACAGTGACATCTTTAGACTGGCCTGTTAGCTATTATGAGAACTCAGCATAAGGTAGACTCTTGTCCCAACTACTACCATGTTGAAGGGCACAAGCTCTCAACATGTCCCCCAATACTTGATTAGGCCTTTTAGTCTGTCCATCAGTCTGAGGATGATAGGCCAAACTAAAATTCAACTTCGTACCCATATTCTCATAAAACTTTTCCAAATTCTGGAGGTAAACTATGATCCTCTATCTGATCTTCTTTGGTACACCGTGTAGAGACACAATCCGAGCCATATATCACTCTACCAATTGAGATACCTTATAAATAGTCTTGACCGGAATAAAATTAGCCACTTGGGTCAGTCTGTCCACAATCACCCATATATCATCATATCCTTTCTGGGTGCGAGGCAATCCAGTAATGAAATCCATACCAATCTCTTCCCACTTCCACTCAGGTATTTTTAGTGGGTGCAGTAGTCCAGCGGGCCTTTGGTGTTCAGCCTTAACTCTTTGACATACATCGCACATAGCCACATGTGCAGCCACATCTCTCTTCAATCCATACCACCAGTATTTCTGCTTCAAATCCTGATACATCTTGATACTCCCAGGATGAATAGAACAATCCGAGTCATGGGCCTCCCTCAATATAGTCTCACGAAAACTATCAATCTCAGGAACACATATCTGATCCTTGAACCATACCATGCCTTGCTCATCTTTCGTGAATTCCAGACCTCGACCTTCAGTAATTAGATCCTCAATCTCTTGTATCTTAGCATCACCAATTTGTCCTTTGCGGATTTTTTGCTCCAAAGTAGATTCTGCATTAATAGTAACTCCTTTAGTGTGAGTAACTATCCCCAGGTTAAGTCTCCTGAAATCCTCAATAATCTCATGAGGTAGCTGGGCAACAACAGCTGAATGAACATGCTCCTTTCGACTCAAGGCATCTGTAACCAAATTTGCCTTGCCCGGGTGATAGTGAATTTCCAAATCATAATCCTTAATAAGCTCCAACCAACAACGTTGCCTAAGGTTGAGATCCTTCTATGTGAATATATACTTCAAACTCTTGTGATCCATGTATACTTGACACTTGGTTCCCATAATATAATGTCTCCAAATCTTAAGTGCATGCACAACGGCTGCCAATTCCAAGTCATGAGTGGGGTAGTTCAATTCATGTTTCCACCACTGACGAGACGCGTAAGCGATCACATGTCCTTCTTGCATGAACACACATCCTAAGCCTTGGCCACATGCATCACAATAAATATCAAATTCCTTCTGTAGATCTGGCATAACCAACACTGGTGGTAATATCAATCTCTTCTTCAATTGATCAAAGCTGTCTTGGCACTTCTCGTCCCACTTAGATTCTCTTTCCTTCTCCAGAAGTGAGGTCATAGGCTTAGCGATCTTAGAAAATCCTTTAATAAATCTCCGATAATATCCCACGAGTCCTAAGAAACTCGGAATCTCCGTGACTGTAGTGGGTACTCTCCACTCCATTATCTCCTTAACCTTAGCAGGATCCACTGATATTCCTCCATTAGAAATAATATGTCCAAGAAATGGCACCTCGCCAACCCAAAACTCGCATTTGCTAAACTTGGCGTAGAGTTGATTATCCCGTAGCTTTTATAGCACCAATCTCAGATATTTCTTGTGATCACTATCACTCTTAGAATAAATAAGAGTATCGTCGATGAAAACCACGACGAATCTGTCCAAATCATGAACACCTTATTCTTCAGATCCATAAAATAGGTTGGTGCATTAGTTAGTCCAAATGACATAACGGTGAACTCATATAAACCATATCGAGTCGAGAAATCCGTCTCGGGAATATACGATGACCTAATCTTCATTTGATGGTATCCCGATCAGAGATCAATCTTCGAGAATACCCTTGCACCTCTCATCCGATTAAGTAAATCCTCAATGCAGGGTAATGGACACTTATTCTTCACAGTGATATCGTTAAGGGACCTATAATCCATGCACATCCTTTGTGATCCATCTTTCTTTTGTACAAACAGAACCGACGCTCCACAAGGTGAAGAATCCGAACGAATGTACCCAGCCTCTTGTAACTCTGTTAATTGCTTCTTAAATTCCTTTAGTTCTTCTACGAACATCTTGTATGGCCGTTTAGAAATAGGGGCAGTCCCAGGTAAGAGATCAATGATCAACTCAACTTCAAATCTTTGTCCTTTGGAACTGGTGAGTTCTATGGTTCCCTTAGCATAGTGTATATACTGCCTTTGCCTTTCTTAACCATGACATACCAAGGACCAAGTCTATACAGCTCTCTTCTAACAGTATAGGGGTAGCCCATCTGGGCTAGAAACACAGGGTAAGAAAGGAAGAATTGTAGACAAGGCGAGTAATTACGAGGAATGTTACTACGATTGATTTATTAGCTAAGTGGATTAGTGTGTTATCCACTAAAGCTTACACAATACCTTATGGTGGTACATGCTAAGATGCCCAACTATAATGTTGCAATCAATCAAAGAAGCAAATCAGGCATTGATCATCAGAACAATCAACCAACATTTTTAATAGAGAAAATAGTTTTAATTTTGTCTTAGGCTTCCTATCTCAAAAAAAAGTTCATAGTTGTAGGATTCCAAAGTGTGAAATCCATCTTGTCTTGAAGTAGAAAAGATAAGAATAATAAGAGTAAAACAGTAGAAGGTGAGACATGATCAAGATAAGTATAGAGAGAATCAGAGTAAGGTAAGTCTAGAATGAATCAGAATAAGATAAGTAGGTAAGGGTTGTCCATTTCTATCTAGGTTTCGTCCTACAGTCAACATTTCCTCTGATACCACTTCTGTCACACCCGGCTTTAAGGAACAAAGCCAGGTGCATCTCATACATGCGCCAAGAAGACAACATATATAATAACAGAGTGCATAGAGATAAATGTCACAATAATCAGAGTATTTAATACATAGCGGAAGACTTACAAAAATAAAAGATAAATATAACACGAACTAAGGATCGTTGGCGCCAATGTCGACTGAGAAACGCCACCTAGATCAGATCAAACTCCTCGATACTTGACTCCACTTGAAACCACCTGTTCTTCTCCTGTGGGGGGGTGTGAGACAGCAAGGGTGAGCTCACACATGTTCATCGCTCAACAAGTTGTGGGGAATAATGTGACATGAACTCACAAAGGTGGGAGTTCATGAAGTGTAAAGCTGATCAACAATAGAGGTTAAAGCTGAGCATTGCTTTTATAAGTTGGTCAAAATTTTATTAGCAGTTACTAAGTGTAAGTGAATACCAAACCATAATAAAATAATAGAACAAAATTAATAACAAATCCCATGCAAATGCAAATGACAAATTGAGTTTAGGTTCCATAATTTAATCATCGGAGAGTCCTGAGCCGCTCATGACCGTGAGCTCGGCTAGTATACCAGTTTTACACTCTGCAGAGGTTGTACCCTTTACCCACAAGTCGTGTTTCCCATGTCGCCAGGGTTAGCTAGGCCCTTAGACACTACCAAGGTGAATGGCTAGGGATCCACTACGAGGCCTTTACAAAGTTCCACTAGCTTCCGAAAACCCACTACAGTTTATGGAAAGTTCCAATGCAGGGTTCCTGGCTGACCGCCATCGCAGCAAAATCAACCAGGGACCTCCCTACACTGACCACTCCCCTACTGCCCTTGCCCCTTTAGGGTAAGGTAGTCTTCCACTAGCTTTCCTAATTAGTCAGCCAAGGGGTCCCATTCCTCCCTTGTGGTGGCACGTGGTTCTCAAGTTAAGCTCCATGTTCCAATTAACAATAACATAATGATCTTGACATGAACATAAATAGAATAACAAAATAACTGGAACATGGATATAATAAATGATTATCCCAAAACCATATAAAGCAATAGCAAAAACTACCCATGTGATTCAGGGGCAAACAAGGTAGTGAGATAAACAATCTAGGGTGACCTATTGGGTCCCATCAAAATTAAACCTATGCATGGTAAATGATTATAAAGAACATTATTGGGTAACAAAAGTGAATCAAGGGCACAACTTGCCTGGCACTTGAGATTCCAGGTACCAACTTGCTTTTCAGATGACACGTGTCCTCGTGCTAGTCATAGCAATACAAACAAACATGGTATAGATAAAATTAACATCACACCAAACATAAGAATATACTGCATAATAATGATCTACGCGACGTTACGAGATCGTAGAAACAAGAACCACTAAATTCGGAGTTGCGGTTACCAAGTTATGAATTTCGGAAATTATTTAGTGCTTAGAATAGATTAATCCAAATGAATAATTTTAATTCAAGTTTCATGGCTAAACAGTGTTACTAGTTGGTAGACAATATTAATACAAAATTATTGCAACTGGAATGACTCAATTTGGAGCTAAAATGAATTTTATATGAATTTCTCAAGTTTCTAGAATTGTTTTTGTACTAAAAACTAATTTCTATAATTATTTCTCTATTTTTAATCCCTTCTGGACTGGGCCTCGAATTCCAGAAAAATCAGGGCCTAGCACGTAAGTTTTCCCGAGACTCAGAACAGAGTGAACGTGGACGGTGGGTTTATTTTGTGAAAACAGAGGGTCTCTTTATGAAGTTTGCCACGCGAAGGGGTATTGTAGAATCTGAGTCGCACGATTAGGATCCTGCGGCCCAGATTAGATGTACCCAAAACGAATCGGTATGTGCGATTCTGAGCCTCAGATCAGAGATCAACGGCTCCCATTCTGACTCACTGAGATCAACACGCGACCCTTGGATTCTAGATTTACGGCTGTGGCCACTTAGGCCGAAGAGGTATCCTGCGCTCAATCTTGACCGTTGATCTACATCTATGCGGTAGGGAAATAGCAAGGGCGCAATCTGATCCTGGCCGTACAAGCCGGATCTAATGGCCCCGAGCCTATCGTCTACCTTCGGCTCTGGCGCACGCGCGCCACTCCGACGACCGGACACCCCCCGACGGCAAACCGAGTACCATCCCATGCGTGCAACCGAAGGAAACTTTGCGGAGCACAGAGAGGGAACTCACCGCACCAGAGACGAACAGGCTGACGCCACTGCTGTGGAGACGCAGCGCACGATGCCACCACTGTGCCACGACGAGACGTAGTCGCGAGGTCCCGACGAGCACTGGACGGCTTGACAGGACGATGTCACCCGCGCAATGCGCTCCGACGATCAGCAGGGGCATCGCAATGACCCGACGACGTTCAATTACCTCACAGCACTCAACTTCATCATATGAATCCCTCACCTCTCCAGTACTTCGCTAGGCAATGGTGGTTCGCCGGGTCGGATAAAGGAGGGGGAGGGCTCGATTTGTTTATAGCCTAAGCCAAGGATGGGCTCGGTCAGACTTAACCCAGGGTTCCAGCGCGGATTACGGAGAATCAGTTGCGCTGGCGCGTCGGGTGGTTAGCTCCGTCCATGGAGCGATATACGCGCGAGGAAGACGACCGACTCAACGGGCCCACATGGCGGCGAGCGTGAGAGAACAGGGGCTGACTGGGATTCGGGTCCCAACTGTCGGCACGGGAACACAGCGACATCACGGTGGCATGCTGTTAGCTGGGTCGGGCGCACACGATTTGGTGGGCCGAGCGCACTGGAATCGGCCCAAGCGAGTTTGTTTATTTTTTTTTCTTTTCTTTCCTTTTATCTTTTTCTTTTAATTTCTAGAATTCAAATTTGAACCCAATTTTAAATGTGAACTTATATTCATTTGAAATGTACAAATTGAACCCAATAGTATGGGTGGTTTAACTATTTATATATATATTTCTTCATTTTTGTATATAATTTCTCTTTCTCTTCTCTAAACTTCAATCTGAAAATTAGGGTTGAATCTTCAAATTTGGATTTTTAATATACTTCTTTTTACATTATTTTTATATTGTCACAAGATGCACACAAAAATAAAGATCTCAGCATGATGCAATGATTTAGTGGCATATATTTTATAATTATCTGTTTTAAAATAGGGTGTTCACATGTGATGGCAAAAAAAGTTCAGACTCCCACATAGATAAAGTGAACTTGTTTCTCTCTTTGATATTAGCTCTTACAAATTACAAATCGAGTATTACACAAGTGGCCACCACACCGGATGGTGAACCAGTCATGATGGGTACGTTCCTTGTGGCCAATCATCCCGCAGTTATTCTCTTTGATTCTGGTGCTTCGCGTACATTTATCAGCAAGAAATTTGTGGAGCAACATTGCATTTCATAAATGAATCAAAAGAGGGGTTTAAAATTCAGTCACCTGGGGGACAAATCTTTACTAGAGAAGTGGCCTATCAAGTGCCCGTAACATTGGCCGGACGGGACTTTTCTACTAATATGATAGTTCTGAAAGGCCAAGACATAGATGTGATTTTGGGCATGAATTGACTGGCCCGACATAAAGCAACCATCAACACTGATCAGAGAACCATCAGGTTGAGTCATAATCAAGAAGAAATTCTCTTGTCTATCCCCATTCCAACCAAAATTACTGGCAGAGTTTATGAAGCTATTATACCGGAAGTCAAGGATATTCCGGTATTATGCGAGTTCCCAGATGTCTTTCCAGAGGATTTGCCTGGATTGCCACCCGAGAGAGATGTAGAGTTTGTAATCGAATTGAAGCCCGGTACGGCTCCCATTTCTCGAAGATCATACCGTATGCCTCCAAATGAGCTGGCGGAACTGAAGATTCAGTCGCAAGATCTACTATCGAAAGGATTCATCCGACCAAGCTCGTCACCATGGGGTTGTCCTGCCATATTCGTCAAGAAGAAGGATCAAACTTTACGGATGTGTGTGGATTATCGACCCCTAAATGAGGTCACTATCAAGAACAAGTACCCTCTTCCGTGAATTGACATTCTATTTGATCAACTGACCGGGGCGAGGGTATTCTCCAAGATTGATCTCAGATCGGGCTACCATCAGATCCGTATTCGGCCCGAGAATATACCAAAAACCGCATTTACTACACGGTATGGATTATTTGAATACCTGGTAATGTCTTTCGGACTGACGAATGCTCCTGCCCACTTCACTTATCTGATGAACTCGGTATTCATGCCCGAGTTGGACAAATTTGTGGTGGTCTTCATAGATGATATTTTGATATATTCAAAGAATGAAGAGGAGCATGCTCAACATTTATGGGTCGTATTAACGCGCTTGAGAGAACATCAATTATATGCCAAGTTCAGTAAGTGCGCATTTTGGCTGGAAGAAATTCAATTTCTGGGACATGTTCTATCTGCCAGGGGGATTGCGGTAGATCCCAGCAAAGTCAAGGACATTTTGGAGTGGAAACCCCCAACCACTGTTCACCAAGTCCGAAGTTTCCTTGGACTGGCTGGTTATTACCGCCGATTTATACCCGATTTTTCTAAACTTGTGAAGCCAATCACAAGTCTATTGAAGAATGATACTAAATTCAATTGGTCTTCCAACTGTAATGAAGCTTTTGAGAAATTGAAGACATTATTAACCACTGCCCCGGTATTGGCTCAACCGGATATTAACAAGCCATTTGATGTGTATTGTGACGCATCTGGTAGTGGTCTCAGCTGTGTATTAATGCAAGAAGGCCGAGTAATTGCGTATGCTTCAAGGCAGTTACGCCGGCATGAGGAGCATTATCCTACTCATGATCTGGAGCAAGCTGCAGTGGTTCATGCTCTGAAGATATGGCGTCATTATCTACTGGGAAATGTCTGTCATATTTACACAGACCACAAAAGTTTGAAATATATCTTTACCCAGTCTGAACTCAACATGAGACAAAGGAGATGGCTTGAGCTTATTAAAGATTATGAACTGGAGATCCATTATCACCTAGGCAAGGCTAATGTAGTGGCAGATGCACTCAGTCGCAAAGCTTCCTGCCATTGTCTAACTATGGGGACTTCTGACATTACGTTGTGCCAAGAGATGGAGAATCTAAACCTAGGTATGATTCAACATGGGACTTCAAATCACTTGAAGCTGGAGTCAGTCATCTTACAAAGGATAATTGACGCACAGAAAAATGATGAGGGTATAAAACACATACATGAAAAGATAAAGGCTGGAAAAGCCAATTGTTTCCAAGAAGATAATCAAGGTGTGGTATGGTTTAATAACCGCATAGTGGTGCCGAAGAATGAAGAAGTCCGCCAGCAAATTCTTGATGAGGCACATCATAGTCGCTATTCTATTCATCCCGGAAGCACTAAGATGTATCAAGATCTAAAACAACATTATTGGTGGACGAAAATGAAGATCGAGATTGCACGCTATGTGGCTAGATGTGACATCTGCAGACGTGTCAAGGCCATACACCTAAAAGCTGCCGGTCCATTACAGTCTCTACCAATACCAACATGGAAATGGGAAGACATAAGTATGGAATTTATTGTGGGATTGCCCAGGACCGCAAAAGGGTATGACTCTATCTGGGTTATTGTTGATCGGCTTACGAAAATTGCTCATTTTCTACCCGTCAAGACAGTGCACCCAGTTGCTGTTTATGCCCAATTGTATATTGCTCGTATTCTCAGTTTGCATGGGGTTCCAAAGACTATAGTGTCGGATCGTGGACCTCAATTCGTATCTAAATTTTGGGAAGAACTTCATAAATCTCTGGGTACTAAATTGCTCCACAGTTCGGCCTATTATCCTCAAACAAGTGGGCAGACTGAGAGGGTTAATCAAATACTTGAAGATATGCTACGGACATGTGTGCTGGACTTCTCACAGAAATGGGATGAATGTTTGCCGTTAGCGGAATTCTCATATAATAATAGCTATCAAGAAAGCATCAAGATGGCACCCTTTGAAGCTTTATATGGACGATGATGTCGAACTCCGTTAAGTTGGTCTGAACCAGGTGAAAGGTACTTCTTCAGGCCTAACTTGGTAAAAGAAACCGAAGAAAAGGTTCAGAGAATAATACATAATTTGAAGAAAGCTCAAACCCGTCAGAAGAGTAATGCAGACAAACGACGAATGCCCTTATATTTTCTTGAGGGAGACTATGTCTACCTGAAGGTTTCGCCAATGAAGGGCGTATCGCGTTTCGCGGTCAAAGGGAAACTTGCACCATGATATATTGGTCCTTTTCTCATTCTTGAAAGATATGGGCCAATGGCTTATCGAATTCAACTACCCGAAACTTTGTCTGCTGTACATAATGTGTTCCACGTGTCCCAATTGAAGAAGTGTCTTCGGGTACCAGATCGAACTGTTGAAGTGACAGATGTTGTCCTTGAGCCGAACTTAACATATTCAGAGCACCCTATTTGAGTCTTGGATCAAAAGGACAGGATTACTCGAAGAAAAACTCTCAAGTTTTACAAAATACAGTGGAACCAACATTCCGAAGATGAGGCTACATGGGAAACTCAAGACTTTTTAGATAAGAAATTCCCAGGCTTTTTAGCCTCTTGTAATTTGTAAAGTGTACAACATTACTATAATAATGGAGTGAGTCCCAACCCACCCCTGCCTTGTACCAAAAATAAGGAAATAAAAATGTGAAGCATTTCCTTTTCCATTACTTACCGTAGGACTTTTAATCTCGGGACGAGATTCTTTTATGGGGGAAAGGATGTAACACCCCTGGTGTTACTGCTACTAAAACTTGAGCATGACATCATAAACATTGGCATTTCATATGTTTGACACACCTAGAGTGCATTCACTAGGTAAAAATTTCCAACAAGTTGTATTGTTCTAGTGTTTTGCAAATAGAACCTGGAATAGGGGACTTAACCCTAAATGGGGTTTAAAGGGGTAAAACATGACTCAAATTGAGAAAACCCTAAGGTTTAAGTAAAACAATCATAAAATGTTCCTAAGAATGAACTTTAATTACATTTATACCCTTGAGATACTAGAAACCCTAATTGAAACCCTAGAAAACCCTAAATCCAAACCCTAGGGGCCTATGTGCAAAACAGTGCGCATTTGGACTAAAGTGTAAAAACTACAATGTTAAAGCATATAAAGTCACATGGTTCACATTTATGAAGATTTACAAGCCAAACCCTAAGCTTTGGACAAATTTGCAAAAAGACCCCAATGGTGATTCCACTCTAAATCTGAAAAACAGTGTTGTGGGCTCAACTTTTGAGCTTTGTAACTTTTAAATTCTAGGGTTTTTGCCCTAGGTCACCACATCAAACTTGTAGACCAAACAAAGGAGAACAACTTTGCTTAAGAGTGTAAGCATAGTTGTTAAGAGAAATTGGGAGATAATTAAGCCCAAAGTTGCGCTGTCAGACTGATCAATTCTGAATCTCAGACTATCAGTTGCCTGGGTCCAAGTTTCGGAGACATTTCAACCATGATCCAGAGAGAATTTACCTAGGTTTGCTATAGCAAAGATGGAGATGGTATATTGGTCTACAACTTTGGTACAGAGGGTTGATAAAGTTCTCATCCAAAATCTAGAGAAATTGAGTCCTGAAGTCACTCTGTCAGGTTAATCTGACTGAAATTCGCCATGGTAGAGTATACTCCCAACTGAAACAGATCACGGTTCACCCCCCTATTCATCGCCGGTGATCCATCGTCGTTGATCGATTGCTCGCCGCGATTCGTGCGCCGTGGTCAGCAGATAAGCTCAGCCAAATAAAAATCTCGGCATCAGATCAACTTGCGCTCGGGTTGCGGCTAAGCTTGACGTACCCCCCGAGCCGTCAGTCGATTGGATAATTCTCACCACCATCGTGATGTCGCCGTTGCACGCCACGTGCCTAAGCGCTGGACTTCATCACGGTGACTCACTGGATTGCATGTCCGGCGATCACCGGAGTAAGCGCCACGGTGAAAGCCACCCACCCCTTGCTCCAGTATTCTTGTTTCCCTCCGACCGCCGCGCGTCATCACCTAAATTCGCGGCCACCGCTCGAGGGCTCTATAAATTGACCTCGCCCGTAGCTCCATCAGGTAGTCAAGAAACTCCTACATCAATCCGTGCCCTGAATTATCCACCTGTGAGCTTCAATTTGGGATTTCCCCCAAATCCACCAAGAACATCGTGCGTGTGTGCTCCCCGTGGTCAGCCTATTCCATGTGAATTCATACTCCTCTGTTGATTGTTCTAGCATCCATAGGCTCTCCTAAAACTCCTCGAACCCTTTAATTGTATTGGACTGCCATGAATCATCGAGAACACGCTCATCGGTCCGCAATGTCCACGGTCACCGTGGCCAGAACAAACCATGTGGCCAATGATGAAATTGTGTTGGGGGAAATGGTCGGGATAGGTCCGATTTCGTGTCCTCTGCTCGGGAGTGCCGGTCATTGCCCCGTTCGGCCAGTCTGCAAGCTCGCCGGAGCTTCCTCGTGCTCACCATCGTCGAGGACCTGACGCGGTAAAGGAATAGAAACCGAAGGACCCCTGTGTAAATTGTCGGTGACACAGAGTAATAGTTACCGAACCCAACTACAGTTAGCCAAAACCCCAAGGGCATTTCTGCAAAGCTTCCACCACGGGCGCGGGCGCGCGACCCTGTTCCCTGTATGCTGGGCTGACTGGGCTAAAATTGGCCCAGTACTGTTGCTAGTTTTTCCTTTTCTTTTTCTTCCAGGGCCAAATAAATTCTATGAAATTGTAGAAAAATCCTAAAAATATCAAACCAATTTTCCTAGACTTCTTATTTTCCATAGTATTTAATAAAAATAGTTTCATGATTTTTGGATTAAATAAAGAATTTTGGAGTATTTAAAATAGCCTAAAGCATTGTTTCTGGATTTTTAGAAAATAGATGATAATCCCAAAAATGCCCAAACTTTTTATATGAGCTCTACACATTATTTAGAAGCCTTGGGTAGAGTTTGGTTTGATTTGAACCTTGTTTGATATTTAGAACCCAAAACCCCCACCCCTGCTCTTTGAATTCCTTTACTGACTCTTGAAACCCTAGTTTTCCGGAGAACCGTGAAGGAAAATTGTATTCAAGAACCTTAGATAATAAATTATTATTATCCTTGCACTCTCATGAGCATTTCATGGCATACATTCTTATATACATATATATGGTTATCTTTAGAAAACAAAGAAGAAATCGAAGTATCTGAAGAGAAGACATCACCACCACCTTCGGAATCTCAGGCAGGAAACTGTTTCTACCTTGATATCTGCGGGTCCGAGCCTGACTCACCTATCGACGAAGGCAAGCCCCAGTGCATTTGCCACCTTCCTTGATGTTATTAAAATCTTTCTCACTTAATTAATGCATTAGGTGATAGGAGTTGACTGCTTAAACAATTCCTGCATTACCTTCCTTGAATTTGATTATCTTCCTTGAAACCTGTTTCCACAAAAGGTTTTTACTATGCTTAGTATTGCTCTAGCAAAACAAAATGTTTTGTTTTAAAAAAATGATTGGCAAAGTGGGAAGGATGTTTTTGAAAATAAAACTTGATGGTGGATCCATCATGGCCGTGATGGGTTCAACATCGGAAAAGATGTACCTCTGCCAGGTACTGTGGCGGAACCACTCGGATTATTCCAGCTTAAGTGCCTAAGTCACGCCTCTGGGGCCGTAACACACTTAAATCGGAATAACCCGTCAATCCCTCAGATCTAGTCTGATGGAGCCACTTAACCAGGATCAAATTCCACAATCTCACTCGAAGGTGAGTCACAGAAGAAATACAATAAAATAGGAAACCTCAAATTAAGTGCTGAATTATTACATAAATCGGAGTTTTTGAGTAGCAAGTAAGGGTTCATGAACTCACACCTTTAACCCGTATCATTGATTAGCCTTACACATCACATGAACTCACACCTTTGTGAGTTTATGTCCACTGGTTCCCCACAACTTGTTGAGCTATGATCATGTGTGAGCTCACCCTTGCTGTCTCACACCCCCCCCACAGGAGAAGAGCAGGTGGTTCAGGAGGAGCCACAAGGCGAGGAGTATGATCTGATCTAGGTGGCATTTCTCAGTTGACATTGGCGCCGACGATCCTTAGTTCGTTTTATATTTATTCTTTTATTTTGTAATAAGTCTTCCGCTATGTAATAAATACTCTGATTATTGTGACATTTATCTCTACACACTCTGTTATTATATGTGTTGTCTTCTTGGCGCATGTATGAGATGCACCTGGCTTGTTCCTTAAAGCCGGGTGTGACAGAAGTGGTATCAGAGGAAATGTTGACTGTAGGACGAAACCTAGATAGAAATGGACATCCCTTACCTACTTACCTTAATCTGATTCTTTCTATACTTACCATATCTTGATCCTCTCTCACCTTTTGCTATTCTACTCTGACTAATCTTATCTCTTCTACTCTAAGACAAGATGGATTTCACACCTTGGAATCCTACCACTATGATCTTTTTAAGAGATAGGGAACCTAAGACAAATTTAAAACTATTTTCTTAAAAAAATGTTGCTTGATTGTGATGATGCTAAATGCCTGATTTGCTTCTTTGATTGATTGAATTATTATAGAGGGACATGTTTGTAACACTCCTGGTGTTACTATGACTAAAACTTGAGCATGGTATCATAAGCATTGACATTGCATATGTTTGATACACCTAGAGTGCATTCACTAGGCAAAAATTTCAAACAAGTTGTATTGTTTTAAGGTTTTGCAAATAGGACGCTGGATAGGAAGCTTTACCCTAAACAAGGATTAAAGGGGCTAAAACTTAACCCAAATTGAGAAAACCTAAAGGCTTTAGTGAAATAGCTATAAAATATCCCCAAAAACAAAGTTGAATCTCATTTATACCCCTGGGATACTAGAAACCCTAAATGAAACCCTGGAAAACCCTAAAACTAAACCCTAGGGGTCTATGTGCAAAATTGGTCCACTTTTGGACTAAAGTGCAAAAACCAAGTCAAATAAGGTTCTTAAGTCCCTTGGTTCCCAAATGTGTGGACTTGAAAGCCAAATATTTGATTTTGGACTTATTTGCAAAAAAGTCACATTTGAACTCTTTTGACTAAGTCTAATTCCAGTGTATTGTACTCATCTTTGTGACCTTGTAACTTCTAAACAAAGGAGATTTTGCCCTAGGTCACCACACCAAATTTGAAGATCTATCAAAAGAGAACAACTTTGCTTAAGGTTGCAAGCTCACTTGTTGAGAAAAATCCAGAGATATTTAAGCCTGAAGTCAGGCTGTCAGACTGATTTGGTCTGAATTTTCAGACTAGCAGTGAATTATCACCAACTTCAAACCCAATTCCAGACATGATCCAGTGCCCTAATGAGTTCAATCTCTATAGTCGATTTGTAGCTGGTACATAGCACTACAACTTTGATGCAGAGACTTAGACTTGTTGCCACATGAAATTGGAAGGAAAACCCCCTGCAAATCGCTCTGTCAGACTGTCTGAACCAAACTCGCCATGGTACAGTAGAGCTCAACTGAAGAAGATCACGATTCACCCCTCCTGCCCATCGCCGGTGACCGTCGCCGTCGATTACCGCTCGCCGTGATTCGTGCGCCGTGGACATCAGATAAGCATCACCCAGTAAAAATCTTCACCGCCGTGAGCTGGGCTCCACTCCTGTGACCCCTCCCGTGCCTCCCCCTCTGCTTTGCGGCGGAGCGATAGGCTCGCCGGTGAACCACCGCCTCCCGGCCGTGCGCCGTGTGGCTCTCACTTTCCACCGCACCGCCACGACTTACTCTAACTCCCTATCGATCACCAGAACACCCGCCACGCCTCTGGACACGTATTCACCGCGCCCAGTATTCTTCCTCACCTCCGGCCGCCGCGTGCTCGTCCAAAATTCGCGGCCACCGCTCACTCCCCCTATAAATTGAGCCCGTGACTAGCTCCGTGAGGTAGTCAGCTAACTAGCCACCGCTAATCAGCCACAATCATCTACCAGCGAGCTTGAATTTCCAATTTCCCCCAATTTCGTTCTCCGCCACCGCGAAGAACAACCCGCCGCGGCCAACGCAAATCAGGTCCAATCCTGTCGTTGTTTGTGTTGTTCGTACATTCTTGTATGTCCACAATGCTCACTGACCCACTTAATTGAATTATATCGCCACCAATCGCCGGGAACACAACCATATAGCCGCCATGATCATGGCCACCGTGGCCAGAGCTACGTAGTTGGTCTTAGTTGCAATTAGGTTGGGGGAAATGGTCAGGGTAGCCCCAATTTCATGTCTGCCGCTCAGAGAACCCAGCCGTTGCCCCGTTCGGCCGGTACAGGTGCTCGCCGGAGCACGGCCGCGCGTGAACGGCGTCGGGGACCTAGCCATGCGAAGAAATAGGAGTCGGAGGGGTTTTCTGTAAACCGTCAGTGGCCCAGTGAAACAGTAAACAAACCTGATTCGAGTTAGCTATTAAACCAAGGGCCTCTGTGCAAAACTACCTCAGGCTCGCGCGCGTAGGCATGTTTCTGCTGTTGTTGGGCCGACTTGGACTGATTTCAGCCCAAGTCTGTTCATTATTTTCCTTTTTCTATTTTTAGCCAGCTTTAGAAATCTGTTAAAAATGGTAGAAAAATCCTAAAATTGTGAAACCAATTTTCCTAGGCTCCTTATTTTCTCTAGAATTTAATAAAAATAGTTTTGTGATTTTTAGTGGAAATAAGAAATTTTAGGGTATTTAAAGTTGTTAAAGGTAATAGTTATAGATTTTTAGAAAATAATTGGTAAGTCCAAAAATGCCCAAACTTTTTATGGGAACTTAATGAAATATTTAGAAGCCTTGGGTAGAATTTGAGTTGATTTGGACCATGTTTGATAACTAGAACCCAAAACCACCCCCTGCCCTGTGAACTCCTTTACCGACTCCGGAAACCCTAGGTTCTCGGAGTACCGTGAAGGAAAGTTGTACTCAAGACTTAGATAATAAGTCTATATTATCTTTGCATCCTCATGAGCATCCCATGGCATCCATTCTTATGCATATATATGGTTATGTTAGAACACGAAGAAGAAGAAGAAGTCACTGAAGAGGGGACACCACCAACCTCAGATCCTCAAGCAGGCAACTGCTTTTATTTCGATATTTGTGGATCCGAGCAGGACTCACCTGTTAACAAAGGCAAGCCCCGGTGCATTTGCCACCTTCCTTGATGTTTTTAAAAATCTTTCTCACTTGATTGATGCATTAGGTGATAGGAGTTGATTGCTAAAACAATTCCTGCATTACCTTCCTTGAATTTGATTACCTTCCTTGATCACCCGTTTTACAAAAGATTTTGATGCTTAGCCTTGCTTTAGAAAAACAAAATGTTTTGTTTTTACAAAAGATGATGTGGCAAAAGTGGGTGGGATGTTTTTGAAAATAAAATTTGATGGTGGATCCATCAGGGCCTTGATGGATTCAACATCTCGAAAAGATGTACCTCTGCCAGGTACCAAACTTTGGGTTTGAAAAGATTAAGTTGAGACCGGGCGGGTGACTTGCACGAGAAAGGAGTCTCGGTGTAGTGTCTCCGTCTGAGTCGATTAAGGACCGTCTCGATGTAGGCTTGTTGATCGAGGACCCTTTAGCTGGTCACATGCCTCGTCATGGGTAAGCCTTGCCTCGGGCAGACTAAGGCCGGAATAAGGTAACACGAAATGGGCGTGGAGCGGTGGCGAGAGTAACGTGTACCCTCCGTGGCAAGAGGCTGGACGGTGGTGTATCTGTGCTCTCGGTTTGCGTGAACCTGATCCGGTCTTAAGAACCTCGGTGGCGGGTTGACATATGCAAGGGTTAAGTGCTACATATGTCGTGTGATTGGAGATCCTCAGCTGAGTATAATCGATTCGGATCGCCGTACCTTCGCGGTTATGAAGACTTGGTCACTACCCTACACGTAGCATTCCACTGAAGATGATGGGTATTTGTTAAGAAATTGGCTAGTGCAGGACCAGCGATTGAACTAGGGTAGAAAGAACTCTAGTTGCAAGTAATTGAACTTAACTTGACAAATAAAATTGGATTTTTAAGGATCCACTTTAGTAAGCATTTCTGCAAAACAGAGTCTTTGAGTATTGAGAAGCCTTACCTTGACTCCCTAAAAGCCAGCATACCCTTGAGAGTCTTTTCTTTAGTCGGGTAAGTCTTGCTGAGTAATTCCATACTCAGGGTTTATCCCTTCGTTGTTTTTAGGTGAGGAAGTAGCAGATTTCTGCTGCTTCTGTGCCAAGGTGGTTCCCAAGGAAGAAAAACAAGACTGAAGTGCGGGAGGACTTGGTCCTCCGTATAGATCTTTTGCTTAAAACATATCTGGAGGAGTTTTTGCCTCCCTTGGTTTGTATTATAATACTACTCAGCACTCGCTCTTAGTTCTGGTCTGTAATAAAACAACTTGAGCTTGCTTTTAAATAATGTGAATTATGTAATCGCTTCCGCAATTCTTTATCTCCGATGTTCTGTAATGTCTGGAAGACAGGTGAATCGTTCCTGGTAAAGTAAGGAAAGATACCGAACTTGTCAAGTAGTTCAGGGGCACCTACAGGATTGTCTGAAGTCCGTGGGACAAGGACAACTGTAGGTGGGCCTAATTACTTGGGAGGTTCCGTCACAGCTGGTATCGGAGCGTAGCCCTTCTTTGCAGACATTATGAGGCATCTTCAAAAGGATTTTCGAAAGTCTTACCTAAAAAAAATTCTTTTCTCTTCTTACCTAAGTATTCTGAAGAGTCTATCTTAAAGACCAGATAGGAAGAGTGCAATGTATAGAAGGTTGAATCGACTAAGGTTGATTCTGTACTTATTCATGCATCATGCTAAGAATTATGCTAATAAATTTTCCCCCTTAGAAAGATGCCGCCACGCACAAGGCTAACGGCACGTAAGTCAATGGGACCAATTGGAGTACCCCGGCATCAACTAGCCCCTCGACACGAAAGCAGCAGCAGCGGAAGTAATGACCCCATAGGAGACCTTGAAGCCCGAGTGAGTCGACTTCAAGCAGAGCTGCAACACAGGACCGATGCTTGGGTCACAGACGGAGATAGAATCAATGAACTAAGAAGGGACATCCATCACCTGCAGGATCAGCTTGCTGATCGAGACTTAGCACTTGACTGGGCAGTACAGTCTCATTTGCTGGCATGTGCTAAGGAAGCAAGGGCTCAGGCCCGAATTAAAGAACTTAGCTCAACTGTCGACGACCTGCAGGTCTACTGCAATACGTTGCATGAGGAAGTCCATATACTATACTCACAATTACACCCTAGTGTGCCTGCACACTCTGCCGAGGCGGAAGCCGGACCCTCTCACGTTGCGGGACGCGCGTTGGGTGGGGAGTTAGACCTTTTTGAACCCCCTCCTTCTTTGAGGTTGGTTGACGTCTGGACTCCCACACCTGACGATGAGGCCGCCAAAAGTAACGGAAAGCAGGACTAATGGTGTAATAGAAGTAGAGTAGTGTATTGTAGAATGCACTGTTGTATAATAGGTTGAACTTTTGTATAATGGGTAATGTATCCTGTTATGTAATATCGAGTCTGTATCATTACTTTTTATAGTAATGTAAAATGGAAGGTCTCTTTGGCATATTATGTTTATTTCAAATGTTTTTGCCTCAGATGCCGACCAGGACTCGCGGACAGGACGCAGCCGGAACTTCTGGGGGTCGGGATGTCACCCCAAATCCACCTCCGGTTCCACCCATGCTAGCCGAGGCGATTGCCGCCTTGGTGAATGCCACCGCAGACAATACCCGTTTCCTTAGGGAAATGGCGGGTCAGCAGCAGTTCCAGCAGCAGGCAAGAAGAGGTTTTCAGCAAGGTCCCCGTGAAACCACCTATCTGGACTTCTCCGAAACTCGTCCACCTCTATTCACCAAGGCAGAAGACCCGCTAGAAGCCGACGAGTGGATACGAGTTATTGAACAAAAGTTTGGTCTTCTTCGTTGTTCTGAAACGCAGAAGCCATTGTTGGCGGCACAGCAACTACATGGCCCTGCCAGTACTTGGTGGGGAAATTTTGTGGCTATCCAACCTGACAACCATCAAATCACTTGGGAAGAATTTAAAGCAGCCTTCCGTGAGCACTACATACCTGAAGGGGTGCTGCATATGAAACAAGAGGAATTCATGAAGCTGAAACAAGGAGGAGACACCATCAATCAGTATCTTAACAAGTTTAATCACCTGTCGCAGTATGCCATCGACCAGGTGAATACTGATTTGAAGAAAAAGAACTGTTTTATGAGAGGTCTAAATGACCGGTTGCAGCGAAAGATGGCCACATGTATTGATCTCACATATGGAAAGGCTGTCAGTACGGCCTTATCTGTGGAAGCAAAATATGCAAGTTCTGGGAAGAATAAGGGATTTGGTGGTGAGAGGCCTAATCAGGGCCAGGCAAAGAGGCAACGGTTCGTCATCCGGCCTTCTAGCCAAAACCGCACTTTTTCCCGTCCACCAGCATTCCCTTTCAAACAGCCCATTATTATCCGCCCCAACAATACCTCCACTTCCCCAAATCAGCCGGGTGCCCCAGGCACTCGATTCCCTGCCTTGCCGAGCTCTTCAACCGGGTGTTTCAACTGCGGCAAGTCAGGACATTTTATCAAAGACTGCCCATACCCCAAGCAAAATCAATCCAATACTCAGCAAGGAACTGGGAAGTCCACTCAGCCCAAGGGAAATGCTGTGGGGAGAAATACCAAGAAAATGGGGCGTGTATACTACACCCAGGTGGCCACTACACCAGAAGGAGAGTCGGTGATGATGGGTACGTTTCCCGTGGCCAGTCACCCTGCAATTATTCTTTTTGATTCTGGTGCTTCGCATACCTTCATTAGCAAGAAATTTGTGGAGCAACATCACATTGCATGTTATGAATCAAAAGAGGGATTTAAAATTCATTCACCTGGGGGACACATTTTTACTAAAGAAGTGGCCTATGAAGTGCCAATAACAATGGCCGGACGGAACTTTCCTGCTAACATGATTGTTCTGAAAGGCCAGGATATAGATGTAATTTTGGGTATGAATTGGTTAACCCAACACAATGCAATCCTCAACACTGAACTCAGAACCGTCAGGTTGAGCTATAATCAAGAAGAGATTCTTTTGTCTCTCCCCATAACCAATCCAGCCAAAGCTTCTGGTACAATATTTGAAGCCATTGTACCGGAAATCAAGAACATTCCGGTAGTATGTGAGTTTCCAGATGTATTTCCGGAAGATTTGCCTGGACTACCCCCTTACAGAGATGTAGAATTTGTAATTGAGCTAAAGCCCGGTACGGCTCCCATCTCCCGAAGATCGTACCGTATGCCCCCTAATGAGTTGGCGGAATTGAAGATTCAATTACAAGATCTACTGAATAAGGGATTCATCCGGCCAAGCTCATCCCCATGGGGTTGTCCCGCCATTTTTGTTAAGAAGAAGGATCAAACCTTGCGCATGTGCGTGGATTATCGACCCCTGAATGAGGTCACCATCAAGAATAAGTACCCTCTTCCAAGGATCGACATCTTATTTGATCAACTGACTGGGGCGAGGGTATTTTCCAAAATTGATCTTAGGTCGGGCTATCACCAAATCCGTATTCGGCCCGAGGATATACCGAAGACCGCATTTACTACGCGGTATGGATTGTTTGAATACTTGGTAATGTCTTTCGGGCTCACAAATGCTCCTGCCCACTTCACCTATTTGATGAACTCGGTGTTCATGCCCGAGTTGGACAAGTTCGTGGTGGTCTTCATCGACGATATTTTGATATACTCTAAAAATGAAGAGGAGCATGCTCAGCATCTACGGATTGTATTGACGCGCCTGAGGGAACATCAGCTGTATGCCAAGTTCAGCAAGTGCGCGTTCTGGCTGGAGGAAATTCAATTTTTGGGGCACGTGTTATCAGCTAAAGGAATTGCGGTAGATCCTAGCAAGGTCAAAGATATTCTGGAGTGGAAACCCCCAACCATTGTTCACCAAGTCCGGAGTTTTCTTGGACTAGCTGGATATTATCGCAGATTCATACTCGATTTTTCTGTAACACCCCAGGTGTTTATATTCCGCTCGACAACGAGTACGAATTTAAGCACGTGATATCAGTAAATAAGACGGACATTAAGGTCTAATTATTTTTGCCTATCGTGATTTTAATATCGCATCTGTTCCGTCTGTCGTGAGTGCGACGTCGTTTTTATTTTTATCTATCCGGGCTCTTCCGAAATTTTCGTGTTATTCGGAACGTAGTCGTTCCGAACATCGGTGCGTCCGGTGATTATTTAAAATTCATCGCTCGCGCGAATACGAATTTAGAAATTCAGTCCAGTCCTCCGATTTTATCTCGAACAAATTAATTTGAACTCAACGACAGAAATATTAGGAGAAAAATAATCTAAATCACGCACTATCCAAGAAAAATCGTGCGCGAGAATATGATCCAATTTATTCTTCAGCACACTCTGTAAAATAATAAAATCAACTGTGTTTAGACATCGGATAATTTCTTATCCGAGTTCGACTAAACCAGTGTTGTCTCAAATAATGCATCTGATATTCGGTCCGCTTACGTGTTGCCCAGCATAGTCCCAAAAGCTATCTAAACAAAAATTTAGCTAAAATTGTTAATCCTCGGATTTTTCGTTTCGTGATCCGAGAAAATAATGTATGTAGCCGTTTGCCGTATCGCGCATCGACTCTTTGTTCATCGCTAAAAATCTCGAATCAAAAATATCTGTGATTCATTATTAAAGAAAATAGAGAAGAAAATATCTCCTAATCTACAACCACCGCTCTCTTCCTTTGATTTTTTCTCCATTAGTATTCATGCCATTCCTGATATTTTCGTAGCACTCTATCCCGTACGTATCCTCTTATCCTCTCAATGCCATGCTAATCTTATCTCTTTCCACCGCATCCTATCGTACTGGATCAAGCTGTCGATATTATCTACTTTCCTCTGCCCTTCTCCTCCAGTTCGACGTGGAGCTCGCCCAGCCCCAGCGCTCCATATCCTGCGTGTGTTGCTCGGCGCCCGGACCTCCCTCTGCTCGCGCGCATGGCCACCTTCAAGCTGTACCGGAGGTCCACAATCGGCATGTGCCTCACCGAGACGCTCCACGAGATGGTCTCCAACGGCACCCTCAGCCCGGAGCTCCACTGCGCGGCGCCCAGCTCTCTGTTCGTCTCTACGCACAGCTTCCCAAGCTCCATGGCAGCTTTCCTTCTTGCGTCGTGGTCTCCCAGCTCGTCGGTGTTCCCAGCTCGGCCCTGCGCTTTCCTTTTCTCTGTGCTCATGCTCGCCGTGCCGTGAGTCACTGGCCAGCAGTCCAGCTCGCCTCCACTTCCTACGTTCCCTGCTTTAGCTCTACAGTCACGCGCAGCTCGCCCCTGCGTAGGTGAATCGCCCTTGGTGCTGGTCGCGTGTTCCTCACCCGGCTCGGCCTCGACCTTGCCGTTGTTCCTAAGCTCGGCGCCTGCTGCTCGTTCCGGCTGCGCGTGTCAAGCTCCCTTTAACCGGTCGTCGTCGAGCTCCTCTATTGCGCGCGTGAGGTTCTCTGCTCGCCATGGCGTGTCGAGTTTTCTCGTCGAGTCTCGCGCGTGTCCTGTTTCCAGCTCGCCAGCGTGCCCTCTCGGCTCGCTCGGCTTTAAAATCTCTATCTCGTCGTCGACCTCGCCACGACTTAGTTCGTCCGTCGTGCTGGTCACTATTCCATATTGTGCCTATTAGCTCGGATCCTGTCCCAGCTCGTCGTTGTGTCATTCACAGTCCAGTCGTCAAACCCATCATCTTCTGCTCAACCCCACCTCACCAGCCCGCTCAAGACTGCAATCGAAGGTCGTCGTCAATCCGTGCGTCATCAAGCAATCTCAAGAATCGGGTGAAGACGAAGTTAGCAGCGCGATATTCACCAAGCGCTCGACAAATTGCTTGGGTCGGGAAATCGCTACCAATCTCGCGGATTCGTGTCAGCTGTTGAAACGGTAAGTTGATGAATTGTTCAGAATAGTTTGATCGTTAAATGAATTAATGTGTTAGTGCGAGGCTCATTAGGGTGCTCGATAAATTGCGTAAGTCACGAAACTCTCGTCGACTTCGCAGTTCTTGCGATTATCGAGCCAGATTCAGTTATAGCGAGTTATTTCGCTATTCGAGTCAATTAGCTGAACTAGTGTACCGTGTAGAATTTTAGTAGGCATGTGTGTTGATGAAATATTTTAATCACTTATAAAGATGTAGTATAATTTATAAAGCAAGGGATAAGTTTAGAACTTAATTAATTAATTGATAAGTTGTGTTTAGGCTAGTTGTATTAATGTGTATAGTTTGTTATTTCGTGATGCTTACGTTAGGTTCGTTTAATTTAGAGAAGCGTAAATATTGCGCTTAGTCGTAGGTCGATAACCAGAATTATCGTATAAAATTGTACAACGCCTCGCCGCTAGGTGTTTAAATCCGCTATCACGTAACACTATTTAGGTTTATAATATTTCCGTCGATATGCATTCATGTGCATAATGCATTCCATTCAGGTACGTTAATTAATCGCGTGTTGCGGAAGACGAGCCAAGTCGACCCCAAGTGCGGGCTAATCCGCAGGATGAAGCTGATGAACTAATCTGAAGATGGATAGATGAAACAAGATCAGAACAAGAGATGGTCGCCAAGTGGTCGCCAGTTAACAACACTAACCTAGTGTTACCCAGGCGAGCCCCGATGCATGCAACCCCTTCTTTGTGTTTTTAAATAATTTTCGCACACTTTAAGTCTAGTGAAATGTGCATTACGTTTATAGGAGTTGCTTGAAACCCTTTGATGCATTGCCTTCCTTGATATCCATACCTTATTAGATACTTCTGATGAAGTATCAAAATATGATTTACAAAATTGCTTAGCCTTGCTTAGAGGTAAATCTTGTGGATAGAGCTTGTCCTTTGCGTTGATGCCTAGCTCAGGGGTTATCCTGAGGAAGGATGGCTTCTACCTGCAAGAATATATTTTCATTGGGAGCATGGTGGGATCTTACTGCAAAGTTCCCTGTGATGCTCTTTTCATCCTAAGGAATACAAACAATCCTAAGGGTGGAAGTACTTAAATCGGGACATGGGCTAGGAACAGGTGATGTTCTACCCAGGTTGATTAAGGATTATACTGAATGTAGGCTTGGATGACCAAGGACCCTTTAGCTGGTCACATGCCTCGTCATGGGTAAGCCTTGCCTCGGGCAGACTAAGGCTAGAATAAGATAACACGAAATGGGCGTGGAGCGGTGGCGAGAGTAGCGTGTACCCTCCGTAGCAAGAGGCTGGACGGTGGTGTATCTGTGCTCTCGGTTTGCGTGAACCTGATCTGGTCTTAAGAACCCCGGTGGCGGGTTGACATATGCAAGGGTTAAGTGCTACATATGTCGTGTGATTGGAGATCCTCAGCTGAGTATAATCGATTCGGATCGCCGTACCTTCGCGGTTATGAAGACTTGGTCACTGCCCTGCAATCTAAGTCATGGATGGAATCTTAATGAGCAAAAAAATCATGTTGGATTGATTAATGTGATGGTGAAATTAGACTAGATGCAAACAAGGTCTATTAATACTTAATTTGGCGTTAAAATATTGAAAGTAAGGACTCACTTTAGTAAGCTATTTTTGCAAAAATATCTAAGTTGACTCTTGCTAAAGCCTCTCCTTGATTCCCAAATCCAGCATATCCTTGAGAGTCTTTTCTTTAGTCGGGTAAGTCTTGCTGAGTAATTCCATACTCAGGGTTTTATTCCCTGTTGTTTTTCAGGATATAACTTTGTGCTGCTGTGATGGTGTTAAGTGCCGGTGGGCTCGGCCTTCTTATAAGTCTAAGTACTTCTTCTATACTTCTTAATGAGGATGGTCACTTGAGCTAGTATATATTTCAAACTTATACTTTTGTAATCACTCCGATAAACTAATGTAAAATTTTTGTAACCTGTAAAATTTGGTAGTAAGATTTCCGCTGCAACAATATTGGTGTGTGTGATTTGTGTTACTTAATCCCGCGGTTCTGGTTGTAAGTGGTTTATCCGGTGTCCTTGGGGCAATCGGACGGATCCTGTTAAGTTATCTGGTGCACATGCATAGCAGTCTGAGGTCTTTGAGACAAGGACAGGTGCATGTGGGCCCGATATCTTGGGAGGTTCTGCCACAGCTGGTATCGGAGCTGGATTAAGTATATACGGTCACATACGTATTTTCAAAACAAAAGTTTGGTTTTGAAAAACCTATTTTCAACTAAACACATTGTTTGGTTTTGAAAAACCGTTTTGAAAAACTATAATGCTAGCGACATCCTCTCTTAAGCCCTAAGTTAAGGACTATCAGGTGGCTTAGTTGAAAACCACAACCGGGGGTATTGCATACATGTGTATTGTTATTTTTGAGGCCATTCAGTTTTGAATGGATCGACGCTCAAGGTAAGGTGAGATGTGAGAGCATGACAGAACAACCGTCGGTCTAGGGAAGAGTGTAAAAAGCGCTTGATTATATACATGTTTTACATATGTATATATGAAGGCTGCGATGTGGAGTATTTACTTTTCTGGGAATCAGTACCCCATGGATGTGTATGGGTATACTGTAACACCCTAGGTGTTACCTTGGCTAGAGCCCACCCTGGCACTAAAAAGGCTGTGATCACAAGTAGTAGAGACTTAAGGGAACATATAAGAACTTTGGAGTTATTGAGTTAATCAAGTTATAAATGGCCTAAGAAGTATTAATCAAACCCTTGCACACTTTTTACTTGGATAGAAGGGAAAGAGAACCCTAGGCCCTCCTAAACCCTACCTTCTAAATCTTGGTTAAAAAAAAGGGGGGGGGGGGGAGAGTGTGTGAACAATGTGCAAAACACAAGTGATCCTTAGCAAAACCCTAAGCAACTTGATAACCATCAATTAGGGGAGGGTAATGTTGCAAAAAGACCCCTGGAGAAACCCTAAATCAAATCTCCAAGTAGAGAGAGAGCTAGAGCCCTCCATTTCTCTCTAAGTGTAGAGTTAACCCTAAATTAAAGATCAGTCGTGTTCACCTAGCTAATAGCACCAAAACACCAGGGTCTAAATAGCAAAAAGGGGCCAAATTATCTAAAGAACCCCCTGGAAAAAGTGGAAACCGAGACTTGGACGTTTGACAGGTTTTGACATCGGTTTTGTCGCGGTGTGGGCAGTGAGACAAACCAAACTTGGCGCCTGTTTATCTCCTGACCTAGGGCGTATCCTCCCTTGGAACTCACATGAACTAGGTAGCTCTAGGTGCAGGGAAGAGATCTCCCACAAGCGACATGGCAAGATTCGTACGCTTGGTCGCTCAGCAGAGCGAAGAACACGGGCAGAAGCAACGCGCCACGTGTTCGACGCGCTCTGAGCTCGCCAGAGCACGCCCGCGCGCGCCCCGCGTGCCCGCGTCGCGCCAAACGGTCAAGCCAGCGCCCTGGTCCGCGCCCGCGCCTATAAAACCCTCCCAAGCTTCGACCGTACCCTTCTGCACCCACCCGACCCTCGCCGGAGCTTGGTTCACCGCCGTTGGCCAGTGCGCAGCTTGTCCGCGGCCACCCCGTTCCCTTGCCACCGTAGACCGGCCCGCCCAGCCATTTCCAGCCCCGTCCAGCCCTCGGAGAAGACTGCTCACCCCTCCGTGAGGCTCCCCGAGCGAGGAATCGGGGTTTGCTTCGCTAGAGAGGCCGGCCCAAGGTCGCCGGAGCACTAAACCTCGCCGGAGTACGTGGACCGGGTAATCCACTCAGCCATTCTTCGATTCTTTGTGCACACGTTCACTACGTCACCCCGTGAAGCTCACCGTGCCCTTGGATTGGACCAGCTCGCCGTAGTTTGGCCGGTACACTCGCCGCCGACGAGCACACCCGCCTGCGCTCGTGGACCAGGCGACTCCGACCACCTCCGGCGACGACCCGCACCTCGGCGTGACCGTCGCGACCTCCTGAACATCCCTGACCACCTCGCCGGACCTCCCTCGCCGCCGGTAAGCCGCGCCGTCCTTTCTTTCCTACGGCTACTGTTCTGTTTAGGGGAGGGACCGCGGGTGTGAGGAAGAGAACCCTGGGGGGGTTAAGTGTAAAGTCAGAGACTCACATGAATAGTGGCCCGAGGGTAGATCTGCGAGATTTGAATCAGTTTAACCCCAGGGGTCTCGGCGCAAACTGTTTTTCCAGAAAAGCTTTAATAAAATCTGTTTTAAATTCAAACAGAAACTTTAAAAACCCATAACTTTTATTTGGTTTATCCAAATTTAGTCAAACCAATTTTGCCAGACTCTAAATAATGTAACCTGTCTAAGAAAAATATAAAACCCCATATGAACTAGAGAAAAATATAAGAGTCTGATTTATTTTCAGTTTTGGCCAAAAGCTTAATAATAGCAAGAAAAATGGTTGTACTATTTAACTAAGGTTAGAAAAATTTAGAGAAGATATTGTCTACCTACTGACCTAGTTAAAAATGTTAAACCTCTCTGTCCATTACATTAAGATAGTTTTAACCCCTTATTCTATAAAATGCCTAAGTTTAAGGAAAATAGAAAAAATGATATAAATGATGAACCAGAGAGCACACCTATTTTTGTTGAGATACTTAGTCAATATAGTTCACTGGAAAAATGTATCATACCCTGTTGTAGTGTAAGATAAGCAAGATACCTTTTAAATGAAGAAAATAGGGATAACTTAGAAAAACCCTACAAAAATACCCCTAAGGTGAAACCTCCCCAAACCTTAGGATAACAAATGTTTGGATAATAAGAACTTAAGAAAAATCTGAAATCTGTTGTTTGATATTTTTCAAATAACAAGTTAGTTCTAATCACCCTTTGTGCACCAAACTTCACAAATCCATCATTAATTAACCACCATGTTGCTCTCTGCCATTTTTGGTACAAGAGCTTTTTATCACTACTAAAGGCCAGCAAAAATAACCATTAGGTCAGAAACCATTTTAATAAAGGACTTGTAGTGTAAAGTGGCCCATTTTGCCTAACTATTGTTATTTTTGTTTAAAGCCTAGCTTTTGTACCTTAAGCCTTAAATTATTAAAACAAGCTAGAATAGCCAGTGACAACCCACTGTAATTCTTACACAATTTTTGGAAATATTTAAACTACTGTCATAGTTCAAACCCTACTAGAAACCCTAGGTGGGAATTAAGAAAGGGAAATGGATGATGGAATTTAATGTCCTCCTAAGACCTTTATAAATTGTCCACTGAAATCCATAAAGGCAATACAAATTCAATATGTTATCCTAAAAGAAAACCTAAACCTAAAAGGTAATAAGTCTATGTATACCACTAGAAGACCCTCGTAGCCAAGGAACCCTAAGTTAATTCTTGACCTAATTTTAGTGGCTTAATGTTCTTAAATCTTGCATAATCATGACATACATGTTCATTGCATTTCAATAGACTGTAATCTTGCTGACGGAGAGTACGTCCTCGTGCCGGAGCAAGGAGCTACCCAGGAGGTTGCCCCCGACCCAGCACCAGAGCCTGCACCAGAGGACCTGCCTGCCACTGCTTTGGAAGGCAAGCCCCGGTTTTATGCATAACCTGTTAATTATGCTATTTTACTTCACTTAATGATTGTAGGATTGATTGTGCACTTAGGTGTAGGAATTGTTTGAGACCCTAGTTGCATGATCTCAGGAATCCTATTGAGATGAATACTAGTATGCTAAGTCGAGTAGCTGCTTTATTAAGTAGGATCTCGGTAGAAGTCGAGTGATTTTTCTAGCACTCGCGCGAGGTCAGGAATTGGTTGTATCCACTTTCCTATCATATTGATGTGGTTTGTGGGCAACAATCCATGGGGATTGGTTGTTCACGGGATAAAAAGTTGATTAAGGATTAAGGTGTGGTACCGTGAGTCAAGCGTTTGAACGTACTAAACACATACCGAGAAATATGGTAAATCGGTAAGCCTAGTACCTGAGTGAACCTGGCAGTGGACATACCTCCTCACGCGACCTGAGACGTAGTCTCCCATTCCGGTTATGGTGGGTACAAGTGCGGTCACTGCACGACGGCCAGTCGGGGTCAGTGGGGCATTATACGCCAAGGCGGTGAGCCCTGATCTGCTGACGGGGAATCGATGGGGACGGTTGATATGTGTGGGGACGGAGTGCCCCTACATGTCGTGTGTTTAGGTTTACCTTGCAAGGATAAAAACTCGATTCGAATCGTCTGCTTCTCGCAGCTAATGAGACTGCTTGATCCATGCTGCTACATTGAGTAACAAGTGGAACTGGTTGAGATGATACAAACTGTTGATTGCTAATAATGCTTGCTACTATGTATGAATAGATAGTACACTTTTAGCCTTAAGAGAGTCACACTTAATTTTGATTAAGTTAAAATCTTGATTTAGAAACTCAGCTAGTGCTTTTGGCAACCAAACCCCACAGCCAAACAGCTGCATGTCTAGAGGTAGAGGAGTATAGACTCCTCACACCGGGTAAGTCTAGCTGAGTATTAGTATACTCAGCCTTGCTTGTGGCATAATTTTTTACAGGTTCTCTGGAGGACATGGTTGCTGGAGTGACTTGGCCGTCCACCTTACCACCGGGTTGGACTGTCGAGTGGGACCCTGCCTCGGCTGAGGAGGAGCATGAGGAGTGATGGGATAGGCTTCCCCATCTCTCCATTTATTTATCGTTAGTTTATTTCCGCTGCACTCCAAAAACAATGATGGTTACTTTTGCGAAAACTCCGATGGTGACAATGGTGATGTAATAATTTAATACTCTTCCATGCATGGTTTTACGCTTTATTGTATTTGCTTTGTGACTCACCATCGAGTGAGACTGTGGTACTTGATCCTGTCAGTGGCCGTGTCGGACTAGATCCGAGGGATTGACGGGTTATTCCCATTTAAGTGTGGTCTAGCCTCTAAGGTCGGACTCAGGCACTTAAGTTGGAATAATTCGGGCAGTTCCGCCACAACTGGTATCGGAGCTTGTACCACCACAGAGGAATCAATAAAACATGAATACCATCCCTTTTCTAAAAATAAAACTTGATAGAAACAATGTTGGATAGATAGTAGGGCAAGCAGGATAGACCTAGGACGTGAAGCCTTAGGACCATAGAAGGGTAGCTAGGTGGCTAAGTGACTAGGCCCTATAGGCCACTTTTAAAGGATGGGAGTCCTTCCCTATTCCTTTTTATCTGTTGGAGAGGTCGTATAGGACGTGCATGCATGCATTCTTAATTAAGTAAATGAATAACTAAGTAAAAGGACTTAAAAATGAGATAGTAGCCAACTAGGTCCCCAGTGCCTTTTTCTTGTAGTTAGAGGCAGACTGAGTTTTATTTTCTTTGTTTTTTTTTGTAATTCTTTTTTTTTTACTTACGCTTAACCGTGCACAGATGACTTCCCACGGATCCTCCGAGGATGGAGATGCACTGACCCACACTGACGGACTTGCACGAGAGGGTTTTCTTCGCATCTTGTGGGAAGTACTTCAGGGGGCAGGATATTTGACACCCCCTCAGTACGCGGTGCAGCAGTTCGAGAAGCACCGGGTACCTCGCTGTCGGGTGAAGATGACTTTGGAGCCTCATCCCCTGCAGCCAGGCTGGCGTTCACTGGACTCCGAGTCCTACGGATACCGGGCTGAGGACACTATTGAGGCTATCGCTCTGCATGGACTGACCACCTTCTGTGGATTTCACCCCTTGGAGCTGGCTACCCACCCCATTGGGTTGTTCCCTGCGGAAAAGGAGGACGACCCGATGTGGAAGGACTGGGTGGAGCATGCCAAGGACATCTGGGCTCTCTACCCAGGCCACACCGCTCACTTGTCGGTACGATGCATGAATGCTCTGTATCGTCTGCAAGTGATGCGTGGGGAGGCCATGTCCCACCTGATGGCATTACTGGAGGCCACCAAGATCACCCTGGATAACAGGGAGGAGCTCGTGGTGGATTTATCCCAGGAGCTGGTGGAGAAAGATTTACAGGTGGAGCAGCTGACTGACGAGATTCATGAGTTGGAGGAGCTGGTGGGCACCAGGGAGAATACCATTGAGGTCCTCGAGGATCAGCTCCTCAACACCCAGCAGCAGCTAGCAGAGGCTAATGCGCATCTGGACATGCATCACCAAGAGATCCATGATGCGGAGGCTGACGAGGACGTTGACGTCGAGGGAGGAGACGAGTCTGCCTCCAGTGTAGACACCGCTGGCTCAGGGAGACCACCTTCCCCCGAGTCTAGCGTCGCCTCGTTCGCTCAATAGAGGCCAGATTAATACTAGAAGTTGGTGATAGTTGGACTCCTCGCCGCTAGCGTAGCTTTTGCACCATTAGGGTACTAGGCTAGGTAGAGTTGAGTCTTTTGATCCTTGATGTAACCAGTGTTAAAACTCTTTTGGATGTTTAGGGATGATTAATGGTAATTTAAATTTGGACGGAGGGATCATGTTTTCGTTTGTTTTGTTTGGAATCTATCAAAATACTTTGACTCCCCTACCATGTTCGAACCTTAAGCTTGGAGATGTGTTATTAAGCAACCATGTGACTTTTTCAGATGGCTGGGAGAGCGCGCCGTGGTCAGAATGAGCACGTTCCTCCACCGCCACCGCCTCCCACTCTGCAGGAGCTCATGGCCCAGCAGAATGAGATTCTGAGGCAGCTAGCTCAGCGTCAGCCACCACCTCAGCATTATGGTGGAGACCATCAGCGTCACCCCGTCGCTGCTACTTACCAGGAGTTTCTCAGCACCCAGCCACCATTGTTTACCAGGTCGGAGGACCCACTTGATGCAGATGTGTGGTTGAGGGTGGTAGAATCCAAGTTCCCACTGCTCCATGGGGCTTGCTCAGAGGTCACAAAGGTCAGGTTCGCCACCCAGCAGCTTCGCGGACCCGCAAGGACTTGGTGGGACCATTTTCTGGCTATGCAGCCGGATGGTAGAGAGGTGGAGTGGAGGGAGTTCAAGGCCGCTTTCAGAGGGCATCATATTCCCGCTGGCATCATGGACCGGAAACTCAATGAGTTTCTGGCACTCACTCAGGGCAGCAGGACAGTGTTGCAGTATGCCCAGGCCTTCAATGATTTGTGTCAGTATGCCGGATACCATGCAGATACGGATGAGAAGAAGCGAGACAGGTTCAGGAGGGGGCTCAGCACCAAGCTCCGTGACCGTCTCAACACCGTCAGGGCCAACAGTTACAATGAGTTGGTCAACATGGCTATCTCCCAGGAAGACTGCATCTTGGCTCGACAGGCGGAGAAGAAGAGGAAGACCCCTGTGGCAGGACCCTCGTCTCAGCCACAGCGCTTCAGGATTGTGTCTGACTCACAGAGCAGGGGACCTCAGCAGCAGCAAGGGAGGTGGGTGATCAGGCCACCGCAGCAGCAGCAGCAGCAGCAGGCACCCAACCGTGCCCAATTCCCAGCTTAGAGGAACAATCAGCAGCAGCAGTACCGCCAGGCCAATGATAACAGGTGTTTCACTTGTGGCAGCACTGGGCATTATGCCAAGAATTGCCCCAAGAATCAGCAGAGGCAGGGGCAGAATGTTAACCAGAACCAAGGAAAGAGGCAGAAAGTGCAGGTGAGGCAGGGCAAGCTGAACTTCACTACAATGGCTGACATTCCAGAGGGAGCACCCGTCATGACTGGTATCTTTACAGTTTTAAATTTTCCTGCTATTGTTCTTTTTGATTCTGGTGCTTCACATAGTTTTGTCAGTGCCAAATTTAGTGTCAAATGCCAGTTGCCTTTCCACCACACCAACGGGGCTATTACCATTTCAACCCCAGGAGGCAGGATTGCCACTAATCAAATCAGCAGGCATGTGCCCATAAAGTTTGGTAGTTTGATAGTTAAAACTGACCTTCTTATCTTGGGACTGGATAGTGTGGATATCATCTTGGGAACTGATTGGTTGGCCAAACATCAGGCAATATTGGATATTGCAGCCAGAGCCATTGAAATTCATTCTCCTGCTTATGGCGAGACTGTTTTGTATTTACCCAACCAGGGTGGTACCCGGTCTTGTGCCTTCGTTATGGCAGAATCCCCAGTAAGGAAGATCCCAGTAGTCTGTGACTACCCCGATGTCTTTCCGGATGAGTTGCCAGGAATGCCACCTGACAGAGATATTGAGTTTGCCATTGAATTGCAACCCGGGACTGCTCCTATCTCCAAGAGACCTTATAGGATGCCTCCCGCAGAATTGGCAGAAATGAAGAAACAATTGCAAGAATTGTTGGACAAGGGATTTATTCGTCCAAGCACTTCACCATGGGGATGTCCCGCCTTGTTCGTGAAGAAGAAGGATGAGAGTTTGAGGATGTGTGTTGATTACCGCCCTCTCAATGCGGTGACTATCAAGAACAAGTACCCGTTACCCCGCATTGATGTTCTGTTTGATCAGTTGGTAGGAGCTAAGGTATTCTCCAAGATAGACCTTCGCTCGGGCTACCATCAGATCAAGATCCGTGCCAGTGACATTCCCAAGACGGCTTTCTCTACCAGATATGGGCTCTATGAGTTTTTGGTAATGTCTTTTGGGCTAACCAATGCCCCGGCTTATTTCATGTACTTGATGAACTCAGTATTCATGCCAGAGCTGGACAAGTTTGTGGTTGTCTTCATTGATGACATTCTGGTTTATTCCAAGAACGAAGATGAACACATGGAGCATCTGCATATTGTGCTTCAAAGACTTCGTGACCATCAGTTGTATGCTAAGTTGTCCAAGTGTGAGTTCTGGTTGAGGGAGATAAAATTCTTGGGTCACACAATCTCTCAGGATGGGATATCAGTCGACCCTGAGAAGGTGCAAGAAGTGATGGACTGGAAACCCCCGACTACAGTGAAGCAGATTAGGAGTTTTCTGGGATTAGCAGGATATTACCGACGATTTATTCCAGATTTCTCCAGAATTGCCAAGCCAATGACTGAACTGTTAAAGAAAGGAGTCAAATTTGAGTGGAGCCAAAAATGTGAAGAAGCTTTTCATACCTTGAGACAACAATTGACAACAGCTCCAGTGCTAGCCCAACCCGACAACACCAAGCCATTTGAGGTTTATTGTGATGCTTCTGGTACCGGATTGGGTTGTGTGTTGATGCAAGAGAGTAGAGTGATTGCTTATGCTTCCCGGGCACTCAGACCCCATGAGCAGAACTACCCGACACATGATCTGGAGTTGGCAGCAGTAGTTCATGCCCTCAAGATATGGAGACACTACTTGATGGGAGCTCACTGTAACATTTACACTGATCACAAGAGCCTCAAGTACATTTTCACTCAGGCAGATCTGAACATGAGGCAGAGAAGATGGTTGGAATTGATCAAGGACTATGATTTGGAGGTGCATTACCATCCTGGCAAGGCAAATGTTGTGGCAGATGCCTTGAGCCGAAAGGCCCAATGTAATTGCATGAACATGGATGCAAGAATCACCACCTTGTGTGATGAGTTGTGCAAGCTGAATCTGGAAGTTGTTCCTTCAGGTAAATTGAGATATATCGCAGTGGAGCCCACGTTGCAAGAGCAAATAGCTCAGGCACAGTTTGGGGATAAGGGAGTTCAGGTTATTAAAGAAATGATCAAGCTGAAGGCAGAGAAATACAAGTGTTTCCGCCAGGACAGCAAAGGAGTTTTATGGTTTGAAGACCGATTGGTGGTTCCCAAGGACCCAGAGCTCAGAAAGAAGATATTGGATGAAGCTCACCTTTCCAAGTTCTCCATGCACCCTGGTAGCAACAAGATGTACCATGATCTCAGACCTCTTTATTGGTGGACCAGGATGAAGAGGGAAATTGCCAAGTACGTTTCAGAATGTGACACTTGTCAGAGGGTAAAAGCTAGTCATCTGAAAGCAGCAGGCCCTTTGCAACCCCTTCCCATACCATCTTGGAAATGGGAGGACGTTTGCATGGACTTCATAGTGGGATTACCCAATACCTCCCGGCACCATGATTCCATATGGGTTATTGTGGACAGATTGACCAAGACTGCTCATTTCTTGCCAGTGCACACTACCCACCGGACGGAGAAGTATGCGGAAATTTACATCGACCAGATAGTTCGTCTGCATGGGATACCAAGGACCATAGTCTCTGACCGAGGAGCACCTTTTGTGGCACGATTTTGGGAGCAATTACAGGAATCACTTGGGACCCATGTAATCCGAAGCTCAGCATATCACCCTCAAACAGATGGTCAGACAGAAAGGGTAAATCAGGTTTTGGAAGACATGTTGAGAGCATGTGCATTACACTATGGAAAGGACTGGGACAAGTGTCTCTCCTTAGCGGAGTTCTCTTACAATAACAGCTATCAGTCCAGTCTGAAAATGGCACCTTTTGAGGCTTTATATGGGAGAAGATGCAGAACCCCGTTGAATTGGTCTCAAGCAGGAGAGAGGGAGATATTTGGGCCAGATTTGGTAATTGAAGCAGAGGAAAGGGTCAGAGTCATCAGGAGGAACTTGGAAGCTGCTCAGGCCAGGCAAAAGAGTTATCATGACCAGAGACGGAAGCCACTACAGTTTGAGGTGGGAGATCATGTCTATCTTAAGGTATCACCAACCAAGGGTGTCCAGAGATTCGGGATCAAGGGCAAGTTGGCCCCTCGCTACATTGGACCATATAAGATCAAGGAAAGTTGTGGACCCGTAGCCTACCAATTGGAATTGCCACCTCATATGTCAGCAGTTCACAATGTGTTCCATGTATCTCAGCTGCGGAAATGTGTTCGTCTACCCACTGAAGTGCTCCCAGAACCAGACATTGAGATAGAACCAGACTTGTCCTACCAAGAGTACCCCGTCAAGGTATTGGATCAGAAGGAAAGGTCAACTCGGGCAAGGTCAATCAGAATGTATAAGGTTCAGTGGAGTCACCATTCAGTAGAAGAGGCCACATGGGAGACGGAGGATTTTCTACGCTCTCGCTTCCCCGACTTTCTACCCAAAGGAATCGGTATGTAACCCAAAACCCCACCCCCACCTGCCCTTTGAAGTCAATTATAAGAAAAACTTAGATAACAAGGATAGTCTAAGTTATGGACTTAACTTAAGAAGGGCTTCCTTCTGAAGTTGCAAAGAGGATGACATTCGAAGAGCAGTTAGGAGAGTGGAACTTGAGTTTAAAGGGAAAGTGGCACCAGCACACCTTCAAGGCACCCTCCTAGGGACTCTACCTGAAATCTCGGGACGAGATTCCTTTAAGGGGGGAGGGCTGTAACACCCCAGGTGTTACCTTGGCTAGAGCCCACCCTGGCACTAAAAAGGCTGTGATCACAAGTAGTAGAGACTTAAGGGAACATATAAGAACTTTGGAGTTATTGAGTTAATCAAGTTATAAATGGCCTAAGAAGTATTAATCAAACCCTTGCACACTTTTTACTTGGATAGAAGGGAAAGAGAACCCTAGGCCCTCCTAAACCCTACCTTCTAAATCTTGGTTAAAAAAAGGGGGGGGGGGAGAGTGTGTGAACAATGTGCAAAACACAAGTGATCCTTAGCAAAACCCTAAGCAACTTGATAACCATCAATTAGGGGAGGGTAATGTTGCAAAAAGACCCCTGGAGAAACCCTAAATCAAATCTCCAAGTAGAGAGAGAGCTAGAGCCCTCCATTTCTCTCTAAGTGTAGAGTTAACCCTAAATTAAAGATCAGTCGTGTTCACCTAGCTAATAGCACCAAAACACCAGGGTCTAAATAGCAAAAAGGGGCCAAATTATCTAAAGAACCCCCTGGAAAAAGTGGAAACCGAGACTTGGACGTTTGACAGGTTTTGACATCGGTTTTGTCGCGGTGTGGGCAGTGAGACAAACCAAACTTGGCGCCTGTTTATCTCCTGACCTAGGGCGTATCCTCCCTTGGAACTCACATGAACTAGGTAGCTCTAGGTGCAGGGAAGAGATCTCCCACAGGCTACATGGCAAGATTCGTACGCTTGGTCGCTCAGCAGAGCGAAGAACACGGGCAGAAGCAACGCGCCACGTGTTCGACGCGCTCTGAGCTCGCCAGAGCACGCCCGCGCGCGCCCCGCGTGCCCGCGTCGCGCCAAACGGTCAAGCCAGCGCCCTGGTCCACGCCCGCGCCTATAAAACCCTCCCAAGCTTCGACCGTACCCTTCCGCACCCACCCGACCCTCGCCGGAGCTTGGTTCACCGCCGTTGGCCAGTGCGCAGCTTGTCCGCGGCCACCCTGTTCCCTTGCCACCGTAGACCGGCCCGCCCAGCCATTTCCAGCCCCGTCCAGCCCTCGGAGAAGACTGTTCACCCCTCCGTGAGGCTCCCCGAGCGAGGAATCGGGGTTTGCTTCGCCAGAGAGGCCGGCCCAAGGTCGCCGGAGCACTAAACCTCGCCGGAGTACGTGGACCGGGTAATCCACTCAGCCATTCTTCGATTCTTTGTGCACACGTTCACTACGTCACCCCGTGAAGCTCACCGTGCCCTTGGATTGGACCAGCTCGCCGTAGTTTGGCCGGTACACTCGCCGCCGACGAGCACACCCGCCTGCGCTCGTGGACCGGGCGACTCCGACCACCTCCGGCGACGACCCGCACATCGGCGTGACCGTCGCGACCTCCTGAACATCCCTGACCACCTCGCCGGACCTCCCTCGCCGCCGGTAAGCCGCGCCGTCCTTTCTTTCCTACGGCTACTGTTCTGTTTAGGGGAGGGACCGCGGGTGTGAGGAAGAGAACCCTGGGGGGGTTAAGTGTAAAGTCAGAGACTCACATGAATAGTGGCCCGAGGGTAGATCTGCGAGATTTGAATCAGTTTAACCCCAGGGGTCTCGGCGCAAACTGTTTTTCCAGAAAAGCTTTAATAAAATCTGTTTTAAATTCAAACAGAAACTTTAAAAACCCATAACTTTTATTTGGTTTATCCAAATTTAGTCAAACCAATTTTGCCAGACTCTAAATAATGTAACCTGTCTAAGAAAAATATAAAACCCCATATGAACTAGAGAAAAATATAAGAGTCTGATTTATTTTCAGTTTTGGCCAAAAGCTTAATAATAGCAAGAAAAATGGTTGTACTATTTAACTAAGGTTAGAAAAATTTAGAGAAGATATTGTCTACCTACTGACCTAGTTAAAAATGTTAAACCTCTCTGTCCATTACATTAAGATAGTTTTAACCCCTTATTCTATAAAATGCCTAAGTTTAAGGAAAATAGAAAAAGTGATATAAATGATGAACCAGAGAGCACACCTATTTTTGTTGAGATACTTAGTCAATATAGTTCACTGGAAAAATGTATCATACCCTGTTGTAGTGTAAGATAAGCAAGATACCTTTTAAATGAAGAAAATATGGATAACTTAGAAAAACCCTACAAAAATACCCCTAAGGTGAAACCTCCCCAAACCTTAGGATAACAAATGTTTGGATAATAAGAACTTAAGAAAAATCTGAAATCTGTTGTTTGATATTTTTCAAATAACAAGTTAGTTCTAATCACCCTTTGTGCACCAAACTTCACAAATCCATCATTAATTAACCACCATGTTGCTCTCTGCCATTTTTGGTACAAGAGCTTTTTATCACTACTAAAGGCCAGCAAAAATAACCATTAGGTCAGAAACCATTTTAATAAAGGACTTGTAGTGTAAAGTGGCCCATTTTGCCTAACTATTGTTATTTTGTTTAAAGCCTAGCTTTTGTACCTTAAGCCTTAAATTATTAAAACAAGCTAGAATAGCCAGTGACAACCCACTGTAATTCTTACACAATTTTTGGAAATATTTAAACTACTGTCATAGTTCAAACCCTACTAGAAACCCTAGGTGGGAATTAAGAAAGGGAAATGGATGATGGAATTTAATGTCCTCCTAAGACCTTTATAAATTGTCCACTGAAATCCATAAAGGCAATACAAATTCAATATGTTATCCTAAAAGAAAACCTAAACCTAAAAGGTAATAAGTCTATGTATACCACTAGAAGACCCTCGTAGCCAAGGAACCCTAAGTTAATTCTTGACCTAATTTTAGTGGCTTAATGTTCTTAAAT
Source organism: Zea luxurians (assembly GCA_029449295.1). Taxonomy (NCBI): domain Eukaryota; kingdom Viridiplantae; phylum Streptophyta; class Magnoliopsida; order Poales; family Poaceae; genus Zea; species Zea luxurians. Next base: position 10,051,770 of record JAOPSE010000033.1, on the reverse strand, counting down.
CTTGCATAATCATGACATACATGTTCATTGCATTTCAATAGACTGTAATCTTGCTGACGGAGAGTACGTCCTCGTGCCGGAGCAAGGAGCTACCCAGGAGGTTGCCCCCGACCCAGCACCAGAGCCTGCACCAGAGGACCTGCCTGCCACTGCTTTGGAAGGCAAGCCCCGGTTTTATGCATAACCTGTTAATTATGCTATTTTACTTCACTTAATGATTGTAGGATTGATTGTGCACTTAGGTGTAAGAATTGTTTGAGACCCTAGTTGCATGATCTCAGGAATCCTATTGAGATGAATACTAGTATGCTAAGTCGAGTAGCTGCTTTATTAAGTAGGATCTCGGTAGAAGTCGAGTGATTTTTCTAGCACTCGCGCGAGGTCAGGAATTGGTTGTATCCACTTTCCTATCATATTGATGTGGTTTGTGGGCAACAATCCATGGGGATTGGTTGTTCACGGGATAAAAAGTTGATTAAGGATTAAGGTGTGGTACCGTGAGTCAAGCGTTTGAACGTACTAAACACATACCGAGAAATATGGTAAATCGGTAAGCCTAGTACCTGAGTGAACCTGGCAGTGGACATACCTCCTCACGCGACCTGAGACGTAGTCTCCCATTCCGGTTATGGTGGGTACAAGTGCGGTCACTGCACGACGGCCAGTCGGGGTCAGTGGGGCATTATACGCCAAGGCGGTGAGCCCTGATCTGCTGACGGGGAATCGATGGGGACGGTTGATATGTGTGGGGACGGAGTGCCCCTACATGTCGTGTGTTTAGGTTTACCTTGCAAGGATAAAAACTCGATTCGAATCGTCTGCTTCTCGCAGCTAATGAGACTGCTTGATCCATGCTGCTACATTGAGTAACAAGTGGAACTGGTTGAGATGATACAAACTGTTGATTGCTAATAATGCTTGCTACTATGTATGAATAGATAGTACACTTTTAGCCTTAAGAGAGTCACACTTAATTTTGATTAAGTTAAAATCTTGATTTAGAAACTCAGCTAGTGCTTTTGGCAACCAAACCCCACAGCCAAACAGCTGCATGTCTAGAGGTAGAGGAGTATAGACTCCTCACACCGGGTAAGTCTAGCTGAGTATTAGTATACTCAGCCTTGCTTGTGGCATAATTTTTTACAGGTTCTCTGGAGGACATGGTTGCTGGAGTGACTTGGCCGTCCACCTTACCACCGGGTTGGACTGTCGAGTGGGACCCTGCCTCGGCTGAGGAGGAGCATGAGGAGTGATGGGATAGGCTTCCCCATCTCTCCATTTATTTATCGTTAGTTTATTTCCGCTGCACTCCAAAAACAATGATGGTTACTTTTGCGAAAACTCCGATGGTGACAATGGTGATGTAATAATTTAATACTCTTCCATGCATGGTTTTACGCTTTATTGTATTTGCTCTGTGACTCACCATCGAGTGAGACTGTGGTACTTGATCCTGTCAGTGGCCGTGTCGGACTAGATCCGAGGGATTGACGGGTTATTCCCATTTAAGTGTGGTCTAGCCTCTATGGTCGGACTCAGGCACTTAAGTTGGAATAATTCGGGCAGTTCCGCCACATATACAGACATGGGAATATTGAGAAGTGTGATGTACTTGTAACGACGTACCTACACTCAGGTAAGCAGGTGAGTTACCATAATGAGTTGCCCTATGGTTAAAGTGTGGCAACGACGCCTATGCGTGGCTCGGCGCTTAATGATGAGCTGGCCTCCATATAGCAATATATGGAGTATAAACTGTGATAAACTGTCATGTTTGAATTGCATCATTGGGAAAATGGGTTGTGATGGATTTTTCTGCAGGTACACTAACCTCGAAAACGTATGTGTAGCTGACGACTAGCAACATATCGTGAGAGTCGTACGTATGCCACCGCTATAGAACGCTATTGCCACATTGTTTTGGCAAAATCAGTGAGGACGGATAAGACGAGCATGCATCCTGATTGTTGCATTATGTTTGTCACCTATACACCCAAAATGCTTCTCTCATCTTTATTCCAGTAACCATTGGTTGTAGATAATGGGGTGTAATGTTGTATGTAAACTTCGACGAGATAGCTGTCCTCCCTTCTTAGGTAATCTATTTAGGAATTATATGTGTTGCTCTGGTACTTGATGTGTCGATAGAAGGTTAGTAGTTTGTGTGCTTAAACCGAAAAATTAGGCCATGTTCTTAGTTAGTGAACCATGACCCAAAGTTGATTTTTTCCGTTATCACACCATGACCAAACATATACAAATAAATGCTTAGATAATTTCTTTGTTGGGCATAAAGTGTACCCAAGCTTAAACCAAGAATCTCAAGTCATGTCTCCTTCTAGAACCATTCCTTTGTTCAGTTGATGCCTTGGTTTCCTCATGTTTATCGAAGGCATATCAACTTAATCCTTGACCTTATAATCTCTACGATAAGCATAGAAATATGTTTTGGCTGAATTAACAGTCTCCCATCGTACTCCCTTCATTAACAAGTTTAGGTTATGGCCATGCCATGTTCATTTCATCGGGCCATGATCTATTTGGCTCTCTACTTGTAACCGTTTTGACAGGTAGAGCCTCTTTGTATATTGTCACCCTTGCTCAGTCTATTGGTGTTGTGTGAGATTTCTTATTGGTTACGTCTGGTATTGGTGTTATGACTAAAATTTATGATACCGCGACGAAACCGGGGTCCTTCTGTGTGTGCGCACACACGGTTGTGCTGCTCGGTACACGCTAGTATCACATTTAGTAGTCATAATCCATTATGAGATTATATTAATATGTTATCTCTGCACAACTTGTTCTTATCATGTGAGATTCATCATTGGTGCCAGTTTTGTAATGGTGTCATGGTTAGGGACTTATGGTACCGCGGCGAAACTGAGGGCCTCCTGTGAATGCGCACACGAGATTTTGCTGCTTGGCGCATGTCGGTATCGAAGTTTTGGGTCATGATCCATTGTGGAACTACACTGATGTGTGATCTTCCGTGGATATCTTCCTTGAAACGATTTCAATGTTGATTGACGAAGTGACCAAGCAACATCTGTCATTTCCGTTTGATCAAAAGGGCATACCACTCTCATGTGTGGTCTTATTTCTTTTGATCTTGGTAGTGACTACTCATACCCGTTCCCTTTACATCCTTTGTGTAAAGGTGAAGCCTTGGAGCTTTTTAGTGTCAAGAGACAGCTAATTAGCTCTCAGAATGGAGATTGGATTTCCCCTGTTGCTGAAATGCAGGAGTTTTTTCATTCGCTCCCTTATTTAATTTATGTATTCCCTAACCAAGTGGATAATTCATCTCGTATAGAAGAAACGGATGAACGACCAGCCCAAATGAATTTCTACCCAAGTGCATGATCAACTGTTAGTATGAGTGAACTCTCAACCCTTGGCTTACCGATGGTACTGAGAGGACTTGCTCAACGTCAAAAGTAGTTCAACAAGTTGGTTTTACTAACTTGTAACTGCCTCGTGAACGAAGGTTGAGTTCAGAGATCGTTTTATCGAGTTGTCTAAACTTACTTTTGTACAACCCCTCTAAAGGAAGTACTTGCAAAAATCAAGTTAAGCCGACTGGTAACAACCTAGTCATCACTCTAGTCATGCCTCGATCGCGTCACGTGTGCTTTTCCAGCATGTGTGATCAAGTCGAGCCGTGCTAAGCATTTGATGAAATAGGTTGGTCGTGAAGTCAACATCAACGAATCTCTTCATTGATATTTTCTCAAGTCCCTATCATTTTTCTTGAACTTGGATTTTCTGGCTAGCCACGGGTCAACTGTGATGTTATTCGACATTCACACCCGTCTCGTGTGCTATGAACTTATCGTGACCACTTGTTGGTAAACCTCTTTCTGTGTGTTTTACCCAAGATGGTGCATCTGATTCTGTTTGGGTAAGGTCGCGTATTTGCCACTCGCTCAACAGACTCAGATAGTACAGTATCATCAGAAAAAGCAAACTGCACACATGGAACCTTATGTGTTCTTCTGGCAGGCATCGTCTCTCTTGGTGGACATTTCTAAATTAGCTTATGGCGATACATGTTATGTCCACTAGAGAAACGACATTCTGAGACACTCGTCTTCGCTTAGGACTGCCTTACGATTATCGCTGATATGGACATGGGATTACCTGCTTCTCCACTCTTGAAAGTCTTTCGCTCCGAATCTCGGGACGAGATTCTTTTAAGGGGGGAGGGCTGTAACACCCCAGGTGTTTATATTCCGCTCGACAACGAGTATGAATTTAAGCATGTGATATCAGTAAATAAGACGGACACTAAGGTCTAATTATTTTTGCCTATCGCGATTTTAATATCGCATCTGTTCCGTCTGTCGTGAGTGCGACGTCGTTTTTATTTTTATCTATCCGGGCTCTTCCGAAATTTTCGTGTTATTCGGAACGTAGTCGTTCTGAACATCGGTGCGTCCGGTGATTATTTAAAATTCATCGCTCGCGCGAATACGAATTTAGAAATTCAGTCCAGTCCTCCGATTTTATCTCGAACAATTTAATTTGAACTCAACGACAGAAATATTCGGAGCAAAATAATCTAAATCACGCACTATCCAAGAAAAATCGTGCGCGAGAATATGATCCAATTTATTCTTCAGCACACTCTGTAAAATAATAAAATCAACTGTGTTTAGACATCGGATAATTTCTTATCCGAGTTCGACTAAACCAGTGTTGTCTCAAATAATGCATCTGATATTCGGTCCGCTTACGTGTTGCCCAGCATAGTCCCAAAAGCTATCTAAACAAAAATTTAGCTAAAATTGTTAATCCTCGGATTTTTCGTTTCGTGATCCGAGAAAATAATGTATGTAGTCGTTTGCCGTATCGCGCATCGACTCTTTGTTCATCGCTAAAAATCTCGAATCAAAAATATCTGTGATTCATTATTAAAGAAAATAGAGAAGAAAATATCTCCTAATCTACAACCACCGCTCTCTTCCTTTGATTTTTTCTCCATTAGTATTCATGCCATTCCTGATATTTTCGTAGCACTCTATCCCGTACGTATCCTCTTATCCTCTCAATGCCATGCTAATCTTATCTCTTTCCACCGCATCCTATTGTACTGGATCAAGCTGTCGATATTATCTACTTTCCTCTGCCCTTCTCCTCCAGTTCGACGTGGAGCTCGCCCAGCCCCAGCGCTCCATTTCCTGCGTGTGTTGCTCGGCGCCCGGACCTCCCTCAGCTCGCGCGCATGGCCACCTTCAAGCTGTACCGGAGGTCCACCATCGGCATGTGCCTCACCGAGACGCTCCACGAGATGGTCTCCAACGGCACCCTCAGCCCGGAGCTCCACTGCGCGGCGCCCAGCTCTCTGTTCGTCTCTACGCACAGCTTCCCAAGCTCCATGGCAGCTTTCCTGCTTGCGTCATGGTCTCCCAGCTCGTCGGTGTTCCCAACTCGGCCCTGCGCTTTCCTTTTCTCTGTGCTCGTGCTCGCCGTGCCATGAGTCACTAGCCAGCAATCCAGCTCGCCTCCACTTCCTACGTTCCCTACTCCAGCTCTACTGTCGCGCGCAGCTCGCCCCTGCGCAGGTGAATCGCCCTTGGTGCTGGTCGCGTGTTCCTCGCCCGGCTCGGCCGCGACCTCGCCGTTGTTCCTAAGCTCGGCGCCTGCTGCTCGTTCCAGCTGCGCGTGTCAAGCTCCCTTTAACCGGTCGTTGTCGAGCTCCTCTATTGCGCGCGTGAGGTTCTCTGCTCGCCATGGCGTGTCGAGTTTTCTCGTCGAGTCTCGCCGCGCGTCCTGTTTCCTGCTCGCCAGCGTGCCCTCTCGGCTCGCTCGGCTTTAAAATCTCTATTTCGTCGTCGACCTCGCCACGACTTAGTTCGTCCGTCGTGCTGGTCTCTATTCCATATTGTGCCTATTAGCTCGGATCCGGTCCCAGCTCGTCGTTGTGTCATTCACAGTCCAGTCGTCAAACCCATCATCTTCTGCTCAACCCCACCTCACCAGCCCGCTCAAGACTGCAATCGAAGGTCGTCGTCAATCCGTGCGTCATCAAGCAATCTCAAGAATCGGGTGAAGACGAAGTTAGCAGCGCGATATTCACCAAGCGCTCGACAAATTGCTTGGGTCGGGAAATCGCTACCAATCTCGCGGATTCGTGTCAGCTGTTGAAACGGTAAGCTGATGAATTGTTCAGAATAGTTCGATCGTTAAATGAATTAATGTGTTAGTGCGAGGCTCATTAGGGTGCTCGATAAATTGCGTAAGTCACGAAACTCTCGTCGACTTCGCAGTTCTTGCGATTATCGAGCCAGATTCAGTTATAGCGAGTTATTTCGCTATTTGAGTCAATTAGCTGAACTAGTGTACCGAGTAGAATTTTAGTAGGCATGTGTGTTGATGAAATATTTTAATCACTTATAAAGATGTAGTATAATTTATAAAGCAAGGGATAAGTTTAGAACTTAATTAATTAATTGATAAGTTGTGTTTAGGCTAGTTGTATTAATGTGTATAGTTTGTTATTTCGTGATGCTTACGTTAGGTTCGTTTAATTTAGAGAAGCGTAAATATTGCGCTTAGTCGTAGGTCGATAACCAGAATTATCGTATAAAATTGTACAACGCCTCGCCGCTAGGTGTTTAAATCCGCTATCACGTAACACTATTTAGGTTTATAATATTTCTGTCGATATGCATTCATGTGCATAATGCATTCCATTCAGGTACGTTAATTAATCGCGTGTTGCGGAAGACGAGCCAAGTCGACCCCAAGTGCGGGCTAATCCGCAGGATGAAGCTGATGAACTAATCTGAAGATGGATAGACGAAACAAGATCAGAACAAGAGATGGTCGCCAAGTGGTCGCCACTTAACAACACTAACCTAGTGTTACCCAGGCAAGCCCCGGTGCATGCAACCCCTTCTTTGTGTTTTTAAATAATTTTCGCACACTTTAAGTCTAGTGAAATGTGCATTAGGTTTATAGGAGTTGCTTGAAACCCTTTGATGCATTGCCTTCCTTGATATCCATACCTTATTAGATACTTCTGATGAAGTATCAAAATATGATTTACAAAATTACTTAGCCTTGCTTAGAGGTAAATATTGTGGATAGAGCTTGTCCTTTGCGTTGATGCCTAGCTCAGGGGTTATCCTGAGGAAGGATGGCTTCTACCTGCAAGAATATATTTTCATTGGGAGCATGGTGGGATCTTACTGCAAAGTTCCCTGTGATGCTCTTTTCATCCTAAGGAATACAAACAATCCTAAGGGTGGAAGTACTTAAATCGGGACTTGGGCTAGGAATAGGTGATGTTCTACCCAGGTTGATTAAGGATTATACTGAATGTAGGCTTGGATGACCAAGGACCCTTTAGCTGGTCACATGCCTCGTCATGGGTAAGCCTTGCCTCGGGCAGACTAAGGCCAGAATAAGATAACACGAAATGGGCGTGGAGCGGTGGCGAGAGTAGCGTGTACCCTCCGTAGCAAGAGGCTGGACGGTGGTGTATCTGTGCTCTCGGTTTGCGTGAACCTGATCTGGTCTTAAGAACCCCGGTGGCGGGTTGACATATGCAAGGGTTAAGTGCTACATATGTCGTGTGATTGGAGATCCTCAGCTGAGTATAATCGATTCGGATCGCCGTACCTTCGCGGTTATGAAGACTTGGTCACTGCCCTGCAATCTAAGTCATGGATGGAATCTTAATGAGCAAAAAAAATCATGTTGGATTGATTAATGTGATGGTGAAATTAGACTAGATGCAAACAAGGTCTATTAATACTTAATTTGGCGTTAAAATATTGAAAGTAAGGACTCACTTTAGTAAGCTATTTCTGCAAAAATATCTAAGTTGACTCTTGCTAAAGCCTCTCCTTGATTCCCAAATCCAGCATATCCTTGAGAGTCTTTTCTTTAGTCGGGTAAGTCTTGCTGAGTAATTCCATACTCAGGGTTTTATTCCCTGTTGTTTTTCAGGATATAACTTTGTGCTGCTGTGATGGTGTTAAGTGCCGGTGGGCTCGGCCTTCTTATAAGTCTAAGTACTTCTTCTATACTTCTTAATGAGGATGGTCACTTGAGCTAGTATATATTTCAAACTTATACTTTTGTAATCACTCCGATAAACTAATGTAAAATTTTTGTAACCTGTAAAATTTGGTAGTAAGATTTCCGCTGCAACAATATTGGTGTGTGTGATTTGTGTTACTTAATCCCGCGGTTTTGGTTGTAAGTGGTTTATCCGGTGTGTCCTTGGGGCAATCGGACGGATCCTGTTAAGTTATCTGGTGCACATGCATAGCAGTCTGAGGTCTTTGAGACAAGGACAGGTGCATGTGGGCCCGATATCTTGGGAGGTTCTGCCACATTTTCTAAGCTTGTGAAGCCAATCACAAGTTTATTGAAGAATGATATTAAGTTCAATTGGTCTTCTAAGTGTAATGAAGCCTTTGAGCAATTGAAGACATTATTAACCACTGCTCCGGTATTGGCTCAACCGGACATCACTAAGCCTTTTGATGTATATTGTGATGCATCTGGCAGTGGGCTCGGCTGTGTACTGATGCAAGAAGGCCGAGTAATTGCGTATGCTTCAAGGCAGTTGCGCCGACATGAGGAGCATTATCCAACTCATGATCTGGAGCTAGATGCTGTGGTTCATGCCCTGAAAATATGGCGTCACTATCTGCTGGGAAATATCTGTCACATATATACAGATCATAAAAGTTTGAAGTACATCTTCACCCAGTCAGAGTTAAATATGAGGCAAAGACGATGGCTTGAGCTTATTAAGGACTATGAGCTGGAGATCCATTATCACCCAGGCAAGGCCAATGTGGTGGCAGACGCATTAAGCCGTAAGGCTTCCTGCCACTACCTTATGGTAAAAACCTCTGACAATACTTTATGTCAAGAGATGGAAAAGTTAAACCTGGGAATAATCCAACAAGGGACTCTAAATCAGCTAAAGCTTGAGTCAATCATTCTGCAAAAGATAATTGATGCTCAAAAGGATAATCTGGGTATGAAGCACATACGAGAGAAGATAAGGGCTGAAACAGCCAAATGTTTCAAGGAAGACGATCAAGGTGTGTTATGGTTTAACAACCGCATAGTAGTGCCAAAGAATGAAGAACTCCGCCAGCAAATCTTAGATGAAGCGCATCTTAGTCGCTATTCTATTCATCCGGGAAGCACTAAGATGTATCACGATCTAAAACAGCACTACTGGTGGACGAAGATGAAAATTGAAATTGCACGCTATGTGGCTAAGTGTGACACTTGCAGACGTGTCAAAGCCATACACATGAGGACTGCCGGTCCATTGCAGTCATTACCAATACCAACATGGAAATGGGAAGACATAAGCATGGACTTCATTGTGGGATTGCCCAGGACCACAAAAGGGTATGACTCTATTTGGGTTATCATTGATCGATTTACCAAGATCGCCCACTTCCTCCCTGTCAAGGTAAAATATCACGTCATTACCTATGCGGAGTTGTACATCGCCCATATTCTCAGTTTGCATGGGGTTCCAAAGACTATATTGTCGGATCGTGGACCACAATTTGTATCCAAATTTTGGGAAGAACTTCATAAATCCCTGGGTACTAAGTTACTCCACAGTTCGGCCTATCATCCTCAAACCAGTGGACAAACTGAGAGAGTGAACCAAATACTTGAAGATATGCTGCGGGCATGTGTCCTGGATTTCTCACCAAAATGGGATGAATGTTTACCTTTGGCGGAGTTTTCATACAATAATAGTTATCAAGAAAGTATTAGGATGGCACCTTTTGAAGCTTTATATGGACGACGGTGTCGGACTCCGCTAAATTGGTCTGAACCTGGTGAGAGGTGCTTCTTTAGACCTGATCTGGTGAAAGAAGCCGAGGATAAAGTTCAAAAAATTATTCGTAATCTGAAGCAAGCACAAGCTCGTCAGAAGAGTTATGCAGACAAACGGCGAATGCCCTTATACTTCCTGGAAGGAGACTACGTCTACTTAAAGGTTTCACCAATGAAGGGAGTATCGCGTTTCGGGGTAAAGGGAAAGCTTGCCCCCAGATACATTGGTCCATTTCCTATTCTTCAAAGATATGGGCCAGTGGCGTATCAACTTCAACTTCCCTTAACATTGTCTGCGGTACATAATGTGTTCCATGTATCGCAATTGAAGAAGTGTCTTCGGGTTCCCGATCGAACCATTGAAGTGACAGATGTTGTCCTGGAACCTGACTTAACGTACTCAGAACATCCTATTCGAGTTCTGGATCAAAAGGACAGGGTTACCCGGAGAAAGACTCTCAAGTTCTACAAGGTACAATGGAACCAGCATTCTGAGGAAGAGGCTACGTGGGAAACTCAAGACTTCTTGAATAAGAATTTCCCAGGCTTTCTAGCCTCATGTAATTTGTAAAATGTATATAGTTATGGCAATAAAGGAATGAACCCCACACCACCCTGCCTTGTACCAGAAATAAGGAAATAAAAATGTGACACATTTCCTTTTCCATTACTCACCCTAGGACTTTAAATCTCGGGACGAGATTCTTTTATGGGGGGAAGGATGTAACACTCCTGGTGTTACTAAGACTAAAACTTGAGCATGGTATCATAAGCATTGACATTGCATATGTTTGATACACCTAGAGTGCATTCACTAGGCAAAAATTTCAAACAAGTTGTATTGTTTTAAGGTTTTGCAAATAGGACCCTGGATAGGAAGCTTTACCCTAAACAAGGATTAAAGGGGCTAAAACTTAACCCAAATTGAGAAAACCTAAAGGCTTTATTGAAATAGCTATAAAATATCCCCAAAAACAAAGTTGAATCTCATTTATACCCCTGGGATACTAGAAACCCTAAATGAAACCCTGGAAAACCCTAAAACTAAACCCTAGGGGTCTATGTGCAAAATTGGTCCACTTTTGGACTAAAGTGCAAAAACCAAGTCAAATAAGGTTCTTAAGTCCCTTGGTTCCCAAATGTGTGGACTTGAAAGCCAAATATTTGATTTTGGACTTATTTGCAAAAAAGTCACATTTGAACTCTTTTGACTAAGTCTAATTCCAGTGTATTGTACTCATCTTTGTGACTTTGTAACTTCTAAACAAAGGAGATTTTGCCCTAGGTCACCACACCAAATTTGAAGATCTATCAAAAGAGAACAACTTTGCTTAAGGGTGCAAGCTCACTTGTTGAGAAAAATCCAGAGATATTTAAGCCTGAAGTCAGGCTGTCAGACTGATTTGGTCTGAATTTTCAGACTAGCAGTGAATTATCACCAACTTCAAACCCAATTCCAGACATGATCCAGTGCCCTAATGAGTTCAATCTCTATAGTCGATTTGTAGCTGGTACATAGCACTACAACTTTGATGCAGAGACTTAGACTTGTTGCCACATGAAATTGGAAGGAAACCCCCCTGCAAATCGCTCTGTCAGACTGTCTGAACCAAACTCGCCATGGTACAGTAGAGCTCAACTGAAGAAGATCACGATTCACCCCTCCTGCCCATCGCCGGTGACCGTCGCCGTCGATTACCGCTCGCCGTGATTCGTGCGCCGTGGACATCAGATAAGCATCACCCAGTAAAAATCTTCACCGCCGTGAGCTGGGCTCCACTCCGGTGACCCCTCCCGTGCCTCCCCCTCTGCTTTGCGGCGGAGCGATAGGCTCGCCGGTGAACCGCCACCTCCCGGCCATGCGCCGTGTGGCTCTCACTTTCCACCGCACCGCCACGACTTACTCTAACTCCCTGTCGATCACCGGAACACCCGCCACGCCTCTGGACACGTATTCACCGCGCCCAGTATTCTTCCTCACCTCCGGCCGCCGCGTGCTCGTCCAAAATTCGCGGCCACCGCTCACTCCCCCTATAAATTGAGCCCGTGACTAGCTCCGTGTGGTCGTCAGCTAACTAGCCACCGCTAATCAGCCACAATCATCTACCAGCGAGCTTGAATTTCCAATTTCCCCCAATTTCGTTCTCCGCCACCGCGAAGAACAACCCGCCGCGGCCAACGCAAATCAGGTCCAATCCTGTCGTTGTTTGTGTTGTTCGTACATTCTTGTATGTCCACAATGCTCACTGCCCCACTTAATTGAATTATATCGCCACCAATCGCCGGGAACACAATCGTATAGCCGCCATGATCACGGCCACCGTGGCCAGAGCTACGTAGTTGGTCTTAGTTGCAATTAGGTTGGGGGAAATGGTCAGGGTAGCCCCAATTTCATGTCTGCCGCTCAGAGAACCCAGCCGTTGCCCCGTTCGGCCGGTACAGGTGCTCGCCGGAGCACGGCCGCGCGTGAACGGCGTCGGGGACCTAGCCATGCGAAGAAATAGGAGTCGGAGGGGTTTTCTGTAAACCGTCAGTGGCCCAGTGAAACAGTAAACAAACCTGATTCGAGTTAGCTATTAAACCAAGGGCCTCTGTGCAAAACTACCTCAGGCTCGCGCGCGTGGGCATGTTTCTGCTGTTGTTGGGCCGACTTGGACTGATTTCAGCCCAAGTCTGTTCATTATTTTCCTTTTTCTATTTTTAGCCAGCTTTAGAAATCTGTTAAAAATGGTAGAAAAATCCTAAAATTGTGAAACCAATTTTCCTAGGCTCCTTATTTTCTCTAGAATTTAATAAAAATAGTTTTGTGATTTTTAGTGGAAATAAGAAATTTTAGGGTATTTAAAGTGGTTAAAGGTAATAGTTATAGATTTTTAGAAAATAATTGGTAAGTCCAAAAATGCCCAAACTTTTTATGGGAACTTAATGAAATATTTAGAAGCCTTGGGTAGAATTTGAGTTGATTTGGACCATGTTTGATAACTAGAACCCAAAACCACCCCCTGCCCTGTGAACTCCTTTACCGACTCCGGAAACCCTAGGTTCTGGGAGTACCGTGAAGGAAAGTTGTACTCAAGACTTAGATAATAAGTCTATATTATCTTTGCATCCTCATGAGCATCCCATGGCATCCATTCTTATGCATATATATGGTTATGTTAGAACACGAAGAAGAAGAAGAAGTCACTGAAGAGGGGACACCACCAACCTCAGATCCTCAAGCAGGCAACTGCTTTTATTTCGATATTTGTGGATCCGAGCAGGTCTCACCTGTTAACAAAGGCAAGCCCCGGTGCATTTGCCACCTTCCTTGATGTTTTTAAAAATCTTTCTCACTTGATTGATGCATTAGGTGATAGGAGTTGATTGCTAAAACAATTCCTGCATTACCTTCCTTGAATTTGATTACCTTCCTTGATCACCCGTTTTACAAAAGATTTTGATGCTTAGCCTTGCTTTAGAAAAACAAAATGTTTTGTTTTTACAAAAGATGATGTGGCAAAAGTGGGTGGGATGTTTTTGAAAATAAAATTTGATGGTGGATCCATCAGGGCCTTGATGGATTCAACATCTGGAAAAGATGTACCTCTACCAGGTACCAAACTTTGGGTTTGAAAAGATTAAGTTGAGACCGGGCGGGTGACTTGCACGAGAAAGGAGTCTTGGTGTAGTGTCTCCGTCTGAGTCGATTAAGGACCGTCTCGATGTAGGCTTGTTGATCGAGGACCCTTTAGCTGGTCACATGCCTCGTCATGGGTAAGCCTTGCCTCGGGCAGACTAAGGCCGGAATAAGATAACACGAAATGGGCATGGAGCGGTGGCGAGAGTAACGTGTACCCTCCATGGCAAGAGGCTGGACGGTGGTGTATCTGTGCTCTCGGTTTGCGTGAACCTGATCCGGTCTTAAGAACCTCGGTGGCGGGTTGACATATGCAAGGGTTAAGTGCTACATATGTCGTGTGATTGGAGATCCTCAGCTGAGTATAATCGATTCGGATCGCCGTACCTTCGCGGTTATGAAGACTTGGTCACTACCCTACACGTAGCATTCCACTAAAGATGATGGGTATTTGTTAAGAAATTGGCTAGTGCAGGACCAGCGATTGAACTAGGGTAGAAAGAACTCTAGTTGCAAGTAATTGAACTTAACTTGACAAATAAAATTGGATTTTTAAGGATCCACTTTAGTAAGCATTTCTGCAAAACAGAATCTTTGAGTATTGAGAAGCCTTACCTTGACTCCCTAAAAGCCAGCATACCCTTGAGAGTCTTTTCTTTAGTCGGGTAAGTCTTGCTGAGTAATTCCATACTCAGGGTTTATCCCTTCGTTGTTTTTAGGTGAGGAAGTAGCAGATTTCTGCTGCTTCTGTGCCAAGGTGGTTCCCAAGGAAGAAAAACAAGACTGAAGTGTGGGAGGACTTGGTCCTCCGTATAGATCTTTTGCTTAAAACTTATCTGGAGGAGTTTTTGCCTCCCTTGGTTTGTATTATAATACTACTCAGCACTCGCTCTTAGTTCTGGTCTGTAATAAAACAACTTGAGCTTGCTTTTAAATAAATGTGAATTATGTAATCGCTTCCGCAATTCTTTATCTCCGATGTTCTGTAATGTCTAGAAGACGGGTGAATCGTTCCTGGTAAAGTAAGGAAAGATACCGAACTTGTCAAGTAGTTCAGGGGCACCTACAGGATTGTCTGAAGTCCGTGGGACAAGGACAACTGTAGGTGGGCCTAATTACTTGGGAGGTTCCGTCACAATCTTAGTATGTACCACCATAAGGTAATAAATTAGCTATGGTAGGTAAAATATTAATCTGCTTAGCTAATAAAATTCCCCAAAGTAACCTGATTTGTAAATACCTGCCTTGTCTGCTATTCTCTTACCATATGTATCTAACGCATATGGTCAATACCAGGCGGGGTGGTGGAATTGATTTGCCTCCTAATCGACACACTCGGAGAATATACAGACAACCCCAGCCACAACCCGCAGAGATGAATCCTCCACCAGGCGGAGTTGACCCACTGGTTGCTGCTCAGATGGCGGTGATGCAGCAAATGGCGGACACTATGGCTGATATGCGTGCCTAGATGCAGCAAGAACGCCAGGAGATGCGTCAGGAAAGAGAAGATATACGACAGGAGTTGCGCCTGGAGCGAGAGGAGATACGCCAAGAAAGGAGGGCGCAACAACAACAGCTGCAACAGCAAATGCAACAGCAACAGCAACAACAACAAGTACCACTACCTCCTCCACCCCCACTAGTACCACCCCGAGATAAGCATAGGGAGTTCATGAGTCATAAGCCACCTACATTCGCTAGCTCACCTGATCCACTGGACGCGGATGATTGGCTGAAGTCCGTTGAGAAGATGCTGAATATTGCACAATGTACTGACTGGGAGAAGGTTTTATATGCTTCGGGACGTCTGACAGGTCCTGCTGCTGACTGGTGGGATTCATATACTACTGCCCATGATGCTGCGGATACTATTACTTGGGCAGAATTCAGTACGCAGTTCAGGAACTATCATATACCAGCCGGATTAATGAAGATTAAGAAGAAGGAATTTCTGTCGCTCAAGCAAGGAGGTATGTCGGTCAGCGAGTACCGCGACAAGTTTATTCAGTTATCCAGATATGCCCCTGATGAAGTTGCTGAAGATGAGAGGAAGCAGGAGCATTTTATTGAAGGACTTAATGGACCACTGCAGTATGCTCTAGTGGCACACACATTTCCATCATTTCAGAGACTACTTGATAAGGCCCTGGCTATTGAACACAAGCGTGTTCAGCTGGGAGATTTGAAGAGAAAGGCAATATCTCAAGGACAAGGAAGCAGCAGTGTTCGTCCTCGCTATAGTTCACCTCAGGGTACACCAGTTCGCACTGGTGGAGGCCAGCGCCCAGTTCAGCAATCACCACTGAGGACTCCACCTCCTCGACAGGCTACCCCCATTGGCACCCCGACGAAGTTTTCAGGACAGAGTCCAGACACTACTTGTTTCAAGTGTGGGAAGGCTGGTCATTATGCAAATGTCTGCCCACAGAGGATTGCTACTACTCCAGTTCAGAACAGGTAGCAAACTCCAGGATCTGGCAAGGGATATTCTATTGCCAAGGTTAATCAGGTCAGCGCTGATGCTACTCCGGATGGTGGGGACCTCGTACTTGGTATGTTTTATGTTAATGCAATTCCTGCAACCATATTATTTGATTCTGGTGCTACACATTCATTCATGTCTGCTAGATATGCCAACACAAATGAAATACCACTGCTAAATATGAGAAAACCCATGATAGTATTTACACCTAAAGGGCCTGTTGAGGCGAATCAAATGACACGTAGATTGACATTGACCATTATGGGTAGAGAATTTGGAGCTACTGCTATAATATTAGAGTCAAGCAGTATAGATCTGATCCTTGGTATGTCATGGCTAAGAAAGGCAAAGGTCGTTATAGCATGTGGTAGAGGTACCGTAGAACTCACTACCACTAAAGGAGAAAGATTTCAAGTTAATATTGCAGTAACCTCCTCACCCATGCGTGCAATGTTCTTTATACCTGAGGAGTTTGTTGGTGACAACATCCGGGTGGTTAGAGATTTTCTGGATGTCTTTCCAGAGGAGTTACCAGGGATGCCACCTGATAGAGAAGTTGAGTTTGTTATTGATCTCTTGCCTGGAACCGCCCCTATTTCTAAACGGCCATATAGAATGTCCGTAGAGGAGTTGAAGGAACTTAAGAAGCAGTTAGCTGAGTTACAAGAGGCTGGTTACATTCGTCCGAGTTCCTCACCGTGGGGAGCACTGGTTCTGTTTGTACAGAAGAAGGATGGATCCCAAAGAATGTGTGTGGATTACAGATCTCTCAATGATGTTACTGTAAAGAACAAGTATCTGTTACCCCGTATTGAGGATTTGTTTGATCAAATGAGAGGTGCTAGAGTATTCTCGAAGATTGATCTCCGATCCGGTTACCATCAGATGAGGATTAGACCATCGGATATTCCCAAGACGGCTTTCTCGACTCGATATGGATTATATGAGTTTACTGTTATGTCGTTTGGATTAACCAATGCACCAGCTTATTTTATGAACTTAATGAACAAGGTATTTATGGAGTACTTGGACAGATTCGTCGTGGTGTTCATCGACGATATTCTTATCTATTCTAAGAGTGATAGTGATCACGAGGAACATCTAAGATTGGTGCTACAGAAGCTACGAGATAACCAGCTATATGCGAAGTTCAGCAAGTGCGAGTTTTGGATTGGCGAGGTGCCATTTCTTGGTCATATTATTTCTAATGGAGGAATATCAGTGGATCCTGCTAAGGTTAAGGAGATAATGGAGTGGAGAGTACCCACTACAGTGACTGAGATTCAGAGTTTCTTGGGATTAGCAGGCTATTATCGGAGATTTATTGAAGGATTTTCTAAGATTGCTAAGCCTATGACTTCACTTTTGGAGAAAGGAAGAGAATTTAAGTGGGACGAGAAGTGTCAAGACAGCTTTGATCAATTGAAGAAAAGATTGATGTGGCCACCAGTATTGGTTATGCCAGACCTACAGAAAGGATTTGATATCTATTGTGATGCATGTGGCCAAGGCTTAGGATGTGTGCTTATGCAAGAAGGACATGTGATTGCCTATGCGTCTCGTCAGTTACGAAAACATGAATTGAACTACCCCACTGATGACTTGGAATTGGCAGCCGTTGTGCATGCACTTAAGATTTGGAGACATTACATTATGGGAACCAAGTGCCAAGTATATACGGATCATAAGAGTTTGAAGTATATATTCACTCGGAAGGATCTCAACCTTAGGCAACGCCGTTGGTTGGAGCTTATTAAGGATTATGATTTGGAGATTCACTATCACCCGGGCAAGGCAAATTTGGTCGCAGATGCCTTGAGTCGCAAGGAGCATGTTCATTCAGCTATTGTTGCCCAGCTACCCGATGAGATTGTTGAGGATTTCAGGAGACTCAACCTGGGGATAGTTGCTCATACTGAAGGAGTCACCATCGATGTGGAACCTACCTTGGAGCAAGAAATCCGCAAAGGTCAACTTGAAGATGCTAAAATAAAAGAGATTAAGGATCCGATTACTGAAGGTCGAGTTCCGGAATTTACAGAAGATGAGTAGGGCATTGTATGGTTCAAGGACAGAATGTGTGTTCCTGATATTGAAAGCCTTCGTGAGACTATATTGAAGGAGGCCCATGATTCAGATTATTCTATTCATCCTGGTAGTACCAAGATGTATCAGGATTTGAAGCGGAAGTATTGGTGGTATGGATTGAAGAGAGATGTAGCTGCACATGTGGCTATGTGCGATGTATGTCAAAGAGTTAAGGCTGAACACCAGAGGCCAGCTGGACTACTGCGCCCACTAAAGATACCCGAGTGGAAGTGGGAAGAGATTGGTATGGATTTCATCACAGGATTGCCTCGCACCCAGAAAGGATATGATGCTATATGGGTGATTGTGGATAGATTGACTAAAGTGGCTCACTTTATTGCTGTAAAGACTACATATAAAGGTTCTCAACTAGCAGAGTTGTATATGGCTCGGATTGTGTGTTTACATGGAGTACCAAAGAAGATCGTGTCTGATCGAGGTTCACAGTTTACCTCAAGATTCTGGAGAAGCTTTCATGAGAACATGAGCACGAAGTTGAATTTCAGTACGGCTTATCACCCTCAGACTGATGGACAGACGGAAAGGACTAATCAAGTTTTGGAAGATATGTTGAGAGCTTGTGCACTTCAGCATGGAGGAATTGGGATAAAAGTCTACCTTATGCTGAGTTCTCATACAACAATAGTTATCAGGCCAGTCTGAAAATGTCACCTTTTGAAGCTTTATATGGGAGGAAGTGTAGGACTCCTTTGTATTGGGATCAGACTGGAGAAAGACAGTTCTTTGGGCCTGAACTGATTCAAGAAGCAGAAGAACAAGTCCGTATAATTCGAGAAAATTTGAGGGTAGCTCAAACCAGGCAAAAGAGTTATGCTGATAATAGAAGAAGGCCACTGGAATTTGAAGAAGGAGACTATGTGTATCTCAAAGTGTCACCACTTCGTGGTGTGAGGAGATTCAAAGTCAAGGGCAAATTGTCCCCTCGCTACATTGGACCATTCTTGATCTTTAGGCGAGTTGGGGAGATGGCATACCAACTCGAGTTACCGGATAGTCTATCGGATGTGCATAACGTGTTCCACGTATCTCAACTTAAGAAGTGTCTCCGTGTTCCCGAGGAACAGTTACCAATGGAAGAGCTCAGTGTTCAAGGTGATTTGACTTACACGGAGTACCCGATCAAGATTCTTGACACATTGACTCAAGTTACAAGGAATAAGGTGATAAAGATGTGTAAAGTGCAATGGAGTCACCACGGAGAAGATGAAGCAACTTGGGAAAGAGAAGAAGAGCTTCGCATAGATTTTCCCCACCTTTTCTCTAGTTCTTCTTAAATCTCGAGGACGAGATTATTTTTAAGGGGGTAGGATTTGTAATACCCACTTTGTAAGAAAAGTCTAAAAAGAAAAATTTCATCCCTTTATATATTTGTGAGTCATCTATGTGCATCATCTCATGTGGACACCCTACTTAACAAGAATAAATGGGTAACAAAAGACACTCAAATAACTTCTGCATCCTTGGGAGTTTTGTTTGCTTGTGCATTAAAATAATAACAATGATAATGCTAGTAAAAAAATAATAATAACAAAGACTTGAAATGAAGTTTGAATCCTAAATTGAGAGTTAGGGATTGAAATAGAGAAGGAAAGAAAATAAATGGCAAAGAAAGGGAAAGAGTATAAAATTTACAGAAAATATATATAAAGATATATTTTCAAGGTTAGTAATTTTAAGGTTACAATATAATTTGAGGGTAAAATTGGCACAGGGTTCGAATTTAAATTTGAATTCAGAATTGAATTTAGAAAGGAAGAAAACAGAAACAGAAAATAATAAAAAGGAAAATGGAGTATGGGCTCAGTTCTTCGTTTTGGCCCATTTCCTATTTACTAGCCGCGCGGCCCAGGTCCTCTACCGTGCGCATCTTCCCTCTGACGGGTGAGGCCCGCCGCTCAGCCACACCACCTCCGCGCGGACTCGCTCGAGCTGACGGTCACGGACGCGTGGACCCCCCCTTGTCAGCGGTCTCTTCCCCAGCGCAACGGAACTGCGCGAGATTGCCGCCGCGCGGCGTGGAGCATGGGCGACCCTTCTCCATCCTGTGCCGGGTCCGCGGGAGATAAATTGACGCCCCTGCGCCCCTCTCCACCTGCCCGTCCACCTCGCGCCGACTCTAGCCACCCTCTACTGCAATCTTACAGCGCCGCAACATCAGGCCACCGCCGCAGCCATGGACTCGCGCCTACGCCGCCGCTCTAGGGCTCACTGGTGTTCTGGTGGGGTTCGCCTGAGTTGGGCGGAAGTTTTGGTGGCGTGGTGGAGTTGGGAGATCGGCGGTAGCACCGTCAATTTCTCACCGGAGCTGCGTCCGGTCCGCCTATCCGCGCAACACCGTGGCCGGGCCCCTGTACTGCACATCCTCGGTAAGAAACCCATCGCCAGTGTTCGTATTATCCTTCGCATGGTATAGTTTGGTTCAATTTGGTGCTTAGCGGCCAGTGATCGTCGATTGTCTTCCTCACCGGAGTTGGAACTTGCGCCACGGCTTAGTTCGCCGTCATTCGCCGTAGGGGTAGGGGGCAGTGCTCGTGCCCGTTGATCATCGCGTGGACGGCTACGATTAGAAATAGGATACCCCTTCGGCCTGGGTATTTTTCTTAAGAGCCCTCGGGTTTTAATAAAATCAACCCGCAGTCCTACTGCATAGTATTCTGAGTTGTAGGATCTTTTGCGCCTGGGCCCCTGCTATTCTCAGAAATGAAGGCCCAGTCCAATGCTGTTTTAAAGTGATTAAATGAATTAGAAATTAGATTTTTAATATAAAAATAAACCCTAGAACTTGTATAATTCATAGAATATTCATATGGGCTCCAAAATAATCCATTCCACTTTCTAAATTTTTGTAATTTTATTCTTTATCACTCAGAGCCTCTGTTTGGTCATGAAAACAGTAAGAAACTTAATTACTCACTTAATCTTATTTAAAACACATAAAACCTTTGAAAATGCATAACTTAAATTCTATAACTCCAAAAATTATGATTCCTGTTCCTAGAATTTTATTTTATTATGTAGAATATTTCTGTGTATTTTGTTTACATGCTTGGTGTAATGTTAATTTTCCCTATATCCTGTGCTTGTCTGTATTGTGGCGAGTAGAAGAGCCCGTGACCGAGGATCCTGGTGAGCAGCAGATTGAAGTAGCTGAGCAGGAGCTCATTGAAGGAAAGTTGTGCCCTTGACCAGTTTTTACCCAATAATGTTCTTTAATATCACTTATCCATGCATAGGTTAATTTTGATGGGACCCAATAGGTCACCCTAGATTTTTTATCTCATTACCTTGTTTACCCCTGAATCACTTGGGTAGTTTGCTATTGCTTTACATGGTTTTGGGATAATCATTTATTACCTCTATGTTCCAATTCTTTTTGTTATTCTATTTATGTTCATGTTGAGATCATTAATGTTAATTGGAACATAGAGCTTAACTTGAGTAACACGTGCCACCACAAGGGTTTAATGGGACGCCCTTGGCTGATTAATTAGGAAAGCTAGTGGAAGACTACCTTACCCGAAAGGGGCAAGGGCAGTAGGGGAGTGGTCAGTGTAGGGAGGTCCTTGCTTGATTTTGCTGCGATGGCGGTCAGGCAAGAACCCTGCATTGGAACTTCCTATAAACTGTAGCGGGTTTTCGGAAGCTAGTGGAACTTTGTAAAGGCCTCGTAGTGTTGCCCTGCCGCGCTTCCTAGGTAGAGGTGTATGGGATTCACGACCCCTTGGCAGATGGGTAACATGACTTGTGGTTAAAGGGTACAACCTCTGCAGAGTGTAAAACTGGTATACTAGCCGAGCTCACGGTCATGAGCAGCTCAGGACTCTCTGATGTTTAAATTATGGAACTTAAATTCAATTTTGTCATTTGCATTGCATGGGTTTATTATTAATTTTGTTCTATTACTTTACTTATGGTTTGGTAATTACTTACACTTAGTAATTGCTAATAAAACTTTGATCAACTACTTAAAAGCAATGCTCAGCTTTAACCCCTATCATTGATTAGCCTTACACATCACATGAACTCACACCTTTGTGAGTTTATGTCCACTGGTTCCCCACAACTTGTTGAGCTATGATCATGTGTGAGCTCACCCTTGCTGTCTCACACCCCCCCCACAGGAGAAGAGCAGGTGGTTCAGGAGGAGCCACAAGGCGAGGAGTATGATCTGATCTAGGTGGCATTTCTCAGTTGACATTGGCGCCGACGATCCTTAGTTCGTTTTATATTTATTCTTTTATTTTGTAATAAGTCTTCCGCTATGTAATAAATACTCTGATTATTGTGACATTTATCTCTACACACTCTGTTATTATATGTGTTGTCTTCTTGGCGCATGTATGAGATGCACCTGGCTTGTTCCTTAAAGCCGGGTGTGACATGCTGCCAACTCGAGGTCATGAGTGGGATAATTTTGCTCATGAGGCCTGAGTGCTCTTGAGGCATAAGCAATGACTCGGTTGTCTTGCATTAAGACACATCCTAGTCCAGTGCCAGAGGTATCACAATATACATCAAAAGGCTTGCTGTTGTCGGGTTGCGCTAATACTGGTGCTGTGGTCAGATGCTGCCTTAACGCATGGAAGGCATCTTCGCACTTCTGACTCCAAACAAACTTGGCTTCTTTCTTCAGCAACTCAGTTATAGGCTTCACAATTCGAGAGAAATCCGGAATAAATCTTCGGTAATAACCAGCTAATCCCAGAAAACTCCGAATCTGATGGACAGTCGTTGGTGGCTTCCAGTTCATCACTTCTTGCACTTTATCATGATCAACAACTATTCCTGCCTGAGAGATAGTGTGACCCAAGAATTTGATTTCCTTTAGCCAAAAATCACACTTGGACAACTTGGCATAAAGGTGGTGCTCTCGCAGACGTTGAAGCACTACATGCAAATGCCCGACATGTTCTTCTTCGTTCCTCGAGTACACCAAGATATCATCGATGAAAACCACTACGAATTTGTCCAATTCAGGCATGAAAACAGAATTCATCAGATACATGAAATATGCTGGTGCATTTGTCAGCCCGAATGACATCACCAAAAATTCATATAGCCCATATCTGGTTGAGAATGCCGTCTTCGGAATATCGCTTGCTCGTATCTTGATCTGATGGTAGCCAGAGCGAAGGTCTATTTTGGAAAACACCTTGGCCCCGACCAACTGGTCAAAAAGAACATCAATACGAGGCAAAGGATACTTGTTCTTGATAGTTACCGCATTAAGAGGGCGGTAATCTATACACAGCCTCAAGCTTTCATCCTTCTTTTTCACAAATAGTGCTAGACATCCCCAAGGCGAAGTACTTGGGCGAATAAATCCCTTATCCAGCAACTCTTACAATTGCTTCTTCAATTCTGCCAACTCAGCAGGTGGCATTCGGTAGGGCCTCTTGGAAATTGGGGCCGTTCCCAGTTGCAACTCGATGGCAAATTCAATATCCCGGTCCGGTGGTATTCCTGGCAATTCATCAGGAAAGACATCTGCATACACATACCACTGGGATCTTCTTCAGCGGTAACTCCGTCATAGAGAAAGCATATGACTGAGTAGAACCCTGACTGGTCAGAATTAGGGTGAAGTTCCCACAGAACGGAGAATTAACTTCACGGTACGGCTGGCTACATCAAGCATAACTTGGTGCAAGGCCATCCAATTAGCTCCCAGAATAATGTCCACATTTTCCAAACCCAGCACAAGAAGAGTGGTTTTGACAATGTGGCTCCCTAGCTGAATAGGCACACCTTGGTTTAATTGATTAGTTGAAATTTTACCCCCAGGTGTGACTATCATGAATGACCCTTTTGAGTGCGAGAATGGCAGTTCACATTTAGCACTGAACTTCTGGCTAATGAAACTATGAGATGCACCAGAATCAAACAGAATTAAAGCAGGTTGATTATAAACTGAAAAGATACCGGTCATGATAGGAGCTCCTTCAGGTACTTCCTCCAGAGTAGTGAAGTTGAGCTTCCCTTGCCTAACTTGTACCTTCTACTTTCTTCCCTTGTCTTGGTGCTGGCATCTGCCTCTGCTGGTTCCTGGGACAATTCTTGGTATAGTGGCCCACATTGCCACAAGTGAAACACTTGTTCCCATTGCCCTGGCGGAACTGCTGCTGCTGCGGAGGCTGATTGTTCCTTGGAGCGGGAGCTGGGAAGCGGTTGGGTGCCGGCTGCTGCTGCTGAGGTGGCCTGATCACCCATCTGCCTGCCTGCTGCTGGAAACCCCTGCTCTGATTGTGAGAAACAATCTGAAACCTCTGAGCCTGAGCGGATGGTGCTGCCATTGGTGCCTTTCTCTTCTTCTCTGCCCGGTGAGCTACAATGCAATCCTCCTGGGAGATGGCCAGGTTGACCAACTCATTGAAGCTATCAGCCTGGACAGTGTTGAGTCGTTCCCGCAGCTTGGTGTTAAGACCCCTGCGGAAGCGGTCTCTCTTCTTCTCATCAGAATCAGCATGGTAACCTGCATACTGGCATAGGTCGTTGAAGGCTTGCGCATACTGCAGTACCGTGCGGGTTCCTTGATAAAGGGCCAGAAATTCATTCAGCTTTCGATCAAGAATGCCAGCTGGGATGTGGTGTCCTCTAAAGGCAGTCTTGAATTCTTCCCAAGACACCTCACGATCAGCTGGGAGCATAGCACGGAAGTGGTCCCACAAAGTCCGAGCAGATCCGCGAAGCTGCTGCGCGGCGAAGCGGGTCTTGGTAGCATCAGGGCAGTCTCCCGTGAGGAGGGGAAACTTGGACTCGACGACGCGAAACCACACGTCGGCGTCCAATGGATCCTCTGCCTTGGTGAACAAGGGTGGCTGCATGCTCAGAAACTCCTGGTAAGTTTCCATTGCTAGAGGTCGCTGCTGCTGGCCTCCACCATGCTACTGAGGGTGGGGCTGGCGCTGCAAGAGCTGTCGCAGAATCTCATTTTTGCTGGGCCATCAGCTCCTGCACTGTGGGAGCTAGCGGAGGTGCGGGGGAACCTGCTCGTTATGCCCGCGACGCTGCCTAGCTGCCATCTGAAAACAGAAATTGCCGCCATTGTTATCCCATCTCACTGCTTCGAACAACAAGATATCATCTCATATGGAAGGAAAAATGCCATAGTCATAATATTAGGTTCGAAATTAAGATAACATGGTGACAACATCCCACAGATTTCAAAGGTTCACAGGGTTACATCAATCAGGGGAAAGTAACCGTAAGCCTAGTCCAAAATCTGACATTAACTAAGCTCGCATAGGTTTCTATCCACCTAAAAGTGTCGAAGTGACTGCTTAACCCTGAGCGGTGGAAGCGACACTGGATGCGGGTGAAGGGGGCATCACAGAGGTAGTCCCATTGGCACCAGGGGCTAGTCCTAGCTCCTCGGGATCCTCTTCTCCCTCGCTTCCGGCTTCATTGGCCTCCATCTCTAAGTGGTGCATGTCCATGTGGTCATTCACTTCTTCGAGTTCCCTCTGCACATTGTGAAGCTGGTTCTCCAAGACATCAATGGTGTTGTCTCGGATCTCCACCTGCTGCTCTAAGGTGGTAATGCGCTGGCTCAGCCTTTCCACCTGCAGATCCTTCTCCACTAACTCGGAGGATAAATCGACCACAAAATCTTCTCGACTATCGAGAGTGAGCTTGGTGGTTTGAGCGATGTTAGCGAGGTGTGCCATAGCATCGCTCTGAAGGGCCTGAAGGCGGTACAGCGCACTCATGCACTAAACGGTGACCCTCCCAACCAAGTCAGGATACATTGCCCACACATCCTTCACATGGCTCACACGGTTACACCACATGGGATCATCTCTCTTCTCAGCAGGGAAGAGTCCCAAGGGGTGCATCACCATCTCCAGGGGATGGTAGCCACAAAAAGTCGTCAAAGTCTTCATGGCTGCTGCTTTGACGGTGTCATCCGTCCTGAGTCCAATCGTCTCGGAATCAAGAGAACGCCAACCCGGCTGAAGGGGATGAGCCTCCAAAGTCAGCCAGACCCGACAACGAGGTACCTGATGCTCCTCATACAACTGCACCGTGTACAAAGGGGGCGTAGGGTAACCGGTGGAGTTAAGCACTTCCCACAAGATGGAAGGGAAGCCATCGCGGGAAAGAAAGTCAGAACTGAAACGAGTGTCTCCTCCACTAGAGGGGGTAGGTGAATTCATCTGCGGAAGGGAACCAAAGGTAAAGATTATGGTGGAAGGAAAAGAAAAAGAGAGCCCGGATGGTTTTAAAGAAAGTGGGTTAGCTCAAGTTTTTAATTCCCTTTTGTGTTTATAATGCATGCATGCTGAAGGTAACATTGCCTCTCAAAAATAGGGTGCTTTTAGGGCATCCCTAAAAATATAAGTACGGGCCCACGGGCCTAATTAATTAGCCACCTATTTCTCCCTCTATGCCTAAGGCCTTTCGTCCTAGGTCTAGCGGTCTAGTCCTGACGATCCTTAGCAGTTTCTAGGCAAGTTTTAGATTTCGAAAATTGGTATTCATGGTTTATTGTCCTTCTCTGTGGTGGAATTTGCTCTGATACCAGCTGTGGCGGAACCACCCGAATTATTCCACCTTAAGTGCCTAAGTCACGCCACAGGGGCCGTAACACACTTAAATCGGAATAACCCGTCAGTCCCTCAGATCTAGTCTGATGGAGCCACTTAAGCAGGATCAAATTCCACAATCTCACTCGAAGGTGAGTCACAGAAGAAATACAATAAAACATGAAACCTCAAATTAAGTCCTGAATTATTACATAAATCGGAGTTTTTGAGTAGCAAGTAAGGGTTCACGAAGTAAAATGCAGCGGATAATCGACGTCGTCGGTATCGAGGAAATGGGCAAGGCCTAGCCCACTACTCCTCGTGCTCCTCTCCTGCCGGAGCAGCATCCCACTCGACCATCCAACCCGGTGGCAGGGTGGTAGGCCAAGTCACACCATCAACCATTTCCTGAATGCTACCTGCAAAAATTGTGCCACAAGCAAGGCTGAGTATACTAATACTCAGCTAGACTTACCCGGTGTGAGGAATCTACTCCTCTACCTCTAGACTATGCAGCTGTTTGGCTGAGGGGTTTGGTTTGCCAAAAGCACTAGCTGTTTCTAAAATCCATTTTTTTAGCTTTTCAACTTCTATCATCATTAACCTAGCTAGGTTTGCTCCTTCTAAGCATACATGGTGACAAGCATTTAGTTCAATCAACAAGTTATCTCATGTAACCTCATTTCACTTCTTACTCGATGCAGTACAAGGGGTCAAGCAGTCTCATTAGCTGCGAGAAGCAGACGATTCGAATCGAGTTTTTAACCTTGCAAGGTAAACCTAAACACACGGCATGTCAGGGTTCTCCGACCCCAAACATGACAACCATCCCCATCGATTCCCCGTTCGCGTCCAGGCCTCACCGCCTTGGCATACAATGCTCCACTGACCTCGGCTGCCGCCATGCAGTGAGCGCACTTGTACCCACCATAGCTAGCATGGGAGACCCAGTCTCAGGTCGCATGAGGGATAAAGTCCGCGCCCGGCTTCACTCAGGTACTAGGTTTACCGGTTACCATTTTTCCCGGCATGTGCTTTATACATTCAAAAGCTTGACTCAGGTATCCACACATTAATCCTTAATTCTTTTTCCCGTCTCATGGTCAAGGCATCCTCCCTGGATCCAAGTCCATAGACTAACATAGATCCCATTATCAAGATGAATAAAATCAATTCCTGACCTCGCGCGAGTGCTAGAAAAATCACTCGACTTCTACCGAGATCCTAATTAGCGAAGCAGCTACTCGACCTAGCATACTAGTATTCATCTCAAAAAGGAATCCTAAGTTCATGCATCTAGAGGTTTCAAGCAACTCCTACACTTAAGTGCACATTACAAACCTACAAACATTAAGTGTAGTAAAATAGCATATATAAACGGTTATGCATAAAACTGGGGCTTGCCTTCAATTGCTGGGGCTGCAGGAAGATCCTCGATAGCAGCCTCGGAAGCCTGCTCCTGGTCCTCCTCTTGGACAGATCCTTGCTCGGGGATGAGCACGTACTCTCCGTCGGCAAGATTACAATCTAATGAATGCAATGCGTAAGATATATGCATGATATGGTATGTGCTCTAGAAATTACAACTTTTGACGGTGTATGATCTACTTGAGTTAGACAAGGTTAAACCTTACTTATGTGAGACCTTTGGGTGGTATACTTAGTAAATTGGATCAAACTTAGCCAAGGTAAGTGGTAGGTTTATTTTCTTTGGGGTTCCACTGAATTCCTTTTAAGCCTTGGTGAGTTTTGACAAGAATTCAAGTTGGACTTATTGGAGTGAGGTTTATTCCTTCTTCCTTTTTCTTTATTCTTCTTAAGTCTTTGGAGTGGGTTTGAACTACAAGTTGTTTTAATAAAATCCCAAAAATTCTGTAAAAATTACAGTGGCTTATTACTAGTGTAAAATTTTCTGTCTCAAAATTTGGGGTTCAAAAAGTGAATAGTTTTCTTTGGACAAAAATACCAAATGTCAGGGCAGAAGGGGTGATTTGAACTACAACTATTAATTAAAAGTAGGTAATCCTCTAAAATTTATTTTTGCTGGCCTTTAGGTGCTATAACATGATTAGACACAAAGTTTTAGCCATTATTGCCTATTAATTAATTTACTAGGGTTTTCTCAAGTTTCTAGCCAAAGGGGTGCTTTCTACTACCACTATATTTGAAAAATATCAAACAACAGACTTCTGGTTTTTCTTAGCTTCTATTTTGTGCAAGAGCAATCATTTTGAAGTTTGGCATCTTTTTGCTTAAGGGAAGGGGTGGTATGCATTTATTGGATTAAATGGCCTTTCTTATAAAATATTAGCAATAGGTATTATTTTGCATCTTTTTAAAGGTCTCTTTATTTTCCCTAGGTTCTTTGTTACTTAAGTAGATTAGGAAAAATAATTTCACTCACTGTTTATTAATTTCTAAGGCCTTTCTGATTTTCCTAAGTTTTGGGCAGAAATGGTTTTTAATGAATATTTACACTATATTCTTCAATACTGGGGTTCCTACTATTTTTAAACAGTGTCTAAATGAGGTTTGAATATGTACAAATTTTCTTAGGTTCAGTATAGAAGCAAAACTAATTTTCCTTAATTAAACAAGGTTTGGTCAGTTTCTGTTTTTAATTGTAAACTCAAAAAATTAGAACAGAAAGCATAAGGTTTATTATTTTTAAATGATAGTTCACAATATTTAGGATCTAGCAAAATTAGTTTGACAATTTTTGATTAAGAATTCATCAAGTTATGGATTTTCTAAGTTTCCTGGTTATTTAAAAGATTAAAAGAATTGATTAAATGGAAAACTACTTTGCGCTGGGGTCCTTGGCGGGTGTTTCAAGTTTTTCCTCACGAATCAGTCCCTGGGCTACTATTCACATGAGACACTGACATTGCAGAAAACCCCTTGGGTTCTTCTAATCCTAACCCGAGGTCCTTCTCCTAACTTAAACAGTGCCCGCGGCGGAAGAAAGGGCGGAGGGGCTTACCGGCGACGAGATTGCTCCGGTGAAGTGGTCGAGGATGTAGGGGAGGTCTCGGGGATCACAACGATGTGCGGGTCGCCGTCGGGGGTGGTCGGAGTTGGCCAGTCCGCGTGCACAGGCGGGGAAGCTTGTCGGCGGCGAGGAGTCCGGCCTATCCAGGGCGAAATTGACCAATCAAACGGGTCAGAGAGCTTCACTAGGGATCAATGAAGGGGTATGCGCGAGGAATTGAAGAATGGCTCACCGGAGAGCTTGGTCCACGCGCGGGGGCGGGCGACCGAAGTCCGGCGAGGGTGATCTCGGGCTTCCGGCAAAGTTCTGCCGGGTCCGAGGGCTTGGAGAGCTTCACAAGCCTATGACGAAGCTAACCGAAGCACTGGTGCGGCTTAAGGGCGACTGGGGTGGGCTGGCCACGGTGGCCGAAGCTCTGGCGGCAATGGCGGGCGGAAAAGAGCTCGCCGGAGCTAAGGAGGGGTGGCTGGCCGGTGATGGTGAGCGCGGGGTGAAGTGAGGCACGCCCGGGGATGCTTTATAGGCGTGGGCGGGCACGGCCGAGGGCAAGGGCGCGCGGCGGACTTGATCGAACGCCGGGGCGAGCACGCGCGTGGGTTGGGCGAGCGACGGCGTGCTGACCTGGGTCGAACACGTGTGTCCGTGCGTTCTGCCCATGTTCTGGCGCGTGTGGTCACTCATCCGAGCCTGCTCTCGCCTTGGTCAGTGCACAAAACCTCTTCTCCTCCCTACAAGCTTCCGATCTTGTGTGGGGGTCATAGGATTTTGCCTACAGGTTGTAGAGATATGGAGCCCGGAAATCCGGTTTGTCTCCCTGCTCAAATCCGAGGCAAATCCAAGGTTTTGTCGTGTCTAGGGCTCGCATCCCAATGCCATCTTCTGGCACATGATATAGTGCTTAGTTAGGCACGTTTTTGTTAATGGGGACATTAGGATTTGAGTTAGGGATCAAGGTGAACACGCTTGATCTTTGGCTCAAGGTCTGAAATTCAGAATTTCCTATTGAGTCCCCACATGAGAAGCTTGTTTGGGGGTTTTACTTGAATTATTTTGGCCAAGCTTCTTGAATCTTTATTGTTGCTTATTAAATATACTTCAATGTTTATAATTGGCCCAAGTCATGATTTTAAATTTTTCATACTCTTTTCTTGAATTTTGCTCATAGGGCTCAATTAGGGTTTTTGTTGGGGTTGCACATTTTACCTTTTGAAAAATCCATTTGTTTTGAATATGATACTTTTAAGTATATGCTTGGTGTATCATTTATTCTTAAGTGAATTTGATGTTCATGCTCAAGTTGGTTCACATAAAATGATGGTTCTTGGGTTAGCATCTTGAGAGAAACCCTAGGTGACACTAGGGTGTCACAGGTACCAAGCTTTGGGTTTAAAATGATTAAGCTGAGACCAGGTAGGTGACTTGCACGAGAAGGAAGAGTCTCAGTGTAGTGTCTCTGTCTGAGTCGATTAAGGACTGTCTCGATGTAGGCCCGCTGACCGAGGACCCTTTAACTGGTCACATGCCTCGTCATGGATAAGCCTTGCCTCGGGCAGACTAAGGCCAGAATAAGATAACACGGAATGGGCGTGGAGCGGTGGCGAGAGTAGCGTGTACCCTCCGTGGCAAGAGGCTGGACGGTGGTGTATCTGTGCTCTTGGTTCACGTGAACCTGATTTGGTCTTAAGAACCCCAGTGGCGGGTTGACATATGTGTCGGGGACCATAATTAGGGGTACCCTCAAGACGCCTAATTCTCAGCTGGTAACCCCCATCAGCATAAAGCTGCAAAGGCCTGATGGGTTTGATTAAGTCAGGGATCAGTCCACACGAGTGACTTGACCACGCCACGCCCGAGCCTAGCCTCGGGCGAGGGCAGCCGACCCTAAGATGACTCCGTCTCGCCTGAGGTCTCCTCTTTCACGGCAGGCGCATCCCCGGCTCGCCCTAGGCCCCGCCTCCGATAAGGAGAAACCCTGACTAAATCACCGCACCAACCGACCGAGTCACCAGGGCGTTTAACGCAAAAGGTAAGACCGACGGGCGGCCAAACTTCGCCAGTGGTGCCATAGGAAACTCCGCCCGACCCAGGGCTCGGACTCAGGCTAAGGCCTCGGAAGACGGCGAACTCCGCTCCGCCCGACCCAGGGCTCGGACTCAGGCTAAGGCCTCGGAAGACGGCGAACTCCGCTCCGCCCGACCCAGGGCTCGGACTCAGGCTAAGGCCTCGGAAGACGGCGAACTCCGCTCCGCCCGACCCAGGGCTCGGACTCGGGCCAAGGCCCCGGAAGACGGCGACCTCCGCCTCGCCCGACCCAGGGCTCGGACTCCGCCTCGGCCTCTGCCGAATAATCTCCGCCTCGCCCGACCAGGGCTCGGACTCTGTCTCTGTCTTGCAGGACGGACTCGGCCACAGCCTCGGAGGAGCCTCCACGACACCCGACCTAGGATACGAGACCGCCACGTCAACAGGAAGCGTCATCATCACCCTGCCCCGAGCCGACTTGGGTCGCAGAGAACAAGACCGGCATCCCATCTGGCCAGCTATGCCAGATAGGCCATGATGGCGCCCCGCTAGATCATGACGACGGCGGCCCCCAGCTCCCTTACGAAAGCAGGAGAACGTCAGCAAGGACCCAGCCACCTCGACAGCTGTCCCCCCGTCCGGCTCCGTTACTCCTCCAACAGCCACGACGCCACTCCAACAGGGTGCCACGATCTCTCTGGCTGCCACCTGGGCATGTACATAGGGCGCTAGCTCTCCCTCGCTAGACACGTAGCACCTTGCTACACCCCCATCTTGTACACCTGGACCCTCTCCTTACGACTATAAAAGGAAGGGCCAGGGCCTTCTTAAAAAAGGTTGGCCTCGCGGGGACGAAAGGCAGGGGCAGGCGCTCTCTCGGGGCCGCCCTCTCCCTTCACCTCGTGCGGACGCTTGTAACCCCCTACTGCAAGCGCACCCGACCTGGGCGCGGGACGAACACGAAGGCCGTGGGAATTTCTCCGACTCCCTCGCGATCCGGCTCCGGCCACCGACCTCTCTCTCACTCCGTTCCCCCCTTTGCGCTCGCTCCACGCGCTCGACCCATCTGGGCTGGGGCACGCGGCACTCTCACTCGTCGGCTCGAGGACCCCCCGGTCTCGGAACGCCGACAGTTGGCGCGCCAGGTAGGGGACGCGCTGCGTGTTGACGTTCGATTTCCCGTCAAGCTCCAGATGGGCAGTCTTCAACAACCTCTTCAACCCGGGACGGTGCTCCGTTTCGGGAACCTCGAGTTCATGTCTCTCGACAGCGACTACGACATGATACTCCTTCCACCGCCGCGCGACGACGACATTGATGGCGGACAGCCCGCCCACTGGCGGCGGAATCGACGACGTCTTTCCCGCGTAGGGGAAGGACAACTTTCGAGCTCGCCCCATCCTCTCCCTCGCCATCGGAGGAGGAGGAGGCGGGGCAACCAGGGCCGAGCGGGAGGCCGCGCTCCGACGGCTGTCGGGCAAATCGACATCCCCGGCGCCTCGACGGAGGACACGCCAAGCGTCGCCCTCGCGTTCAAGGCAGACGCGAGCGCCATCCCCCCGCAACACGTCGACTCCGAGCAAGTGGACGACGCCAGCACGCTCACGGAAGGCCTGCAGGACGTCGCCCTCGGACCCAAGACGACGACGCGGTCAGCCCCCGACGCGACTTCATCGCTCCTCGTCGACAAAAAGGTATCGACTGCTACCCATCTTTCGTTATTTCGACTCGGCCTCAGCCCGCCTGGCGATCTCGCTTTGGCGGGTGCTCACATTGAGGCGAGTGCAACCTCTCTGGGGTTTCCTGTGCGGTCGCCTTGGGACCGATTGACGGGTGTCTCGACCTACGGACCCTCTGGGTCCGAGGAAGACGACGACCCCAGCATCTGCTGGGATTTCTCCGGATCTGGCAACCCTAGTGCCATGCGGGACTTCATGACCGCATGTGACTACTGCCTCTCCGACTGTTCCGACGGCAGCCGCAGCCTTGGCGACAAGGACTGCGGCCTGAGTCGCGAATGTTTCCACATCGAGCTAGGGGATCCCTCCGGAGGCGGCTGTCTCGGCATGCCGGAGGATGGTGATCCCCCTAGGCCAGCGCCTCGCGCTGACATCCCGCGGGAGCTAGCTGTGGTCCCCGCTTCGGCGGGAGGTCACGACCCACAGCTCGAGCAAGTCCGCGGGGCGCAGGCCGGGTTCGATGAAGGAGCAGGAGCGCTCGAGGCAATCCGTCAGAACATCGGGCAGGTATGGGCGAGCCAACCCCCGGCCGGAGGAATACGTCACTTGCCCCAAGGTCTCCAGCACCGCATCGCCAACGATGCCAGGGACAAACCGCCACCCGCATCCGGCGGGACTGGCCAGGACCTGGTCGCTGCAGCAATGCTCCTCCGCGCGATGCCGGAGTCATCAACCACCGAGGGACGGCGGATCCAGGGAGAACTCAGGCATCTCCTGGAAGGCGCTGCGGCCCGGCGGGCAGAGAGCTCTGCCTCTCGAAGGCGAGGATACACCCCGGATCCTCGTGCCGCGACTTCCCGACTCACGCGGGAAGCCTCGGTCTTCACCGGGCGCACGCGCAACACCGCGCCTGCGGCCCCGGGCCACCTCGGCGACGAGCACCCTCATCGTGACCGTCGGGCACGCCTCGACGAAAGGGTGCGCCGAGGCTACCACCCCAGGCGTGGGGGACGTTATGACAGCGGGGAGGATCGAAGTCCCTCGCCCGAACCACCCGGTCCGCAGGTCTTTAGCCGAGCCATTCGGCGGGCGCCGTTTCCGCCCCGATTCCGACCCCCGACTACTATCACGAAGTACTCGGGGGAGACGAGACCGGAATTGTGGCTTGCAGACTACCGCCTGGCCTGCCAGCTGGGTGGGACGGACGATGACAACCTCATCATCCGAAACCTCCCCCTATTTCTCTCCGACACCGCTCGTGCCTGGTTGGAGCACCTGCCCCCGGGGCAGATTTCCAACTGGGAGGATCTGGTCCAGGCCTTCGCCGGGAACTTCCAGGGCACGTACGTGCGCCCCGGGAATTCCTGGGACCTCCGAAGCTGTCGGCAATTGCCGGGAGAGTCCCTTCGGGACTACATCCGGCGGTTCTCGAAGCAGCGCACCGAGCTGCCCAACATCACCGACTCCGATGTCATCGGCGCGTTCCTCGCTGGCACCACCTGCCGCGACCTGGTGAGCAAGTTGGGTCGCAAAACCCCCACCAGGGCGAGCGAGCTGATGGACATCGCTACCAAGTTCGCCTCCGGCCAGGAGGCGGTAGAGGCCATCTTCCGAAAGGACAAGCAGCCCCAGGGCCGCCCGTCGGAAGATGCTCCCGAGGCGTCTGCTCCGCGCGGCGCCAAGAAGAAAGGCAGGAGGAAGTCGCAAGCGAAACGCGACGTTCCCGATGCTGACCTTGTCGCCGCCGCCGAGCGCAAGAACCCTCGGAAACCCCCCGGAGGTGCAAACCTCTTCGACAAGGCACTCAAGGAGACGTGCCCCTACCATCAGGGGCCCGTCAAACACACCCTCGAAGAGTGCGTCATGCTTCGGCGTCACTTCCATCGGGCCGGGCCACCCGCCGAGGGTGGCAAGGCTCGCGACGACGACAAAAGGGAGGATCACCAAGCAGGAGAGTTCCCCGAGGTCCGCGACTGCTTCATGATCTACGGAGGGCATGTGGCAAATGCCTCGGCTCGGCATCGTAAGCAAGAGCGTCGGGAGGTCTGCTCGGTGAAGGTGGCGGCGCCAGTCTACCTAGACTGGTCCGACAAGCCCATCACCTTCGACCAGGACGACCACCCCGACCACGTGCCGAGCCCGGGGAAGTACCCGCTCGTCGTCGATCCTGTCATTGGCGACGTCAGGCTCACCAAGGTCCTGATGGATGGGGGCAGCTGCCTCAACATCATCTACGCCGAGACTCTCAAGCTCCTGCGCGTCGACTTGTCGTCTGTCCGAGCAGGCGCTGCGCCCTTCCACGGGATCATTCCCGGGAAGCGTGTCCAGCCCCTCGGACAGCTCGACCTCCCTGTCTGCTTCGGAACACCCTCCAACTTCCGAAGGGAGACTTTGACGTTCGAGGTGGTCGGGTTCCGAGGGACCTACCACGCGGTGTTGGGAAGGCCATGCTACGCGAAGTTCATGGCCATCCCCAATTACACCTACCTGAAGCTCAAGATGCCGGGCCCCAACGGGGTCATCACCGTCGGCCCCACGTACAAACACGCATTCGAGTGCGATGTGGAGTGCGTGGAGTACGCCGAGGCCCTCGCCGAGTCCGAGGCCCTCATTGCCGACCTAGAAAGCCTCTCCCGAGAGGTGCCGGATGTGAAGCGGCATGCCGGCAACTTCGAGCCAGCAGAGACGGTTAAGGCCGTCCCTCTCGACCCCAGTGGCGACGCCTCCAAGCAGATCCGGATCGGTTCGGGGCTCGACCCCAAATAGGAGGCAGTGCTCGTCGACTTTCTCCGCGCAAACGCCGACGTTTTCGCGTGGAGTCCCTCGGACATGCCCGGCATACCGAGGGAAGTCGCCGAGCACTCGCTGGATATTCGGGCCGGGGCCCGACCGGTCAGACAGCCTCTGCGCCGATTCGACGAGGAAAGGCGCAGAGTGATAGGCGAGGAGGTCCACAAGCTGATGGCAGCAGGGTTCATTAAAGAGGTATTCCATCCCGAATGGCTTGCCAACCCTGTACTTGTGAGGAAAAAAGGGGGGAAGTGGCGGATGTGTGTAGACTACACTGGCCTCAACAAAGCATGTCCAAAGGTCCCCTACCCTCTACCTCGCATCGACCAAATTGTGGACTCCACAGCAGGGTGCGAAACCCTGTCTTTTCTCGATGCCTACTCAGGGTATCATCAAATCAAGATGAAAGAGTCCGACCAGCTCGCGACTTCTTTCATCACGCCCTTCGGCATGTACTGTTATGTCACAATGCCGTTCGGGTTGAGGAACGCGGGTGCAACGTACCAGCGGTGCATGAACCATGTGTTCGGCGAACACATTGGTCGCACGGTCGAGGCCTACGTCGACGACATCGTGGTCAAGACGAGGAAAGCCTCCGACCTTCTCTCCGACCTCGGACTGACATTCCGGTGTCTCAAGGCGAAGGGCGTCAAGCTCAATCCCGAGAAGTGCGTCTTCGGGGTGCCCCGGGGCATGCTCTTGGGGTTCATCGTCTCCGAGCGGGGCATCGAAGCCAATCCGGAGAAGATCGCAGCAATCACAAACATGGGACCTATCAAGGACTTAAAAGGCGTACAGAGGGTCATAGGATGCCTCGCGGCCTTGAGCCGCTTCATCTCGCGCCTCGGCGAAAGAGGCCTGCCCCTGTACCGCCTCTTAAGGAAGGCCGAATGCTTCACTTGGACTCCCGAGGCCGAGGAAGCCCTCGGGAGCCTGAAGGCACTCCTCACACAGGCGCCCATCTTGGTACCCCCAACCGATGGAGAGACCCTCCTGGTCTACGTCGCCGCAACCACTCAGGTGGTCAGCGCCGCGATCGTGGCCGAAAGGCAGGAAGAAGGGCATGCTTTGCCCATTCAGAGGCCAGTTTACTTCGTCAGCGAAGTGCTGTCCGAGACCAAGACCCGCTACCCACAAGTCCAGAAGCTGCTATACGCTGTGGTCCTGACGAGGCGAAAGTTGCGACATTACTTCGAGTCCCATCCGGTGACTGTGGTGTCATCCTTCCCCCTGGGGGAGATCATCCAGTGCCGAGAAGCCTCGGGACGGATCGCAAAGTGGGCGGTGGAAATCATGGGCGAGGCGATCTCGTTCGCCCCTCGGAAGGCCATCAAGTCCCAGGCACTGGCGGATTTCGTAGCCGAATGGGTCGATACCCAGTTACCAACGGCTCCGATCCAACCAGAACTCTGGACCATGTTTTTCGACGGGTCGCTGATGAAGACGGGAGCTGGCGCGGGCCTGCTTTTCGTCTCGCCCCTCGGAAAACACCTGCGCTACGTGCTTCGCCTCCATTTCCCGGCGTCTAACAATGTAGCTGAGTACGAGGCTCTGATCAACGGGTTGCGAATCGCCATCGAGCTAGGGGTTCGACGCCTCGATGCACGCGGCGACTCGCAGCTCGTCATCGACCAAGTCATGAAGAATTCCCTCTGCCGCGACCCGAAGATGGAGGCCTACTGCGAAGAGGTTCGACGCCTGGAGGACAAGTTCTACGGGCTCGAACTTAATCACATCGCCCGACGCTATAACGAGACTGCGGACGAGCTGGCGAAGATAGCCTCGGGGCGGACAACGGTTCCCCCGGACGTCTTCGCCCAGGATCTGCACCAACCCTCAGTCAAGATAGGCGACGCGCCCGAACCCGAGGCACCCTCGGCCTCGTCCGAGGTAACCTCGGCTCAGCCCGAGCCGTCCTCGGCTCAATCCGAGGAACCCTCGGGGCCCGAGCGCGAAGCGCTGCACGTCGAGGAGGAGCGGAACGGGGTCGTGCCAGATCAAGATTGGAGGACCCCGTACCTGCAATATCTCCGCCGAGGAGAGCTACCCCTCGACCAAACCGAGGCTCGGCGGGTAACGCGACGAGCAAAATCGTTCGTCCTGCTGGGCGACGAGAAGGAGCTCTACCACCGCAGCCCCTCGGGCATCCTCCAGCGATGCATCACCATCGCCAAGGGTCAGGACCTCCTGCAGGAAATACACTCGGGGGCTTGCGGTCATCATGCAGCACCTCGAACCCTCGTCGGGAATGCTTTCCGCCAAGGCTTCTACTGGCCAACGGCGGTGGCTGACGCCACTAGAATTGTCCGCGCCTGCGAAGGGTGCCAATTCTATGCGAAGCAGACCCACCTGCCCGCTCAGGCTCTGCAGACGATACCCATCACCTGGCCCTTCGCTGTGTGGGGTCTGGACCTCGTCGGCCCACTGCAGAAGGCACCCGGGGGCTACACGCACCTGTTGGTCGCCATCGACAAATTCTCCAAGTGGATCGAGGTCCGACCCCTAAGCAGCATCAGGTCCGAGCAGGCGGTGGCATTCTTCACCAACATCATCCATCGCTTCGGGGTCCCGAACTCCATCATCACCGACAATGGCACCCAGTTCACCGGCAAAAAATTCTTGGATTTTTGCGACGATCACAACATCCGGGTGGACTGGGCCGCCGTAGCTCACCCCATGTCGAATGGGCAAGTGGAACGTGCCAATGGCATGATTCTACGAGGGCTTAAGCCTCGGATTTATAACAGTCTCAACAAGTTCGGCAAGCGATGGATGAAGGAACTCCCCTCGGTGGTCTGGAGCCTGAGGACGACTCCAAGCCGAGCCACGGGTTTCACGCCGTTCTTCCTGGTCTACGGGGCCGAGGCAATCCTGCCCACGGACCTGGAATACGGTTCCCCGAGGACGAGGGCTTACGACGAAGAAAGCAACCAAGCCAGCCGAGAAGACTCGCTGGACCAGCTGGACGAGGCTCGGGACAGGGCCCTACTACACTCAGCGCGGTATCAGCAGTCCCTGCGACGCTACCACGCCCGAGGGGTCCGACCCCGAGATCTCCAGGTGGGCGATCTGGTGCTTCGGCTGCGGCAGGACGCCCGAGGAAGGCATAAGCTAACGCCCCCCTGGGAGGGGCCGTTCATCATCGCCAAAGTTCTGAAGCCCGGAACTTACAAGCTGGCCAACAGTCAAGGCGAGATCTACGGCAACGCTTGGAACATCCAACAGCTACGTCGCTTCTATCCTTAAGAATGTTTCCAAGTTATTCTTATACCCCGTACCCACGCGAAGTTTAGTCAACAAGGAAGGGTCGGCCTCGCCTCAGCGGAGCCCGACCCTCCCTCGGGGGCTAAAAGGGGGTTAACCCCCTCTGCGTCAAAATTTTCCTCGAACAAAAAACCTCTTTTACCAGAACATCTTTCGTGCTTTTTGACTACTTCGAAAAGTGGGTCCTAGAAACGACGGGGTACACGTAAGCAGCCAAGGCCGACCGAGCCGAGGGACTCCTACGCCTCCGGGATACGGATACCTCACTCGTCACCTTCTGTGATAAGTAACTCACGTTCGGATAAGGTGACTCCGCGGATCGAATGAGTCTTTACGTACGGAGGCTCTTCTGTTGAAGCAGGTTCTTCGAGCCTTCTCGACCGAGTCGGTGACAGGGCCTCATGGATGGGTAAAAGTACGCGTAAGCGGCGAGGCCGACCGAGCCGAGGGACTCCCACGCCTCCGGGATACGGATACCTCACTCATCACCTCCCGCGAGAAGCAACTCTTGCTCGCACTAACATCCCTGCTACCGACAAAAAGTCCAGATACTCGAAGCAAGAGGAAAAAAGACACAGCTTTATGACGCGACAAGGGTGTGTGTTCTGGCCTCAACGGCCGCACAAGGCCCACGCTACAGGACGACTTGACCCTGCAGGCGCGGACCTTGGCACTGGAAGAGGGTGGCGACACCCTCGGCATCAGCAGCACCTTCGGCAAGACCCGACCTGGCCTCGGGTGGCCACGCGGTCCGAAGGCCTTCGCTCCAAAGGACGACGTCGACACCGCGCTCGAGCAATCTCCGCCAGAGGCTTCCCCGAGGCCGACCCCTTCCGAGGGCGCCAGCTCGGTCCGAGGCCTCGGCCAATCAACTCCGGCGCCGAGCCTGCCAGCAGACGACCCAGCTGGGCTCCGGCCAACCAGGTTCCATTTCTGAGCCAACAACGCCTCTGCTTGTGCTGATATCGCTACCCCTGGCCTCGGCTCGTCGAAGAGCGACCGAGGGGTCTTTTTAACTAAGCTAGAGGAGCCTCGGACAACAGGTCCGACCGAGCCGAGGGATTCCTACGCCTCCGGGATACGGATACCTCACTCGTCACCTGGACACGGGGCGACTCATGCTTGGTGAAGCGATTCAGACAATCGATAGGCAAGTCTTATTGCTCAGAAATGAGGAAAAAACACGGCTCTGTGCCGGAGTTACATACATGTTCAGGCCCCGAAAGCCGAAATGAACAAAAAACCCGGCACTCGAAGCGCCATCGTAAATGGAACTCTGGTTCCGTCCCCGCGGGTACGGACAACCTCCCCGCCTGGGAAGCCCGGGGAGCAACAAGCTCCGGGCGAATCACCAGCAAACGCGGGACACCCCTAATCACCCCGGCAGATCCTCGCAGCCGCCCTCGCCGCGAACGCGAGGAGGGAGGCGGAATGTTGCATCCTAGCTGGACAGCAACAGTTCTCCTTCCCCGGCATGGCTGGAGGATGTCTCCGCCATGGGGCTAAAAGGCGATTGCCGCCACCAGAAGCTGGAAAAGGTGGTGGCCCGCCGACCCGCGTAGGAGGTGGGGCCCCGGCTCGCCTCGATCTCCGCCCCGGCGAGGATGACGAACACCCTCAACACTGGGGGCAGGGCCGAGACCACAGCCCGGTTTGCCCCTCCCCATTCGGGAGCTGGAGGCCACCACCTTGGGTGACCATCGGCGGAGGGAAGCCGCTGGGCTGTGTGATGAAAATCCTTGAAGCCGAACGATGGCTGAAAGGTACCAACTCCCATGGGGTTGCGTTTCCTCCAACGATGGAGCGAAAAGACGGCGTTTCCCCCCACCCGGGGGCCTGGAAGATGGAGAGACACAATGCATAAGGGAGAAAGGAGACATGGTCGCCTCACGAAGGGGGTCGCCCTCCTTTTAAAAGCAACTCCCCCTGCTAGCGCCCTCAACCGTCATGGGCTGAGTCTTCTCCAACACGCCTCCAAGGCCCTTCCCCGCGGCGCGGGGGCTGGGGCCCGCCTGTCATGAAGACCAGCTCCAAGCAGAGGAAGCCAAATCGCCGCGCACGACGCACGCAACCGCCCAGCGGTTACAAGTAACCCCCCACTTTTGCCCAGACCAACGGGCAAAGGGGGCGAGCGGCCATGCAAGCGGCATGCAACCACGCCAAGTGGACGCGCCTCCCCGACTCCTGACAGGCCAGCGCGACGGCTCAAGACCACGCGTCGTTCAACTGGCGCGCCAGGCGCTGCATGCGAACCGCTGCGCCTCTCGCTCCACCACCGCACCTCCTCGATTGCGGAACCGATACCGCGACTCGAGGCCGCCCAGCCTGCGATCCAGCGGCGCCAGCCTGGCGCAGCGGTCAAACGCGGTCAAAAATGGGCCGGCAGTAATGACGGTGGCAGGCGTGTGAAGGCAGCGGTTACGCCATCGGCCAGGCTCACGTCCCATCCGGGGGCAGCAAGAGAACCCTTCTCACGGCGTGAAGACGACGCGTCCGTGACCCGTACCTCGAACGGCCCGCGCGCGCACAACGGCGACCTCGCCAACTACTCACCCCAGCGCATTAACTCCACGGCGAAATAGGCGACGTTTCTGGCAGGGGCAGCTGGCGGCGCTTCGCCTCCGCCAAAAAACGGCCACGCCGAGAAAGGTACGCCACGAAGTTCAATTTCGAATCCCTTTTTCCCTTTTCCTTCTTTCTCTATCTCTTGCAACAGGGACCGAGAAGGGGGATAACCCCAAAGGGATCCTTCCCCGTGAAGGAACTAGGCCCCGAGCCTCCCTACTGATCAGGGGTTCGAAGGCTGGCCCCCCGAAGGGTTCAACAGCCGCCTCAGATCGCGTGGGCCCGACACCCACTACTGGTCAGGGGTTCGAAGGTCGGCCCCCGAAAGGTTCCATGACCGCCTCAGGCTACTAGGGCTCCGTGCCCCCTACTGATCAGGGGTTCGAAGGCTGGCCTGTCGAAGGGTTCACAGCCGCCTCAGACGCCGAGCGAGGGATGACCAGGGGTACGTTCGATACATAACCAAGGCTCGGGCTGCGCTCCCGAGGTACCCTAGGACATTTCCGAGACCAGCGGGAACGACTCTGTAACGGAATCCCATCGGAGGGAGGCAACGAGCCCTCGGACCCCGTCGCTAGGGGACCGGGTCCGGCAGATCACCCGCAGGTACTTTTGGGCGTGCCTCCGGGCCCCTAGCCGACCCCTAACGAACGGGGCACGGACGTCCACTCGGATTACCCGATCGCAGCTCACCGGAGACACCATGTTCGGTGCCCATCGAGGGCAACATGGCGCACTCCCCCCCTCCTCCTTGCGGAAAGGCGACGTAGGGGCGTATATAAAAAGTCGAGTCTGTCCCTGATCGTCCTCTCGCTCCGTGCGAAGGCTCGGGGGCTGCTCTCGCAAACCCGGCTCCGGCCGAACCGTTGACAGCGTCAACATACCAGCCCGAGAACTTGGGCCCCGACAGCGCACCTGGGTTACGCCCTGCTCGCATGAGGGAACCACTAGTCACGCCGAAGCATTGCGCAAGGCATTAAGACCTCGAAGGAGTGAAACCACTCCTCCGAGGCCTCGGGGGCTAC
Organism: Zea luxurians; assembly: GCA_029449295.1. Lineage (NCBI taxonomy): Eukaryota > Viridiplantae > Streptophyta > Magnoliopsida > Poales > Poaceae > Zea > Zea luxurians. The sequence continues at coordinate 10,008,861 of JAOPSE010000033.1, read as the reverse complement.
ACCCGGCGGGTGCGCTCGCGCGCACCCACCGGAACAAGGTACCTCCGAGAAAGGCTGGTCCCCTTGCAAAAAAGTGCGATGCAAGCCTCCAAGCGAGTGTTAACACTCTCTTCGAGGCTCGGGGGCTACTGTCGGGGACCATAATTAGGGGTACCCTCAAGACGCCTAATTCTCAGCTGGTAACCCCCATCAGCATAAAGCTGCAAAGGCCTGATGGGTTTGATTAAGTCAGGGATCAGTCCACACGAGTGACTTGACCACGCCACGCCCGAGCCTAGCCTCGGGCGAGGGCAGCCGACCCTAAGATGACTCCGTCTCGCCTGAGGTCTCCTCTTTCACGGCAGGCGCATCCCCGGCTCGCCCTAGGCCCCGCCTCCGATAAGGAGAAACCCTGACTAAATCACCGCACCAACCGACCGAGTCACCAGGGCGTTTAACGCAAAAGGTAAGACCGACGGGCGGCCAAACTTCGCCAGTGGTGCCATAGGAAACTCCGCCCGACCCAGGGCTCGGACTCAGGCTAAGGCCTCGGAAGACGGCGAACTCCGCTCCGCCCGACCCAGGGCTCGGACTCAGGCTAAGGCCTCGGAAGACGGCGAACTCCGCTCCGCCCGACCCAGGGCTCGGACTCAGGCTAAGGCCTCGGAAGACGGCGAACTCCGCTCCGCCCGACCCAGGGCTCGGACTCGGGCCAAGGCCCCGGAAGACGGCGACCTCCGCCTCGCCCGACCCAGGGCTCGGACTCCGCCTCGGCCTCTGCCGAATAATCTCCGCCTCGCCCGACCAGGGCTCGGACTCTGTCTCTGTCTTGCAGGACGGACTCGGCCACAGCCTCGGAGGAGCCTCCACGACACCCGACCTAGGATACGAGACCGCCACGTCAACAGGAAGCGTCATCATCACCCTGCCCCGAGCCGACTTGGGTCGCAGAGAACAAGACCGGCATCCCATCTGGCCAGCTATGCCAGATAGGCCATGATGGCGCCCCGCTAGATCATGACGACGGCGGCCCCCAGCTCCCTTACGAAAGCAGGAGAACGTCAGCAAGGACCCAGCCACCTCGACAGCTGTCCCCCCGTCCGGCTCCGTTACTCCTCCAACAGCCACGACGCCACTCCAACAGGGTGCCACGATCTCTCTGGCTGCCACCTGGGCATGTACATAGGGCGCTAGCTCTCCCTCGCTAGACACGTAGCACCTTGCTACACCCCCATCTTGTACACCTGGACCCTCTCCTTACGACTATAAAAGGAAGGGCCAGGGCCTTCTTAAAAAAGGTTGGCCTCGCGGGGACGAAAGGCAGGGGCAGGCGCTCTCTCGGGGCCGCCCTCTCCCTTCACCTCGTGCGGACGCTTGTAACCCCCTACTGCAAGCGCACCCGACCTGGGCGCGGGACGAACACGAAGGCCGTGGGAATTTCTCCGACTCCCTCGCGATCCGGCTCCGGCCACCGACCTCTCTCTCACTCCGTTCCCCCCTTTGCGCTCGCTCCACGCGCTCGACCCATCTGGGCTGGGGCACGCGGCACTCTCACTCGTCGGCTCGAGGACCCCCCGGTCTCGGAACGCCGACAATATGCAAGGGTTAAGTGCTACATATGTCGTGTGATTGGAGATCCTCAGCTGATTATAATCGATTTGGATCGCCGTACCTCCGTGGTTATGGAGACTTGGCCATTGACCTATACGTAGAACTCCAGTAAAGATGAAGGACTTGTTAAGAAATTGGCTAGTGCAGGTTAAGTGAATGAACTAGGTTAGAAAGAACTCTAGATACAGGTAATTTTACCTAACTTGACAATAAAATTGGATTTTTAAGGATCCACTTTTAGTAAGCATTTATGCAAAACAGAGTCTTTGATCATTGAGAAACCTTACCTTGACTCCCTTATAACTAGCATATCCTTGAGAGTCTTTTCTTTAGTCGGGTAAGACTTGCTGAGTAATCCCATACTCAGGGTTTTATTCCCTATTGTTTTTAGGTGAGGAAGCAGCAAATTTTTGTTGCTTTTGTACCAAGGTGGTGCCAAATGAAGAAAAATAAAATGAAGCTGCGGAAGGACCTAGTCCTCCATAAAAATTTTTATGTAAGAACTTATCGGGAGGAGTTTTTACCTCCTTTGGTATTGTAATAATAAGTACTCTGCACTCGTGTTTATACGCTGGTCTGTAATAACTAACTTGATCTTACTTTCAAATAAATGTAAGTTTATGTAATTGCTTCCGCATTTCAGTATCTCCGATGGTCTGTAATGTCTGCGTGACGGGTGAAACGCTCTTGGGAAAGGTAAAAAAAGCAGATACCGAACTTTTCAAGTAATTCAGGGGCACCTACAGGGTTGTCTGAGGTCCGTTGGACAAGGACAACTGTAGGTGGGCCTAATAACTTGGGAGGTTCCGTCACACGCAGCCCCGTGCCTTGCCAACCCCACGCCCACACCTATGCCCGCGTCTATAAAAGCCACCCCGGCCTCGACCATACACCCCCGCGCGTCCCTGACCCAGCCCGAGCTCGAGTTCACCGGAGTTTGCCCCGAGAGCGAAGTGCCAGCGGCCGCGCAAGCCACGACCACTGTGGACCGGCCAAACCAGCCACTTCCCGTCCCATCTGACCCTCGGGTTAGCTTCTACGAACCTCAGTGGAGCTCCTAGAGCCAAGGATTGGACTCTAACTCACCGGAGACGCCAGATCGACGTCGCCGGACTTCAACCGGCCGCCGTCGCACGTAGACCAAGCTCTACGGTAAGCCATTCGTCGATTCCTTGCACCTATAGAGTCCTTAACATCCTGTGAAGCTTCCTGCGCCACTTGATTGAACAATACCGCCGTGAGCAAGCCGGAGCGCACGCCGCCGACGAGCCCGACCTCCTGTGCACGCGGTCAGACCGATTCCGGCCATCACCGTCGACGAGCCGCACCTCGACGTGCCCGCCAGGACCTCCCGGATCTAATCCAGCCCTTCACCGAACCTCCCTCGCCGCCGGTAAGCCGCACCATCCTTTTTCCTCTCCGCGGTTACATTTACAACGGGGAAGGAGCTCGGTTGGAAAGAACAAGAAGCCAGGGGGTTTTTGCGTAGTCAGTGACTCATAGGAATAGTTCCGCAGGGGTACGGTTTAAAGGATTAGTTAAGGAAAACCCCAGGGACCTCGGTGTAAACTAGTTTTCTTTAAACCTTTTAAACATTATTCTTTTAAAGGCAGACAGAGCTTCCAAAATTCATAACTCCAATTTTATCCAGCCAAATTTGGTCAAACTAATTTTCCTAGATTCTAAATAATGTGAACTATTTAGGAAAATTTCCAAACTCCCTAAGTACTGCAAAAAAATTTAAGGTTTTGATTTAAATGAGTATACTGCCCAAAACTAAATAATTAGAGGAAAAATAGAAATACTTTTGGACTGAAGGTAAGAAAAATCAGAGGCATGCCCAACTACTAACTGCCCTAATTAAAAATGTTGAACTCCCGAGTATACTAGATTAAGAAGAAATTAACCACAAAAACTTGCCTTGGTCCAAACCTTAAGAAAATGGAAAAGAGAGTTTAAAATAAGAACCAGAGGGCAACCACATCTTTCCTAGCTTACTTTAGTAACATAGTTCACTAGAAAATTTTGTTGAACCCTTTGTTAGTACAAAAGAAATGCACCACATTTTATTTCATGAAAACAATGAAAACTTAGAAAAATCCTAGAAAAATAACACTAAGGAGAACCCACCCCAATCTTTAGGATAGCTAATAAAATGCTAGTATGAATCTAGGAAAAATATAAGTTTTGTTGTTTGACATTTTTCAAATAACAAGTTAGTTATAAGTACATTTTTGACATTAAACTTCAGAAAATCACCCATGAATCTTAAAAAATCACAACTAAATACCCATTAGGTCTTTTTCTGTGGTTTTTGGCACAGAGACCTATTATCACCCATGAATCCTAGCAAAAAATAAATTTTAGTTCAGAAACGTCACCTAAATCAGAGCTATAGTGTAAAGTGCCCTTTTGCCCTCATTTTGTCATTTTTGCTAAGGAGTATCTGAATTAATTCTAACCTCAAAATTTTAGAATAGACTGCAGAGATCAATGTTTACCCACTGTAATTTTTGTGACATTTTTGGAAAATTATAAATTGCCATGGTAGTTCAAGGTACTTAATAATGAGCATAATAAAAAGTAAAAAAGGAAATTATGGGAGAAATTAGTGATGTACATTTAAATCCTCCTAGAGTCCAAACAAAACATATAAGAGATGACTAAAAGTCTTAAGTTCACTCAAGACCCTTGGATGAGTGTATGAAACCCTTAACACACCATCCGACAAAGAAAACCCTAGTGTACCCACTGTTTTTAATACTATTTCACCATACGTAGAATTTGCAAATTGTCACACCATTAATATGCATATATCTTATTCCTTGCATTCGATAGATTGTAATCTCGAGTACATCCTCGTTTTGGAGCAAGGAGTTGCTCAGAAGGTAGGCCTGGAGCCAGCACCAGAGCCTGCCATCGAGGATTTGCCTGCCCCAGCATTGGAAGGCAAGCCCCGGTTTTATGCATAACCATTATATATGCTATTTTACTGCACTTAATGTTTGTAGGTTTGTACTGTGCACTTAAGTGTAGGAGTTGACTGAAACCCTAGTTGCATGAATTCATGATTTCCTTTTGAGATGGATACTAGTATGCTAGGTCGAGTAGCTGCTTTGCTAATTGGAGATCTCGGTAGAAGTCGAGTGATTTTTCTAGCACTCGCGCAAGGTCAGGAATTGGTTGTATCCATTTTTATATCGTAATGATGATGGTCTATGGACAATGATCCATGGGGGTGAGTTGTCTACGAGACGGAAATTGGAATAAGGATTAAGGTGTGGTACCGTGTGTCAAGCGTTTGAACGTACTAAACACATGCCGAGAAATATGGTAAATAGGTAAGCCTAGTACCTTAGTGAACCTGCCCGCAGACTTTGCCCCTCACGCGACCTGAGACGTGGTCTCCCAATCCGGTTATAGTGGGTGCAAGTGCGGTCACTGCACGACGGTAGTCGGGGTCAGTGAGGCATTTTACGCCAAGGCGGTGAGCCCTGTTCTATTGACGGGGAATCGATGGGGATGGTTGATGTGTGTGGGGACGGAGTGCCTCACCACGTTGTGTGTTTAGGTTTACCTTGCAAGGATAAAAACTCAATTCAAATCGTCTGCTTCTCGCAGCTAATGAGACTGCTTGATCCATGCTGCTACATTGAGTAATAAGTGGAAAAGAGTTGATTGGCAAAAGATGTTGATTGCTAAAATGCTTGATACCATGTATGATTAGCTAGGTATGCATGTAGTCTTAAGAGAATCACACTAAAACTTGAAAAGCTAAAATTTGATTTTAGACTTAGCTAGTGCTTTTGGCAAGCCAAACCCCTCAGCCAAACAGCTGCATGTCTAGAGGTAGATGTGGGGGACGGATATCCCCCGGGTCCACCAGAAGGATAAGAGACCTCACGAAGGACCCGTAGGCCCAATGATTCGCAAGGTCATCCCTTCATGGGCCTGGGGAGGAACGTCTAGTGAAGCGGATTGACACAAGACTGGATCGACACAAGCCCAGACGACCCGATGAATTTGAGCAATGATCGCAACAGTGACTCGACCTTCCTGCGCAGGGGCCTCATACATCGGAACAGAGCAGGGATAGGTTGCTTGGATTATAGGAAGATAGACTCAGTCAGTTCACTATTACTTAGGCACACGTTGTTATCATATCCACATGTAACACCCCACGGTCGAGTATATAAGGCCTAGGGGGCACCCTCTCAAAAGCATCTCACTACTTAGCCATCCACCCGGTTCTCTACGTCCTCGACACTAGAGAGCCTCCTTGTAATCCACCACATAAAGTGCACACGCCACGACGTAGGGTATTACGCATCTCAAAGCGGCCCGATCCTATACAAAACTGTCCACCGTCTCTCGTGCATCTAGCGCGAACCATCGAGTTACAGTCAGTAACACCATCCTACTCCAAAAAGCACCTCGAGGGGCAACCCCGGGTGCGCGGTCGGACCCAAAACACCGACAGCTGGCGTGCCAGGTAGGGGGTGTGTCACTGATCCAAGCTAGCTCAATGGCTGTCACTTTCCAGCCCAAGATCGTCCTCCGCCCCGGGTCCATGTTCTGCTTCGGAACCATTTCGTCCGTAGCAGATGAAGAAGGAACTCTTCATCGCATCGCGGATCCACCGAAGAGAAAGTCTTCCTCAAGAATCTCCGGGAGGATCGGAGCGAAATAGGAAAAAGCGCAGCCTCCAGCGCTAGGAGCAAGGACTACCTTCAGCAAGCTAGGAGCCGAGGGTCCATCTACCCTGAGAACTCCGTTGTCCACCTCTCCGATGGAAAAATGGACACAGATCACAAGGAAAAAGGAAGAGAATAAGGTAAATGATTCTCAAACTGCTCTTTCGGTGCCTCCGTCCTCAAAGGAGAACAGAAAGAGGCTCGTCACAACAGCGGTTCCATTCTACCCCGACGTCCTCTTCATCAGGGGAAGAGTAGAATCGAATCCTGTCTCCGACGATGAACCGACCGCACCAGGAGAAGAACCTCTTCAGCGGGAATCTCGCCGACGGAGGAACCGACGCCGAAATATTCGGCGACATCACGAAGCCGGAGAGCAGGACCCGGCGCAGCTCGTATCACGAGACGAGGTCTCAGAGGTGGGAGAAACTCTAGAAGAACGGGTCTCCAGGGAAAGGAGGAACTCTCGACGACGTGACTGTCGGCAGGCTCAAGAGCAGGCTGAGCAGGAAGCAAGGCAACGCCGAGAGAATCCACTTTTTGGACACAACCTGAACCCTAACTTCACCCGAGCCATGAACACACCGAGTGAAGTTGGTGGAGTATTGGCTCGGATAGCCGATGTCCTCCCCCGGACTCCAGACGCCGAAGGCAATCGACGACTGTTCACTCGGGCAGCCAACAACCTTCTACCACTCGCTCATCCGCCGAGCGATCTACGACACGCCATCAACAGTCGGTGGGACGCACGGAGCTCCATCAACGCCTCGCGCGAACGACGACACAAGAACAAGATCTGTAACCGAGAAGAATATGACTGGGATCACGGCATCCCTGCATGGAGTCAGCCACCAGAACTGAGTCAGCAACGGCTTCGACTGGTGGCACAGCCTGGGGACGGTCGAGGCACCATGACAACCACTCCCCTCCCCAGGACAAACATCATCATCGATGACAGTAGGACACGTGTGGAGTATCAGCGCTTACTCCACGCCTCAGGGCCATTCAGTGGCCCCCCTAACTTCAAGGTCTCCAACGTCGACAAATAAGAGCATAAGCAGGACCCGGGAGGTTGGTTGGTTGTCTACACCACCACCGCCCGGGCCGCTGGGGCAACCGAAGATGTGATGACCGCATACTTGCCTATCGTCATTGGGCAAGATGCGCTACAATGGTTGCGACATCTACCCTGACACTGCATCGACGACTAGAGCGACTTTAGTCGGTGCTTCACCGCCAACTTCCAATCCCTCTCCGACAAACCGGCGCAACCATGGGACCTCAAATCCATCAAGCGCCGGGGGGACGAGACTCTCCGGTCATACCTCAAAAGATTTCAGACCATGAGAAATCGTATCCCCGAGGTCACAGAAGCAGCAATGATCGAGGACTTCTACCGGGGATCTAATGACTCGGCTTTCGTCCGGGCCATACTGCAGAAGGCGCCAACCATCTCCGAGCAGCTATTCCGGGAGGCCGACCTCTACATCACCGCCGATGAACGAGCTCAGGACCTCATCGGAGGAGCAAAGCCTGCACCGGCGGCACAACGACGCGACACGAACAAACAACCCGACAAACGTTGGGAGAAGAGGCCTTGTGAAGAAGTCCACGCTGCCGGACCGCCCGCCTCTCGCGCCCGAGGAGGACCTCGTGGAGGTGAATGCACGCTAGACGACATCCTCGACGCCCAATGCCCATACCACAAGGACATGCGCCATACCCTCTGGAACTGCAGAGACTTCAAGCATTCCATGGGGAACGGCCGACCCTTCCAACCTCTGCCTCCTCCCCCACCACGAGGAGGACCTGGAGAACCTCGACAACCCCAACAACAGGAGGAGGGAAGAGGTGCAGCCTTCCCATGTGTCGACAGAGAAGTCAACATCATCTTCGGCGGACATGGGTCGCAAGAAAGCAAGAGACAACAAAAGCTCAACGATCGTCAGATACTGGTGGCGGCCACTGGTCCTCCCGCCCCATATCGATGGTCCGAGCACCCGATCACCTTCACCGGGGCAGATCAGTGGCTCAACTTCGATCACCCGGGCAAGTACCCGCTCCTCGTCGATCTGGTGATCCAAGAGAGCAGGGTAAAGAAGGTATTAGTGGACGGGAGAAGCAGCATCAACGTCACCTTCCCCCGGACGCTTCAGGGCTTGGGAGTTCCCCTCAAAGAGCTCCATGAGTCGGACACTCCTTTCTTCGGCATCGTGCCAACTGAATGTGAATATCCACTAGGACACATCTACATGTCGGTCACCTTCGGAACTCTCGAAAACTACAGAACCGAGTTCTTGAGGTTTGAGGTGGCCAACTTCGACTACGGATACAATGCCATCAATGGCAGGCCTGGATTGGCGAAGTTCATGGCCATTCCACATTATACATACATGATATTGAAGATGCCAGGACCACAAGGAATCATAACTGTGCGTGCTGACTTCCAAGGTGCCGCAAAATGTTTTCGAGTGCCCATTCAGGCGGCCCTCACCACCAAACCATTGTTGACTTCTTCTGCGCAGGTGAACTCAGAGCCTGAGGAAAACCTCACGGTACCCGCGAATGAAGCTCAAGCCATGACCTCTATGCGGCCGACTGAAGAAACCAATAGAATCAACCTCGAGTTCGCCAATGAGCGCAAGACTGCTATCATCAGTTCCAGCCTGGATTGACAAATAGGAAGGCGCGCTCGTCCAGTTTTTGCAAGATAACCGAGACGTATTCGCATGGCAACCTGCGGATATGCTGGGACTCCCGAGAGAACTGGCCAAGCACAAACTGAAGGTCTACCCCCAGGCGAGGCCGATCCGACAAAAATTACGTCGCTTCACGCCTGATAAGAGAGAAGCCATCCGTGCAGAGCTGGCTTGCTTGGTCATGGACGGATTCATTAGAGAAGTGTTACATCCTGAGTGGTTAGCTAACCCTATTCTTGTACTCAAAAAGAATAAAGTGGATTAGCGCATGTGCGTCGACTATACGGATCTCAACAAACACTGTTCGAAGGATCCCTTCGGACTTCCTAGAATAGACCAGATGGTAGACTCGACCGCCAGATGTTCTGTGTTGTCTTTCTTGGATTGCTACTCCGGGTATCATCAGATCAGCCTGGCAAAAGAAGACAAGGAAAAAATAGCATTCATCACCCCGTTAGGAGCTTTCTGTTATACCTCCATGCCGTTCGGCCTCAAAAACGTTGGAGCGACTTACCAGAGGGCTATTCAGACATGCTTAGCCGACCACTGGGGCAAGTGTGTAGAAGCTTATGTGGATGATGTGGTAATCAAGACAAAGAACTCAGAAAATTTCATTGAAGATTTACAGCTGGTCTTCAATAGTCTGAAGCGATATCGATGGAAACTTAATCCTGAAAAATGCGTCTTCGGAGTACCAGCAGGAAAATTGCTCCGGTTTATTGTCAGCCACCGGGGAATTGAGGCCAATCCAGAAAAGATCGAGGCTATCATGAGAATGGAAGCACCATGATCACAAAAGAAAGTACAAAGACTTACCAGATGCATGGCAGCTCTAAGCAGATTCATATCAAGGCTGGGAGAAAAAGGCCTACCATTCTACAAGTTGCTCAAGAAGGTAGATAAGTTCCAGTGGACTTCAGAGGCTCAAGAAGCTCTAGACGCACTGAAGAAATTCCTGACAACACCACCAGTGCTAAAACCACCACGCCGAGCCACACCGATTCAACCAGCTGAAGATCTGCTGTTATACATCTCTTGCACGACTCACATGGTGAGCACCACGTTAGTAGTTGAGTGAGCAAAACAAGGACACGCATACCAAGTGCAACATCCTGTCTATTTCATCAGTGAAGTCCTAGGTCCCTCGAAGAAGAAATACCCTCAAGTTCAGAAACTATTATATGCAGTACTCCGTCACTACTTCGATGATCACAAAGTCATAGTAGTCACTGGATTTTCAATAGGGGATATTATCCACAATAAAGAAGACATCGGAAGAATAGCCAAGTGGGCATGTGAACTGGGATCTCATGACATTGAGTTTCGACCTCGCACCGCAATCAAGACTCAAGCACTAGTTGACTTCGTATCAGAGTGGACAAGTGCCAGATAACCTGGAAACTGCAGAAATATGGCGAATGTATTTCGATGGCTCGTTGAAGCTACAGGGGGCAGGTGCAGGGATCCTCTTCATTGCACCTGGAGGTGAACAAATCAAATATGCTCTTCAATTGCTATTTCCAGCGTCCAACAATGCAGCAGAATACGAAGCTTTGATTCATGGACTGAACATTGCCATATCAATGGGCATCAAGAGACTGATGGTATATGGGGATTCTATGGTGGTCATAAGTCAGATAAACAAAGAATGAGATTGCTCGAATGATTCCATTGGGAAATACTGCACTGCCGTCCGAAAGTTAGAAGACAAGTTTGAAGGTTTGGAATTTCATCATGTAGAGAGAGACCACAACACGGTAGCCGATGCATTGTCCAAATTAGGATCCAATCGGACTCAGGTCCCGCCTAGAGTTTTTGTCCAAGAAGTACCGCACCCAAGCATTTCACTAGATCGGGTACAGGAATGCAATATTCTGAGCCAACCAGAGTCAAATTCAGATGACTGGAGGGAGCCGATCATCAGGTACATAAAGAATGAGGAAGAGCCGGAAGACAAAAATGCAGCAGAACACATAGCAAGGCAGTCAGCTCATTATACTCTCATTAGGGAACACTATACAGAAGGGGCGCATCAGGAGTCCTCATGAAATGCATTATTCTGACTACTGGGAAGCAACTGCTAGATGAGGTCCATGCTGGGCAATGCGGGATACATGCAGCATCCAGGACTCTAGTTGGGAAGGTCTTTAGGTCTGGTTTTTACTGGCCAACGGCAAAGAGTGAAGCAGCTGAGTTAGTCCAGAGGTGCAAAGCCTGTCAGTACTTATCAAAACAGCAGCATCTACCAGCACAGCAACTACAAACCATACCTGTAACCTGGTCGTTCACGTGCTGGGGACTAGATATGATTGGACCTTTCAAGAAAGCTCAATGAGGATACACTCATGTACTGGTTGCTATCGACAAATTCACTAAATGGATAGAGTTCAAACCCATTGCTTCTCTAACTTCAGCTATGGCAGTGGAATTCGTACGAGACATAATATTCAGGTTCGGGATACCGAATAGTATCATAACCGACCTAGGATCCAATTTCACAAGCTCAGAGTTCTTCGATTTCTATGAACAAAAAAGCATTTAGATCAAATATGCCTCGGTGGAGCACCCAAGAGCCAACGGGCAAGTAGAAAGAGGCAACAGGATGATATTGGAAGTGCTCAGAAAGAAAGTCTTCGACAAGAATGAAAAGTTCGCAGGAAAGTGGATCAGAGAGTTGCCATATGTTGTCTGGAGCCTGAGAATTCAACCTAGCCGAGCTCTGCCTGGAAACACTCCTTTCTTTATGGTCTATGGTTCGGAGGCAGTGCTACCTGCTGATCTCAAGTTTGGGGCACCGAGATTAATCTTTGAAAACATAGCAGAAGCTGAGGCTACTAGACTAGAGGATGTTGTTATACTAGAAGAAGAACGATTGAATACGGTGATTCAGTCAGCCCGGTATCAGCAAACTCTGAGGCGCTATCATGATAAGGCCATATGGCATCGATCCTTCGCAGTGGGAGATCTTGTCCTTCGCTGAATTCTAACGGGGGAGGGACAACATAAATTGTCACCACTATGGGAAGGGCCATTCATAGTAGCAGAAGTCACTCGACCTGGCTTGTATCGTCTTACTCAAATGGACGGCACGAAAATTGGAAACTCATGGAATATAGAACATCTCAGGAAGTTTTACCCCTAGCTATATTTCAAAAGCTATTGGGACGGCCTTGTATTCTGTAAATTGGGAAATATATCATCAATAAAAAAGACTTCATTCTCAAAGGCACTCAAACTGTTTACTGTCAACCTGCATGCTTACTTAACTCAGGGTGACCACTATACCCTACTAACGGAGCAATCGACTTAAGTCGGCGACGACTTAAGGTGGTGTGACATGCTCACGCTTACTAAACTCAGGGTGACAACTATACCCTACCAACGGAGCAATCGACTTAAGTCAGCGACGACTTAAGGCAGTATGACATGCTCACGCTTACTTAACTCAGGGTGACCACTATACCCTACTAACGGAGCAATCGACTTAAGTCGGCGACGACTCAAGGCGGTGTGACATGCTCACGCTTACTTAACTCAGGGTGACCACTATACCATACCAACAGAGCAATCAACTTAAGTCAGCGACGACTTAAGGCGGTATGACATGCTCATGCTTACTTAACTCAGGGTGACCACTATACCCTACTAACGGAGCAATCGACTTAAGTCGGTGACGACTCAAGGCAGTGTGACATGCTCACGCTTACTTAACTCAGGGTGACCACTATACCCTACTAACGGAGCAATCGACTTAAGTCGGCGACGACTTAAGGCGGTGTGACATGCTCACGTGTAACTCAGGGTGACTACTATACCCTACTAACAGAGCAGCCGGTTTAAGTCGGTAGTGACTTAAAACGGCACGGCGTGCTCACGTCTACTCGATCCAACACAAGCACGTTTGCAATTACTCATCTTGGGGCGATCTCTATGCCTCGTGAAATAAGAAGAAATTTCAAAATCATCACACTGCATTTACTTCCACAATCGTAACTACTATTGAATTCTAACAACAGGAAAATAATAATGGCATCCAGTACTGAAAACACTTTCTGACAGATCATTCGAGCATACTAACCACATACACAATGCATTCAGTGTTTCTACTTGGTAATGTTTTTCTCAGGAGCGACCGATGAAGAGGGGTGACTCGAAGAATTAGGAGCAGCATTCACATCTGCAACTATGTCGTCAGGAACAATCACACCGGGTCTCCTCATCAAGATTCGCCCCGCGCGAATGGCTTTCTCCATAGCTCTATCGCGCTGGGCCCTCAAAGTAGCGGAAGTGTCTTCAGCAGCCTTGACAGCCAGCCGAGCAGCTTCTAGCTCCTAGACGACTGATTTCTTGGAAGTGCGCAGATCCTTGAGATAGAATCTTTGCTCGACCCTAATTGCCTAAGACAAATCATATCATCCAGGGACTCTTGCAGCTTGTAACGATGATTATCCAAGTCCTCCATGGTGAAACGATGGCTCCTCTCCAAGATAGTCAAAGAGTTGCTGGCGTCGCGATACAGCTTGTCAAGGTTGTCACGAGAAGTTGCAAGGGCACATTTTTACTCCTGCAGACAAAAATCAGTTCTCCAATGTCAAGCAAGCATTAAGAAAATAGCAGAGAAAGTCAAGTAAAGCTTAATTCATTGGCCACCTTTTCAGAGTCAAGCTGAGCATTGAGAGAGGAAGTCAGCATGTTGGCATCATTCAAAGAAGCAGAAACCCGGGCCAAGTCTGTCTGACCTTGAGAATATTTCTCCTCAAGATCAGACTACCGCCGGGCCATGTCTAGCACGAAACAGTTAAATAAGGGTATTCAGCCAAAGAGTAGATTAGTCAAGTAGCCAAGGAGGAAACAAAGGGCACTAACCAGCATTTGCCATCTCCAAATCAGATACCCGCTGCTTAAGCAGCACTGGATTCTAATGTGTTAGAGACAGAGCTCTTTCCAGGACAGAGGCACCCTACGATCTTAGCTGACCAGCCATCTCGTCAACCAATGCCTGACATTGAAAACAAATGAGTGCAAGAACAGTATTTCACCCGGAGTATAGTCAGATCAGGAAAAACTAAATTACCTGGAGATTGGAGAAGAACGAAGGAACCCCAAATCATGGGAAATCAGTTGGTGGCTTGATGAAGGATTATCAACCGAAGCAATCCGCAGAGCATCAGTGGGGACCAATTCAGCGTCACCAGCAGAAATCAAAACTCTAGCATCAGGAGCGTCGACCTCTAAGGCGACTTCCTGACCCGAAGCTCGTGTTGCTGCCATGCAACCAGAATGTGGAGGAGAAGACCCGACGTGAACATCCATGGAAGTATGAGAAGGAGAGCCCGCTCGGACACCTTCGGGGGCTGGGTCATAGCTCACGCTGCCCACCTGAGCCGGATCATCACCGGCAACACCCTCGGGGGCTGGGTAAACGCTAGCGCCATCCTTGGGGACCAAGTTCTCTGTAGCAGCCACCTCTAAGGCTGAAGGATTTTCAACCACTTCCATGAGAACAGAGCAATCCAGATCAGCCTCTTGACTCTAAAGACAGCGCTCCAAGGTCGATGAGGCACGAGACGCTGCTCGAGATAACTCTAACCCGACATCAGGCACATCAGCGCAAACTTCCATCATTCCACCCTCTGTGGGCTCGGACAACAGATCTTCAGGGACCATATCTTCGAGAGTCTGATCAAAATTTGCCAGAGACAATTCTTGCAGACCAATGAGAGCAGACAAAGCGGGAGAAGGAATACCACTACTCTGCCCACTGGCTATATAGCGCCGACTGTTCTTCCGAATTAAGGGGATTTCCTCCTCCTCTTCCTCATCCTCGTCAATAATATGGACAGCACACCCATTGGGATCAACTCTGGCTGGACTACACCCATTAGGGTCAACATCATCAAGGTCACACCCATTGGGGTCAGCATCAGTCGGGTCACACCCATTGGGGTCAACCTCAGTAAAAATCGACACTTGCACTTCCTCGGCAGCAGGAGTAGAAGGGCCGGCATCCTGATTCAAGCATGACACTCGCCGAAGCCGTCTCTTTTTCTTTTTCTTCCCCTCAGCAGGAGAAGTCGGATGACTGGCTTGGCGAGGACATTTCGGGCGAATACTATCAGATCTTTGAATGTCCAAAGTTTTTCCAGACTCGGGGTTAAGTGCTACAGCTAGTGTTTCAGCAGGAGCCAAATCAGAGGAATCCTCAGCCAACATGTCCAGCATGGCTCTTATTTTTGCTTCGATCGGGCTAATAGGCATCTCAAAATGAACCTGCCTCTCGTCATTGGGGATTTCACCAAGCGAAGCAACCAAAGCCTCAGCCTCTTCGGGAGACGGTCACACTCTAAGGCCCAAACCACTGCTACCAGCAGGAGGATTTGACACAAAACTGATGAAAGTCTTGGAAGGAGGCAGATTCTAGGCTGAATACACAACAGGAGCACCGATATTCAACACCTTGCCTCTAAGGATTATCTCAAGCCGGCTTACAAGATCCAAAGTAGGAATCCTTCTATTGGTAACCCGGGTCGAATTAGTGATGCCACGATACAGATAAGCTGGGTACGCTCTATCCTTCAGTGGATGAATGTTCTTAAAAACAAAATCGGCGACCACAGCCTCGGCAGTCAGACCCTTCTCCTTCAACAAGCCAACCTCAGCAAGCAGAACCCTAGCCTCAGCTATCTCCATGTCTGTGGGGGATTCAGTCCAACTTGAAGCGCGAACATCCGGCTGTCTCCCTGACCGAGGGGGGACGGAACTCCCGTGATTCTCCATGATAAACCATTCTAGGCGCCATCCTTTGATGCTGTCCTTGAGTGGGATGTCGAGGTACTCGGTCTTCCTCCCACGACGCATCTCCAAACTCGCACCCCCCACGAGTTGGTGCTGTCCCCCGGCCATCCTAGGCCGACAGTGATACAAGTATTTCCACAAGCCAAAATGTGGCAGAATACCAAGGTAGGCTTCACACAAATGAAAAAAACCGAAACTTGCAGAATAGAATTGAGATTCAGATGGGTTAGATTCAAATGATAGAAATCAAGGAGACCACAGAAGAAAGGAGAAATAGGAAGAGCAAGACTGCGGATGAGAAAAGGAATATAAATAACGAACTCGTGGGTGTCCTCTGTCGGGACAGTGACCCCACGGCAGATCCGCCAAGAACAAAGTTCCTTGGGAGGAAGAACTTCGATGGAGACGAGGTGAAGAAGGTCGGACTTAGAAACAACAGACATGTGGTTACCTGCGAAAGGCAGCTGGCTGTTGGGATCAATTGGAGGAATGGTCGCGGCAGATGAACTCTGATTCTTCCACTTGGGCGCCATCTTAATCTTGCTGGCGAGCTGGGCGGAAGCGATATCGCAAGAAAGCAGAGAAGGTCTGGATGCAGAAAAGCAAGACTAGGGCTCAAAATGCAGAGGCATGCGACAGCGCAGTACAAATGGGGTTTTCCTGGGCCAGACGCCATTCCTAAAAAGTGCCCAGTCATCACTCAGCTGCTATTTCTAAAACGCTGGCGTGCCATGTCATCACTCGGCCGTTATTTCAAAATGGCCGACGTGGCCCAATATAACTCAGCTGTTATTTCTATAAACGCTGACGTTACCAGTCTCCACTCGGTCGTTGTTTCCAAAACGTCCGACGTGGCCCGTTATCCCTCGAATGTTACTTCTAAAACGCAGGCGTCACCAGTAACCACTCGGTCGTTATTTCTAAAACATCGACGTGGCCCGTTATCACTCGGCCGTTACATCTAAAACACCGACGTCACCAGTAATCACTTGGCCGTTATTCCTAAAGCGACGACGTGGTTCAAAAGGACTCGGCTGTTACCTCTAAAATGTCGACGTCGCAAAAAAAGAGAACCACTCGGTTACTGCCCCTGAAAATACTAACAGTAAATCGACCATTTTTTTCTCTACGAATATGCAGGCAAATCTAAAATGCGATTCGACGATTCTTAAGTCGTTACTCAAGCATTACATCCAAGAATAGTGGCTAAATTAAGCATAAACACGATCGACCGATCGACGGAAAAGAAGCGACGGGAAAGCAAAGAAATGCACACAGAATGGGGCGAAATCTTCTTCATTATAAAGGGAGGGGAAGTATTACCAAACTTAAAAAGCAACTCATTATGAGTTGGTCTTCTTCCCACTGTTCGACACACTACACTACTACATTACATTTCACTACACTATACTACTAACTACTACTACATTATTTCATTAATACTACTTCTACTACTAATCTATACTAACATTTAACACCAGTGGTGCCTAGCCACTGGCCTTGTTGCTACCCTTGCTGCTACCCTTGCTGCCGTCCACGCCGTCACCATCACCTCCGTCGCCCTTGCCATCGCCGTCTCCATCGCCATCGCCTCCGTTGTCGTCGTCGCCCTCGCCATCGCCGTCACCGCCGCCCTCCTCGGACGAGTCCGAGGAGTTCTCCTCGTCCGAGGAGACCTCCGACTCATCCGAGCCCTCGAGCCCGGCGCGCTCAACGGCCCGGATGTAGGTCCACACCTCCGCGGCGAGCCCCTGGGAGTCGTCTGAGTCGTCAGATGACACCGGGGGAGAGGCATGGACCGGCGAACCCTCTAAATCGGAGGAGAACTCCTCCTCCGAGTACTCGGAATCGCTGAAGTCCTCCGAGGGAGGAGTCGGCTCGCGCTTCCGCTTATCGCCGGAATGGTGTGAAAAACTCCCACCTTTCTTGTTCTTGCCCATGGCGGAGTAGAAGAGAAGAGAAGGGAGTAAGCAACAAGCAGCAGTGAGATATGTGAAGATGCCGGAGAAGCAAGCACACTATTTATAGAAGAAGAAGGCAACCGCTCACCTCCTACCACGGCCACCGAACAGTCGCAAAAATTCAATATGCAATTCAAACCGTCTGGAAACACGTCAGGCGACTGGCGCCGTTCCACGTAACACAACACTCATTGGGACTCCAGTCAACTGCTCGGATGATATGATTACACCCGCGGTCACGTCAAGTTACTACTCAGGAGAAGTTTGCTAAACGCTCAGCGCACCAAGCCGTCCCTTGCCTACACCCATTAGGGGGACGTCTAGGAATTTTCAATAGATTTTCTCAAGCAGTCACATCCATACAGTATACGCAATGAATACCTCAAGACAGAAGGAAGATATCAACAGAGATCAGAGGAAAGCCAAAAATAGCCAATAAGGTACAAGTCTAATCAACAGAAACATTGAAGCACGAATTGATATAAAGACTAGCCAGAGGCCATCTATCGAACGTCCAATCGGTCCCAGATCAAATAAATTTCAAGACCTAACAGGATATGGGCAGATCGCGTGCTCGATCTCAAATGCAAAGCTGTATGCTGACCTCTAAAGCATAAAAGTTGATGATATAATGCTGATCTCCAAGGCATTCGACAAAAGAAAAAGATGATTTCTGGAAAACAGCGGGAGATGAAGACCTTCGAGTGGATTATTTTTAGTAACCCACTCAAAGCTCGGGGGCTACACAATGAACCATCAACCCTAAAAGATAGAATGCTGATTTCTAAAGCATAAGACGAAACTAAGACAAGGCTGACTTCTAAAGATAAAAAATGATTTCTGAGAAGACTTAAAATGAAGACCTTCGAGTGGATTATTTACAAAAATCCACTCGAAGCTCACCCAATGAAATTTGAACTCTAAAGAGCAAAATGCTGACCTCCAAAGCATAAACCCAAGACAGAACACCGATTTTTGAGGAATAAAGCAAGGACCGACGAATAAAGGCAGAAGAAGACAATAGAAGATCATTTTTACTGGGTCACTCAAAGTTCAGAGGCAATGGCTCGACAGACTTATTTTCAGGGCATTCCTTATTAAAATCAAAAACTGCAAGTTGGACCTAGGATCTTTGGGCCGATTATTTCAAAATCAACCCAAAGATCGGGGGCTTGTGGGGGACGGATATCCCCCGGGTCCACCAGAAGGATAAGAGACCTCACGAAAGGCCCGTAGGCCCAATAATTCGCAAGGTCATCCCTTCGTCGGCCTGGGGAGGAACATCTAGTGAAGCGGATTGACACAAGACCGGATCGACGCAAGCCCAGACGGCCCGATGAATTTGAGCAATGATCGCAAAAGTGACCCGACCTTCCCGCGCAGGGGCCTCATACATCGGAACAGAGCGGGGATAGGTCGGTTGGATTATAGGAAGATAGACTCAATCATTTCACTATTACTTAGGCACACGTTGTTATCATATCTACATGTAACACCCCATGGTCGAGTATATATGGCCTAGGGGGCACCCCCTCAAAAGCATCTCACTACTTAGCCATCCACCCGTTTCTCTACGTCCTCGACACTAGAGAGCCTCCTTGTAATCCACCACATAAAGTGCACACGCCAGGACGTAGGGTATTACACATCTCAAAGCGGCCTGAACCTGTACAAAACAGTCCACCGTCTCTCGTGCATCTAGCGCGAACCATCGAGCTACAGTCGGTAACATTGTCCTACTCCAAAAAGCACCTCGAGGGGCAACCCCGGGTGCGCGGTCGGACCCAAAACACCGTCAGTAGAGGGGTAGACTCCTCACACCGGGTAAGTCTAGCTGAGTATTAGTATACTCAGCCTTGCTTGTGGCATAATTTTTACAGGTTCTCTGGAGGATATGGTTGCTGGAGTTACTTGACCGTCTACCTTGCCACCGAGTTGGACAGTCGAGTGGGACCCTACCTCAGTAGGGGAGGAGCATGAGGAGTGATGGGCCAGGCTTCCCCATCCCTCCATTTATTTATCGTTAGTTAATTTCCGCTGAATTCCGAACACTGATTTAAACTTTTGTAAAACTCCGATGATGTTGTAATAACCTTAAGCATTCCGTTAATGTATGGTTTTTTGCTTTATTGTATTTGCTCTGTGCCTCACCTTCGAGTGAGTACGTGGTACTTGATCCTGTTAGTGGCCTTGTCGGACTAGATCCGAGGGACTGACGTTATATTCCCATTTAAGTGTGGTCTAGCCTCTAAGGTGGGACTTAGGCACATAAGTTGGAATAATTCGGGCGGTTCCGCCACAGCTAGTATCAGAGCTCGTACCACCACAAAGAAATCAATAAATCGTAATTACCAAACTTTTCAAAAGTAAAACTTGTTAGAAGCCAATGTTGGATAGATCAGTAAGAAGATAAGGATAGACCTAGGACGTGAAGCCTTAGGATACTAGATGGGTAGCTAAGTGGCTAAGTGAATGTGCCCTATAGGCTGCTATCATAATGGATGGAGGATTTCTCTATCCTTATATACTTGATGTGAGGTTGATTAGGATCAGCATGCATGCATCATTTTTCTAA
Organism: Zea luxurians; assembly: GCA_029449295.1. Classification (NCBI taxonomy): domain Eukaryota; kingdom Viridiplantae; phylum Streptophyta; class Magnoliopsida; order Poales; family Poaceae; genus Zea; species Zea luxurians. The sequence goes on along the minus strand of JAOPSE010000033.1, from coordinate 9,988,547 downwards.
CTACTCAGTAGAAGGTCAAGAATTTTAAAAGCCACATAATCCAAGAGGCACCGTGATAAGAATTAAGTCTACATCGGAGATCTCAACTTAACCATGTGAAAGTCAAGCACTAGTTTCCTTTTATTTTGGCAATTCTTTTTCTTTTTCGCTTACGCTTACCCTTACACAGATGACTTCTCACGAGTCCTCGGAAAGAGGGAACGCACATTCCCACACGGACGGGCTTGCACGAGAGGGTTTTCCCTGTATTTTGCGGGAGGTACTGCAGGGAGCCAGTTATGCCACGCCTCCCTAGTATGCGGTGCAGTTGTTGGAGGAGCACCGGGTACCCCGCTGTAGGGTGAGGATGACCTTGGAGCCTCATCCCTTACAGCCAGGCTGCCGTTCGTTGGACTCCAAGTCTTTCAGTTTCAGGGCTGAGGATACTATCGAGTCCACCGCTCTCCACGTGATGACGACCTTCTGTGGCTTTCACCCCTTGGAGCTATCAACTCATCCCATTGGCTTGTTCCCCACCGAGAAGGAGGACAACCCAATGTGGAAGGATCGAGTGGAGCTTGCCAAGGATGTGTGGGCTCTTTACCCGAGATAGACTGCTCACCTGACGGTGCGGTGCATGAATGCCCTATATCGTCTGCAAGCAGTGCGAGGTGAGGCAATGTCCCAACTCATGGGAATAGTGGAGTCTACCAAGATCACCCTGGATAACAGGGAGGACCTTGTGGTAGACCTATCCACTAAGCTGGTGGAGAAGGACCTCCAGGTGGAGCAGATGGCCACTCAAATCCAAGAGCTTGAGGATCAGGTAGGGGCCAGGAGAACACCATCAAGGTTCTGGAAGATCAGCTCCTAACCACGCAGCAACAGATTGAGGAAGCCAACTAGCATTTGGATATGCACCATCAAGAAATTCAAGACATGGAGGCAGAAGGGGCCGATGAGGATGTCGACATCGAGGGAGGAGAGGAGCCGGAGCCTGCATCCAGCTTGGAAACTGCTGGCTCAGGGAGACCACCTTCCCCCGAGTCTAGCATTGCCTCGTTTGCCCATTAGGTTTCAGAGTTAGGGTAGAAGTGTGCGGCAGTAGAACTCCTCGAAACTAGATTAGCTTTTGGACCTTGGAGGTACTAGGATAGAGAGAGTCGAGTATTTTGAACACTGCTGTAACTGTTAGAAAACTCTTTTGGCTGGATGGATGGTGGATGGTTTCTATTTTAAGTTATGAAGGAAATTATATCATGTGGTACCTATTTTGAAAAGCAAGGAAATATTTGAAATTTTACAAATCTTGTCATTTAAAATCTTTTACCATGTGCAATCCCGGATTTCAAAGTATGATATTAAGAGCATCCTAAATTTCGGATGGCAGGACGAGCACGTCATGGATAGAATGAGCGCATTCCTCCACCACCGCCGCCGCCTCCTACCATGCAAGAGCTGATGGCTTAGCAGAATGAGATTCTGCGACAGCTAGCTCAGCGTCGGCCACCACCCTAGCATTATGGTGGTGGTGATCACCATCAGCATCCCCCAGCAACGGCCACCTATCAAGAGTTCCTCAGTACTCAGCCTCTGTTGTTCACTCGGGCAAAGGACTCGCTTGATGCTGATGTGTGGCTCAGGGTGGTGGAATCCAAATTCCCACTACTTAATGGAGGTTGTTCCGATGTGACCAAGGTCCGCTTCGCCACCCAGCAGCTTCGTGGACCCGCACAGACATGGTGGGATCACTTCCTCGCTATGCAGCCGGTTGACCACGTGGTTGAATGGGGAGAGTTCAAGGCAGCATTCAGAGGACATCACATACCAGCAGGCATCATGGACCGCAAGCTCAATGAATTTCTAGCACTCACTTAGTGAGGTCGTACAGTGTTGCAGTACGCCCAAGCTTTCAATGACCTGTGTCAGTACACAGGCTACCATGCTGACACGGACGATAAGAAGAGGGACAGGTTCAAGAGGGGCCTCAGTACTAAACTCCGTGACCGTCTCAACACAGTCAGGGCCAACAGCTACAATGAGTTAGTCAACATAGCCATATCTCAGGAGGATTGCATCACCGCCCGCTAGGCAGAAAAGAAGAGGAAGACCCCTATAGCAGGACCTTCAGCTCAGCCTCAGCGCTTCAGGATTGTGTCCGACACTCAGAGTAGGGGACCTCAGCAGCAGCAAGGACGACGGGTGATCCGACCACAGCAGCAGCAATAGGCACCCAACCGCTCTCAACCCCCAGTTCAGAGGAACAACAACCAGCCACAGCAGCAGTACCGTCAGGCCAATGATAACCAGTGTTTCACTTGAGCCGGCACTGGACACTACGCCAAGAATTGCCCCAAGAACCAGCAGAGGCAAGGGCAGAATTCAAATCAAAACCAAGGCAAGAGGCAGAGGGTGCAAGTGAGGCAAAGCAGCCTGAACTCACCACGTTGGCTGACATTCCAGAGGGAGCACCTGTCATGACTGGTATCTTTTCCGTTTTGAATTATCCTGCAGCTATTCTTTTTGATTCTGGTGCATTGTTGGGGACTTGTTCTCAAATGCTATGGGTTAAGAACAAGGCAACACAAAAATGTTAAACGTTCATGTCCATCGTCCTTCGAAGCATTATTTCCCTTAGGATATAATGATCTTCAAACGAAGGTTATGAAGGACATACCTTCATCAATGCAATATATGTTAATAGAAGAAGCATATGAAATATAAGAAATAACGTGAATAATCATATAACCTTATTAATTCATTTTAACTATATTATCTTGGAAAGATAAAAACAATATTGAAATACAAATGTACCTTCGGCTTGACAGAAGGTAAAAGTACGAGCGTGTCGCAAAAGTGAATACAAGTCAGCGTGAACAGTACGGGGGTACTGTTCATCTATTTATAGGCACAGGACACAGTCTGTGAGAAATTACATTCATGTCCTTTACATTTATTATTGACTTATGGACAACTCTATGAGGACTAGATAGCCTTTTCCCTTTTAAGTCGATTCCTTTTTCTGCCATTTAGCCGAAGCTCCCCTGCACGTAGCTTCGGAACAACTTCAACCTTCATCACGATCATGTTTTTTACATCATGCATGCTTTTAGCCCGAGTCCGAAGGTACCTGTTCATATGTCACACTTGGAAGATATTGTTAAATCACGTTTTTGAGGACCTTCGGAGGACGAAGGCCCCCAACAATAGCCCCTCGCAGTTTTAATTTGTTTAAGATAGCGAATTCAGACTGCGACATGGACGAAGGCCTTAAGCCAAAGTTCCGAAAAAACACCTTCCCTTTGCTAGAATAGCAACAGTCAATGACAAATGGGGCCCTCCAATTTGGGGCGTGCTGAGCGTATAAATAAGAACTCGCATGAACCACATTTGATACGCTGCTTGTGCCATTTGCTTTATTTTCTCAATTCCATAGCTCTTGCTCACTAACACTTGCTAGTTTCTCAAGCTTTTTGGGCTTCGGTTAAAAAGACGCATTTTCGTCATCTCTGAAGGAGCAATGTCTCAAGACAAGAAGGTTGCTGCTGAGATGAAGCTCACTGAAGAGGAGAAGCTTTTTGAGGAGAAGAAGGCTGTGAATCCTTACATTGCTGGATTTATTAAGTCAATGGCAAAAACAAATACAGAGAAGATTACTAAGGAGATATTAGAGGGCCTGTCTGAAGATACTGGTGACAGTGACAGTTATGATGTGGAAAGTGGGGGCGAAGATTCTAAGGATCGACCCTGGAGACCAAGTCATGCAATTTTCGAAAAATCTACCATCAAGCAAAGTCACCTCGAAAACATGAGGGGAAGGTACTTTCGGGATATGTCTATTGTGAGGGCTGGTGGAGACAACAACGTTCCTACGCATGAGGAGAACGAAGTTGAGATTTTCCAAAGCTTCTTCAAAGCCGGCCTTCGGTTCCTGCTGGGCAGGTTTGTAGTTGAAGTGTTGAAAACCTACCAAATTTTCCTTCATCAGTTGACCCCCGAAGCCATATTGAGGATGGGAGTCTTTGTCTGGCAGTAAGAAGCTAAGGGATAGAGCCAAGTGCGATGTGCTTCTGCAGTATGCATGAACTTCTGTATGAGACGAAGGCCATGGGTAAGGAATAGTATCACAACAACTTCGGTTGTTATGGATTTATCGCCCGTCCCAACGCAAGCCACCCAGTGCCAACATTTCGAAAGAGATGGCCCAGAAATTGGATGGAAGAATGGTTTTATGTGAAGAACAACTTGACAGCGAGGGAGGACATCAATGAGGTTATTATGCGCCCCATATGGTCTTGCTTCGGCCTCCGAAAGCCGAAGGTTGAAATTGATGAAGCCACCGAAGCATGTCAGAAGGCATTTGGTACTGTCTGCTTCTTTATTGGTACGAGAGATTTAATTCAAGAGCACATAGTATTCAGAGTATGGCTGCTTGTAGAGAGCTGGGAAATGCCGAAGGAGACCATCACCAAGTCTAGCGAAGGTGAACTGGTCCAGCTGAAGTATACATTCAGATATGGGTATAAATTTGATGAACCAAACGATGACTGGCTAAAATGCATCGAAGTTACAAGTGATGAACTGCTTGGATCATATTCCAAGGTAGAAGATAATGCATTATCCACAGCCTTCGGAAGTCGGGGAAGAAAGAGATTGAACAAAGTTTTTGACGCTATTGGCTTCGTCTACCCCGACTACCGCTACCCGTTGCGGGGGCAAGGGAAGAAGAGGAAAGCTGCTGCTTTGGCCGCCCTGGCTGAACCTGTGTCGAAGGCTGCGGGCAAAAAGATGAAGGTACTTACCCACCGGCCATGTTATATTGAACCGGCTGTGGTGCCTGAGTTTGGCGGGGAGGTCTCTTCAGCTGCTGAATCAAGAGAAACTGTTCCTCCGATGCAGAGGGCTGAAGAACCGGCTATAATGTCGAAGGCACCTTTGGTTGAGCTAGTTGAAATGAAGGTTGACAAAGATAAGGCTGAAAGTTCAATAACTAAAGAGGTAACAAAGATGCCAGGGATTTTAAGTCCTTCAACAGAAGCAACAACGCTAAGGGCACAAAAGGGTTCTGCCATAACTCCTAGGAGGAGGATGGTAAATGTATTAGATGTACTGGAAACAACCGACTACATAAGTCTCGCTCCCAAAGGGAAGGTTGCCAAAGCTGAGAAAACGCAACCCAAAGCTGATACTAAGCAAATAGATGTTGAAGCTACAACAACCGAGGCTAAAACCGAGGCGGGGCCCTCAGTGCCTGCTGAGATGAAGCTTGCCCCAACCGAGCAGGGGGCCGAAGGAATAACTCCAGATACTAATATTGCTTTTGAGAAAAGCGTGGTCAAAGAAGCCGAATCCCTTACTCCTGAAGCACTCTCCAAAAGTTTTGATTATATCGTTAGACATGCTTCGGGAAAAAGACTATCCGAAGAAGAAATCTCTGAAGCCAAACATTATGCCCGGGAATTGCAGTATCTGAAGGGAGCCCTAGTATTTAATGGTACAACCGAGGATGACTTTTTGTACTGCCTCCTGGACAACAAAGAATTATATGTCTGCCGGGAGATGGCCAGAAGTATGGGTTTCCCGAAGCTCGAGGCTGGCCTTTGCGCCATGACGAAGGCCGACCTTGCAGATAGTCTTGCATACAACAGTCTGAAGGTACAGAAATTGTGAATTTTGAAGCTTATGAACTCTGGAATGAAGCCTTTTATTCTCATGTTAATCCTTTTATTCTTTCTTGCAGGGCTTAATACTTAGCAATGCTCTAAGGGCGCAAAAGAATGCTGAAGACGAGAGCTGCACTATAGCTCTCAACAACCTTCGAACAGAGGTTATCAGGCTGAGGAACGAAGCCATGGAAAAAGACAAAATTCTACTTTAATTGGTGGACAAGGTAAAAGAAGGTGAAGCTAGTTTCAAGGCTCAAACTGAAATTTAAAAGAATGAGATTGAAGACCTTCAAAAACAGCTGGCCGAAGCTAAAGAAAAATGTGGTCTCACAGAGGCCAACCGAGATATTAGTGAATATTGGAGAAATTATTTAGAAAATACAGTTGCAGAACTTCACGCGTCCAAAGAAAGATGCTTCGAAAAATCCCTGGGGTGCGTGGAGAAGATAAAGGCTAGCTTCGCCAATGTGGGTGCCTATTCCAACAAAGATAACTTTATACTAGGCGACCCTGAAGGCGTTATCGAATGGATAAGCGGAGAGGCTGAAGCTTTTGAAGAAATTTTAAGTGACCGTGGGGATATCTACGCGTTGTCTGGTGCAAGAGGAAGTTCAACCATCTTGTAGAAGGTAGGTTGCGATCATGTCAAAACCCTGGCCTAGGCCGAAGCTGCCATCTCTGTGGATGACACAAAGGATCCCTCAGCCGAAGCAAGTTTAATGGGTGGAAAATTCTACACTGACATCTAGGAAAATGGTGGCCGAGAAATGGCTCACGAAATAATGAAGAAAAGTGAAAAAGATATTCATGACGCTCGAGAAGCAACGAAAAAAGCTGAGGAAGCTGCAGAACGCGAGAGATGGATTGGTATTGTTTTCTGGCCTTTAGCTTCGTCGTTTGTTTTCGTGACTTCGAACTGATAATTTTTTTCTACTGCAGCTGAACTATCTCCTCCACCAGAACCGTTCGAACCCCTGGCCGACCCAGAAATGAAGAAAGCAATAGAGATCATCAATATAGCCGAATCTATTGTTGACGAAGTTGTTAACAAGTTGTTAAATTAAATTGCGGAAAAGGTCCTGAAACAGGACTGATACTTATTGTAAAAACATTGATGATCAATGTAGCTTTGCTGTATCAAGACTGTAATTTTCAATGTGCATATTTTTGAATCTAATATGTAAATTATTTGTAACTCAGTTCTTTGCGATGCATGAAACTTTATATACATACCGTTTTTGAGCCTTCGGCGAAAAAACACCTTCCCTTCTTTTCATGCTTCGCAAAGAAGAAAATCTGTGCTTCGTGAAAATAACCATGCTTCAATAAAACATCCCAGCTTCGTAAACAAAGGATCCCTTCTTTTGCAATAGAGATGACGAAGCTGTATTTCTCAGCCAACTTTGTGCCTTAGCACATTTTTATTTTTTATAAAGCAGTCTTCGAAGGTCGACTTCGTTTTCAATTCGTGTCATCGGTGCAATATGATGTATGATGTGATGCTATGCGGGATGATGTGATGATATGATGCAAAGGATGATGCTAATGCCGAAGATATACACCCACACATCGACACTGGAACACACCACTTTGTGCCTTTGAATGATCAAAGTCTCTTTGCCGTTTATTTTTTGGCTTCACCACTTATTTTTCAGTGTAAGTTCTGCATCCCCTTAGGAATATCTTTTGAACTTCTTCACCTTCTATTTCGGCGATATCACCGTTGACTTTTCGGTGCAAGTTCTGCATTCCCTTAGGAACGTCTTTTGAACTTCTTCGCCTTATATTTTGGCGGTATTTGGCTCTGCATTCCCTTCGGAATGACTTTTGAGTAGAAAACCTACACTACGCTCCCTTAGGAACGACTTTTTGTTGTTTCGGCAAAACTTACGCTGCGCTCCTTTAGGAACGACTTTTTGTAGCTTCAACGAAACTTTGGCTGCGATTTTTAGCTCTGCATTCCCTTAGGAACGACTTTTGAGCTTCAGCAATTTTTGAGCTTCGTAAATATTTGAAGAAGATATATTTCATTCTGATAAAAGTGAAACTATTACAAGAAATTAAAACCAGTTCTGCATTGTTTGTTCCTTATTGAAAAACAAAATGACATAGAACATAAAAGTGCTTCAGGGGTAGGATATTGCTCAATAAATGTGCTTTGATTCTGGCAAAGTACTATTGACTGTGCGAGCTTCGGATTCCTCCCTTACTTCACGTTGCGGCTAAGGATACTGGCGCCCTTCTGGCTGGCTTCGAGAGTAGGTCAGCTTTAGTGGTGGTGGAGGTGGGAGTTGTGGCCAGGAAGCCTATGATTGGCTAGCCGAAGCAGCAGAAGCTGTGGGATGATTGCCCACATACTCTGGTATGTAGGGAGAGTGGCACGAAGCAGTGTGCAAGACCAGCTTCGGCTGGTTCTGCCGGGCTTCAGCTTCTGCTATCTCCTTTTGCTTTTGAATGGTGATTTGGCACATTCTTGTAGTATGGCCCTTGTTCTCACCACAGAATAAACAGTAGATCTTTCTAGGCTGATCTCCAAATCTTCCCCTGGCGCCTCTGCCCCTTGGAGCTGGTGGCCTGAAAGAGCTTTGCTGTTGCCCCGAAGATTATGAGGTGTATTGCAATCTCTGAAGCTGACTTCCTTTGTCGTCACTCTGAGTGGAATTATGGATTGACCTGACATGCCTCAGTTGGATTCTTCCTCCGAAGCCCCTGGTCATTTCCGAGAATCTGTAAGCTTCCTCCCTTCTTTGATGGAAGTCGTTGTCAGCTCGGATGTACTCATCCATCTTCTGAAGCAGCTTCTCCAGAGTTTGTAGGGGCTTCCTGGCGAAGTATTGAGCAGTAGGTCCTAGCCTAAGACCCTTGATCATGGCTTCGATGACAATTTCATTGGGCACTGTAGGTGCTTGTGCCCTTCGACGCAAGAACCTTCGTACATATGCTTGAAGGTATTCTTCGTGGTCTTGCGTGCATTGGAACAAAGCCTGAGCTATGACCGACTTCGTTTGAAATCCTTGGAAGCTGGTAACCAACATGTCCTTAAGCTTCTGCCACGATGTGATAGTCCCTGGCCAAAGAGAAGAATACCATGTTTGGGCTACATTCTGTACTGCCATGATGAAGGACTTCGCCATAACTGCAGTATTGCCTCCATACGAAGATATAGTTGCTTCGTAGCTCATCAGAAACTGCTTTGGATCTGAGTGCCCATCATACATGGGAAGCTGAGGTGGCTTGTATGACGGGGGCCATGGGGTAGCCTGCAGTTCTGCTGCCAAGGGAGAAGCATCATCAAAAGTAAAGGTATCATGATTAAAATCATCATACCATCAATCTTCGTTGAACAAGCCTTCCTGACGAAGCTCCCTATGTTGGGGCATTCGATCTTGCTCGTCTTGAGCAAGATGACGCACTTCTTCAGTAGCTTCGTCGATCTTCCTTTGAAGATCAGCCAGCCGCGCCATCTTCTCCTTCTTCCTTTGTACTTGCTGATGGATTATTTCCATGCCCCTGATCTCTTGGTCCAACTCCTCCTCCTGGAGTGTTGGACTGGTGGCTTTCCTCTTCTGGCTTCGAGCCTCTCGAAGAGAAAGAGTTTCCTGGTTTGGGTCCAGCGGCTGCAGTGCGGCAGTCCCTGGCGCTGAAGCTTTCTTCGGCGGCATGACAAAGGTTAGTGCTTGCTGAAGGTGGTCGAAAGACTTCATCGGAGGTGGGCGCCAATGTTGGGGACTTGTTCTCAAATGCTATGGGTTAAGAACAAGGCAACACAAAATGTTAAACGTTCAAGTCCTTCGTCCTTCGAAGCATTATTTCCCTTAGGATATAATGATCTTTAGACGAAGGTTATGAAGGACAAACCTTCATCAATGCAATATATGTTAATAGAAGAAGAAGCATATGAAATATAAGAAACAACGTGAATAATCATATAACCTTATTAATTCATTTTCACTATATTATCTTGGAAAGATAAAAACAATATTGAATTACAAATGTACCTTCGGATTGACAGAAGGTAAAAGTACGAGCGTGACGCAAAAGTGAATACAAGTCAGCGTGAACTGTTCATCTATTTATAGGCATAGGACGCAGCCTGTGAGAAATTACATTCATGCCCTTTACATTTATTATTGACTTATTGACAACTCTATGAGGACTAGATAGCATTTTTCCCTTTAAGTCGGTTCCTTTTTCTGCCATTTAGCCGAAGCTCCCCTGCGCGTAGCTTCGGAGCAACTCCAACCTTCGTCACGATCATGTTTTTTACATCATGCTTGCTTTTAGCCCGAGTCCGAAGGTACCTGTTCATATGTCACACTTGGAAGATATTGTTAAATCATGTTTTTGAGGACCTTCGGAGGACGAAGGCCCCCAACATGCATCACACAGTTTTATCAGTGCAAAATTTAGTGCAAAATGTCAGTTACCTTTTCATCACACAAATGGGGGCATTACAATTTCAACACCAGGAGGCAGGGTTGCCACCTATCAGATCAACAGGCACGTGTCAATAAGATTGGGTAGTTTGATATTTAAAACCACTCTCCTAATCATGGGATTGGAGAGCGTGGATATCATCTTGGGGACTGAATGGTTATCACGACACCATGCTGTGATTGCTGTCGCAGCAAGTGTGGCAGAACCGCCCGAATTATTCCAGCTTAAGTGCCTCAGTCACGCCTCAAGGGTCGTAACACACTTAAATCGGAATAACCCGTCAGTCCCTCAGATCTAGTCTGATAAAGCCACTTAACTAGGATCAAATACCACAATCTCACTCGAAGGTGAGTCACAGAAGAAATACAATAAAATAGGAAAACCTCAAATTAAAGTAATGAATTATTACAGAAATCGGAGTTTTCAAGTAAACGGAAATAGTTCATAAGATAAAATGGAGCGGATAATCTATGTCGTCGGTAGCGAGGAATTGGGCAAGGCCTAGCCCACTACTTCTCTTGCTCCTCTCCTGCTATAGCAGCATCCCACTCGACCGTCCAACCTGGTGGCAGGGTGGTAGGCCAAGTCACACCATCAACCATATCCTGAAGCATACCTGCAAAAATTATGCCACAAGCAAGGCTGAGTATACTAATACTCAGCTAGACTAACCCGGTGTGAGGAAACTACTCCTCTACCTCTATAGCATATATAATTGGTTATGCATAAAACTGGGGCTTGCCTTCAATAGCTGGGGCTGCGGGGAGATCCTCGATGGCAATCTCAGGAGCTTATGCTTTTAAGGTGGGTTTGAACTACAAGTTAACTTAATAAATTTCCAAAAATTCTGCAAAAATTACAGGGGCTTCTTACTGGTGTATGACTCTCTGTCTCAAAATTTGGGGTTCAAAAAGTGAGGGGTTCTCTCTGTATAAAATTATCAAATATTAGGGCAGAGGGGGTGTTTTGAACTACAACTCCTTTTTAACAGAGGGTTATTCTCTAATACATATTTTTGCTGGCATCTAGATTTTATAATATGACCTTGTACAAATTTCTAGCCATTAATACTTATTTGTTATTTTGCTATGATTTTCTAAATTTCTAGCCAGAGGGGTGCTTTCTACTACCACTATACTTGAAAAACATCAAACAACAGATTTCTAATTCTTCCTATCTTTGTGCAAGAGCAATCATTCTGAAGTTTGACATCTTTTTGCTTAAGGGAAGGGTGGTAGGAATTATTTGGATTAAATGGCCTTTTTCATGAAGTATTGGCAATGGGTATTATTTTGCAACCTTCAATTGGGTTTTGCATTTTTCTCTGATGGCCTATCTAATTATTGATCTAGTAAAATTTTATTTGCCCATCATTGCACTATTTTTGGGTTGCTCATGATTTATTTAAAATAGGACCCAATATCCGATTCTATTTGTTTACCCTACTTAAAATGATGGGATTGGGTGGTTATCATTTTTGTAGTGGTGCCTTAGTGGTTACAAGTCCACTAAATTTTTATTAACAATTTTGAAATTGTTTTCATAATCCTAATAATTATTTTTCTCGTTTGACTCATGCCTAATAAAACATTTCACTTTGATTCTGTTCTGGACTAGAGGCCCGTTTATTTTTCCTAAGTTCTCTGTTACTTAAGTAGACTAGGAAAAATAATTGCATTCACTGTTCACTGTTTTCTAACGCCTTTCTGATTTTCCTAAGTTTTGGAAAAAATGGCCTTTAATAGATATCCCTACTTAAATCTTCAATACTGGGGTGCTTATTATTTTTAAATAGTGCCTAAATGGGGTTGGAACATCTACAAATTTTCTTAAGCCTAGCACAGAAGCATAACAAATTTTCTTTAATTAAATAAGGTTTGGTCAATTTCTCTAATTAATTTCAAACTCTAAAATTTAAAACAGAAAGCATGGGGTTCAGTATTTTTAATTGATAGTCCATAATATTTTGAATCCAGCAAAATTGGTTTGACAATTTTTGGTTAAAGATTTCTCAAGTTATGAATTTCCTAAGTTCTCTGTACATTAAAAAGAATAAACAGAAAATGATTAAATGGAAAAAGACTTTGCAAAGGGGTCCCTGGCGTGTGTTTTCAAATTTCCTTACAAACTAGTACTCGGGTTACTATTCAAATGTGCCACTAACAATTCAGAAAACCCCCTGGGGTTTCACTAAACCTAACCCGAGGTCCATCCCCCAATTAAACAGTACCCGCGGCGGGCAAAGGGCGGAGGGGCTTACCGGCGGCGAGACTACTCCGGTGAGGTGGTCGAGGGTGTAGGGGAGGTCTTGAGGGTCACAATGATGTGCAGGTCGCCGTCGGGGATGGACGGAGTCGGCCGGTCCACGTGCGCAGGCGGGGGAGCTCGTCGGTGGCGAGGAGTTTGGCCCAACCAGGGCACGATTGGTCAATCAAATGGGTCAGTGAGCTTCACCAGAGATCAAGGAAGGTGTGTGTGCAAGGAATCGAAGAATGACTCACTGGATTGCTCGATCCACGCACGCAGGCGGGCGACCGATGTCTTGCGAGGACGATCTTGGGTCTCCGGTGAAGTTCTGTCAGGTCCGAGGGCATGGAAAGCTTCACGGGCCACCGGCGAAGCTAACCGAAGGGCAGGCGCGGCTTGGAAGCGACTGGAGTGAGATGGCCACGGTGGCTGAGGCTTGGGCAGTGATTGCGGGCGGAAGAGAGCTCGCTGGAGGGGCATCTAGCCAACGAGGGTGAGCACGGGGTGAGGTGAGGTGCACCTGGGGAGGCTTTAAAGGCACGGGCGGGCACGACCGAGGGCGAGGGCGCGCGGTGGACATGACCAAACGTTGGGGCGAGCGCGCACGTGGGTTGGGCGAACGCCGGCGTACCGACCAGTGTCGAACACGTGTGCGCGTTCATGCTGCCCAAGTTCTGGCGCGTGTGGTCATTCATCCGAGCCTGCTCTCGCCTTGGTCAGTGCATAAAACCTCTTCTCCTCTCTATAAGCTACTGATCTTGTGTGGGGTCATAGGATTTTGCCTACTGGTTGCAAAGATTTGGAGCCCTGAAGTCTGGTCTGTCTCCCTGCCCGAGCCCGAGGCAAATCCTTGGTTTTGTCGTGTCTAGGGCTCGCGTCCCAATGCCATCTTCTGGCATGTGACAGAGGGGTTAGTTAGACATGTTTTTGTTAATGGGAGCATTAGGATTAGAGCTAAGGATCAAGGTGAACACACTCGGTTTTGGTTCAAGGGCTAAAAATTCAGAAATCTGAATTTCAGAAATCCCCATTGAATCTCCACTTGAATGGCTTGTTTGGAGTTTTTAATAAACTATTTTGGACAAGCTTTCATAATCTTTATTATAGCTTATTTAGTGTATTTCAATGTTTATAATTGGCCTAAGCCATGATTTTATGTTTTTCATGATCTTTCATCCCTTTTCTTCTTCTCTATTTAAGTGGCTTATTTAGGGTTGGTATTAGGGTTTCAACATTTCCCCATTTTGAAAACCTCAATTGTTTTGAACATGATTCTTTTAGATATAAACTTAGTTGATCTTTTATTCTCAAGTTAATTTGGTGCTTCTTGCTCAAATTTGCTTACATGAAATGATGGTTCTTGGGTTAGCAATGAGAAAACCCTAAGTGACACTGGGTGTCACAACAAGAGCCATAGAAATTCACTCACCAATGGATGGAGAGATCACCTTGTACCTACTGACCAAGGTTGTACCCGTTCTTGTGCCTTTGCCCTGATAGAGTCACCCGTAGAGAGGATTCCAGTGGTCTGTAAGTACCCTGATGTTTTCCCATACGAATTGCCAAGGATGCAACCCGACAGAGACATATAGTTTGCCATCGAACTGCAACCTGGGACTGCACCTATATCCAAGAGACCCTATAGAATGACTCCAGCAGAGTTAGCAGAACTGAAGAAGCAGCTACAAGAGTTGTTGGACAAGGGATTCATTCGCCCAAGTACATCACTGTGGGGATGTCCGGCCTTGTTCGTGAAGAAGAAGGATGAGAGTCTGAGATTGTGTGTGGATTACCTCCCTCTCAATGCGGTGACTATTAAAAATAAGTATCCTTTACCCCGCATTGATGTGTTGTTTGATCAGTTGGTGGGAGCCATGGTGTTTTCCAAGATAGACCTTCGCTTTGGCTATCATCAAATCAAGATCAGAGCCAGTGATATTCCGAAGATAGCTTTCTCTACCAGATACGAACTTTATGAGTACTTGGTGATGTCATTCGGGCTGACCAATGCCCCAACATATTTCATGTATTTGATGAATTTAGTGTTCATGCCAGAACTGGACAAGTTTGTGGTGGTTTTCATTGATGACATTCTGGTATATTCAAGAAATGAACAGGAGCATACTATGCACTTGCATACCGTACTTCAGCGACTGCGCGATCATCATTTGTATGCCAAACTCTCAAAGTGTGATTTCTGGTTGAGGGAAATCAAATTCTTGGGTCACACCATTTCTCAGGATGGGATATCAGTTGATCCTGAGAAAGTGCAAGAAGTAATGGATTGGAAGCCTCCTACCACTCTGCGACAAATTCGGAGTTTTCTGGGATTGGCTGGATATTATCGGCGATTCATTCCGGATTTCTCGAGGATTGCTAAGCCAATGATAGAATTGTTGAAGAAGGGAGTAAAGTACGAATGGAGTCAGAAATGTGAGGATGCCTTTCATGCACTAAGGCAGCATCTGATAACAGCACCCGTGCTAGCACAGCCTGACAACACCAAATCTTTCGAGGTGTATTGCGATGCTTCAGGCACTGGACTAGGTTGTGTTTTGATGCAAGACAACAGAGTTATTGCCTACGCATCCAGAGCACTCAGGCCTCATGAGAAGAACTACCCCACACATGATCTGGAGTTAGCAGCAGTAGTCCATGCTTTGAAGATATGAAGACATTACCTAATGGGAGCTCATTGTAATATCTATACTGACCACAAGAGTCTCAAGTATATTTTCACCTAGGCTGATCTCAATATGAGGCATAGAAGGTGGTTGGAATTGATCAAGGACTACGATTTGGAGGTGCATTACCATTCTGGCAAGGCCAATGTTGTGGCAGATGCCTTAAGTCGAAAGGCCCAGTGTAACTGTGTAACTATGGACTCTAAGGTCGCCACTCTGTGTGACGAGTTGCACAAGCTGAACATGGAAGTTATTTCCCCAAGTACCTTGAATTATATCTCAGTAGAGCCAACTCTACAAGAGCAGATAGTCCTGGTACAGATTGGTGACAAGGGGATTCAAGTCATTAAGGAGATGCTCGAACAAAAGGTGGATAAGTACAAATGCTTTCGTCAAGACACCAAGGGAGTTCTATGGTTTGAGGACCGATTGGTTGTTCCCAAAAATCCAGAACTCAGGAAGAAAATATTGTATGAAGCTCATCTTTCCAAATTTTCCATGCACCCCGGCAGTAACAAGATGTATCATGACCTCAGGTCCTTGTATTGGTGGACCAGGATGAAAAGAGAAATTGCTAAGTATGTATCTGAGTGCGACACTTGCCAAAGAATCAAAGCTAGTAATTTGAAGGTAGCAGGTACCTTACAGCCTCTCCCCATACCATCTTGGAAATGGGAGGACCACATCATGGATTTTATTGTGGGTTTACCCAACACATCCCGTCACCACGATTCTATTTGGGTCATTGTGGACAGGCTAACCAAGACAACTCATTTCTTGCCAGTACATACCACCTACAGGGCGGAAAAGTATGCAGAAATATATATTGACCAAATAGTGTGGTTGCATGGAGTACCAAGAACTATCATATCAGAAAGAGGAGCACTGTTCGTACCACGTTTCTGGGAGCAACTACAAGAATCACTTGGAACCTATGTGATAAGAAGCTCAACATACCATCCTCAAACTGACAGCCAGACGGAAAGAGTAAATCAGATTCTTGAGGACATGTTGAGAGCCTGTGTGTTACACTATGGTAAGAATTGGGATAAGTGCCTTTCCTTGGCTGAATTCTCTTACAATAATAGCTACCAATCCAGCCTAAAGATGGCACCTTTCGAGGCCTTGTATGGGAGAAGGTGTAGAACACCGCTAAATTGGTCACAAGCGGGAGAAAGGGAAGTATTTGGACCTGACTTAGTACTTAAAGTCGAGGAGAAAGTCAGAGTCATTAAGAACTTGGTGAAAGCACCTAGAGGGGGGTGAATAGGTGATTCTGTAAAAGCTTAAACTTAAGGCCACAAAAACTTGATTAAGCGTTAGCACAATAATGCCAAGTGGCTAGAGAGGAGTCTAAGCAAGACACGATAACCACAAGAAGATCAACACAGATAGACACAGTGGTTTATCCCGTGGTTTGGCCAAGTCCAACGCTTGCCTACTCCTCGTTGTGGCGTCCCAACGGACGATGGTTGCAATCAACCCCTCTCAAGCGGTCCAAAGACCCACTTGAATACCACGGTGTTTTGCTTTGCTTTTCTATATCCCGTTCGCGAGGAATCTCCACAACTTGGAGCCTCTCGCCCTTACACTTTGATGTTCACAAAGAAGCACAGAGTAAGGGAGGGATGAGCAACACACGCAAGACACAAAATTAGAGTGACAACACGCACACAAGTCGCAACAAGAGCTCTCAAAACAACCCGACGAGTTCGCAACTCAAATAGAGCTCTAGTTGCTCACAAAGAATCAAATGCGTGGAATCGAAGTCTTGGTGCTTTAGAATGCTTGGGGAATGCTTGGTGTCCTCCTCCATGCGCCTAGGGGTCCCTTTTATAGCCCCAAGGCAGCTAGGAGTCGTTGAGAGCATTCCAGGAAGGCAATTCTTGCCTTCAGTCGCCTGGCGCACCGGACAGTCCGGTGCACCACCGGACACTGTCTGGTGCGGATTTCTTTCCTTATTTGGCGAAGCCGACCGTTGCAGATTTAGAGCCGTTGGCGCACCGGACAGTCTGGTGCCCCATTGTGACCGTTGGCTCGGCCACACGTCACGCGCGGAATCCTCGGCCGACCGTTGGCCCGGCTGACCTTTGGCTCACCGGACAGTCCGGTGCACAACCCCGGTGATTTTTAGCCGTACGCCGTTAATCACTTCCCGAGAGCGATGACTTCGCCTGTGAACGGCTCACCGGACAGTCTGGTGCACCACCGGACAGTCCGGTGATTTATAGCCGTACACCGCCGTCGAAGTCCCGAGAACAGCCTGTTCGCCAGAGCCAGCCTGGCGCACCAGACACTGTCCGGTGCACCACCGGACAGTCCGGTGCACCCAGACTGAGCAGTCTTTGGCTGAACAAAGCCATCTCTTTTCCAATTTGATTTCTCCTGTTTCCAGCACTTAGACACAATACATTAGTCCATAAAACAATGTACTAAGTCTAGAAACATACCTTTACTTTTGATTTGCACTTTGTCTATCAATTGGCATATATTTTCACTTAAGCACTTGTGTTGGCACTCAATCACCAAAATACTTAGAAATGGCCCAAGGGACATTTCCCTTTCAATCTCCCCCTTTTTGGTGATTTATGCCAACACAACAAAAAGCAACTAAAAGAAGTGCAACATCAATACAAATGAGAACTCAAAATTATTTTGATTCAAATTTGGCATATATGGATCATTCTTTGCCACCACTTGGTTTTGTTTTTGCAAATCAACCTCAAATTCCTATCTCTAAGTCAAACACACTTGTTGAGACATAAAGAGAGTCGTTCCAAGAGAAACTGATTCAAGATTTCAAAAACTCCCCCTTTTTCCCATAATCGACTATTCTCCCCACAAGAGGCCAACTTTTGACAAAAGAGACAACAAGAGAGTTTTGACAAACCAAAAGCTCTATTCTACTATTTTCAAAAATTTCTCAAGTGGTAGCTGATCCATTTATTGCTTTGGCCTTATTTTCTCCCCCTTTGGCATCAAGCACCAAAACGGGATCAATCTTGGCCCTGGAACCCCATTGCCTCACCAAAATCTTCAAATAAGAATACAAAGGCAATAAGAGTACATGAGATGAACTTGGAATAAGTTACCCTCTCATCGGAGTGCAGTGGAAGTCTTTCAAGGTCCAAGTCCACCTTTTCCCTTTCAAACCTCCTTGGAGACTAAATCAAGCAACTCAAGCACACAGTTAGTCTCAAAGGGTCAAGTTGTAGCACATCTCCCCCTAAATATGTGCATCACTTGCAAAAAGGACTTGTGAGGTCCGGGGAGTGTTTGTACAACTTGAGCACCACAAGTAAACAACAAAATGCATAAGGAACATGATCAAGGCATAAACACATGTATGCTATAAATCAATCCAAGTTCCGCGAATCTAAGACATTTAGCTCACTACGCAGCCTGCAAAAGGTCTTCTCATCTAGAGGCTTGGTAAAGATATCGGCTAGCTGGTTCTCGGTGCTAACATAAAACACTTCGATATCTCCCTTTTGCTGGTGGTCTCTCAAAAAGTGATGCCAGATGTCAATGTGCTTTGTGCGGCTGTGCTCAACAGGATTTTCCGCTATGTGGATAGCACTCTCATTGTCACATAGGAGTGGGACTTTGCTTAGATTGTAGCCAAAGTCCTGGAGGGTTTGCCTCATCCAAAGTAGTTGCGCGCAACACTGTCCTGCGGCAACATACTCGGCCTCAGCGGTGGATAGGGCAATGGAAGTTTGTTTCTTAGAGTTCCATGACACCAGGGACCTTCCTAAGAATTGGCACGTCCCTGATGTACTCTTCCTATCGACCTTACATCCAGCATAGTCGGAGTCTGAATATCCAATCAAGTCAAAGTTAGACCCCTTTGGATACCAGATCTCGAAGCAAGGCGTAGCGACTAAATATCTGAGAATTCGCTTCACGGCCACAAGGTGACACTCCCTTGGATCAGATTGAAATCTAGCACACATGCATACGCTAAGCATAATATCCGGTCTACTAGCACATAAATAAAGTAAAGACCCTATCATTGACCGGTATGATTTTTGATCAACGGACTTACCTCCTTTGTTGAGGTCGGTGTGTCCGTCGGTTCCCATTGGAGTCTTTGCGGGCTTGGCGTCCTTCATCCCAAACCGCTTTTGCAAATCTTGCGTGTGACGGAACCTCCCAAGTAATTAGGCCCACCTACAGTTGTCCTTGTCCAACAGACATCAGACAACCCTGTAGATGTTCCTGAATCACTCGACAAGTTCGGTATCTTCTTTCTTACCTTACCAGGAACGTTTCACCCGTCTTGCAGACATTACAGAACATCGGAGATATAGAGATGCGGAAGCGATTGTGTTGGGGGCTTGTTCTCAAATGCTTCGAATTAAGAACAAGGCAACATAGAAAATGTTAAGTGTTAAAGTCCTTCGTCCTCCAAAACTTCATATTCCTTCGGGATATAAAGAATTTCGGACGAAGGTTGCGAAGGACGTACCTTCGTGAGCATAATAACAAGGGATGAAGTATTCATACAAATCATGAGGTATAAAATAAACATTTAAATATTATCATAGAATTATCTCCATTTTATTATCATGAATGAATATAAGCGACTTCAAATTACAAATGTACCTTCGGTCTTGAGGAAGGCAAAAGTGCAAGCGTGATGCGAAAGCAAAATGCCAAGTTCGCGTGAACAGTACAGGGGTACTGTTCACCTATTTATAGACACAGGTTACAGCCTGTGGCGAATTACAATTATGCCCCTTACAAAAGTTTACAACATTAACTCAGACCTCTATGGATAAAAAGGTCATTCTATCTCTATGTCGGTTTGTAATGCCGAAGCTCCATGAAAAGGAACCTTCGGCCATCTTCTGGGAACAACTTCAGCCGAAGCTGCTTCTTCGTGTAAGACCTTCGGCGCACCGAAGCATGGCCCCAACAGTAGCCCCTTTCGCGGTGCTAGATCGTTTTTCGTAACGAGCTTGATCCGTGAAAAATGCCTCTTAAGCTTCGGGAAGCTGAAGGTCCAAAAACACCTTCCCTGAGCTCGTTGCCGAGAAACGATTCAATTCCCGAGCTCGTGTCGGTCCCACCTTGCAGAGTTACTGTTTGATCTTTGCGGTCCACTGCGCAGCGAGTACAAGTGAGTGCCCGCCTGGTGTAAAAAATCCTGCCGCTTCGCCTTCTTACCTGCAGCACTATATAAACAGACGAGTAGGTGTGAAGTTACCACAGCATTCATTGCTATTTGCACTGTTTTGCTGCCAAAATTTTTAACTATAGCCGAAGCTTGATTCTCAGAATCGAACGAAGGTCCATCTCGAAGTCTGCTTCGTCAGAAAGAAAAGCTTCGGGAGAAAAGGAAAAAGAAAAAAGTATCTAACTTCCCCAAATTCAGAATCATATGGCCAGAGTGCGATCTACTGCCAGAGTTGAACGTGAAGGAGACGAAGCCGAAGGTTCGAATACTGTGCCCATCTCCGAAGCAATGCGGCGTTCCGGACTGGTGACTGCGGAAGAAATGCCCGCTGCTGAAGCAGACCCGACAACCGCCGAAGGAGAGGGGAACATTGAAGAGACTGACTCCGAAGATGACTATCGCATTGCCATGCCCAGCAAGCCCAGCCACCTGGATTTCGGGAAATCGACTGTTTCAAGGGCTGATCTTTCCAAGATGGTGAAGGCAGGTTATTTCAGTGAAAATCAGAAGAAGCTACTTCGCTTCGGGGGAGAAGAAACCACCCCGAAGCCAGAGAAGGACGAGATTGTCATCTTCAAGAGCTTTTTAAAGGCTGGGCTGAGATTCCCTCTTCATGGAATTATTGCAGATGTACTGAAAAAGTTTGGTATTTACTTTCATCAATTGACTCCTAACGCTATCGTTAGGCTTAATGTTTATATCTGGGCCCTCCGAAGCCAAGCAGTGGAGCCATTTGCCGACAGTTTCTGTCGAGTTCATGAGTTACATTACCAAACAAAGGCCAGAAAAGATGGGCTACATGATAACTTCGGTTGCTACAATTTTGCCTACCGGAAGACAACAAAGTGTCCTGTTATCAGCTACCGAAGCAAATGGCCAGCAGGCTGGAAATCTGAGTGGTTTTACGTGAAAGTTGACGAAGACGAAGAAAAATTGGTACAAAGCCCTCTTGATTTAATCTTTGGAGAAACAAGGCCGCGATGCCACATGAAATTGGAGGGTCCCACCTGGGCTGCACTGGGTGAGTTTGAAATTATTTCAGAGCATATCGGTACCAGGGATCTGGTTCAAGAATTCTTGGCGTTCAGAGTCTTCCCTACTCTGAAAGAATGGGAAATGCCAAAGCTAGAGGGAGAGAAGAAGAAGGGGGAACTTGTCCGGCTTCCTTATCACTTCAAATTCAAGAAATACTTTAAGAAGCCCTGCCAAGAGTGGCTGGACACAGTTGAGGTGATGTGCAATGAAATTCTTGGGAATTATTCCAAAAAAGAAGATCAACTGATGACAGCAGCCTTCGGCACCCGTCCGAAGCGAAGGCTGAACCGAGTGCTTGATGCCCTGGGCTTCGAGTACCCTGACTATGAACGGTTGAACAAGGGTGCTGAGGGCCAAAAAAGAAAAAGAGTGGCCGAAACCTTAAACAAGGATGAAGAAAAACCAGCAAAAGAGAAGAAAATTCCCAAGAAGAGAAAAATATCAACTCCAAAGCGAAAATTATCCGATGAAGAGGGGTCCCCCGCACCACCTTCTACCAGCTACGTAGAGGAAATTTTAAAGGTAATGACTGAACCCGTGCCCACGAAGCTAAGTCCATTAGGGCCTCAACTGACGAAGCTTTTTCGAAAGGTGGAAGAGCCGGAACAAACGAAGATAACCAAACCAAAGCGGCAAAGAATTATTGCAGTGACCGAAGTTATCGACAAGACGCCGCCGAGGGCGTCAATTCAGAAAACACCAGCTGTTGAGGGCACAACAAACGTCGAAGTCGCACCTTCGGAGGTCGCGGCTACCGAAGCCGCTACAGCCGAAGATGTGAACTTAGAAACTACCATTGAGGATATCAACAAAATTTTGCAAGACATGGCTGCAGAAGAAGCTGCTACCGCTGCTGAAGAAAACATGGCCATAGTGCCTGGGAAGGGGAAAGAAATAGCCGAAGACACTTCGGACGACGAAGCCTACACATTTCAAAACTTAGTTGGGCAAAAACTGTCGAAGGCCGAAATAGAAGAGCTCAAGGAATATGCCAAATCTTGCGGATACAAGCCAGGAGCTCTTCTATTTGGAGGCATTGATGATGAAAAATTGGGCTGCATTCGTGATCAGGCTGGGGCTAAGGTCATCGGTACTCTATCAAAGAGTATCGGTTTTCCGAAGCTAGAAACAGATATCAGCCGCTACCGACGACAACATATCGTCGGCAGCTTATTTTATTCCAATTTCAAGGTAAACGACCTTTTCTCTGGCTTTTATTGCTTTTAATAATGAAAATGTTACTAACGAAAGTTGTTTCTGTGCAGAGCATGCTACTGAGCAAAGCTCTGAAGATGCAACAAGATCTAGAGGATAAGAAACACGAAGCTATAATTGAAAATCTAGAGAACAAGATAAAAGAGCAGTCAGCCATTATTGAAAAGAAAGATTTTGAACTCCAATCAACTGAAGGCTTGCTGGCAGAGACTGAAGCTAAAGTATCAGAATTGAATTCGAAGCTTATCTGTCAATCAAAACAATTTGAACAGGAGAAGCTAGAGCTTAATTCGAAACTTGAAGCCGAAGTCCAGACCAACTCAGACTTGAAGAAATCATTAACAAGCCTTCAAGACAAGTGCTTGAAATTTAGCAATAATTGTATTGAACGATTAAAAAAGATCTTTTACTCTGTTGGAGCCAGCAGCGGAAAATTTAACCCTTCAGCGGAAAATTTACCAAAAGCCTTCGATCATATTGAAGCTGAAGTTGAAGAACTTGACGAAGTTATAGCCGGGCACGGTGACTTCTGTGCCTGGGTAGCTTCTCGGGGTACCGCTGCAGCGTTCCTGAAGGCCGGCTGCGAGCATGGAAAAATCGTCAACAGGCCCAACTTCACCCTGTCTCCATCAATTCTGGACGATATTCCTGACCTCGCCCGAAGCATCTCAAATAGATTTATAAAAATGATATGGACAAAAGGCGGGCGAGAGAAGGCTGGAGACGAAGCTCGAAGTCATCTTGATCCAGTAAGAAATCATACTTTGTACTTACCTTCTCCTTCACGCTTGATTTTTACTCGCGATACCTTGATTCATGTAGGATGACGAAGGTGAAGATGATGCTTAAAATTTGTCGCCGAAGCTGTCGCCGAAGCTGAAGCTTAGTGAAGATCAGTAGGAGTATACTATAGAAAAAACTCAGGATACTTTTGTAACAACTTTTGTAAATACAATTAAACTGTTCTCAAGGAACTTTGTACATACCTTGTAATATATTCTTACCCTTCTACTGAGGCGCTTTGATGTGAACGAAATTAGTATTTTGAGCCGAAGGCGAAAAAACACCTTCCCTTCTTTTCGTACACAACGAAGCATAGAAGACCACTTCTTCTTTTTGCCAAAGCTTTTCTTTTTTGTACATAACTAAGCATAAGAGACCACTTCTTCTTTTTTCCGAAGCTTTTCTTTTTTGTACATAACGAATCATAAAAGACCACTTCTTCTTTTCGCCGAAGCGACCACTTAGGTACACAAATGCTATGAATGAATGCTTATGCATGCAAATGCTATGATGCAATGTAATGTGCGAAGGAATGTCCGAAACATATGTCCGAAGCCACACTCTCAGCCATTATTTCCTTAGAAACAACCACACCTCAGCTCTGCATTCCCTTAGGAACGACTTTGGAGCTTCTTCGCCTTTTACTTAGGCGGTATCAGCGTTGACTTTTCGCTGTAAGCTCTGCATCCCCTTAAGGACGTCTTTGGAGCTTCTTCGCCTTTTACTTTCGGCGGAATCAGCGCTGACTTTTCGCTGTGAGCTCTGCATCCCCTTAGGGACGTCTTTGGAGCTTTTTTCTTTTTTTCAGTTTCGGCACTCGATGGTGCGTTCTCAGCTTTTACATTTACATTCTTTGGGGGATTTTGCTCTTATAAAACTAAAAAGGAAATTACATATGATGGCCCCATTAAAAACCTTTCTCCCCCTTTAGAAAGGAAAAGGGTGCCATGAAAAAGAAAAGAAAAAACATAAAAAGTTACATCAAGTTATACATAATATCGCCGAAGCTCATCCGCATTCCAAGACCTTGGAATTTCGTTGCCATCCATGTCCTTCAATCTGTACGAACCAGGCCTTGACGAAGATGCTACTAAGAAAGGCCCTTCCCATTTCAATTGTAACTTGCCCACTGTATCCGGGTTGGCCACTCTCCGAAGCACCAAGTGTCCCGGCTCAATATTTTTTAGCCGGACCTTTCTATCTCGCCATTTAACTGTTTCAGCCTGGTATTTATTGATATTTTCCACAGCTTGAAGCCTGATTCCTTCTAAAGCATCTTTTTCCACAAGACAAGCATCTTCAGGACTTGATTCTACCGAAGCTACTACTCTTATTGATCCAGCTTTGGCTTCTTCCGGAGTTATTGCTTCATCACCGAATAATAACTTGAATGGGGTAAAGCCTGTAGACCTTGATGCTGTTGTATTGTGGCTCCACACCACTTTGGTTAACTGATCTGGCCACTTTCCCCTGGGTTGATTGAAGATTAACTTCATTATTCCTGTCATTATAATGCCATTGGCCCTTTCAACGAGCCCATTCGACTCCGGATGCCTGACTGATGCAAAATGGAGCTTCGTTCCAATTTGATCACAGAAATTTCTGAAAGCTTCGGAGTCGAACTGCGTTCCATTATCTACAGTGATGGCCTTCGGTACCCCGAAGCGACAGACAATATTCTGCCAGAAAAACTTTTGGACAGTGGCCGAAGTTATTGTGGCTAATGGCTTCGCCTCAATCCACTTGGAAAAATACTCCACAGCCACTATAACATACTTTAGATTGCCTTGAGCCGGTGGTAATGGACCCAGCAAGTCAAGGCCCCACCTTTGCAATGGCCAGATGGGTTGTATCAGCTGTGTCAAAGACGAAGGTTGCTTTTGATCTCTTGCACATTTCTGACAACCTTCGCACTTTTGAACTAACTCCGCTGCATCCGAAGCTGCCTTCGGCCAATAAAACCCTTGGCGGAAAACTTTTCCAAGTAACGGCCTAGATCCAATGTGGGATCCACACAGGCCTGCATGTATTTCTTTCATTAACTCTATACCTTCGGTTCTAGACAAGCATTTGAGCAGCGGGGCGCAAACTCCATGTTTGTATAATTCCCCTTCTATCATGACATACGGACAAGCTCTTGCCTCTATTCTTTTATTGTAAGCTTCGTCATCTGAAAGGAACTTACCCTGAAGGTAAGAGATTATTTCAGTTCTCCAATCTTCGCTGTAAACAGGAGATATGTTGAGGACTGCTCTTTCAAGGAGCTCCACTGAAGGTGCCTTTATTGTTTCGAAGAACACATCCGAAGGTAACGGCAGCCCCTGTGCTGCAGACTTGGCTAGCAAATCAGCATGCTCATTTTGTCCTCGAGGGATATTCTTGACAGAAAATCCTTCGAAGGAGGCTTCGATCCTTCGGACCGTGTCTAGATATTTTTCAAGCTTCGGATCTTTGGCCTTGCAACTTTTGTCAATATGACCCGAAACAACCTGGGAATCAGTTTTAAGAATCGCTCTTCTGATTCCCATTGCCTTTAATTTCCGAAGGCCCAGGAGCAGGGCTTCGTACTCAGTAATATTGTTTGTACAGCTGAAGTCAAGTCTTACTGCATAACAAGTTTTAACCTTGGATGGTGAGACCAACACATCAGCTGCACCTGCTCCGAAGGTTCCCCAAGAGCCATCACAAAACACTGTCCACACTTCGGCATCTTTATTTGCTTCTTCATCCTGAGCCCCTGGCGTCCAGTCGGCAATGAAATCTGCCAATGCTTGAGACTGGATCGAGGATCTATGCACATAATCAATGTAAAATTCATTGAGCTCTGCAGCCCATTTGCCAATCCGTCCAGTAGCTTCTCTATTTCTCATGATATCCTTCAACGGCTGCGAAGAAGGAACAATAATATTGTATGCCTGGAAATAATGCCGAAGCTTCCTGGATGCCATTAAAACGGCATATAATACCTTCTCCAGCTCTGTATAATTTTTCTTTGATATACTAAGGACTTCAGATACAAAATATATTGGGACCTGCTTCTTGACTTGGCCATCAAACTTCTCCTGGACAAGCGCCGCACTTACTGCTGAGTGCGAAGCTGCCACATATAACAACAGAGGAGCCCCTGGCGTTGGTGGAGTTAATGTTGTTAGATCTATTAAGTATTGCTTCAGCTCTTCGAAGGCTTTTTGCTGACTTGGGCCCCATTGAAAGACTTGAGCTGACTTCAGCACCTCGAAGAATGGTAAATTTCTTTCTGCTGATCTGGATATAAATCTGTTGAGAGATGCCAGCCTTCCTGTCAATCTTTGGGCCCCCTTTCTTGTGGTTGGTGGCTCCATTCGAAGTATAGCTTCGATTTTATTTGGATTAGCTTCGATTCCCTTTGTTGAAACCAAGCATCCAAGGAATTTCCCCTTCTTTACTCCGAAGACACATTTTTCTGGATTCAGCTTCAGACCAGCTTGTCTGAAGCTGGCGAAGGTCTCCTGCAGATCAGCAATATGATTTTCTTGCTTCGTGCTTTTTACAATGATGTCATCGACATAAGTCAACACATTTCTGCCTATCTGAGACTGGAGAACCTTCGCTGTCATTCGGCTGAAACTTCCTCCGGCATTTTTGAGCCCCTCAGGCATCCGAAGATAGCAATATGTGCCACTTGGGGTTATGAAGCTAGTCTTCGGCTCATCTTCCTTCTTCATCCAGATTTGATGATAGCCTGAGTAGCAGTCCAGGAGACTCATGAGCTCTGAAGAAGCTGCTGCATCGACTAAAGAGTCTATCCTTGGCAGCGGGAATTCATCCTTCGGACAAGCCTTATTGAGATCTGTGAAATCGATACACATTCTCCACTTGCCATTGGCCTTCTTCACCATAACAGTGTTAGCTAGCCACTCTGGATACTTTACTTCTCTGATAACTCCTGCACTGAGGAGTCTTTTTACTTCATTGCGAGCCCCTTCGGCCTTGTCATCAGACATTTTCCGAAGCCTCTGCTTTCGGGGTCTGAAGGATGGGTCGACATTGAGCGAATGTTCAATAACATCCCGATTTACTCCACAGAGATCATTAGCTGACCATGCAAAAACATCTTTGTTGTTGAATAAAAACCTTATCAAGGTTTTCTCCTGGTCTTCAGATAATTGCGAGCCCAACAGCACTTTCTGCTCTGCTATGTCCTCACACAATAGCATGGGCTTCGGCTGATCTGCTGAAGCTGCTTTCTCCCTTCTGAATTTGTACTGTTCACAAGCTTCAGCTCCATCTATGTTATGGATTGCTTTGGAGTCAGTCCAGCTTCCTTCGGCCCTTCTAGCAGCTTCCTGGCTTCCATGAATAGCAATAGGCCCTTGGTCCGAAGGTATCTTCATGCAGAGATAAGCTGGGTGAAGAATTGCTTCGAAGGCATTAAGAGTACCACGGCCAATGATAGCATTGTAAGGATACTCCATGTCAACAATATCAAACACAATTTGCTCAGTCCTTGTGTTGTTAACAAATCCGAAGGTTACCGGCATGGTAATCTTCCCAAGTGCTACAATCTGCCGCCCTCCGAAACCACAAAGAGGGTGCGTAGCATCATGGATCTTGTCTTCGGGCTCTTGCATTTGTCTGAAGGCCTTAGCAAATATTATATCAGCTGCACTGCCTGTATCAACTAAGACATTGTGGACCAGAAATCCTTTGATCACACAAGAGATAACCATGGCATCATTGTGGGGATAATCCTTAAGCTGAAGGTCTTCCTGAGAGAAAGTAATTGGAATGTGGGACCATTTTGACTTGATGAAGGGCCCCTGCACTCCAACATGCTGCACCCTTCTCTGGGCCTCCTTCTTCTGCTTCTTGTTAGCCGGCTCTGAGCAAGAACCGCCTGTTATCGGGAGCACCAGCTTCGAAGCCGAAGCAGCTCCAGTTTGATTGTTGAACGAAGCCATCAGCTCAGAAAAGTGGAAGTGAGTTCACCGGAGGTGGGCGCCAATGTTGGGGGCTTGTTCTCAAATGCTTCGAATTAAGAACAAGGCAACATAGAAAATGTTAAGTGTTAAAGTCCTTCGTCCTCCAAAACTTCATATTCCTTCGGGATATAAAGAATTTCGGACGAAGGTTGCGAAGGACGTACCTTCGTGAGCATAATAACAAGGGATGAAGTATTCATACAAATCATGAGGTATAAAATAAACATTTAAATATTATCATAGAATTATCTCCATTTTATTATCATGAATGAATATAAGCGACTTCAAATTACAAATGTACCTTCGGTCTTGAGGAAGGCAAAAGTGCAAGCGTGATGCGAAAGCAAAATGCCAAGTTCGCGTGAACAGTACAGGGGTACTGTTCACCTATTTATAGACACAGGTTACAGCCTGTGGCGAATTACAATTATGCCCCTTACAAAAGTTTACAACATTAACTCAGACCTCTATGGATAAAAAGGTCATTCTATCTCTATGTCGGTTTGTAATGCCGAAGCTCCATGAAAAGGAACCTTCGGCCATCTTCTGGGAACAACTTCAGCCGAAGCTGCTTCTTCGTGTAAGACCTTCGGCGCACCGAAGCATGGCCCCAACAGATTGCATAAACTTACATTTATTAGAAAGTAGGATCAAGTTACTTATTACAGACCAGAGCTATAAAACGAGTGCAGAGTAATATTATTACACATACCAAGGGAGGCAAAAACTCCTCCCGATAAGTTCTTTCACAAAAGTTTTATATGGAGGACCAAGTCCTCCCGCAGCTTCACTCTTGTTTTTCTTCATTTTGAACCACCTTGGAGCAAAAGCAACAAAAGTTCGTTGCTTCCTCACCTAAAAACAACGGAGGGATAAACCCTGAGTATGGAATTACTCAGCAAGACTTACCCGACTAAGGAAAAGACTCTCAAGGGTATGCTGGATAAATAGGAATCAAGGAGAGGCTTTAGCAAGGATCAACTTAGATACTTTTGCAGAAATAGCTTACTAAAGTGAGTCCTTACTTTCAACATTTTAACGCCAGATTAAATATTAGTAGACTCTGTTTGCCTCTAGTCTAATTTCATCATCTCATTAATACAACATCATTTTTATTCACGAAGTTCACATCCTGACTTAGGTTGTAGGGCAGTGATCAAGTCTCCACTCTCCGGGGATATAACGGCGATCCGAATCGATTTACTCAGTTGAGGATCTCTAACCACACGACATATGTAGCACTTAATCCTTGCATATGTCAACTCAACCCCAGGGTTCTTAAGACCAGATCAGGTTCACGCAAACCGAGAGCACAGATACACTACCGTCCAGCCTCTTGCCACGGAGGGTACACGCTACTCCCGCCACCGCTCCACGCCCATTTCGTGTTATCTTATTCTGGCCTTAGTCTGCCCGAGGCAAAGCTTACCCTGTCCCATTTCTAGGGTATGCGGCTAGCTAAGATAGTCCTTGCGCTAGCAGGCCTACATACGCATCCAATCCTTAATCAACCTGGGTAGAACATCACCTGTTCCTAACCCAAGTCTCGATTTAAGTACTTCCATCCTTAGGATTGTTTCTGTTCCTTAGGATGAAAAGAGCATCACAGGGAGCTTTGCAGTAAGATCCCACCACGCTCTCAATGAAAGTATTCTTGCAGGTAGAAGCCATCTTTCCTCAGGATAACCCCTGAGCTAGGCAGTATTGCAAAAGACAACCTCTATCCACAAGATCTAAGCAGGGCTAAGCATTTTTGTAAATCAAATTTTGATACTTCACCAGAAGTATCTATAAAGGTATGGATATCAAGGAAGGAAATGCATCAAAGGGTTTCAAGCAACTCCTATAAACCTAATGCACATTTCACTAGACTTAAGTGTGCGAAAAGTATTTAAAAACACAAGGAAGGGGTTGCATGCACCGGGGCTTGCCTTTGTTTATAGGCGAGTCAGTCTCAGACCCGCAGATATCGAAGTAGAAACAATTTCCGGCCTGAGAATCCGAAGGTGGTGGTGTCTTCTCTTCGGTCACTTTGATCTCTTCTTCGTTTTCTAAACATAACCATATATAGGTGTATATAAGAATGAATGCCATGTAATGCAAACTCTCACAAGGAGAGGTGGAGAACAGAAACACTACAACTAAAGCACATGACAAGAATACACTTATTTCTTATCGCTCGATTAAAGTGACCAATTTGAAATCACTTAGGTAAACCAGGGAATTACCCCAACCAAGGTCTCAATCAAAAGCTTAAAACTCCTTAAGTAACTTCATCCAAGGGTCAAGATCTCACTAGATCAACATGCCTCTGCCCCAAAAGCACTTAGTTCCATAAGTAAGGATTTAATAACTATTTTTGGACCTTGCAAGACTTTCAGGTCAAAAGGCTTCCAAACAGCCCCAAAAATTTACCAAGTGTTCCACTTCTGATAAAAAGTCTCTTCCAGAATTTTCAGAATTTTTGGTGTTATACTTTTATTTCTAAAATCCAAACAGTCCTTACAAAGGCACCTTTAAATCACTTAATAATTTCTAACTGTCCTAAAAATCCGAAAACCAACTTTACTAGAGAGCTTTGATTTTATACATCCAATAAAATTTGTGCCATGATTTTTGGAATTTTCTACAAATTTTGGCACCATTTCTAATCTCTCAGCTAATAGAAAAGGCAAAACTCAGAACAGTATCGGGCCCAAACTCACTCAGCCGGCCCAACCGCAGACAGACCTGGCCTGTGACCGAGGCCCCACGCCTGCACCGACGCTTTTGCGTAGAGACCCTGTATGCCCGAACAAAACTAACCCGGGTCCATGTCATAGCATTAAGGCCCCCCGGTTTCATCGCTTTTGCAAACTCCCATCCACGACATTGCCGTGCTCAGCCCCAGTAAACCGGCACCAGACCAGCCATGACAATGTGACCTAGTCAACGGCGACGGCAACATCGCGACCACCAAGCAACGGTGGACTCAGACCTGTTTTCAATCGACAGTGGGGATGCTAAGACATAACTACCGACGGCGGCGGTGGCAAACTCAGTCCGGTGGGCTCAATTCTATGGCCACCGCATGGTAGAGCTTCAAACTCCGACGCAGGGAGCAATAGGGACCTACCACGACTACGGTGCTCGCATGAAACCGGCCAAGAACGACACAATTTAACCGGTCGGCGGTGAGACTGTCTATGGTGACGGTCTGTGGCGATGCGGCCCTGTTCTGGTTAACACAAGATAGTAGACTGAAATTACCAACGGGAAAACCTTCACTGACCTTAGGAGAACGTGGAACGCGGGTCATGCGAACTGGTCACTCCCTGAGATGTCTTGGTCACAACGAGGTGAGGAACCGGTGAGCGTGGTCACCAGACTTAGCACGCGCAGCACATGACAGTGCTAACCTGGGCTGGGGAGAGGATTAACACCAGCAGTGGCTGCATGTCGCAGGTAGCCGTGTGGCTGCAGGGATTCGAGCCCAGGTCACTACGACGAACTTGGCTAGCAACCATGGAGACCATGAGCACTCTTATTGAGCTGAACATGATACAAAGAATGCAACACGCCGCGTGCAGCTGCTTCTTATAACCAGGGACTAGCGAGCTGGCGCAAGCAGTTACTGGCACTAGGACACATGGCTGCAATACATGGATACCACGTATCAGCAACCGCACAGAAAAACAATGAACCTGGCCGACGACATCAACCAGCGGCAAACAGGCCAAGTGTCCCCCTAACGTGGATAACTCTAGTTCTCTGCATGCGTAGATATTTGAACTTTGAGCCTATCCTCTATTCCCTCCATGCAAATATCCATCCACCACGCCAAACTAACTGGGTCAACTTGAGCACACAAGTGACGTACAGCAGGGATGAAAAATCTTCTCCAGATTTTTTTTTATTCACACTGGATCCAGTGCAGCAGTCCTGCTGTCCCATTCCACTCTCCTTAGTTCAGCTCCTGTTATCTCATAAATTCGCAAGGCAACAGACCCCTCTCCCTTAATAAAAGTTATTATCTATTCATAGCTCTATCTCTTTTGTACAGCAACTCATGGTTGAAATCATATATATCAAAGGTTGTGGTGATCCAAAGTTTAGTAAAAATACTGAAACACTACAATTTCAGCTAACTGACACAGCTCCATGCCAAACCTGTCATAGAGGATTGCAGTACCATTATTTCCAAATTTTACACAGCAGCAAGGCTAACTCTTTGTATGAAACTTGTTCCCCTATACTCGGTCTCTGACTTTGCTATAGAATTTCTAGTCCAAATCCTCATGCACTGGTTACAAAATAACTCCAAACTGGGACTCATGCACTGATTGAACTGCAGACAATACAACCAAATTCAGACCACCCTCAGCTGAACAGGGAAGGTTGGGACCCATTTTACTCCTATTTTTATGTAGCACCAAGTCCAACTCTCTTTAGGAAACTTATTCTCTGTACCATGGACTCCAACTTTTCTACATAGTTCATAGTCCAAAACCACAAGAGTTTTTCGCAATAGGGCTCTAAACTGGGCAACTTTCACTGAAATTCAGTTTTCAATAACTGAATATAATTCAGTTTCATCCATAAACAGTCCAACTTTGAGCTAGTTTTACTCTACTTTTCATGTAGGATCATGCTATACCCACTTACTGAAGATTATTCACCATCATATGGTCATTATTTCATCTACAAACACCATAGCCTAAAACCTTATAAGCTAGCCACAAACCAGCTTCCAAACTGCTATCAAAACACTGAAATTCAGATTCAGTTACTGCTTCCAATCTGAAAATTCAGAATACAGCAGCACCACTTGGAACCACTATTTTTCCTGGGTTCCAACTGTTTTTAGGGGCAAGTTGCTAATAAAGTATATACTCCTATAGTTCCTCTACAACTTTGACATAGTGACCCATATCTAAACCCTCATAGATTCCAAACTACAGAGGTCCAAAGTTTGCCCAAATTACTGAAATTCAGATTCTGAATTTCACTAAGTCTGAAATTCACACTTTCAGACAGCTCTACTTTAGGCCAGCT
Organism: Zea luxurians; assembly: GCA_029449295.1. Classification (NCBI taxonomy): domain Eukaryota; kingdom Viridiplantae; phylum Streptophyta; class Magnoliopsida; order Poales; family Poaceae; genus Zea; species Zea luxurians. The sequence goes on along the minus strand of JAOPSE010000033.1, from coordinate 9,955,324 downwards.
TTTCTCTAGGTTCCAAATAGCTTTAGGGCTAGGCGTCTTAATCAAACTTATAATCCTCATTTAGTTATATAATTGTGTTATAATGATCATAACCTATAACCCTATGGATAGAGCAATAGAGAGCTCCAAAACTGCACAAATCTCACTAAAACTCAGCTGCAATGATTTGGCTAAATCTGAAAACACAATACCTAGCATCCCATCTTTGGACCACCTTTGCTCCTGGTAGCATGTAATTTTAGGGCTAGTACACTTAATAAGGATTGTTCTCCAACAATCACTTTACAAGTTTGTTATAGTAACTCCTTACCAAAAGTCCATAGATCAATAGTTATAAGGGTCAAAAAACAGCTATATGAAACTGTTTTCAGCCCAATTCAAACTGAACCGAAGCTGAAAATTTGCAAATTACTCCAAATTTCTCCACACAACATGGAATTCTCCAGATATTAAATTTGTTCACTTTTCTAAGTCCTACAACCTTGGTATATGGACTTTTAGCTAAATCCTTCTAGATTTTAAATTCCACATTTGGGGTTAGTTTAGGGTTTCAAATGAGTTTCATCTGTGTTTCAAATTCTTCCAGGGATTCATCCCTTTGATCCATCCATCAGAAATAAAGTTACTCTCTAGTGTAAGATCCGACTTTAGCATATGTAGCTCCTTCCCAACAAGTCCTTGATTTCGGAGCTATTTTGTTTATCCACAATTCCAAACAAGGTTTTCAACCTAAGTCCTATACTCAGCACACGACATCACACTTTTGAAAAGAAAATTTTAACCTAGTAAATGCATTCTAGGTGTAACAAGCAGTTTAATGCAATTGCTTATGATGACATGTCAGAGTTTTAGTTTACGTAACACCAGGGGTGTTACAGCCTTCCCCCCTAAAAGAAATCTCGTCCCGAGATTTAAAAGTTTAGGCTCAGTAACGGAAAAAAGAAATGTGTCACAAACTTATTTCCCAATTTCTCCTACCAAACAGGGGGCGTGCCACTGTTGGTTTAAAATTCACAAACCCTAAGGTTTTCCAAAAACTCGAAACTTAGGGCAAGGACTTTGTCTTCTAAATACCCCTCAGACCTTCTACATGGCTTCATCTTCTGTGGGGTAGTTCCACTGTACCCCGTAAGACTTGATATCTTTCTGTGTTTTATCCAAGATGTTGTATTTAATTTGTTTTGGATAAAGTCTACCTATTTGTCCAAACTCACATGGGAAATCAGGTGGTACCATGAAACACAATTATGGTATCAGCGTGTGCTAAGTCATTTATCCGCACACGTGCATCCACATGGAATATCCAAAGGAATAGCCATCTTAACTCTTGAATTTTGACAAACTACTATAGATATTAAAAGCTGCCTCTGAAACCGGCAGTCGTTTCTTACACCATAGTCATAGAAAAGCTCATATGTTACATGACCCAGGGGAAACAGGAAAAACTCTTTCCAACAAAGTTTAACTTGTTTTTATTACCAAGCTGGTCTATCTTACACCTACCTTACTACCTTGATCTACTCCACTACGCTCCCAGTTGCCTACTATATCTTCTCTGGCTACACCATCTGCCAGATGCTTGTTGCCATTCTTCCAAGGAACCCTTAGTCCGCTGATGCAAGAGTAGGATAAAAGGCAACATGGAGTCAATGCACTGCTTGCTGCAGATGGTTGACAAGCCGTTGTGCTACTTGAAATTCCATTGGATGAGCACGATTCAATTCTTTGATCGCCTGATCCTGATGGCTTATGAAGCTTATGGTTTCCTTAAGGTCTTCTCTAACAGCAACAGCATACAAGCGAATTTCTTCTTGTTGCTGACTCAAAACTTTTGATTTAGAATGAGCATTAGTTAGCTGATGCTCAAGCTCCTTAATGCGATTCTGATCAGCTTGGTGTTGCGTCTGAAGTTCTGTCACCTGATGCTCTAGTCCAATAATCTGTTCCGCTTGAACCTTTGTTTCCTCAAGTCGTTCTTGTGCCTGGGTACAAGCCCTATTCTTGGCCATTTCCATCATCTTAAATGCTGCATAACTTCCAGTGTACAACTGCTGCCACTTTTGACGATTGTGCCCTCGAGTAAGTTGCAACTCTAGCATGGCCATCAAAACTCGAGCAGATGCCGATTCAACAGAATCCTGCCCAATAGGAATGCTTTCCATTAATCGGGCCTGGTGATGATACACAAATGGGTCACTTAAGGCAACTGCAGGGAACAACCTCATAGATGTGGCTTGTATTTCTTCCCATTTCTGGTAACAAATGGTTGTTAGCGCCTCTAAGGCAGAGGCAGCTACCTGAGCACCCTCCCAAGGAGTCATTCCATCAGCATGGAACATCCAATATGGCCAAGATGGTTTTCTAGCACGTTCTGGAATACGCACTACTACCTCATACCATGGTTGTCCTCTAAGAACCGTGCGTGACCACTGGTACTTGGGTGCTTCGGTATATCCGACTTCTTGAAGTAGTCGCCACAGGACCACTGGAACACCAAAATCTCGTAGAAACTCTCCAACTCCCGTAGGGGCTTCTTTTTGATTCATCTATAGAGAAGGGCAACAGATACACTCTATTCACTAAAGATGTATGAACAAGGTAGATGATTCATACACTAAAATAGCTACGCAGGGGGTTTAACTTAAAGTTGTATGACATGATGCATGTGTAATTACAGAATCAACCTTGGTTGATTCACACCTTCTATACATTGCACTCTTCCTATCTGGTCTTTAAAATAAACTCTTCAGAATTTCTTAGATAAGAAGGGAAAAGATTTTGTAGATAAGACATTAGAGAATCTTTTGAAGATGCCTAATAATATCTGCAGAGAAGGGCTACGCTCCGATACCAGCTGTGACGGAACCTCCCAAGTAATTAGGCCCACCTACAGTTGTCCTTGTCCAACGGACATCAGACAACCCTGTAGATGTTCCTGAATCACTCGACAAGTTGGGTATCTTCTTTCTTACCTTACCAGGAACGTTTCATCCGTCTTGCAGACATTACAGAACATCGGAGATATAGAGATGCGGAAGCGATTGCATAAACTTACATTTATTAGAAAGTAGGATCAAGTTACTTATTACAGACCAGAGCTATAAAACGAGTGCAGAGTAATATTATTACACATACCAAGGGAGGCAAAAACTCCTCCCGATAAGTTCTTTCACAAAAGTTTTATATGGAGGACCAAGTCCTCCCGCAGCTTCACTCTTGTTTTTCTTCATTTTGAACCACCTTGGAGCAAAAGCAACAAAAGTTCGTTGCTTCCTCACCTAAAAACAACGGAGGGATAAACCCTGAGTATGGAATTACTCAGCAAGACTTACCCGACTAAGGAAAAGACTCTCAAGGGTATGCTGGATAAATAGGAATCAAGGAGAGGCTTTAGCAAGGATCAACTTAGATACTTTTGCAGAAATAGCTTACTAAAGTGAGTCCTTACTTTCAACATTTTAACACCAGATTAAATATTAGTAGACTCTGTTTGCCTCTAGTCTAATTTCATCATCTCATTAATACAACATCATTTTTATTCACGAAGTTCACATCCTGACTTAGGTTGTAGGGCAGTGATCAAGTCTCCACTCTCCGGGGATATAACGGCGATCCGAATCGATTTACTCAGCTGAGGATCTCTAACCACATGACATATGTAGCACTTAATCCTTGCATATGTCAACTCAACCCCAGGGTTCTTAAGACCAGATCAGGTTCACACAAACCGAGAGCACAGATACACCACCGTCCAGCCTCTTGCCACGGAGGGTACACGCTACTCCTGCCACCGCTCCACGCCCATTTCGTGTTATCTTATTCTGGCCTTAGTCTGCCCGAGGCAAAGCTTACCCTGTCCCATTTCCAGGGTATGCGGCTAGCTAAGATAGTCCTTGCGCTAGCAGGCCTACATACGCATCCAATCCTTAATCAACCTGGGTAGAACATCACCTGTTCCTAACCCAAGTCTCGATTTAAGTACTTCCATCCTTAGGATTGTTTCTGTTCCTTAGGATGAAAAGAGCATCACAGGGAGCTTTGCAGTAAGATCCCACCACGCTCTCAATGAAAGTATTCTTGCAGGTAGAAGCCATCTTTCCTCAGGATAACCCCTGAGCTAGGCAGTATTGCAAAAGACAACCTCTATCCACAAGATCTAAGCAGGGCTAAGCATTTTTGTAAATCAAATTTTGATACTTCACCAGAAGTATCTATAAAGGTATGGATATCAAGGAAGGAAATGCATCAAAGGGTTTCAAGCAACTCCTATAAACCTAATGCACATTTCACTAGACTTAAGTGTGCGAAAAGTATTTAAAAACACAAGGAAGGGGTTGCATGCACCGGGGCTTGCCTTTGTTTATAGGCGAGTCAGTCTCAGACCCGCAGATATCGAAGTAGAAACAATTTCCGGCCTGAGAATCCGAAGGTGGTGGTGTCTTCTCTTCGGTCACTTCGATCTCTTCTTCGTTTTCTAAACATAACCATATATAGGTGTATATAAGAATGAATGCCATGTAATGCAAACTCTCACAAGGAGAGGTGGAGAACAGAAACACTACAACTAAAGCACATGACAAGAATACACTTATTTCTTATCGCTCGATTAAAGTGACCAATTTGAAATCACTTAGGTAAACCAGGGAATTACCCCAACCAAGGTCTCAATCAAAAGCTTAAAACTCCTTAAGTAACTTCATCCAAGGGTCAAGATCTCACTAGATCAACATGCCTCTGCCCCAAAAGCACTTAGTTCCATAAGTAAGGATTTAATAACTATTTTTGGACCTTGCAAGACTTTCAGGTCAAAAGGCTTCCAAACAGGCCCAAAAATTTACCAAGTGTTCCACTTCTGATAAAAAGTCTCTTCCAGAATTTTCAGAATTTTTGGTGTTATACTTTTATTTCTAAAATCCAAACAGTCCTTACAAAGGCACCTTTAAATCACTTAATAATTTCTAACTGTCCTAAAAATCCGAAAACCAACTTTACTAGAGAGCTTTGATTTTATACATCCAATAAAATTTGTGCCATGATTTTTGGAATTTTCTACAAATTTTGGCACCATTTCTAATCTCTCAGCTAATAGAAAAGGCAAAACTCAGAACAGTATCGGGCCCAAACTCACTCAGCCGGCCCAACCGCAGACAGACCTGGCCTGTGACCGAGGCCCCACGCCTGCACCGACGCTTTTGCGTAGAGACCCTCTATGCCCGAACAAAACTAACCCGGGTCCATGTCATAGCATTAAGGCCCCCCGGTTTCATCTCTTTTGCAAACTCCCATCCACGACATTGCCGTGCTCAGCCCCAGTAAACCGGCACCAGACCAGCCATGACAGTGTGACCTAGTCAACGGCGATGGCAACATCGCGACCACCAAGCAACGGTGGACTCAGACCTGTTTTCAATCGACAGTGGGGATGCTAAGACATAACTACCGACGGCGGCGGTGGCAAACTCAGTCCGGTGGGCTCAATTCTATGGCCACCGCATGGTAGAGCTTCAAACTCCGACGCAGGGAGCAATAGGGACCTACCACGACTACGGTGCTCGCATGAAACCGGCCAAGAACGACACAATTTAACCGGTCGGCGGTGAGACTGTCTATGGTGACGGTCTGTGGCGATGCGGCCCTGTTCTGGTTAACACAAGATAGTAGACTGAAATTACCAACGGGAAAACCTTCACTGACCTTAGGAGAACGTGGAACGCGGGTCATGCGAACTGGTCACTCCCTGAGATGTCTTGGTCACAACGAGGTGAGGAACCGGTGAGCGTGGTCACCAGACTTAGCACGCGCAGCACATTACAGTGCTAACCTGGGCTGGGGAGAGGATTAACACCAGCAGTGGCTGCATGTCGCAGGTAGCCGTGTGGCTGCAGGGATTCGAGCCCAGGTCACTACGACGAACTTGGCTAGCAACCATGGAGACCATGAGCACTCTTATTGAGCTGAACATGATACAAAGATTGCAACACGCCGCGTGCAGCTGCTTCTTATAACCAGGGACTAGCGAGCTGGCGCAAGCAGTTACTGGCACTAGGACGCATGGCTGCAATACATGGATACCACGTATCAGCAACCGCACAGAAAAACAATGAACCTGGCCGACGACATGAACCAGCGGCAAACAGGCCAAGTGTCCCCCTAACGTGGATAACTCTAGTTCTCTGCATGCGTAGATATTTGAACTTTGAGCCTATCCTCTATTCCCTCCATGCAAATATCCATCCACCACGCCAAACTAACTGGGTCAACTTGAGCACACAAGTGACGTACAGCAGGGATGAAAAATCTTCTCCAGATTTTTTTTTATTCACACTGGATCCAGTGCAGCAGTCCTGCTGTCCCATTCCACTCTCCTCAGTTCAGCTCCTGTTATCTCATAAATTCGCAAGGCAACAGACCCCTCTCCCTTAATAAAAGTTATTATCTATTCATAGCTCTACCTCTTTTGTACAGCAACTCATGGTTGAAATCATATATATCAAAGGTTGTGGTGATCCAAAGTTTAGTAAAAATACTGAAACACTACAATTTCAGCTAACTGACACAGCTCCATGCCAAACCTGTCATAGAGGATTGCAGTACCATTATTTCCAAATTTTACACAGCAGCAAGGCTAACTCTTTGTATGAAACTTGTTCCCCTATACTCGGTCTCTGACTTTGTTATAGAATTTCTAGTCCAAATCCTCATGCACTGGTTACAAAATAACTCCAAACTGGGACTCATGCACTGATTGAACTGCAGACAATACAACCAAATTTTGACCACCCTCAGCTGAACAGGGAAGGTTGGGACCCATTTTACTCCTATTTTTATGTAGCACCAAGTCCAACTCTCTTTAGGAAACTTATTCTCTGTACCATGGACTCCAACTTTTCTACATAGTTCATAGTCCGAAACCACAAGAGTTTGTCGCAATAGGGATCTAAACTGGGCAACTTTCACTGAAATTCAGTTTTCAATAACTGAATATAATTCAGTTTCAGCCATAAACAGTCCAACTTTGAGCTAGTTTTACTCTACTTTTCATGTAGGATCATGCTATACCCACTTACTGAAGATTATTCACCATCATATGGTCATTATTTCATCTACAAACACCATAGCCTAAAACCTTATAAGCTAGCCACAAACCAGCTTCCAAACTGCTATCAAAACAATGAAATTCAGTTTCAGTTACTGCTTCCAATCTGAAAATTCAGAATACAGCAGCACCACTTGGAACCACTATTTTTCCTGGGTTCCAACTGTTTTTAGGGGCAAGTTGCTAATAAAGTTTATACTCCTATAGTTCCTCTACAACTTTGACATAGTGACCCATATCTAAACCCTCATAGATTCCAAACTACAGAGGTCCAAAGTTTGCCCAAATTACTGAAATTCAGATTCTGAATTTCACTAAGTCTGAAATTCACACTTTCAGACAGCTCTACTTTAGGCCAGCTTTTCTCTAGGTTCCAAATAGCTTTAGGGCTAGGTGTCTTAATCAAACTTATAATCCTCATTTAGTTATATAATTGTGTTATAATGATCATAACCTATAACCCTAGGGATAGAGCAATAGAGAGCTCCAAAACTGCACAAATCTCACTAAAACTCAGCTGCAATGATTTGGCTAAGTCTGAAAACACAATACCTAGCATCCCATCTTTGGACCACCTTTGCTCCTGGTAGCATGTAATTTTAGGGCTAGTACACTTAATAAGGATTGTTCTCCAACAATCACTTTACAAGTTTGTTATAGTAACTCCTTACCAAAAGTCCATAGATAAAAAGTTATAAGGGTCAAAAAACAGCTATATGAAACTGTTTTCAGCCCAATTCAAACTGAACCGAAGCTGAAAATTTGCAAATTACTCCAAATTTCTCCACACAACTTGGAATTCTCCAGATATTAAATTTGTTCACTTTTCTAAGTCCTACAACCTTGGTATATGGACTTTTAGCTAAATCCTTCTAGATTTTAAATTCCACATTTGGGGTTAGTTTAGGGTTTCAAATGAGTTTCATCTGTGTTTCAAATTCTTCCAGGGATTCATCCCTTTGATCCATCCATCAGAAATAAAGTTACTCTCTAGTGTAAGATCCGACTTTAGCATATGTAGCTCCTTCCCAACAAGTCCTTGATTTCGGAGCTATTTTGTTTATCCACAATTCCAAACAAGGTTTTCAACCTAAGTCCTATACTCAACACACGACATCACACTTTTGAAAAGAAAATTTTAACCTAGTAAATGCATTCTAGGTGTAACAAGCAGTTTAATGCAATTGCTTATGATGACATGTCAGAGTTTTAGTTTACGTAACACCAGGGGTGTTACATTGCGTGTACTTTGTTTGGGAGATGAAGGTGCCATCCTTGAGTTGCTTCACTTGGAACCCAAGGAAGTAGTTCAACTCGCCCATCATCGACATCTCGAATTTTTGAGTCATTACCCTGCTAAACTCTTCACAAGACTTTTGATTAGTAGAACCAAATATTATGTCATCGACATAAATTTGGCACTCAAAAAGATCACCATCGCAAGTCTTAGTGAAAAGAGTTGGATCGGCTTTCCCAACCTTGAAAGCATTAGCAATTAAAAAGTCTCTAAGGCATTCATACCATGCTCTTGGGGCTTGCTTAAGTCCATAGAGCGCCTTAGAGAGCTTACACACGTGGTCGGGGTACCGTTCATCCTCGAATCCAGGGGGTTGCTCCACGTACACCTCCTCCTTGATTGGCCCGTTGAGGAAAGCGCTCTTCACATCCATTTGAAACAACCTGAAAGAATGGTGAGCGGCATATGCTAGCAAAATACGAATGCACTCTAGCCTAGCCACAGGAGCAAAAGTCTCCTCAAAGTCCAAACCTACGACTTGGGCATAACCTTTTGCCACAAGTCGAGCCTTGTTCCTCGTCACCACCCCGTGCTCGTCCTGTTTGTTGCGGAACACCCACTTGGTTCGCACAACATTTTGCTTGGGACGAGGCACAAGTGTCCAAACTTCATTACGCTTGAAGTTGTTGAGCTCCTCCTGATGGCCAACACCCAGTCCGGATCTAGCAAGGCCTCTTCTACCCTGAAAGGCTCAATAGAAGAGACAAAGGAGTAATGCTCACGAAAATTAACTAATCTAGAACGAGTAGTTACTCCCTTGCTAATGTCACCCAAAATTTGGTCGACGGGATGATTCCTTTGAATCGTCGCTCGAACTTGGGTTGGAGGTGCCGGTTGTGCTTCTTCCTCCATCACATGATCATCTTGTGCTCCCCCTTGATCACACGCCTCCTTTTGATGAACCTGTTCATCATCTTGAGTTGGGGGATTCACCATCATTGAGGAAGAAGGTTGATCTTGCTCCTTTTGTTCCTGTGGCCGCACATCTCCAATCGCCATGGTGCGTATCGCGGCCGTTGGAACGTCTTCTTCATCTACATCATCAACATCAACAACTTGCTCTCTTGGAGAGCTATTAGTCTCATCAAATACAACGTCGCTAGAGACTTCAACCAAACCTGATGATTTGTTGAAGACCCTATACGCCTTTGTATTTGAGTCATAACCTAACAAAAACCCTTCTACAGCTTTGGGAGCAAACTTAGAATTTCTACCTTTCTTCACTAGAATGTAACATTTGCTCCCAAATACATGAAAGTAAGACACATTGGGTTTGTTACCGATTAGAAGCTCATACGAAGTCTTCTTGAGGAGGCAGTGAAGGTAGACCCGGTTGATGGTGTGGCAAGCCGTGTTCACGGCTTCCGACCAAAAGCGCTCGGGGGTCTTGAACTCACCAAGCATCGTCCTCACCATATCGATGAGCGTCCTGTTCTTCCTCTCTACCACACCATTTTGCTGTGGTGTGTAGGGAGCGGAGAACTCGTGCTTGATCCCTTCCTCCTCAAGGTACTCCTCCACTTGAAGATTCTTGAACTCAGACCCGTTGTCGCTCCTTATCTTCTTCACCTTGAGCTCAAACTCATTTTGAGCTCTCCTTAGGAAGCGCTTGAGGGTCCCTTGGGTTTTAGATTTATCCTGCAAAAAGAATACCCAAGTGAAGCGAGAAAAATCATCAACTATAAAAGACCATACTTACTTCCTCCTATACTTAGATAGGCGACGAGTCCGAAGAGGTCCATATGAAGCATCTCCAATGGTCTTGATGTGGTCATCACATTTTTGGTATTATGAGAACTTCCCACCTGTTTTCCTGCTTGACAAGCTGCACAAGGTCTATCTTTTTCGAAATGCACGTTAGTTAGACCTATCACGTGTTCTCCCTTTAGAAGCTTGTGAAGGTTCTTTATCCCCACATGTGCTAAACGGCGATGCCACAGCCAGCCCATGCAAGTCTTAGCAATTAAGCATGCATCTAGACCGGCCTCCTCTTTTGCAAAATCAACTAAATAAAGTTTGCCGTCTAGTACACCCTTAAAAGCTAATGAACCATCACACCTTCTAAAGACAGACACATCTACATTTGTGAATAAACAATTATATCCCATATTGCATAATTGACTAACGGATAACAAATTATATCCATGTGACTCAACTAAAAACACATTAGAAATAGAGTGCTCGGATGAAATGGCAATTTTTCCTAACCCTTTCACCTTGCCTTGGTTCCCATCACCGAGTATTATTGAATCTTGGGGATCCTTGTTCTTGACGTAGGAGGTGAACATCTTCTTCTCCCCCATCATGTGGTTTGTGCATCCGCTGTCGATAATCCAACTTGAACCCCCGGATGCATAAACCTGCAAGGCAAATTTAGGCTTGGGTCTTAGGTACCCAACTCTTGTTGGGTCCTACAAGGTTAGTGATAATATCCTTAGGGACCCAAATGCAAGTTTTATCTCCCTTGCATTTTGCCCCTAATTTCCTGGCAATCACCTTTCTATCCTTTCTACAAATTGCAAAGGAAGCATTGCAAGTATGATAAATTGTAGAAGGTTCATTAATCTTCCTAGCAACATTTCTCCTAGGCATATGATGAATGACATTTATCCTAGACATATCTCTACCATGCATATAGGAAGAACTAGAAGCAATCATAGCATGAGAATTAAAAGCATCATAACTTCTATTAACATTCCTAGATTGTCTCCTATCATGATACATGAAAGCATGGTTCTTTTGAGCACTATTAGCCATAGTGGCCTTCCCTTTCTCCTTGGTGGAGATGGAAGCCTTATGGCTTGTTAAGTTCTTGACTTCCCTCTTGAAGCCAAGACCATCCTTAATTGAGGGGTGTCTACCAATCATGTAGGCATCCCTTGCAAATTTTATTTTATCAATTTCACTCTTGCTAGTCTTAAGTTGGGCATTAAGACTAGCCAATTCATCATTCATTTTAGAAATTGAAACTAGGTGTTCACTACAAGCATCAACATCAAAATCTTTACACCTATTACAAATTGTAACATGTTCTACACAAGATGTTGATTCATTTGCTATTTCTAACTTAGCATTTAAATCGTCATTTATGCTCTTTAAGCTAGAAATTGTCTCATGGCAAGTAGATAGTTCACAAGAAAGCATTTCATTCCTTTTAACTTCTAAAGCATGATATTTTTGTGCCTCTACAAATTTATCATGTTCTTCATACAAAAGATCCTCTTGTTTTTCTAAAAGTCTATCCTTTTCATTCAAGGCATCAATCAATTCATTAATCTTATATATTTTAGTTCTATCCAATCCCTTGAACAAACTATAGTAATCTATTTCATCATCATCACTAGACTCATTATCACTTGAAGAAGCATAAGTGGTATTGTTTTGAGTACATACCTTCTTCTCCTTCGCCATGAGGCATGTGTGACGGTCGTTGGGGAAAAGGGATGATTTGTTGAAGGCTGAGGTGGCAAGTCCTTCGTCGTCGGATGAAGAGCAATCCGAGTCCCACTCCTTGCCAAGATGTCCCTCGCCCTTAGCCTTCTTGTACTTCTTTTCCCCTTTCTTCTCTTGTTCCTGGTCACTATTATTATCGGGACAATTAGCGATAAAATGACCAATCTTACCGCACTTGAAGCAGGAGTGCTTTCCCTTCATCTTGTTCTTCTTGGGATGCTCCTTGCGGCCCTTTAGCGCCGTCTTGAAGCGCTTGATGATGAGGTCCATCTCTTCCTCATTTAGTCCCGCCGCCTCAACTTGCGCCACCTTGCTAGGTAGCGCCTCCTTGCTCCTCGTTGCCTTGAGAGCAACGGGTTGAGGCTCATGGATTGGACCATTCAACGTGTCGTCCACATATCTCGCCTCCTTGATCATCATTCTCCCACTTACAAACTTCCCAAGTACTTCTTCTGGTGACATCTTGGTGTACCTAGGATTTTCACGAATATTGTTCATAAGATGTGGATCAAGGACAGTAAAAGACCTTAGCATTAGGCGAACGACGTCGTGGTCCGTCCATCGCGTGCTTCCATAGCTCCTTATTTTGTTGATGAGGGTCTTGAGCCGGTTGTATGTTTGGGTTGGCTCCTCTCCCCTTATCATTGCAAATCTCCCGAGCTCGCCCTCCACCAACTCCATCTTGGTGAGCATGGTGACGTCGTTCCCCTCATGTGAGATCCTGAGGGTGTCCCAGATCTGCTTGGCATTGTCCAAGCCGCTCACCTTATTGTACTCTTCCCTGCACAAAGATGCTAAAAGGACAGTAGTAGCTTGTGCATTTCTATGGATTTGTTCATTTATAAACATGGGACTATCAGTACTATCAAATTTCATTCCACTCTCGACTATCTCCCATATGCTTGGATGGAGAGAGAACAAGTGACTACGCATTTTGTGGCTCCAAAATCCATAGTCCTCTCCATCAAAGGGAGGAGGTTTACCAAGTGGAATGGAGAGCAAATGAGCATTTGTACTTTGCGGAATACGAGAGTAATCAAAAGAAAAGTTCGAATTGACCGTTTTCTTTTTCTCGTAGTCGTAGTCGTCGTTTTGGGAAGAAGTGGACTCGTCGCTGTCGTCGTAGTAGATGATCTCCTTGATGCGCCTCGTCTTCTTCTTCTTCCCATCTTTTCGTTTGTGGCCCGAGCCCGAGTCGGTAGGCTTGTCATCCTTCGGCTCGTTGACGAAGGACTCCTTCTCCTTATCATTGATCATGATCCCCTTGCCCTTAGGATCCATCTCTTCAGGCGGTTAGTCCCTTTCTTGTAGAGAACGGCTCTGATACCAATTGAAAGCACCTAGAGGGGGGATAGGTGATTCTGTAAAAGCTTAAACTTAAGGCCACAAAAACTTGATTAAGCGTTAGCACAATAATGCCAAGTGGCTAGAGAGGAGTCTAAGCAAGACACGATAACCACAAGAAGATCAACACAGATAGACACAGTGGTTTATCCCGTGGTTCGGCCATGTCCAATGCTTGCCTACTCCACGCTGTGGCGTCCCAACGGACGAGGGTTGCAATCAACCCCTCTCAAGCGGTCCAAAGACCCACTTGAATACCACGGTGTTTTGCTTTGCTTTTCTATATCCCGTTCGCGAGGAATCTCCACAACTTGGAGCCTCTCGCCCTTACACTTTGATGTTCACAAAGAAGCACGGAGTAAGGGAGGGATGAGCAACGCACGCAAGACACAAAATCAGAGTGACAACACGCACACAAGTCGCAACAAGAGCTCTCAACACAACCCGACGAGTTCACAACTCAAATATAGCTCTAGTTGCTCTCACAAAGAATCAAATGCGCGGAATCGAAGTCTTGGTGCTTTAGAATGCTTGGGGAATGCTTGGTGTCCTCCTCCATGCGCCTAGGGGTCCCTTTTATAGCCCCAAGGCAGCAAGGAGCCGTTGAGAGCATTCCAGGAAGGCAATTCTTGCCTTCAGTCGCTTGGCGCACAGGACAGTCCGGTGCACCACCGGACACTGTCCGGTGCGGATTTCTTTCCTTACTTGGCGAAGCCGACCGTTGCAGATTCAGAGCCGTTGGCGCACCGGACACTGTCCGGTGCACACCGGACAGTCCGGTGCCCCATTGTGACCGTTGGCTCGGCCACGCGTCACGCGCGGAATCCTCGGCCGACCGTTGGCCCGGCTGACCTTTGGCTCACCAGACAGTCCGGTGCACCACTGGACAGTCCGGTGATTTTTAGCCGTACGCCGTTAATCACTTCCCGAGAGCGACGACTTCGCCTATGAACGGCTCACCGGACAGTCCATTGCACCACCGGACGGTCCGGTGATTTATAGCCGTACACCACCGTCGAAGTCCCGAGAACAGCCTGTTCGCCAGAGCCAGCCTAGCGCACCGGACACTGTCCGGTGCACCGCCGGACAGTGCGGTGCACCCAGACTGAGCAGTCTTTGGCTGAACAAAGCCATCTCTTTTCCAATTTGATTTCTCCTGTTTCCAGCACTTAGACACAATACATTAGTCCATAAAACAATGTACTAAGTCTAGAAACATACCTTTACTTTTAATTTGCACTTTGTCTATCAATTGGCATATATTTTCACTTAAGCACTTGTGTTGGCACTCAATCACCAAAATACTTAGAAATGGCCCAAGGGCACATTTCCCTTTCACTTGGAAGCTGCTCAGGCCAGACAGAAGAGCTACCATGATAAGAGAAGGAAGCCTCTACAATTTGAAGTGGGAGATCATGTATATCTTAAGGTGTCACCCACCAAAGGTGTTTAGAGATTTGGGACCAAGGGCAAGTTAGCTCCTCACTATATTTGGCCCTATGAGATCAAAGAGGCTTGTGGACCTGTAGCATACTAGTTGAAGTTGCCACCTCATATGTTAGCAATTCATGATGTGTTCCACGTGTCTCAGCTAAGGTAGTGTGTCCGCCTACCCACGGAAGTGCTACCTGAACCAGAATTGGAGATAGAACCAGACTTGTCTTATTAAGAGCACCCTGTCAAGGTATTGGACCAAAAAGAAATATCAACTCGAGCAAGGTCAATCCGAATGTATAAGATTCAATGGAGCAACCATTCAGAAGAAGAGGCTACGTGGGAAACTAAGGATTTTCTACGCTCTCGCTTCCCCGATTTTCTGCCTAAAGGAATCGGTACGTAAACCAAAACACCCACCCCCACCTACCCTTTGAATCTAAATATCAGAGAAACATAGTTAATAAGAGTAGAGTAAGATGTGAAAATAAATCTAGAAGGACTTCCTTCTAAAGTTGCAAAGAGAATGACATTCGTAGAGCAGTTAACTATAGAATCTTGATTAAAGGAAACCACAACACACTAACACACACCTTCTTGGTACCCCACTAGAGGATCCCTACTCAATCTGTAAGGGGGAGGGTTGGAACACCCTAGGTGTTACTCAAGGCCCTAGCCCAATGAGCACACTTTTGGCCTCTTACCCTCTATGCTAAATTTAGGAAGTGAAGGCACTAAAAGCTTGGAAAACATGGTTAAGCCAAGTATTGATCATCACCAGAAAGGAACCACAGCCTTCACACAATTTTCACCCATAAACAAGGTTCTGAAAGCCTAATTCCCCTCTTAAGCCATTAAACCCTAACCATGGGATTAAAGGAGAAAGAGTGGGCAAATGACCAAATCACAAAAGGGTACCTTTACCAAAGATGAAGTATATTAGTAAATCTACAAAATGTATTAAGAGAGGTATTACAAAAAGGCCCAACAAAAACCTCAAAACTATTCACCAAGTGGGAGCACACTAGAGCCATTCAAAAATTCTCTAAGTCCCCAAAACCACCCCTCGCCCAAAGATCAAAGGTGTTCACCTTTGTGCTGGCGCCAAAACCACTTGGACCAAATAGCAAAAAGTGGCCAAATTACCCAAGGCACATCCCTGAAAAATTTGAATTCAAACCAAGGTCGTTTGACATGGTTTGACATCGGTTTTGTCACTAGTGAACAGTGCAGACACACAAGACTTGGCGCCCACATATCTTGTGATCTAGGGCAGATCTTCCATTGGAACTTACACAAACTAGCTAGCCCTAGGTGCTAGGAAGATAACTTGCACAAGACATTTGGTAACATTCACACATTTTGGAGCTCTGCTGGCGCAAGAACTCGGGCAGATGAACACGACCACGTGTTCGACGCGTCCTAGCACGCCAGAGCACGCCCTCGGCGCTCCGCCCACGCGCGCAGCCCCACGCCGTGCCAACCCCGCGCCCACGCCCGTGCCCGCATCTATAAAAGCCACCCAAGCCTCGACCGTACACCCCCGCGCGTCCCTAACCCAGCCCGAGCTCGAGTCCGCCGGAGTTTGCCACCGTGGACCGGCCAAACCAGCCACTCCCCGTCACCTCCGACCCTCGGGTTAGCTTCTACGGACCTCAGTGGAGCTCCCAGAGCCGGGGATTGGACTCTAACTCACCGGAGACACCGGATCGACGTCGCCAGATTTCAACCGGCTACCGTCGCACGTAGACCATGCTCCATGGTAAGCTATTCATCGATTCCTTGCACCTGTAGCGTCCTTAACACCCTGTGATGCTTCCTGTGCCACTTGATTGAACAATACCGCCGTGAGCAGGCCGGAGCGCATGCCGCCGACGAGCCCGACCACCTGCGCACGCGGTCAGACCGATTCCGGCCATCCCCGTTGATGAGCCGCACCTCGATGTGACCGCCAAGACCTCCCGAATCTAACCCCACCCTTCACCAGACCTCCCTCGCCGCCGGTAAGCCGTGCCATCCTTTTTCCTCTCCGCGATTACTGTTACAAGGGGGAAGGAGCTCAGTTGGAAAGAAGAAGAAGCCAGGGGGGTTTTTGCGTAGTCAGTGACTCAGAGGAATAGTTCCGCAGGGGTACGGTTTAAAGGATTAGTTAAGGGAAACCGCAGGGACCTCGGTGTAAACTGGTTTTCTTTAAACCTTTTAAACATTATTCTTTTAAAGGCAGACAGAGCTTCCAAAATTTATAACTTCAATTTTATCTAGCCAAATTTGGTCAAACTAATTTTGCTAGATTCTAAATAATGTGAACTATTTAGGAAAATTTCCAAACACCCTAAGTACTGCAAAAAAATTTAAGGTTTTGATTTAAATAAGTATACTGCCAAAACTAAATAATTAGAGGAAAAATAGAAATACTTTTGGACTGAAGGTAAGAAAAATCAAAGGCATGCCCAACTACTAACTGCCCTGATTAAAAATGTTGAACTCCCCAGTATACTAGATTAAGAAGAAATTAACCACAAAAACTTTCCTTGGTCCAAACCTTAAGAAAATGGAAAAGGGAGTTTAAAATAAGAACCAGAGGGCAACCACATTTTTTCTAGCTTACTTTAGTAACATAGTTCACTAGAAAATTTTGTTGAACCCTCTGTTAATAGAAAAGAAATACACCACATTTTATTTCATGAAAAAAATGAAAACTTAGAAAAATCCTAGAAAAACAACCCTAAAGAAACCCACCCCAATCTTTAGGATAGCTAATAAAATGCTAGTATGAATCTAGGAAAAATATAAGTTTTGTTGTTTGATATTTTTCAAATAACAAGTTTGTTATAAGTACATTTTTGACATTAAACTTCAGAAAATCACAACTAAATACCCATTAGGTCTTTTATGTGGTTTTTGGCACAGAGACCTATTATCACCCATGAATCTTATCAAAAAATAAATTTTAGTACAGAAACCTCACCTAAATCAGAGCTATAGTGTAAAGTGCCCTTTTACCCTCATTTTGTCATTTTTCCCCAAGAATAGACTGCAGAGATCAATGTTTACCCGCTGTAATTTTTGTGACATTTTTGGAAAATTCTAAATTGCCATGGTAGTTCAAGGTACTTAATAATGAGCATAATAAAAAAGTAAAAAAAGGAAATTATGGGAGAAATTAGTGATGTACATTTATATCCTCCTAGAGTTCAATCAAAATATATAAGAGATGACTAAAAGTCTTATGTTCACTCAAGACCCTTGGATGAGTGTATGAAACCCTTAACACACCATCCGACAAAGAAAACCCTAGTGTACCATACGTAGCATTTGCAAATTGCCATACCAATAATATGCATATATCTTATTCCTTGCATTCGATAGATTGTAATCTCGCTGACGGGGAGTACATCCTTATTTCGGAGCAAGGAGTTGCTCAGGAGGTAGTCCAGGAGCCAGCACCAGAGCCTGCCATCGAGGATCTGCCTGCCCCAGCATTGGAAGGCAAGCCCTGGTTTTATGCATAACCATTATATATGCTATTTTACTGCACTTAATGTTTGTAGGTTTGTACTGTGTACTTAAGTGTAGGAGTTGACTGAAACCATAGTTGCATGAATTCAGGATTTCCTTTTGAGATGGATACTAGTATGCTAGGTCGAGTAGCTGCTTTGCTAATTGGAGATCTCAGTAGAAGTCGAGTGATTTTTCTAGCACTCGTGCGAGGTCAGGAATTGGTTGTATCCATTTTTATATCGTAATGATGATGGTCTGTGGACAACGATCCATGGGGGTGCATTGTCTACGAGACGGAAATTGGAATAAGGATTAAGGTGTGGTACCGTGTGTCAAGCGTTTGAACGTACTAAGCACATGCCAAGAAATATGGTAAATCGATAAGCCTAGTACCTAAGTGAAGCTGCCCGCAAGCTTTGCCCCTCATGCGACCTGAGATGTGGTCTCCCATTCTGGTTACGGTGGGTGCAAGTGCGATCACTGCATGACGGTAGTCGGGGTCAGTGAGGCATTGTACACCAAGGCGGTGAGCCCTGTTCTGTTGACGGGGAATCGATGGGGACGGTTGATGTGTGTGGGGACGGAGTGCCTCACCACGTCATGTGTTTAGGTTTACCTTGTAAGGATAAAAACTCGATTCAATTCGTCTGCTTCTCGTAGCTAATGAGACTGCTTGATCCATGCTGCTACATTGAGTAATAAGTGGAAATGAGTTGATTGGCAAAATATGTTGATTGCTAAAATGCTTGATACCATGTATGATTAGCTAGGTATACATGTAGTCTTAAGAGAATCACATAAAAACTTGAAAAGCTAAAATTTGATTTTAGACTCAGCTAGTGCTTTTGGCAAACCAAACCCTTAGCCAAACAGCTGCATGTCTAAAGGTAGAGGAGTAGACTCCTCACACCAGGTAAGTCTAGTTGAGTATTACTATACTCAGCCTTGCTTGTGCCATAATTTTTACAGGTTCTCTGGAGGATATGGTTGCTGGAATGGCTTGGCCATCTACCTTGCCACCGGGTTGGACAGTCGAGTGGGACCCTACCTCAGTAGGGGAGGAGCATGAGGAGTGATGGGCCAGGCTTCCCCATCCCTCCGTTTATTTATCGTTAGTTAATTTCCACTGCATTCCGAACATTGATTTAAACTTTTGCAAAACTCCGATGATGTTGTAATAACCTTAAGCACTCCGTTAATGTATGGTTTTATGCTTTATTGTATTTGCTCTGTGCCTCACCTTCGAGTGAGTACGTGGTACTTGATCCTATTAGTGGCCCTGTCGGACTAGATCCAAGGGACTGACGTTTTATATCCATTTAAGTGTGGTCTAGCCTCTAAGGTGGGACTTAGGCACTTAAGTTGGAATAATTCGGGCGGTTCCGCCACACGTCCCGTGCCTATAAATAGGTGAACAGTACCCTCGTACTGTTCATGCAGGATTGTAATTTCTCTCGCGTCATCACCTTCAAACAAGCCGAAGGTATCATTGTAATATAAATTTTGATAATGTTTATATATTTATCATGGAATAAATATGTGACTGGATATCACACCTAATGTATCTAAATCCTTGTTGATATGAATGATGAAGACGTGTTCTTCATGACCTTCGTCTAAAGATAAGGTATCCTCAAGTCATAGTAGTCACATGATTTCCGATAAGGAGGCTTTAGAGGCAATGAAGAAGTTCTTGACCACTTCGCCAAGTCGAGCAGGCAGAAGAGGGACATGCATACCCGGTACAACATCTAGTTTACTTCATCAGCGAAGTCCTCGGGCCCTCAAAGATAAGGTATCCTCAAGCCCAAAAGCTGTTGTACGCGGTACTTCTAACCGCTCGCAAGCTCCAGCACTACTTTGACGACCACAAAGTCATAGTAGTCACATGATTTGCGATAGGTGATATTCTTCATAACAAAGAAGCTATTGGAAGAATAGGCAAGTGGGCATGCGAGCTCGGGGCTCATGACATAGAGTTCTGACCCCGCACGGTGATAAAGACTCAAGCACTGGTTGACTTCATATCAGAATGGACTGAGCACCATGTCCCGGAAAGCCTAAAGGTCGATGAAGTATGGAAATGTACTTTGATGGCTTGTTGAAGCTGCAAGGAGCGGGGAAAGGGATTCTCTTTATTGCTTCCGGAGGTGAACAACTCAAGTATGCACTCCAGCTTTTGTTTCCGGCATCCAATAATGCAGCAGAGTACGAAGCACTGGTCCACGGGCTGGCATCGCGGTTTCACTCGGCATCAAGAAGCTGATGGTGTACGTCGATTCACTGGTAGTCATAAGTCAAATAAACAAAGATTGGGACTACTCAACCGACTCAATGGGCAATATTCTGCAGCTATGCGGAAGTTGGAGTTCCACCACGTGGAAAGGGACCGCAATGCAATGACTGATGCAAGCTGGGGTCCAGTCGGGCCCAAGTTCCACCTGGAATCTTCGTCCAAGAAATACAGCAACCAAGCATTATCGAGAATCAGATGGAAGAATGCAACACCCTGAGTCAGCCAGAAGTAGATCCCAATGACTGGAGAGAGCCGACCATCAGGTATATAAGGAACGAAGAGAAACCAGATGACAAGGCCATGGCAGAGCGCATCGTGAGACATTCGGCCCACTAAACCATCATAGGGGACCTACTGTACAAAAGAGGCACACGAGGAGTCCTCATGAAGTGCATCCACTTGGCTACCGGAAGACAACTATTATATGAGATTCATGCCGGGCAGTGTGGCGTGCATGCTGCATCAAGGACTCCAGTGGGAAAAGCTTTCAGATTCGGGTTTTACTGGCCGACTGCGAAGAATGATGCTGTCGAGTTAGTCCAGAAGTGAGGCGTGCCGATTCCTATCAAAACAACAACACTTACTCGCGCAATAGCTGCAGACTATTCCTGTGACCTGGCCGTTTGCATGCTGGTGGCTGGACATGATCGGGCCCTTCAAGATAGCTCAAGGGGGTTATACCCACATACTGGTTGTCATCGACAAATTTATGAAGTGGATAGAGTACAAGCCAATCGCTTCCTTGACCTCAGCAAAGGCAGTGGAGTTCATTCAGGAGATAATGTTCAGGTTTGGAATAACTAATAGCATCATCACTGACCTGGGGTCCAACTTCATCAGCTCAGAGTTCTTCGATTTCTGCGAGCAAAGAAGCATTCAGATCAAGTACGCATCAGTGGCACACCCAAGAGCTAGTGGGCAGGTGGAAAGAGCCAATGGAACGATACTGGATGCACTCAGAAAGAAGGTGTTCGATAAAAGCGAGAAGCTTGCGGGGAAGTGGATTAGGGAACTACAATATCTGGTTTGGAGCCTGCAAACCCAACCAAGCCGAGCTCTGCATGGAAACACACCATTCTTCATGGTATATGGGTTGGAGGCAGTGCTACCAACTGATCTAATCTTTGAGGCACCCAGATTAACCTTTGAAAGCATAGCCGAAGCCGAAGCAACCAGGCTAAAGGACATCGATGTGCTGTAAGAGGAACGGTTAAATATGGTAATTCAGTCGGCCAGATACCAGCAGACCTTGAGGCGCTACCACGACAAAGCTATACAACATCGATCCTTCACAGTGGGAGATTTGGTCCACCACCGAGTACTAACGGGGGTGGGATGACATAAACTGTCACCACCATGGGAAGGACCATTCGTCGCCGCAGAGGTCACACGGCCTAGATCCTATCGGCTCACTCAGATGAACGGCACCGAAGTGGGGAATTCATGGAATATCGAGCACCTCAGGAAATTCTACCCCTTGCAAAACCTCAAAAGTCTCGGGGGCGAGTTGTACTCTGTAAGCAGCAGGTTTCATCATCAACAAAGCTTTCATCTTTCAAGGCATTCAAGTTCTTGATTGACAACTGACTTAGATTGGGCTCAACTCGAAATCAGCAAGCTTACACAACTTAGGGTGACCACTATGCCCTACTAATAGAGCAATCGGCTTAAGTTGGGAATGCCTTATGTCGGTGCGACATGCTCACGCCGACACAACTTAGGGTGACCGCTATGCCCTACTAACGGAGCAATCGACTTAAGTCGGGAACACCTTAAGTCGGTGCGACATGCTCATGCTCACACAACTCAGGGTGATCACTATGCCCTACTAACAAAGCAATCAGCTTAAGTCAGGAACACCTTAAGCCTGTGCGACATGCTCACGCCGACACAACTTAGGGTGACAACTATGCCCTACTAACATAGCAATCGGCTTAAGTCGGGAACGCCTTAAGTCGGTGCGACATGCTCACGCCGACATGACTTAGGGTGACCACTATGCCCTACTAACGGAGCAATCGACTTAAGTCGGGAACGCCTTAAGTCAGTGCAACATGCTCACGCTCACACAACTCAGGGTGATCACTATGCCCTACTAACAGAGCAATCGGCTTAAGCCGGAAACATCTTAAGTTGGTGCGACAGGCTCATGCGTACACAAGTTAGGGTGACCACCATACCCTAGTAACAAAATAGTTAACACAAATCAGGAGCGCTTCGAAGAGAAATAGCTCGCTTAAAGTGTCAGGGGTGTTTTCAGCACCCTGCTGATGGAACAATCAGTTCAAACATAACAATTACATACACACAGAACTCACGTTACACTTTTTCTCTAAAAAGTACTAAGTCAATGAACAATTGTTTTTCAAGCAAATCATTGCGCTGGAGCATTCTTGCAGCAAGCCTCGGCTGCAGGAGTAGCGGAAGAAGATGGTCGGCTCGCGGCATCAGGCGCGGCAACAACATCAGCAACAATGTCTTCAGGCACCACGACGCCGGGCCTCCTCATCAGGATTCGCCCGGCGCGAACAACCTTATCCATGGCCTTGTCGCACATCGCCTTCATAACGACATGGTCATCCTCCAAGGCCTTGATATTAAGGCGGGCGGCCTCCAGCTCCTGTGTAACAAGCTTCTTGGAAGCGTGTAGCTCCTTGGTGACAAAATCTTTGGTAGACAGCAACTTACCAATCGAGACACTTCTTCCTGGGTTGCCCTCAGTTCATCACGATGATGGTCCAGGTCCGACATGGTAATGCAGTGACTCCTTTCCAGAATGATCAAGGAAGTGCTGGCATCATAGTATAGCCTATCCAAATTATCATGAGAAGCAACGAGTGCTCATTTTTCCTACTGCAAAGCAAAAATAACACTAAGCATTAAAGCAAGGGAAGCAAAACAGAAGCAGCCAAGAGAGTTTACCTCATAAGCCATTTTCTCGGAGTCAAGCTGTGCGTTCAGAGAAGAATTTAAGGTGCGAGCATTGTCCAAGAAAGCAGAGGTTTGGCTCAAGTCGGCCTGGCTCTGGGTATAGTTCTCTTCAGTATCAGAGCATCGCTGAGACAAATCTGATAAAGCAGCAGAGAAAAGCACAAGATATAAGATAAGCAAGGCAATGGAAATAAAAAAAGGAGACTATGAGCTCACTAACCAAGGTTTGAGGCCTTTAGATCTCCTATATGTTTTTGAAGCAGTAAAGGGTTCCACTGCATCAAGGATAAAACTTCATCTGGGACAGGAGCTCCATGGGATTTCAGTTGGGTAGATAAAGAATCAAGAACATCCTGTGATTACGAAAAAATAAGCAAGAAGGTCAGTTTGCTAGCATGAACGGTAAAAAACGAAAGTTGGGTCACCTAAAGATTGGAGAGGAACAAAGGAAGACCCAAAGCAGGAAGAATTGGTGCATTGCTTGTTGAGGGGATGTCAGCAGGAATGATATGAAAGGCATGACTTGGAGAAACTTTAGCCTCGTCAGCAGGTGGCAGACTCCTGACGTCTAGGTCACTGGCCTCTAAGGTGACCAGACCAGCGAGAGCAGCGGATAGGCGTGTCACTGCGGGCTCCTCAGATTGGACTAACGGTGATCCAACGTGGACGTCCATGGAGGTAGCAGAAGAGGAACTTGCTCCAACACCCTCGGGGGCTGGGTCTCTCCCAGCACCACCCTCGGTGGCTGGGCCCTCCGTAGCAGCCACTTCCAAGGCTGAAGAACCCTCAGACATACCCAGAGGAGCTGGATGACTCGGATCAGCGAAATTGAGGGCCGGTACATCTTCGCGAGCTAGACCGCCCTCCAAGGTCGACGAAGGATGAGAAACTGTCCGGTTACCTCTTGCCCGGCAGGATCACGCGGCAAAAGAACATCATCTGGAACATCTGAATAGATGATGGGATTACCAACCTCGGGAGGCTCCGATAAAAGGTTCTTGGGGATGATCTCTTCCAATGCCTGGTCAAAATCAGATATCGACAACCCCTGAAGGCTGACAAGTGCTGATAAGGCCTGCATTGGAATGTCGCTGCCCCTGTTGCGACGACTGTTCTTGCGGATTAACAGAACTTCTTCCTCCTCCTCCTCATCCTCATCAAGCGCACCAGCAGCATCCCGAGCATCGTCACGACCTATGACATTGTCCTCGAGGATAGTGCTCACCAGTCCGTTGTCGAGGAATAATGTGGAGGGGGCAGCATCTTGCTCCAAGCATATTAACCGTCGGAGTCATCTTTTCTTCTTTTTTTCCTCGTCAGGCACAACTGGATGGTTCACTCGGTGTGATCGCTTGCGATGAGCACCTTTAGGTTTTCGAATTTCCTCGTCTTCACCAAGGTCCTATCTAATTGCAACCGCCATCGGCTCAGTGTGGGCAGAGTCAGATGATTCCCTAGCCAGCATGCTAAGAACAACATTCATCTTAGCATCATCAGTGCTGGTCGGCATCTCAAAGTGGGTCTGCCTCTTAGACTCGGGAAGATTCCAGAAGGGAGCAATGAAAACCTCAATGTCCTCTAAGGAGAGTCGCACTCTATGGCATGGACTACCATCTCGAACAGGAGGATTGGAAACGAAATCAGAAAAGGGACTCTATGGAGGCAGATTCCAGTCAGAATAAGATGAGGGGGCACCAACATTTGAAACCCTGCACCTTAGCATTAAATCAAGCAGGTCCTCATTGGGAATTTGTGTGTTGGTAATTCGGATAGGGTCGTTGACCCCGATGTACAGATAAGCAGGATAGACTCTATCTTTCAGAGGATGGATGTTCTTGAAAACAAAGCCAGCGACCACAGCTTCAGCAGTCAGGCCTCTGTCTTTCAGTGAGCAAATCTCAGCAAGCAGCACCTTGGATTCGGCTACCTTTGAACTGGTGGGGGACTCTGTCCAGATGGCGTACGAACATCGGGCTACCTCCCTGATCGAGGAGGGAGGGACTTGTGGTGCTCCATGGTGAACCACTCGAGGCGCCATCCTTTAATGCTGTCCTTGAGGGGGATGTCAAGGTAATCTACTTTCCTCCCCCGGCGAAGCACTAAACTAGCACCACCGAAAAGTTGATGTTGTCCTCAGGCCATACCGGGCCTACAATGGTAAAGATATCTCCAAAGCCCAAAGTGGGGAAGAATTCCAAGGAACGCCTCGCAAAGGTGCATGAAAATGGCAATTTGAAGAATAGAGTTGGGATTTAGATGTGTAAGGTTCAAATCATAGAAACCAAGGAGGCCACGGAAAAATGGAGAAACGGGCAGGGCAAGCCCTTGGATGAGGAAAGGCACAAAGACGACGACTTCGTGTGTGTCCTCTGTTGGAACGGTCACCCCGCCAGATTCACCAAGAACACAGCTCTTTCGACGGCAAAACCCAAGTTTCCACAAGATGCAAGATATCAGACTCAGAAATGTCAGACACGTGGTTACTGGCAAATGGAAGCTGGCTATTGGGATCAATGGGTGGAATGATTTGAGCCATAGCACTCTATCTCTTCCTCTTCGGGGCCATCGCAATATCTCGGGCGGAGCAGGCAGGTTCGAGAACTCAGAAAACAGAGAAGCGGCGGAGGAGAAAATCAAGATTTAGGGTTCGGAACTCAAGAAGACACGTCGGCATAAGTATAAGTTGGCTCCATAAGTCGGGCACAAAGAGTGCTAGATCATAACTCGGAAAAGCAAGGATCACAATCATCACTCGGGCACTACCTCTAAAATGCCAGCGAGCCTTCAAGCACACGAACAAAAAGCATGCAATAGTGGTTAAGCGAAAGATCTGCATTCTTTATTCATAATGGGGAGTTCATCACAAACTTAAAGCCGACTCATTATGAGTCGGCCTCTTCCACCCCTGGTCATTACATTACATTAGATTACACTACTCTACTACTTACACTACGCTATACTAATACTACTCTAATCCACTACTACTTACTACTACTTATTGCTACTACTACTGCTATCTATACTAATATTTAAACCAGCAGCATTATGCCACTGGCCTTGTCGCCCTTGCCGCCGTCGCCCTTGCTATCGTCGTCGTCGCCCTTGCTGTCGTCACAGTCGCCTTCTCTGTCACCGTCGCCCTTGCCGCTGTCATCGTCGCCCTTGTCGTTGCCGTCGCTGTTGCCGTTGCCGTCGCCGTCACCATCGCCCTCGCCACCGCCACCACCCTCACCATCGTCGTCGCCGTTGCTGCCGTAGTCCTCGTTGCCGTCACCATTGCCGCCGCTCCACTCCTCGGAAGAGTTAGAGGAATCCACCTCTTCCGAGGAGATCTCCTCCGAGTCATCCGATTCACCGAGCCCTGCACGCTTGATGGAGCGCCAGTATGCTCGGGCCGCAGTGGACAGTCCCATGAAGTCATCCGAATCCTCAGACGACGCCACTGGAGAGGCAGGAGCGGGCGATCGATCATACTCGGAGGAGGCCTCCTCCGAGTATTCTGAGTCACCAAAATCTTCAGAAGGAGGACTTGGTGCGCGCTTGCGTTTGCCGCCAGCACGGTGAGGCCAACCTCTGCCCCTCCTACCCCTGCCCATGGTCGGGTGGAAAGTGAGGGAGTGAAGAAGAAGAAGAAGAAAGCAAGTGATCAAAGAACAAGTGAATAAAATAGCTAGGGCAAGCGGGCTATTTAAAGAAGCCACGGGTGACCATCCACTTCCTAACCCGCTCGCCGAACAGTCGCAAGAATTCAATAAGCAATTCAAGCCGCTTGAAAAGAAGTCATGCAATTGGTGCTGTTTCACGTAACACGACACCGATTGGACCTGAGTCAACCGCTCAGGCAAATGATTACACCTCTCCATCACATCAAGTTACTAATCCAGGACAACGCGATAAACACTCTGCCCACCAAGACACCCCTTGGGCACACCCATTGGGTGTGTCGCCCGGAATTTTCAAAGATTTTCTGAAGAAGTGATATCCACAAAATATACGCAATGAATGTACCACGACAAATGTGTTAGAAATATGCCCTAGAGATAATCATAGAGATGAGCATATTTCTTTGTATCCATGATATATATATTGCTTAATTGAATATCCATGGAAGGCACCTTGTATTGATTAGCAATTATGTGAATTGTTTGTGAGATTCTTTACTTATATGGTTATTCTAAATGATGTCCCTAGTCAGAGTCGATGACTAGCACATGTATTTGTTGATGACTACATTTCACAAGTCATGAACATGGAGATGTTAAATTAATAATGTGGGCGCATGTATGACATGAGGCTGGACCGACCCAACGTGAGATATTGTAATATAGTTCTCTTCTTGCAACATGAATACTGTATCCTTAGACCTGAGATTGTCGCATGTTCTCAAGATGTGAATTGACTTACTTAGGGACTATCAAACGCTATCCCGTAACTGGGTAGTTATAAAGGTAGTTTTGGGTTTGTCAGGAAGCATGCTATGGGGCATGGTCAGTCAAGATGGAATTTGTCCCTCTCTTTGTGAGAGAGATATCTCTGGGCCCCTCGAGTGATTGGATCAAGAAATGCATGGCCGTGCTAGGGTTAAGAGTTAACCATTGAAAGGATTCCAATTCACAGTATCGAGAAAGAGAGGTCAGCTTAGAGCCAGACCAAATATCGTGAGACAAAGGGAACAACATGTACTTAATGTCGCAATGGTTCGTCTGATATGATCTTTACGTACACATAGGAGTTGACATGTCTTGCTAGAGGCCGCTGTCAATTATTGGGCCAAGTAAGAGTACTCGGGCTATGTCTATTTGTACGTGAACCTATAGGGTCACACACTTAAGGGGAAGGAAGCCTAATTCGGATTAGATCCGAAATTAGACTGGGCTTTAGGGTTAATGATGGGCCTCGGCGTCAGAAGCCCACCATAACGCCTATATAATGAGGGGCGGGGGCGCGGTTAAGAGATAACCTAATTCGCCACCTGCAAACCAGCAGCCGCCGCTCGCCTCTTGCCCTCGCCAAGCCGCCGTCGCGAACCTAGCAGTTCGGTACGCGGCGCCTCCTCCCTGTACGTTTGGATACCTCGGAGGTGCTGCATCTGGAGCACTTGGACGAACCGTGCAAGGACGTGAAGGACGCCGGCGACTGCACGGCACTGCTCGACGCGTTCGTCTACATCGAGACGTCTTCCGCTGCTCTGCGCGTCTAGCGGTAATTCCATGACCTATAACCACAGTAGTTCTTGGTATTATGGGGTTGAAAATTTTGTTTTGCGCTAGCGTAGCATCCCCGTAATCCGACAAAATGGAGGAGTTCGGCTGAGATGGGAGGAAGTCCAAATGTGGTTACTGAAGCACAAGTACAATCAACAGAAGCATTGAAGCACAGAGCATGGTGATGTCCAATTGAGGGCCATCTGCCTCAACTAGCCAGACATCCAATCTGTCACCGATCAAATTGATTTCAGACATAACAAGGCAAGGACAGACGACATTGTGTGGTTATTCAAAAAATGTGGATTTCAAAAGAATAAGATGAAGACCTTTGAATGGATTATTTCTAAAATCCACTCAAAGCTCGAGGGCTACACCCATAGGGTGCACCTTCGGTGCACCCAATAGATCTACAGTACATTAAAAGACAAAATGATGATTTCAAAAGCATAAGATGAAGACCTTTGAATGGATTATTTCTAAAATCCACTCAAAGCTTAAGGGCTACACCCATTGGGTGCACCATCGGTGCAACCAATAGATCTACAGTACATTAAAGACAAAATGCTGATTTCAAAAGCATAAGATGACGACCTTTGAATGGATTATTTCTAAAATCCACTCAAAGCTTGGGGACTACACCCAACAGCAGAACATAAATCAGGCAAAAAACGAGCCCATAGGCCGAACCAAGAATCTTTGGGCCAATTATTTCAAAATCAACTCAAAGATTGGGGGCTTGTGGGGGACAAATATCCCTCAAATCCACTAGAAGGCGGAAGATCCTTGCACGGGGCCTCGGGCCAGTTACCCCGCAAGGTCATCTCATCGTGGGTCGGGTGAATACTACTAGTGGAATGGGCCAGTCCAAAAATGGTGATGGACTCGAGCCCAGACGGTTCATTGAATCATGCACTATCCCAAGAAACCGTCCGACTTTCCCGCGCTTAGCACCCTCGAATGTCGGGGTGGATTAGGGATGAGTCGGCGAGATTTTCGGGAGATTGGTTAAGTCGGTTTGCTATTAGTTAGGAGATACGTGATCATCATGTACGTAAGGAGTGCCCCACGGTCGTGTATATAAGGCCCAGGGGGAACCCCATCATTTTCATCTATCTCATTAGCATCTCTTCATTCAGGAGACACCACTTGTAACACACCACATACAGATCCACCCCGGAAGTAGGGTATTACACCTCTTAAAGCGGCCTGAACCTGTAGAAAATCACATGTCTTTCTCTCTCGTGCTCCAAGCACGAACCATTGAGCTACAATCAACAACACTGTCCTACCCAAAAGCACCGCAAGGGTATCCCTAGGTGTGCGGTCGAACACTAAACGCCGACAGCCGCCAACTACCGTGGCTAGCCTTCTCCGTGATCGTGTTCACCGGTAAGAGTTCCCTTACAATTTCGCCACGTCCTAGGAATCGTGTAGCACCTTGCAGGGTTGGTGTTAGCGTGTCCTTGGGCCGGGAATTCATCGTCGGAATTTCCTTGCGCCATGGATGGCGTTGTCGGTGCGTCTGGTGGCTGGCTAGGGAAGAAGAAGGCATGCCATTTGTTGATCTGCCAATGAACTGTAACATCCCAGGTGTTACCCGAGGCCTTGGCTCAATTTATGCACCTATGGCTTATTATCACATGTTGTAAATGGGGAGAAGGGATACCCTAGCTTTTCATGCATCTTCACCTTGGAAAAAGATGCTCAAACCCTAGACCCCCTCTTGAGCCATTAGACCCCCAAGCTTTGGATTAGTGGGAAAGCTATGCAAATGACCATTTTACGAC
The DNA here is from genome assembly GCA_029449295.1 of Zea luxurians. Classification (NCBI taxonomy): domain Eukaryota; kingdom Viridiplantae; phylum Streptophyta; class Magnoliopsida; order Poales; family Poaceae; genus Zea; species Zea luxurians. The sequence goes on along the minus strand of JAOPSE010000033.1, from coordinate 9,924,978 downwards.
TTAAACCCTTTACAAAGTTGAAGTACATTTATATATATACAAGAAATAGCAAGGGAATTATTCCAAAAAGGTTCCAGAAAACCCCCAAGTGAAGAGCACTATAGAGTAACCCACATGTTCTCTAAGTCAAAAATCAGCCCACTTTTAGAGATCAGAGATGTTCACTTAGTTTCTGGCACCAAATCCTTAAGGTCCAAATAACAAAAAGGAGCCAAATTACCCAAGGCACACCCCTGAAAAGTTTCAACCCAAACCAGAACCGTTTGGCATAGTTTGACATCAGTTTTGTCGTGGGATGAACAGTGCCGACTCCACTGACTTGGCACCACCATATCTCCCAAACCAGACCCAATCTTCCCTTGGAACTCACATGAACTAGGTAGCCCTAGGTATAGAGAGGAGATCTAAAAAAAGTCTTATGGCGAGATTCGCATGTTTGGCTGCTCAGCAAGGGCTAGAACTCGGGCAGAAAGAAATGGCCACATGTTCGACGCGTCCTAGCAATGCTAGAGCACGCCCCGACGCTCAGCCCCACGTGGGCCACGCCGCTCCGTGCCAGACCTCGCGCCCATGCCCGTGCCCGTTCCTATAAAGCAGATCCCAGCCTTGACCGTACACCCCCGCTCGCTCTCAACCCCACCCGAGCGCAAGTTCACCGGCGATCGCTCTGCGCACGGCATGCCAGCGGCCGCTTGAGCCCCGGCCACCGTGGACCAGCCACTCCAGCCCTTCTCCACCCCAACCAATCCCTCATCTAGCCTCCCCGGAACTCCATGAAGCTCCCCGAGTCCTTGGACCGAACTCCACATCGCTCAAGGTGCCGGATTGATGTTGCCGGACTTCGTCCGACCGCCAGCGCACAAAGACCAAGCTACACGGTGAGCCACTGGTCGATTCCTTGCGCATAGATCACCTTTGACCTCTAGTGAAGCTCCCCGTGCAGTTTGATTGAACTCTACCGCCGTGAGCAGGCTGGAGCACGCGCTTCCGACGAGCCTGGCCACCTGTGCATGTGGCCAGCCCTACTCTGGCCATCACCGCCGGTGATCTGCCCCTCGACGTGACCGCCAGAAGCCCCCGGACCGCACCCGACCCTCCACCGGACCTCTCCTACCGCCGGTAAGTCGCGCCACCACTTTTTCCCTCTGCGGCTATTGTTCCGGCGAGGAGGGAGGTCGGGTTAAGAGAGGGAAAAGCCAGGGGGGTATTCGCGAAGTCAGTGACTCAGTGAAACAGTTACTCAGAGACACGGTTTGAACGGTTTAGTTAAGGAAGAACCCAGGGACCCCAGTGCAAAGCTGTTTTTCTTAAACCTTTAAGATTTATTCTTTTTAAATAAGTAGAGAACTTGAAAAATTCATAACTTGAGTTTTATCCAACCAAATCTGGTCAAACCAACTTTGTTAGGACCTACATATTATGAACTATTCAGCAAAAATAATAAACACCATGGTTCCTGCAATACTTTTTAGAGTTTTAATTTAAATAAGCATACTGCCCAAAACTAAATAAACATAGGAAAAATAAAATACTTTAGGACTAAGGATGAAAAAAATTGGAGATGTCCTTAACTAGTAACTACACTGTTTAAAAATGTTAAACTCCCCAGTATACTAGGTTAAGAAGAGATTACCCATTAAAACTTGTATTGGCCCAAACCTTAAGAAAATGAAAAAGGGAATTTAAAATGAGAACCAGAGGGCAACCATATTTTTCCTAGCTTGCTTAGGTAATGTAGTTCAAAAGAAAATTTTGTTGATCCCTCATTTAGTACAAAGAAAATGCACCACTTGTTATTTCATAAAAACAAGGAGAACTTAGAAAGATCCTAGAAAATAACTACTATTATGCTATTATGAATCTAGAAAAAATACAAGTTCTGTTGTTTGATATTTTTCAAATAACAAGTTAGTTATAAGTGCCTTTTGGGCATTAAACTTTAAAAATCACAACTAAATAACCATTAAGTCACCTTCTGTGAATTTTGGCACAAAGGTATGTTATTACCCATAGATTCCAGCAAAAATAACTTTTAGTCCAGAACCCTCACCCAAATGGGAGTTGTAGTACAAAGTAACCATCTACCCTCACTTTTGTTATTTTTGCCTAGAAATTATCCTAATTATTCCTAACCTCAAATTTGTAGGATAGACTACAGTGACCAATATTAACACACTATAATTTTTACAACATTTTTGGAAATTTCTAAAGCATTATGGTAGTTCAAGCTCACTTTAAAAGCATAAATAGAAAATAAAAAGGGAAATTGTGGAAGGAATTAATATTACACAGCTAGATCTCCCTAAGTGCCCACTAAAGCTCTAAGGGGATAACTAAATTCTTAATTCCACTCAAAACCTGAACTAGGAAAGTATAAAGCACTAAGAGCACCGTACGATAAGAAACCCTAGTTTAACCACAGCCTTAATATCGCTTCACCATACATCGTGTTTACTAGATTTGCATATCATTAACATACATGTATCTTATTCATTGCATTTGATAGATTGTAACCTCGCTGACGGAGAGTACGTCCTCATTCTGGAGCAAGGAGTTGCTCAGGAGGGAGTCCAGGAGCCAGCACCAGAGCCTGCCACTAAGGATCTCCCTGCTCCCGCTTTTGAAGACAAGCCCCGATTTTATGCATAACCGTTATATATGTTATTTTACTGCACTTAATGTTTGTAGGTTTGTACTGTGCACTTAAGTGTAGGAGTTGTCTGAAACCCTAGTTGCATGAACTCAGGATCCCTTTTGAGATGGATACTAGTATGCTAGATCGAGTAGCTGCTTTGCTAAGTAGGGATCTCGGTAGAAGTCGAGTGATTTTTCTAGCACTCGCGCGAGGTCAGAAATTGGTTGTATCCATTTTGATAACAGAATGATGATGGTCTGTGGACACGGATCCATGGGGATGCATTGTCTACTAGACGAAATTGGAATAAGGATTAAGGTGTGGTACCTGTGTCAAGCGTTCGAACATACTAAAAACATGTCGAGAAATATGGTAAATCGGTAAGCCTAGTACCTGAGTGAACCTGCCCGCAGATTGCCCTCCTCACGTGACCTGAGACATGGTCTCCCATTCCGATTATGGTGGGTACAAGTGCGGTTACTACATGATGGCAGTAGGGGTCAGTGAGGCATTGTACGCCTTGCCCCTTTCTATTGACAGGGAATCGATGGGGACAGTTGATGTGTGTGGGGACGGAGTGCCTCGCCACGTCGTGTGTTTAGGTTTTCCTTGCAAGGTTTAAAACTCGATTCGAATCGTTTGCTTCTCGCAGGTAATGAGACTGCTTGATCCATTATACTACATTGAGTAATAAGTGGAAATGAGATGACAGGCACAAGATGTTGATTGATATAATGCTTGATACCATGTATGAATAGCTAGGTACTCATCTAGTTTAAAGTATTACTCCAGAACTCAAAAAGATAAAACATGATTTTAGACTCAGCTAGTGCTTTTGGCAAACCCAACCCCTCAGCCAAACAGCTGCATGTCTAGAGGTAGAGGAGTAGACTCCTCACACCGAGTAAGTCTAGCTGAGTATTAGTATACTCAGCCTTGCTTGTGGCATAATTTTACAGGTTCTCTGGAGGATATGGTTGCTGGAGTGACTTGGCCGTCCACCTTGCCACCAGGTTGGACAGTCGAGTGGGACCCTACCTCAGTAGGAGAGGAGCATGAGGAGTGATGGGCCATGCTTCTCCATCCTCCCTTTATTTACCATTAATTAATTTCCGCTGCATTGAGTACAATGGTTACTACTTTTGCAAAACTCTGACGATGATGTAATAATATTAAGTACTTCTTTAACTTACAGTTTTATGCTTTATTGTATTTTCTCTGTGCCTCACCTTCGAGTAAGTGGTACTTGATCCTGTTAGTGGCCTTGTCGGACTAGATCCAAGGGACTGACGGTTTATTCCTACTTAAGTGTGGTCTAGCCTTTAAGGCGGGACTTAGGCACTTAAGTCAGAATAATTCAGGCGGTTCCGTCATAGCTGGTATTAGAGCTTGTACCACCTCATATAAATCAATAAATCATAATTACCGACCTTTTTCAAAAGTAAAACATGATTAGGTACCAAGTTGGATAGCTGTCAGGACGACGAGGATAGACCTAGGACGTGAAGCCTTAGGATACTAGATGGGTAGCTAGGTGGCTAATTGAATATGTCATACAGGCTACTACGATATAGATGGGGGATTTTTGTACCCCTATGATTGATGTGAGGACGCTTAGGATGAGCATACATGCATCATTTTTCTTTGTTTTTACCATCTTAGTAAAATGTCACTATTAACAATAGGCTACATAAATAAAGAGTCACCCATAATAAGACTTAAAAATCTATATCGAAGATCTCAACTTAACCCTAGAAAAGTCAAGTCCTTAGAATTTTTCTAGTCTTTTGCACTAGCTCCTTTTATTTTTGGTTCCTTTTCTTTTTCGCTTACACTTGCCCTTGCACAGATGACTTCCCATGTACCCACTGACGAAGGGAACACACATTCCCACACAGACGGTCTCGCATGAGAGGGTTTCCCCTCATCTTGTGGGAGGTACTTTAGGGAGCAGGTTACACTACACCTCCCCAGTACGCAGTACAACTGCTCGAGGAACACCGAGTACCTCGCTGTAGGGTGAGGATGACCTTGGAGCCTAATCCCCTATAGCCTGGTTTCAGAGCCAATGACACTATAGAGGCCACAGCTCTGCACGTGCTGACAACCTTCTGTGGATTTCACCCCTTGGAGATGTCAACCCACCCCATTGGCTTGTTCCCTGCTGAGAAGGAGGATGACCCGATGTGGAAGGACAGGGTTGAGCACACCAAGGATGTGTGGGCTCTCTACCCCGGACACACCACTCACCTGACGGTTCGATGCATTAGTGCCATGTATCGTATGCAGGCCTTACGAGGTGAGGCGATGTCCTAGCTTATGGGCCTGGTGGAGTCTACCAAGATCACCCTTGATAACAGGGAGGACCTTGTAGTAGACTTGTCCACTGAGCTGGTGGAAAAGGATCTTCAAGTGGAACAGATGGACAACCACATACAAGAACTCGAGGATCAGGTGGAAGCCAGGGAGAACACTATTGAGGTTCTGGAAGACCAGCTCCAGAACACCCAGCAGCAGCTCGAGGAAGCCAACCAACATTTAGATATGCACCATCAAGAGATTGAGGACATGGAGGCAGAAGGGGCTAATGAGGACGTAGATATCGAGGGAGGAGAGGAGCCGAAGCCTACATCTAGCTTGGACACTGCTGGCTCAGAAAGACCCCTTCCTTGGAGTCTAGCGTTGCCTCGTTTGCTTGTTAAATTTCCGGGTTAGGGTTGAAGTGTTTAGCAGTAGCATTCTTCGAAACTAGCTTAGCTTTTGCACATTTGATGTACTAGGCTAGAAATTTCAGTCTTTTGGGCCTGTTGTATCCAAGTGGAAACTCCTTTGGCAAGATGAATGAGGATTGGTTTTAAGTTTCTTTAAAGTCACGAATCAAATTTTATCCTGTTGGTACCAGTTGTGAAAAGCGAGGCAAACTTGGAACCTTGCAAACCTCGTTGTTTAAGTTATTTTATCATATGCGATCACAGATTTTAAGTATGACAATAGAACCTCCTAAATTTTAGATGGCAGGAAGAGCACGCTGTGGACAGAACGAGCGCATTCCTTCACCATCGCTGCAGCCTCCTACCATGCAGGAGCTGATGGCTCAGTAGAACAAGATTCTGCGGCATCTTGCTCAACGTCAGCCACCTCCTCAACACTATGGGGGTGGTGATCACCACCAGCGTGCCCCGGCAGCGGCCACCTACTAGGAGTTTCTCTGTACTCAGCTATCGTTGTTCACCAGGGCGGAAGATCCGCTTGATGCTGATGTCTGGCTCAAGGTGGTGGAATCAAAGTTCCCACTACTTAATGGAGAGTGCTCAGATGCGGCCAAGGTCCATTTCGCCGCCCAGCAGCTTCGTGGGCCCGCTAGGACATGGTGGGACCATTTCCTCGCCATGTAGCCGGCCGACCACGTGGTTGAGTGGGGAGAGTTCAAAGCGGCATTCAGAGGGCATCACATACCAGCAGGCATCATGGACCACAAGCTCAATGAGTTTCTAGCACTCACTCAGGGGAGTCGTACCGTGTTGCAGTACGCCCAAGCTTTCAATGACATGTGTCAGTACGCGGGCTACCATGCTGACACTGATGAGAAGAAGAGGGACATGTTTAGGAGGGGCCTCAACACCAAGCTCCACGACCGTCTCAACACAGTCAGGGCCCACAACTACAACAAGTTGGTCAACAAGAAGAGGAAGACACCAATGGCAGGGCCATCAGCACAGCCTCATCACTTCAGGATTGTGTCCGACACTTAGAGCAGGGGACCTCAGCAGCAGTAGGGGCGATGGGTCATCCGGCCACAGCAGCAGCAGCAGGCACCCAATCGCTCTCAACCCCCAACTTAGAGGAACAACAATCAGTAGCAGTACCGCCAGGGAAATGACAACCGATGCTTCACCAGTGGCGGCACCGGACACTATGCCTAGAATTGTCCCAGGAACCAGCAGAGGCTGGGTCAGAATGCAACTCAGAACCAAGGCAAGAGGCAGAAAGTGCAAGTGAGGCAGGGCAGACTAAACTTCACCATAGTGGCTGACATTCCAGAGGGAGCACCCGTCATAACCGGTATCTTTTCTGTTTTAAATTACCCTACAAGCATTCTTTTTGATTCTGGTGCATCACACAGCTTCATCAGCGTAAAATTTAGTGCCAAGTGTCAGCTACCTTTTCACCACACAAGTAGGGCTATTATGATCGCAACACCAAGAGGCAGAGTGGCTACCTATCAACTCAACCGGCAGGTGCCAATAAAACTGGGTAGTATTATATTTAGAACCACCCTCCTTATCATGGGATTGGAGAGCATGGACATCATCTTGGGGACTGACTGGTTATCACGGCATCATGCATTAATTTATGTCGCAGCAAGAACCATTAAAATACACTCACCAATTTGTGGAGAAATCACCTTGTACCTACCTAACCGAGGTTGTACCCATTCTTGTGCACTCACCAGGGTAGAGTCACTTGTGGAAAGGATTCCAGTAGTCTGTGAGTACCCTGATGTCTTCCTAGACGAATTACCAGGGATGCCACCCGACAGGGATATAGGGTTTGCCATATAATTTGCAACCATGGACCGCTTCTATTTCTAAAAGGCCATATAGGATGCCCCCAACAGAGTTGGCAGAACTGAAGAAACAATTTCAAGAGTTGCTAGATAAGGGGTTCATTCATCCAAGTACTTCACCATGGGGATGCCCGGCCTTGTTCGTAAAGAAGAAGGATGAGAGTTTGAGACTATGTGTCGATTACCGCCCTCTCAATGCGGTAACCATCAAATACATGTATCCTTTACCTTGCATTGATGTTTTGTTTGATCAGTTGGTCGGAGCCAAGGTGTTCTCCAAGATAGACCATCGCTCTAGCTATCACTAAATCAAGATCCGGGCAAGTGATATTCCGAAGACAGCTTTCTCTACCAGATATGGGCTTTACGAGTACTTGGTGATGTCATTCGGGCTAACCAATGCTCCGGCATACTTCATGTATTTGATGAATTCAGTGTTTATGCTGGAATTGGACAAATTCGTGGTGGTCTTTATTGAAGATATTCTGGTATTTTCAAAAATGAAGATGAGCATACTATGCATTTGCATATAGTACTTCAGCGGCTGCGCGATCATCACTTGTATGCAAAATTCACCAAATGTGACTTCTGGCTAAGTGAGATCAAGTTCTTAGGCCACACCATTTTGCAGGACGGGATAGCAGTTGATCCTGAGAAAGTACAAGAAGTGATGGATTGGAATCCTCGTAACACCGTGCGACAAATTCAGAGTTTTCTGGGTTTGGCAGGATACTATTTGCGATTCATTCCGGATTTCTCCAGGATTGCTAAACCAATGACTGAGTTGTTGAAGAAAGGAGTGAAATTTGATTGGAGTCAGAAATGTGAAGATGCTTTTCACGCATTGAGGCAGCATCTGACAACAGCACTCGTGCTAGCACAGCCTAACAACACCAAATCATTTGATGTGTATTGTGATTCTTCGGGCACTGGACTAGGTTGTATTTTGATGCAAGACAACCGAGTTATTGCCTATGCATCCAAAGCACTCAGGCCTCATGAGCAAAATTATACCACACAAGATCTGGAGTTAGCAGCGGTAGTCCATGCTCTGAAGATCTAGAGACATTACTTAATGGGAGCTCACTGTAATATTTATAATGACCACAAGAGTCTCAATTATATTTTCACTCAGGCGGATCTTAATACGAGACAATGGAGATGGTGAGAGCTGATCAAGGATTATGATTTAGAAGTACATTACCATCCTGGCAAGGCAAACGTTGTGGCAGATGTCTTGAGTCGAAAAGCCCAGTGCAACTGTCTAACCATTGACTCTAAGGTCGCCGCTGTTGGTCACTTGTTCTCAAATGCTATGAGTTAAGAACAAGATAACACAAATGTTAATGGTTAAAGACCTTCGTCCTTCGAAACTTTATCTCCGTTAGGATATAATGATCTTCAGATGAAGGTTATGAAGGACATACCTTCATCATATCCATATGTAAGAATAAAGGCAGAAACATAGGAAACAAATAAAGAATGTGAATAATCATATTGAATCATTAGATTCTACTTCTTTATTATATAATCATGAATAAACATTAATGATTTTAAATTACATTTGTACCTTTGGCTTGACAGAAGGTAAAAATCCAAGAGTGACGTGCAAGTGATTACAGGTCAGCGTGAATAGTACGGTGTTACTGTTCATCTATTTAAAGGCACATGACGCAGCCTAGGTAAAATTACATTTATGTCCTTGATATTTACTATTAGCTAAAAAGTAAGCTATTGAGGGCTAAGCTGTCTTTTCCCTTTTAAGTCGGTTTCATTCTCCATCGTCGTCTTTGTACCACGCCGAAGCTCCTTCGTCCACAGCTTCGGAACTGGTTCATCCTTCTTCCAGGTTGCGCCTTTCAAACCATGTACACCTTCATCCCAAAGACGAAGCTTCTTGTGATAGTATATTATACTGGAATGCATGTTAGTCGTGTTTTTGAGGACCTTCGGAAGTCGAAGGCCCCCAACAGTAGACCCTCATAGTATTAATTTGTTCTTGTATCTAACAAATTCAGACTGCGACATGAACGAAAGCCTTTAGCCGAAGGTCCAAAAAATACCTTCCCTTCGCTAGAATAGCGAAAGTCAATGACAGATGGGGCCCGCCAAGTTGCAATGCATTAGGCATATAAATAGAAACCCACAGCGGCAGCATTTGTTACGCCATTTCGGTTGCTTGCGTTATTTTCTCAATTTTTAACTCTTGCTATCAGCTCTCGCTTGATTTTCGAGCTTCATGATATACATAAGTGCTTGTTGCATGTCTGAAGAGAAGAAGATGTCTGAGGAGAAGAAGGTTGTGGACCCTGCTCTTGCTGGGTTTTATGAATCTATGGAAAAAACAAATACAAAAAAGATCACAAAGGAAATAATGGCAAATTTGTCTGAAGATTCTGACAATAGTGATGACTATGATGTGGAAAGTGGAGATGAAGATTCCGAAGACCGACCCTGGCGGCCAAGCCATACCATCTTCAGAAAGTCGACCATTAAACAAAGTCAAATTGATGCCATGAACGGAAGATACTTTCGTGACATGTCTATTGTGAGGGTTGGAGGGGACAGCACCGCCCCTGCTCCTGAAGAAAATGAGGTTGTTGTCTACAGAAGCTTTATGAAGGCGGGTCTTCAGTTCCCATTGAGCAAATTTTTAGTTGAAGTTCTGAAGACATTTGAAATCTTCCTTCATCATGTCACTCCTGAAGCGATAATCAGAATGGGTATTTTTGTTGGGTCGTGAGAAGCCAAGGGCTGGAACCCAGTGCGAAATGCTTCTGCAATATGCACGAACTCCTGTACAAGACGAAGGCCACTAGTAAAGAGCAGCATCACAACAGCTTTGGTTGTTATGGCTTCATTCCTCGCTCCGAAGCAAGTTATCCCGTTCCGACATTTCAGAAAAGGTGGCCCGGGGCCTAGATGGAGGAATGGTTTCATGTCAAAAATGATCTGGTTGAAAGGGAAGACATAAAGGGGATTATCCAATGCCCCATCTGGTCTTGTTTTGGCCTTCGAAGGCCGACTACTACACTTGAAAATAATGCCGAAGCATGCCAAAAGGCACTCAACAATGTTTGTGCCTTTATTGGCACAAGAGACCTGGTTCAAGAGCACATAGCCTACAGGGTATGGCCACTTGTGGAAAATTGGGACATGCCGAAGGAGACTGCTGTTGGATCCATGAAGGTGGATTGGTTTACTTGAAATACACCTTTAGATACAAAGATTGGTTTGACGAACCAAATGACGACCGGTTGAAATGTATTGAGGCGACTAGTGATGAGCTACTCGGTGCATACTCAAGAGCCGAAGATGATGCCTTGACCTCAACCTTCGAAGGTCGAGGAAAGAAAAGGTTGAACTGATTTTTCAATGTGATTGGTTTTATATATCATGATTATTGCTATCCCTCATGAAAGCAGGGAAAAAAGAGGAAAACTGCCACTGCGGCCATCTCTGCTGTGCCGAAGGGCAAGAAAATCAAGGTTTTAACCGATCGGCCAAGATATATTGAAACGGTCGTAGTGCCAAAATTTGGCAAAGAAGCATCTTCCACTGCTGAGGAAAGACAAATCGATTTGCCGAAGGTGCCTACAGCTGAGCCAGTTAAAACGCCAAAAGATGCTGCCGAAGCTAAAGAAAAGGCGGTCAAAAAACCAGAGCTAGAAGAAACAATGGTGCTGCCAGAAATCTTGAGTCCACCGGAAGCAGAATTGCCGAAGGTGGCAAAGGCTCCCGCAACAACTCCCAAGAGAAGGAGAATTGCTAGCGTACTAGACGCTGTCATGGAGACGACAAGATCACTAACTCCTACCCCTGTGGAGAAAGCTGCCGAAGCTGTTACAGCTCGTGTTGAAACCGAAGCTGGGCCTTCAGCGCCCGCAGAGGCAAAGCCTGCCACAACTGAGCAGAGGGCCAGAGAAGAATTTCCAGATGCTAGCAAAGCTCTGGTGAAGATTGTGGCCGAAAAAGCCAAATCCCCTACTCCCGAAGCACCGTCCGTAGATCTTGACTATATTATTCGACATGCTTCGGGAAAAAGGTTATCCAAAGAAGAAATTTTAGAAGCCAAACACTATGCCCGGGATCTGAAATACCTGAAGGGGGCCTTAGTGTTCAACGGCACGGACGAAGATGACTTCTTATACTGTCTCCCGGACAACAAAGAGATATCCATCTGCCGGGAGATGGCCAAGAGTATGGGATTTCCAAAGCTCGAAGTTGGCCACTCCGCCATGTCGAAGAATGACCTTGCGGACAGCCTTGCATACAACAGTCTGAAAGTATAGAAATTGTGAACTTAAAGTCTATGAACATGGAAATAAAGTCTTTTATTCTCATGCTAATCCTTTATCCTTCTTTTTTGTAGGGCTTAATTCTTAGCAACGCCCTGAGGGTGCAATAGAATGCAGAGGATGAAAGTTGCACGATAGCTCTTGGCAACCTTCGATCAAAAGTCATTAAACTGAGAAACGAAGCCTTGGAGAAGGACAAAATTCTATTTTCATTGGTGGATAAAGTGAAATAAGATGAAGCAAATTTAACACTCAATCCGAAATTTATAAAGCCGAAATTGAAGACCTTCGGAAAAAACTTGTCAAAGCCAATGAGAACTTTGCAGTTGCCAAAGCTAGTCAAGAAATTAGTGAATGGTCGAAAATTAGGCTAGAGAAAAATGTTGAGGAGATTCGTGGATCCAGGGAAAAGTGCTTCGAGAAATCCTTGAATTGCGTGAAAAAATTGAAAACCAGCTTTACCAAAGTAGGCGCTTAATCTTCCGAAGAAAACTTCATTCGAGGCGACCCCGATGGCATTATTGATTGGATAAGTGTGGAAGGTGAAGCTTTTGAAGAAATCCTAAGCGATCGTGGGGATATCTGTGATTTACTAGTGCTCGAGGTATCGCAGCAATCCTGGAGAAGGCTGGTTGCGACTACGTTTAAGCTGCAGCCCAGGCTGAAGCCGCCTTCTCCACAGACGACACAAAAGACCCTTCGGCTGAAACTACATTGGTGGGTAGAAAATTTTATTCCGATGTCTGGGTGAACGGTGGCTGGGAATTGGCCAACGAAATTATAAAGAAGAATGAAAAAGAAACCCCTGAAGCCCGAGAAGAAGCTAGGCGAGCCGAAAAGCTGCTGAACGAGAAAGGCACATAGGTATTGTTTTTGAATTTTAGCTTCGGCATTTATTTTCTGGCTTCGAACTAACAGTTTGCCTACTACAGCTGAACTGTCACCGCTGCCCGAGCCATGCAACCCTCTAGCCGATCCGGTCATGAAAGAAGCACTAGATATAATGAGCGTTGCTAACTCCATCGTCGACGAAGTCGTCGACAAGCTGCTGAACGAAGCCGCGGAGAAAATACTTAAGCAAGATTGAACTTTATTGTAATAATATTGTGTTACATTTGGTGCATGGAACAATCAATGAGACATGTAAATTGTTATAATATATTTCTTTGTGATGCATGAAATTTACGCACATACCATTTTTGAGCCTTCGGTGAAAAAAACACCTTCCCTTCTTTTCGTGCTTCATAAAGAAAGAAAGCCCTTCTATGGTGTCCGATAAAATTGTTTTCTCGAAGTTTGCTTCGTGCCTCAGCATATTTTCATTCAACAAAGTATTGCCGAAGATTTGCTTCGTATCCAAACTTTTTGTCGTTGATGCGATATGATGTATGATGTAATGTTATGCAAAATGATGTGATGGTATGATGCAATATGATGGTGACGTCGAATACACACGCGCGCGCTGCTGCTGTGCACAGTGTTGTTGACTGTGCGAGCTTCAGATTCCTCTCGAAAATCACGCTGCTGTTGTGCGTGCAAGTGCCCTTCTAGCTACTGGCTTCGGGTCTGAGTGGGTGGTAATGGTGGCGGTAATGGGAGCTAGGCCCAGGAAGCTTGAGAGTGACTTGCCGAAGCTACAGAAGCCGAAGGTTGTTGATTGCCTACGTACTCTACTACATAGGGAGAGTAGCATGAAGCAGTATGTAAGACCTGCTTCGGCTGATTTTGCCGCGCCTCAGCTTCGGCAATCTCCTTTTGCTTCTGTATTGTGATATGGCATGTTCTTGTGGTGTGGCCCTTATCTTCACCACAGAATAAACAATATAGCCTTCTGGGATGATCTCCATATCTTCCTCCGAAGCCCCTGCCGCCTCTGCCCCTTGGGACTGGTGGCTTGAAAGACCTTTGTTGTTGCCCTGAAGATTGGGAGCTGTGTTGTGGCCTTTGAGGCTGGCTTCCTCTGTCATCACTTAGGCTGGAATTATGAATCGATCTAACATGCCTGGGGTGGATTCTTCCTCCGAAGCCCCTGGTCATCTCAGAAAACATGTAGGCTTCTTCCCTTCTCTGGTGGAAATCATTATCAATAGTGAGCCGTAGGTCCTGGCCGAAGCCCTTTGATCATGGCCTCAATGACAATTTCATTGGGCATTGTAGGCGCTTGTGCTCTCAGACGCAGGAACCTTCGGACATACGCCTGATGGTACTCCTCATGGTCTTATGTGCAGTGGAACAAAGCCTGAGCAGTGACTGGCTTCGTCTGAAATCCTTGGAAGCTAGTGATTAGCATATCTTTAAGCTTCTGCCATGATGTGATTGTCCCTGGCCGAAGAGAAGAGTACCAAGTTTGTGCGACACTTTTGACTGCCATGTCGAAGGATTTCGCCATGACTGCAGTGTTGCCCCCATAAGAAGATATGGTTGCCTCATAGCTCATTAGAAACTGCTTCGGGTCTGAGTGCCCATCATACATTTGGAGTTGAGGTGGCTTGTAAGACAGGGGCCATGGGGTAGCCTGCAATTCTGCTGCTAGAGGAGAAGCATCATCAAAAGCAAAATTGCCATGATGGAAATCATCATACCATTCACCATCATTGTATGGATTGTCCTGACGAAGGACTCTATGTTGAGGCCTTCGGTCTTGGTCATCTTGGGTGATATGACACATTTCCTCAGTGGCCTCATTAATCTTCTTCTGAAGATCGGTGAGACGAAGCATCTTTTCCTTTTTCCTCTGAACCTGTTGATGAATGGCTTCGAGGTCCCTGATTTTTTGGTCCAACTCCTCCTCCTGAGGTGTCGGACTGGTAGCCTTCCTTTTTTGGCTCCTGGCTTTGCGTAATATTTCCTGATAGACGTCCATTGGCTGTAGTGCAGCCCCTAGCCCTGAAGACTTCTTCAGCGGCATGACGAAGGTCACAGCTTGCCGAAGGTGGTCAAAATGAGTTCACCGAAGGTGGGCGCCAATGTTGGTCACTTGTTCTCAAATGCTATGAGTTAAGAACAAGACAACACAAATGTTAATGGTTAAAGACCTTCATCCTTCAAAACATTATCTCCCTTAGGATATAATGATCTTCAGACGAAGGTTATGAAGGACATACCTTCATCATATCCATATGTAAGAATAAAGGCAGAAACATAGGAAAACAAATAAAGAACATGAATAATCATATTGAATCATTAGATTATCTATTTCTTCATTATATAATCATGAATAAACATTAATAATGCTAAATTACAATTGTACCTTCGGCTTACAGAAGGTAAAAATCCAAGAGTGACGTGCAAGTGATTGTAGATCAGCGTGAACAGTACGGTGTTACTGTTCATCTATTTATAGGCACAAGACGCAGCCTGGGTAAAATTACATTTATGTCCCTGATATTTACTATTAGCTAAAAAGTAAGCTATTGAGGGCTAAGCTGTCTTTTCCCTTTTAAGTCGGTTTCATTCTCCATCGTTGTCTTTGCGCTACACCGAAGCTCCTTCGTCCACATCTTCGGAACTGGTTCATCCTTCTTCTAGGTTACGCCTTTCAAACCATGTACACCTTCATCCCAAAACTGAAGCTTCCTGTGACAGTATATTATACTGGAAATCATGTTAGTCATGTTTTTGAGGACCTTCGGAAGTCAAAGGCCCCCAACAGCCGCTTTGTGCGACGAGTTGCGCAAACTGAACATAGAAGTGGTTTTCCCAGGTACCTTGGATTATATCTCAGTTGAGCCAACCTTACAAGAGCAGATAATCATGGCACAACTTGGTGACAAGTGTGTTCAAGTCATTAAAGATATGCTCAATCAAAAGGTGGATAAGTATAAATGCTTTCGTCAGGACAGCAAGGGTATTTTATGGTTCGAAGACCAAATGGTTGTTCCCAAGAATCCAGAACTCAGGAAGAAAATTTTGGATGAAGCTCATCTGTCAAAATTTTCCATGCACCCCGAAAGTAACAAAATGTATCATGATCTCAGATCCTTGTATTGGTGGACCTGGATGAAGAGAGAAATTGCTAAGTACATATCCGAGTGCGACACTTGCTAAAGAATCAAAGCCAGTCATTTAAAGGTAGCAGGTACCTTACAACCTCTCCCCACACCAGCTTGGAAATGGAAAGACATTTGCATGGACTTTATTATGGGATTGCCCAACATCTCCCGACACCACGATTCTATTTGGGTCATTGTGGATAGGCTAACCAAGACAACTCATTTCTTGCCCGTGCATACCACCCACAAGACAAAAAAATATGCAGAAATCTATATTGACCAAATAGTGTGCTTGCATGGGATCCCAAATACTATCGTGTTAGATAGAGGAGCACCGTTTGTAGCACATTTCTGGGAGCAGCTACAAAAGTCACTTGGAACAATAGTGATTAGAAGCTCAGCATATCATCCTCAAACTTATGGTCAGACAGAAAGAGTAAATCAGATTCTAGAGGACATGTTGAGAGCATGTGTAATACATTATGGCAAAGATTGGGACAAATGTCTTTCTCTAGCGGAATTCTCTTACAATAACAGTTACCAATCTAGCCTGAAGATGGCACCTTTCGAGGCCTTGTATGGGAGAAGGTGTAGAACACCGCTAAATTGGTCACAAGCTGGAGAAAGGGAAATATTTGGACCTGACCTAGTACTGGAAGCCGAGGATAAAGTTAGATTTATTAAAAGGAACATGGAAGCTGCTCAGGCCAGGCAAAAGAGCTATCATGATAAAAGGAGGAAGCCTCTACAATTCGACGTGGGAGATCATGTGTATCTCAAGGTATCACCCACCAGAGGTGTTCAGAGATTTGGGATCAGGGGCAAATAAGCTACTCGCTATATTGGGCCCTATGAGATCACGGAGACTTGTGGACCCGTCGCATACAAATTGAAGCTACCACCTCATATGTCGGCAATTCATGATGTGTTCCATGTATCTCAGCTAAAGAAGTGTGTTCTCTTACCAACAGAAGTGCTGCCAAAACCTGAATTGGAGATAGGACCATACTTGTCATATCAAGAGCACCGCGTCAGAATATTGGATCGTAAGGAAAGGTCAACTCGAGCAAAGTCAATCAAAATGTATAAGATCCAGTGGAGCCACCATTCAGAAGAAGAAGCTACTTGGGAAATAGAGGAAATTTCTGTGCTCTCACTACCCCAATTTTCTGTCCAAGGAGATCGGTACGTAACTCGAATCCAAAGCCCCCCACCTGCCCTTTGAATCTAAGTATAAGAGAAATAGAGTTAACAAGAACTAAGCTGTGAGACTAAATATAGAAGGGCTTCCTTATGAAGTTGCGAAGAGGATGACATTCGAAGAGCAGTTTACTAGAGAACCTTGACAAAAGAAACCACACCGCGCAAGCATGCACCTTCTTAGCACCTCTCTAAAGGATCCCTACCCAAATCTCGGGGCGAGATTCCTTTAAGGGGGAGGGCTGTAACACCCCAGGTGTTACCCAAGGCCCTAGCTCAATTTATGCACCTATGGCTTATTATCACATGTGTGTAAATGGGGAGAAGGGATACCCTAGCTTTTCATGCATCTTCACCTTGGAAAAAGATGCTCAAACCCTAGACCCCCTCTTGTGCCATTAGACCCCCAATCTTTGGATTAGTGGGAAAGCTATGCAAATGACCATTTCATGACTTAAACCCTTTACCAAAGTTAAAGTACATTTATAAATCTACAAGAAATAGCAAGGGAATTATTCCAAAAAGGTTCCACAAAAACCCCAAATTCAGCCCCCAAGTGAAGAGCACTATAGAACCCACATTTTCTCTAAGTAAAAAAATCAGCCCACTTTTAAAGATCATAGATGTTCACTTAGTTGCTGGTGCCAAATCCTTAAGGTCCAAATAACAAAAAGGAGCCAAATTACCCAAGGCACACCCCTGAAAAGTTTGAACCCAAACCAGAACCGTTTGGCATGGTTTGACATCAGTTTTGTTGCGGGATGAACAGTGCCGACACCACTGACTAGGCGCCACCATATCTCCCAATCCTGACCCAATATTCTCTTAGAA
This sequence comes from Zea luxurians, assembly GCA_029449295.1. Classification (NCBI taxonomy): domain Eukaryota; kingdom Viridiplantae; phylum Streptophyta; class Magnoliopsida; order Poales; family Poaceae; genus Zea; species Zea luxurians. Next base: position 9,907,455 of record JAOPSE010000033.1, on the reverse strand, counting down.
CTCACATGAACTAGGTAGCCCTAGGAACAGAGAGGAGATCTCACAAAAGTCTTATGGCGAGATTTTCACGTTTGGCTGCTCAGCAAGGGCTAGAACTCGGGCAGAAAGAAATGGCCACGTGTTCGACACGTCCTGGCAATGCCAGAGCACGCCCCGACGCTTAACCGCGCGCGCGCCGCGCCAGACCCCGCGCCCACGCCCACGCCCATGCTTATAAAGCTAACCTCGGCCTTGACTGTACACCCCCGCTTGCTCTCAACCCCGCCCGAGCGCAAGTTCACCGGTGATCGCTCTGCGCACAGCGCGGCAGCGACCGCCCGAGCCCTAGCCACCGTGGACCGGCCACTGCAGCCCTCCTCCACCCCAACCAATCCCTCGGCTAGCCTCCTCGGAACTCCATGAAACTCCCTGAGCCCTTGAACCAAACTCCTCATCGTCGGAGGTGCCGGATTAACATCGCTGGACTTCGTCCGACCGCCGGCGCACGAAGACCAAGCAACACGGTGAGCCACTGGTCGATTCCTTGCGCATAGATCACCTTTGACCTCCAGTGAAGCTCCCCGTGCGGTTTGATTGAACTCTACCGCCATGAGTAGGCCGGAGCACGTGCCGCCGACGAGCCTGGCCGCCTGCGCACGCGGCCAACCCTACTTCGGCCATCACCATCGGCGATCCGCCCCTCGACGTGACTGCCAGAAGCCCCCGGACCTCACCCGACCCTCCACCGGACCTCTCCTACCACTGGTAAGCCGCACCACCACTTTTTCGCTCTGCGGCTAATGTTTCGGCGAGGAGGGATCACGGGTTAAGAGAGGGAAAAGCCAGGGGGGTATTCGCGAAGTCAGTGACTCAGTGAAACAGTTCCTCAGGGGCACAGTTTGAACGGTTTAGTTAAGGAAGAACCCAGGGACCCCGGTGCAAAGCTGTTTTTCTTAAACCTTTAAGATTTATTCTTTTTAAATAAGCATAGAACTTGAAAAATTCATAACTTGAGTTTTATCTAACCAAATTTGGTCAAACCAATTTTGTTAGGACCTACATATTATGAACTATTCAGCAAAAATAATAAACACCATGGTTCCTGCAATACTTTTTAGAGTTTTAATTTAAATAAGCATACTGCCCAAAACTAAATAAACAGAGGAAAAATAAAATACTTTAGGACTAAGGCTGAGAAAAATTGGAGATGTCCTTGACTAGTAACTACACTGTTTAAAAATGTTAAACTCCCCAGTAGACTAGGTTAAGAAGAGATTACCCATTAAAACTTGTATTGACCCAAACCTAAGAAAACGAAAAAGGGAATTTAAAATGAGAACCACAGGGAACCATATTTTTCCTAGCTTGCTTAGGTAAAGTAGTTCATATGAAAATTTTGTTGAACCCTCATTTAGTACAAAGAAAATGCACCACTTGTTATTTCATAAAAACAAGGAGAACTTAGAAAAATCCTATAAAAATAACCCTAAGGAGGAACCACCCCAACCCTAGGAATAACTACTATTATGCTAGTATAAATCTAGGAAAAATACAAGTTCTGTTGTTTGATATTTTTCAAATAACAAGTTAGTTATAAGTGCCTTTTAGGCATTAAACTTTAAAAAAATCACAACTAAATAACCATTAAGTCACCTTCTATGATTTTTGGCACAGAGGTATGTTATTACCCATAGATTCCAGCAAAAATAACTTTTAGTGCAATACCCCCACCCAAATGGGAGTTGTAGTACAAAGTAACCATCTACCCTCCCTTTTGTTATTTTTGCCTAGAAATTATCCTAATTATTCCTAACCTCAAATTTGTAGGATAGACTACAGTGACCAATATTAACCCACTGTAATTTTTACAACATTTTTGGAAATTTCTAAATCATTATGGTAGTTCAAGCTCACTTTAAAAGCATAAATAGAAAATAAAAAGGGGAATTGTGGACGGAATTAATATTACACAGCTAGATCTCCCTAAGTGCCCACTAAAGCTCTAAGGGGATGACTAAATTATTAATTCCACTCAAAACCTAAACTAGGAAAGTATAAAGCACTAAGAGCACCATACGATAAAGAAACCCTAGTTTAACCACAGCCTTAATATCGCTTCACCATACATCGTGTTGACTAGATTTGCATATCATTAACATACATGTATCTTATTCATTGCATTCGATAGATTATCACCTCGCATATGGAGAGTACATCCTCATTTCGGAGCAAGGAGTTGCTCAGGAGGGAGTCGAGGAGCCAGCACCAGAGCCTGCCACTGAGGATCTCCCTGCTCCCGCTTTTGAAGGCAATCCCCGGTTTTATGCATAACCGTTATATATGCTATTTTACTGCACTTAATGTTTGTAGGCTTATACTGTGCACTTAAGTGTAGGAGTTGTTTGAAACCCTAGTTGCATGAACTTAGGATCCCTTTTGAGATGGATAATAGTATGCTAGGTCGAGTAGCTGCTTTGCTAAGTAGAGATCTCGGTAGAAGTCGAGTGATTTTTCTAGCACTCGCGCGAGGTCAGGAATTGGTTGTATCCATTTTGATAACGGAATGATGATGGTCTATGGACACGGATCCATGGGGATGCATTGTCTACTAGACGAAATTGGAATAAGGATTAAGGTGTGGTACATGTGTCAAGCATTTGAACGTACTAAACACATGTCGAGAAATATGGTAAATCGGTAAGCCTAGTACCTGAGTGAACCTGCCCGCAGATTGCCCTCCTCACACGACCTGAGACGTGGTCTCCCATTCCGGTTATGGTGGGTACAAGTGCGATCACTGCACGACGGCAGTCGGGGTCAGTGAGGCATTGTACGCCAAGGCAGTGAGCCCCTTTCTGTTGACGGGGAATCGATGGGGACGGTAGATGTGTGTGGGGACAGAGTGCCTCGCCACGTCGTGTGTTTAGGTTTACCTTTCAAGGTTTAAAACTCGATTCAAATTGTCTGCTTCTCGTGGTTACTGAGACTACTTGATCCATTGTACTATGTTGAGTAATAAGTGGAAATGAGATGACGGGCACAAGATGTTGATTGATATAATGCTTGATACCATGTATGATTAGCTAGGTACTCATCTAGTTTAAAGTATTACTCTAGAACTCAAAAAGATAAAACTTGATTTTAGACTCAGCTAGAGCTTTTGGCAAACCCAACCCCTCAGCCAAACAGCTGCATGTCTAGAGGTAGAGGAGTAGACTCCTCACACCGGGTAAGTCCAGCTGAGCATTAGTATACTCAGCCTTGCTTGTGGCATAATTTTACTGGTTCTCTGGAGGCTATGGTTGCTGGAGTGACTTGGCCGTCCACCTTGCCACCAAGTTGGACAGTTGAGTGGGACCCTACCTCAGCAGGAGAGGAGCATGAGGCGTGATGGGCCAGGCTTCTCCATCCTCCCTTTATTTACCGTTAGTTAATTTCCGCTGCATTGAGAACAATGGTTACTACTTTTGCAAAACTTCGACGATGATGTAATAACATTAAGTACTTCTTTAACTTATGGTTTTATGCTTTATTGTATTTTCTCTGTGCCTCAGCTTCGAGTGAGTAAGTGGTACTTGATCCTGTTAGTGGCCTTATCGGACTAGATCCGAGGGACTGACGGTTTATTCCTACTTAAGTGTGGTCTAGCCTTTAAGGTGGGACATAGGCACTTAAGTCAGAATAATTCGGCGGTTCCGCCACATGAACGAACGAGATTAGAAGCGAGGTGTGCGGATTTGGTGAATCTAATAGCAACCATTGGCTAGGAATTGAATGCGTAGAAAACCGTCTCGCGCAATTTAAATCTGATCCATAGATCTTAGCTCTCGCAGTTAGGATCGTGTCGGGTACCATAATTAGGGGTACCCCCAACACTCCTAATCACGGCTGGTAAACACCCTCAGACCAACTGACGGGCGCGGTTCAAGTCAAGGCTTCGTCTACCTAAGGGACGTGACCTCACCTGAGCCCAGCCTCGGGCTGGAGCAGTAGTCCCAGACGAGTTCACGCCTCGCCCGAGGGCCGTCTTAGGCAGCAGGCACCCCCTCGGCTCTCCCGAAGCCCGGCTCGGGTAGGCTTCATTGTGAAGCAACCTTGGCCAGACCGCCTCACCAACCGACCGCTTCGCAGGCGCATTCAATACAGGGGATGCCTGGCGCCGTGTCCTGACACACGCGCCTCAGTCGGCCAGGCCGAAATGACCACAGTCACTTCGCCCCTCTTCTTTACTGACCGATATGACGGGAAAACAGCGCCGATCGCCCCGCTCCGACTGCCGTGCCAACCACTCAGGCGAAGACTAACAATAAGTCACGATCAACCACCGAGTTCGGCCTCGGGCGCAACAGGAAGCTCTGCCTCGCCCGATCTCAGGCTCCAGCCTCGGGAGGAGGTCTCCGCCTCGCCCGACCTCAGGCTCCAGCCTCGGGAGGAGGTCTCCGCCTCGCCCGACTCCCGGACTCGGCCTCGACCTCGGTCTCGGGAGGAATCGCGTCCTCGCCCGACCCCGGCCTCGCCCTCGGCCTCAAGAGAAGTCTCCGCCTCGCTCGACCTTGGGCTCAGACCGACCGCGGAAACAGGGGATACATCATTACCCTATCCCTAGCCTGCTCAGGCTACAAGGAACAAGACCGGCGTCCCATCTGGCTTACCCCGGCGACGGGTAATGATGGTGCCCCGCGTGCACCATGACGCCGGTGGCTCTCAGCCCCTTACGGCAGCAAGGAGACGTCAATAGGATCCTTGCCGCACTACCAGCTGTGCTCCTACAGGACTCAAGCACTCCTCCGACGGCCACGCTATCACGTGTACAGGGCTCAAGCCCTCCCCCGATAGCCACGTTGGCATGTACACAGGGCTTAGGCATTCCTCTGCCGGACACGTTAGCGCATAGCTGCACCCCCCATTGTACGACTGGACCCTCTCCTTGCGTCTATAAAAGGGAGGTCCAGGGCCATCCTGGAGGGGGGTTCGTGCGGGGGGAAGGAGCGAACGAAGAGGCTCCCTCTCTCTCTCTCTCCCTCTCGTGACGTGCTTGTAACCCCTACTACGAGCGGCACCCCTGGTGCAGGATAATAGAAGGCTTGCCACGCATCTTGTGTTCCATCCCGCGCCAACCCATCTGGGTAGGGACACGCAGCGACAATCTCACTCGTCGGTCCAGGGACCCCCCGGGTCCGAAACGCCGACAGTTGGCACGCCAGGTAGGGGCCTGCTACGTGTTAACGAACGCCTTCCCGTTGAGTTCCAGATGGGGAGTCTTCAGCAACCTCTTCAGCCCGGGACGGTGCTCCGCTTTGGGAGTCTCGAGTTCATGTCCCTCGACGGCAGCTACGACATGATACTCCTCCCCTCGCGGCACGACGAGAACGACGGTCTTCGACTCGCCTGGCGGCGGCGAGCTCAGCAACAGCATCTCCCCGCGGCAAAAGAGGAGCACTCCGGTCGTCCCCGCCACCCTCCTCGCCGGAGGAGGCAGAGACGGGGCAATCATGGCCACGCAGGAGGCGGCACCTTGTCGGCTTTCGCACCAGAGCGAGTCGACGACACCGGCACTTCCCCGGGGGACATGTCAGGCATTGTCCTCGCACCTGAGACGACGGCGGGTGTCACTTCCCCGCAACGTGTCAGCCCCAAGCGGACTGATGACGCCAGCACCCTTGCAAAGGATCTCCTGGGCGTTACCCTCGTACCTGAGATGACGGTGTGCTCCGCCCCCGATGCAACTTCACCACCGTCCATCGACCAAGAGGTACCGTCCGTTTTCCATATCGTACCCTTTCGATTCAGCTTCGATCCACCTAGCGACCCCGCTACGGTGAGCGCCTTCGTAAAGGCGTATCCAAACCTTCCAGGGTACCATATGTGGTCGACCTGGGACCGACTGACAACCGTCTCAACCTTCGGACCGGCGGGTTCTGAGGAAGAGGATGACCCCGATTCCGGTTGGGATTTCTCTGGCCTCAATGACCCCGGTGCCATGCGGGACTTCATGTTCACATGTGACCACTGCCTCTTCGGTTGTTCTGACGATGGCCATGACCTTGACAACGAGGGTTACAGCCCAAGTCGCGAATGTTTCCACGTCGATCAGGGAGATCACAACGAAGGCAACCACCTCGGCATGCCGTTGGTTGATGATCCCCCTGGGCCTGCATCTCGCGTTGACATCCCGCGACATACAGCTCGAGCAAATCCACGAGATGCAGGCCCGGGTCGACGGGGAAGCAGGCCGGCTTGTGCAGCTCCGACAGAACATCGAACAGGAGTGGGCAGGCCGAACACTCACCGGAGAAGCCTGTCATCAGGCCCAAGACATCCGGCGCCACATCGACGACAATGCCTGGGCAGCGCTGCCCTCGGCTGTCAGCGGGTCCGGCCAGGACCTAGCTGTAGCGATGATGCTACTACGAGCCATGCCGGAGCCATCCACCACCGAGGGACGGCGTATCCAGGGCGAACTCAAGAATCTCCTGGAAGGCGCCACGGTTTGACGAGCCGAGAGCTCTGCCTCCCGGAGGCGAGCTGACCCCTCGGAGCATCACGCGGTGTCCTCCCGGCGCATGCGGGAGGCCTCGGTCCATCCCGAGCGCACGCGGGATGAGGCGCCTGCCGCTCGGGATCGCCTTGGCAACGAGCACCACCATCTCGACCGTCGAACCCGCCTCGACGAGAAGGTGCGCCGAGGCTACCATCCCAGGCGTGGGGGACGCTGCGACAGCGAGGAGGATCGTAGTCCTTCGCCCGAACCGCCTGGTCCGCGAGTCTTCAGCCGGGCCATACGACGAGCGCCGTTCCCTGCCCGTTTCCGAGCCCCGACTACCATCACCAAGTACTCGGGGGAGATGAGGCCGAAGCTGTGGCTCGCGGACTACCGACTGGCATGCCAGTTGGGAGGGGCGGATGATGACAACCTCATCATCCGTAATCTACCCCTTTTCCTCTCCAACGCCACCTGAGCCTGACTGGAGCATCTACCTCCTACGCAGATCTTCGACTGGGACGATCTGGTCTAGGCTTTCGCGGGACACTTCCAAGGCACGTATGTGCGCCCTGGGAACTCGTGGGATCTCCGAAGCTGCCGCCAGCAGCCAGGGGAGTCCCTCTAAGAGTACATCTGGCGGTTTTCGAAGTAGTGCATCGAGCTGCCCAACGTTACCGACTCGGATGTCATCGGGGCTTTCCTTACCGGCACCACTTGCCGAGACCTGGTGAGCAAACTAGGGCGCAAGACTCCCACCCGTGCGAGCGAACTGATGGACGTCGCCACCAAGTTCGCCTCGGGTCAAGAGGCGGTCGAAGCCATCTTTCGAAAAGACAAGTAGCCTCAGGGAGAGCCGAAGAAAGACGCCCCCGAGGCGTCCGCCCAACGGGGCACGAAGAAGAAGGCCAAGGACAAGTCGCAAGTGAAGTGCAACGTCGCTGACGCGAATCTCGTCGCTGCGGCCGAGCACACGAACCCTCGGAAACCTCCTGGAGGGGCCGACGCGTTCGACAAGATGCTCAAGGAGCCGTGCCCCTATCACCAGGGGCCCGTCAAGCACACCCTCGAAGAATGTGTCATGCTCTAGCGCTACTTCCATAAGGCCGGGCCTCTAGTGGAAGATGGCAAGGGCCATGACAACAACAAGAAGGAGGGCGGCAAGGAAGAAGAGTTCCTGGAGGTCCACAACTGCTTCATGATCTACGGCTGGCAGGCGGCGAACGCCTCGGCTCGGCACTGCAAACAGGAGCGCCGGGAGGTCTGCTTGGTGAAGGTGGCAGTGCCAGTCTATCTAGACTGGTCCGACAAGCCTATCACCTTCGACCGAGGCGACCACCCCGACTTCGTGCCAAGCCCAGGAAGGTACCCGCTCGTCGTTGATCCGATCATCGGCAACGTTAGGCTCTCCAAAGTCCTCATGGACAGAGGCAGCAGCCTTAACATCATCTACACCGAGACCCTGGAACTCTTGGGGGTTGATAGGTCCGAGGTCCGGGCCGGTGCGGCACCCTTCCACGGGATCGCGCCCGTGAAGCGAATCCTGCCCCTCGGACGGATCGACTTACCCGTCTGCTTCGGGACTCCCTCCAACTTCCGAAAGGAAGCTCTCACCTTCGAGGTTGTCGGGTTCCGAGGAACCTACCATGCGATGTTGGGAAGACCATGCTACGCCAAGTTCATGGCCATCCCCATCTACACCTACCTCAAGCTCAAGATGTCGGGCCCGAACGGGATCATCACCGTCGGATCCACGTACCGCCACGTGTACGAATGCGACATGGAGTGCGTGGAGTACGCTGAGGCCCTCGCCGAGTCTGAGGCCCTCATCGCCGACCTAGAACGCCTCTGCAAGGAGGCACCCGACGCGAAGCGGCACGCCGGCAACTTCGAACCAGTCGAGGCAGTCAAATCCGTCTCTCTCAACCCCAGCAACAACGCCAGCAAGAAAGTTCGGATCGGCTCCAAGCTCGACCCCAAATAGGAAGCAGTGCTCGTCGACTTTCTCCGCGCAAACGCCGAAGTCTTTGCTTGGAGTCCCTTGGACATGCCCAGCATACCGAGGGATGTTGCCAAGCACTCACTGAACATCAGAGCTGGAGCTCGACCCGTGAAGCAAAACCTACGCCGTTTTGACGAAGAAAAGCGCAGGGCCATAGGCGAGGAGATCCACAAGCTACTCGCGGCAGGGTTCATCAAAAAGGTATTTCACCCCGAATGGTTAGCTAACCCTGTTCTTGTAAGGAAAAAGGATGGGAAATGGAGGATGTGTGTAGACTACACTGGTCTAAACAAAGCATGTCTGAAAGTTCCCTACCCTCTACCTCGCATCGATCAAATTGTGGACTCCACTGCTGGGTGCGAAACCCTGTCATTCCTTGATGCCTACTCAGGCTATCACCAAATCAAGATGAAAGAGTCTGACCAACTCAAGACTTCTTTTATCACACCTTTTGGCATGTACTATTACACTACAATGCCATTTGGTTTGAGGAATGCAGGCACCACCTAACAGAGGTGCATGAACCACGTGTTTGGAGAACACATCGGTAGAACGGTCGAGGCTTACGTCGATGACATCGTTGTCAAGACGAAGAAAGCCTCTGACCTCCTCTCTGACCTTGAAACGACATTCAAGTGTCTGAGAGAGAAAGGCATGAAACTCAATCCCGAGAAGTGTGTCTTAGGAGTCCCCCGAGGCATGCTCCTGGGATTCATCGTCTCCGAGCGGGGCATCAAGGCCAATCCGGAGAAAATCGCGGCCATCACCAACATGGGACCGATCAAAGATTTGAAAGAAGTACAGAGGGTCATGGGATGCCTTGCGGCTCTGAGCTGCTTCATCTCATGCCTTGGCGAGAAAGGCTTGCCTCTGTACCGCCTCTTAAGGAAGGCCGAGCGCTTCACTTGGACCCCCGAGGCCGAGGAAGCCCTCGGAAACCTTAAGGCGCTCCTTACAAATACACCCATCCTGGTGCACCCCGCTGCAGGAGAAGCCCTCTTGATCTACGTAGCCGCGCCACTCAAGTGGTCAGCGCCGCGATTGTAGTCAAGAGACGGGAAGAAAAGCATGCACTGCTCGTACAGAGGCCAGTCTACTTCATCAGCGAAGTGCTTTCCGAGACCAAAGTCCGCTACCCACAGATCCAGAAGCTGCTCTACGCAGTGATTCTAACACGGCGAAAGTTGCGACACTACTTCGAGTCTCATTCGTTGACTGTGGTGTCATCCTTCCCCCTAGGGGAGATCATCCAGTGCCGTGAGGCCTCGAGTAGGATAGCAAAGTGGGCAGTGGAACTCATGGGCGAAATGCTATCATTCGCTCCTCGGAAGGCCATAAAATCCCAGGTCTTGGCAGACTTCCTGGCTGAGTGGACTGACACCCAGTTACTGACAACTCCAATCCAACCCGAGCTCTGGACCATGTACTTCGATGGGTCACTCATGAAAATAGGAGCAGGTGCTGGCTTGCTCTTCGTTTCACCCCTCGGAAAGCATCTTCGCTATGTCATTCGCCTCCATTTTCCTGCGTCAAACAACGTGGCCGAGTACGAGGCTCTGGTTAACGGGCTGCGCATCGCCATCGAGCTAGGTGTCCGGTGCCTCGACGCTCGTGGCGACTCGCAGCTTGTCATCGACAAAGTCATGAAGAACTCCCACTGTCGCGACCGGAGGATGGAAGCCTACTGCGACGAAGTCCAGCGCCTAGAAGACAAGTTCTACGGGCTGGAGCTCAACCACATCACCCGACGGTACAACGAGACTGCGGACGAGCTGGCGAAGATAGCCTCGGGGCGGACAACGATTCCCCCGAACGTCTTCTCTAGAGACCTACATCAACCATCCGTCAAGATCGACGACACGCCCGAGCCCGAGGAGGCCTCGACCGAACCCGAGGTACCCTCGGCCATCAAGGAAGAGGCCTTGCCCATCAAGGAGGAACAGGATGGGGTCACACTAGATCCAAAATGGCAGACCCCGTACCTGGAATATCTCCTCCAAGGAGAGCTTCCCCTCGACAAGGCCAAAGCTCGGTGGCTGGCTCGGCGCGCCAAGTCATTCATCTTGCTGGGTGATGAAAAGGAGCTCTATCACCGTAGCCCCTCGGGCATCCTCCAACGATGCATATCCATCGCCCAAGGACAAGAGCTGTTGCGAGAAATACACTCGGGGGCTTGCGGCCACCATGCAGCACCTCGAGCCCTCGTGGGAAATGCCTTCCGACAAGGTTTCTACTAGCCAACCGCGGTGGCCGACGCCACTAGGATTGTACGCTCCTGCTGGGGGTGTCAATTCTACGCAAAGCAAACACGCCTGCCCGCTCAGGCCCTGCAGACGATACCCATCACCTGGCCGTTTGCTATGTGGGGTCTAGACCTTGTCGGTCCCTTGCAGAAGGCACCCGAGGGCTTCTCGCACCTGCTGGTCGCCATCAACAAATTCTCCAAGTGGATCGAGGTCCGACCCTTAACCAGCATCAGGTCCGAGCAGGCGGTGGCGTTCTTCACCAACATCATCCATCGGTTCGGGGTCCCAAACTCCATCATCACCGACAATGGCATGCAGTTCACCGGAAAAAAGTTCCTAGACTTCTGTGACAACCACCACATCCGTCTGGACTGGGCCGCTGTAGCTCACCCCATGACGAATGGGCAGGTGGAGCATGCCAACGGTATGATTTTGTAGGGACTCAAACCGAGGATCTATAACGACCTCAACAAGTTCGGCAAGCGGTGGAGGAAAGAGCTACCCTCGGTAGTCTGGAGTCTGAGGACGACGCCGAGCCGGGCCAAGGGTTTCTCGCCGTTTTTTTCTAGTCTATGGGGCCGAGGCCATCCTCCCCACGGACTAAGAATACGGCTCCCAGAGGACCAGGGCGTACGACGACTGAAGCAACCAGACCAGCCGAGAGGACTCGGTGACCAGCTCGAGGAGGCTCGGGACGTTGCCTTACTACATTTGGCACGGTACCAGCAGTCGCTGCGACGCTACCACGCCAGAAGCGTTCGGCCTCGAGGCTTCCAAGTGGGAGACTTGGTGCTTCGTCTGCGACAGGACGCCCGAGGGCGCCACAAGCTCACTCCTCCCTGGGAAGGGCCCTTCATCATCACCAAGATTTTGAAGCCCAGAACATACAAGCTGGCCAACGACCAAGGCAAGGTCTACAGCAACACTTGGAACATCCAACAGCTACGTCGCTTCTACCCTTAAGATGTTTTAAATCGTTCATGTACCCCGCTTTCTTTACATACACAAAGTCTAACCGTCAAGGAAGGGTCGGCCTTGCCTCAGCAAAGCCCGACCCTCCCTCGGGGGCTAGAAGGGGGGAACCCCCTCTGCGTCAAAATTTTCCTTAGAAAAATTTTCTACCAAAACGACCTTTGTGCTTTCGACTTCCGTGTCGATAGTGGGATCCTGAGAACGACGAGAGTACACGTAAGCGGCAAGGTCGACCGAGCCGAGGCACTCCTACGCCTCCAGGATACGTATACCTCACTCATCACCTTCCGCGAGAAGTAACTCACGCTCGGATAAGCGATCCTGCTACCGAACAAGTCCAAACACTCGGGTAGAAAATGACTTTCGTGCCTTCTTGACTGTATCAATAACGGAATCCGAAGACCAAATGAGAGTGCACGTAAGCGGCAAAGCCGACCAAGCCGAGGAACTCCTACGCCTCTGGGATACGGATACCTCACTCATCACCTTCCGCGAAAAGTAACTCTCGCTTGGATAAACGATTCTGCTACTGACAGACAAGTCGTGATGCTCGAAATGAGAGGAATGAAGACGCAGCTTTTTAACACGACGATGAAGTGTTTAGGCCTCGGCGGCCGCGAAAAAACATGCGCATGCTATAGACAAACTATTCCTGCAGGTTCAGGCATCAGCAGAGGGAGCAGCAGCACCCTCGGCATTGTTTCCACCCTCGGCGGAACCTGGCCCGGCCTCGGACGGTGACCCGGGCGAAAGGACCTCCACCAATGAGAGGACACCAGCACCGCGCCAGCGGATGTCTTGGCCAAGCTCCAACTGCTACTGCCACATCTTCCTCGGCCTGGGAAGCCGCCAGCTCCCGGGCCGACGAAGTCTCTTTTCGAGCCGACTCTGCCTCTGTCCATGCCAATATTGCTGCCTCCGGCTTCGGCTCATCGCAGAGCAGCTGAGGTTTCTAAAAACTGAGCAAGAGAGGCCTAGAGTGGCAAGGCCGACCGAGCCGAGGGACTCTTACACCTCCGGGATAAGGATACCTCACTTGTCACCTTCCGTGAAAGGCAACTCACGCTTGGTTAAGTGGTTCGGCTAGCCAACAGGCAAGTCCCAGTGCTCGGAATGAGGAAGAAACACAGCTTCATACTCGAATACCCAAATGTTCAGGTCTCGACAGCCACAAAGAACAAACACATATACTTGGGGTAACTACGCTACATAGACTTAGACGTCGGCAGAACCCTCGGCGGTTCTCCCGACCTACGACAAATGTTTAAGTACTTGAAGCAGTTACATTTTGCTCCGGCAAAAACCCAGTATATCCCCTTACAAATGGGACTCCTGTTCCATTCCCACGGGTACGAACAACCTCCACACCAGAGGGCCTACGGGACAACAAACTTCAGGTGGCTCGCCGGTGACCACTACGCCAGCAGCGACAACGACCACCGCTTTGGGCGGCTAAACAGCAGCAGCGAGGACCTCAGGGCAGACGCTGCTGTGATGAGGCCCTCGCCCATGTCTCCACTCGAGGGGCGAGGACAAGCCATCAAAGCCAAAGAGCCGGGGGTCCGGCCGCAGATGGCACCGATGGTCTCGTCGGCGGAGAAACCTTCTCTGGCTGCCACCACCTCGGCACCGACGACAGCGGCCACCTGCGCGCCAGCGCCACACCAATGAATGGCGGACGCCCCATCCTGCATTGGCAGATCCCCACTCAAGTCCTCGCGGACGGGCAGGCCCCAACCTCCACGCGGAGGCATTGTGCCAGAGTGAGGACAAGACAATCCAAGAACATGAACGCCGCCCATGCGGCGTATGGCGTCTTGGACGATCCACCGGTGCGCACGGCGCAATAGTCGCTCGCGCGATGGACAGACGCCCACCCCCAGATCAAGCGGCAGGAGGCAGTGTCAGAGGCCGCGACAGAGCCAGCTGAGCCAGCAAGCCAGGCACGCTAGAGCTGACGATGCTTGCGGCCGACCGGTCCTGTGTTGCCGAAGTTCGCCCCCTTCGCAAGGCCGGTGAGCGCCTTCTCCCCTGAATGCTGAAGGAAGAGACGGCCTGCCGGCCCATGCGGGAGGTAGAACCCCGGCTCAGCTCACCCTCCGCCTCAGCAAGGATGACGAAGATCCTTGAAGCTGAGGGCAGGGCGGAGGCCGCAGCCCGGCTTGCTTCTCCCCACTAAACTGACCATTGGTGAGGGAATGCAGCCGGGCTGCACGACGAAAATCCTTGAAGCCGAGCGATGGCTGAAGAGCGCCGATCTCCACGAGGCTGTGCTCCTCCAACGACAGCAAGAGCAAGGTGACGCTGGTGCACCCCATCCGGGGGCTCGAAAGGTGGAAGGGCGCGATGCATGAGGGGAGAACAAAGGCATGGCCACTGCCCGGGGGATCGATCCCATTTTATAGGCAGACCTCCTCACTTGCACCCCTTAGCGTCACGGGCAAAGTCTCCACTGACATACTCCAGGGTTCTCCCCCTACGACATGGGGGCTGGGTCCCACACATCATACGAGCTGATCCGAAGCGCGAAGAAGGCGAACCGCCGCACGCGAGGCATGCAACCGCCCCGTGGTTACAAGCGCTCTCCCATCTTCGCAGAAACCGGTGGTCGAGAGGGTGGACTGCCACGCGACAGGCATCCAACCGCACCTCAACTGTGCGCCCTTGCCACCAAGTTGGACTGTCGAGTGGGACCCTACCTCAGCAGGAGAGGAGCATGAGGAGTGATGGGCCAGGCTTCTCCATCCTCCCTTTATTTACCGTTAGTTAATTTTCCGCTGCATTGAGAACAATGGTTACTACTTTTACAAAACTGCGATGATGATGTAATAACATTAAGTACTTCTTTAACTTATGGTTTTATGCTTTATTGTATTTTCTCTATGCCTCAGCTTTGAGTGAGTAAGTGGTACTTGATCCTGTTAGTGGCCTTATCGGACTAGATCCGAGGGACTGATGGTTTATTCCTACTTAAGTGTGGTCTAGCCTTTAAGGTGGGACTTAGGCACTTAAGTCGGAATAATTTAGGCGGTTCCGCCACATGAACGAACGAGATTAGAAACGAGGTGTACAAATTCGGTGAATCTAATAGCAACCATTGGCTAGGAATTGAACGCGTAGAAAACCGTCTCGCGCAATTTAAATCCGATCCGTAGATCTTGGCTCTCGCAATTAGGATCGTGTCGAGTACCATAATTAGGGGTACCCCAACACTACTAATCACGGCTGGTAAACACCCTCAGACCAACTGACGGGCGCGGTTCAAGTCAAGGCTTCGTCTACCCAAGGGACGCGACCTCACCCGAGCCCAGCGTTGGGCTAGAGCAGTAGTCCCAGACGAGTTCACGCCTCGCCCGAGGGCCGTCTCAGGCAGCGGGCACCCCCTCGGCACTCCCAAAGCCTGGTTCGGGCAGGCTTTGTTGTGAAGCAACCTTGGCCAGACCGCCTCACCAACTGACCGCTTCGCAGGCTCATTCAATGCAGGGGATGCCTGACGCCGTATCCTGACACACGCGCCTCAGTCGGCCAGGCCGAAGTGACCGCAGTCACTTCGCCCCTCTTCTTTACTGACCGATATGACGGGAAAACAGCACCGCTCGCCCTGCTCCGACTGTTGTGCCAACCACCCAGGCGAAGACTGACAACAAGTCACGATCAACCACTGAGTTCGGCCTCGGGCGCAACAGGAAGCTCCGCCTCGCCCGACCTCAGGCTCCGGCCTCGGGAGGAGGTCTCCGCCTCACCCGACCTCAGGCTCTGGCCTCGGGAGGAGGTCTCCGCCTCGCCCGACCCCCGTACTCGGCCTCGACCTCAGTCTCGGGTGGAATCGCGTCCTCTCCCGACCCCGGCCTCGGCCTCAAGAGAAGTCTCCGCCTCGCCCGACCTTGGGCTCGGACCGACCGCGCCAACAAGGGATACATCATTACCCTATCCCTAGCCTGCTTAGGCTACAAGGAACAAGACCAGCATCCCATCTGGCTTACCCCGGCGACGGGTAATGATGGTGCCCCGCGTGCACCATGACGTCGGTGGCTCTCAGCCCCTTACGGCAGCAAGGAGACGTCAGTAGGATCCTTGCCGCACTGCCAGCTGTGCTCCTACAGGACTCAAGCGCTCCTCCGACGGCCACGCTATCACCTGTACAGGGCTCAAGCTCTCCCCTGACAGCCATGTTGGCATGTACATAGGGCTTAGGCATTCCTCTGCCGGACACGTTAGCGCATAGCTGCACCCCCCATTGTACGACTGGACCCTCTCCTTGCGTCTATAAAAGGTTGGTCCAGGGCAATCCTGGAGGGGGTTCGCGCGGGGGGAAGGAGCGAACGAACAGGCTCCCTCTCTCTCTCTCCCTCTCGCGACGTGCTTGTAACCCCTACTACGAGTGGCACCCCTAGTGCAGGATAATACAAGGCTTGCCCCGCATCTTGTGTTCCATCCCGCGCCAACCCATCTGGGCAGGGACACGCAGCGACAATCTCACTCGTCGGTCCAGGGACCCCCTGGGTCCAAAACACCGACAGATCGTGCCCTTGTGTATCTGATCGCGGATCGGTTTTCGGCTGTTAGATCGAGATCCAAGGCTCTGTAGTGCATACCAATTCGGGGTCTGTTTCTGTTCATGGATATCAAATCCAACGGCCTCATCGAGCCCATGTTTATGCTGTCACAGAACTTTGCAGTTGGGTCCCTGGAATTTTTCTTTGCTAGCCCGTCGTCCCTCGCCGGGGTAGATCTTTGCACATGAGTCCCTGTGACTTTGCTGATGCACCCCCAAGAACTAATCCTTAATATAAAAATAATACTAAATGATCTACAATCCCATTTTATCTATAACTTTCACATTTTAACTCTGATTTGATCCATTCGAATTGCGTTAGCTTCATAAAAATATTTTCTACGCAGTAGCAACATCATGTCTACCATATTCCATGTATTTATAATTAGATAAGTGTTCAATCTATGTTCAGTAGATTAGCTCTACTAATCTAGGTTAATCTCTCGATAATTATAATCTGATTAAAATGAAATCCCTAATCAAGTTATAGTTTACATTAAAACTGAGTTAGATATTAATATATATTTGCTCATATGTTGTATAATAACCAATTTATGATATAGGTTAATACTCAATCACATAAACCATAACCTTATAATCGTAACTCCGATTTTAGTCGTTCTCGAACCCACGATCTCGTAGCATCGAGTAGAATATTATTATGCAGTTTGTGCTTGTGGGGGACAGATATCCCCTAGGTCCACTAGAAAGCGAAAACCCTTGCGTGGGGCCACAAACCAGTCACCCCGCAAGGTCGTCTCATCGTGGGATGGGCAAAGACTACAGTTGAAATGGGCCGACTCAAGAAGGTGATGGGCTCGCGCCCAGATCGTCCGCGAATTAGGCGTAATCTCGAGGGAGCCATTTGTCTTTCCCATGCCCGACGCCCTCAAACGCCGGAGATAGATCGGAATGAAGCCACCGGGTTTTCCTTAAGATAAGCAAAGTTTGTTCGCTATTAGCTAGGAGATAAGCTGGAAGAGTGTGATCACCGTGTGCATAGGGAGTGCCCCACGGTCGTGTATATAAGTCCTAGGGGGGACCCCATCATTTTCATCTCATTAGCACCTCTCCACTAAGGAAACACCACTTGTAAACACACCACTCATACAAAAGCCGCCCAGGAAATAGGGTATTACGCCTCTCAAAGCGGCCCAAACCTGTAGAAAATTGCCCGACTCTCTTTCTCGTGCTTCTGGCACAAACCATCGAGCTACAATCAGCAACATCGTCCTACCCAAAAGCACCACGAGGGTACCCCCTGGTGTGCAGTCGGACACTAGACACTAACAGCTAGGGGGTGTGTTGTTGATCAAAGTTAGCTCCATGACCATCTTCTTCAAGAATAAAATCACTCTCAGCCCAGGAGCTATGTTCTGCTTCGAAATCATCTCATGCATAGCAGATGTAGAGGGGACTCTGCACCACGTAGCGGACCCACCCAAGAGGAGCCGAAGCAAGTCTGCGGGCTGTGCCCCCGCTCACAGCTCAAAAGAAGATGGTGCCTCGCATGCCAGGACTCAGGAGCCCTCGGAAGAAGGAAGACCAATCAGTCGGGGTTTCACTAACCCGAAGAACTCCGTTGTACACCTCACCCACTAAGGAGTGGACACGGATCACTTGGAAGAAGGAAGTAAACATCCCGTACCATGGAAGGAGAACACACCGAGCCATCCTCCCAATACCTTCGCCCTCAAAGGAGGATGGGAAGAAGAACACCGACATACCTGCTCCTTACTACCCTGACGTCCTCTTCATCCAGGGGAGATTGGAGTTAGTGCCCATCTCCGACGATGAGCCTACCATGCAGCGGAAGGAACTTCCCTAGCATGACGCCCGGCGACGAAGAAACAGACGCTGAAATGTGCGGCGACATCATGAAGCTAGAGAACGGGATCCTGCACAACCCGTGTCCTTGGACGAAGCCTCGGAAGTGTGGGAAACTCCCAATGAGCGAGTACACCGAGAAAGACGCAACTCCCACCGCCGCGATCGCTAACAGGCTCAGGAGCGAGAGCGAGAACTAGCTGAACAAGATGCTAGACTCCGACGAGAGAACCCTCTTCTCGCTCGAAAAATGTACCTCGACTTCGCTTGAGCGTTGAACACGCCGAGTGAAGTTGGAGGAGTGCTGGTGCAGATAGCCGACGGCCTTCTGCGAACTCCAGACATGAAGAGCTACCGACGGCTGCTTGCACAGGCGGCCAGTCATCTTCTACCCCTCGTGCATCTCGCGAACAACCTACGTCACGCCATCAATAGTCGACGAGACACACGAAGCACCATAAGTGCTTCATGCGACCGACGACATGAAAATGAGATAAGGCGCCAGGAGGAGTACGATCGAGATCATGGTGTACCAGCATGAAGCCATGCAACACGAATCAAGTCGGTGGTAGCCTCGACCAACAGTCCATTCCGGGGACAGTCGAGGCGACCTAGTACCAACTCCCCTCCCCAGAATCGACGACGCGAATATCGGTAGGAGGATACGTGTGGAGTCTCCACGCTTACTCCTCGTCTCGGGGCCATTCAATGGCCTACTAACTTCAAGGTCTCCAACATCGACAAATATGAGCCTAAGCAGGACCCGATGGGTTGGTTGGCTATTTATACGACCGCCGCCCGGGCTGCTGGGCAAAGGAGGACGTCATGATGGTGTACTTGCCCATTGTCCGGGGGCAGGACGCGCTGTAGTGGCTCCGACACCTACCTTGACACTACATCGACGACTAGAGTGACTTCAGTCGCCGGTTTATCGTGAACTTCCAGTCTCTTTCCGATAAACCGGCACAGCCATGGGACCTCAAATCCATTAGGTGCCAGAATGATGAGACTCTCCGATCGTTCCTCAAAAGGTTTCAAACAATGAGGAACCGCATCCCTGAAGTCACTAAAGCGGCTGTGATTGAAGACTTCTATCGGGGATCCAACGACTCGGCCTTGTCCGGGCCATACTTCAAAAGGCACCGGCCACCTCCAAACAATTGTTCAGGGAAGCAGACATCTACAACACCACGGATGAGCAGGCCTAGGACCTCATTGGAGGCACAAAATCCGCACCGCCAGTGCCACGGCGGGACCAGAACCATCAACAGGACAAATGCTGGGAAAAGGGGCCCCACGAGGAGGTGCACACCACTGGGCCACCTGATGCTCGAGCCCGCAGCGCACCCAGAATCCGTATCACAAGGACATGCGCCACATGCTACGGAACTACATAGATTTCAAACACTCCGTTGGGCATGGTCGACCGTTCCAGCCACTACCACCTCCCCCACCCCGAGGAGAGCCTGGCGAGCCTAGGCAGCCTTAGCAGCAGGAAGAAGGGAGGGGTGGAGCATCCCCGCGTGTTGATAGAGAGGTCAACGTCATATTCGGAGGCCATGGGGCACAAGAAAGCAGAAGGCAACAAAAGCTCAATGATCAGCAGGTCTTAGTGGCCACGACCAGTGCTTCGGCCCCTTACCGATGGTCGGAACACGTGATAACTTTTAGCCGAACTGATCAATGGCTTAACTTTGATCACCCAGCAAGTATCCGCTACTCGTTGATCCTATGATCCGAGAAAGCCGGGTAAAGAAAGTGTTGGTGGACGGGGGAAGAAGCATCAACATCACCTTCCCCTGGACACTCCAGGCCCTGTGGGTCGCCATCAAGGACCTCACTGAGTCGGATACTCCTTTCTTCGGCATCGTGCCGACCGAAGGGGAGTACCCGCTTGGACACATCTACCTATCCATCACCTTCGGAACCCTAGATAACTAAAGAACTAAGTTCTTGAGGTTTGAGGTGGCGCGCTTCGACTGCGGGTATAACGCCATCATCGGAAGACTAGGACTAGCGAAATACATGGCTATTCCACACTACACGTATGTATCACCCCTGGTGTTACTGTCACTAAAACTTGAGCAACACACCATGAGCATTGGCATATCATGTGTTTGTTACACCTAGAGTGCATTCACTAGGTAAAAATTTCAAATAAGTTGTACTGAGGTGACTTGAGGTGTGATTAACCCTTGGGTAGAGTGTTTAACCCTAGATCATGGCTTATGGACATAAGTAAAGGCCAAATAAGTTAAAACCTCAAAAGATATGAGAAATGATCCTAATATATCATCTTTGAAGGACTTGGGTGGCATCAAAATCCTAAAGTGCTAAAAACCCTAAAAACAAACCCTAGAAGCCCTAATTGAAACCCTAGGGGGCTAAGTGTAAATTTGGTGCACTTTTGGATTAAAGTGCAAATAGCAAAGTAAAAGAGCACCTCAAACCAAATATCTTTCATATTGGAGAATTTGCAAGTCAAATGGTGAAATTTGGACTTATTTGCAAAAAGTACTCCATAAGCATCCTAGGGTTAAGTCTGAATTCAGTTGAAATGGGTCAACTTTGGAGCTTTATATCTCCCAATTCATAAGGAATTTGCCCTAGGTCAACACATCAAGATTATAGAGCTACTATAGGAGCATAACTTTGCTTAAGTGATTAAACCTTGGTGTCATACAAAATTTGGAGATAATCAGATCCAAAGTCAGGCTGACAGTCAGTCATTAAACTGAATAATGGTTAACGGTGAAGTTAGGCAAACTTTGAGATTGGATTCGACCATGATCCAGTGATTGTTTTACTATGGTTGCTATAGTAATATTGTAGCTAGATCATAGGGCAACAACTTTGTTACGGGCAGATTAACATGTTGTCATGTAAAAATCTGAGATTTGGGCCCTGCAAATTGGTCTGTCAGGCGCTCTGAATGAGGATTCCATTGTAAAGTAGCTGAAAAAGATCTCAGGATTCAGTCCCCCTCGCCGCCGATGACCTTTGAGCAAGGATTCACACTGATCACGGCGATTCGTGCTGGATTTGGGCAGGATAGTACCGGGAGGGTGAAAAGATTAGATGGGGAGCGGATTGGGTCGTGGGGTGAAGCTTATCAACCGCGCTTGTAACCGTACGACGTGGTCGGACCGCCGGTGTCGTCGTGGAAACTCCGATGACCTTAGTTATGCCACGCCGTGACTCATTACTGCATGGTAGTAACCGTGGCACACCTAGGATTACAATCTGTGAACCGCTGCACCGGTGAATGCCACGACTGAGCCACCAGTGACCCTCTTCCTCTCCGGCCGCCAGCACGCCATTCCAAATTCAAGAGCCACCACCCTCAGGTCCTATAAATTGAGCGTACCATTAGCTCCGCTAGGTAGTCACGCACCCAACACACCAACCCGTGCCCCAGATCGTCCATCAGAGCGCTCCAATTTGGGATTTCCCCCAAATCAGTCAAAACTCCGCCGTGAGTGAGCTCACTGTGGCTAGCTCTCTATAGGTCCGTTCATGTGTTCCTTGCTCTCGTTTCAATATCCTTGTGTGCTATAGATGCTTAGCGGCCCGGCCAATTGAACTAGACTACGATAGATCACCGGGAACACCACGGATTGTCCTCGGTTTGCGCCGTCACCGTGGATAGAGTGATTGTGAGCCAGAACCTTTCAATTGAGTCAGGGGAAATGGTCGTTCGGGGTAGAATTAGGTGTTGTGCAACGGAGAAGCATAGCCGTTGCGTTTTTCGACCGGTATGGGCTCGCCAGAGCCGCTGCTCCGCCATCCACGGTCGGGGATCTCGGGCTGTGAAGAAACAGAAAGGGGAGGGACCTTTGTGCATATGTCAGTGAGACAGAGAAACAGTAGAGAGGATTCTTTATGGGTTTTTTAAAACGACCAGGGATCTCTTTGCAAAATGGAAATCGCGAACACGTACACGGGCGCGTTCTGCCTATCGTGGGCCGGCTCGGGCTAGATTAAGCCCATTACTGTTTATACTTTTCCTTTTTCTTTTTCTACCAGAATTAGGAAATCCATAGAAAATTATAGAAAAATGATAAAAATATAAGACCAATTTTGTTGGACTCCTAAATTTCTCTAGTATTTAATAAAAATAGTTCCAAAATTTTTAGTATAAACTATGAATTATTTAGTATTTAAGATGGCCAAAACCTAGTCTCCTAGAATTTTAGAAATTATTTAATGACTCCAAAAATCACCAAACTTTTTGGATAAGCTTAATATGATATTTAGATCCTGTGAGTGAAGTTTGACTTGATTTGGACATTGTTTGATTCCTAAACCCAAAACCCTACCTCCTTAGGGTAAAAACTGTCTAACCCTACTAGGGTGTTGATCCAGAAGACCCTAGTTTCCTAGAGTACCATGAAGGAAAGTTGTATTCAAGATACAACTTAATATAGCTTCTCTATTATTGCATTTTCATAAGCATTACATGAGCATTCATGGTTATATATGGTTATGTATAGAGAATGAGGAAGAAATAACTATTGAAGAGGAAGAGACTACTCCATCAACAGAAAATCCACCTGCCAGGAACTGTTTTTACTTTGACATCTGTGGAACAGAGCTCGACTCTCCTACAACACAAGGCAAGCCCCAGTGCATTTGCCACCTCCTTGCTGTTTTAAACTCTTTATCACTTGAATGATGCATTAGGTGATAGGAGTTGTGTGCTAAACCGTTGATGCATTTCCTTCCTTGGAACTGTTTACCATTCCTTGATTACCTGTTTTATTAAAAGATTTTTGGATGCTTAGTTCTACTTTAGAAAAGCAAATGTTTCAAAACAAAAGGTGATGCTTCATAGTGGATGGGATGTTTTCAAAAATAAAACTTGATGGTGGATCCATCATGGTCGTGATGGGTTCAACATCAGAAAAGATGTACCTCTATCAGGTACCAGACTTTGGGTTTTAAATGATAAAGCTGAGACCGGGCGGGTGACTTGCACGAGAAGAGTCTCGGTGTAGTGTCTCCGTCTGAGTCGATTAAGGACCTTATCGATGTAGGCCTGATGACTGAGGACCTTTTAACTGGTCACATGCTTTATCATGGGTAAGCTTTGCCTCGGGCAGACTAATACCAGAAAGGCCAACACGCAATGGGAGTGGAGAGATGGCGAGAGTAGCATGTACCCTCTATGGCAAGAGGCTGGACGGTGGTGTATCTGTGCTCTCAGTTGGCGTGAACCCGGTCTGGTCTTAAGAACCCCAGTGGAGAGTTGACATATGCAAGGGTTAAGTGCTACATATGTCGTGTGATTGGAGATCCTCAACTTAGTATTAATCGATTTGGATCGCCGTTACTTCTCGGACATGAAGACTTGGTCACTGACTTACACGTAGCACTCTAGTTAACAAAAAGGGTTGATAAAAGACGGCTAATGCAGGTGAAGTGCTTGAACTAGGGTAGAAAGAACTCTAGTGACAGGTAATGACTTAACATGCTAATAAAAACTGGATTTTTAAGGATCCACTTTTAGTAAGCATTTTTGCAAACAGAGTCTTTGTTAATTGATTCGCCTCACCTTGACTCCCTTAAGCCAGCATATCCTTGAAAGTCTTTTATTTTGACGGTTAAGACTTGCGAAAGTACACTTCATACTCAGGGTTTTCGAACCCATGTTGTTGTAGGTGAGGAAACAACATACTTTTGCAGTTTTTGCACTAAGGTGGTGCCCAAGGACTTGGTGCCCAAGGACGAACCTCAACAGTAACGTGGTTGCGGGAGGACGTTGGCCTCCCTTTTGAAAAACAATACACTTTTATACGAGATGGGTTTTTGCCTCCCAGATTTGTAATAATAATAATACTTATGCACTCTTATGACCTGATGATGTAATAATAATACTCTTTCTGTATTTTAATGAATGTAAATTAAGTTATTGTAATTTGCTTCCGCTTATTCGTTCCTCCGATGTGTTGTAATATCTACGTGACGGGTGAAATGCTCTTGGGCGAGGAAAGTGATGCAGATACCGAACTTGTCGAGTGATTATGTACATCTACAGGGTTGTCCAAAGTCCTTTGGACAAGGACAACTGTAGGTGGGCCTAGTGACTTCGGAAGTTCCGTCACAACGTACATGATACTTAAGATGCCAGGGCCTAAGGGGATTATCACTGTGCGCGCCGATTTCCAAGGCGCCGCGAAATGCTTTTGGGGCGCCATCCAGACGGCTCTACTGCCGGGCCCCCAGTAGCCCTTCCTACGCAGGCCAATAGCATACTGGAGGAATAAAATTTCACGATCCCCTTGTGAGAACTGGCCGAGCACAAACTCAAAGTTTATCCTCATGCAATACCAATCCGATAAAAGCTGTGTTGTTTCACGCCTGACAAGAGAGAAGCCATTCATGCAGAATTAGCTCGCCTAGTGTCGGCAGGGTTCATTAGAGAAGTACTGCATCTAGAGTGGCTGGCAAACCCCGTTCTTTTACTAAAAAGAATAAAATTGATTGGCGCATGTGCGTCGACTATGCCGATCTCAATAAGCACTGCCTAAAGGATCCCTTTGGACTCCCTAGAATAGATTAGGTAGTTGACTCGATTGCTGGCTGCTATATGCTCTCCTTCCTAGATTGCTACTCCGGATATCACCAGATCAGTCTGGCGAAGGAAGACGTGGAGAAGACTGCATTCATTACACCGTTCGGAGCCTTTTGCTATACCTCCATGCCGTTTGGCCTCAAGAACGCTAGAGCGACTTACCAGAGGGCCATCTAGACATGCTTAGCCGACCACTAGGGCAAGCGAGTGGAGACTTATGTTGATGATGTGGTTATCAAGACAGAAAACTCAGACAACTTCCTGGATGCTTTGCAACAGGTCTTCAACAGCTTGAGACGCTACCGATGGAAGCTGAAGCCAGAAAAATGCATATTCGAAGTGTCGGCTAGAAATTTGCTTGGGTTTTTTTTTGTCAGCCATCAGGGAATAGAAGCAAATCCAGAGAAGATTGAAGCCATTATGAGGATGGAGCCACCACGATCACAGAAGAAGGTACAAAGGCTCACTGGATGCATGGCAGCACTAAGCAGATTCATATCAAGGCTAGGCAAGAAAGGAATGCCGTTCTATAAGTTTCTAAAGAAGGTGGACAAATTTCAGTGGACCACAGAAGCGCAGGAAGCTTTGGAGGCACTAAAGAAGTTCCTGACCACACCACCAGTGCTAAAGCCACCAAGCCGAGCTACATCGGATCAGCCGGCCGAGGATCTGCGACAATATTGTAAGTGCAATCAACCCTAATTGAGGGTTTTGGTGATTAAATGACAAAACAAACAGAGATTCTAACAAGTTTGCTCCTTGCATGTGTACAGTTATTCTACAGACAGGAGAAGCACAGATCTTATGAGTATGCAAATGTAAAAGCACAGCGGTTTAAAATTCTACATCATATAGCATGCTCCAAGTGCTTGGAAACAACGACAATTTGCTTTTTTATAATTCTTGAGTTATAGAAATCGTCGTTCAATTAAGAGGGATCCGCAATAAGTTAAGTAAGTAATGCAATGAGCTCAGTTCAAATTCCTTCAAATCCTCTAAGAGAATACTTTTCTAGATCATGAATGTCCTGGGAAAAACCAGTCTTACTTCCCACAAAAGTTCCACCTTGGTTCACTTCAGTTTTCTCAAAACTTGCTCTTCAGTTTCAAAAACTGGTTCAACCGGACCTAAAATCTGTTCAACCGGTTTATGTACTATTCCTTCTATCACCTCTGTCCTGCCAATCTACCAGTCAAAAGCTATCATAAAAGTCGTGTGCAGAGTTTTTTCGGAAACTGGTTCAACCGGATTTGAGCCCGACTCAACCGATTTTGAGGTCGGTCGAGTCTCTGGCTGAGTACCTCAGTGAACCAAGAACTCCCTGGTGGAAACCGGTTCAACCGGTTTTTGGTCCACTTCTCCCAACAGCTACCTGATTTTGGGGATCCTTTAAATACCCCCCACACTCTCTCTCTTCATTCACTTCTGCTCTCTCCACGATTTCTTGGCTGACCAACCTCCAAATAAGGGCATTCAATTCACCTCTCACACCCGAAATCGCATCCCCTTCAATCGTTTGAAGGACCCTTGGTGTGAGGTGAAGTCGATCTAACACACTGTTGATTTCATCTTGATTCTCCTATTCTCTTCATTCTTGTGCTCATTGCAAACTTAACCTTGTGCGGATTTGTTACTCTTGGAACCTTGCGTTCCTTGACGGATAGAGGTTAGTTGGGAGTCTCCAAATTTGTGGACGACCCCAAGAAGTTTGTATCACCCGCTCTTTGAGCAAATTTGAGAAGAGATTGTCTTTACCTTGGTGGTCGGCTTGTGGAGGATTAGGGTTGGAAAAGACCCGGCCCTTTGTGGGCTCCTCAACGAGGAGTAGGACACCTTTGTGGTGGTTGCCGAACCTCGGGTTAAATCAAGTGTTCTTGTGTGTTCTTGATAAGTGCTTCAATTTGTTGGTTAGTTCATATTCGATTATATTGTGTGCAAATCGTGTGAAAACAATTCACACCGATTTGTCATCTATTCGAGTCGATTTTCTCTAGGGCAAGCCTTTAGCAAAATCTCTCACTACTTCGTCACATTTGTTTAACCGTTTATCTAATCTAAGTTGAGCAGGTTCAAACTTGTTCAGTTTTAAACAAAATCAACCGAACCGGTTTGCACCAGTGCAACTTGAATTTGACACTATCTTGAAGTTTTTTAGTGGAAAATTTCAGGTGTAGCCTATTCACTCCCCCCCTCTAGGCTACTTTGAATTGGTATTAGAGCCTGGTACCTCGTTTTAAGCTTAACCGCGTGAGGAAACGATCATGTCTACTCAAAGGGACCATGTGGATCCTCTCCTCGAGGAAATCCCCGTCACATCTTTCGGTGAGGAAATAGACCCCAAGGTCCTCGACCTTGCCATGAAGATTGCTGAGAAGATGTTCATCAAAATGAAAGAGGAAGATGCTAAGAAAAGGGAAGAAGAAGAAGAATCAAGAAGTAAGGCCGAAGAAGACAAAGGAAAGGGAAAAATTGAATACAATGACGACCTAGTGGAACTTTTGGTGTCAAGGGTGATGAGCAAGGTAAGTCTCAACACCGAAGGATCATCTACCAAAAGTAAAGGTAACGAGTTCAACAAAGTTCAATTTGTTTATTCTAGAAATTTTATCCCCAACTTCTCTTCCACCCCACTTGGAAAGTTACCAACTCTTAGTGAGTTGAACTATGACGAGTGGGCTGATAAGACGAAGTCGCATTTAATCGGTGTACATGCTAGTCTTTGGGAGATTGTCAATATAGGTATGTATAAGCCTGCCAAGGAGAAGAGATGACTCCGGAAATGATGCAAGAAGTTCACCGCAATGCTCAAGCGGTGAGCATAATAAAAGGAAGTCTTTGTCCAGAAGAATACCGGAAAGTCCAAGGAAGAGAGGATGCTCGTGACATTTGGAACATTCTTAAAATGTCACATGAAGGAGACCCCAAAGCTAAGAGACATAGAATTGAATCTTTGGAGAGTGAGCTTGCTCGATATGATTGGACTAAGGGTGAGTCACTTCAATCACTCTTTGATCGGCTAATGGTGTTGGTCAACAAAATAAGAGTGCTTGGAAGTGAAGACTGGAGTGACTCCAAGGTCACTTAGACTATTTATGAGAGCATACAAAGAAAAGGACAAGTGTCTAGCAAGGATGATAAGGGACCGCGATGACTATGAGGAAATGACACCTCACCAACTATTTGCAAAGATTCAACAACATGAATCTGAAGAAGCCCCAATCAAGACAAGAGACACTCATGCCTTGATCTCAAATGAACAAGATTCCCCCAAGAAGAACAAAGACCACAAGGCAAAGAATGTGGTCGAAACATCAAGTGATGAAGATAGTTCAAGTGATGAAGACACAGCTATGTTCATCAAAACCTTCAAGAAGTTTGTGAGGAAAAATGATAAGTTTCAAAGGAAAGGAAATAAGAGGGCATGTTATGAATGTGGCCAAACCGGTCATTTCATAGCGGATTGTCCTAACAAAAAGGAACAAGAAGCAAAGAAGGAATACAAAAAGGATAAGTTCAAAAAGGGGGCAAGAACAAGGGATATTTCAAGAAGAAGAAATATGGTCAAGCCCACATTGGTGAAGAATGGAACTTCGATGAAGAAAGTTCTAGCTCCGAAGAAGAGGAAGTGGTGGCAAACGTCGCCATCCAATCTACTTCAAGCTCGCAACTCTTCACCAACCTCCACGACGACTCCTACACTCCAACTTGCCTCATGGCAAAAGGAGATAAGGTAACTTTATTTAGTGAAGATTTCACAAATGATGATGATGAACAAATTGCCATGAAAAACAAAATGATTAAAGAATTTGGTTTAAATGGATATAATGTTATCACTAAATTAATGGAGAAGCTAGATAAAAGAAAAGCAACTCTTGACGCTCAAGAAGACTTGCTCATCCTTGAAAAGGAGAGAAACCTAGAGCTTCAAGAATTGCTATTCAAGAAAGATGAAATGCTAGAAGCCTTGACTAAGGAAGTATCTTTAGTCAAGATAACTATAGAGGATAAGGAGAAAGAATTGACAAATATGAAAACCTCTATAGTTAATCTTGCAAATAAAAAGGATGCACTTGAATCAAGCATGTTAAGCTTGACTGTCCAAAATCAAGAACTTCAAGTGCAACTTGAAAATTGCAAGAACCTCAATGCTTCGTCTTTATTGATTGAATCTAAATCTAGCTCCTCAAATAATACCGTTTGTAAACATTGTGTAAAATATCATGCTTCTTGTTGTTTGACTAACCATGCAAGGAAGAAAAGCCCACAGGTTAAGGTCAAAGAAATATTGAAGAGATGCTCTAGCAATGATGGGTTAAAGAATGTTGAACCCAAATACAAGTCCTTGAAGCCCAATAATGGGAAAAGGGGGCTTGGGTTCAACTGATATAAGGAAAACCCTAGCATATATAGTGCATAAGGGGTGGAGATCCCCCAAGTTCATAGAGGGAACCACCCTATATGATGCCTTGGGGAGGATTCACTCCTCAAATGACAAGTCAACTCAAGTAAAGGTAAACTTGAGTTCCACAAAGAATAAGATGAAGGAAGCAGGTTTCACAAATGGAAAAAAATTTAATGCTCCCATTTCTCATTCTTATATTTGTGATTATATGTTGACTTGGGATTCAGGGAAATTGGTTGTTAAATATGTGGGTGCCTACATAAAGAGAAAAGCCATGAAAAGAAATTTGTGGCTACCCAAGGCTATAACTAACACTGTAGGACACAATTCAATTTGGGTACCTAAAAGCATAGCCTAAATTTGTTTTGCAGGTCTACTCCTCTGGTGTGTCAAGCTGGGTGCTTGACAGTGGATGTACAAATCACATGACCGGGGAGAAAGACATGTTTCACTCCTTGCAACTAACTGAAGAACCACAAGAAATTGTGTTTGGAGATAGTGGCAAGAGTAAAGTGATTGGTATTGGTAAAATTCCTATCTCTAACCAACAATCACTTTCAAATGTTTTACTAGTAGATTCTTTAATCTACAATTTGATGTCCGTTTCACAACTTTGTGGAATGGGTTATAATTGTCTATTTTCTGATGTGGATGTGAAGATCCTTAGAAGGGAGGATTCCTCAGTTGCCTTTACGGGTTGCTTGAAGGGCAAACTTTATCTTGTTGATTTCACAACAAGTAAGGTGATGCCTGAGACTTGTTTAGTGGCAAAATCCGACAAGGGTTGGCTATGGCATCGCCGGCTAGCTCATGTCGGTATGAGGAATTCGGCCAAACTTCAAAAGGATAGTCACATCATTAGACTAACAAATGTTGTGTTTGAGAAAGATAGGGTTTGTGGCGCATTCCAAGCAGGAAAGCAACATGGAGTCCCACATCAATCAAAGAATGTGGTCACAACAAAGAGGCCTTTGGAGCTTCTTCATATGGACCTCTTCGGACCTGTGGCCTACATTAGTATTGGTGGTAGTAAGTATGGTTTAGTTATTGTAGATGATTTTTCTCGCTTCACCTAGATTTTCTTTTTGAGTGACAAAGGTGAAACCCAAGAGACCTTGAAGAAATTCATGAGAAGAGCTCAAAATGTGTTTGAGCTTAAAATCAAGAAAGTGAGAAGTGATAATGGGACAGAGTTCAAGAATACAGGTGTTCAAGAATTCTTGGGCGAAGAAGGAATCAAACATGAGTTCTCGGTCCCCTACACTCCACAACAAAATGGTGTAGTGGAAAGGAAAAATAGAACACTAATTGAAGCCGCAAGAACCATGTTAGATGAATACAAGACACCTGACAACTTCTGGGCTGAAGCAGTCAACACCGCCTGTCATGCAATCAACCGGCTATATCTTCATAAGGTCTATAAGAAGACTGCTTATGAGCTTCTCACTGGTAACAAACCTAAAGTTGATTACTTTAGAGTATTTGGTTGTAAATGCTTTATTCTTAACAAGAAAGTCAAGACTCGAAGTTTGCTCCTAGAGTGGACGAGGGCTTCTTGCTTGGTTATGCATCAAATGCGCATGGATATCGTGTTTTCAACAATACCACCGGTCTTGTTGAAATAGCGATTGACGTGACATTTGATGAGTCTAATGGCTCGCAAGGGCATGTTTCTAATGACATTGCAGGAAATGAAGAACCACCTTGTGAGGCCATAAAGAAGCTTGCAATAGGTGAAGTAAGACCTCAAGAAAAGGATGATGAGGAAGGAACCTTGTGGATGACAAATGAGGTTTTTGATGTGGGCGCAAAGGTGGTGGGTGATAAATCCTCCACCTAAGCAAATCCATCAACCTCAAGTCATCCAAGTCTTGAAGAAGGTCATCAACCCAAAAGATGCCAACCCTGGTGGAAGGTGAACATGAAAGTGTTGATGATGAAGTGCCTCTTGATCAAGTGGATGATGAGGAGGAGCAAATTCAAAGACAACCATCATTGCCCCATCCTCGAGTCCACCATACCATCCAAAGAGTTCATCCTGTGGACAACATCCTGGGTAGCATTAGGAGAGGGGTAACAACTCGATCTCGTTTAGCAATTTTTTGTGAACTTTACTCGTTTGTCTCCTCTCTTGAGCCACTTAAGGTTGAAGAAGCGTTGGGTGATCCGGATTGGATAATCGCCATGCAAGAGGAGTTGAACAACTTCACCCGAAATGAAGTCTGGTCCTTAGTTCAAAGACCTAAACAAAATGTGATTGGGACAAAATGGGTCTTTAGGAACAAACAAGATGAACATGGCGTTGTTACAAGAAACAAAGCACGGTTGGTTGCCCAAGGCTACACTCAAGTGGAGGGACTTGATTTTGGTGAAACATATGTGCCGGTAGCAAGGTTAGAGTCAATTAGAATATTAATTTCCTATGCTACTAACCAGGATTTCAAGTAAAACAACTCAAGGAAGGTACCTTTCTATGCCAAACCAAGTATACACAAGACATGCTCAAGAAGTTTGGCATGGAAAAGGCAAAGCACGCCAAGACACCAATGTCATCAAATGGACATCTCGACCTTAATGAAGAAGGTAAACCGGTAGACCAAAAATTATATAGATCAATGATAGGGTCACTACTTTACTTATGTGCATCTAGACCTGATATCATGTTATGTGTTTGCATGTGTGCACGTTTTCAAGCTAATCCAAAAGATTGTCATCTTGTTGCCGTTAAGAGAATTTTGAGATACTTAGTCCACACCCAAAACCTAGGATTATGGTATCCTAAAGGCTCCCTTCTCGATTTACTTGGCTACTCTGACTCAGACTATGCCAGTTGCAAAGTAGATCGAAAAAGCACTACTGGGACTTGCCAATTCCTTGGGCGGTCATTAGTGTCATGGAGTTCCAAGAAACAAAATTGTGTTGCACTTTCCACTGCAGAAGCTGAGTACATAGCAGCTGGTGCATGTTGTGCACAGTTGCTATGGATGAAGCAAACCCTTCGAGACTTTGGTTGTGAGTTTAATAAAATTCTACTACTGTGTGACAATGAGAGTGTCATTAAACTTGCAAATAATCCTGTGCAACACTCTAGAACCAAACATATTGATATTAGACATCATTTCTTGAGAGACCATGAAGCCAAAGGAGATCGAATTATTTCATGTGAGCACTGAAAATCAACTAGCCGATATCTTCACCAAACCCCTTGATGAGACTAGGTTTTGTTTTCTAAGGAGTGAACTAAATATCTTGGATTCTCGAAACGTGTCTTAAGAACTAAAATTTGAATCATGATTGATTGAAATAAAGTTGTTTTGTGAACAATTTGACATGTGAAATCTTGTTTTTACTGCCCAAATTATTCATGTCATAAGTATTGCTTGCATTGTAAGCCTTATCAGGTTGATTCCTATGTACTGGTTGAGTAAACCGACTAAGTAGGCCACTCAACCGGATTTTCTCTAGTGAGAACCGGTTGAACCGGTTTATAAACCGGTTGAACCGATTTTGGTCACACCTGAATCCGCGCAGTCTGTCAGCTCCGCAGTCTGCGCCGTCAGTCTCGCAGACTGTGCTATCAGTGTGCTAGTTTTTCGGCGTAGTCAAACGTCGTTTTCTACGCGTTTACTGTGCACGCTGCAGCAAAACCGGTTGAACCAGTTTCTGAACCGGCGGAATCGGTTTTGGTCAGCTTGACCAGCCACCGCCTCCCCTTTTCTCTCCTCTCCTCCCCTCTTTCTCTCTTTACTCATTCATTTGTTACAGCCACCGACGCCTTCACCCTTCCCTCTCTCTCTCACAAACCACACTCCAAATCCCTCCCAAGCCATCAAATCTTTGTGGAGTTTGTTGGAGACTTGATCCCCTCGGACTCCTCCATCATCTCCTCCCTCTTCGTTGGGATTTTCGTGGTCGATTCGACAGATCGAGGTATTGTCTCATTTTCCCATTTTTGACTCGATCCAACACCGTTCTTGATTATCTTATGTATCATTTCAAGGATATTGTGTAGTTTAGGTGCTTGGCACACTTAAACTATTTTCATTGTCTCGAACGTTGGAGTTAAGTAGGTTGGTATTGTTCATTGTAGTTAAACCACTCACATGAACGGTTGAAGTGCATGCTCAATATCATACGTGTCTTTCCTCAAACGTGTTCGTTAAAATCCTTGAACATCGATTACCTCTCTCACCATATGTTATTCTTTGTTTAATCTTAAGGATGGTGCGTCGTAGAAATTCGTCTGTAGTTGAGTCCGACTCAGATGACGACACTCCAGAGATTTGTGAAGAAACTCCTCCACGGTCCAGATCCAAGCGCGGGCGCGGATCTGGCAATGTGCTGCAAGGTGGTGAGGCCTTAGGGTCTCATGGGGCTCGCGGTCGAATGACCCGGAATCCCTCTAATCGGTCTCGACCCACGGCCAATCCACAAGCCTGGGAGGCAACTAGTGATGATGAGGGAGGAAAAGATGATGAAGTTGATCTCCCTTCTGCCAATGCACCAATTATCACACCCGGGTTTTAGGGGCACCAAGACCCGGGCGCGAACATAATCACCAGGTGTGCTGGGACCAAGTCTCACACATATGATGAATCATGGCACAGGATCGAATGTCATATCTTTACTACATAACAGGAATTCTGTACAAAATAAATAATTACATTATAAGGAGACAACGGTCCAGCAACCCAAAGTTGACTGGGAGACGACGGCCTAGACCTCTCACGAACACATCGCAGCATCCTCCAAGCGCCTCATCCTGCGGTACCTGTTCTTGACCTGTGGGGGGGGGGTGTGAGACAGCAAGAGTGAGCTCACATACGTTCATCGCTCAACAAGTTGTGGGGAATAATGTGCATGAACTCGCCAAAGGTGGGAGCTCACGTGAAGTGTAAGGCTTACCAAAGAAGATGGTTAGAGCTGAGCATTGCTTTTAAAGTTGGTCAAAATTTTATTAGCAATTACTAAGTATAAGTAAATACCAACCCAATTAAGTAGTAGAACAAAAGTAACATCATCACCTGCGATGCAATGCATATGACATATTGAATTTAGTTCCATAAATTAATCATGTGAGTGTCCGAGCTGCTCTTGACCGTGAGCACGGCTAGTATACCAGTTTTACACTCTGCAGAGGTTGCGCATCTTTACCCACAAGTCATGTTACCCATCTGCCAAGGGATCGCGACTTCCCATACACCTCTACCGAGGAGGCGAGGCAGGGTAACACTACGAGGCCTTTACAAAGTTCCACTAGCTTCAGAAAACCCGCTACAGTTTATAGGAAGCTCCAATGCAGGAATCCCTTGCAGGACCGCCATCGCAGCAAAATCCTCCCGAGGGCCTCCGTACACTGACCACTCCCCTACTGCCCTTGCCCCTTTCGGGTAAGGTAGTCTTCCACTAGCTTTCCTAATTAATCAGCCAAGGGGTCCCATTCCTCCCTTGTGGTAGCACTGTTTTCCCGGGTGGTTCTCCATGTTCCAATTAACATAATGATCTTAACATGAACAGTAAATAACAACTGACAATAAAAGTCTAATCATGAATAGTAAGGTGTATCTCTATACCCAAAACCACATAAAGCGATAGCAAGTACTACCCAAAGATTCAGTGGTGAACAAGGTATAAAGGTAGTCAAACTAGGGTAACCTATTGGGTCCCATCAAAATTAACCTATGCAGATCATTATGATTAATTAGAACATGAGTGGGTAAAAAGAAGTGATCAAGGGCACAACTTGCCTGGGTCTTGAGATTCCAGGTACCAGGATGATCTTCAGGTGACTCGTGACCTCACGCTAGTCGTAGCAATACAAACAAATATGGTATAGACAAAATTAACATTACACCAAACATAAGAACAATTGCATATTAGTAATCTACACGTTGCTACGAGATCGTAGGAATCAGAACCACTAAATTCGGAACTACGGTTATTAAGTTATGAATTTCCAAAATTATTTAGTGCTTAGAATAGATTAATCCAAATGAACAATTTTAATTCAAGTTTCATGGCTAAACAGTGTTACTGATTGGTAGACAATATTAATACAAAATTAATGAAACTGGAATGGATCAATTAGGACTTAATATGAATTTTCTATGAATTAAACAAGTTCTAGTAATTATTTTCATATTAAAAACCATTTTTCTAATTACTTTTACTGGGTTTTATAAATCCTTGGACTGGGCGCACTATTTATAGGTAACACAGGGGTCTCGGGGCAAAAATCTCTAAGACACAGAGCACCTGGCGCCAGGACTGCGGGTTGGTTTTCACATTCTAGAAGGTCTCTTTTACAAAACGGATGGACCGAAGGGGTATCGGAAGATTCGGACCGCACGATTAGAATCTGAGGGTCCAGATCAACCGATTACTTAACCGGACCGGTATGTAATACAGATCGCGGGATCATGATCCAACGGCCGAAACACCATCAACCCCCAGATCCACACGATTCCCTACAGATGGCTTGGATTAAATCACTACGAAGAGTTATCCCAGGATCTAATCAGGGCCTTCCGATCGTGATCCGACGGTCGGTGCCTTTCTTCCACACGACGTAACCAGGCGGCGGCGCACACGCCCGGCGCGGCGGTGGCCATGGCAGGCACGCCCATCACCCGCGCTCGCACCCAAGCATTGATCCGAAAAGCGCTACACATAGCCGGGGCCAAGGCGAACATGATAGGACCAACTTACCGATGATTAGGACTGAGAGGAGACCCGACCGCGGCATGGGGCGGTCCCGTGGCGGAGATCGAATTTCGGTGACAAATTCCGCGCCACCAGGTTGGCCATCGACTCCGGCACCGCATCGAACACGCTCCAGGGTAACCGACGAAACTCCCAGACCCGCTGTCGAGTCTCTACCGACGGCGTACCCGTGATTCGTTCGCGGCGGCCCCCTTTCTCACGGCGATGACTTCGCGATTTCTCTCCTTGGTGTCCGGCTTGCAAAGGCTATGGCTCAGGGTCACGGGCGCTAGGATTTTATAGGCCAGATGGGGAGTCCGTGCGGTCGGAAGCTGAGCTTCCCGGCGGGGCCGTGAAGTCTGTTTAGAGGATAGAGATGGCACTGAGCAGGGAGTTTTTGAGTCTGGGATGCGGGTCCCGCCGGTCAGTGACCGTGTGCGCAACAGAGACATCTCGCCCGGTTTCTCTCCGTTCGGTACGGTGGAGGAGGCACTGACGCCCGGTCCCACCCATACCGGCAGTAGAGGGCGCATGGGGCCAAGGGGAAGTGGGCCGCGTGGGGTGCATTTCGGCCCAGGGCATGAATTTCATATTTCTCTTTTTTTTTCTATGTCCCATTTCAATTATTCAAACTAAATTCAAATTCTTATTTGAACTCCAGATTTCAAATGTCAACAAAAGTCTACATGAATTATGCTTCTACTATCTGTAATAATATTATTTATTTATTGTTATTATCTTGTAATTATAATGTGTATTTTTTTTCCTTCTCTTCTTTTTTTCTCTTTTATTTTCAAATTCTGATTTTCAAACTTTAAACTTGTCTCATGAATTTAAACCCAAATTCAAGAATACAAGAACCTTAGCATGAGATGCACATTTCTGTATTTATTTATTTGCTATTTGACTTCTTTAGTTCCCTTAATTGAGTATGCATAAAGAAAAGGAAATCAAATAATTCCCAAAACACTAACATATAAGTATACTTATTTATTTGTCCTATTTTTTTTTCCTATGTGGGTTTTGGGCTTTACAAATCCTACCCCCCTTAACAGAAATCTCGTCCTCGAGATTTGTAAGAAAAGGGAAACAATAGGTTTGTAGGTTTGGTTTAGAATTTTAGTTTCTCATTGGGTTTTGGAAACCAAAGTTTTGTTCAAGTTTTTTTTTCATAACAGTTAGTAGACGATTTGGAATATATGGATATTGTATGTCTATCTATCTATTATGTCACATGAGGCACGGTTATGGCAAGGGTATAATAAGGACAGACTTCATCCAAAACTGTGGATCTTGATTCCGCTGGCGATTCAACTTGATCTTTGAAGACTTGAGTTGGTGCTTATCCTTTCTTGATGACATTGATCCTCTTCGGTCTCCGTTCTTGAAGTTGTTATCCGATTTAGGGATATGTGGTTAAGGCAGTTTCGTAGGTAAACAAAATAGGTTGGTGGGCAGTTATGAGTTCAATAAGTTTAAGCAGAATTTGTCTTGTTGTTTTGCTTCTAGGTCGGGTTAGGTAGGTTATGCAACCCAACATGTAGGTCAGGTTGGTTGTATACGACCAAGTTGGTACAGGGCACCAATTTTAGGTTAAAACATGACTATAGAAGTAGAGTCTAATCTATTTCACCAAGATTAACTAGTCCAGTAAGTAACTCACTTTAGATTGGATCATATTAGGTTAGATGGGATCTAGATTAGATTGGTATGACTAGCTTTACTAGATAAGATCTAATTAATTTGCATTAGATCATGGTTGTTAAACTAGGGTGGATAAGTATGCTTATTAGGGCAAGATGAATCCATAAGGATAAGGTAGAATCTTTTGAGGTCAGTTAGATCTTATTAAGATGGAATAAGTAAAGTGGTTAGGATAAGATGAATCCTTCAAGATAAGATGAATCTATTAAGATAAGAGAGAACCTCTTAAGATAAGATGGATCTTATACACATTAGGATAAGTTAAGACCTTCTGAGATAAGATAGATCTATGAGTGTAGGATAGAATCTTTTAAGATGAGATGAATCTATTAAGCTAGATACACATTTTTTTTAATGAGGGATAATCCAATTTGTCCAGTTACTTTTATAAGCATTTTTTTTCTATATGTATATGCAGATGTAATTGTGGACATTACTCCACAACCCATCACACTCAATCAAAGATCCAAATCAGACAAGTATCATAAGAACAAACATTCAAGTACATAGATACTCATAAAATAGTTTTGTTTTTGCTCCTAAGATTAGGTTTCCTATTCCTAAAAGTCACTTTAGGCACAAGATTTCAAAGTGTGAAATCCAACTTTGTCTTTATAAGGAAAAGGTAAGGATAATCAGAGTAAAGCGGAAATAGATGAGAATAGATTAAGAAAAGTTTAGAAAGAATCAGAGTAGCAAAGGTAAGTAAGTATTGGTTGTCCAGTTCTATCTAGGTTTTGTCCTACAGTCAACATTCCTCTGATACCACTTCTGTCACACCCGGGTTTTAGGGGCACCAAGACCCGGGCGCGAACATAATCACCAGGTGTGCTGGGACCAAGTCTCACACATATGATGAATCATGGCACAGGATCGAATGTCATATCTTTACTACATAACAGGAATTCTGTACAAAATAAATAATTACATTATAAGGAGACAACGGTCCAGCAACCCAAAGTTGACTGGGAGACGACGGCCTAGACCTCTCACGAACACATCGCAGCATCCTCCAAGCGCCTCATCCTGCGGTACCTGTTCTTGACCTGTGGGGGGGTGTGAGACAGCAAGAGTGAGCTCACATACGTTCATCGCTCAACAAGTTGTGGGGAATAATGTGCATGAACTCGCCAAAGGTGGGAGCTCACGTGAAGTGTAAGGCTTACCAAAGAAGATGGTTAGAGCTGAGCATTGCTTTTAAAGTTGGTCAAAATTTTATTAGCAATTACTAAGTATAAGTAAATACCAACCCAATTAAGTAGTAGAACAAAAGTAACATCATCACCTGCGATGCAATGCATATGACATATTGAATTTAGTTCCATAAATTAATCATGTGAGTGTCCGAGCTGCTCTTGACCGTGAGCACGGCTAGTATACCAGTTTTACACTCTGCAGAGGTTGCGCATCTTTACCCACAAGTCATGTTACCCATCTGCCAAGGGATCGCGACTTCCCATACACCTCCTACGCAGATCTGGTCAAGGCTTTCGCGGGACACTTCCAAGGCACGTATGTGCGCCCTGGGAACTCGTGGGATCTCCGAAGCTGCCGCCAGCAGCCAGGGGAGTCCCTCTAAGAGTACATCTGGCGGTTTTCGAAGTAGTGCACCGAGCTGCCCAACGTTACCGACTCGGATGTCATCGGGGCTTTCCTTACCGGCACCACTTGCCGAGACCTGGTGAGCAAACTAGGGCGCAAGACTCCCACCCGTGCGAGCGAACTGATGGACGTCGCCACCAAGTTCGCCTCGGGTCAAGAGG
Organism: Zea luxurians; assembly: GCA_029449295.1. Taxonomy (NCBI): domain Eukaryota; kingdom Viridiplantae; phylum Streptophyta; class Magnoliopsida; order Poales; family Poaceae; genus Zea; species Zea luxurians. Next base: position 9,868,248 of record JAOPSE010000033.1, on the reverse strand, counting down.
CGGTCGAAGCCATCTTTCGAAAAGACAAGTAGCCTCAGGGAGAGCCGAAGAAAGACGCCCCCGAGGCGTCCGCCCAACGGGGCACGAAGAAGAAGGCCAAGGACAAGTCGCAAGTGAAGTGCAACGTCGCTGACGCGAATCTCGTCGCTGCGGCCGAGCACACGAACCCTCGGAAACCTCCTGGAGGGGCCGACGCGTTCGACAAGATGCTCAAGGAGCCGTGCCCCTATCACCAGGGGCCCGTCAAGCACACCCTCGAAGAATGTGTCATGCTCTAGCGCTACTTCCATAAGGCCGGGCCTCTAGTGGAAGATGGCAAGGGCCATGACAACAACAAGAAGGAGGGCGGCAAGGAAGAAGAGTTCCTGGAGGTCCACAACTGCTTCATGATCTACGGCTGGCAGGCGGCGAACGCCTCGGCTCGGCACTGCAAACAGGAGCGCCGGGAGGTCTGCTTGGTGAAGGTGGCAGTGCCAGTCTATCTAGACTGGTCCGACAAGCCTATCACCTTCGACCGAGGCGACCACCCCGACTTCGTGCCAAGCCCAGGAAGGTACCCGCTCGTCGTTGATCCGATCATCGGCAACGTTAGGCTCTCCAAAGTCCTCATGGACAGAGGCAGCAGCCTTAACATCATCTACACCGAGACCCTGGAACTCTTGGGGGTTGATAGGTCCGAGGTCCGGGCCGGTGCGGCACCCTTCCACGGGATCGCGCCCGTGAAGCGAATCCTGCCCCTCGGACGGATCGACTTACCCGTCTGCTTCGGGACTCCCTCCAACTTCCGAAAGGAAGCTCTCACCTTCGAGGTTGTCGGGTTCCGAGGAACCTACCATGCGATGTTGGGAAGACCATGCTACGCCAAGTTCATGGCCATCCCCATCTACACCTACCTCAAGCTCAAGATGTCGGGCCCGAACGGGATCATCACCGTCGGATCCACGTACCGCCACGTGTACGAATGCGACATGGAGTGCGTGGAGTACGCTGAGGCCCTCGCCGAGTCTGAGGCCCTCATCGCCGACCTAGAACGCCTCTGCAAGGAGGCACCCGACGCGAAGCGGCACGCCGGCAACTTCGAACCAGTCGAGGCAGTCAAATCCGTCTCTCTCAACCCCAGCAACAACGCCAGCAAGAAAGTTCGGATCGGCTCCAAGCTCGACCCCAAATAGGAAGCAGTGCTCGTCGACTTTCTCCGCGCAAACGCCGAAGTCTTTGCTTGGAGTCCCTTGGACATGCCCAGCATACCGAGGGATGTTGCCAAGCACTCACTGAACATCAGAGCTGGAGCTCGACCCGTGAAGCAAAACCTACGCCGTTTTGACGAAGAAAAGCGCAGGGCCATAGGCGAGGAGATCCACAAGCTACTCGCGGCAGGGTTCATCAAAAAGGTATTTCACCCCGAATGGTTAGCTAACCCTGTTCTTGTAAGGAAAAAGGATGGGAAATGGAGGATGTGTGTAGACTACACTGGTCTAAACAAAGCATGTCTGAAAGTTCCCTACCCTCTACCTCGCATCGATCAAATTGTGGACTCCACTGCTGGGTGCGAAACCCTGTCATTCCTTGATGCCTACTCAGGCTATCACCAAATCAAGATGAAAGAGTCTGACCAACTCAAGACTTCTTTTATCACACCTTTTGGCATGTACTATTACACTACAATGCCATTTGGTTTGAGGAATGCAGGCACCACCTAACAGAGGTGCATGAACCACGTGTTTGGAGAACACATCGGTAGAACGGTCGAGGCTTACGTCGATGACATCGTTGTCAAGACGAAGAAAGCCTCTGACCTCCTCTCTGACCTTGAAACGACATTCAAGTGTCTGAGAGAGAAAGGCATGAAACTCAATCCCGAGAAGTGTGTCTTAGGAGTCCCCCGAGGCATGCTCCTGGGATTCATCGTCTCCGAGCGGGGCATCAAGGCCAATCCGGAGAAAATCGCGGCCATCACCAACATGGGACCGATCAAAGATTTGAAAGAAGTACAGAGGGTCATGGGATGCCTTGCGGCTCTGAGCTGCTTCATCTCATGCCTTGGCGAGAAAGGCTTGCCTCTGTACCGCCTCTTAAGGAAGGCCGAGCGCTTCACTTGGACCCCCGAGGCCGAGGAAGCCCTCGGAAACCTTAAGGCGCTCCTTACAAATACACCCATCCTGGTGCACCCCGCTGCAGGAGAAGCCCTCTTGATCTACGTAGCCGCGCCACTCAAGTGGTCAGCGCCGCGATTGTAGTCAAGAGACGGGAAGAAAAGCATGCACTGCTCGTACAGAGGCCAGTCTACTTCATCAGCGAAGTGCTTTCCGAGACCAAAGTCCGCTACCCACAGATCCAGAAGCTGCTCTACGCAGTGATTCTAACACGGCGAAAGTTGCGACACTACTTCGAGTCTCATTCGTTGACTGTGGTGTCATCCTTCCCCCTAGGGGAGATCATCCAGTGCCGTGAGGCCTCGAGTAGGATAGCAAAGTGGGCAGTGGAACTCATGGGCGAAATGCTATCATTCGCTCCTCGGAAGGCCATAAAATCCCAGGTCTTGGCAGACTTCCTGGCTGAGTGGACTGACACCCAGTTACCGACAACTCCAATCCAACCCGAGCTCTGGACCATGTACTTCGATGGGTCACTCATGAAAATAGGAGCAGGTGCTGGCTTGCTCTTCGTTTCACCCCTCGGAAAGCATCTTCGCTATGTCATTCGCCTCCATTTTCCTGCGTCAAACAACGTGGCCGAGTACGAGGCTCTGGTTAACGGGCTGCGCATCGCCATCGAGCTAGGGGTCCGGCGCCTCGACGCTCGTGGCGACTCGCAGCTTGTCATCGACAAAGTCATGAAGAACTCCCACTGTCGCGACCGGAGGATGGAAGCCTACTGCGACGAAGTCCAGCGCCTAGAAGACAAGTTCTACGGGCTGGAGCTCAACCACATCACCCGACGGTACAACGAGACTGCGGACGAGCTGGCGAAGATAGCCTCGGGGCGGACAACGATTCCCCCGAACGTCTTCTCTAGAGACCTACATCAACCATCCGTCAAGATCGACGACACGCCCGAGCCCGAGGAGGCCTCGACCGAACCCGAGGTACCCTCGGCCATCAAGGAAGAGGCCTTGCCCATCAAGGAGGAACAGGATGGGGTCACACTAGATCCAAAATGGCAGACCCCGTACCTGGAATATCTCCTCCAAGGAGAGCTTCCCCTCGACAAGGCCAAAGCTCGGTGGCTGGCTCGGCGCGCCAAGTCATTCATCTTGCTGGGTGATGAAAAGGAGCTCTATCACCGTAGCCCCTCGGGCATCCTCCAACGATGCATATCCATCGCCCAAGGACAAGAGCTGTTGCGAGAAATACACTCGGGGGCTTGCGGCCACCATGCAGCACCTCGAGCCCTCGTGGGAAATGCCTTCCGACAAGGTTTCTACTAGCCAACCGCGGTGGCCGACGCCACTAGGATTGTACGCTCCTGCTGGGGGTGTCAATTCTACGCAAAGCAAACACGCCTGCCCGCTCAGGCCCTGCAGACGATACCCATCACCTGGCCGTTTGCTATGTGGGGTCTAGACCTTGTCGGTCCCTTGCAGAAGGCACCCGAGGGCTTCTCGCACCTGCTGGTCGCCATCAACAAATTCTCCAAGTGGATCGAGGTCCGACCCTTAACCAGCATCAGGTCCGAGCAGGCGGTGGCGTTCTTCACCAACATCATCCATCGGTTCGGGGTCCCAAACTCCATCATCACCGACAATGGCATGCAGTTCACCGGAAAAAAGTTCCTAGACTTCTGTGACAACCACCACATCCGTCTGGACTGGGCCGCTGTAGCTCACCCCATGACGAATGGGCAGGTGGAGCATGCCAACGGTATGATTTTGTAGGGACTCAAACCGAGGATCTATAACGACCTCAACAAGTTCGGCAAGCGGTGGAGGAAAGAGCTACCCTCGGTAGTCTGGAGTCTGAGGACGACGCCGAGCCGGGCCAAGGGTTTCTCGCCGTTTTTTCTAGTCTATGGGGCCGAGGCCATCCTCCCCACGGACTAAGAATACGGCTCCCAGAGGACCAGGGCGTACGACGACTGAAGCAACCAGACCAGCCGAGAGGACTCGGTGACCAGCTCGAGGAGGCTCGGGACGTTGCCTTACTACATTTGGCACGGTACCAGCAGTCGCTGCGACGCTACCACGCCAGAAGCGTTCGGCCTCGAGGCTTCCAAGTGGGAGACTTGGTGCTTCGTCTGCGACAGGACGCCCGAGGGCGCCACAAGCTCACTCCTCCCTGGGAAGGGCCCTTCATCATCACCAAGATTTTGAAGCCCAGAACATACAAGCTGGCCAACGACCAAGGCAAGGTCTACAGCAACACTTGGAACATCCAACAGCTACGTCGCTTCTACCCTTAAGATGTTTTAAGTCGTTCATGTACCCCGCTTTCTTTACATACACAAAGTCTAACCGTCAAGGAAGGGTCGACCTTGCCTCAGCAAAGCCCGACCCTCCCTCGGGGGCTAGAAGGGGGGAACCCCCTCTGCGTCAAAATTTTCCTTAGAAAAATTTTCTACCAAAACGACCTTTGTGCTTTCGACTTCCGTGTCGATAGTGGGATCCTGAGAACGACGAGAGTACACGTAAGCGGCAAGGTCGACCGAGCCGAGGCACTCCTACGCCTCCAGGATACGTATACCTCACTCATCACCTTCCGCGAGAAGTAACTCACGCTCGGATAAGCGATCCTGCTACCGAACAAGTCCAAACACTCGGGTAGAAAATGACTTTCGTGCCTTCTTGACTGTATCAATAACGGAATCCGAAGACCAAATGAGAGTGCACGTAAGCGGCAAAGCCGACCAAGCCGAGGAACTCCTACGCCTCTGGGATACGGATACCTCACTCATCACCTTCCGCGAAAAGTAACTCTCGCTTGGATAAACGATTCTGCTACTGACAGACAAGTCGTGATGCTCGAAATGAGAGGAATGAAGACGCAGCTTTTTAACACGACGATGAAGTGTTTAGGCCTCGGCGGCCGCGAAAAAACATGCGCATGCTATAGACAAACTATTCCTGCAGGTTCAGGCATCAGCAGAGGGAGCAGCAGCACCCTCGGCATTGTTTCCACCCTCGGCGGAACCTGGCCCGGCCTCGGACGGTGACCCGGGCGAAAGGACCTCCACCAATGAGAGGACACCAGCACCGCGCCAGCGGATGTCTTGGCCAAGCTCCAACTGCTACTGCCACATCTTCCTCGGCCTGGGAAGCCGCCAGCTCCCGGGCCGACGAAGTCTCTTTTCGAGCCGACTCTGCCTCTGTCCATGCCAATATTGCTGCCTCCGGCTTCGGCTCATCGCAGAGCAGCTGAGGTTTCTAAAAACTGAGCAAGAGAGGCCTAGAGTGGCAAGGCCGACCGAGCCGAGGGACTCTTACACCTCCGGGATAAGGATACCTCACTTGTCACCTTCCGTGAAAGGCAACTCACGCTTGGTTAAGTGGTTCGGCTAGCCAACAGGCAAGTCCCAGTGCTCGGAATGAGGAAGAAACACAGCTTCATACTCGAATACCCAAATGTTCAGGTCTCGACAGCCACAAAGAACAAACACATATACTTGGGGTAACTACGCTACATAGACTTAGACGTCGGCAGAACCCTCGGCGGTTCTCCCGACCTACGACAAATGTTTAAGTACTTGAAGCAGTTACATTTTGCTCCGGCAAAAACCCAGTATATCCCCTTACAAATGGGACTCCTGTTCCATTCCCACGGGTACGAACAACCTCCACACCAGAGGGCCTACGGGACAACAAACTTCAGGTGGCTCGCCGGTGACCACTACGCCAGCAGCGACAACGACCACCGCTTTGGGCGGCTAAACAGCAGCAGCGAGGACCTCAGGGCAGACGCTGCTGTGATGAGGCCCTCGCCCATGTCTCCACTCGAGGGGCGAGGACAAGCCATCAAAGCCAAAGAGCCGGGGGTCCGGCCGCAGATGGCACCGATGGTCTCGTCGGCGGAGAAACCTTCTCTGGCTGCCACCACCTCGGCACCGACGACAGCGGCCACCTGCGCGCCAGCGCCACACCAATGAATGGCGGACGCCCCATCCTGCATTGGCAGATCCCCACTCAAGTCCTCGCGGACGGGCAGGCCCCAACCTCCACGCGGAGGCATTGTGCCAGAGTGAGGACAAGACAATCCAAGAACATGAACGCCGCCCATGCGGCGTATGGCGTCTTGGACGATCCACCGGTGCGCACGGCGCAATAGTCGCTCGCGCGATGGACAGACGCCCACCCCCGGATCAAGCGGCAGGAGGCAGTGTCAGAGGCCGCGACAGAGCCAGCTGAGCCAGCAAGCCAGGCACGCTAGAGCTGACGATGCTTGCGGCCGACCGGTCCTGTGTTGCCGAAGTTCGCCCCCTTCGCAAGGCCGGTGAGCGCCTTCTCCCCTGAATGCTGAAGGAAGAGACGGCCTGCCGGCCCATGCGGGAGGTAGAACCCCGGCTCAGCTCACCCTCCGCCTCAGCAAGGATGACGAAGATCCTTGAAGCTGAGGGCAGGGCGGAGGCCGCAGCCCGGCTTGCTTCTCCCCACTAAACTGACCATTGGTGAGGGAATGCAGCCGGGCTGCACGACGAAAATCCTTGAAGCCGAGCGATGGCTGAAGAGCGCCGATCTCCACGAGGCTGTGCTCCTCCAACGACAGCAAGAGCAAGGTGACGCTGGTGCACCCCATCCGGGGGCTCGAAAGGTGGAAGGGCGCGATGCATGAGGGGAGAACAAAGGCATGGCCACTGCCCGGGGGTTCGATCCCATTTTATAGGCAGACCTCCTCACTTGCACCCCTTAGCGTCACGGGCAAAGTCTCCACTGACATACTCCAGGGTTCTCCCCCTACGACATGGGGGCTGGGTCCCACACATCATACGAGCTGATCCGAAGCGCGAAGAAGGCGAACCGCCGCACGCGAGGCATGCAACCGCCCCGTGGTTACAAGCGCTCTCCCATCTTCGCAGAAACTGGTGGTCGAGAGGGTGGACTGCCACGCGACAGGCATCCAACCGCACCTCAACTGTGCGCCCTTGCCACCAAGTTGGACTGTCGAGTGGGACCCTACCTCAGCAGGAGAGGAGCATGAGGAGTGATGGGCCAGGCTTCTCCATCCTCCCTTTATTTACCGTTAGTTAATTTTCCGCTGCATTGAGAACAATGGTTACTACTTTTACAAAACTGCGATGATGATGTAATAACATTAAGTACTTCTTTAACTTATGGTTTTATGCTTTATTGTATTTTCTCTATGCCTCAGCTTTGAGTGAGTAAGTGGTACTTGATCCTGTTAGTGGCCTTATCGGACTAGATCCGAGGGACTGATGGTTTATTCCTACTTAAGTGTGGTCTAGCCTTTAAGGTGGGACTTAGGCACTTAAGTCGGAATAATTCAGGCGGTTCCGCCACATGAACGAACGAGATTAGAAACGAGGTGTACAAATTCGGTGAATCTAATAGCAACCATTGGCTAGGAATTGAACGCGTAGAAAACCGTCTCGCGCAATTTAAATCCGATCCGTAGATCTTGGCTCTCGCAATTAGGATCGTGTCGAGTACCATAATTAGGGGTACCCCAACACTACTAATCACGGCTGGTAAACACCCTCAGACCAACTGACGGGCGCGGTTCAAGTCAAGGCTTCGTCTACCCAAGGGACGCGACCTCACCCGAGCCCAGCGTTGGGCTAGAGCAGTAGTCCCAGACGAGTTCACGCCTCGCCCGAGGGCCGTCTCAGGCAGCGGGCACCCCCTCGGCACTCCCAAAGCCTGGTTCGGGCAGGCTTTGTTGTGAAGCAACCTTGGCCAGACCGCCTCACCAACTGACCGCTTCGCAGGCTCATTCAATGCAGGGGATGCCTGACGCCGTATCCTGACACACGCGCCTCAGTCGGCCAGGCCGAAGTGACCGCAGTCACTTCGCCCCTCTTCTTTACTGACCGATATGACGGGAAAACAGCACCGCTCGCCCTGCTCCGACTGTCGTGCCAACCACCCAGGCGAAGACTGACAACAAGTCACGATCAACCACTGAGTTCGGCCTCGGGCGCAACAGGAAGCTCCGCCTCGACCGACCTCAGGCTCCGGCCTCGGGAGGAGGTCTCCGCCTCACCCGACCTCAGGCTCTGGCCTCGGGAGGAGGTCTCCGCCTCGCCCGACCCCCGTACTCGGCCTCGACCTCAGTCTCGGGTGGAATCGCGTCCTCTCCCGACCCCGGCCTCGGCCTCAAGAGAAGTCTCCGCCTCGCCCGACCTTGGGCTCGGACCGACCGCGCCAACAAGGGATACATCATTACCCTATCCCTAGCCTGCTTAGGCTACAAGGAACAAGACCAGCATCCCATCTGGCTTACCCCGGCGACGGGTAATGATGGTGCCCCGCGTGCACCATGACGTCGGTGGCTCTCAGCCCCTTACGGCAGCAAGGAGACGTCAGTAGGATCCTTGCCGCACTGCCAGCTGTGCTCCTACAGGACTCAAGCGCTCCTCCGACGGCCACGCTATCACCTGTACAGGGCTCAAGCTCTCCCCTGACAGCCATGTTGGCATGTACATAGGGCTTAGGCATTCCTCTGCCGGACACGTTAGCGCATAGCTGCACCCCCCATTGTACGACTGGACCCTCTCCTTGCGTCTATAAAAGGTTGGTCCAGGGCAATCCTGGAGGGGGTTCGCGCGGGGGGAAGGAGCGAACGAACAGGCTCCCTCTCTCTCTCTCCCTCTCGCGACGTGCTTGTAACCCCTACTACGAGTGGCACCCCTAGTGCAGGATAATACAAGGCTTGCCCCGCATCTTGTGTTCCATCCCGCGCCAACCCATCTGGGCAGGGACACGCAGCGACAATCTCACTCGTCGGTCCAGGGACCCCCTGGGTCCAAAACACCGACAGATCGTGCCCTTGTGTATCTGATCGCGGATCGGTTTTCGGCTGTTAGATCGAGATCCAAGGCTCTGTAGTGCATACCAATTCGGGGTCTGTTTCTGTTCATGGATATCAAATCCAACGGCCTCATCGAGCCCATGTTTATGCTGTCACAGAACTTTGCAGTTGGGTCCCTGGAATTTTTCTTTGCTAGCCCGTCGTCCCTCGCCGGGGTAGATCTTTGCACATGAGTCCCTGTGACTTTGCTGATGCACCCCCAAGAACTAATCCTTAATATAAAAATAATACTAAATGATCTACAATCCCATTTTATCTATAACTTTCACATTTTAACTCTGATTTGATCCATTCGAATTGCGTTAGCTTCATAAAAATATTTTCTACGCAGTAGCAACATCATGTCTACCATATTCCATGTATTTATAATTAGATAAGTGTTCAATCTATGTTCAGTAGATTAGCTCTACTAATCTAGGTTAATCTCTCGATAATTATAATCTGATTAAAATGAAATCCCTAATCAAGTTATAGTTTACATTAAAACTGAGTTAGATATTAATATATATTTGCTCATATGTTGTATAATAACCAATTTATGATATAGGTTAATACTCAATCACATAAACCATAACCTTATAATCGTAACTCCGATTTTAGTCGTTCTCGAACCCACGATCTCGTAGCATCGAGTAGAATATTATTATGCAGTTTGTGCTTGTGGGGGACAGATATCCCCTAGGTCCACTAGAAAGCGAAAACCCTTGCGTGGGGCCACAAACCAGTCACCCCGCAAGGTCGTCTCATCGTGGGATGGGCAAAGACTACAGTTGAAATGGGCCGACTCAAGAAGGTGATGGGCTCGCGCCCAGATCGTCCGCGAATTAGGCGTAATCTCGAGGGAGCCATTTGTCTTTCCCATGCCCGACGCCCTCAAACGCCGGAGATAGATCGGAATGAAGCCACCGGGTTTTCCTTAAGATAAGCAAAGTTTGTTCGCTATTAGCTAGGAGATAAGCTGGAAGAGTGTGATCACCGTGTGCATAGGGAGTGCCCCACGGTCGTTTATATAAGTCCTAGGGGGGACCCCATCATTTTCATCTCATTAGCACCTCTCCACTAAGGAAACACCACTTGTAAACACACCACTCATACAAAAGCCGCCCAGGAAATAGGGTATTACGCCTCTCAAAGCGGCCCAAACCTGTAGAAAATTGCCCGACTCTCTTTCTCGTGCTTCTGGCACAAACCATCGAGCTACAATCAGCAACATCGTCCTACCCAAAAGCACCACGAGGGTACCCCCTGGTGTGCAGTCGGACACTAGACACTAACAGCTAGGGGGTGTGTTGTTGATCAAAGTTAGCTCCATGACCATCTTCTTCAAGAATAAAATCACTCTCAGCCCAGGAGCTATGTTCTGCTTCGAAATCATCTCATGCATAGCAGATGTAGAGGGGACTCTGCACCACGTAGCGGACCCACCCAAGAGGAGCCGAAGCAAGTCTGCGGGCTGTGCCCCCGCTCACAGCTCAAAAGAAGATGGTGCCTCGCATGCCAGGACTCAGGAGCCCTCGGAAGAAGGAAGACCAATCAGTCGGGGTTTCACTAACCCGAAGAACTCCGTTGTACACCTCACCCACTAAGGAGTGGACACGGATCACTTGGAAGAAGGAAGTAAACATCCCGTACCATGGAAGGAGAACACACCGAGCCATCCTCCCAATACCTTCGCCCTCAAAGGAGGATGGGAAGAAGAACACCGACATACCTGCTCCTTACTACCCTGACGTCCTCTTCATCCAGGGGAGATTGGAGTTAGTGCCCATCTCCGACGATGAGCCTACCATGCAGCGGAAGGAACTTCCCTAGCATGACGCCCGGCGACGAAGAAACAGACGCTGAAATGTGCGGCGACATCATGAAGCTAGAGAACGGGATCCTGCACAACCCGTGTCCTTGGACGAAGCCTCGGAAGTGTGGGAAACTCCCAATGAGCGAGTACACCGAGAAAGACGCAACTCCCACCGCCGCGATCGCTAACAGGCTCAGGAGCGAGAGCGAGAACTAGCTGAACAAGATGCTAGACTCCGACGAGAGAACCCTCTTCTCGCTCGAAAAATGTACCTCGACTTCGCTTGAGCGTTGAACACGCCGAGTGAAGTTGGAGGAGTGCTGGTGCAGATAGCCGACGGCCTTCTGCGAACTCCAGACATGAAGAGCTACCGACGGCTGCTTGCACAGGCGGCCAGTCATCTTCTACCCCTCGTGCATCTCGCGAACAACCTACGTCACGCCATCAATAGTCGACGAGACACACGAAGCACCATAAGTGCTTCATGCGACCGACGACATGAAAATGAGATAAGGCGCCAGGAGGAGTACGATCGAGATCATGGTGTACCAGCATGAAGCCATGCAACACGAATCAAGTCGGTGGTAGCCTCGACCAACAGTCCATTCCGGGGACAGTCGAGGCGACCTAGTACCAACTCCCCTCCCCAGAATCGACGACGCGAATATCGGTAGGAGGATACGTGTGGAGTCTCCACGCTTACTCCTTGTCTCGGGGCCATTCAATGGCCTACTAACTTCAAGGTCTCCAACATCGACAAATATGAGCCTAAGCAGGACCTGATGGGTTGGTTGGCTATTTATACGACCGCCGCCCGGGCTGCTGGGCAAAGGAGGACGTCATGATGGTGTACTTGCCCATTGTCCGGGGGCAGGACGCGCTGTAGTGGCTCCGACACCTACCTTGACACTACATCGACGACTAGAGTGACTTCAGTCGCCGGTTTATCGTGAACTTCCAGTCTCTTTCCGATAAACCGGCACAGCCATGGGACCTCAAATCCATTAGGTGCCAGAATGATGAGACTCTCCGATCGTTCCTCAAAAGGTTTCAAACAATGAGGAACCGCATCCCTGAAGTCACTAAAGCGGCTGTGATTGAAGACTTCTATCGGGGATCCAACGACTCGGCCTTGTCCGGGCCATACTTCAAAAGGCACCGGCCACCTCCAAACAATTGTTCAGGGAAGCAGACATCTACAACACCACGGATGAGCAGGCCTAGGACCTCATTGGAGGCACAAAATCCGCACCGCCAGTGCCACGGCGGGACCAGAACCATCAACAGGACAAATGCTGGGAAAAGGGGCCCCACGAGGAGGTGCACACCACTGGGCCACCTGATGCTCGAGCCCGCAGCGCACCCAGAATCCGTATCACAAGGACATGCGCCACATGCTACGGAACTACATAGATTTCAAACACTCCGTTGGGCATGGTCGACCGTTCCAGCCACTACCACCTCCCCCACCCCGAGGAGAGCCTGGCGAGCCTAGGCAGCCTTAGCAGCAGGAAGAAGGGAGGGGTGGAGCATCCCCGCGTGTTGATAGAGAGGTCAACGTCATATTCGGAGGCCATGGGGCACAAGAAAGCAGAAGGCAACAAAAGCTCAATGATCAGCAGGTCTTAGTGGCCACGACCAGTGCTTCGGCCCCTTACCGATGGTCGGAACACGTGATAACTTTTAGCCGAACTGATCAATGGCTTAACTTTGATCACCTAGCAAGTATCCGCTACTCGTTGATCCTATGATCCGAGAAAGCCGGGTAAAGAAAGTGTTGGTGGACGGGGGAAGAAGCATCAACATCACCTTCCCCTGGACACTCCAGGCCCTGTGGGTCGCCATCAAGGACCTCACTGAGTCGGATACTCCTTTCTTCGGCATCGTGCCGACCGAAGGGGAGTACCCGCTTGGACACATCTACCTATCCATCACCTTCGGAACCCTAGATAACTAAAGAACTAAGTTCTTGAGGTTTGAGGTGGCGCGCTTCGACTGCGGGTATAACGCCATCATCGGAAGACTAGGACTAGCGAAATACATGGCTATTCCACACTACACGTATGTATCACCCCTGGTGTTACTGTCACTAAAACTTGAGCAACACACCATGAGCATTGGCATATCATGTGTTTGTTACACCTAGAGTGCATTCACTAGGTAAAAATTTCAAATAAGTTGTACTGAGGTGACTTGAGGTGTGATTAACCCTTGGGTAGAGTGTTTAACCCTAGATCATGGCTTATGGACATAAGTAAAGGCCAAATAAGTTAAAACCTCAAAAGATATGAGAAATGATCCTAATATATCATCTTTGAAGGACTTGGGTGGCATCAAAATCCTAAAGTGCTAAAAACCCTAAAAACAAACCCTAGAAGCCCTAATTGAAACCCTAGGGGGCTAAGTGTAAATTTGGTGCACTTTTGGATTAAAGTGCAAATAGCAAAGTAAAAGAGCACCTCAAACCAAATATCTTTCATATTGGAGAATTTGCAAGTCAAATGGTGAAATTTGGACTTATTTGCAAAAAGTACTCCATAAGCATCCTAGGGTTAAGTCTGAATTCAGTTGAAATGGGTCAACTTTGGAGCTTTATATCTCCCAATTCATAAGGAATTTGCCCTAGGTCAACACATCAAGATTATAGAGCTACTATAGGAGCATAACTTTGCTTAAGTGATTAAACCTTGGTGTCATACAAAATTTGGAGATAATCAGATCCAAAGTCAGGCTGACAGTCAGTCATTAAACTGAATAATGGTTAACGGTGAAGTTAGGCAAACTTTGAGATTGGATTCGACCATGATCCAGTGATTGTTTTACTATGGTTGCTATAGTAATATTGTAGCTAGATCATAGGGCAACAACTTTGTTACGGGCAGATTAACATGTTGTCATGTAAAAATCTGAGATTTGGGCCCTGCAAATTGGTCTGTCAGGCGCTCTGAATGAGGATTCCATTGTAAAGTAGCTGAAAAAGATCTCAGGATTCAGTCCCCCTCGCCGCCGATGACCTTTGAGCAAGGATTCACACTGATCACGGCGATTCGTGCTGGATTTGGGCAGGATAGTACCGGGAGGGTGAAAAGATTAGATGGGGAGCGGATTGGGTCGTGGGGTGAAGCTTATCAACCGCGCTTGTAACCGTACGACGTGGTCGGACCGCCGGTGTCGTCGTGGAAACTCCGATGACCTTAGTTATGCCACGCCGTGACTCATTACTGCATGGTAGTAACCGTGGCACACCTAGGATTACAATCTGTGAACCGCTGCACCGGTGAATGCCACGACTGAGCCACCAGTGACCCTCTTCCTCTCCGGCCGCCAGCACGCCATTCCAAATTCAAGAGCCACCACCCTCAGGTCCTATAAATTGAGCGTACCATTAGCTCCGCTAGGTAGTCACGCACCCAACACACCAACCCGTGCCCCAGATCGTCCATCAGAGCGCTCCAATTTGGGATTTCCCCCAAATCAGTCAAAACTCCGCCGTGAGTGAGCTCACTGTGGCTAGCTCTCTATAGGTCCGTTCATGTGTTCCTTGCTCTCGTTTCAATATCCTTGTGTGCTATAGATGCTTAGCGGCCCGGCCAATTGAACTAGACTACGATAGATCACCGGGAACACCACGGATTGTCCTCGGTTTGCGCCGTCACCGTGGATAGAGTGATTGTGAGCCAGAACCTTTCAATTGAGTCAGGGGAAATGGTCGTTCGGGGTAGAATTAGGTGTTGTGCAACGGAGAAGCATAGCCGTTGCGTTTTTCGACCGGTATGGGCTCGCCAGAGCCGCTGCTCCGCCATCCACGGTCGGGGATCTCGGGCTGTGAAGAAACAGAAAGGGGAGGGACCTTTGTGCATATGTCAGTGAGACAGAGAAACAGTAGAGAGGATTCTTTATGGGTTTTTTAAAACGACCAGGGATCTCTTTGCAAAATGGAAATCGCGAACACGTACACGGGCGCGTTCTGCCTATCGTGGGCCGGCTCGGGCTAGATTAAGCCCATTACTGTTTATACTTTTCCTTTTTCTTTTTCTACCAGAATTAGGAAATCCATAGAAAATTATAGAAAAATGATAAAAATATAAGACCAATTTTGTTGGACTCCTAAATTTCTCTAGTATTTAATAAAAATAGTTCCAAAATTTTTAGTATAAACTATGAATTATTTAGTATTTAAGATGGCCAAAACCTAGTCTCCTAGAATTTTAGAAATTATTTAATGACTCCAAAAATCACCAAACTTTTTGGATAAGCTTAATATGATATTTAGATCCTGTGAGTGAAGTTTGACTTGATTTGGACATTGTTTGATTCCTAAACCCAAAACCCTACCTCCTTAGGGTAAAAACTGTCTAACCCTACTAGGGTGTTGATCCAGAAGACCCTAGTTTCCTAGAGTACCATGAAGGAAAGTTGTATTCAAGATACAACTTAATATAGCTTCTCTATTATTGCATTTTCATAAGCATTACATGAGCATTCATGGTTATATATGGTTATGTATAGAGAATGAGGAAGAAATAACTATTGAAGAGGAAGAGACTACTCCATCAACAGAAAATCCACCTGCCAGGAACTGTTTTTACTTTGACATCTGTGGAACAGAGCTCGACTCTCCTACAACACAAGGCAAGCCCCAGTGCATTTGCCACCTCCTTGCTGTTTTAAACTCTTTATCACTTGAATGATGCATTAGGTGATAGGAGTTGTGTGCTAAACCGTTGATGCATTTCCTTCCTTGGAACTGTTTACCATTCCTTGATTACCTGTTTTATTAAAAGATTTTTGGATGCTTAGTTCTACTTTAGAAAAGCAAATGTTTCAAAACAAAAGGTGATGCTTCATAGTGGATGGGATGTTTTCAAAAATAAAACTTGATGGTGGATCCATCATGGTCGTGATGGGTTCAACATCAGAAAAGATGTACCTCTATCAGGTACCAGACTTTGGGTTTTAAATGATAAAGCTGAGACCGGGCGGGTGACTTGCACGAGAAGAGTCTCGGTGTAGTGTCTCCGTCTGAGTCGATTAAGGACCTTATCGATGTAGGCCTGATGACTGAGGACCTTTTAACTGGTCACATGCTTTATCATGGGTAAGCTTTGCCTCGGGCAGACTAATACCAGAAAGGCCAACACGCAATGGGAGTGGAGAGATGGCGAGAGTAGCATGTACCCTCTATGGCAAGAGGCTGGACGGTGGTGTATCTGTGCTCTCAGTTGGCGTGAACCCGGTCTGGTCTTAAGAACCCCAGTGGAGAGTTGACATATGCAAGGGTTAAGTGCTACATATGTCGTGTGATTGGAGATCCTCAACTTAGTATTAATCGATTTGGATCGCCGTTACTTCTCGGACATGAAGACTTGGTCACTGACTTACACGTAGCACTCTAGTTAACAAAAAGGGTTGATAAAAGACGGCTAATGCAGGTGAAGTGCTTGAACTAGGGTAGAAAGAACTCTAGTGACAGGTAATGACTTAACATGCTAATAAAAACTGGATTTTTAAGGATCCACTTTTAGTAAGCATTTTTGCAAACAGAGTCTTTGTTAATTGATTCGCCTCACCTTGACTCCCTTAAGCCAGCATATCCTTGAAAGTCTTTTATTTTGACGGGTAAGACTTGCGAAAGTACACTTCATACTCAGGGTTTTCGAACCCATGTTGTTGTAGGTGAGGAAACAACATACTTTTGCAGTTTTTGCACTAAGGTGGTGCCCAAGGACTTGGTGCCCAAGGACGAACCTCAACAGTAACGTGGTTGCGGGAGGACGTTGGCCTCCCTTTTGAAAAACAATACACTTTTATACGAGATGGGTTTTTGCCTCCCAGATTTGTAATAATAATAATACTTATGCACTCTTATGACCTGATGATGTAATAATAATACTCTTTCTGTATTTTAATGAATGTAAATTAAGTTATTGTAATTTGCTTCCGCTTATTCGTTCCTCCGATGTGTTGTAATATCTACGTGACGGGTGAAATGCTCTTGGGCGAGGAAAGTGATGCAGATACCGAACTTGTCGAGTGATTATGTACATCTACAGGGTTGTCCAAAGTCCTTTGGACAAGGACAACTGTAGGTGGGCCTAGTGACTTCGGAAGTTCCGTCACAACGTACATGATACTTAAGATGCCAGGGCCTAAGGGGATTATCACTGTGCGCGCCGATTTCCAAGGCGCCGCGAAATGCTTTTGGGGCGCCATCCAGACGGCTCTACTGCCGGGCCCCCAGTAGCCCTTCCTACGCAGGCCAATAGCATACTGGAGGAATAAAATTTCACGATCCCCTTGTGAGAACTGGCCGAGCACAAACTCAAAGTTTATCCTCATGCAATACCAATCCGATAAAAGCTGTGTTGTTTCACGCCTGACAAGAGAGAAGCCATTCATGCAGAATTAGCTCGCCTAGTGTCGGCAGGGTTCATTAGAGAAGTACTGCATCTAGAGTGGCTGGCAAACCCCGTTCTTTTACTAAAAAGAATAAAATTGATTGGCGCATGTGCGTCGACTATGCCGATCTCAATAAGCACTGCCTAAAGGATCCCTTTGGACTCCCTAGAATAGATTAGGTAGTTGACTCGATTGCTGGCTGCTATATGCTCTCCTTCCTAGATTGCTACTCCGGATATCACCAGATCAGTCTGGCGAAGGAAGACGTGGAGAAGACTGCATTCATTACACCGTTCGGAGCCTTTTGCTATACCTCCATGCCGTTTGGCCTCAAGAACGCTAGAGCGACTTACCAGAGGGCCATCTAGACATGCTTAGCCGACCACTAGGGCAAGCGAGTGGAGACTTATGTTGATGATGTGGTTATCAAGACAGAAAACTCAGACAACTTCCTGGATGCTTTGCAACAGGTCTTCAACAGCTTGAGACGCTACCGATGGAAGCTGAAGCCAGAAAAATGCATATTCGAAGTGTCGGCTAGAAATTTGCTTGGGTTTTTTTTGTCAGCCATCAGGGAATAGAAGCAAATCTAGAGAAGATTGAAGCCATTATGAGGATGGAGCCACCACGATCACAGAAGAAGGTACAAAGGCTCACTGGATGCATGGCAGCACTAAGCAGATTCATATCAAGGCTAGGCAAGAAAGGAATGCCGTTCTATAAGTTTCTAAAGAAGGTGGACAAATTTCAGTGGACCACAGAAGCGCAGGAAGCTTTGGAGGCACTAAAGAAGTTCCTGACCACACCACCAGTGCTAAAGCCACCAAGCCGAGCTACATCGGATCAGCCGGCCGAGGATCTGCGACAATATTGTAAGTGCAATCAACCCTAATTGAGGGTTTTGGTGATTAAATGACAAAACAAACAGAGATTCTAACAAGTTTGCTCCTTGCATGTGTACAGTTATTCTACAGACAGGAGAAGCACAGATCTTATGAGTATGCAAATGTAAAAGCACAGCGGTTTA
Source organism: Zea luxurians (assembly GCA_029449295.1). Classification (NCBI taxonomy): domain Eukaryota; kingdom Viridiplantae; phylum Streptophyta; class Magnoliopsida; order Poales; family Poaceae; genus Zea; species Zea luxurians. The sequence continues at coordinate 9,850,049 of JAOPSE010000033.1, read as the reverse complement.
AAATTCTACATCATATAGCATGCTCCAAGTGCTTGGAAACAACGACAATTTGCTTTTTTATAATTCTTGAGTTATAGAAATCGTCGTTCAATTAAGAGGGATCCGCAATAAGTTAAGTAAGTAATGCAATGAGCTCAGTTCAAATTCCTTCAAATCCTCTAAGAGAATACTTTTCTAGATCATGAATGTCCTGGGAAAAACCAGTCTTACTTCCCACAAAAGTTCCACCTTGGTTCACTTCAGTTTTCTCAAAACTTGCTCTTCAGTTTCAAAAACTGGTTCAACCGGACCTAAAATCTGTTCAACCGGTTTATGTACTATTCCTTCTATCACCTCTGTCCTGCCAATCTACCAGTCAAAAGCTATCATAAAAGTCGTGTGCAGAGTTTTTTCGGAAACTGGTTCAACCGGATTTGAGCCCGACTCAACCGATTTTGAGGTCGGTCGAGTCTCTGGCTGAGTACCTCAGTGAACCAAGAACTCCCTGGTGGAAACCGGTTCAACCGGTTTTTGGTCCACTTCTCCCAACAGCTACCTGATTTTGGGGATCCTTTAAATACCCCCCACACTCTCTCTCTTCATTCACTTCTGCTCTCTCCACGATTTCTTGGCTGACCAACCTCCAAATAAGGGCATTCAATTCACCTCTCACACCCGAAATCGCATCCCCTTCAATCGTTTGAAGGACCCTTGGTGTGAGGTGAAGTCGATCTAACACACTGTTGATTTCATCTTGATTCTCCTATTCTCTTCATTCTTGTGCTCATTGCAAACTTAACCTTGTGCGGATTTGTTACTCTTGGAACCTTGCGTTCCTTGACGGATAGAGGTTAGTTGGGAGTCTCCAAATTTGTGGACGACCCCAAGAAGTTTGTATCACCCGCTCTTTGAGCAAATTTGAGAAGAGATTGTCTTTACCTTGGTGGTCGGCTTGTGGAGGATTAGGGTTGGAAAAGACCCGGCCCTTTGTGGGCTCCTCAACGAGGAGTAGGACACCTTTGTGGTGGTTGCCGAACCTCGGGTTAAATCAAGTGTTCTTGTGTGTTCTTGATAAGTGCTTCAATTTGTTGGTTAGTTCATATTCGATTATATTGTGTGCAAATCGTGTGAAAACAATTCACACCGATTTGTCATCTATTCGAGTCGATTTTCTCTAGGGCAAGCCTTTAGCAAAATCTCTCACTACTTCGTCACATTTGTTTAACCGTTTATCTAATCTAAGTTGAGCAGGTTCAAACTTGTTCAGTTTTAAACAAAATCAACCGAACCGGTTTGCACCAGTGCAACTTGAATTTGACACTATCTTGAAGTTTTTTAGTGGAAAATTTCAGGTGTAGCCTATTCACTCCCCCCCTCTAGGCTACTTTGAATTGGTATTAGAGCCTGGTACCTCGTTTTAAGCTTAACCGCGTGAGGAAACGATCATGTCTACTCAAAGGGACCATGTGGATCCTCTCCTCGAGGAAATCCCCGTCACATCTTTCGGTGAGGAAATAGACCCCAAGGTCCTCGACCTTGCCATGAAGATTGCTGAGAAGATGTTCATCAAAATGAAAGAGGAAGATGCTAAGAAAAGGGAAGAAGAAGAAGAATCAAGAAGTAAGGCCGAAGAAGACAAAGGAAAGGGAAAAATTGAATACAATGACGACCTAGTGGAACTTTTGGTGTCAAGGGTGATGAGCAAGGTAAGTCTCAACACCGAAGGATCATCTACCAAAAGTAAAGGTAACGAGTTCAACAAAGTTCAATTTGTTTATTCTAGAAATTTTATCCCCAACTTCTCTTCCACCCCACTTGGAAAGTTACCAACTCTTAGTGAGTTGAACTATGACGAGTGGGCTGATAAGACGAAGTCGCATTTAATTGGTGTACATGCTAGTCTTTGGGAGATTGTCAATATAGGTATGTATAAGCCTGCCAAGGAGAAGAGATGACTCCGGAAATGATGCAAGAAGTTCACCGCAATGCTCAAGCGGTGAGCATAATAAAAGGAAGTCTTTGTCCAGAAGAATACCGGAAAGTCCAAGGAAGAGAGGATGCTCGTGACATTTGGAACATTCTTAAAATGTCACATGAAGGAGACCCCAAAGCTAAGAGACATAGAATTGAATCTTTGGAGAGTGAGCTTGCTCGATATGATTGGACTAAGGGTGAGTCACTTCAATCACTCTTTGATCGGCTAATGGTGTTGGTCAACAAAATAAGAGTGCTTGGAAGTGAAGACTGGAGTGACTCCAAGGTCACTTAGACTATTTATGAGAGCATACAAAGAAAAGGACAAGTGTCTAGCAAGGATGATAAGGGACCGCGATGACTATGAGGAAATGACACCTCACCAACTATTTGCAAAGATTCAACAACATGAATCTGAAGAAGCCCCAATCAAGACAAGAGACACTCATGCCTTGATCTCAAATGAACAAGATTCCCCCAAGAAGAACAAAGACCACAAGGCAAAGAATGTGGTCGAAACATCAAGTGATGAAGATAGTTCAAGTGATGAAGACACAGCTATGTTCATCAAAACCTTCAAGAAGTTTGTGAGGAAAAATGATAAGTTTCAAAGGAAAGGAAATAAGAGGGCATGTTATGAATGTGGCCAAACCGGTCATTTCATAGCGGATTGTCCTAACAAAAAGGAACAAGAAGCAAAGAAGGAATACAAAAAGGATAAGTTCAAAAAGGGGGCAAGAACAAGGGATATTTCAAGAAGAAGAAATATGGTCAAGCCCACATTGGTGAAGAATGGAACTTCGATGAAGAAAGTTCTAGCTCCGAAGAAGAGGAAGTGGTGGCAAACGTCGCCATCCAATCTACTTCAAGCTCGCAACTCTTCACCAACCTCCACGACGACTCCTACACTCCAACTTGCCTCATGGCAAAAGGAGATAAGGTAACTTTATTTAGTGAAGATTTCACAAATGATGATGATGAACAAATTGCCATGAAAAACAAAATGATTAAAGAATTTGGTTTAAATGGATATAATGTTATCACTAAATTAATGGAGAAGCTAGATAAAAGAAAAGCAACTCTTGACGCTCAAGAAGACTTGCTCATCCTTGAAAAGGAGAGAAACCTAGAGCTTCAAGAATTGCTATTCAAGAAAGATGAAATGCTAGAAGCCTTGACTAAGGAAGTATCTTTAGTCAAGATAACTATAGAGGATAAGGAGAAAGAATTGACAAATATGAAAACCTCTATAGTTAATCTTGCAAATAAAAAGGATGCACTTGAATCAAGCATGTTAAGCTTGACTGTCCAAAATCAAGAACTTCAAGTGCAACTTGAAAATTGCAAGAACCTCAATGCTTCGTCTTTATTGATTGAATCTAAATCTAGCTCCTCAAATAATACCGTTTGTAAACATTGTGTAAAATATCATGCTTCTTGTTGTTTGACTAACCATGCAAGGAAGAAAAGCCCACAGGTTAAGGTCAAAGAAATATTGAAGAGATGCTCTAGCAATGATGGGTTAAAGAATGTTGAACCCAAATACAAGTCCTTGAAGCCCAATAATGGGAAAAGGGGGCTTGGGTTCAACTGATATAAGGAAAACCCTAGCATATATAGTGCATAAGGGGTGGAGATCCCCCAAGTTCATAGAGGGAACCACCCTATATGATGCCTTGGGGAGGATTCACTCCTCAAATGACAAGTCAACTCAAGTAAAGGTAAACTTGAGTTCCACAAAGAATAAGATGAAGGAAGCAGGTTTCACAAATGGAAAAAAATTTAATGCTCCCATTTCTCATTCTTATATTTGTGATTATATGTTGACTTGGGATTCAGGGAAATTGGTTGTTAAATATGTGGGTGCCTACATAAAGAGAAAAGCCATGAAAAGAAATTTGTGGCTACCCAAGGCTATAACTAACACTGTAGGACACAATTCAATTTGGGTACCTAAAAGCATAGCCTAAATTTGTTTTGCAGGTCTACTCCTCTGGTGTGTCAAGCTGGGTGCTTGACAGTGGATGTACAAATCACATGACCGGGGAGAAAGACATGTTTCACTCCTTGCAACTAACTGAAGAACCACAAGAAATTGTGTTTGGAGATAGTGGCAAGAGTTAAGTGATTGGTATTGGTAAAATTCCTATCTCTAACCAACAATCACTTTCAAATGTTTTACTAGTAGATTCTTTAATCTACAATTTGATGTCCGTTTCACAACTTTGTGGAATGGGTTATAATTGTCTATTTTCTGATGTGGATGTGAAGATCCTTAGAAGGGAGGATTCCTCAGTTGCCTTTACGGGTTGCTTGAAGGGCAAACTTTATCTTGTTGATTTCACAACAAGTAAGGTGATGCCTGAGACTTGTTTAGTGGCAAAATCCGACAAGGGTTGGCTATGGCATCGCCGGCTAGCTCATGTCGGTATGAGGAATTCGGCCAAACTTCAAAAGGATAGTCACATCATTAGACTAACAAATGTTGTGTTTGAGAAAGATAGGGTTTGTGGCGCATTCCAAGCAGGAAAGCAACATGGAGTCCCACATCAATCAAAGAATGTGGTCACAACAAAGAGGCCTTTGGAGCTTCTTCATATGGACCTCTTCGGACCTGTGGCCTACATTAGTATTGGTGGTAGTAAGTATGGTTTAGTTATTGTAGATGATTTTTCTCGCTTCACCTAGGTTTTCTTTTTGAGTGACAAAGGTGAAACCCAAGAGACCTTGAAGAAATTCATGAGAAGAGCTCAAAATGTGTTTGAGCTTAAAATCAAGAAAGTGAGAAGTGATAATGGGACAGAGTTCAAGAATACAGGTGTTCAAGAATTCTTGGGCGAAGAAGGAATCAAACATGAGTTCTCGGTCCCCTACACTCCACAACAAAATGGTGTAGTGGAAAGGAAAAATAGAACACTAATTGAAGCCGCAAGAACCATGTTAGATGAATACAAGACACCTGACAACTTCTGGGCTGAAGCAGTCAACACCGCCTGTCATGCAATCAACCGGCTATATCTTCATAAGGTCTATAAGAAGACTGCTTATGAGCTTCTCACTGGTAACAAACCTAAAGTTGATTACTTTAGAGTATTTGGTTGTAAATGCTTTATTCTTAACAAGAAAGTCAAGACTCGAAGTTTGCTCCTAGAGTGGACGAGGGCTTCTTGCTTGGTTATGCATCAAATGCGCATGGATATCGTGTTTTCAACAATACCACCGGTCTTGTTGAAATAGCGATTGACGTGACATTTGATGAGTCTAATGGCTCGCAAGGGCATGTTTCTAATGACATTGCAGGAAATGAAGAACCACCTTGTGAGGCCATAAAGAAGCTTGCAATAGGTGAAGTAAGACCTCAAGAAAAGGATGATGAGGAAGGAACCTTGTGGATGACAAATGAGGTTTTTGATGTGGGCGCAAAGGTGGTGGGTGATAAATCCTCCACCTAAGCAAATCCATCAACCTCAAGTCATCCAAGTCTTGAAGAAGGTCATCAACCCAAAAGATGCCAACCCTGGTGGAAGGTGAACATGAAAGTGTTGATGATGAAGTGCCTCTTGATCAAGTGGATGATGAGGAGGAGCAAATTCAAAGACAACCATCATTGCCCCATCCTCGAGTCCACCATACCATCCAAAGAGTTCATCCTGTGGACAACATCCTGGGTAGCATTAGGAGAGGGGTAACAACTCGATCTCGTTTAGCAATTTTTTGTGAACTTTACTCGTTTGTCTCCTCTCTTGAGCCACTTAAGGTTGAAGAAGCGTTGGGTGATCCGGATTGGATAATCGCCATGCAAGAGGAGTTGAACAACTTCACCCGAAATGAAGTCTGGTCCTTAGTTCAAAGACCTAAACAAAATGTGATTGGGACAAAATGGGTCTTTAGGAACAAACAAGATGAACATGGCGTTGTTACAAGAAACAAAGCACGGTTGGTTGCCCAAGGCTACACTCAAGTGGAGGGACTTGATTTTGGTGAAACATATGTGCCGGTAGCAAGGTTAGAGTCAATTAGAATATTAATTTCCTATGCTACTAACCAGGATTTCAAGTAAAACAACTCAAGGAAGGTACCTTTCTATGCCAAACCAAGTATACACAAGACATGCTCAAGAAGTTTGGCATGGAAAAGGCAAAGCACGCCAAGACACCAATGTCATCAAATGGACATCTCGACCTTAATGAAGAAGGTAAACCGGTAGACCAAAAATTATATAGATCAATGATAGGGTCACTACTTTACTTATGTGCATCTAGACCTGATATCATGTTATGTGTTTGCATGTGTGCACGTTTTCAAGCTAATCCAAAAGATTGTCATCTTGTTGCCGTTAAGAGAATTTTGAGATACTTAGTCCACACCCAAAACCTAGGATTATGGTATCCTAAAGGCTCCCTTCTCGATTTACTTGGCTACTCTGACTCAGACTATGCCAGTTGCAAAGTAGATCGAAAAAGCACTACTGGGACTTGCCAATTCCTTGGGCGGTCATTAGTGTCATGGAGTTCCAAGAAACAAAATTGTGTTGCACTTTCCACTGCAGAAGCTGAGTACATAGCAGCTGGTGCATGTTGTGCACAGTTGCTATGGATGAAGCAAACCCTTCGAGACTTTGGTTGTGAGTTTAATAAAATTCTACTACTGTGTGACAATGAGAGTGTCATTAAACTTGCAAATAATCCTGTGCAACACTCTAGAACCAAACATATTGATATTAGACATCATTTCTTGAGAGACCATGAAGCCAAAGGAGATCGAATTATTTCATGTGAGCACTGAAAATCAACTAGCCGATATCTTCACCAAACCCCTTGATGAGACTAGGTTTTGTTTTCTAAGGAGTGAACTAAATATCTTGGATTCTCGAAACGTGTCTTAAGAACTAAAATTTGAATCATGATTGATTGAAATAAAGTTGTTTTGTGAACAATTTGACATGTGAAATCTTGTTTTTACTGCCCAAATTATTCATGTCATAAGTATTGCTTGCATTGTAAGCCTTATCAGGTTGATTCCTATGTACTGGTTGAGTAAACCGACTAAGTAGGCCACTCAACCGGATTTTCTCTAGTGAGAACCGGTTGAACCGGTTTATAAACCGGTTGAACCGATTTTGGTCACATCTGAATCCGCGCAGTCTGTCAGCTCCGCAGTCTGCGCCGCCAGTCTCGCAGACTGTGCTATCAGTGTGCTAGTTTTTTGGCGTAGTCAAACGTCGTTTTCTACGCGTTTACTGTGCACGCTGCAGCAAAACCGGTTGAACCAGTTTCTGAACCGGCGGAATCGGTTTTGGTCAGCTTGACCAGCCACCGCCTCCCCTTTTCTCTCCTCTCCTCCCCTCTTTCTCTCTTTACTCTTTCATTTGTTACAGCCACCGACGCCTTCACCCTTCCCTCTCTCTCTCACAAACCACACTCCAAATCCCTCCCAAGCCATCAAATCTTTGTGGAGTTTGTTGGAGACTTGATCCCCTCGGACTCCTCCATCATCTCCTCCCTCTTCGTTGGGATTTTCGTGGTCGATTCGACAGATCGAGGTATTGTCTCATTTTCCCATTTTTGACTCGATCCAACACCGTTCTTGATTATCTTATGTATCATTTCAAGGATATTGTGTAGTTTAGGTGCTTGGCACACTTAAACTATTTTCATTGTCTCGAACGTTGGAGTTAAGTAGGTTGGTATTGTTCATTGTAGTTAAACCACTCACATGAACGGTTGAAGTGCATGCTCAATATCATACGTGTCTTTCCTCAAACGTGTTCGTTAAAATCCTTGAACATCGATTACCTCTCTCACCATATGTTATTCTTTGTTTAATCTTAAGGATGGTGCGTCGTAGAAATTCGTCTGTAGTTGAGTCCGACTCAGATGATGACACTCCAGAGATTTGTGAAGAAACTCCTCCACGGTCCAGATCCAAGCGCGGGCGCGGATCTGGCAATGTGCTGCAAGGTGGTGAGGCCTTAGGGTCTCATGGGGCTCGCGGTCGAATGACCCGGAATCCCTCTAATCGGTCTCGACCCGCGGCCAATCCACAAGCCTGGGAGGCAACTAGTGATGATGAGGGAGGAAAAGATGATGAAGTTGATCTCCCTTCTGCCAATGCACCAATTATCACACCCGGGTTTTAGGGGCACCAAGACCCGGACGCGAACATAATCACCAGGTGTGCTGGGACCAAGTCTCACACATATGATGAATCATGGCACAGGATCGAATGTCATATCTTTACTACATAACAGGAATTCTGTACAAAATAAATAATTACATTATAAGGAGACAACGGTCCAGCAACCCAAAGTTGACTGGGAGACGACGGCCTAGACCTCTCACGAACACATCGCAGCATCCTCCAAGCGCCTCATCCTGCGGTACCTGTTCTTGACCTGTGGGGGGGTGTGAGACAGCAAGAGTGAGCTCACATACGTTCATCGCTCAACAAGTTGTGGGGAATAATGTGCATGAACTCGCCAAAGGTGGGAGCTCACGTGAAGTGTAAGGCTTACCAAAGAAGATGGTTAGAGCTGAGCATTGCTTTTAAAGTTGGTCAAAATTTTATTAGCAATTACTAAGTATAAGTAAATACCAACCCAATTAAGTAGTAGAACAAAAGTAACATCATCACCTGCGATGCAATGCATATGACATATTGAATTTAGTTCCATAAATTAATCATGTGAGTGTCCGAGCTGCTCTTGACCGTGAGCACGGCTAGTATACCAGTTTTACACTCTGCAGAGGTTGCGCATCTTTACCCACAAGTCATGTTACCCATCTGCCAAGGGATCGCGACTTCCCATACACCTCTACCGAGGAGGCGAGGCAGGGTAACACTACGAGGCCTTTACAAAGTTCCACTAGCTTCAGAAAACCCGCTACAGTTTATAGGAAGCTCCAATGCAGGAATCCCTTGCAGGACCGCCATCGCAGCAAAATCCTCCCGAGGGCCTCCGTACACTGACCACTCCCCTACTGCCCTTGCCCCTTTCGGGTAAGGTAGTCTTCCACTAGCTTTCCTAATTAATCAGCCAAGGGGTCCCATTCCTCCCTTGTGGTAGCACTGTTTTCCCGGGTGGTTCTCCATGTTCCAATTAACATAATGATCTTAACATGAACAGTAAATAACAACTGACAATAAAAGTCTAATCATGAATAGTAAGGTGTATCTCTATACCCAAAACCACATAAAGCGATAGCAAGTACTACCCAAAGATTCAGTGGTGAACAAGGTATAAAGGTAGTCAAACTAGGGTAACCTATTGGGTCCCATCAAAATTAACCTATGCAGATCATTATGATTAATTAGAACATGAGTGGGTAAAAAGAAGTGATCAAGGGCACAACTTGCCTGGGTCTTGAGATTCCAGGTACCAGGATGATCTTCAGGTGACTCGTGACCTCACGCTAGTCGTAGCAATACAAACAAATATGGTATAGACAAAATTAACATTACACCAAACATAAGAACAATTGCATATTAGTAATCTACACGTTGCTACGAGATCGTAGGAATCAGAACCACTAAATTCGGAACTACGGTTATTAAGTTATGAATTTCCAAAATTATTTAGTGCTTAGAATAGATTAATCCAAATGAACAATTTTAATTCAAGTTTCATGGCTAAACAGTGTTACTGATTGGTAGACAATATTAATACAAAATTAATGAAACTGGAATGGATCAATTAGGACTTAATATGAATTTTCTATGAATTAAACAAGTTCTAGTAATTATTTTCATATTAAAAACCATTTTTCTAATTACTTTTACTGGGTTTTATAAATCCTTGGACTGGGCGCACTATTTACAGGTAACACAGGGGTCTCGGGGCAAAAATCTCTAAGACACAGAGCACCTGGCGCCAGGACTGCGGGTTGGTTTTCACATTCTAGAAGGTCTCTTTTACAAAACGGATGGACCGAAGGGGTATCGGAAGATTCGGACCGCACGATTAGAATCTGAGGGTCCAGATCAACCGATTACTTAACCGGACCGGTATGTAATACAGATCGCGGGATCATGATCCAACGGCCGAAACACCATCAACCCCCAGATCCACACGATTCCCTACAGATGGCTTGGATTAAATCACTACGAAGAGTTATCCCAGGATCTAATCAGGGCCTTCCGATCGTGATCCGACGGTCGGTGCCTTTCTTCCACACGACGTAACCAGGCGGCGGCGCACACGCCCGGCGCGGCGGTGGCCATGGCAGGCACGCCCATCACCCGCGCTCGCACCCAAGCATTGATCCGAAAAGCGCTACACATAGCCGGGGCCAAGGCGAACATGATAGGACCAACTTACCGATGATTAGGACTGAGAGGAGACCCGACCGCGGCATGGGGCGGTCCCGTGGTGGAGATCGAATTTCGGTGACAAATTCCGCGCCACCAGGTTGGCCATCGACTCCGGCACCGCATCGAACACGCTCCAGGGTAACCGACGAAACTCCCAGACCCGCTGTCGAGTCTATACCGACGGCGTACCCGTGATTCGTTCGCGGCGGCCCCCTTTCTCACGGCGATGACTTCGCGATTTCTCTCCTTGGTGTCCGGCTTGCAAAGGCTATGGCTCAGGGTCACGGGCGCTAGGATTTTATAGGCCAGATGGGGAGTCCGTGCGGTCGGAAGCTGAGCTTCCCGGCGGGGCCGTGAAGTCTGTTTAGAGGATAGAGATGGCACTGAGCAGGGAGTTTTTGAGTCTGGGATGCGGGTCCCGCCGGTCAGTGACCGTGTGCGCAACAGAGACATCTCGCCCGGTTTCTCTCCGTTCGGTACGGTGGAGGAGGCACTGACGCCCGGTCCCACCCATACCGGCAGTAGAGGGCGCATGGGGCCAAGGGGAAGTGGGCCGCGTGGGGTGCATTTCGGCCCAGGGCATGAATTTCATATTTCTCTTTTTTTTTCTATGTCCCATTTCAATTATTCAAACTAAATTCAAATTCTTATTTGAACTCCAGATTTCAAATGTCAACAAAAGTCTACATGAATTATGCTTCTACTATCTGTAATAATATTATTTATTTATTGTTATTATCTTGTAATTATAATGTGTATTTTTTTTTCCTTCTCTTCTTTTTTTCTCTTTTATTTTCAAATTCTGATTTTCAAACTTTAAACTTGTCTCATGAATTTAAACCCAAATTCAAGAATACAAGAACCTTAGCATGAGATGCACATTTCTGTATTTATTTATTTGCTATTTGACTTCTTTAGTTCCCTTAATTGAGTATGCATAAAGAAAAGGAAATCAAATAATTCCCAAAACACTAACATATAAGTATACTTATTTATTTGTCCTATTTTTTTTTCCTATGTGGGTTTTGGGCTTTACAAATCCTACCCCCCTTAACAGAAATCTTGTCCTCGAGATTTGTAAGAAAAGGGAAACAATAGGTTTGTAGGTTTGGTTTAGAATTTTAGTTTCTCATTGGGTTTTGGAAACCAAAGTTTTGTTCAAGTTTTTTTTTCATAACAGTTAGTAGACGATTTGGAATATATGGATATTGTATGTCTATCTATCTATTATGTCACATGAGGCACGGTTATGGCAAGGGTATAATAAGGACAGACTTCATCCAAAACTGTGGATCTTGATTCCGCTGGCGATTCAACTTGATCTTTGAAGACTTGAGTTGGTGCTTATCCTTTCTTGATGACATTGATCCTCTTCGGTCTCCGTTCTTGAAGTTGTTATCCGATTTAGGGATATGTGGTTAAGGCAGTTTCGTAGGTAAACAAAATAGGTTGGTGGGCAGTTATGAGTTCAATAAGTTTAAGCAGAATTTGTCTTGTTGTTTTGCTTCTAGGTCGGGTTAGGTAGGTTATGCAACCCAACATGTAGGTCAGGTTGGTTGTATACGACCAAGTTGGTACAGGGCACCAATTTTAGGTTAAAACATGACTATAGAAGTAGAGTCTAATCTATTTCACCAAGATTAACTAGTCCAGTAAGTAACTCACTTTAGATTGGATCATATTAGGTTAGATGGGATCTAGATTAGATTGGTATGACTAGCTTTACTAGATAAGATCTAATTAATTTGCATTAGATCATGGTTGTTAAACTAGGGTGGATAAGTATGCTTATTAGGGCAAGATGAATCCATAAGGATAAGGTAGAATCTTTTGAGGTCAGTTAGATCTTATTAAGATGGAATAAGTAAAGTGGTTAGGATAAGATGAATCCTTCAAGATAAGATGAATCTATTAAGATAAGAGAGAACCTCTTAAGATAAGATGGATCTTATACACATTAGGATAAGTTAAGACCTTCTGAGATAAGATAGATCTATGAGTGTAGGATAGAATCTTTTAAGATGAGATGAATCTATTAAGCTAGATACACATTTTTTTTAATGAGGGATAATCCAATTTGTCCAGTTACTTTTATAAGCATTTTTTTTCTATATGTATATGCAGATGTAATTGTGGACATTACTCCACAACCCATCACACTCAATCAAAGATCCAAATCAGACAAGTATCATAAGAACAAACATTCAAGTACATAGATACTCATAAAATAGTTTTGTTTTTGCTCCTAAGATTAGGTTTCCTATTCCTAAAAGTCACTTTAGGCACAAGATTTCAAAGTGTGAAATCCAACTTTGTCTTTATAAGGAAAAGGTAAGGATAATCAGAGTAAAGCGGAAATAGATGAGAATAGATTAAGAAAAGTTTAGAAAGAATCAGAGTAGCAAAGGTAAGTAAGTATTGGTTGTCCAGTTCTATCTAGGTTTTGTCCTACAGTCAACATTCCTCTGATACCACTTCTGTCACACCCGGGTTTTAGGGGCACCAAGACCCGGGCGCGAACATAATCACCAGGTGTGCTGGGACCAAGTCTCACACATATGATGAATCATGGCACAGGATCGAATGTCATATCTTTACTACATAACAGGAATTCTGTACAAAATAAATAATTACATTATAAGGAGACAACGGTCCAGCAACCCAAAGTTGACTGGGAGACGACGGCCTAGACCTCTCACGAACACATCGCAGCATCCTCCAAGCGCCTCATCCTGCGGTACCTGTTCTTGACCTGTGGGGGGGTGTGAGACAGCAAGAGTGAGCTCACATACGTTCATCGCTCAACAAGTTGTGGGGAATAATGTGCATGAACTCGCCAAAGGTGGGAGCTCACGTGAAGTGTAAGGCTTACCAAAGAAGATGGTTAGAGCTGAGCATTGCTTTTAAAGTTGGTCAAAATTTTATTAGCAATTACTAAGTATAAGTAAATACCAACCCAATTAAGTAGTAGAACAAAAGTAACATCATCACCTGCGATGCAATGCATATGACATATTGAATTTAGTTCCATAAATTAATCATGTGAGTGTCCGAGCTGCTCTTGACCGTGAGCACGGCTAGTATACCAGTTTTACACTCTGCAGAGGTTGCGCATCTTTACCCACAAGTCATGTTACCCATCTGCCAAGGGATCGCGACTTCCCATACACCTCTACCGAGGAGGCGAGGCAGGGTAACACTACGAGGCCTTTACAAAGTTCCACTAGCTTCAGAAAACCCGCTACAGTTTATAGGAAGCTCCAATGCAGGAATCCCTTGCAGGACCGCCATCGCAGCAAAATCCTCCCGAGGGCCTCCGTACACTGACCACTCCCCTACTGCCCTTGCCCCTTTCGGGTAAGGTAGTCTTCCACTAGCTTTCCTAATTAATCAGCCAAGGGGTCCCATTCCTCCCTTGTGGTAGCACTGTTTTCCCGGGTGGTTCTCCATGTTCCAATTAACATAATGATCTTAACATGAACAGTAAATAACAACTGACAATAAAAGTCTAATCATGAATAGTAAGGTGTATCTCTATACCCAAAACCACATAAAGCGATAGCAAGTACTACCCAAAGATTCAGTGGTGAACAAGGTATAAAGGTAGTCAAACTAGGGTAACCTATTGGGTCCCATCAAAATTAACCTATGCAGATCATTATGATTAATTAGAACATGAGTGGGTAAAAAGAAGTGATCAAGGGCACAACTTGCCTGGGTCTTGAGATTCCAGGTACCAGGATGATCTTCAGGTGACTCGTGGCCTCACGCTAGTCGTAGCAATACAAACAAATATGGTATAGACAAAATTAACATTACACCAAACATAAGAACAATTGCAAATTAGTAATCTACACGTTGCTACGAGATCGTAGGAATCAGAACCACTAAATTCGGAACTACGGTTATTAAGTTATGAATTTCCAAAATTATTTAGTGCTTAGAATAGATTAATCCAAATGAACAATTTTAATTCAAGTTTCATGGCTAAACAGTGTTACTGATTGGTAGACAATATTAATACAAAATTAATGAAACTGGAATGGATCAATTAGGACTTAATATGAATTTTCTATGAATTAAACAAGTTCTAGTAATTATTTTCATATTAAAAACCATTTTTCTAATTACTTTTACTGGGTTTTATAAATCCTTGGACTGGGCGCACTATTTACAGGTAACACAGGGGTCTCGGGGCAAAAATCTCTAAGACACAGAGCACCTGGCGCCAGGACTGCGGGTTGGTTTTCACATTCTAGGAGGTCTCTTTTACAAAACGGATGGACCGAAGGGGTATCGGAAGATTCGGACCGCATGATTAGAATCTGAGGGTCCAGATCAACCGATTACTTAACCGGACCGGTATGTAATACAGATCGCGGGATCATGATCCAACGGCCGAAACGCCATCAACCCCCAGATCCACACGATTCCCTACAGATGGCTTGGATTAAATCACTACGAAGAGTTATCCCAGGATCTAATCAGGGCCTTCCGATCGTGATCCGACGGTCGGTGCCTTTCTTCCACACGACGTAACCAGGCGGCGGCGGCGCACACGCTCGGCGCGGCGGTGGCCATGGCAGGCACGCCCATCACCCGCGCTCGCACCCAAGCATTGATCCGAAAAGCGCTACACATAGCCGGGGCCAAGGCGAACATGATAGGACCAACTTACCGATGATTCGGACTGAGAGGAGACCCGACCGCGGCATGGGGCGGTCCCGGGGCGGAGATCGAATTTCGGTGACAAATTCCGCGCCACCAGGTTGGCCATCGACTCCGGCACCGCATCGAACACGCTCCAGGGTAACCGACGAAACTCCCAGACCCACTGTCGATTCTCTACCGACGGCGTACCCGTGATTCGTTCGCGGCGGCCCCCTTTCTCACGGCGATGACTTCGCGATTTCTCTCCTTGGTGTCCGGCTTGCAAAGGCTATGGCTCAGGGTCACGGGCGCTAGGATTTTATAGGCCAGATGGGGAGTCCGTGCGGTCGGAAGCTGAGCTTCCCGGCGGGATCGGCGTCCGCTTCGCCGTGAAGTCTGTTTAGAGGATAGAGATGGCACTGAGCAGGGAGTTTTTGAGTCTGGGATGCGGGACCCGCCGGTCAGTGACCGTGTGCGCAACAGAGACATCTCGCCCGGTTTCTCTCCGTTCGGTACGGTGGAGGAGGCACTGACGCCCGGTCCCACCCATACCGGCAGTAGAGGGCGCATGGGGCCAAGGGGAAGTGGGCCGCGTGGGGTGCATTTCGGCCCAGGGCATGAATTTCATATTTCTCTTTTTTTTCTATGTCCCATTTCAATTATTCAAACTAAATTCAAATTCTTATTTGAACTCCAGATTTCAAATGTCAACAAAAGTCTACATGAATTATGCTTCTACTATCTGTAATAATATTATTTATTTATTGTTATTATCTTGTAATTATAATGTGTATTTTTTTCCTTCTCTTCTTTTTTTTCTTTTATTTTCAAATTCTGATTTTCAAACTTTAAACTTGTCTCATGAATTTAAACCCAAATTCAAGAATACAAGAACCTTAGCATGAGATGCACATTTCTGTATTTATTTATTTGCTATTTGACTTCTTTAGTTCCCTTAATTGAGTATGCATAAAGAAAAGGAAATCAAATAATTCCCAAAACACTAACATATAAGTATACTTATTTATTTGTCCTATTTTTTTTCCTATGTGGGTTTTGGGCTTTACACCAATTATCCGGGGATTGGTTCTTCACAAAGCGGAGGCCTGTCGCTCTGCCAATGAGTAAGTCACTGATTTCACTGCCAGCGGAGGGTCTGCCCTTCTCCAGGACATACACTTCCAAAATCCTACATTACGTATTCGTGATGTCACGATCGATGGTGATCGTTTCTAGACCCTCCACCATTTGATTTCCATAATTCTGTGATTCTTCCCAAGAAGCACCAGCCAATCCTGCATCAGCGTTATATTAACTGGGAAGGATCCGAAGCCATTGGTGATCCCGAGATGACACAGGCATTGAGGGCGTGTGAGAGAAAAAGGATGAAGGCCATAATGACATTCCAATACGATTGGAATGATGAAGTTATTGCTCAATTTTATTCTACCCTCTGGATTAAGCTTGCTCATGAGGAATGTCCTTATAACTTTCCTTATCTCAATTTCTTTATTGAAGGCAGCTGGTATAAGGTGTGCTACAGGAGGTTTGCTCACATCCTGGGATTTACTAATGGAGATATTTTAGGAGACAAAATCAAGATTCATGACTTTCGTCCTCCCACCAAGGATGAAGCCAAGGATCTTCATATTTCTAAGTCTGATAAATATTGGGAGTCTACCAATCTGCACAAGTACTACAGATACATAAATTCTCTCTGCACAATGACTCTCATCCCCAAAGGGGGTAATCAAATGAATATCCAAGGAAAGAGCAAAGTCTTGCTCTCATTCATGAAGCCAAACATTTCTGAAAGCATCAATGTATTTCATATGATTTGGCAAGAAATCATCCATGCTGCCTGCTTCCCTCTCAAGGGATGACTTCACGCCCCCTTCATGAAGATGATTGAAGTGGTGACTCAGTTTCGATTTGAGAAAGGAACAAGACATCTCTCCTACACCCCCTTCTGGATTGATCCAAATAATCTAGCAGGGCGTTTGAGGAAAGCCCCCTCTAGCTCTGGTGGACATGCTGCTGCCGGTCCCTCGCATCCCTCTCCTGGTCGCGGATCTCCCACACCACATGGTTGTGGTCGTGGTTGAGGTCGTGGTCGCGGGATGGGAGCTCGACTGGCCCATGGTATTGCAGCCTTCTTTTCTATGTGCAGGAACATATCTTCCGATATGCATGAGCTGGCGAGGCGTCAGCGGGAGACTGACAACAACCTCCGTTGTCAAGCCTCTTCCATGGGTATGCCATTTGCTGCCTGCTCGCCTGATGTGCCCCTTCATCCTCCTCCGCCAGAAATTAATGAATGGCACCAGCAGGCCTATGGGGTGCCCTTCATGAGAGCAGAAGATGAAGAAGAAGAGGAAGAATATTTTGATGATTGTGAGCAGTATGCCCCGCCTCCCCACCAAGGGGATCCGGGTCAATCTTCTTCATATCCTCCACCCCAGAATCCATCGGGCAGCTATCCCCCTCAGCTCAGCCTGGGGAAGAAAACTTTGCAGCTAACTTGGCGTCTCAGTTCTTTGATCCCACTCCTCCGTGGTAATTTGTGGTTGATGGTTCTCTCCATTTTTGGTGCTAGTTGCCAAAAAAGGGGAGAAGGATTGACAGCTTGGTTTGGTAGCCCTCAGGGGATTTTATTTTTGTAATGAACACTGGGTCTATAATAACTTTATTCAACTATGCTTGGTGTGATGCATGTTATGATGGCCTAGGGCCATAAACATTTTCATGATGTGATGCCCATTATTGTAATAGCCAGTACTATCTCATATCTTATGCTATACAATGATGGATTTGTTAGAGTAATGCTATTTTTATATAATCACATCTTATATAATTCTGTTGCATCCCTTAGTGTTTGTGTAATGTGTTGGTTTTTCACTCTCTCTAAATATGTTGCAAATTGACATATCAAGTCAATATGAATATCACAAAACTCATGCACATATTTAGGGGGAGCTGCCCATACACAAGTATTTATATCTCGCCAGTGCTTTTATTTTTTAATTTTTATCTCTACTCTAGTTTAATTTGGCATCAATCACCAAAAAGGGGGAGATTGTAAGTGCAATCAACCCTAATTGAGGGTTTTGGTGATTAAATGACAAAACAAACAAAGATTCTAACAAGTTTGCTCGTAGCATGTGTACAGTTATTCTAAAGACAGGAGAAGCACAGATCTTATGAGCATGCAAATGTAAAAGCACAACGGATTAAAATTCTACATCATATAGCGTGCTCCAAGTGCTTGGAAACAACGGTAGTTTGCTTTTTTTATAATTCTTGAGTTATAGAAATTGCCGTTCAATTAAGAGGGATCCGCAATAAGTTAAGTAAGTAATGCAATGAGCTCAGTTCAAATTCCTTCAAATCCTCTAAGAGAATACTTTTCTAGATCATGAATGTCCTTGGAAAAACCACTCTTACTTCCCACAAAAGTTCCACCTTGGTTCACATCAGTTTTCTCAAAACTTGCTCTTCAGTTTCAAAAACCGGTTCAACCATACCTAAAACCGATTCAACCGAATTATGTACGGTTCCTTCTGTCACCACTGTCCTGCCAATCTGCCAGTCAAAAGCTATCAGAAAAGTCATGTGTATAGTTTTTTCGAAAACTAGTTCAACCGGATTTGAGCCCGGCTCAACCGATTTTGAGGCCGGTCGAGTCTCCAGCTGAGTACCTCAGTGAACCGAGAACTCCCTGGCGGAAACAGGTTCAACCGGTTTTTGGTCCACTTCTCCCAACGGCTGCCAGCTTTTGGGGGATCCTTTAAATACCCCCACACTCTCTCTCTTCATTCACTTCTGCTCTCTCCACGATTTCTTGGATGACCAACCTCCAAACAAGGGCATTCAATTCACCTCTCACACCCGAAATCGCATCCCCTTTAATCGTTTGAAGGACCCTTGGTGTGAGGTGAAGTCGATCTAACACACTGTTGATTTCATCTTGATTCTCCTATTCTCTTCATTCTTGTGCTCATTGCAAACTTAACCTTGTGCGAATTTGTTACTCTTGGAACCTTGCGTTCCTTGACGGATAGAGGTTGGTTGGGAGTCTCCAAATTTGTGGACGACCCCAAGAAGTTTGTATCACCCGCTCTTTGAGCAAATTTGAGAAGAGATTGCCTTGACCTTGGTGGTTGGCTTGTGGAGGATTAGGGTTGGAAAAGGCCCGGCCCTTTGTGGGTTCCTCAACGAGGAGTAGGACACCTTTGTGGTGGTTGCTGAACCTCAGGTTAAATCATGTGTCCTTGTGTGTTCTTGATAAGTGCTTTAATTTGTTGGTTAGATCATATTCGATTATATTGTGTGCAAATCGTCTGAAAACAATTCACACCGATTTGTCATCTATTTGAGTGGATTTTCTCTAGGGCAAGTCTTTAGCAAAATCTCTCGCTACTTCGTCACATTTGATTAATCGTTTATCTAATCTAAGTTGAGCAGGTTCAAACTTGTTCAGTTGTAAACAAAATCAACTGAACCGGTTTGCACTAGTGCAACTTGAATTTGACACTATCTCGAAGTTTTTTATTGGAAAATTTCAGGTGTAGCCTATTCACCCCCCCTCTAGGCTACTTTCAAATATATTTCCTGCACGACTCACGTGGTAAGCACCGCGTTGGTAGTCAAGTGGGCAGAATAAGGGCACGCATACCCAGTGTAGCATCTGGTTTACTTTATCAGCGAAGTCCTTGGTCCCTCAAAGATTAGGTATCCTCAAGTTCAGAAGCTATTATACGCAGTGCTTTTAACTGCTCACAAGCTCCGGCACTACTTTGACGACCACAAAGTCATAGTAGTCATAGGGTTTCCAATAGGAGATATACTCAATAACAAGGAAGCTATTGGGAGAACAGCCAAATGGGCATGCCAACTCGGGGCTCATGATATAGAGTTCCGACCTCGCATGGCGATAAAGACTCAGGCACAGTTTGATTTCGTATCGGAGTGGACTGAGCACCAGGTCCCGGAAAACCCAGAAGTTGCTGAAATATGGAGAATGTACTTCGATGGCTCGCTAAGATTGCAGGGAGCAGGGGTAGGAATTCTTTTTATTGCTCCTGGAGGTGATCATCTCATGTATGCACTTCAGCTCCTGTTTCCAGCATCCAACAATGTTATAGAGTACGAGGCCCTGGTCCATGGGCTAAGCATCGCCGTTTCAATCGGCATCAAAAGGTTAATGGTGTACTGCGACTCACTGGTGATCATAAGCCAAGTGAACAAAAACTAGGATTGCTCAATTGACTCAATGAAAAGATACTGCGCAGTGGTATGGAAGCTAGAGGACAAGTTTGAAGGATTGGAGTTCCACCACATGGAAAGAGATTGCAATGCAGAGGCGGATGCGCTATTCAAATTGGGGTCCAGCCGTGCCCAGGCTCCACCTGGGATTTTCGTCAAGGAGATACAGCAACCAAGTGTCACCATAGATCAGATGGAGGAATGCCACATTCTGAGTCAGGCAGAAGCATATCCTAATGACTGGAGGGAGCCAATCACCAGAAACATAACAAACGAGAAAGAACCAGATGACAAGGCTGCGGCGGACCGTATCGTGAGATAGTCGGCCCACTATACCATCATAGGGGGTCTACTATATAGAAGAGGTGCAGGAGGAGTGCACATGAAGTATATTCACTCGGCTATTGGAAACCAACTGTTGGATGAGATCCACGCTAGGCAATGTGGCATGCATGCATCGTCACAGACTCTAGTAGGGAAAGCTTTCAGGTCTGGGTTCTACTGGCCAATAGCGAAGAACGATGTAGTAGAGTTAGTCTAGAAGTGCGAGGCATGCTGGTTCTTATCAAAGCAGCAGCATCTACCCATGCAAAAGTTGCAAACTATTCCTGTAACCTGGCCGTTTGCGTGCTGGGGGCTGCACATGATTTGGTCCTTCAAGAAAGCTCAAGGGGGATATACAAACATACTGGTTGCCATTGATAAATTCACAGTGTATAGAATACAAACACATCGCCTCTTCGACCTCAGCAAGGGCAGTGGAGTTCATTCAAGAAATAATATTCAGGTTTGGAATACCTAACAACATTATTACATACCTAGGATCTAACTTCACTAGCTCAGAGTTCTTTGACTTCTGCAAGCAGAGGAGCATCCAGATCAAGTATGCATCATTGGCATACCCAAGAGCTAATGGGTAGGTAGAAAGAGCCAACGGGATGATACTCGATGCACATAGGAAAAAGGTGTTCGACAAGAGCGAGAAGCTCGTAGGAAAATGGATCAGGGAACTACCATATTTGGTCTAGAGCCTGCGAACCCAGCAGAGCCGAGCTTTACACGGAAACAACCCATTCTTCATGGTATATGGGTTGGAGGCAATGTTACCAGCAGATCTGATCTTTGGAGCACCAAGATTAACATTCAAAAGCATAGTTGAAGCAGAAGCAGCCAGGCTGGAGGACATCAACATACTAGAGGAAGAACGACTAAGTGTGGTCATTCAATCAACCACATACCAGCAGACCCTGAGGCGCTACCACGACAAAGCAGTGTGGCATCGATCCATCTCTGTAGGAGATTTGGTCCTCCGCCGAGTACTGACGAGAGAGGGAAGGCACAAACTGTCACCGCCATGGGAAGGACCATTCATCGTTGCAGAAGTTACCCGGCCAGGATCCTACCGGCTCACTCAAATGGATGGCACCGAAGTGGGGAAATATTGAGCACCTCAGCAAATTCTATCTATAGCAATACCTCAAAACTCTTGTGGACGAGTTGTACTTTGTAAGCAAAGGGTCTCATTATCAATAAAGCTTCCATGTTCTAAGGCATACAAGTTCTTGATCAGCAACTGACTTAGGTCGGGCACAACTCGAAATCGGTGCATCATACCTACTTAGGGTGACCACTAAACCCTACTAACGGAGCAATCGACTTAAGTCGGAAATGCCTTAAGTCGGTGCAACATGCTCACGCTTACATGACTTAGGGTGATCACTATACCCTACTAACGTAGCAATCGGCTTAAGTCGGAACCGCCTTGAGTCGGTGCGACATGCTCACGCTCACATGACTTGGGGTGATCACTATATCCTACTAACGGAGCAATCGGCTTAAGTCAGAAACACCTTGAGTCGGTGCGACATGCTCATGCTCACATGACTCGGGTTGATCACTATACCCTACTAACGGAGCAATCGGCTTAAGTCGGATACGCCTTAAGTCGGTGTGACATACTCATGCTTACATGACTAGGGGTGATTACTATACCCTACTAACAAAACAGTCAGCTCAAGTCAGGAACGCCTCAATGTAATACAACATGCTCACATATTTGAGGGTGATCTTGACACCCTAATGATGGAACAATCGGTTCAAGCGTAGCGTGATCACACGCACATGAAATCCATGATACATTGTCTCGCTAAGAATACTAACTCAATAAAAAGTATTTTCTTATTTGATCAAATCACTGTGCAGGAGCATTTTTGCAGGGAACCTCGCCAGCAGGATTACCAGAGGAAGAAGGTTTGCTCACACCAGCAGATGCAGCGAGAACATCAGTGAGAAGACCAGGTCTTCTCATCAGGATTCGCCTGGCGCGGACAACCTTGTCCATTGCTTTGTCACACATCGCTTTCATAACAACACAGTCATCGCCTTAATGTTGTGGCGAGCCACCTCCAACTCTTGCATGACAAGATTCTTCGAGGCACGCACGTGATGACAGAATCCTTCGAAGACAGTAGCTTACCAAGTTGTGATACTTCAGTCTAGGAAGCCCTCAACTCATCACTGTGATGGTCCAGTTCTGACATAGTAAAGTGATGACTGCTCTCCAGGATAGTGAGGGAATTGCTAGCATCACGATATAATCTATCCAGATTGTCACGAGAATCAAGAAGCGTTCGCCTCTCCTCCTACATGCAAGAAGAGCACTAAGCATCGAAGCAAAGGGGCAAAACAGAAACAAACAGGAAAATCTACCTCATGAGCCATCTTCTCTAAATCGAGCTGGGCATTCAAGGAAGAGTTCAGGGTCCGATCGCTTTCTAGGAATGCAGAAACCTGGTTCAGATCAGCTTGACTCTGGGCGTACCTTTCCTCAGCATCGGAACACCATTGAGTCAGAGCTGGTGAAGTAGCAGGAAAAAATACAAGATGTAAAACGAGAGAAGCAATAAACAGCAAAGGGAAGATGCAGACCCACTAACCAAAGTTTGAGGCCTTCAGATCATCTATTTGCCTCTAAAGCAGGAGAGGATTCCACTGCATCAAAGACGAATCTTGGTCGGGGACAGGGGCGCCACAAGATTTCAACTGGGCCGACACAGAGTTGAGGACATTCTACAAGCTCAAAAGTTAGCAAGAGAACCTATTTGTCAATGTAAATAACGCAAGGCAAAGATCAGCTCACCTGGAGGTTAGATAGAAGGAGGCATCGGAGCACTGTCTGTTGATGGAGTGTTTATAGGGACAATGTTGAGAGCATCACTCAAGGATACCTTACCTCCGACAGCAGACGGCAAATTCCTAGCATCCGGGTCACTGGCCTCTAAGGTGACCGAACCGACAAGAGCGGTAGGCGAACTCGTCACCATATGTTCCTCATATTGAACCAGTGGGGATCCAAGGTGAACATCCATGGAGGCAGCCGAAGAGGAACCAAGCTCATCACCCTTGGGGGCTAGGTCATCTTCAGCACCACCCTCGGAGCTGGGTTATCCTTAGTGGCACCTACAGAAGCTGAAGCACCCTTAGTCGTGCCCACATGAGCTAGTTGACCCTGGCCTACAGCGTCAAGATCTAGTGCGTCCCCGCGATCTAGACCGCCCTCCAAGGTCGAAGAAGCGTGAGAAACTGTTCGGGTTATTTCTTGCCCGGTACGATTACCAGCCAAGGGGACATCATCCGGGACCTCTGTACGGACAACATAACTTTTAGTCTCAGGAGGCTCCTATAAAAGGTCTTCAGGAATAATTTCCTCTAGTGCATGGTCAATAGCCTGCATCGTTAACCCCTGAATACTAACTAGTCCTGATAAAGCCTGCATTAGAATGTCACTGATGTTATGGCTGCGGTTGTTCTTAAGAATCAAAGGGGCAACTTCCTCTTCTTCCTCTTCATCCTCATCAAGCACGCGACCACCAACTCTGACACCATCAGAACCTTCAATGTCATCCTCGGGGTTGGCGCTCGCCGAGCCACCGCCAATGACTGAGGTAGTAGGATCAGCATCCAGTTCCATGCCTAATGAGTGCCGAAGTCTTTTCTTTCTTTTCTTCCCCTTGGCAGGCGTGGCTGGATGGCTCGTCCGACGCAATCGTTTGCGACAAACACTTCCAGGACTCTGAACTCCTTCATCCTCGCTAAGGCCAAGTCCAGTTGCAAAAGTCACCGATTCAGTATGGGCAGAGTCAGACGATTCACCCGCCGGCATACTGAGGACAGCGTTCACCTCAGCCTCATCAGCAGTTGTCGACATTTGGAAATGGGTTTGTCTCTCCTCTTCAGGGAGATCTCTGTATAGAGCAATGAAAGCATCAATATCCTTTAGGGAGGGTCACACTCTATGGCTCGGACTGCCATCGTGAACAGGAGGGTTGGAAACAAACTCAGAAAAGGGGCTTTGTGGAGGAAGATTCCAGGAAGAATATGATAAGGGAGCACCAGCATTCAAAATTTTACCTCTCAGCATTAAATCAATTCGGCTCAACATGTCTTCTTTAGGAATCCATCTGTTGGTAATTCGGGTAGGCTCATTGACCCTAGTATACAGGTAGGCAGGGTAGACTCTATCTTTCAGAGGTTGAATATTCTTGAAGACAAAATCAGCAACAACAGCTTCAGCAGTCAAGCTCTGTCCTTCAATGTACATATCTCAACAAGATCTAAATCTATGGGGGCATCTGTCCAGCTAGGTGTTCGGACGTCAAGTTGCCTCCCCGATCGAGGAGGGAGGGACTTGTTGTGGTTCTCCATGATAAACCACTTGAGGCGCCATCCCTTAATACTGTCCTTCAAAGGGATATCAAGATATTCAACTTTCGTGCCTCGGCGAAGTTTCAAGCTACCACCGTGAACAAGCTGATGCTGCCCTCCAGCCATCCCAGGCCGATAGTGGTAGAGGTACTTCCAAAGTCCAAAATGAGGAAGAATTCCAAGGAAAGCTTCGCAGAGGTGAACAAACACGTCAATTTGAAGAACATAATTGGGGTTTAAGTGGGTAAGATTTAGAGAGTAAAAGTCGAGAAGGCCGCGGAAGAAAGGAGAAGCTGGCAGGGCTAGTCCCCAGATGAGAAATGGCACGAAGATAACAACTTCATGGGTATCCTCTGTCGGGACGGTAACCCCGCGCCAGATTCACCAGGAACACAATTCTTTTGGCGGAAGAACTCCAATTTCGACGAGGTGCAAAAGGTCAGCTTCAGAAATAACAGACATGTGGTTATCAGCAAATGGGAGTTGGCTGTTGGGATCGATTGGCGGGATGATCGGAATAGCAGCACTTTGTTTCTTCCTCTTGGGCTCCATCGTGGTCTCTCAAACGAGGCGGGCGGATTCAAGAACTTAGGAAATTGGAAAGCGGTGGAGGAAAAAGCAAGAACTAGGGTTCAGAATGCAAAGGGGGACGTCAGCAGAAGTATGGGTTGATGTGTTAAGTCGGGCGCAAAGCGGTAGGCTGATAATTCGAGAAAAGTTGAGATTGCAGAAAAGCAAGCATAACTAGGGCATTACCTCTAAAATGCTAGCAAGCCACCAAATGCATCAATAGAACATGTAGTAATAGATCAGCAAGGAACCGCGTCTTCATTCATAGGGGGAGATCATTACAAACTTGAGACCGGCTCATCCTAAGTTGGCCTCCTCACCCCTTGATCATTGCATCACATTACATTACACTACTACTTGCACTACACTACATTACTAACTAAACTACATTATTCTACTACTAACTACTACTACTGCTGCTATCAATACTAATATTTATGCTAGCAGCATTATGCCATCGGCCTTGCCATCGCCGTTGCTGTCGCCACCATCGTCGTCGCCCTTGTCGTCCCGTCGTCACCCTTGTCGTCCCGCCATCACCCTTACCATCGTCGTCGCCTTTGCCGTTGCCATCGCCCTTGCCATCGCCCTCGCCATTGCCACCCTCGTCGTCGTCATCGTTGTTTCCCTTGTCGCCATCGCCCTCGCCACCGCTCCACTCCTCGGAGTCGGAGGAGTCTTCCACCTCCTTCGAGGATGCCTCCTCCGAGTCGTCCGACCCATCAAGCCCGATGCGCACGATGGATCGCTAGTACGCCCGTGCCGCAACAGACGACCCCATGGAGTCGTCCGAGTCCTCGGACGACACCATGGGGGATGCTGGAGCGGGCGACCGATCATGCTCAGATGAAACCTACTCCGAGAACTCCGAGTCATCAAAGTCATCCGAGGGTGGACTCGCAGGACACTTCCGTTTCTCGTCGGCGCGGCGAGGCCATCCCTTGCCTCTCTTACTACTTCCCATGGTCGTGCAGAAGGGGGGGAGAAGTGAGGAGGAAGAAGAGAGCAAGTGATCAAGGGCGAGCGAAGAAAGCAGCCGAGGCAAGCGGGCTATTTAAAGAGACAAAGGGGTGGCCATCCAGTTCCTAGCCCGCTCATCGAACAGTCGCAAGAATTCAATAAGCAATTCAAGCCGCCTAAAAATGAGTTAGGCAATTAGCGCTGTTTCGCGTAACACGACACCGGTTGGAATCAAGTCAACTGCTTAGGCAAATGATTACACCTCGCCGTCACATCAAATTACTACTTCAGGACAACGCGATAAACACCTTTCGTGGTGCAGGCACCCTTTGGGCACACCCATTGGGTGTATCGCCCGGAATCTTCAAGATTTTCTGAGGTCGCGATACCTGCAAAATATACGCAATGAATATACCACGACAAAAAGAGAAGATCGACTGAAATGGGAGGAAGTCCAAATGTGGTTACTGAAGTGCAAGTCCAATCAACAGAAGCATTGAAGTACAGGGCTGAGTGGCGTCTAGCTGGGGGTATTCTGTTTCAACTGGCCAGATGTCCATCTTGTCACCGATCAAATTGATTACAGACCTAACAAGACATGGACAGATGTCGTCACCTGGTTATTCTGAAAATAAATTTTGAAAATGGCACAAGATGAAGACCTTTGAATTGATTATTTCAAAATCAACTCAGCTCGGGGGCTACACACATTGGGTGCACCTTCGGTGCACCGAACAGATTCATAATGCCTTGAAGCCGAATGCTGATTTCAAAAGCAAAAGGATGAAGACCTTTGAATGGATTACTTCTAAAATCCACTCAAAGCTCGAGGGCTACACACAATGGGTGCACCTTCGGTGCACCCAACAGAGGAACAAAAGGTCAAGTCATGCTACGAACCCATAGGCAATACCAGGAACCTTTGAGTCGATTATTTCAAAATCAACTCAAATATTGGGGGCTTGTGGGAGACAGATATCCCCAGGTCCACTAGAAGGCAAAAACCCTTGGGTGGGGCCACAAACCAGTCACCCCGCAAGGTCGTCTAATTGTGGTCCGGGCAAAGACTACAGTTGAAATGGGTCGACTCAAGAAGGCGATGGGCTCGCGCCCAGATCGTCCGTGAATTAGGCATAATCTCGAGGGAGTCGTTCATCTTTCCCGCGCCCGACGCCCTCAAACGCCGGAGATAGATTGGAAAGAAGCCATCGGGTTTTCCTTAAGATAAGCAAAGTTTGTTCGCTATTAGCTGGAAGGGTGTGACCAGTGTGTGCGTAAGGAGTGCCCTATGGTCGTGTATATAAGACATAGGGGAACCCGATCATTTTCATCTCATTAGCACCTCTCCACTCAGAAAACACCACTTGTAAACACAGCACACATACAAAGCCGCCCTAGGAAGTAGGGTATTATGCCTCTCAAAGCGGCCCGAACCTATAGAAAATCGCTCGACTCTCTTTATCGTGCTTCTGGCACATACCATCGAGCTACAATCAGCGACACCGTCCTACCCAAAAGCACCACGAGGGTACCCCCGGGTGTGCGGTCAGACACTAGACACCGACTGTGCTTATGTTTGGTGTAATATTAATTTTTCCTATACCATGTTTGTTTGTATTGCTATGAATAGCAGTAAGGTCACGAGAATATGAAGATCACCCTAGGACCTAGAATCTCGAGTCTAGGGCAAGTTGTGTCGTTGATCACTTTTCTTTACCCAGTAATGTTCTTGTTAATCACTGTGACATGCTCAGGTTAATCTGATGGGACCTAATAGGTTTCCCTAGACTTGTTTATCTCACACATTGTTTACCACTGAACTTTTTGGTAGTTATGCTATTGCTCTATCTGGTTTTGGGATTAATATTACATTATGATCATGTTCCATTTATATTGTTGTTTTAATTATTGTTCATGACAAGATCATTGTGTTAATTGGAACATGGAGCTTAACTTGAGAAACATGTGCTACCACAAGGGTGGAATGGGACGCCCTTAGCTGACTAATTAGGAAAGCTAGTGGAGGACTACCTTACCCGAAAGGGGCAAGGGCAGTAGGGGAGTTGCGTATAGGGAGGTTCTCGGGTCGATCATGCTACGATGGCTTTTCGGACAAGGGATTCCTATATTGCCCTTCCTAGAAACTGTAGTGGGTTTTCTGAAGCTAGTGGAACTTTGTAAAGGCCTCATAGTGGATCCCTAGCCATTCACCTCGGAAGTGTCTAAGGGTCTAGCTAACCCTGGCTTGGCAGGATACACGACTTGTGGGTAAACGGTGCAACCTCTGCAGAGTGTAAAACTGGTATATCAGCTGTGCTCACGGTCATGAGCAGCTCAGGACTCTCACATGATTAATTTATGGAACTAAACTTAATCTGTCATATGCATTGCATTGTGGGTGTTGTTATTAATTTGATCTCTTACTTATTTGGGTTGGTATCTACTTATACTTAGTAACTGCTAATAAAATTTTAACCAACTCTAAAATCAATGCTCAGCTTTAACCATCTCCTTTGGTAAGCCTTACACTTCACATGAGCTTCCACCTTTGGTGAGTTCATGCACATTATTCCCCACAACTTGTTGAGCGATGAACGTATCTGAGCTCACCCTTGCTGTACTCACATCACCCCTAGGTCAAGAACAAGTACCACTGGATGAGGCGCATGATGCTATGATGAGTTCGTTAGTGGTCTAGACCATCGTCTCCCAGTCAACTTTGGTTGCTGGATCGTTGTCTTCATATGATGTACTTATTTAATTATTCTGTATAGAACTCTGTTATATGTCAATGTTGTGACATTAGTTTCTGTACCATGAGTCATCATATGTGTGAGACTTGATCCTAGCACACTTGGTGATTATCTCACGCCTAGGTTTTGGTTGCCCCTAGAACCCGAGTGTAAATACACTGGTGAGTTTGTTTTATTGTAAAACATAGATTAAAATTTTGCACTTAAATTGTTTTATATCTAACACTTAATTCTTTCGAAAATCATAACTTGTTAACTGTAACTCCAAATTTAGTGGTTCTCGAACCTAGGATCTCGTTACGATGCGTAGATTATTATCATACATTATATTTTTCTGTTTGGTGTGATGCTAATTTCTCTTATGCAATGTCTATTTGTATTATGACCGAGGAGCCCGGTACTCAGTAGGTGGAAACTACTGAGTATGAGCCCGTTGAAGGCAAGTTGTTTGTTTGATCACTTTTCTTTATCCAATAATGTTACTATTAATCATTATGATCTGCATAGCTTAATTTTGATCAGATCCAATAGGTCACCCTAGTTTGGACATCTTTACACCTTTTTTACCACTAATGTTTTTGGGTAGTATATGCTATTGCTTTATGTGGTTTTGGGTGTTAAGATACACATTACTCATGATCATGCTTTTTATTACAAACGAATTATTTATTGTTCATGACAAGATCATTATGTTAATTGGAACATGGAGCGACCACCTGGGAAAACAGTGTTGTAACACCCCTGGTGTTACTGTCACTAAAACTTGAGCATAACATCATGAGCATTAGCATATCATGTGTTTGTCACACCTAGAGTGCATTCACTAGGTAAAAATTTCAAATATGTTGTACTGATATGACTTGATGTGTGGTTAACTCTAGTGCAAAGTACTTAACCCTAAATATGGGCTTATGGATATAAGGGAAGCCCAAGCATGAGAAAACTTCAAAAGATATGAGGACTGATCCTAAGATATCCTCTTGGAAGGACTTGAGTGGCATCCAAACCCTAAAAGTGCCAAAAACCCTGAAAAGACACCTCGAAAACCCTAAATTAGAAACCTAGGGGGCTAAGTGTAAAATTGGTGCACTTTTGGACCAAAGTGCAAAAACCAAGGTATTAGGGCACCTCAAATCATATGTTTCACACATTTGAGGATTTGCAAATCAAATTATGAGATTTGGGCTTATTTGCAAAAAGACACTCTATACCTCTCATGTGCCTAAGTCCAAAATCAGTTGAATAGGGCTGACTTTGGAGCTCTACATCTCAGGATTCTTGAGGATTTTGCTAATGGTCAGTATATCAAATTTGTATAGCTATGTAAGGAGAAAAAATTTGATTAAGTGACCAAGCACTAGTGTTGCACAGAAATGAGAGATAAATAAGTTTGAAGTCTGGCTGTCAGACTAAGACTCTATGATGTTCAGAGAAATCAGTTGTATAGGACCAACTTTAGGACCATGTGGAGCTCAATTTAATGGGTGTTTAACTAAACCCTCTATAACAAAGTTAAAGCTAGTTTGTAGGGGAGTAACTTTGGTACAGTCGACTTACTATGTTATTGTATAAAATTCAAAGAACTAGTGGTGTGAAGTTATTCTATCAGAAACAAGCCATGCGAACTGGGCAATACTGAAAGCCAGATTCAGAACACCATGGTCTTAGTGAGATGCAGTCGATTTGGGAGCACCAAATCTGAGAATCTAAGTAGAATTGATCCATGAATCCTATAGTAAACATGAAGAATGTTGTTTGGTGAACAAATTTTATTAATGAAGATCACCCTGTTCTTAACAAGAATTAGGAGATAGAGAGGGTGAAAGGAGGCCGGTTCAGTAAAACAATGAAGATCAGAGAACCGGAAATATCTGCAGAAGGAAAAGATCTCTGGTTACTGTGGTTTTGGATGTGTGTAGGTGAAGTGGAGATAGTAACGACCAAGACAAGATAACTACGGGCTGATTCATGGTCCCGCGAGCCTAGCCGGAGCCTGGCCGGAGATTTTTCGTCGGTGCTCGCCGTGGCGCAGTATTTTGTCACCGTGTCACTAGCGCCACCACCTTACCTCATTGTGCCTCTTCCTTACGTGGTAGGCATGCGTTAGCGACGTGTTTCGTGGCCGCTGATTGTATTTAATAAAAATAATTTTAGGATTTTTAGTCCAAACAAGGAATTATATAGTATTTAAAAGGGCTTAAACCTATACCTCTGGAATTTTAAAAATTATTTAATAACTCCAAAAAATCACTAAACTTTTTGGATAAGACTAATATGGTATTTAGAACCCATGAGTGAAGTTAGACATGATTTGGACAATGTTTGATACCTAAACCCTAAAACCCTAATCTTCTAAGTAGTGTCTGCCCTATGAAATAAAATACTGACTCCAAAAACCCTAGTTTCCTGGAGTACCGCGAAGGAAAATTGTATTCAAGATACAACTTGATAATCCTTTTCTATTACTGCATTTTCATAAGCATTACATGAGCATTCATGGTTATATATGATTATATATAAAGAACGAGGAAGAAGTAGTGGTTGAAGAAGAAGGAGTTGCACCACCACCACCTGAAGACCAACCTCCCGGGAACTGCTTATATTTTGATATTTGTGGAGCAGAGCCCGACTCTCCTTTAACACAAGGCAAGCCCCGGTGCATTTGCCACCTCCTTGCTATTTCAAAATCTTTCTCACTTGCTTGATGCATTAGGTGATAGGAGTTGTGTGCTAAACAATTGATGCATTTCCTTGGAAGATTGATTACCTTTCCTTGATCACCTGTTTTATGAAAAGGTTTTTCTGATGCTTAGTCTTGCTCTAGAAAAACAAAATGTTTTGTTTTGACGAAAGATGATGCTTCAAGTGGGATGGGATGTTTTCAAAAATAAAACTTGATGGTGGATCCATCATGGCTATGATGGGTTCAACATCGGAAAAGATGTACCTCTGAGAGGTACCGAACTTTGGGTTTAAAATGATAAAGCTGAGACCGGGCGGGTGACTTGCACGAGAAGAGTCTCAGTATAGTGTCTCTGTCTGAGTCGATTAAGGACCGTCTTGATGTAGGCTTGATGATTGAGGACCTTTTAACTTGTCACATGCCTCATCATGGGTAAGCTTTGCCTCGGGCAGACTAATACCAGAATAAGACAACACACAATGGGAGTGGAGAGATGGCGAGAGTAGCGTGTACCCTCCGTGGCAAGAGGCTGGACGGTGGTGTATCTGTGCTCTCGGTTGGCGTGAACCTGATCTGGTCTTAAGAACCCCGGTGGTGAGTTGACATATGCAAGGGTTAAGTGCTACATATGTCGTGTGATTGGAGATTCCCAACTGGGTATTAATCGATTCGGATCGCTGTTACTTCTTGGACATGAAGGCTTGGTCACTGCCCTACACGTAGCATTCCAGTGAACAAGAAGGGTGGATAAAAAGATGGCTAGTATAGGCCAAGTGCTTGAACTAGGGTACAAAGAACTATAGATTTAGGTAATGACTTAACTTGCTAATAAAACTAGATTTTTAAGGATCCACTATTAGTAAGCATTTTTGCAAACAGAGTCTTGATTCTTGATTAAGCCTTACCTTGACTCCCTCAGGCCAACATATCCTTGAGAGTCTTTTATTTTGACGGGTAAGACTTGCGAAAGTACACTTCATACTCAGGGTTTTCGAACCCATGTTGTTGTAGGTGAGGAAGCAGCGAACTTTTGTTGCTTTTGCTCTAAGGTGGTGCCAAAGGAAGAATCTCGAGAGTGAAGCCTCGGGAGGATGTTGTCCTCCTTAAAAACATTACACTTTTAAGCGGGAGGGGTTTTTGCCTCCCGAGTTTGTAATAATAATACTTCTGGACCAATATACCGCCGGTCTGTAATAATAACACTCTTTCTATATTGTAATGTAAATTAAGTTACTGTAATTGCTTCCGCTTATTCATTTCTCCGATGTGTTGTAATATCCGCGTCACGGGTGAAACGCTCTTAGGAAAGGTAAAGGATACAAATACCGAACTTGTCACAGTTGTATCGGAGCGAAGCCCATCTCTTCAGATATTATGAGGCATTTCAAAAAGAATTTTCAAATACTTATCCAAGAAAATTTCTTTCGTTCTCACCTTGCCACTTTCTGAATTACTCATCTTATAAGACTAGGTAACAGAGTGCAATGTATAGGAGGTTGGGAATCAACGAAGGTTGATTCTGCAATTATGCATGCATCATGTTTAAAAATTATACTAATAAAGTTTTCCCCCTTATGGAGATATGTCGCCGCGCACGAGGAAACTGCGCGTAAGTCCACTGGACCTATTGGCGTACCTCGGCATCAGTCGGCTCCAAGACATGAAGGGAGCAACAGCGGTAGTAACAACCCCATCGGAGACCTAGAAGCCCAAGTGGAGCAGCTTCGGACGGAGCTACATCACCGAAACAGGGTGTGGATAGAAGATGGTCAGCGTATGAATGAGTTGAGAGCTGACGTCAGACATCTGCAAGATGAGCTTGCTGAACAGGATTTGGCAATCGATTGGGCTGTCAATTCACGTTCGATTGCTTGGGACCGGGAAGCCAAAGCTCGAGCCCGCGTGGATGAGCTCAGCATAGCCCTTGACAACTTGCAGGTGTATTGCAATACTTTACATGAGGAAGTCCATGTACTGTATTCACGACTGCACCCAGACGTACCTGCCAACCCTGTTGCAATGGGAGCCGGACGCTCAGGAACAGCAGGTGAAGGACTTGGTGGGGAATTGGACCTTTTTAAGCCCCCTCCTTCTATGAACCTGGCTGACGAACGGTCCCCTACAACAGACAGTGAAGCAACCAAAGACGATAAATACTTGAGTAGTATAGTTTAGATTTAATACTAATGTAAAATAGGTAGTAAAGTCATGTTGTACATTTGAGTCTGTATCATTACATCTTAGTAATGTAAAATGATGGTATGTATCAGCATGTTATATTTTTCCCAATTATTTCTTTGCCTCAGATGCCATCAAGGACTCATGCGCATGACGGCATGGGTACTTCCCGTGGTTAGGAAGACACGCCCAATCCACCGCCGGTACCGCCAACGTTGGCTGAGGCTATCGCTGCCTTGGTCAATGCTACCGCCGATAATACCCGCTTTTTACGCGAAATGGCGGGTAACCAGTTCCAGCAACAAGGCGGAAGGGCTCCTCCCCAGGGACCACGTGAGACTTCATACCTGGACTTCTCTGAAACCCGTCTCCCACTCTTCGTTAAAGCTGAAGACCCTCTGGAAGCCGATGAATGGGTATGGGTTATAGAGCAAAAATTCGGACTAATCCGTTGCACCGAAACCCAGAAGCCGTTGTTCGCTGCTCAACAATTAAGAGCCCTACAAGTACTTGGTGGGGAAATTTTGTGGCAATTCAACGGGCCGGACATCAGGTCACATGGGATGAATTTAAGTTAGCGTTTCGTGAGCACTATATTCTAGAAGGAGTGCTACACATGAAACTAGAGAAATTTATGCGACTCAAGCAAGGAGGAGATACTGTTATGCAGTATCTCAACAAATTTAATCATTTATCCCAGTATGCAATTGATCAAGTAAATACTGACCTGAAAAAGAAGAATTGCTTCATGAGAGGCCTCAATGACCGGCTTCAAAGAAAAATGGCCACCTACCTTGATCTCACTTACAGCAGGGCAAGTGTGGAGTAAAGTCCGCGCACGGCTTCACTCAGGTACTAGGCTTACCAGTTACCATATTTCCCGACATGTGTTTAGTACATTCAAACGCTTGACATAGGTATCCGCACGTTAATCCTTATTCCAATTTCATCTTGTAGACAACGCATCCCCATGGATCCGTGTCCACGGACCATCATCATTCCGTTATCAAAATGGATACAACCAATTCCTAACCTCGCGCGAGTGCTAGAAAAATCACTCGACTTCTACCGAGATCCCTAATTAGCAAAGCAGCTACTCGACCTAGCATATTAGTATCCATCTCAAAAGGAATAATGAGATCATGCAACTAGGGTTTCAGACAACTCCTACACTTAAGTGCACAGTACAAGCCTACAAACATTAAGTGTAGTAAAATAGCATATATAAACGGTTATGCATAAAACCAGGGCTTGCCTGGAATTCAACACTAGATAGTGTTTGCTAGATGACACTCCTTGGCGAGCATCCACTGGTTAGGTCCATCCTTCCTTAGGTTGTCCACCAACTACATCTTGTGGTTGGCACCACATCACTTGCACGATTATCATCTCTTAGTCCTAAATGAGATGCAAGATGCATATGTATGAATATAATGAAAAATATCACAAGATATACAAAGACACACGGTAGCAAGCTAGATATAAGGCGCAAGACACGGTACCGCCAATGATCATACGTAAGTGCTAATTAGCCATACATTATCGACCTACGAATTTAACACTACTAAGAAACCGACAAGCACTATCATATACATAGCCACCACAAATACGACATCACGAGTACAAGCATTTATTTAATTGGATACGGCTTTTCGTTAGTTCTTCTATTGATCATACAAAAATATCCCACACAACACAAGTTCAATAGAGGACATAGGCATCAATGTCTACGGAACTCCTATATCACAATCAACTAGAGAAAGAAACATATACAGCATGACACACATGCAATATTAAGCTTAGTAATGGCAAGTCTATATTAATTAAGTGCTATCCAAACATTTTTAGCAAAAAGGGTGAACTAAATAATCAAATGCGCACTTGCAGATTTTTGGATAGCAACACAACAGTTACTCATTTTAATCATAACTCTTCAAATATTCATCCAAAAATAGCAAACTAGTACTTTCTGGAAAGCTTAAGAAGTTCTCTACAACTTTGGAATTTTTACCTTAACACGATTCAACACTTACCAAGGTCAAAAAGTGCTAACACAACAACACTGTCCAGATTTGGACAAATTCAGACTTGCGACTTTAAAAAAACATAAGCAGAGATTCATGCACCCCATTTAGGTGACCCCAGATTTTATAGAAAGATAAAGAAATTTCCAACAGAACATTTATAAACATCTCAAGTTGATTCAATACGCAATTAAGGATAAAAGACACTAGAAGGCTTTACTGTCCAGATTTGGACATATTCAGTCTTCACAATTTAAACACTTATAACTTAACCTTCAGACCACCAAAAAGAGTGATCCAAGACTTTTTGGAAATCTTAGCAAAAGTACTACATATCTTTTATAATTACCGAGAAGTGATTCTATGTTTAACTAAATCAAACAATACAGTTCTCGAAATCTTTTCTGACAGTGGGCATAATGCAGCAATCATTTTATAAAATTCATAACTCTCCAACTATCAGGTTTATTGTCATGAAAATTTAATACAAGTAAGATAAAGAATTTATCTACAACTTTCTTATAATTGACAAGGATTGGTTCTAAACTGAACTTAAGCAAACAATGCAATCTCTGAAATCTGAACCGAAATTGGACAGATTCGGTTACTAAACTTGTGAAAAGCATAGCTTCTAAACGATCAGACTTATGGCTGTCAAATTTTAACGCAAGCAAGATCATAAAGTTATCTATAACTTTTCTATATGACTTTTCTACAGAAAAAATAATTTAGTTCATTAAACAAATAGCACGGCGAAAACAGTGTGTGCAGCCCAAAACAGCAACTAATAAATTTCAACTCCTATTTACTTCAAGAATTACCATGTTCTAGAGACTGGAATTACTCTAACACTTTACCATTTGTTAGAGTTAAAATAATCAATGAGGACCAACAAGTCGACTTACTAATTTTTATTCAAGTCATTTCGTGCGATGGAATTACCACACAATTAACAAACACATTCACCAAATAAAGCATTTTGGCACACATGTCCGACATCACACAAAACTACGACGAAACACTACTAATATTTAGCCTTAGAGCACCATGACATAACCACTTAACCTCTAATTGGTTTTAAGGTATAACTCAACCATTCCATGAACATGCATGATTTTGTTTACTCCTAATTTTTCAATAAGTCTTGTAATTATAAAATGGGTGTTATTTTAGCACCAAATGAAACTATCTAATTTAGGGCTGGAAGTTTTATGAGTCATAGGTAATGACAAATTATGAATAATGTATAAATTTGACATGCTCAGGTTTTATATTTTATTTTCTACAAAAATAACAAATTGTTAATGCAATAAAGCATGTGAGAGCAAGTTAAATCTAAAACTAATTATTTTCTATGGATGTATGACCATATTAAGTTTTCTCAGGCTACTATAATATCATGCAAGGGCAGTAGAATGCCATTTTCCATTTTTGCATTTAAACATTATTTTTAAATCATTTAAAACTACTTAAGGTGCATTAAACAAGTTAAATAACTAATAGTCACCAAGCATCGCACCAAGAGTCTATTGTAAATATTTCAATCCATTTAGAGCACTGGAGCTACAGATCCAAAAATAACAAGCAAATCAATAATCTTTTTCCTATTTAACACGATTTAATTAGGACACCAATAAATCAGTGAACAACATATAAGTTTTATATTTTTCTTAGATGGAGTATGACAACATCTAACTAACAAAACAAGTTTCATCATTTTTGGAGTTCTATAATTAAAACTATGGAGAGAAGCAAGTTCTTCTATTTTCTAAACCAGTTTTAAATACAAATTTCTACAGAAGAAATTTTCCACTAAAACATGCCAACTTATAGATTCAATGGGTAGAGAATTTCACAAGGAAGCTAACCAAACAAGTTTCACCATTTTAGCAGTTACCAAACTCAAGATATGAATTTTAAAAGAAAGAGCAAAATCTGCAAATTTGGAACACAATTGCCTTTGGCCCTGGGCCCACACGTCAGTCACACAAACATGTTCTTCTACCTCACGAACGCATAGGGAAAGCATGGCCGTCGGCCGGCTGTCCTGGCCGTGGCTTGCCGGCGTCGGCCGGGTGCAGTAGAGGGGCCATGCCGTCCCCAGAGGGAGGCGCACCCAGCCCCGACGCCGGTTCAGTCAGCCGTGGCTCTAGGTGGCCCGGCCACGGTGGCCTACGACCATGCCAAGGCAGCGGCAATGGTGATGTGGCCAGGCGAGGAGAAAAGGACCAAGAAGTGGATGGTCTAGGTCAGTGGATGATGGGGAAGAGTTTGGCGTGCTTGGTGCTAGGTTTTATAGGGCAGTGACGTGGGGAGAGGAGCTCCACACGACTCCCATGGTGTCGGCGCGGCCAGCAGCGCGCATAGTAGAGGAGAGGAGAGGAGAGCGGAGAGTGAACGAGAAAGCTCTATGGAGCATGTAGAAGGATTGTGCGCGGTGTGGGGAGGGAAGGGAGCAAGGCACTCGGGGTATAAAAGGAGGGAGTGAGATTCATCCATTGGCGGACATGGGTGGCAGCTGCAGAGCTCTAGACACGTCAGACTGCTGGCAGGCGATGGCAGAGCGACTTTGGACGGACATTTTTGGCATTTTCCTTTTGGAATCGGACCCTGGTCACTTAGAAGGTATCTTCCTTCATGTAGACTCTACCAATCTTGTACAGGGCTTGAGGTGATTCGGGCACTGGTTAGAGAGTTATAGACCCACGAAAATTGGTTTTTGAGTGGGTTAGAAATCAGTGGAAACTTATGAAAACTGAGTGTCAAAGCATGTCAAACGGAATCGGATGAATGCCATCTTTTAATATGTTGTGCCACTATTAGTTATTAACAACTTTTATATTTGGGGAAACTTGAGTTTTTTAACAAAAATTTGGGACGCGAGACGTCGACCCGAACGACACTGATTCCAGACTTAAGAATTCAAATCCTGAAATTAGATTTTTATTCTGTCTTGATGGCACTGTTTGAGATACATAGAGATTGAATCAAGGTTGGTTTAATTATAAAATTTGTTGTATAATACAGGTTCTACAACTTTTATGAAAGGTCAAACCTCATATCTTAAATATAAATCGAAGTTTCACTTTGGTCAAAGTAGTATTGTTTTAAAACTTCAAATTATATTTTTAAGGCAATCTTGGTATTTTCTCGATATTTTCTTGGCATTTTCTCTACATGAACCCTTAATAACTTTTGTTGTATAGCTGATATATAGTGTTTTGGGGAAGTTGTCATAACTTGGTTGAATTTCTAAATTTGCTTTTACTTAATCGAGCAGTCTCAAGTAAGCGTATGATTTATAATTTCATACGAATATTTGGTTCAAACTTTGAGAAATATTTAGAATACACTTGATAGATAGAGATGAATGATGACATAAATATAACAGCTGATTTGCATAAAAATAATTAGAGGTTCGCACTACAGAGATTCCGCTTGAGAATGTGGATTCGGACTACGTATTTGGACATAGACCGACTGTTGAGAAAACGGATTCGGACATAGATTGGATAACGTCACAACTGTCGAGAGTCCGAATAAATAAGTTTGAATGGGAGTTACGAGACAAGACTTTCGATTTTGAGTTTGCTTCAAGAAACAAAAAGTTTTAATAGGCTCCATATTTGGCTGTTCTTGAGATCGAATAATTCCAAACTTGGTGAAGCTTTCACCAGTAACTTGTTAAATAGGGATAAATGCGATCGAGAAATAGAAATTTTCACTGAGCATCCAAGATTAGGATAAATCTCCTGACATAACACGAAATAGACAACTGGGGTGTGACAGCCTTCCCCTCTTAAAAGATCCTCGTCCCGAGATTCGAATGAGGACCTTTAAGGGTGGAGAAGCATGTAACTCCCAAACTGATGGTTGATGCAAATTCAAGAGATGGTATCTGACGAGATAATGAAGATAGATTTGGATAGAATATCGTGACATGTTGAGACAAAATGCAGCGATCACTCTGAGAGAATGTTCACAAAAGATAGCACATCAGTATAGTCTCGTAATGGATCACGACTATTAACCGCGATACCAGCGCGTGCCGAGCAGGTCAACCATGTGTGCGCCCACAGGAGGCTCTCGGTTTCGTCGCGACACCATCGGTCGTTTAGTCATAACACCTTTACCAAACGTAACCAATGAGAATGCATGGGGCATAGATAGATGGAGCCCTTGAGAGTATGGCTCGAAAAATAAGATCATGACAGGAGTTGAAACATAGATTTTTGGCAAAAAGAGCAACACATGAGAATCTTCTTCAACTCCATATACTCTTTAATGATCATCACGGAGATTATCAAGTCAGAGATTTATACGAGAGTGGATATGAGGAGGAACCAACCATGAGATCAGGATTGCTGAGCTTTTAGAGACATTAGAAAACCAAAGGCAACAGCGACATCCATTGAACTAAATGGATACACTGTTTAAAGATAAAATTTGATAAAACAACGTCATGATCCTCGGAGAAGGGGGTATGAGACTGACCAGAAATGAGAGATTTAGGCAGATCAACATCCGATACTTGAGAACGGGTTATAGCAGATAACCAGATAATAGGGCAGAATCATTAAAGGATCCGGAGATTTGGATGATAAGGCCACAACATGATTCATAAAGGTAAAGGTTTACTAGATCCAGGTGAAAAGAGAGGCCATCAACCCAGATGACTTCTAGGTTGAGCAGAAGAGAATTTAATGAGGATTTTGGACAAGGTTTCCAAAAAGAATTTGAGGCTAGACATGGTTTGCATGAACAGATAATAAACCTTTGTTTTTGACATACATGAGTGCAGAAGGAAGTTTTAGTCGATTTAGGGGTCAAGTTATGGGTGTCTACGGTGCAGGTGTAACTTTTAGGGTAAGACACACAAGGGTTAGAAAATACCAACTCAAGCATGAATTTTTTTAAAGAGGTTTCACTTGCTAAACTCATGGTTGTTTAGACGGGGGTCTTTTTATGAACAGAACAAGCAACAAATTTTTTTTGCTAGTTATGGGCAAAAGGGTTGAATAATTACAATACCACCTAGATAGCAAGACAAGAGAAACACATAACACGACCTAACAAGACTTACCAATCTGACACGAGGTAAGGCATTTCTTATAGTTCCTAACATAGCAGTACATCACATTATTCACAAGTTCTTATTATTGGAATAAAGGTGAGAGAAGCATGTTGATGCATAAGAAACAATTATAATGCGACAATCATGATGCATGCTCATTCTAGTCGTCTTCTCAGGCCTAACAAATTTTTCGGATGCTTCTATAGCATCCTAATAGTAGCAATAGTAGCCTTTAAAGCCTATATATATAGTCACCTAGTTACCCATCTATTTGCTAAGGCTTCATATTCTAGGTCTATCCTTATCGTCCTGACGGTCTATCCAGCATTAGTTTCTAAGCAAGTTTTACTTTAGAAAATGTTGGGAATCATGACTAATTGACTTCTCTATAATGGTATTCGCTCTGATACCAGATGTGGCGGAACCGCCCGAATTATTCCAGCTTAAGTGCCCAAGTCTCACCTTAGAGGCAACGACGCACTTAAACCGGAATAAACCGTCAGTCCCTCGGATCTAGTCCGATAAAGCCACTTACCAAGGATCGAATACCACTAGCTCACTCGAAGGTGAGGCACAGAGAAATACAATAAAGCATAATACCATAAATTTAATAAGTATAAGTAGTGATTACATTATCAGAGTTTCAGAAACAGTAACCATAATTTTTAATGCAGCGGAAATAACTAACGGAGAAAATCGAGTAACATGGCGAAGCCTGGCTAGCTACTCCTCCTGGTCCTCTCCTGCGGAAGCAGTAACCCTCTCGACCATCTATCCTGGTGGCAGGGATGAAGGCCAAGTCACACTAGCAACCAAATCATCCAAGGAGTACCTGCAAAAATTATGCCACAAGCAAGGCTAAGTATACTAATACTCATCTAGATTTACCCGGTGTGAGGAGTCTACTCTTCTACCTCTAGACCATGAAGTTGTTTGGCTGAGGGGTTTGGTTTGCCAAAAGCACTAGCTATGTCTAAAATGAAGTTTTAGCTTTTCAAGTTCTAGAATAATAATTTAGACTATATGAGCACCTAACTATCCATACATGGTATCAAGCAATTTAGTCAATCAACATCTTTTGCCAGTAACCTCATTTCCATTTATTACTCAATGTAGTACAATGGATCAAGCAGTCTCATTAGCTGCGAGAAGCAGACGATTTGAATCGAGTTTTAACCTTGCAAGGTAAACCTAAACACACGACATGTAGGGGCACTCGGTCCCCACACACGTCAACTGTCCCCATCGATTCCCTGTTCGCAGCCAGGACTCACCGCCTTGGCATACAATACTCCACTGATCCCGGCTGCCGCCGTGCAGTGACCGCACTTGTACCCACTATATCCAGAATGAAAGACCACGTCTCAGGACAAGTGAGGAGTAAAGTCCGCGCCCGACTTCACTCAGTTACTAGGCTTACCGGTTACCATATTTCCCGACATGTGTTTAGTACGTTCAAACGCTTGACACAGGTATCCACACGTTAATCCTTATTCCAATTTCGTCTTGTAGACAGCGCATCCCCATGTATCCGTGTCCACAGACCATCATCATTCCGTTAACAAAATGGATACAACCAATTCTTGACCTTGCGCATGTGCTAGAAAAATCTCTCGACTTCTACTGAGATCTCTAATTAGCAAAGCAGCTACTCGACCTAGCATACTAGTATCCATCTCAAAAGGAATCCTGAGTTCATGCAACTAGGGTTTCCGACAACTCCTACACTTAAGTGCACAATACAAGCCTACAAACATTAAGTGCAGTAAAATAGCATATATAAACGGTTATGCATAAAACCGGGGCTTGCCTGGAATTCAACACTAGATAGTGTTTGCTAGATGACACTTGCTTGGCGAGCATCCACTAGTTAGGTCCATCCTTCCATAGGTTGTCCACCAACTGCATCTTGTGGTTAGCACCACATCACTTGCACGATCATCATCTCTCGGTCCTAAATGAGATGCAAGATGCATATGTTTGATTATAATGAAAAATATCACAAGATATACAAAGACACACGGTAGCGAGCTAGATATAAGGCGCAAGACACGGTACCGCCAACGATCATACGAAGGTGCTAATTAGCCATACGTTATCGACCTAAGAATTGAACACTACTAAAAACCGACATGCAC
This sequence comes from Zea luxurians, assembly GCA_029449295.1. Taxonomy (NCBI): domain Eukaryota; kingdom Viridiplantae; phylum Streptophyta; class Magnoliopsida; order Poales; family Poaceae; genus Zea; species Zea luxurians. The sequence continues at coordinate 9,806,787 of JAOPSE010000033.1, read as the reverse complement.
TATCATATATATAGCCACCACAAATACGACATCACGAGTATAAGCATTTATTGAATTGGATACAACTTTTCGTTAGTTCTTCTATTGATCGTACAAAAGCATCACAAACAACACAAGTTCAATAGAGGACATAGGCATCAATGTGAACTCCTATATCACAATCAACTAGAGAAAGAAATATATAAAGCATGACACACATGCAATATTAAGCTTAGTCATGACAAGTCTACATTAATTAAGTGCTAACCAAACATTTTTAGCAAAAAGGGTGAACTAAACAATCAAATGCGCACTTATAGATTTGTGGACAGCAACACAGCAGTTACTCGTTTTAACCATAAGTCTTCAAATATTAATCCAAATATAGCAAACTAGGACTTTCTGGAAAGCTTAAAAAGTGTTATACAACTTTAGAATTTTTACCTCAACACGATTCAATACTTAGCAAGGTCAAAATATGCTAACAGAACAGCTCTGTCCAGATTTGGACAGATTCAGACTTGCGACTTTAAAAATCCATAACTAGAGATTCATGCACCTAATTCAGGTGATCCAAGATTTTATAAAAAGATAATGAAATTGCCAACAGAACATTTATAAACATCTCAAGGTGATTCAATATGCAATTAAGGATAAAAGACAATAGAAGGCTTTGCTGTCCAGATTTGGACAGATTCAGTCTTCACACTTTAAACACTTATAACTTAATCTTTAAACCACCAAAAAGAGTGATCCAAGACTTTTTAGAAAGCTTAGCAAAAGTACTACATAACTTTTATGATCACCTAGAAGTGATTCTATGTTTAACTAAATCAAACAATACAGTTCTCGAAATCTGTTCTGACAGTGGACAGAATGCATCAATCATCTTATAAAATTCATAACTCTCCAACTATCAGGTTTATTATCATGAAACTTTAACAGAAGTAAGATACAGAATTTATCTACAACTTTCTTATAATTGACAATAATTGATTCTAAACTGAACTTAATCAAACAATGCAATCTCTGAAATCTGTACCGAAATTGGACAGATTCAGTTACTGAACTTGTGAAAAGCATAGCTTCTAAACGATCAGACTTATGGTTGTCAAATTTTAACACAAGCAAGATCATAAAGTTATCTATAATCTATAACTTTTCTATATGACTTTTCTACATAAAACGTAATTTAGTTCATTAAATAAATAGCACGGCGAAAATAGTGTGTGCAGCCCAAAATAGCAACTAATAAATTTCAACTCCTATTTACTTCAAGAATTACCATGTTCTAGAGACTGGAATTACTCTAACACTTTACCAATTTTTAGAGTTAAAATAATCAATGAGTACCAACAAGTCGACTTACTAATTTTTATCTAAGTCATTTCGTGCGCTAGAATTATCACACAATTAACAAACACATTCACCAAATAAAGCATTTCGATACACATGTCCGACATCACTCAAAACTACGATGAAGCACTACTAATATTTAGCTTTAGACCACCATGACATAACCACTTAACCTCTAATTGGTTTTAAGGTATAACTCAAGCATTCCATGAACATGCATGATTTTGTTTACTCCTAATTTTTCACTAAGTCTTGTAATTATAAAATGAGTGTTATTTTAGCACCATATGAAACTATCTAATTTGGCGCTGAAAGTTTTATGAGCCATAGGTAATGACAAATTATAAATAATGTATAAATTTCACATGCTTAGGTTTTATATTTTATTTACTACAAAAATAACAAATTGTTAATGCAATAAAGCATGTGAGAGCAAGTTAAATCTAAAAATAATTATTTTCTATGGATGTATGACCATATTAAGTTTCCTCAGGCTACTATAATATCATTCAAGGACAGTGGAACGCCATTTTCCATTTTTGCATCTATACATTATTTTTAAATCATTTAAAACTACTTTAGGTGCATTAAACAAGTTAAATCACTAACTTAATCATACGTGCACAACAATTCATGAAACTTTTTACTAGTCACCAAGCATCACACTAAGAGTCTACTGTAAAAATTTCAATCCATTTAGAGCACTGGAGCTACAGATCCAAAAATAACAAGCAAATCAATAATATTTTTCCTATTTAACATGATTTAATTAGGACACCAAGAAATCAGTGAACAACATATAAGTTTTATATTTTCTTAGATGGAGTATGACAACATCTAACTAACAAAACAAGTTTCATCATTTTTGGAGTTTTATAATTAAAACTATGGAGAGAAGCAAGTTCATTTATTTTCTAAACAAGTTTTAAATACAAATTTCTACAGCAGAAATTTTCCACTAAAACATGGCAACTTATAGATTCAATGGGTAGATAATTTCACAAGGAAGCTAACCAAATAAGTTTCACGATTTTAGCAGTTACCAAACTCAAGATATGAATTTTAAAAGAAAGAGCAAAATCTGCAAATTTGCAACACAATTTCCTTTGGCCCGAGGCCCACACGTCAGTCACACAAACATGTTCTTCTACCTCACGAATGCACAGGAAGGCATGGCCGTCGGCCGGCTGTCCTGGTCGCGGCTTGCCAACATCGGCCGGGCACACTAGAGGGGCCAAGCCGTCTCGAGAGGGAGGCGCACCCAGCCCCAGCGCCGGTTCAGCCGGCGGTGGCTCCATGTGGCCCAACCATGGAGGCCTATGACCATGCCAAGGTAGCAGCAATGGCGACATGCCCAGGCGAGGAGAAAAGGACCTAGAAGTGGATGGGCTAGGAGAAAAGGACCTATAGGTTAGTGGACGGTGGGAAAGAGTTTGGCGTGCTTGGTGCTAGGTTTTATAGGGCAGTGACGTGGGGAGAGGAGCTCCACACAGCTCCCATGGCGTGGGCGCGGCCAGCAGCGCGCACAACAGAGGAGAGGAGAGCGGATAGTGAACGAGGAAGCTCTGTGGAGCACACAGAAGGATTGTGCACGGCGTGGGGAAGGAAGGGAGCAGGGCACTCGGGGTATAAAAGGAGGGAGCGAGATTCATCCATTGGCGGACACGAGCGGCAGCTGCAGAGCTCTGGACACGTCAGACTGCTGACAGGCGATGGTAGAGGGGCTTTGGATGGACGTTTTTGGCATTTTGCTTTTGGATTCGGACCCTGGTCACTGTAGAAGATATCTTACTTGATTTACACTCTACACATCTTGTACAGGGCTTCAGGTGATTTGGACACTGGTTAGAGAGTTATGGACCCACGAAAATTGGTTTGTCAGTGGGTTAGAAATCAGTGGAAACTTGTGAAAACTGAGTGTCAAAGCTTGTCAAACGGAATCGGATGAATGCCATCCCTTAATATGTTCTGCCTCTATTAGTTATTAACAATTTTATATTTGGGGAAACTTGAGTTGTTCAACAAAAATTTGGGATGCGAGACGTCGACCCGAATGACACTGATTCCAGGCTTAAGAATTGGAATCCTGAAATCAGATTTTTATTCTGTCTTGATGGCACAGTTTGAGATATTAGAGATTGAATCACTGCTTGGTTTGATTATAAAATTTGTTGTATAACATAGGTTCTACAACTTTTATTAAAGGTCAATCCTCATATCTTAAATATAAATCAAAGTTTCACTTTGGTCAAAGTAGTATTGTTATAAAACTTCAAATTATATTTTTAAGGCAATCGGGGTATTTTCTCGATATTTTCTTGGCATTTTCTCTACATGAAACCTTAATAACTTTTGTTGTAGAGCTGATATAGAGTGTTTTGGGAAAGTTTTCATAACTTGGTTGAATTTCTAAATTTGCTTTTACTTAATCGAGCAGTCTCAAGCAAGCGTATGATTTATAACTTCATACGAATATTTGGTTCAAACTTTGAGAAATCTTTAGAATACACTTGATAGATAGAGATGAATGATGACATAAATATAACAGCTGCTTTGCATAAAAATAATTAGAGGTTCGCACAATAGAGATTTTGCTGGAGAAAACGGATTCAGACTACATATTTGGACATAGACTGACTGTCGAGAAAACAGAGATTCCACTGGTGAAGAGGGTGAAGCTTTTGAAGAAATTCTTAGCGACCGCGGGGACTTTTGCGCCTTCGCCAGTGCCCGAGGGGTTGCAACAATTTTAGAAAAAACTGGCTGTGAACATGTTAAAGCTGCAGCCCAGACGGAAACCGTCTTCTCCCTAGACAACGCGAAGGAGCCTTCGGCTGAAGCTACTTTGATGGGTGGGAAATTCTACTCCAATGTTTGGATGAAGGGCGGCCGCGAGACTGCTGACAAAGCTATAAAGAAAAATGACAAAGAATGCCATGATGCCCGTGAAGAAGCTAAGCGAGCCTAAGAGGCTGCTGAGCGCGCAAGGCGTCTAGATATTATTATTGAGTCTTAGCTTCAGTATTTGTTTCTGACTTCGGTTAACAACTTGATATTTTACTGTAGCTAAACTTTCACCGCCACCCGAGCCATATGATCCCGAGGCCGATCCAGCCATGAAAGCAGCACTAGAAACAATAAAGATTGCCGAAGAAGCCGTTGATGAAGCTATCAACAAACTACTGAACGAAGCTGTCGAGAAAATCTTAAAAGAAGACTAAATTCTTGTGTACTTAAGAAATGTAGTATTTGGGAAATGTAATATTTGTACATGAGTTGAACATTGTATATCTATGTGTATATTAATGTAATATATTTCTTTGCGATGCATGAAATTTGCGTACATACCATTTTTGAGCCTTCGGCGAAAAAACACCTTCCCTTCTTTTCATGCTTCGTAAAGAAAAAGCCCTTCTATAGCACAGCTGTTGTATAATATTATTATCGACGAAAAATATAATTGCCGAAGGTAGACTTTGTGCTCTAGCACATTGTTCCATTCATTGTATATTTTGGAAGAAGAAACTTTCCTTCTCCACAATCTTGTTGCTGATGCGGCATGATGTATGATGTAATGCTATGCGAAATGATGTAATGATATGATGCAACATGATGTTTATGCCAAAGACACATACCCACACAAAAACACACCCAGACTCTGCATCCCCTTAGGAACGTCTTTTGAGTCTCTTCACCTTTTATTTCGGTGGCATTTAAGCTCTGCATCCCCTTAGGAACGACTTTTGAGCTTCTTCACCTTTTATTTCGGTCGCACATTGGCTCTGCATTCACTTAGAAACGACTTTTGAGCTTCGGAACTTACTCTGCGCTCCCTTAGGAACGACTTTGTAGCTCCGCAACTTACTCCGCTCTCTTAGGAACGACTTCGTAGCTTCGGAAGCATTGATGGGGGTTGCATTTTACACTCGATGGTGTGGCCACAATATTATTGCATCAAGTTGGAGGTTAAACCTCCGTGAACTGTTTTTCATGCAAGAAAATAAAATGACAAACAAAACGAAAATACACCAGATTAGGATATTCTTTAGTAAATGTGCTTCGACTTGGGCACAGTACTGTTGACTGTGCGAGCTTCGGACTCCTCCCGAAAATCGAGCTGTTGCTGAGCATGGTGATGCCCTTCTGGCTGCTGACTGCGAACCAGAGTAGGTGCTAGCGGTGGTGGCGGTGGCAACTGGGCCCATGAAGCTTGAGAATGGCTTGCCAAAGCAACAGAGGTTGTAGGATGTTGATTGCCTACATACTCTGGGACGTAGGGAGAGTAGCATGAAGCGGTATGTAGAACCTGCTTCGGCTGATTCTGCTGTGCTTCAGATTTAGCAATCTCTTTCTACTTTTGAATCGTAACCTGGCATGTTCTTATGGTATGCCCTTTGTCTTTGCTGCAGAACAAACAAAACAATTTCCTGGTCTGATCTCCATATCTTCCTCTGAAACTTCTGCCTCCTCTGCCTCTTTGAGCTGGTGTCCTGAAAGAATTTGGTTGTGCCCCTGATGATTGGGAGCTGTGCTGCTATCTTTGGGTTTGGTTTCCCCTATCGTCACTTGAGCTAGCATTATGGATTGACCTAACATGCCTGGGGTGGAATCTCCTTCCGAAGCCCTTGGCCATCTCAGAGTATCTGTAGGCTTCTTCCCTTCTTTGCCGAAAATCATTGTCAGCACTGATGTACTCATCCATTTTCTAGAGAAGCTTCTCCAAAGTTTGCGGTGGCTTCCGTGCAAAGTATTGCGTCGTAGGTCCTGGCCGAAGCCCCTTGATCATGGCCTCAATGACGATCTCATTGGGCACTATAGGTGCTTGAGCTCTCAGCCTTAAGAACCTTCGGACAGACGCCTGGAAGTACTCCTCCTGGTCCTATGTACACTGAAAGAGAGCATGAGTAGTGGCCGGCTTTGTTTGAAAACCCTAAAAGCTGGTCACTAACATATCCTTTAGCTTCTGCCATGACGTGATTGTCCCTGGCCAAAGAAAGGAGTACCAAGTTTGAGCTACGCTTTTGACTGCCATGACGAAGGACTTCGCCATGACTGCAGTATTGCCCCCATATGAGGATATGGTTGCTTCGTAACTCATCAAGAATTGCTTCGGGTCTGAGTGCCCGTCATACATGGGGAGCTGAGGTGGCTTGTATGATAGTGGCCATGGAGTAGCCTGTAATTTTGCTGCCAAGGGAGAAGCATCATCAAAAGCAAAATTGCACTGATGAAAGTCACCGTACCATTCATCATCATTGAATGGACTTTCTTGGCAAAGCTCCCTATGTTGGGGCCTTTGGTCTTGAACACCTTGAGTGAGGTGACGCATTTCTTCAGCGGCTTCATCGATCTTCTTCTGAAGGTCGGCGAGCCGAAGCATCTTTTCCCTCTTCCTTTGCACCTGTTGGTGGATAGCCTCTAGATCCCTGATCTCTTGATCCAGTTCCTCCTCCTGAGGTGTTGGGCTAGTAGCCTTCCTCTTCTGGCTCCTCGCTTCTCGCAGCGTCTTTTGATTAGTGTCCAGTGGCTGCAGGGCAGCCCCTGGCACCGTTACCTTCTTCGGCGGCATTGCAAAAGTCAGTGCTTGTCGAAGGTGGTCGAATGAGTTCACCGGAGGTGGGCGCCAATGTTAGTCATTATTCTCGAATGCTATACAACAAGAACAAAGCAACACAGTTGTTAACGATTAAAGACCTTCGTCCTTTGAAGCCTTATCTCCCTTGGGATATAAGAATCTTCAGACAAAGGTCATGAAGGGCACACCTTCATCATTTGAGTGAATGTATATAAAAACATATGAAACATAATAGAACACGAATCATTATTACAAATCATTAGATCATTTATATTCTCATTTTATAAACATGGATAAACATCAATGATATTTACATTACATCGATACCTTCGGCTTGGTAGAAGGTAAAAATGCGGGGGTGATGCAAGAGTAATTACAATCCAGCGTGAACAGTACGGTGTTACTGCTCATCTATTTATAGGCACGGGACACAGTCCGGACAAAATTACATTCATGTCCCTGACATTTACTTTTAATCATAAGGCAAGCTATCAGGGACTAAGTAGTCTTTTCTCCTTTAGGTCGGTTCCATCTTCCACCTTCGTCATTATACTAAGCTGAAGCTCTTTCAGCCACAGCTTTGGTGTCCATTCATCCTACCTTCAGGTCGTATCTTCATATCACGCATACCTTCATCTCAAAGTCGAAGCCTCCTGTAACAGTCTATGTTACACTGAAAAACATATTAGTCACGTTTTTTGAGGACCTTCAGAAGAGGAAGGCCCCCAACATTGTTGATGCTCATGATCTATGGACTAGAATTAAAGTAAAATATTCTGAGCCCAAATGTACTACTTCTACTCCCTATGTTGCTTGTGGTACTAACCTTTCAAAGGGAGAAGAAAAATGATGGCAACCAAATGATGAATTCACCTCACCGACAAGTTTGTCTTTCAGTAGTTATAAATGTCTTATTGCTAACAATGATAGTGGTTCTCAGGGGACATACTTTGATGGTGTCCCTAGGGTTTTAAGCGTGTTTTGGAGGTGTAGTATGATATCCCTAATTATCATACCCGACATATGTTAACTACCTAAATTATTGATTTAGGAAAGTATTTTAGAGAACTATTGGAGTTGCTCTAAGCGCTCTTCCCAATAGCGCTTAAGATTGGTGATGAAGATTGTATCATCAACCGCCTCCCTTGTTAAGAAGACTGCTCCAATCGACTAAGCCACATGATATGACTTAGCAAGCCTAAGGACATCTAGCTCAGCCCATTAAGCTAGCAATAGGCATCGCCACATGCGAGGATGCGAAACTCAAAGATAAAGAGATGTTACAATCTTCTCACAACTCAAGTCTCAAACCAATAATATGATATAGATCAGTATGATTGCTAAACGAAGTAAGGCACTGAAAATTAACACAACGTCTCGTACGATCACTTGCTGTTTTGGTACCCTGTTTCGATACAAGAATGCATGAAGAATGTGGATCACTTGTTGTCCTGCCTGCTCATAGACGACGAAAGTTGTGATACAATTAACACAACGTCTCGTACGATTTAATTAAATAGACCTAACAATGAAGAAAACGAGAACATTCTTTGCAGACTCAAGGTGATGGATGAAAGGGGGCAAGGCCATGTAATGATGTAAATCAGTTCTAGCTATTGTAAATAAAACATTTCCAACCATAGCATACATCTTTCTTAAAGAAGTTATAAGGATGATTAATGGAACCCAAGATTGAAGCTAGGAAAAAAACAAGGAACTAGAGTACAAAGAATGATTTATTAGAGACAAAAATCTAAATTTCTTCTAATCTTTACTATATTAAAGCATCAGTTTCAACGATCGTCCCGCGTCAATATTTTTCAAAAAAACCCCCTATATTTATTTAGAATCAACCCGCACACCTATAATCTCGTCTCTACTACTATAATAATAGAGTTTATGTCAAAAATAAATTGAAATTATGTACAAGTGAGTGTTTGAACCTTGGTTGTTAGCTCCACATTCACACCCACCTAACCAATAGAAAACATATATTTTGTGCTTTATTAAAACAAAATTTATTCTATGTCATATATATATATATATATATATATATATATAAACCGTAGCAATGCACAAACATAGGACTATCATGATGTAATCTCTATTACTCACCATTTGTCACGGTTTCACAATCGTCTCTTTTGCAAAAAAAAGTTTATATACTTCTTTTTGTACCCGTAGTCCAATTACAACTATTTTTATTCTCTATCTCTACTACTGTAATGGAAGAGTTTTGTGCGTCGTATAATTTTTGTGCATCCTTAGCCAACACCGCCTCCCTCCCCCGGCCCGTCACGCACGGTGCCGTTATCCCCTGCCCACGATCGTCGCACATGCCACCCGCCCGCCCTCTCCGCACGGTGTCATTATCCTCGCTTCGCTTGCGTATATACCCATACCCATGCTTCATTGCATCTGTGCGTATTGCGATGGAGGCGGATGAGCAGGCGGACCCGCGGAGGCCTCTATTCCTCGATTGGATATGTGCGCCTCCGACATGTTCTTATTGTCGCGACGAGACGTGGATCCAAATGCAGGTCTGTCCCATTGAATCAGTCGTCTTCCTTCCTTTGTTCCCTAATTGGATCCACAGGGGTTAGAGGAACCTCGCCGGTGTAGCGGGCCGAGCGGCTGCAAGCCAACTATGCACCAGTGTTGCGAACTGTGATGCACTTGCAAGATAATCCTGGTACTCAGCCCTCCTGTAGGAGGCCCTAGGAGTAAACCAGATCTATATCTTCGTGCCTCCACCTACTAACACCCTGCCCCTCCTTATATAGAGAGGTAACCCTAACTTAATAGCTAAGCAACATAACAAACCCTATCTGGCCGGCACTGTTCACGCGCTACAGTAACCACACATGAACAGTGGCCGCGGCTAACCTAACCATAATGACCTAGCTAATGGGCTTAAGGCCCATAACATTCCATCCCTCCTTAAAAACAGCTCGTCCGTGAGCTGTAGTCAAGAAGAATTGACCTATAATAAACTAGCACTTAATGACTCAATACTAAGTCTTTTACATCTTGACTTAGTATTTTATTCACCTAGAAATAATTGAACCACGTCAGTGGTCGGATCTACTGAAGGATGATGCGTCAGTGGCCAGATCGATCGATGACGGAAGTGGCTGCGGTGGCGTAGAGGGCTCCCTTCGCCTCGCGAAGGTCGGTGGCACCCTCCGGTGTTGTAGCTCAGGTGACCACGCCACAGCGGTGGACAAGGTGGCTGACGTTGATCATAGCTGCGACGACGCAGCGGATGGCTGTCCGTGGTGCAGAAGATTGATGGCCACAACACATAGGATTGGTATTTGTGGCGTGGAGGGTTATCCCGCAGCAGCGCCTCTACAGGTTGGGCCACCATGGCAGCTGATTTTTCCAGATTGGGTGAGTAGATCCACGCACAGCCGTAGTCGAACCACGCCTGGACCTCCACGAGCATGGAGGTGGGCTGCAGCAGTGGCATGGCCGCCTCAATAGAACGCAGCCTCCACCTCCTCCCTTGGTGTGTCCGGTTGCAGCCCATCGACCCCATCTTCCTCGACCCGGCGGCCTGCACCCATGCCTAGACCGCACTCGCTCGCGCCTAGGTTGCCTGCGCCCAGGCAGCCCGCGGTAGAAGCGGAGGGGCTGACTCACGCATGCTTGAGCTTGGCCAGACGAGCGTCGTGGGAATCCAAACAGGCATTAATGGCAGCGAGTTGCTCGAGGATGAGGTCCATCTTATCGGAGTAGGTCACAAGATCATCGTGAGTGCCGGCCATGGTGGCGATGCGCGCGTAGTGGCTTCGATACCAATTTGTTGGGAACTGCGATGCACTCGCAAGATAATTCCGGTACTCAGCCATCCCATAGGAGGCCCTAGGAGTAAACTAGATCTATATCTTCTTGCCTCCCTGTACTAACACCCTGCACGTCTTTATATAGAGAGGTAACCCTAACTTAATAGCTAAGCAACATAACAATCCCTATCTGGCCAGCACTATTCACGCGCTACGGTAACCACACATGAATAGTGGTCGTAGCTAACCTAACCATAATGACCTAGCTAATGGGCTTAAGGCCCATAACATTCCATCCCTCCTTAAAAATAGCTCGTCTGTGAGCTGTAGTCAAGAAAAATTGACCCATACTAAACTAGCACTTAATGAGTCAATACTAAGTCTTTTACATCTCGACTTAGTATTTTATTCACCTAGAAAAAAATTGAACCACGTCAGTGGTCGGATCTACTGGAGGAGGACGCATCGATGGCCAGATCGACCGATGACAGACGCGGCTGCGGTGGCGTAGATGGCTCCCAACGCCTGGCGAAGGTCGGTGGCACCCTCCAGTGTTGTAGCTGAGGTGACCATGTCGCGGCAGTGGCCAAGATGGCTGTCGTCGACCATAGCTGCGACGACGCAGCAGATGGCTGTCCGAGGTGCATAAGATTGATGGCCACAATGCGGAGGATTGGTAGATGTGGCGTGGAGGGTTATCCCACAGCAGCGCCTCTATAGGTTGGGCCACCATGGCGGCCGATTGTTGCAGATTGGCGAGCAGATCTAGGCACAGCCATAGTCGAGCCACGCTTGGACCTCCACGAGCACGAAGGCGGCATACAGCAGTGGCACGACCACCTCAATGTAAAATGCAGCCTCCACCTCCTCCCTTGGTGTGTCCGGTTGCAGCCCATCGACCCCATCGTCCTCGACCCAGCTGCCTCCGCCCTCGCCAAGGCTGCACTCGCTTGCGCCCAAGTTTCCAGCACCCATGCAGCCTGAGGTAGAAGCGGAGGGACTGACCCACGCATGCTTGAGCTTGGCCAGACGAGCATCCTGGGAATCCAAATGGGAATTTATGGCGGCGAGTTGCTCGAGGATGAGGTCCATCTTGGTGGAGTAGGTCACAAGATCGTCGTGCGCGCTAGCCATGGTGGCGATGCGCGCGTAGTGGCTTCGGTACCAATTTATTGTGAACTGCAATGCACTCGCAAGATAGTTCCGGTACTCAGCCCTCCTGTAGGAGGCCCTAGGAGTAAACCAGATCTATATCTTCTTGCCTCCCTCTACTAACACCCTACCCCTACTTATATAGAGAGGTAACACTAACTTAATAGCTAAGCAACATAACAAACCCTATCTGGCTAGCACTATTCACGCGCTATAGTAACCACACGTGAACAGTGGCTGCGACTAACCTAACCATAATGACCTAGCTAATGGGCTTAAGGCCCATAACAACTAGACATCCCGCCGCGGCTCTTGGTGCTGGCGACTTCGCCTGCGCTCATGGTCGATCACGGATTTGGTAGATATACTCCAACTTGGGGTATTGTCTGTCCCTGTGCTTTATTCACCATCATAGCAAAGCTGAGTCTAAGAGGGAATTGAGTCCTCTTAAACTTGAAAGGAAAGATCTTATCATAAGAAGAACTTAAAGGAATGCGTGGTAGAAAAACTCTCTTCCCTGCTTGTTGTCCTAAAAAATCTTGGCATCAATTGTATTTCTGTGAAAATCATGAATTATTAATCTTGTGCCATTGCACAAACCGTTGGGAGGATCAAGATTTCGGAGCAAAATCACTGGATAGCTGACCTTTAGTTTGAGGCTGTGCAGAGGTAGTCCACTCGGTGTGAGAGAGTTTAAGAACTCAGGAGGATAGTTGTTGTTAGGATCATCAACAGCAATATTGAAACTATGGTAAACCATCTCTTGCCCTGAGAAGCGATCGATGAACCTCATATTTATCTTGTCAAAATTTTCATTTTTTGTTGACAAGATCGCTCGAGATGTGATGTAATCTCGATTATGCATGTTCATCTCTAGCGATGGAAATATTTCTTCAATTAATCTATCAACATCATCATCTTCACCGGTGTAAGGAATGCATATCTCGTCAGGTAATCTCACATTATCATCGTTGCATGTCTCTTCGATCCCATTACCAATACGTAGTAGATAGTCTGAAAACCATTAATCTGAATGTGCCCTCATGTTGCGCACATGTCTAAGATGTTGCATACTATCCCATAGAGAAGATCTACGCAACGTTGAGTTTATGATTTGGGCCCTTATACCTTTCTGTACAACCGAAAGGACCTGTCTAAAGTCGCCACCAAATACCATTGTTTTCTCTCCAAAAGGCAAATCAGGTCTAACCATTATATCTCTCAATGTCTAATCAAGTGCCTCAATTGCTTGTCGTTTAGTCATCATGGCCTCATCCCATAAGATCAGTGATGACCTTCGTAACATTTTGGTTGTCCCACTCTGTTTAGTGAAGCTACACACATCACCTTCTCTTATGTTCAATGGGATTTTGAATCTTGAATGTGCGGTCCTACCACCAGGCATAATAGATGCCACTACTCCTAACGTCGCAGTAGCAATAGCTATCTTTCTAGAGCGTCGAATAGTTGCTAGCAAAGCTTTGTACAGAAATGTCTTGCCTATTCCTCCTGGACCATCCACAAAGAAGACACCTCCACTAATATTCTCCACTGTTGATAATATCACGTTGTAAGCCTATATCTGCTCATGGTTGAGAGATGAAACCACAAATTCAGCCTCAGGGTCTTCTGGAATAGACATCTCTTCAAATATCACTCGAATAACATCTGCCATATTGTCGTGCTCTTCCTTTATTGCAGGTAAAGGGAATAACCTGATGTCATTACCCATTTTTTGAAGCATATCCCTAATATCCAACAACACTAACCGCTCGACTACATGCGAGTTACTATGGGTTCGGCAGAAGTCATCATACATTGCCTCCAAATGTTTGTCCATAGACCAACCACATCAGTATGCTCACAGAAAACCAGGATCATTGCAAATAGCCTTCTAAGAGAAGGTGGCATATGAAATCCTGACGCCTTAGTTAAGCACTCATCGATGTTGTTTTCTGCCTCAATAAGACCCCTTTTTCGGCAGCTTCACGGAAAGTTGGATATACATTACCGTCGTATGTCCTTAGACTTTCAATTGAGGTAGCACCCCTCACGTGATTAAGTAGCACCCTTAGATAATAAGGTTCTCCCTCTACTGGGTGTGTCGAGACTATTCTCCCAACTTGCATACGTTGTTGACGCGCTGCCCATTTCTTTTCACCTGGCCACCACCTTGCCAATTTCGGGGAACTCCCTATATAAGTAGTTTGATGCCCAATCAAACAACTGATTTGTTCGAAAGTACTTAGTTAACATCGATCATTTATATTGTAACTAACAAGATGCATGCCAGGCAAGTGGAGCTGTATTTGCATTACTGGGGGAGATATACCATGCAGATCGAAACTATATATTCTCCATAAAGCCTCTTGTGGTGATACCCATCTGGCATCTCTAAAGTTATCAATCTCGTTAATACCTTGACCACCATCAATGTCGATCACAGTCACAGATGCCCTATCATGACCCTTATGAATGTACTTGTATATATACTTCACAGCCTTAATGCTTGAGCAAACCTCCACATTAATGTGGCAGTCATACATCCTCAATAAAGTAGGATTATAAGGAACAACCCAACGGTTGTCCAAGTCATGCCCCCTTACTCATACTTTTTGTCCGTCATCTCTTCTTCTGTAAATGGGGTACGAGTCTTTGCCCTGAAGAGTTGTCTCACCAAATAGTCATGGATAGTGGTACTTGCAACTACCATTCTTCATACATGTATTTTGCATGTTGAGATGTCTGCATGGGCCATGCATCATGTGTTTGACCACCATATCAAACATTGTTTATGGTGTATTCAAGTTTTGTTTTTCTTGTATTCTTCTTGAGATGATGAATACATAAGTTGTCCATGTTACTCTTAAGAATGAACATCTAACTGTCCCAACGCCAAAAACCATAAATTATCCCGACGGGATAATTTGCAAGTAGTCAATGGCTTGGTATATTAAGTTTTAAGATCTGAAGGATGTCTTCGTCTGAAGGGCCTTGCCTAGAATGCATGTCTGGTGATCAATCAGAGTGTCAGGAGCCTAAGATGACTGGGAATTTAGAGAAGTAAAGTAGTCCTTATTCTCAAAGAAAGGTTTCATTACTCGGAATCATCTTCAAGAAAAATCTCTCTTATTTACATGGTGTTATCTACTTGCACAAGCCATGTTGTTGGGTCAAATTACTACTTTATGAATGTCTATGAGGATAGGATTCCTAGAAGGGCCATCATCATGTCTGTCGTAAGTGCCTTCACATAAGTATACATCAAAAATAATATCACATACTTAAGATGCACATATACCTTACAAGCTATTTTTAACATTAAAGATAGATAATCTTGTGAAGGGAGCATCTGGTCAGGCTTTGCAAAATCTTAATCTAATGATGGGACTACATGAAAATATTGGGCTGCAATACCAGCCCACGTTCCCCTAATCCTTTATGTAATTATCTATGATTACAATTAATTTAGGAGTATGGAAACTAATTTCTTGTTACTGTCAACAGACGGCAATGAGCCCCTCATCAGAATTCAATCAAATGAAAGTTACACAGTTAGTATAGCTTTGTATGTATTGTTTTGGCTTTATTAAAATATTAAGAGAATAATGATAATGACAATTTAGCAGTACAATGGTAGTATTATGTGGGTAGCTTGGTTCCACTATCATCATAAGCCTATACACATATTGTTCCTGCAATGGTGTTTGCTATTTTGATCACGAAATCAATATTCAGTTTAAATGCAGTTCTGAAGCAGCTATCCATGGCATCCCTAGATATAGGTATGGTGCCTTTTTTATTATTTTCAAGTCAAAGTTTAGCTCCAAATCAAGAGGCACCCGCACCAGGCATCAGTCCGAGAAGGGCGAGAGAATGCGAGTGTCTTCCCAGCCCTGGACCCGCTGAAGCGACACAACACCACTACCAACTCCATAACATATGCCGACTACCGCCACACTACGGGCCTTAGTTGTCCAATATCTCAGACCTGGACTCCTCATCGCTAAGATAACCTAAGCGTGGCAGGCGCCACCATGTCCTCCTCGACAGCACACACGGAGAAAGGCTAGGAGTATGACCGACTCGCTCCATACCCACGTCGACGAGCGCCGATCGGCTCGTGGCTACGACCGTGGGCGGGGGCAGCAGGTTGGGTGGAAGAATAGGGCGAAGGCAGGGAAGACGAATGGGACATCCGATGATGGCAAAAACGATGGTGCGTGCATGATGTGAAACGTCCTCGTGGACGTGCAATAGCAACCGCGTGAGTCGGTGTCGTGGACATGCAATAGCAACTTCGTGAGACGCCTGCTCCTACGCCCTCTGCCGAGAATGGGGTGCGCGGAGGTGGAGGCATGAGGGAAAAGAGAAAAGAAGTAGAATGGCGAACGTGCGGAGGTATAGATGGCCAAATGAGCTGTGTCTGGCGAGCTAGCCTGAGGCACGACCCATTTAATAGTGCCTGGGCCAACCCGGCACGATCGTCGGGCGGTGCTTGGGCCGTAGCCACAGCCCATAGTGCTGGCTCGACCCGACAGAATTATTTTTTATTTTACAAAAAAATCATATATACATATGTATTTGAGCTTGATGTTCTACTGGTTAGACAGCTTCGCCCCGTGTCTTCCACCCTACTTCCATCAAGGTGTGGGTTCAAACCCCACTTGCTGCACTGCATTTTAATATTTTACGCTGAGTTAATTTAGAAGAATGTAGGGACTTTTTTGTAAAAAGATGACACAGGACAACCGTTGAAACTATTGATTTAAGTATAGTAGAAATAGTATACTTTGAGCGTGGACTGGAATTTTTCATAGTTTTACAAAATCGTTTTGAATAAGATGATTGGCCAGAATTAGTATAAAAAAATCAAATGTCACACCCGGATTTAAGGGCAAACCTGGGTGCTTCTCACATGCGTGACATAATTATGATGACTCAGAGTACAGAAATCAATTTCACATCTTTATTGTATAATAAAAGTTCTGTACAAAAATAGCTAAATATAATACATCATATGATGGCAACGATCCTCCGTAACCATAGTTGGCTATGAGACAGCTGCCTAGACTTCTCCGAACTCAACGTATCATCCTTCATGTTCCTCATCCAGTGGTACCTGTTCTTGACCTGGTGTGATTATAGCAGGGGTGAGCACATATGGTCATCGCTCAACAAGTGTGGAGAAAAGTGTGGTGTAAGGCTTACCCTTTTATTTTTGTTGGTCAAAATTTTATTAGCAGTTACTAAATATAAGAAAATACCATCCAAACTAAATAAGAGATCATAATAAAGAATAAATCCCAAAATTCAATACATGACATGTTAAATTTAATTCTATAATTTAATCATGCTAGAGTCCTGAGCCGCTCATGACCGTGAGCACGGCTAATATACCAGTTTTACACTCTGCATAGGTTGCACATATTTATCCATAAGTGAATGACTAGGTATCCATTGCGAGGCCTTTACAAAGTTCCACTAGCTTCAGAAAACCCGCTACAGTTTAAGGACGAAGGAAGCATAGGCCTTTTTCCACGGTCTATAATCCCATCATAGTAATTACAGCCAACACTATACTCTGCAATGACGCCTTCGTGCTTGCCCCTTTTGGGTAAGATAATCCCTCACTAGCTCTCTTAGTTAATTGGCCAAGGGTGTCCCATTAAACCCTTGTGGTAGCACTGTTTTCCTAGATTAAGCTCCATGTTCCAATTAACAAAATGATCTTATCATGCACAATGATAAATAATCCAATAATATATAATAAAACATGATCATAATTTATAAGTATCATTAACTCAAAAAACAGATAGAGCAATAGTAAAACTACCCAATAATTCATTTATATGTAAGGTGTAGGGTAAACAAAACTAGGTAACTTATTAGGTCCCATCAATTTAACCTAACAGTGCAAGCATTGGTGAGAACATAACAGATAACAACTAACATTTTTTGGTCAAAGAATGTGGTCAGGAACACAACTTGTCTTATACTTGCAAAAACCTTGTAGTCCAGATGCTGCCCCAAAAGTTTGAGTTTCAGATTCCTCATCGCATCGCTTCTACTCGTAGCAATACATACAAATAAACAAATAATGAATATGATAACATTACACCAAAATATAGAAACAAACCACACAATAATATTATACGCGTCGCTACAAGATCGTAGGTTTGAGAACCACTAAATTCAGAGTTAAAACAAAGAATTTATGGATAAACCGATATTTTAGGCGCAATAAATCTAATAAATAGGATCTAACAGATATTAGCAGGTATTAAATTGAAATATTTGAGTTGGTATTATCATTTAACAATTATTTATAAAATGCGTAGTTTAGAACTATAAATTAGATTAACTAGATTGTCTAGCTAATTAACATTATTTAAACAATTAATTAATTAATTAAAACATGCGTAATTAAAACAATGTTATTACTACGTATGCAAAATTAATATGAACCTAACGTAACTTGAATAGATTAAAACAAATTATTTGACCGAGAAGATATCATATTTTTAATAAATTAGTAGGGCTGCACATAAATATGTGACATGATGCGATATTATTGGTTAGATCGGGGTCACATACGAAATTATGGGGTAAATAGACGTAATATATGAGATCTATGTGTGGCCCTCTTCTACCTTCCTCCCACCTTCTTCATGCTTTCTTTTTTGGTTTTGGATCGGTTTGTTAAAGGTAGGAAATATTTGTTTACGATGGCATGACCTAACTACTGCAAACTTATCATGTTTGTACATACTGTTAAATTGGTGTTGCATAACAGTCTGCATGTAAAAGGGCATGTGGTACTGTTTACCTATCACGAGGAAAGCATCAAACCTATCAGATAAAAGTGCCACAGTTTTAAAGAAGTATCATCAACACGTTTGTGTTTCATGCTCACATCACATACATTCATAGCCACAATAGAATCATACAAAGATACCATATAAAGATTGCCATTTCGGAAGGCATGACCAACATTATTGCATTTAAAATTAATTAAACATTTGGCAACTACAAAATCACAATGATAACCATCATCGTCTAACATCGAAACAAAACCAATTTTCCCTTAAGAAGGTACATAAACAACAATATTAAGATGAATAAAAAATGACTGTCTAAAGCTAATGTATCTAATCATATAGCTTCAACATCAACGTCCTTGCCATCAGCCACTATGACCAGTTGCATCCGAACGTGCCACCAGAGGTTGCGGCAACGGGAGCTAGAACATCAGGAGCAGCTGGCGGAGGACCTTATAGGGAGTTGGATCTCTTTGCAGCCCCTCCTTCCATGAACCTCATAGATGATCGTTCTCCCGAAGCTGGCTACGGAGCGGGAGCAGCCAAGGATGCAGATAACTAGAGTAGTGTAGTAGCAGGTTGTTTCCTTATGTAATCTAAATAAGGAAAACTGAGTTTTACAAGGTGAGTATGTATAATTTGTACCAGTTTGGAATAATGTGACAAAGGTTGTGTACTTGTTGAAAGGGAAATGCGCCCTTGGGCCATTTCTATAATGTTTTGGTGATTAAGTGCCCAACACATATAATTAAAGTTCTTATGTGCTAAGTGAAGAGAAAAGTGCAAATCAAGACATGAGGTATGTTTCTAGACTTGGTACATTGTTTTAAGTACTAACATATATTGTCTAAGTGCTAGAAACAGGAAAAGAAAGAAATGCAAAAGACTTGGCTTGGTACAACCAAAGTCCAGCTCGGCTTGGCACACCGGACTGTCCGGTGGTGCACCGGACAGTGTCCGGTGCGCAAGGCAGAACTCCGGTGAACAGGCCGCTCTTAGGAAAAGTTGGCTGCGTACGGCTATAATTCATCGGACTGTCCGATGGTGCATCGGACTATCCGATGAGCCAACGGCCGCCAGCGCAACGGTCGGCCGCGCAATCCGCGGGCGACGCGTGGCCCACGCCAACGGTCGGCAGGGGGCACCGGACTGTCCGGTGTGCATCGGACAGTGTCCGGTGCGCTAACCAGCCCGGAGTTGCAACGGTCGGCTACGCCAAAATAGGAAGGAGATCGCGCACTGGACATGAATAGTGGCTGTCCGGTGCGCCACCCGACAGAAGGCAAGAATTGCCTTCCTTGTTGGCCTCCAACGGCTCCTAGCTTCTTTGGGGCTATAAAAGGGACCCCTAGGCGCATGGAGGAGCTACCCAAGCATTCACTAAGCAATCTAATACTCCCACACTCCGTCTCCGCGCACTTGATCGATCGTGTTAGTGATTTGAGCTCTGTTCTAGTTGTGAACTCTCTGTGTTTCATTTTGAGCTCAAGTCTTGGCTTGTGTGTGTGTGTGTGCTGCAGATTTGTGTGTGTTGCTCCCCAACCTTACTCTTGTGCTTTAATTATGATCTTTGTTGTAAGGGCGAGAGGCTCCATCTTGTGGAGATTCCTCGCAAACGGGAAAAGATATAAGGAAGAAAAGCCGTGGTATTCAAGTTGATGTTTGGATCACTTGAAAGGGGTTGAGTGCAACCCTAGTCCATTGGGACGCCACAACGTGGAAGTAGGCAAGTGTTACTTGGCCGAACCACGAGATAAAATCGTGTGTCTCTTGTGATTGTTCCGTCTTTGATTGTTTGTGTTCGCAAGAGCTCGTCTCATTAACTTGATTAACCCGCACTAATATTTTTATATCAAGGTTGTTGGTATTTAGTGTTGAATTTTACAGGATCACCTATTCACCCCCCCCTCTAGGTGCTCTCAATTGGTATCAGAGCCGTTCTCTTCATCTAAGGGACTAATCGTCCAAAGAGATGGATCCTAAGGGAAAGGGGATGGTGATCAATGACAAGGAAAAGGAGTCCTTCCTCAATGATCCTAGAGACGACAAGACAACTGACTCAGGCTCGAGTCATAAGAAAAGAGATGGAAAGAAGAAGAGGCGCATCAAGAAGATCATCTACTACGACAGTGATGCCTCATCTTCTTCACCACACGACAACGACGAAGACTCTTCTTCAAAGAAGAAAACAGTTAATCAAAATTATTCATTTGATTATTCTCGTATTCCTTTAAATTCCAATGCTCATTTGCTTTCAATTTCTCTTGGTAAACCTCCACACTTTGATGGAGAGGACTACTCTTTTTGGAGTCACAAAATGCGTAGTCACTTATTTTCTCTCCATCCTAGAATTTGGGCTACTCTTCACCACCGATAATCCTGTGTTCATTAATGAGCAAATTCATAAGAATGCACAAGCTACCACTGTTTTGCTAGCATCTTTGTGCAGGGATGAATACAACAAGGTGAGCGACTTGGACAACGCCAAGCAAATTTGGGATACCCTCAAGATATCACATGAGAGAAACGATGCCACCATGATCACCAAGATGGAGTTGGTGGAAGGCAAGCTGGGAAGGTTCACGATGATCATGGGAGAGGAGCCAACACAAACATACAACAGGCTCAAGACCCTGGTCAGCAAAATTAGAAGCTATGAAAGTACAAGATGGACGGATCACGACGTCGTTCGTCTAATGCTAAGGTCACTCACGGTAATTGACCCCATCTTGTTAACCTTATTCGTGAGAATCCCAGGTACACCAAGATGACGCCCGAGGAGATTCTTGGAAAGTTTGTGAGCGGGCGCATGATGGTCAAGGAGGCTCGATATGTGGACGATGATCTAAACGATCCACTCCCCGTCCACGAGCCTCAAATTGTTGCCCTCAAGGCAACCAGCAGCAGGGAGACGCTACCAAGCAAGGTGGCACAAGTAGAGGCCGCTGGCCTCAACGAAGATGAGATGGCGCTTATCATCAAGCGCTTCAAGACCGCATTAAAAGGACGCAAGGAGTACCCCAACAAGAATAAGACAAGGGGAATGCGCTCCTGCTTCAAATGAGGTAAGACAGGTCATTTTATTGCTCAATGTCCCGATAATGAAAATGACCAGGGGGAAGAAAGACATGGGAAGAAGGAGAAGAAGAAAAGCTATAGGAAGGCTAATGGCGAGGCGCATCTTGGCAAAGAATGGGACTCAGACTGCTCTTCATCCGACTCCGATGATGAAGGACTGGCAGCCTCGGCCTTCAACAAATCTTCGCTCTTCCCCAACGGATGCCACACCTGCCTCATGGCCAAGGAAAAGAAGGTGAGTGTTCGAGATTCCCCCAAGTGCTCTACTTCTAGTGATGAGGATTCTAGTGATGATGAAGTAGACTACACTATCTTGTTCAAAGGATTAGATAGAGCTAAAGTAGAAAAGATTAATGAGTTGATTGATGCTTTAAATGAAAAAGATAGACTGCTAGAGTGGCAAGAGGACATTTTGTATGAGGAACATGACAAATTTGTTAGTGTTCAAAAGTCTCTTGCCTTAGAGATTAAAAGGAATGAATTACTATCTTCTGAGTTATCTACTTGCAATGAATCTATCTCTAGCTTAAAGACCTTGAATGATTATTTAAATGCTAAGCTAGAGGTAGCAAATAAACCAAGTTCATGTGTAGAACATGTTGTAATTTGCAATAGATGCAAGAATTTTGATATCAATGCTTGTGATGAACATCTTGCGTCCATTGCTAAATTAAATGATGAGGTGGCAAGTCTTAATGCTCAACTTAAGACTTGCAAGGTTGATTTTGATAAATTAACATTTGCTAGGGATGCCTACACCATTGGTAGACACCCCTCTATTAAGGATGGACTTGGTTTTCGTAAGGAAACCAAGAACTTAACAAGCCAAAAGGCTCCTGTTCTCAACAAGGAGAAAGGGAAGGCTCCTATGGCTAATAGATCTAAAAAATGTCATGCTTACATTTATGATAGAAAATTTGCTAGAAATTCTCATTAAAATAGGAGTTATGATGCATTTAATTGACATGCTATGTTTGCTTCTAGCTCTACTTTTGTGCATGATAGAAGTAAGCCTAGGAATAATCACGTTGTGCATCATGTGCCTAGGAGAGAATGTAGCTCTACTATTTACCATGCTTGCAATACTTCTTTTGCAATTTTTTGTAAGAATGAAAAAGTAGTTGCTAGAAAGTTGGGATCCAAATGCAAGGGAGACAAGACTTGTATTTGGATTCCAAAGGCTATTGTAACTAATCTCGTAGGACCCAACAAGAGTTGGGTACCTAAAACCCAAGTGTAAATTGCCTTGCAGGTTTATGCATCCGGGGGCTCAAGCTAGATTATCGACAGTGGATGCACAAACCATATGACGAGGGAGAAGAAGATGTTCACCTCCTACGTCAAGAACAAGGATTCCCAGGATACGATCATCTTTGGAGATGGGAACCAAGGCAAAGCAAAGGCTTGGGCAAGATAGCCATCACCAACGAGCACTCTATATCAAATGTATTTCTAGTAGAGTCGCTTGGTTATAACCTCCTATCTGTAAGTCAATTGTGCCACATGGGCTACAATTGTTTGTTTACAAATGTTGATGTTTCTGTCTTTAGAAGGAGTGACAGTGCATTAGCATTTAAGGGTGTATTAGACGACAAACTCTACTTAGTTGATTTTTCAAAAGAGGAGGCCGATCTAGATGCATGCTTAATAGCTAAGACTAGCATGGGCTGGCTGTGGCATCGCCGTCTAGCACATGTTGGGATGAAGAACCTTCATAAAGTTCTAAAGGGAGAACATGTGTTAGGACTAACCAATGTCTGCTTCGAAAAAGATAGACCTTGTGCAGCTTGTCAGGCAGGGAAACAGGTGAGAAGCACTCATCACAGCAAGAATGTGATGACAACGTCAAGACCACTGGAGCTTCTCCACATGGATCTCTTCGGACCCGTCACCTACCTTAGCATCGGGGGAAGTAAGTATGGTCTTGTTATTGTAGATGATTTTTCCCGCTTCACTTGGGTGTTCTTTTTATAGGATAAATCAGAAACCCAAGGGACCCTAAAGCGCTTTCTAAGGAGGGCTCAAAACGAATTAGAGCTCAAGGTGAAAAAGATAAGGAGCGACAACGGGTCCGAGTTCAAGAACTTGCAAGTGGAGGAGTATCTTGAGGAGGAAGGTGTCAAGCATGAGTTCTCTGCTCCCTACACACCACAGCAAAACGGTGTGGTAGAGAGGAAGAACAGGACGCTTATCGACATGGCGAGGACGATGCTTGGAGAGTTCAAGACGCCCGAGCGGTTTTGGTCGGAAGCTGTGACACAGCTTGCCACGCCATAAACCGGCTCTATCTACATTGACCTCCTACGAACTCCTTACCGGTAACAAACCCAATGTTTTGTACTTTCGTGTATTTGGGAGCAAATGCTACATTTTGGTGAAGAAAGGTAGACATTCCAAATTTGCTCTCAAAGCTGTAGAAGGGTTTTTACTAGGTTATGACTCAAATACAAAGGCGTATAGGGTCTTCAACAAATCATCGGGTTTGGTTGAAGTCTCTAGTGACGTTGTATTTGATGAGACTAATGGCTCTCCAAGAGAGCAAGTTGATCTTGATGACATAGATGAAGATGATGTTCCGACGGCCGCAATACGCACCATGGCGATTGAAGATGTGCGACCACAGGAACAACAAGAGCAAGATCAACCTTCTTCCTCAACAATGGTGCATCCCCCTAGTCAAGATGATGGACAGGTTTCTCAAGAAGAGGCATGTGATCAAGGGGGAGCACAAGAAGAACAAGTTTTGGAGGAAGAAGCACCACTGGTCCCTCCAACTCAAGTCCGAGCGACGATCCAAAGAAATCACCCCGTCGATCGAATTCTGGGTGATATAAGCAAGGGAGTAACTACTCGCTCGAGATTAGCTAATTTTTGTGAGCATTACTTGTTTGTCTCTTCTATTCAGCCTTTCAGGGTAGAAGAGGCCTTGCAGGATCCGGACTGGGTGTTGGCCATGCAGGAAGAGCTCAACAACTTCAAGAGGAATGAAGTTTGGAGCCTGGTGCCACGTCCAAAGCAAAACGTTGTGGGAACCAAGTGGGTGTTCTGCAACAAGCAAGATGAGCACGGAGTGGTGAAAGAAACAAGGCTCGACTTGTGGCAAAAGGTTATGCCCAAGTCGCAGGTTTGGATTTCGAGGAGACTTTTGCTCCTGTGGCTAGGCTAGAGTCTATTAGAATATTATTGGCCTATGCCGCTCACCACTCTTTCAGGTTGTATCAAATGGATGTGAAGAGCGCTTTCCTCAATGGGCCAATCAAGGAGGAGGTGTATGTGGAACAACCCCCTAGCTTTGAGGATGACTGGTACCCCGACCATGTGTTTAAGCTCTCTAAGGCGCTCTATGGACTTAAGCAAGCCCCAAGAGCATGGTATGAATGCCTTAGAGATTTCTTAATTGCAAATGCTTTTAAGGTTGGGAAAGCCGATCCCACTCTTTTCACTAAGACTTGTAATGGTGACCTTTTTGTGTGCCAAATTTATGTCGATGACATAATATTTGGTTCTACTAATCAAAAGTCTTGTGAGGAGTTTAGTAGGGTGATGACTCAAAAATTTGAGATGTCGATGATAGGCGAGTTGAACTACTTCCTTGGGTTCCAAGTGAAGCAACTCAAGGTCGGCATCTTCATCTCCCAAACTAAGTACACTCAAGATCTTCTCAAGCGGTTTGGGATGAAGGACGCCAAGCCTGCGAAGACACCTATGGGAATCGACGGACATGTCGACCTCAACAAAGGAGGTAAGTCCGTTGATCAAAAGGCATACCGGTCTATGATAGGGTCATTGCTTTATTTATGTGCTAGTAGACCGGATATTATGCTAAGTGTATGCATGTGTGCTAGATATCAATCCGACCCAAGGGAATGTCACCTTGTGGTCGTTAAGTGGATTCTTAGATATTTAGTTTCTACGCCTTGCTTCGGGATCTGGTATCCAAAGGTGTCTACCTTTGACTCGATTGGATATTCAGACTCCGATTATGCTGGATGCAAGGTTGATAGGAAGAGTACATCAAGGACGTGCCAATTCCTAGGAAGGTCCCTGGTGTCTTGGAGTTCAAAGAAACAAACCTCCGTTGCCCTATCCACCGCTGAGGTCGAGTATGTTGCCGCAGGACAGTGTTGCGCGCAACTACTTTGGATGAGGTAAACCCTCTAGGACTTTGGCTACAATCTGAGCAAAGTCCCACTCCTATGTGACAATGAGAGTGCAATCCACATGGCGGATAATCCTGTTGAACACATCCGCACTATGCACATAGACATCCGGCATCGCTTTCTGAGAGACCACCAGCAAAAGGGAGATATCGAGGTGTTCCATATTAGCACCGAGAACTAGCTAGCAGATATCTTTACCAAGCCTTTAGATGAGAAAACCTTTTGCAGGTTGCGTAGTGAGCTAAATGTCGTAGATTCACGTAACTTGGATTGATTTATAGCATACATGTGTTTTATGCCTTTGATCATGTTATTTTATGCATTTATGAACTTTGTTGATTATTTATGGTGCTCAAGTTGTGCAAGGGATCCCCAGACCTCACAAGTCCATGTGTGAATGATGCACATATTTAGGGGGAAAAGTGCTACAACTTGACCCTTTGAGACTAACCTTTGTGGTTAAGTGTACTTGTTGTAGTCTCAAAGGTGAATTGAAAGGGAAAGGTGAACTTGGACCATGCAAAGACTTCCATGGCACTCTGGTATTAGTGTACTCACCTCCAAGTTCATCCTTATGATCTTATTGCCTTTTTTCTTTGAATTGACCATTTTGGTGAGGCAATGGGGTTAAAGGGCCAAGAATGATCCCGTTTTGGTGCTTGATGCCAAAGGGGGAGAAATTAAGGCCAAAGCAAATGGATCAGCTACCACTTGAGAATTTTGAAAATAGTAGAGTTAGAACTGTTGATTTGTCCAAAATCCTCCTATTGCAAAATTTGGTCTCTTATGGGGAGAATTTATGATTATGGGGAAAAGGGGGAGTTTTTGGCTCTTGATCAATTTCATTCTTGGATTATCTCTCTTTATGCCCAAACAAGTGAGTTTGACTTAGAGATAGGAAAATGAACTTGATTTGCAAAAAGAAACCAAGTGGTGGCAAAGAAAGATCCAAATATGCCAAATTAGAGTCAAATACAATTTGTCCTCATTTGCGTTGTTGTTACACATGTTTTGACTGCTTTTTGATGTGTTGGCATAAATCACCAAAAAGGGGGAGATTGAAAGGGAAATGTGCCCTTGTCCATTTCTATAATGTTTTGGTGATTAAGTGCCCAACACATATAATTAAAGTTCTTATGTGCTAAGTGAAGAGAAAAGTGCAAATCAAGACATGAGGTTTGTTTCTAGACTTGGTACATTGTTTTAAGTACTAACATATATTGTCTAAGTGCTAGAAATTGGAAAAGAAAGAAATGCAAAAGACTTGGCTTGGTACAGCCAAAGTCCAGCTCGGCTTGGCACACCGGACTGTCCGGTGGTGCACCGGACAGTGTCCGGTGCGCCAGGCTGAACTCCGGTGAATAGGCCGCTCTCGGGAAAAGTTAGCGGCGTACGGCTATAATTCACCGGACTGACCGGTGGTGCACCGGACTGTCTGGTGAGCCAACGGCCGCTAGCGCAACAGTCGGCTGCGCAATCCGTGGGCGACGCGTGGCCCACGCCAACGGTCGGCAGGGGGCACTGGACTATCCGGTGTGCACCGGACAGTGTCCGGTGCGCTAACCAGCCCGGAGTTGCAATGGTCGGCTGCGCCAAAATAGGAAGGAGATCGCGCACCGAACATGAACAGTGGTTGTCCGGTGGTGCACCGGACTGTCCGGTGCGCCACCCGACAGAAGGCAAGAATTGCCTTCCTTGTTGGCCTCCAACGGCTCCTAGTTGCCTTGGGGCTATAAAAGGGACCCCTAGGCGCATGGAGGAGCTACCCAAGCATTCACTAAGCAATCTAATACTCCCACACTCCGTCTCCGTGCACTTGATCGATCGTGTTAGTGATTTGAGCTCTGTTCTAGTTGTGAACTCTCTGTGTTTCATTTTGAGCTCAAGTCTTGGCTTGTGTGCGTGTGTGTGCTGCGGATTTGTGTGTGTTGCTCCCCAACCTTACTCTTGTGCTTTCATTGTGATCTTTGTTGTAAGGGCGAGAGGCTCTAACTTGTGGAGATTCCTCGCAAACGGGAAAAGATATAAGGAAGAAAAGCCCTGGTATTCAAGTTGACCTTTGGATCACTTGAAAGGGGTTGAGTGCGGGATAAAATATTAGAGCTCGTCTCATTAACTTGATTAACCCGCACTAATATTTTTATATCAAGGTTGTTGGTATTTAGTGTTGAATTTTACAGGATCACCTATTCACCCCCCCTCTAGGTGCTCTCACTTGTGGCATGTAATAATTAAGTATGTTTTCTTCTTCAGATGTTGTCCAGAACTCGTGCTCAAGACGGGGCGGGAACTTCCCGTGGTGGGGAGGAAACTCCGAACCCACCACCTGTACCTCCCACACTGGTAAAGGCTATCGCTGCCTTAATCAATGCCACTACTGATAACACTCGCTTCCTTCGGGAAATGGCTGGGAATCAGTTTCATCAACAGGGAGGCAAAGGTCAACCACAAGGCCCTAGAGACACCACATACCTGGAATTTTCAGAAACTTGTCCACCTCTTTTTGTTAATGTAGAAGAACCTTTGGAGGCGGACGAATGGATTCAGGTTATGGAGCAGAAATTCGGATTGATTCGGTGTACAGATACCTAGAAGCCCCTGTTTGATGCCCAGCAACTGAGAGTTCCCGCCAGCACCTGGTGGGCAAACTTTACAGCTGTTAAACTAGAAGGACATCTTGTCACATGGGTAGAGTTCAAGCAAGCGTTCAGGGAACACTACATTCTAGATGATGTTTTACAGATGAAACTTGAAGAGTTTGTGTGCTTAAAGCAAGGAGGAGATTCAATGTTGCAATACCTCGCCAAATTCAACCATCTCTCCCAGTATGCTATAGAGCCAGTTAAAATGGATCTGGAAAAAGAAGAATTGCTTCGTGCGAGGTCTAAATGATCGACTGCAATGAAAGATGGCCACTTGCCTAGGTCTCACTTACAGCAGAGCCGTGAGCACCACACTTTTGGTGGAAGCCAAGAATTCGGGGTAGGGAAAGGCAAAGAGATATGTGCATAAAGGGGGTGAAAGATCCTCTCAAGGATTCGAGAAGCGGTCGAGTTTGGTGATTCATCCTTTTAACCCTAATCGCTCTTTTCCTTGTCCACCTGCCAATCCCTTCAAGCAACCAGTTTTTATCCATCCCACTCCTACCCCCGCTCAAAACAATCAGCCGAGTGCCCCTAGTACTCGTTTCCCCGCCCTACCGAGTTCATCTAGCGACTGCTTCAACTGTGGGAAGTCTGGACACTTCATCTAGCACTGTCCCTATCCAAAGCAAAATAAATCTAATTTCCAGCAGACTTCTGGGAGCACATCTCATGGCAAGGGAAATGTGACCATCCCTCAGGCGGGCAAAAATACAAGGAAAACTGGGTGAGTCTACTACCCTCAAGTGGCTACCACCCCAGAAGGAGAGCCTATGATGATGGGTACGTTTTTCGAGGCCAACCACCCCGCCGTCATCCTTTTTGATTCTGGTGCATCCCATACTTTCATGAGAAAGACTTTTGTTGAGAAGCATTGCATACCTAGTGTGGAATCAAAGGACAGTTTTATTATTCAATCACCTAGGGGTCAAATCTTTACTAAGGAAGTAGTCTTCCGCGTACCTGTGAGTTTAGCTGGATATGAATTCCCTGCCAACATGATAGTTATAAAGGGGCAAGATGTAGATGTAATTCTAGGCATGAATTGGTTAGCCTAGAATAAGGCTATTATCAATGCTGATCAAAGGACTATTCAGCTAAGTCGTGGACAAGAAGAGGTCAAGTTGTTCATCCCTGTATCTGTCCCAGTTAAAGTATCTGGACAAGTTTTTGAAGCCGTAGTGCAAGAGATACAAGACATCCTGGTTGTGTGTGAGTTCCCAGATGTATTCCCTGAGGATTTGCCCGGATTACCTTTGGAGAGGGATGTTGAGTTTGTGATTGAACTGAAACCCTGTACGGCTCCTATTTCTAGAAGATCGTATCGTATGCCTCCCAATGAGTTGGCAGAACTCAATACAGAATTACAAGACTTATTGAAAAAAAGGATTTATCGGGCCGAGTTCATCACCATGGGGATGTCCAGCCATCTTTGTCAAGAAGAAGGATCAAACCCTACGAATGTGTGTGGACTACAAAACCCTTAATGAAGTGACCATTAAAAATAAGTATCCTCTTCCCCGGATCGATCTTTTATTCGATCAACTCACTGGAGCCCGTGTATTTTCTAAAACTGATCTCAGATCAGGCTATCATCAGATCAGAATTCGACCTGAGGATATACCCAAGATAGCTTTCACCACTCGGTATGGGTTATTTGAGTATTTGGTTATGTCCTTTGGATTAACAAATGCTGCAGCCATTTTACATACTTAATGAATTCAATATTCATGCCCGAGTTAGACAAGTTTGTGGTGGTCTTTATTGATGACATTTTGATCTATTCCAAGACTAAGGAAGAGCATGCAGAACATTTGCAGATTGTTTTAACGCGCTTGAGAGACCATCAGCTTTATGCAAAATTCAGCAAATGTGTGTTTTGTTTGGAGGAAATCCAATTTTTAGGACATGTTTTATTTGCTAAAGGGATTGCGGTTGATCCCAGCAAGGTTAAGGATATTCTGAAATGGAAATCTCCTACCTTGGTGCATCAAGTTAGAAGTATCCTTGGACTGGCTGGTTATTACCCTAGGTTTATCCCGGATTTCTCCATGATCGTTAAACCTATTACTGAGCTACCGAAGAATGATGTTAAGTATGACTGGTCTCCCAAGTGCAATGAGGCCTTTGAACAATTGAAAATATTACTAACCACTACAGCAGTTTTGGATCAACCGGACATTGAGAAAACATTTGATGTATATTGTGACGCATCAGACATTGGGCTTGGGGTGTGTTCTAATGTAAGAAGGACGTGTAATAGCATATGCTTCAAGGCAGCTACGCCGGTATGAGGAACATTACCCAACACATGATTTGGAACTGGCCGCAGTAGTTCATGTCCTTAAAATTTGGCATCATTTTCTACTGGGAAATGTATGTCATATGTATACTGATCACAAGAGTTTAAAATACATTTTCACCCAGTCGGAATTAAAATGAGGCAGAGAAGGTGGCTCGAGCTGATCAAGGACTATGACCTAGAAATTCATTATCACCCAGGAATGGCTAATGTGGTGGTTGATTCTTTAAGTCGTAAAGCTTTTTGTCTTTGTCTCACTGTGGGATTAACTGACACCACCTTATGTTAGGAAATGGAAAGATTAAATCTAGGGATAGTGCAATAAGGAACCTTGATGCATTTGAAGCTTGAGTCAGTTATGCAACAAAAGATTATTGATGCTCAAAGGACTACTAATGGTATAAAACATATCCACGAGAAAATGGAGGCTGGCAAAGCTAATTGTTTTAGGAAAGACAACCAAGGAGTGTTATGGTTTAAAGACCGCATAGTGGTGCCTAAGGATGCTGAACCCCATCAACAAATCTTGGATGAAGCTCACCTTAGTTGGTATTCTATTCACCCTGGAAGTACTAAGATGTACCAAGACTTGAAACAACATTATTGGTGGACTAAGATGAAGATTGAAATCACTCGCTATGTGGCAAAGTGTGACACTTGTAGACGAGTTAAGGCAGTGCATATGAAAACTGCTGGACCTTTACAATCATTGCCGATCCCAACATGGAAATGGGAAGACATCAGTATGGATTTTGTTGTGAGATTACCCAAAACATCTAAAGGATATGACTCTATTTGGGTTATAGTGGACCGACTTACAAAGACAACTCATTTTCTTTCGATTAAAATGGATCACCCAGTCGTTGTTTATGCTCAATTATATATTGCTCGTATTCTCAGTTTGCATGGAATTCCAAAAACGATAGTGTCGGACCGAGGACCACAATTTGTATCCAATTTTTGGGAAGAGCTGCACAAATCTTTGGGAACTAAATTGCTCCACAGTTCGACCTATCATCCTCAAACGAGCGGACAAACTGAAAGGTTAAATCAAATACTGGAAGATATGCTACGAGCCTGTGTCTTGGAGTTTCCACAAATGTGGGATGATTGTCTGCCGCTGGCAAAATTTTCTTATAATAACAATTACCAAGAGAGTGTTAAAATGGCACCGTTTGAAGCTCAGTACGGACGGCGATGCAGAACACCCTTGAATTGGTCAGAACTAGGAGAATAGTGGTTTTTCAGGCCTGATTTGGTTAAAGAAATAGAAGAAAAGGTCCAACGCATAAGACATAACTTGAGAGAAGCTCAAGCCAGGCAGAAAAACTATGCGAATAAACAACGTCGACCATTGATTTTTCAAGTCGGGGATCATGTGTACTTGAAATTATCACCGATGAAGGGTGTTAGTCGATTCGGGGTCAAAGGAAAGTTAGCACCCCGATACATTGGCCCATTCCCTATACTTGAACGATGTGGATAGGTTGCGTACAGATTCCGGTTGCCAGAATCATTGTCTGTTGTGCATAATGTGTTCCACGTATCCCAATTAAAGAAGTGTCTTCGGATTCCTAATCAGACTATGGATGTGGCTGATGTTAATTTGGAACCGGACTTAACCTATTCAGAACATCCTATTTGAGTTTTGGATCAGAAAGACCAAATTACATGAAGGACTCTCAAGTTTTATAAGGTACAGTGGAACCAACACACCGAAGAATAAGCTACCTGGGAGACTCAAGATTTCTTAGAAAAACATTTTCCTAAGTTTTTTAGCCTCATGTAATATTTAAAGTTTATGTACTTGTTGGAAAGTTAGAACAAATCCCCACCCCCACTCCTACTCTGCAAGAGAAAATAGCACATAAAGTTGTGACGTGTTTCCTTTTCCATTACTTACCCTAGAGCCTTAAATCTCGGGACGAGATTCTTTTATGGGGGGAAGGATGCAACACCCTTGGTGTTACAAGAACTAAAATTTTGGCATGACATCATATGCATTGGCATTTCATTATGTATGTTAGACCTATAGTGCATCCACTAGGCTAAAATTTCAAAACAGACATGTGATGTGATGTTTCAACTTGATCAAGGAAGTCTTTCACCCTAAGATAGGGTACTTTTTACCAAGGATTAGAAGTATTGGGATATGTGAGATGAGAACTATAGTATGATCCCAAAGGTTAGTATAGATGTTCAAGAAAAACTAAACTTAGAGAGTTTAAGTACCACTTAAACCCTAGAACATTCAAAACCCTAATTGAAACCATAAAACCCTAATTAGTGCCTTGAAGGTGATTTCAATTTATATTCATTTTTGGACAAAAGTGTGTATATCAAAGTGATAGAGTAACAAAAGTTAAGCAACTTTCATGTTTGGAAATTTCCAAGTTTTATGGAGCAATTTGGTGTAAATTGCAAAAAGGCCAAAGAGTACCCATATGCCTAACACTGAAAACAGTGTTATCAAGCCAAGTTTAAGCCTTAATATCTCCTGATCTATTGGGATTTTGCCATGGGTCACTACAACAAATTTGTAGAATTACTATAGTAGTCCAAGTTTGATTAAGTGTTTGAAATGAGACTATCAGTTGCATCAGATCAATTTGGGAACCAAATTGTACTCGATCCAGCGAATGAATGACCAAGATCTCTATAACAAAATTGAAGCTGGTATATAGGAGAACAACTTTGTATAGTCGACTTAGTGGTTTGTTGAATGAAAATCAAAGAAAAAGTGCCCTCGAGTTGCTCGGACATGTCACTGAATGAAGGTGGCAATGGTACAGTGGCTGAAAAAATCTCTGGTTCAGTGAATTCGACACTGGCGATCCTCCACCGCGATTCGCGCTCGCCTAGAAGATTTACGCTGTGATAGCATGGACAACGCATGGGGGGTAAAAGATCTCAACGTAAAGAGGAGCTTGAGCCTTATCGCTGGACTATTCACCGCGCCACTTGCCGCGCGATCGGCCGAGGTGCCATCACCGAAGTTCACCGCTCCTGGTCGTCGTGCCACATAGTTAAGGTCATTATCATGTCACAAGAATTTGCAGTGGATAGCCCATTTACCGCTCAGAGTCCTTACCTCACTGAGCGCCACGGTAGTCGTACTCCAGTGACTCACCCACTCACCGCTGTAAGCTCAACCTTGCCCAAATTCGTGGCACCGGTGCTCGCTTCCTATAAATTGACGCCTCACCCTACTCCGCTATCTCGTGACGAACCCAGCGCACCATTCCTCTCTCCCGATCATCCACCTTAGCTCGCGAATTTCTGTTTCCCCCAAATCGGCCAAGAACACCGCCGGGTGACCTCGCATCGTGGCCAGTCGTCCTTAGGTCTGTTCATGTCCCTCTGGTCCATGTTTCTACATCCTCTAATGCTAGTGAAGCTCTCGGTCTCAGCCAATTGAGCGCTACCGTACCATAGCTTAGAGAACGTTGTGTTATTGTCCAGGAACGCCGCCGCGGACATAGCTCACGTCGACCGGCTGTTCCTGGTAGTCTCCGTCCAAGTTTGCACGAGCACCATAGCCCTAGTAGGTCACTGGTTTGTTCCGCGTCCCTGGATTAAACTCGACTGGCTCAGGTAAATCGGTAAAGGCACGCCGGTGATTCAATTCCGCCGCTATCATGGGTAGCTATAAATTAACGTCGCTTTGGCCGAATTGAGCACGTGAATGTGTTCGGGTTGCATCCATGATGGTGTTCATGCACTCGACATCACCAGGGCACGTCATCGCCCGCGAGTACGCGCGATTCAGGGCATGTGTTCGCGCAGTGTGTGGCCAGGGATTTGAATCTTTAAGAAATAGAAGCAGGAGGGCCTATTTGCGATTGTTAGTGAGACATCAGAATAGTGTTCAGGGACTCTTTACCGATTATTCAAATGGCCAAGGATCTTTGTGCAAAAAACTGATCGCGCGTGCACAGACGCGAGCGCGTTCCCCTGTTCGCGGGTCGACCCAGGCCAGATGTGGCATGTCACTATTCATTATTTCTTATTTTCTTTTTACTGTCATCTTGGGAAACTTGTTCAAAATTTGTAAAATCATAAGACTAATTTTGCTAGATTCCTAAAATTGAATAGTATTTAATAAAAATAATTCCAAGATTTTTATTCCAAACCTAGAATTGTGTAGCATTTAAAGATGCTTAAACCAAGCCTTTTAAAATTTTAGAAATAGTTTAGTAATTCCAAAAATCATAAAACTTTTTAAGTAAGCTTAGCATGGTGATTAGAGCCCCTAAGTGTAGTTTGAAATGATTTGGACACTGTTTGACCAGAAACCCAATAACTAACCTCATAAGGTTAATTACTTAATACTAATCCTAAAAGAATACCAAATTAGAAAACCTTAGTAATTAGTTTGTACCATGACAAAAAGATGTATTCAAGACATAACTTACTATATCTCTATCGTATGATTGCATATTCTTGATATAGCATAAGCATCCATATACATGTATTATCATGTATAGAGCACGAAGAAGAAATCGTAGTGGAAGAAGAGGTTGTCTCCCAGATTGAGAATCCTCCAGCGGAGAACTGTAAGGCCCAAAATCTGTATAAGAAAAAAATAATAAAATAAATATATGAAGAAATAAAAGCAAATTCAGAAATCTCAAATTATACTTGAGTGTTGAAATTGAGGACTCAATTTAGAAGACAAAGAAATAGTTTAGAAAAGAAGTAATAGAAAAGTTTTCTATTCAACCAAATGATTATGCATGTCATTAAATGATGCACCATAAGTATTCATTTACATGAAGATTTAATTTTGAAGTAACTTTTACTTCTTAACCCACATTCAAAATACCATTTTCCTAAAAAAAGAAAGGAACAATATGAGTGTGTCTCATATTTCAAATATTTAATCAATTAAAATAAATATATATGTATTGTTTCATAATTGATTTGGAGTATGTAGTAAAAGTGTGAACTCCTAAACTTTATCTTGGATTGGGATTTTAAATTTGTAAATCAAAAGAGAATGAGAATTGGGATTTAACCCAAAGGAACAAATTTAGAATTTGAGAAAAGAGAAGAAAATACTAAACAAAATAAATAAATAAATAAATAAAATTCCGCCATAATAGTAGGTTCAAATTGTACTGTTAAAGATGAGTTTAAATTCACAATTTAGGGGAATTCAAATTTGAGATTTAAATTTCAAAGGAAGGAGAGAAATATTATTCAATATAAAATAATACTATAATTAAATAACTTCACCACATGATGGTGTGACGAAATTGCATAGTTAACATGAACTTGAATTTACACTTAAGTTGAATTCAAAAATTTAAATTCAAATGAATTAGGAATAAAAGAAAACAGAAAAGAATAAAAACAAAAGGGAAACCAGCATCTGGGCCTATTCTTACCTGCCTCGGCCCAGTTCCACCCTCCACGTCGCACGACCCACTCCTTATCTCGCCGTGCGCTCCTCAAACCCACTGACATGCAGGTCCCTCGGTCATCCTCTATCACGCGCCGCGCGCGTCAACCTGGTCTTTGCCGTGTGGGGCCCGTTGCTCAGCCTCCGGTTACTAGAATTCGTCGCTGTGCAGTGGGGCCCGACCACCAGTCGCCCTAACGCTTCCTTTCTCCCCTCCTGTCTCTGTCGCGTGGGGTCTCTTTGACAGAGTCGTCGACCTCGCGTGCATGGCAGACTCCGTTTAACCACCGCGCGTGAAGCTCGGCATGAACGCCCAGGCCCAGTCTCCTCGCCCCGCGTATAAATTGGGGCCGTTGCCAACCTCCACAACCTCTTCCTCATCCAGTTGAGAGTCGAAATACTCACCACAGAGAGCTGACCGTGTGTAGAGTGGGGTGGAAAGCTCACCGCCGTTGGCGCCACCTCTACACGTTGAGGGTCGGGCGTCGGTGGGTACCGGGACCACCACCGGGGCACTCCGCACGTGGTCGAAACCCTTCTGGGCGAGCTCGGCAGACAGGGTTGCCCGGATTTCTTGTCGACGCTATGCAATGCCGCCACCCGCCCCTCGTCGCGATTACGGCCCCTACTGCCCGATTGTCGGTATGTTTGCGCTCTTGTATTTTTTATGCATCCGCTGATTCAAGTAGCCGCCCTCGGGAGGGTCATTGGGTTCGTATTGCGAAAACCGAGGGTCTCACCGGAGCCCTCCGCCGCGGAATACCGACGGTGGCACCGTAGTTCGGTCAGTAGGGGCGTCGGGGGGTTAGGGGCAACTTCTGGGCCGCCCGATCGATTTTGGGCGACTAGGATTAGAAAGCGGCGTACCCCTTCGGTTAAGAGAACACTGACCATAGATATACGATCCGATGAATACGATTTGATCTCAGTTATTTAAGATCCGAACCGTAGATATAGGATCCA
This sequence comes from Zea luxurians, assembly GCA_029449295.1. Taxonomy (NCBI): domain Eukaryota; kingdom Viridiplantae; phylum Streptophyta; class Magnoliopsida; order Poales; family Poaceae; genus Zea; species Zea luxurians. The sequence goes on along the minus strand of JAOPSE010000033.1, from coordinate 9,769,567 downwards.
GCGGCTACCATGGTGACCCAGTTCAGGGGCAGATAAATCTAATCTGAGCCATCGGTGTTGATCGAACGGCTCTGGCGCTAAGATACCCCTTCGCGTGGCTTATTTCCTAAAGAGACCTTGAGAAATATAAGAATCAACCCGCCATCCTGTATCGACTGTTGACTGAGTCTGGTGAATTATTCAAATTTGTCCCTACGCTTATCTGTATTAGCACGACCAGTCCAGAGAATTATAAAATTCAGTAAAAGTGATTAGAAAATGATTTTTAATTTGAAAAATGCTAGAATTTGTTTAATTCATATAAAATTCATATGAAGTCCAAATCAAATCATTCCAATTTAATTTTATAATATTATTGTTTATCAATTAGTGTCGCTGTTTTGACATGAAAGCCATATTAAAAATTAATATCCTAATTAATCTTTTATCCAACACTTAAAACTTTATAAATTCATAAGTTTCCCATTTTAATTCCAAATTGATCCATTCCAGTGGCAATATTTTGTTTTAATATTGTTTATCACCTAGTAACTCTGTTTACCCATGATACTTGAACTAAAATTATCCACATGAGTTATGCTACTCCAAGTACTTGATAACTTCAGAAATCTATAATTAAATAACCGTAACTCCGAATTTAGTGATTCCGGTTCCTACGATCTCGTAGCAACGCGTAGATTATTATTATACAGTTTGTTCTTATGTTTGGTGTAAAGTTAATTTTGTCTATGCCATGTTTGTTTGTATTGCCACGACTAGCACGAGGTCACGAGGATATGAAGAATCATCCTGGTACCTAGAATCTGAAGTGCCAGGCAAGTTGTGCCCTTGATCCACTTTTGTTACCCAATAATATTCTTTATTATCACTATTCAATGCATAGGTTTAATTTTGATGGGACCCAATAGTTCACCCTAGTCTGTTTATCATTTTCCCTTGTCTACCTTGAATCATTCGGGTAGTTTTTGCTATTGCTCTATATGGTTTTGGGATCAATATTACATTATATCCAGGTTCCAATTATTTTGTTATGTTATTTATGTTCATGTCAAGATCAGTATTATCATTAATTGGAACATGGAGCTTAACTTGAGAAACACGTGCCACCACAAGGGTGGAATGGGACGCCCTTGGCTAACTAACTAGGAAAGCTAGTGGAAGACTACCTTACCCGAAAGGGGCAAGGGCAGTAGGGGAGTTGCATGCAAGGAGGTTCTCGGGTTGATTTTGCTGCGATGGCGGTCAGATGAGGGATTCTTGCAAGTGCTCTTCCCATAAACTATAGCTGGTTTTCGAAAGCTAGTGGAACTTTGTAAAGGCCTCGTAGTGGATCCCTAGCCATTCACCTCGGTAGTGTCTAAGGGCCTTGCAAACCCTTGCGACAAGGGATACACGACTTGTGGGTATAGGGTACAACCTCTGCAGAGTGTAAAACTGGTATACTAGCCGAGCTCACGGTCATGAGCAGCTCAGGACCCTCGCATGATTAATTTATGGAACTTAAATACAATTTGTCATATGCATTGCATGGGAGTATTTATTAATTTTGTTCTATTATTCTTGTTATGGTTTGGTATTCACTTACATTTAGTAACTGCTAATAAAATTTGATCAACTTATTAAAAGCAATGCTCAGCTTTAACCCCTATTGTTGATCAGTCTTACACATCACATGAACTCCCACCTTTGGTGAGTTCATGCCCACTGGTTTCCCCACAAATTATTGAGCTATGATCATGTGTGAGCTCACCCTTCATGTCTCACCCCCCCCCCCCACAGGAGAAGTACAGGTGGTTCAAGAGGAGCCACACAACAAGGAGTTCGATTTGATCTAGGTGGCGCCTCTCAGTTGACTTTCTGGCACCAAGGATGGGTTTTAGTTTGATCCATATTTATATTTTATTTTGTAAGACTTCCGCTATGTAATAAGTACTCTGATTATATTGTGACATTTATCTCTATACACTTTGTTATTATATATGTTATCTTCTTTGGCGCATGTATGAGATGCACCCGGCTTTGTCCCTTAAAACCGGGTGTGACAAGAACAACTTTTACTTCGACATACTCGGTGTGGAAGCAGAACCTCCTACAACACAAGGCAAGCCTTGGTGCATTATCCCTTTTCCTTGTTGTTTTAAAATCTTTATCACCTTATATGATGCATTAGGTGATATGAGTTGTGTGCTAAACAATTGATGCATTTCCTTCCTTGGAAATTTGGTTACCATTCCATGTTACCTGATTTATTCAAACAATTTTTTTGATGCTTAGTCTTGCTTTAGAAGTCAAAATGTTTTGTTTTAAAACAAAAGGTGATGCTTCACACTACATGGGAATCTTTACAAAGAAAAGACTTATGATGGTGGATCCATCACGACCGTGATGGGTTCAACATCTGAAAAGGAGTACCTCTGCCAGGTACCAAACTTTGGGTTTTAAATCATAAAGATGAGACCCGGCGGGTGACTTGCACGAGAAGGAAGTCTCGGTGTAGTGTCTCCGTCTGAGTCGCTTAAGGACTGAGCCGATGTAGGCCTGCTGACGGAGGACCTTTTAACTGGCCATATGCCTCATCATGGGTAAGCTTTGCCTCGGTCGGACCAATACCAGAAAGGCTACCACGCAATGGGAGTGGAGAGATGGCGAGAGTAGCGTGTACCGTCTATGGCAAGAGGCTAGACAGTGGAGTATCTGTGCTCTCGGTTGGCGTGAACCCATTCTAGTCTTGAGAAACCCTGGTGCGAGTTGACATATGCAAGGGTTAAGTGCTACATATGTCGTGTGCTTGGAGATCCCTAGCTGGGTGTTAATCGATTCGGATCGTCGTTACTTCTCGGACATGAAGACTTGGTCACTGACTTACACATAGCATCAAGTGAACTGAAGGGATGATAAGAGATGGCTAGTATAGGCCAAGTGCTTGATCTAGAATAGAAAGAAATCTAGATGCAGGTAACTACTTAACCTGATAAGTAAAAAATGAATTTTTAAGGATCCACTCATAGTAAGCTTTACTGCAAAGAGAGTCTTTGAATCTTGATAAGCTTTACCTTGATTCCCAAAAGCCAGCATATCCTTGAGAGTCTTTTTCCTTTGAGGGGTAAGACTTGCGAAAGTACACTCCATACTCAGGGTTTTCAAACCCACGTTGTTGTAGGTGATGAAACGGCTGAGTTCTGTTGTTTCTGTTCCAAGGTGGTTCCCAACAAGGAGGATGAAAACTAAGTTTTATTTTTAGGAAGGTGTTTTGCCTTCCTATGATGTAATAATAAGTTTACGCACTCAAGTATCCGGATATGTAATAACCACTCTTTCTATATTTTTCTTATGAATGTAAATTATGTTATTGTATTCCTTTCCGCTTACTCCTTACTCCGATGATGTGTAATGTCTGCGTAATGGGTTAAGCGCTCTTGGGCGATGTGATGGAGATACATATAACCGAACTTGCTGAGTCATTTGCACACCTGCATGACTGTCTGAGGTTCTTAGGACAAGGACATCTGTAGGTGGGCCTAATACCTTGGGAGGTTCCGTGACACGTTATTTTAGTTCAACATCCTTGGAGACTTTTTTCTGAATCCCAAAATTATGATTTTGAGGTGTTACAAATTCTACCCCCCTTAAAAATAATCTCGTCCTCGAGATTAGTAAGAAAAGGGATGCAACGACTTTGGTTTGTGGTTTACCTTTTAGTTTCTTAATTAGTTCAAAAATCAAAGTTTTTTAAGTACCAATTAACATGTGCTTTTAAGAAAGCATGGGTATTTTTTCTTTGATATAAGATAATATATGGTTAGAGTAAGGGTAGGTTCTGACGGAAAGAAAGATTCCACCTCGAATAGTGAATCTTGATTCATCTGAAGATCTGGTTCTACTCATATCCTTCATTGTTGAGGTTGACTTCCTTCGGTCTTGGTGTCTCCATCCAAGATATGGACATGTAGTAAGATAATTGTGGGTAGGATAGATTTCATGAGGTAGGTTGGTCAGAATCTATGTTTTGTCGTTAGGTTGAAATAGAGGGGTTATGCAACCATTTGATGGGTAAGGTAGTTGCATATGGTAAGGTAGTTGTATATGGTCAAGTTGGTCTAAGGCACCAACATAGGTTAAACCATGTTTATAGGAGTAGGGTCCAATTTATTTCACCAATATTAACTTGTTAAGTGACTGACATTATGTTAGATCAGATTAACCATGTTAGGTTAGATCATATTAGACCACATTAATTTTGATGGGGTCTAGATTAGACTAGATATGACTAGACTAGTTTAGATAGATCTATTAGGGTAAGATGAATCTTATTAGGATAAGTTAGAATCTTTTAAGATAATATGGATTTATGAGTATAAGATAGAATCTTTAAAGATGAGATGGATCTATAAGCTAGATGTTTTAATGGGGGATAATCTAGGTTGTCTAGTTATCTTATGAATATAATTTTATGCATATATGTATATGTAGATGCAATTGTGGATATTACTCCACAACCCATCACACTGAATCAAAGAACCAAATCAAACAAGGTTCATAAGGACAAGCATTAAAGCGCATAGATACCTATAAAAATAGTTTTTTTTTCCTAAGATTAGGTATACTATTCCTAAGGGTCACTTTAGGTACATGATTTGAAAGTGTGAAATCCACATTTGTCTTTACAAGAGATAACGTAAGAGTAATCAGAGTAAAGCATCAATAGATGAGAAAAGATTAAGATAAGTTTAGAAAGAATCAGAGTAGCAAAGTTAAGTAGGTAAGGGTTGTCCAGTTCTATCTAGGTTTCATCCTACAGTCAACATTCCTCTGATACCACTTCTGTCACACCCGAATTTAGGGGTCCAAACCCGGGCGCGAATAATCAAATGTGTGCTAGGATCAAGTCTCACACATATGATGACTCATGGTACATAAACGAATGTCACATCCTTAATATATAATGGAGTTCTATACGAAATATTTAAATAATTATATCATACGAAGAAAACGACCCAACAACCATAGTTGACTGTGAAACGACGGACTAGACCACTCACAAACTCATCACAGCATCCTTCATGCGCCTCATCATGTGGTACCTATTCTTGACCTGGGGGGATGTGAGTACAACAAGGGTGAGCTCACATACATTCATTGCTCAACAAGTTGTGAGGAATAATGTGCCTGACCTCACTTAGTGGGGGCTCATGTGAAGTGTAAGGCTTACCAAAGGAGATGGTTAAAGCTGAGCATTGCTTTTAGAGTTAGTTAAAATTTTATTAGCAGTTACTAAGTAAAAGTAGATACCAACCCAAATAAGTAAGAGATCAAAATTAACTCAAGACGAAGATATTGTTTGTAAGTGATCTTGGGGGTTTTCTTTCCCACCGAAGGCCCTCAAGATGAAGACATTGTCTGTAAGCGACAACGTCGAATGCCGAAGCTACAGCCAAAGGACGACAACTTCGGCTTAAGGTGGCGACCAAGGTCAAACATGATGCCGAGTCGAAGAGGAAAAGACTAGTTAATCCCTGATGATTTATGTTATGATTATGTGTACATGTTAAGGTCAAACATGATGCTGGATTGTAATTGCTCTCGCGTCATCACCTTCAAACAAGCCGAAGGTATCATTGTAATATAAATTTTGATAATGTTTATATATTTATCATGGAATAAATATGTGACTGGATATCACACCTAATGTATCTAAATCCTTATTGATATGAATGATGAAGACGTGTTCTTCATGACCTTCTTCTAAAGATCATTATCTCCGAGAGGAGATAATGCTTGGAAGGACAAATTAAAGGTCCTTAACATTTAATAAGTATATTTCCTTGTTCTTGATTCCTAGAAGTTGAGAACAAGTGACCAACAGGTAGCACCCCAGGAGCATCTTTAATTGAAATTGCTGAAAGCATTAACAAAGATGCTTCTACTTCTTGCTTTGATTTAGTTGATGATTCTAATCCTTGCAATCAAGTTCTTGTTAAGAATGTTGTTATAGAAACATGTTTGGATGAGATTGCAATGGAGAATGAGCAATTAAAGCAAGAGATGGCTTGCCTTGGCAAGGCTCTGTACGACAAGAAAAGCAAAGCCAAACAAATCCAACCTCCTCAGGATAACACCACTGCGGGAGTGAACAAGCCTGTGGAGGGAGAAACTGTGATTTGTAGGCTATGCCACAAGGAAGGCCACAGGTCTTACCAATGCAAGGCGAAGACCGGGGATAAGCAAAAGCAAAAGCTCAAGCAAAAGCCAACAAGCAAAATCTGCAACACCTACATCAACAAGGTGGACAAAAGGCAGCTACACTATATTTGATCAAGAAGAAAAAGAATGGAAAGGTGATAGCGACCAAGGCCAACAAGCAAGCCAACAAAGAAAAAGGGACCAAATGCATCTAGGTGCCAAAGGAAATTATCTCAACCACTAAAAGCACCAAGAAGGTTTGGATCCCAAGAGAGAAATGAGAAGTCCAAAGGACTTCAGGAAATTTGGAGACTTGGCAAAATTGGGATGTATATTATGGGATGCATTATATTGGATCAAGTCTATTGCCAAGTGTGTTTGTGAATACTTTGGACCCAAATTCCCCATCCATGACTAAGGTCAATCATATGGTAGGAATGCTTGTTTTCAAATCATATTCTTGAGAGAACCTACATGGTTTAAAATGTTTAGTTAAGCACGACACATAGCTTATTTAACATTCCTAAGTAAATGACACTAATGCTTCAAAGTTTATATCCTACTAGTGGTATTCTCCAAATGGTGTCATTTTGACTTATATGTGCCAATGCTCGGACTATAGATAATTTGCCCCTCTTGATACCAAAATCAAAGTGCAAGTCTCCTACAAGTATTTAAAACTTGTATGACACTTTCAGAGGAGGTTACTCTATAATCTTAGTCTTTGAGACTAATACTTGTTTTGAAGTCTATTATGTGTAGTAGTCTCATTGAAGGAAAATGGAGTCCCTAGATAAAGACAATAAGCTTCCACTGCAAATCTACAAGAATTTTTAATTGATTCCACAAGTGGTTTTATTCCACAATTGGTACCATTTACATGTATTCTCAAGAATTTGATTATACTATATTACAAATCTTATGCTTCCCGTGTTGACGTAAATGCATATGTTGTCAAAATATATCTTTTACCTATGCATAGGGGCAGTTAGTCTAATCAATCATGTCTTGCACCTCTCTGTCTCATGTGATTTTCCTAACCGGCACGGAGTCGCACCAACCGAGTTGAGTCAGCTACAGCCTCAACTAGTGGACCGTTCCGGGGACGGTCGAGACAACCTACTACCGACTCCCCTCCCCGGGACTGATGACACAAACACCGACAGGAGGATACGTGCAGAGTTTCCACGCTTACTCCACATCTCCAGGCCATCTAGTGGCCTCCCAACTTCAAGGTCTCCAACGACGATAAGTACGAGCCCAAGCAGGACCCGCGCGACTGGCTGGCCATCTACACGGCTGTCGCCCAGACTGCCAGGGCGACAGAGGACATAATGACGGCGTACTTGCCCATTGTCCTAGGGCAAGACACGCTGCAGTGACTCCGACATCTGCCCCGGCACTGCATCGACGATTGGAGCAATTTCAGTCGGCGCTTCATCGCCAATTTCCAGTCCCTCTCCGACAAGCCGGTGCAGCCATGGGACCTCAAATCCATTAGGCACCAAAACGATGAAACCCTCTGGTCGTTCATCAAGAGGTTTTAGACAATGAGGAACTGCATGCCCAAAGTCGCCGAGGCGGCAGTAATTGAAGACTTTTACTGGGGATCCAACGACTCAGCCTTCGTCCGAGCCATACTTCAGAAAGCACCAGCCACCTCCAAACAATTGTTCCGGGAGGCTGACATCTACATCACTGTGGATGAATAGGCCTAGGACCTCATGGGAGGCACGAAACCCACGCCACCTGTGCCATGATGGGATGCGAACCAGCAGCCAAACAGGCGCTGGGAGAAGGGGCCCCGTGAGGAGGTGCACACCGCTGGGCCACCTGCCGCTCGGGCCCGCAGCGCACCCCATGGCGGGGTACGGACACTCGATGAAATCCTCGACACCCAATGTCCGTACCACAAGGACATGCACCACACCCTACGGAACTGCATGGACTTCAAGCATTCAGTCAGGCATGTGTCACACCCGGCTTTAAGGAACAAAGCTAGGTGCATCTCATACATGCGCCAAGAAGACAACATATATAATAACAGAATGTATAGAGATAAATGTCAATAACATCAGAGTATTTATTACATAGCGGAAGACTTATTACGAAATAGAATAATAAATATAAAACGAACTAAGGCTCATCGGCGCCAATGTCAACTGGGAAACGCCACCTAGATTGAATCGAACTCCTCGATACGTGGCTCCTCCTGAACCACCTGTTATTCTCCTGTGGGGGGTGTGAGACGGCAAGGGTGAGCTCACACAAGTTCATCGCTCAACAAGTTGTGGGGAATAATGTGGCATGAACTCACCAAAGGTGGGAGTTCATGAAGTGTAAGGCTGATCAACAATAGAGGTTAAAGCTGAGCATTGCTTTTAAGTAGTTGGTCAAACTTTTATTAGCAGTTACTAAGTGTAAGTAAATACCAAACCATAATAAAGTAATAGAACAAAATTAATAATAATCCCATGCAAATACAAATGACAAATTGAGTTTAGGTTCCATAATTTAATCATCGGAGAGTCCTGAGCCGCTCATGACCGTGAGCTCGGCTAGTATACCAGTTTTACACTCTGCAGAGGTTGTACCCTTTACCCACAAGTCGTGTTTCCCATGTCGCCAGGGTTAGCTAGGCCCTTAGACACTACCAAGGTGAATGGCTAGGGATCCACTACGAGGCCTTTACAAAGTTCCACTAGCTTCCGAAAACCCGCTACAGTTTATAGGAAGTTCCAATGCAGGGTTCTTGTCTGACCGCCATCGCAGCAAAATCAACCAAGGACCTCCCTACACTGACCACTCCCCTACTGCCCTTGCCCCTTTCGGGTAAGGTAGTCTTCCACTAGCTTTCCTAATTAGTTATCCATGGGGTCCCATTCCTCCCTTGTGGTGGCACGTGTTTCTCAAGTTAAGCTCCATGTTCCAATTAACATTAAAGATGATCTTGACATGAACATAAGTAGAATAACAAAAACAATTGGAACATAACATATTATCCCAAAACCCTGTAAAGCAATAGCAAAAACTACCCATGTGATTCAGGGGTAAACAAGGTAATGAGATAAACAATCTAGGGTGACCTATTGGGTCCCATCAAAATTAAACCTATGCATAGTAAATGATTATAAAGAACATTATTGGGTAACAAAAGTGAATCAAGGGCACAACTTGCCTGGCTCTTGAGATTCCAGGTACCAACTTGCTTTTCAGATGACACGTGACCTCGGGCTAGTCGTAGCAATACAAACAAACAGTGTATAGACAAAATTAACATCACACCAAACATAATAACAAACTGAATGATAATGATCTACGCGTTGCTACGAGATCGCGGGTTCGAAAACCACTAAAATCGGAGTTAGGGTTATTAAGTTATGATTTTCTAAAGTTATTTAATGCCTAGAATAGAGTTATTCATGTGCATAATTTTAAATCAAGTTTCATGGTTAGACAAAGACACCAGGTGATAAACAATATTTAAACAAAATAAATGCCACTGAAATGAATCAATTTGGAGTTATATATTTTAAGGTATGAATTTCTGCAGGTTTTATGTGTTTTGTACAAGATTAAATAGGATATTAATTTTAATGTGACTTTCATGTCAAAACATTGGTATTAGATGATAAACAATAATATTACAAAATTATAGGAATTGGAATAGATAAATTTGGACTTCAAATGAATTTTCTACGAATTAAATAAATTCTAACAATTGTTTTTATATTAATAATTCATTTTCTAATTCAATTTATCTATTCTTCTTATTCACTGGACTGCGCAACAATTTGCAGAGAAGACAGGGGCTAATCTACAAAAATTCTAGAGACTCAGAGCTAACCCCGCATAGGACGGCGGGTTAATTCAGTTATTTCTCAGGGTCTCTTACACAAAACGCGTAGGCCGAAGAGGTATCGCGATATCTGGGCCGTTTGATCACACGCGGATGACACCGATTAGATCACCAGGGTCACCAAACGGTATGATCTGTAGATCCTCGGATCATAGATCAATGGCTCACATTCTATTGCGCACATGTATGCACACATGACCGTTTATCAGAAAATCAATGGTCCAGCTTGACCGAGCCAAAGCGGTCACCTAGTCTCCAATCCAGGCCCTCTATTTCTAGATCAATGGCTGGCACTATTCTTCTTCCTCGGGTATAGCTAGCCGGCGGCGCAGGTAGCGGTACCATTGCCGACCAACACACGCGGGCGCGATGGTGCCCTTCTCCCTGACACGGTGTGGTATGAAGCTAATACATGTGCGAACCCTAAAGAGAATTTCTAACCCGCGATGAAGGCACTTACGAGGCTGTCCATGCTCCACGGCGGACCCATCCTGCAGCCAGAGAAGCACGACGAGATATTAGCGATGCTCCCGCCATCGCTTCCCCGGTGAACACTCCTGGCGGCGGTGCTGTTCCCCCGTTCCCTCTCTCGTCTCGGTCTGTCTCTCTCGGCGGTCTTTCTCTCTCGGCGGGCTTTCTCGCTCTCTCTCGGCGAAGATGCACACGACGGAGGTCCAACACCATGGTGCCGATGGAGGAGGGGCGCGCGAGGCGTCTCGGATTTATTACCCGTAGCCGAGGAAAACAGAGCCCGAGCGCTTGCGGAATACAAGGACGGATCCAACAAACTCGCGATGACCCCAACGATTTGAAAAGAGCAGTGGGATCGGAACCCGAGTTCCATGGACGACGAGCTTGGGCGGGTGACATGTCTGACTGGCATGTGGGCCTGGCCAATCAATGAGACACCACGCAACTGTTGGCTGGGCTACGCGGACTGGAGCCGGCGTGGTGGGAGTGCTTCACACATAGCTGGGCTAGGCAGATTCGGCCCAAAGCCAGTTCTGGCATTTTTCTTCTTTTCTATTTCTATTTTCTTTTCTTATTCCTATTTCTTTCACATTTCAATTTTTTTTCCTTTTATCTTCAGTTCCCGATTTGAACTTCAAATATGAATGTGAATTTTATACTTAAATCAAAGGTAGACTTTAATCATACCAGTAAAAAAAATATTTGTTCAAATATAGGTTTCTTTATAATGGATTCTCTTTTCCTTTTCTAGTTAATTTCCAAATTCTAGATTCCAAATTAGTTTTAAACCTAATCTCAACATTAATACATTTTTTTTACTTTTATTATCATCATTGAATGCTCAAACAATAAACTCCACATGATGCACTATTCCCTTTATTTTAATACCATTGTTAGTAGCTATGTGACCCCATGATTTGAATAAGCAAAAATGGGGAAAAATAAGCAAGTAATCAAATAATCCTTTTTATAACTCCCAATAATTATACATTCTACAACTCCAATTATTTGGGTATTACAGCATGGCCGGCCATTCCAACCTCTACCGCCTCCCTCGCCATGAGGAGAGCCTAGCGAGCTCGGGCAACCTAAGCAGAAAGGAGGGGGGAGGGATGGAGCTTTCCCACGCCTTGACAGGGAGGTCAACTTCATCTTCGAAGGCCAGGGAGCACAAGAAAATAGGTGGCAACAAAAGCTCAACGACCGGCAGGTCCTGGTGGCCACCACCAGTGCCCGAGCTCCTTACCTGTGGTCAGAGCTCGCAATAACCTTCAACCGAGCTGATCAATGGCTTAACTTTGATCATCCCAGAAAGTACCCACTCCTCGTTGATCCGGTGATCCGAGAGAGCTGGGTAAAGAAAGTATTGGTGGACGGGGGAAGCAGCATCAATGTCACCTTCCCCCGGACGCTCCAGGCCCTGGGGGTTGCAGTCAAAGACCTCACCGAATCAGATACTCCTTTCTTTGTCATCGTGCCGACTAAAGGGGAGTACCCACTCGGACACATCTACCTGTCTATCACCTTCAGAACCCCAAAGAACTACAGAACCAAGTTCCTAAGGTTCGAGGTGGCGCGTTTCGACTACGGGTACAATGCCATCATCGGAAGACCAGGACTAGCGAAGTTCATGGCTATTCCGCATTACCCGTACATGATACTGAAGATGCTGGGACCTCGAGGAGTCATCATCGTGCGCGCTGATTTCCAAGGTACCACAGAGTGCTTCTAAGGAGCCATTCAAACAGCTCTCACCACCGGGCCCCCGATAGCTCTTCCCACACAGGCGAACAACAGGCTAGAGGAAGAAAATCTCACAATACCCACTAATGAAGCTCAGGTCGTGACCTCTATACGGCTGACTGAAGAAACTAAGCGGATTAATCCAGGATTCTTTGATGAATGCAAGACTGCCATCATCAGCTCCAGCCTCGATGACAAATAGGAAAGCGCGCTCGTTCGGTTCCTGCAAGATAACCGTGATGTATTCGCATGTCAACCTACGAATATGCCGGGAGGCCCAAGAGAACTGGCCGAGCACAAACTTAAAGTGTATCCACAGGCAAGGCCGATTCGACAGAAGCTACATCGTTTCACGCCTGATAAAAGGGAAGCTATTCACGCCGAGTTAGCTCGCTTATTGTTAGCAGGATTAAAGTGAAGCGATGCACCCTGAGTGGCTAGCAAATCCCGTTCTTGTACTAAAAAAGAATAAAGTTGATTGATGCATGTGCGTCGACTATACTGATCTCAACAAGCATTGCCCGAAGGATCCTTTCGGGCTCCCTAGGATAGATCAGGTAGTTGACTCGACCGCTGACTGCTCCATGGTCTCCTTCCTAGACTACTACTCTGGGTATCATCAGATCAGCTTGGCAAAAGAAGACGAGGAGAAGACTGCTTTCATCACACCATTTGGAGCTTTCTGCTATACCTCCATGTCGTTCGGCCTCAAGAACGCTAGAGCGACTTACCAGAGAGCCATCCAAACATGCTTAGCCGATCACTGGGGCTAGTGGGTGGTAGCTCACGTTGATGATGTGGTTATCAAAACAGAAAACTCAGAAAACTTCATCGAGGATTTGCAACTGGTCTTCAACCGCTTGAGGTGCTACCAGTGGAAGCTGAACCCGGAAAAGTGTGTCTTTGGAGTGCCAGCCGGAAAGCTGCTTGGATTCATTGTGTGTCATCGAGGAATAGAATCAAATTTGGAGAAGATTGAGGCCATCATGAGAATGGAAGTGCCGCGATCGCAGAAAAAGGTGCAAAGGCTCACTGGGTGCATGGCAGCGTTGAGCAGGTTCATATGAAGGCTAGGCGAGAAAGGAATGTCATTCTATAAACTGCTCAAGAAAGTGGACAAGTTTCAGTGGACCACAGAAGCACAGGAGGCTTTATTAAAGAAGTTCTTGACCACTCCGCCAAGTCGAGCGGGCAGAAGAGGGACATGCATACCCGGTACAACATCAAGTTTACTTCATCAGTGAAGTCCTTGGGCCCACAAAGATAAGGTATCCTCAAGTCCAAAAGCTGCTGTACGCAGTACTTCTAACCGCTCACAAGCTCCGGCACTACTTTGATGACCACAAAGTCATAGTAGTCACATGATTTCTGATAGGTGATATTCTTCATAACAAAGAAGCTATTGGAAGAATAGCCAAGTGGGCATGCGAGCTCGGGGCTCATGACATAGAGTTCTGACCCCGCACGGCGATAAAGACTCAAGCACTGGTTGACTTCATATTAGAATGGATTGAGCACCAGGTCCCGGAAAGCCCAGAGTTCGCTGAAGTATGGAAATGTACTTTGATGGCTCGCTGAAGCTGCAAGGAGCGAGGACATGGATTCTCTTTATTGCTCCCGAAGGTGAACAACTCAAGTATGCACTCCAGCTTTTGTTTCCGGCATCCAATAATGTAGCAGAGTACGAAGCACTGGTCCACGGGCTGAGCATCACGGTTTCACTCGGCATCAAGAAGATGATGGTGTACGTTGATTCACTGGTAGTCATAAGTCAAATAAACAAAGATTGGGACTACTCGACTGACTCAATGGGCAATATTGTGCAGCTGTGCGGAAGTTGGAAGGCAAGTTCAAAGGATTGGAGTTCCACCACGTGGAAAGGGACTGCAATGCAGCGGCTGATGCATTGTCGAAGCTGGGGTCCAGTCGGGCCCAAGTTCCACCTGGGATCTTTGTCCAAGAAATACAGCAACCAAGCATGGTCACGAATCAGATGGAAGAATGCAATGCCCTGAGTCAGCCAGAAGTAGATCCCAATGACTGGAGAGAGTCGATCATCAGGTACATACGGAACGAAGAGAAACCAGATGACAAGTCCGCGACAGAGCGCATCGCGAGACAGTCGGCCCACTATACCATCATAGGGGACCTACTGTACAGAAGAGGCACACGAGGAGTCCTCATGAATTGCATCCACCCGGGTACCGGAAGACAGCTATTAGATGAGATTCATGCCAGGCAGTGTGGCGTGCATGCTGCATCAAGGACTCTAGTGGGAAAAGCTTTTAGATCCAGGTTTTACTGGCCAACTACGAAGCATGATGCTGCTGAGTTAGTCCAGAAGTGTGAGGCATGCCAATTCCTATCATAACAACAACACTTACCAGCGCAACAGCTACAGACTATTCCTGTGACCTGGTCATTTGTATGCTGGGGGCTCGACATGATCGGGCCCTTCAAGAAAGCTCAAGGGGGTTATACCCACATACTGGTTGCCATCGACAAATTTACAAAGTGGATAGAGTACAAGCCAATCGCTTCCTTGACCTCAGCAAAGGCAGTGGAGTTCATTCAGGAGATAATGTTCAGGTTTGGAATACCTAACAACATCATCACTGACCTAGGGTCCAACTTCATCATCTCGGAGTTCTTCGATTTCTGCGAGCAAAGAAGCATTCAGATCAAGTACGCATCAGTGGAACACCCAAGAGCTAATGGGCAGGTGGAAAGAGCCAACAGAACGATACTGGATGCACTCAGAAAGAAGGTGTTCGATAAAAGCGAGAAGCTTGCTGGGAAGTGGATCAGGGAACTACAATATGTGGTCTGGAGCCTGCAAACCCAACCAAGCCGAGCTCTCCATGGAAACACATCATTCTTCATGGTATATGGGTTGGAGGCAGTGCTACCAGCTGATCTGATCTTTGAGGCGCCCAGATTAACCTTTGAAAGCATAGCTGAAGCAGTACCAACCAGGCTAAAGGACATCGATGTGCTGGAAGAGGAACAGTTAAATATGGTAATTCAGTCGGTCAGATACCAGCAGACCTTGAGGCGCTACCACGACAAAGTTGTGCGACATCGATCCTTCGCAGTGAGACATTTGGTCCTCCGCCGAGTACAAACGGGGGTGGGACGACATAAACTGTCACCACCATGGGAAGGACCGTTCGTCGTCGCAGAGGTCACACGGTCGGTACCCTATCGGATCACTCAGATGGACGGCACCGAAGTGGGGAATTCAAGGAATATCGAGCACCTCAGGAAATTCTACCCCTAGCAATACCTCAAAAGTCTCTGGGGCGAGTTGTAATCTGTAAGAAGAAGGTTTCATCATCAATAAAGCTTTCATCTTCCAAGGCATTCAAGTTCTTGATTGACAACTGACTTAGATTGGGCTCAACTCGAAATCAACACGCTAACACAACTTAGGGTGACCACTATGCCCTACTAACGGAGCAATCAGCTTAAGTCGGGAACGCCTTAAGTCGGTGCGACATGCTCACGCTTACAAAACTTAGGGGGACCACTATGCCCTACTAACCGAGTAATCGCTTAAGTCGGGAACACCTTAAGTCAGTGTGACATGCTCATGCTCACACAACTCAAGGTGATCACTATGCCCTACTAACAGAGCAATTGGCTTAAGTCAGGAACGCCTTAAGCCGGTGCGACATGCTCACGCCGACACAACTTAGGGTGACCACTGTGGCAGAACCTCCCAAGTTATTGGGCCCACATGCACCTGCCCTTGTCTCAAAGATCTTAGACGACTATGCATGTGCACCAAATAACTTAACAGGATCCGTCCGAGTGCCCCCAAGGACCCCGGATAAACCACTAACAACCAGGACCGCAGGATTAAGTAACACAAATCACACACCAACAGTTTGCAGCGGAAATCTTATTACCAAATTTTACAAGTTACAAAAATTTTATATTATTTATCAGAGTGATTACAATAGTGATTCGAAGATATAAACTTTGAAATGTTATAAATTGTTTATAAGTTTGAAATAAATGCTAGCTCAAGTGACCATCCTCAATAAGAAGTATAGAAGAAGTACTTAGACTTATAAGAAGGCCGAGCCCACCGGCACTTAACACCATCAACCGCAACACAAAGTTATGTCCTAAAAAACAACAGGGAATAAAACCCTGAGTATGGAATTACTTAGCAAGACTTACCCGACTAAAGAAAAGACTCTCAAGGATATGCTGGCTGATTAGGAGTCAAGGTAAGGCTAAGCAATAATCAAGGACTCATTTTGCAGAAGAGCTTACTAGTAGTGAGTCCTTATGCCAAAATTTTACTTCACAAGTTAAGTACTTTTCCTGAATCTAGATTTGCCTAATCTAGAGCATTCACTTGTCCTGATCTAGCTTTCTTTTAACCAACTACAATCATGTTTCACTTGTGAACTACGATGAGTGGTCGGAGGGTAGAGTCTCCATGACCGAGGAGCAACGACGATTCGAACCGATTATACCCAGCTGGGGATCCCTAACCACACGACATATGTAGCACTTAACCCTTGCATATGTCAACCGTTCCCACAGATCCTCCACAACATGAACCGGTCCGCGCTACCCGAGAGCACAGTACTCCTCCATCCAGCCTCTAGCCAGGAGGGTACACGCTACTCCCACCATCTCCCACGCCCAGTGCGCGGTTGTCTTTTCACGTATGGAATAGCTGGGTTCAGGCTTACCGGAGCATGTGGATAGTTGCAAAGTCTCCACCACAACAGGCCTACATCGAACGGTCCTTAATCGACACAGACGGGTGACCTTGTCCGCTCAGCGTCTGGTCTAGATGTATTCAAACCATTTTCCCATTTTGGTACCCGACAGGGGTACTCTTTTCCGAATGATGAACCCACTCCGGCCGAAGTGGAATCATCACCATAAGTTTGCTTTGATTTTTGAAACGAAAAGCCCATAACCAATGTTCCACAATCATTCTTTTTGAAAACAAATGACTTTTCAGTTTCTAAGCAGGGCTAAGCATTATCAGTTCTTTTTATAAAACCGGGATTAAGGAGTGGCCAAGGAATGGTAATGCATCAATTGTTTATCACACAACTCCTATCACCTAATGCATCAGATAAGATGAAAAGCATTTAAAACACAAGGAAGGGGCGAATGCACCGAGGCTTGCCTGGAATAAACACTACGTTAGTGTTTGTTAGACGACGTCCGCTTGACGAGTAGCCTTGGTCTTGGTACTCGTTCAATTATCCATCTTCAGATTCGTCCATCAGTATCACCATGCGGAATAATCCGCGCTTGGGGTCGACTTGGGGCCGTCTTCCGCATCACGTGATTAATTATCGCACCTGAATGAAATGCATTATGCACATGAATGCATATAGACAGGAATAGCACAAATCTAAATAGTGCTATACGATAGCGCATTAAACACCTAGTGACGAAGCGTCGTACCATTTTATACGAAAATACTAGTTATCGATATACGACTAAGCATAATAATTACGCTTCTCGAGATTAAACGAACCTAACGCAAACATTACGAACAACAAATCATACACTTTAAACATGATTAGCCTAAACACAACTCATCAGCTACTTAATTAATTAAATTCTAAACTTATCCCTTGCTTTATAAATTATACTACATCTATATAAGTGATCAAATATTTAATCAACACACATGCCTACTAAAATTCTACTCGATATACTAATTCAGCTAATTGAACGGAATAGCGAAATAATTTGCTATAACTGAACCTGGCTCGATAATCGCAAGAACTGCGAAGTCGATGAGAGTTTCATGACTCACGCAATATATCGAGCACCTTAATGAGTATCGCACTAGGATATTAATTTATTCAACGATCGAACTATTCTGAATAGTTTATCAGCTTACCGTTTCAGCTGCTGACTCAAAGCCGCAAGATCGGTAGCGATTTTCCGATCCAAGCAATTTGTCGAACACTTGGGGAGTATCGTGTTGCTAGCCTCGTCTTCACTCGATTCTTGAGCTTTCTTGACGACCTTCGACTGAAGTCTGGAGTAAGCTGGTGAGGTGGGGATCGAGCAGTGGATGACGTGTTTGACGACTCGATGGTAATCTACGCGACGATGAGGACCTAGGATGTGCGACACACGACACGCATCATTGCATCGTGTCTAGCGCGCGCGCACGACAAACTGAAACAGGGACGCGGCAACATGGGGCTTGATTCAGCGCGGGAGTTCGACGCGGAAACTTGACACGCCGTTGCAAGCAGAGAACTTCGTGCGCACAACAACGCGACGGAGGAGAACTTCACGGCAGCACGCGCAGGAACAACGGAACGCGTGCGCAGGGAAGAACGACAAGCTGGGAGAGCTGCACGTGACCTCGGCGCGCAGGTACGAGCTCGGCGAGGAAGTAGAGCGCGCACAAGGGAGCAGGCCGGGCGCGACAGTAGGCGCGACTGTGGCAGCAAGGCGAGACCATGACCACGAGTTCGGCAAGGGGCACGCTACTGCACGGCGTGCGAAATAGGGAATAACGCTAGTAAAAGAACTCGCGCATTCAGGGAGTGGGCAGGACACGAGTTGCGCTGAATTCAAACACTGCGAGATAGGCAGGACCGAGCGCGCAGGCTCCACGGTGCGGCCAACAGAAGAGCATCGAACGCCATGAGAAGACGTCGAGCACAACACGCGCGCAGACAGAGAGCAGAGGAGCACGGTGCGCAGGGGAGCAAGCAGCGGGGTCGGCTGTCGCGGCAAACAGAACTGAGATAGGCCCTGGGAACAGGGGGACCCGACGGCCATGGTAGAGAGTTTGGGGTGAGCGGCAAACAGAGAAAGGCAGTAGTGGCAGCATCCATGGCGAGGTCACGGCACGCAGGGAGAATCTCGGCGAGCAGATAAGACCAGGGGGAGCTCGGCGAGCATGGCAAGGGCCCGCGGCCAAGGGAAGATGAGCAGGGGCATCCTGGCGAGCTGGAACAGGGAGCATAGGGAGTAAGGCGCCGTCATGGGAAGGGGAATCCAAGCTGGAGCTCGCGACGCAGGGAGCTAGGGGAAAAGTCGTGCAGGGTGCCAGCCACCAATGAACAAGGGGAACGTCGATCTCCATGGAAGATACTCGGCCATGTACGAGCTCACCTGTTCGAGCTCGGACCCGAGAACTGCCCTGCACGCGTGGAGGAGATGGAGCAGACGAGCTGAGGGACGCGGCTGGCGTCCATGGGCGAGCACCAGAGAGATGGCTGACGAGCAGAGAGAAGGGAGAAGCAAGGAGCAGAGGACTGGGCAAAGCTCGGCAGGGACGGCTCCACGGCGGGGAAGAAGAAGCACGCGTGGGATAAAGCTACGGCTGGCGGCGGGATATTTGTTTTCTACTGGACCTGCGCATCGAGAGCGGATAGGATCTCCAGGTGCAAGCGGTGGACGGATAGAGGTAAATAGATATTTTTCCTCTTTTTTTTAAATTTTCTTTTCTCTGCGACGTGTTCAACAGCCGAGAGCTTCCGTCGAGAGAGTTGAGTGTATACAAATCGTACTCCAGCAGCTGTCGTTCAGAAATAAAAAGAGAGACATAGCAGATTTTCTTTCCCAGAAGATAAGGATAGAATGTATGTGGATGGGATTTCTAGTGAACAGATAATTTCTAGATGAGACACGTACGTGTAGGAGAAAAAAATCAAGAAAGGCTGAACGGTGGGGAAAATGAGATTTTCTTGTTTTTTTTACCGAGAATCAGAGATATTTTTGAATTGGGATTTTTAGCGATGATTAAAGAATCAACGAGTAATACGGTAACCGGCTACACACTCTATTTTCCGAATCCAGATACGGAAGATCAGAGGAATAACAGTTTAGATGGTTCTGTCCGAATCTCGTTTGGATAATCTTTGTGACACTTCCGGCAACAACGTAAACGGACCAAATTGAAACGAGTTCGGTTCGGTATTTTTTTTAATCTGCTCTGCGTGATTAGCCGAAACCAGAGCCGCAAATGTATATGCGATTTCGTCGCCAAAACAGCGTGCGGACGGATAAATTGAATCATATTCGCACGCACGATTTCACTCAGACGACGCGCGATACAGATTATTTTGCCCCAAACACTTTAGTCGTTGAGTTCTAATTAATTTGTTCGGGATAAAAATCGTCCAAGTGGTTCGGGCTTCCGAATTCGTGTCCGCGCGAGCGATGTATTTTAAATAATCACCGGACGCACCGATTTTCGGAACGACTATCTTCCGAACATCACGAAAATTAGGACAAGCTCGGATAGATAAAGATAAAAGCGATGTCGCACTCGCGACAGATAGAATAGATGCAATATTAAAATCGTGAAAGGCGAAAATAATTAGACCTTAGTGTCCGTCTTATTCACTGATCTCACGTGCTTAAATCTGTACTCGTTATCGAGTGGAATATCAACACCTGGGGTGTTACAGCCCTCCCCCCTTAAAAGAATCTCGTCCTGAGATTCGAAATGAAAGACTTCTAAGAGTAGAGAAGCATGTAACCCATGTCCATATCAGTGATAACAAAGGCAGTTCCAAGCAAAGATGAGTGTCTTAGGATGTCGTTTCTCTAGTGGACATAACATTAATCGCCTTAGCCTAATTTAGAAATGTCCAACAATAGAGACGAGGTCTGCTAGAAGAACACATAAGGTTCCATGTGTGCAGTTTGCTTTTTCTGATGACGCTATACTATCTGAGTCTGTTGAGCGAGCGACAGATATGCGATTTTACCCAAACAGAATCAGATGCAACCTCTTGGGTAAAACACTCAGAAAGAGGTTTACCAACAAGTGGTCACGGTAAGTTCACAGCACACGAGACAGGTGTGAATGTCGAATAACATCATAGTTAACTCGTGTTAGCCAGAGAATCCAAGTCCAAGAAAATGATAAAGACTTGAAAAATCACCAGCAGAGGGATCTGTAGATACGGACTTTACGACCAGTCCATTTTATCCAGCACTAATCATGGCTCGACATGATCACACACGCTGGAAAAGCAGGCGTGAGGCGATCAAGGCATGGCTAGATCAATAATTAGGTGGTTTTTAGTCGGCCTAACTTGATTTTTTTTCTAAGTACTTTCTTAAGATTGTTTGAACCAAAGTGAGTTTAGACAATTCTATAAAACGATCTCTAAACTCAACATTTGTTCATTGGGCAGTTACAAGTTAGTAAAGCCAACTTGTTGAACTACTTTTGACATTGAGAAGGTCCTCTCAGTACCATCGGTAAGCCAAGGGTTGAGAGTTCACATTTGCTAACAACAGGTCATGCGTTTGGGTAGAAATTCATTTGGTCATGTTGTTTTCCAACACTAAAAAGCTCCAAAGCTTCACCTTTACACAAAGGATGTAAAGGGAACTTGTATGAGTAGTCACTACCAAGATCAAAAGAAATAAGACCACACATGAAAGTGGTATGCCCTTTTGATCCAACGGAGATGACAGATGTTGCTTGATCACTTCGATAAACAACATAGAAATTGTTTCAAGGGAAGGTCCACAGAAGATAACACATCAGTGTAATTCCATAACGGATCATGACTAGAGACTTCGATACCGGCATGCGCCAAGCAGCAAAATCCTGTCTGCGCATTCACAGGAGGCTCTCAGTTTTGCCGCGGTACCATAAGTCCTTAACCATGACACCATTGCAAAACTGGCACCAATAATGAATCTCACGTGGTAAGAACAATTTGTGTAGAGATAACTTATTAATATAATCTTATAATGGATTATGACTACTAACTGTGATACTAGCGTGTACCGAGCAGCACAACCATGTGTATGCATCCACATGAGGCCCTCGGTTTTATCGCGGTTCCATCGGTTTTAGTCATAACACCATTACTAGATGTAACCAATAAGAAATCTCGCACCACAGAACTGGATTGAGCAAGGGCGACAATATACAAAGAGACTCTACCTGTCAAAACGGTTACAAGTAGATAGTCAAATAGATCATGGCCCAATGAAATGAACACGATATGGCCAAAACCTAAACTTGATGAAAGGAGTATGATGGGAGACTGTTGCTTCAGCCCAAGAATATTTCTGCACCCATCATAAAGATCACGAGGACAAGGATTAGTATCTGATTAGATACGGAGGGAAAACAATCACAAGATTAAGTTGGTATGCCTTCGACAGATACGAGGAAACCAAAGGCATCAAGTTCAAGGAAAAGATTGGGTAGTCCTTTCCTAAGTTAGGTTGATAAGGCACATGATGATCCTTAAGAATAGGCAAACTGGATAAGGGACATCAACTTGTGCCAATCGAATAAGGACATGATTTTGGAAGGAGACATGACCACAAAGGAGTCACATATTAACTGTCTAGAACACAGACTCGGGATCCTTATCCTAAGTCTGCATGCATTTTATGACCAACAAACAGATTACCTAAGCATCCATTTGCATGGGCTTGGTCATGGAGTAATGAAGGAAAAATTTAAATTTGGGTCTTCGTTCACTAAATAAGGACATAGCCTAGTTTTTTTTTGGTTTAGGCAAACAAGCCACTAACCTTCTATCGACACATCAAGTACAAGGGCAAACACATATAACACCTATACATATTACCTAAAGAATGGAGGACCACTATTTCCTTAGGGTTCATAATACAACATTACACCACAATATCTACAATCACTGGTTGCTAGAATAAGGCGAGAGAAGCATTTTGGGTGTATAGGTGACAAACATGATGCAACAATCAGGATGCATGCTCGTCCTACACGTCCTCACTGATTTTGCCAACCAAATGTGGCAATAGCGTTCTATCTCGGTGGCATACTACGTCTCTCTCGATATATTGCTAGTCGTCAGCTACACATACGTTTTCGAGGTTAGTGTACCTGCAGAAAAATCCATCACATCCCAATTTCCCAATGATGCAATATCCACACATGACAGTTTATCATAGTTTATACTCCATATATTGCTATATGGAGGCCAGCTCATCATTAAGCGCCGAGCCATGCATAGGCGCCGTTGCCACACTTTAACCATAGGGCAACTCATTATGGTAACTCACCTTCTTACCTGAGCGTAGGTGCGTCGTTACAAGTACAATACACTTCTTAGTATTCCCATGTCTGTATACCCATACACATCCATGGGGTACTGAATTCCTGGAAAAGTAAATACTCCACATCGCAGCCTTCATATATACATATGTGGAACATGTATATAATCAAGCGCTTTTTTACACTCTTCCCTAGACCGACGTTTGTTCGGTCATGCTCTCACATCTCACCTTACCTGAGCGTCGATCCATTCAGAACTGAATGGCCTTAAAAATAACAAAACACATGGATGCAATATCCACCCGGTTGTGGGTTAGTGGTTTTGAACTAAGCCACCTGATAGTACTTAACTTAGGGCTTAATAGAGGATGTCGCTAGCATTATAGTTTTTCAAAACTGTTTTTCAAAGCCAAACAATGGGTTTAGTTGAAAATAGGTTTTTCGAAACCAAAACTTTTGTTTTGAAAATACGTATGTGGCCGTATATACTTAATCCTGCTCCGATACCAGTTGTGGCAGAACCTCCCAAGTTATTGGGCCCACATGCACCTGCCCTTGTCTCAAAGACCTTAGACGGCTATGCATGTGCACCAAATAACTTAACAGGATCCGTCCGAGTGCCCCAAGGACCCCGGATAAACCACTAACAACCAGGACCGTAGGATTAAGTAACACAAATCACACACCAACAGTTTGCAGCGGAAATCTTATTACCAAATTTTACAAGTTACAAAAATTTTATATTATTTATTAGAGTGATTACAATAGTGATTCGAAGATATAAACTTTGAAATGTTATAAATTGTTTATAAGTTTGAAATAAATGCTAGCCCAAGTGACCATCCTCAATAAGAAGTATAGAAGAAGTACTTAGACTTATAAGAAGGCCGAGCCCACCGGCACTTAACACCATCAACCGCAACACAAAGTTATGTCCTGAAAAACAACAGGGAATAAAACCCTGAGTATGGAATTACTCAGCAAGACTTACCCGACTAAAGAAAAGACTCCCAAGGATATGCTGGCTGATTAGGAGTCAAGGTAAGGCTAAGCAATAATCAAGGACTCATTTTGCAGAAGAGCTTACTAGTAGTGAGTCCTTATGCCAAAATTTTACTTCACAAGTTAAGTACTTTTCCTGAATCTAGATTTGCCTAATCTAGAGCATCCACTTGTCCTGATCTAGCTTTCTTTTAACCAACTACAATCATGTTTCACTTGTGAACTACGATGAGTGGTCGGAGGGTAGAGTCTCCATGACCGAGGAGCAACGACGATTCGAACCGATTATACCCAGCTGGGGATCCCTAACCACACGACTTATGTAGCACTTAACCCTTGCATATGTCAACCGTTCCCACAGATCCTCCACAACATGAACCGGTCCGCGCTACCCGGGAGCACAGTACTCCTCCATCCAGCCTCTATCCAGGAGGGTACACGCTACTCCCACCATCTCCCACGCCCAGTGCGCGGTTGTCTTTTCACGTATGGAATAGCTGGGTTCAGGCTTACCGGAGCATGTGGATAGTTGCAAAGTCTCCACCACAACAGGCCTACATCGAACGGTCCTTAATCGACACAGACGGGCGACCTTGTCCGCTCAGCGTCTGGTCTAGATGTATTCAAACCATTTTCCCATTTTTGGTACCCAGCAGGGGTACTCTTTTCCGAATGATGAACCCACTCCGGCCGAAGTGGAATCATCACCATAAGTTTGCTTTGATTTTTGAAACGAAAAGCCCATAACCAATGTTCCATAATCATTCTTTTTGAAAACAAATGACTTTTCAGTTTCTAAGCAGGGCTAAGCATTATCAGTTCTTTTTATAAAACCGGGATTAAGGAGTGGGCAAGGAATAGTAATGCATCAATTGTTTATCACACAACTCCTATCACCTAATGCATCAGATAAGGTGAAAAGCATTTAAAACACAAGGAAGGGGCGAATGCACCGGGGCTTGCCTGGAATAAACACTACGTTAGTGTTTGTTAGACGACGTCCGCTTGACGAGCAGCCTTGGTCTTGGTACTCGTTCAATTATCCATCTTCAGATTCGTCCATCAGTATCACCATGCGGAATAATCCGCGCTTGGGGTCGACTTGGGGTCGTCTTCCGCATCACGTGATTAATTATCGCACCTGAATGAAATGCATTATGCACATGAATGCATATAGACAGGAATAGCACAAATCTAAATAGTGCTATACGATAGCGCATTAAACACCTAGTGACGAAGCGTCGTACCATTTTATACGAAAATACTAGTTATCGATACATGACTAAGCGTAATAATTACGCTTCTCGAGATTAAACGAACCTAACGCAAACATTACGAACAACAAATCATACACTTTAAACATGATTAGCCTAAACACAACTCATCAGCTACTTAATTAATTAAATTCTAAACTTATCCCTTGCTTTATAAATTATACTACATCTATATAAGTGATTAAAATATTTAATCAACACACATGCCTACTAAAATTCTACTCGGTATACTAATTCAGCTAATTGAACAGAATAGCGAAATAATTTGCTATAATTGAACCTGGCTCGATAATCGCAAGAACTGCGAAGTCGATGAGAGTTTCGTGACTCACGCAATATATCGAGCACCTTAATGAGTATCGCACTAGCATATTAATTTATTCAACAATCGAACTATTCTGAATAGTTTATCAGCTTACCGTTTCAGCAGCTGACTCAAAGCCGCAAGATCGGTAGCGATTTTCCGATCCAAGCAATTTGTCGAACACTTGGGGAGTATCGTGTTGCTAGCCTCGTCTTCACCCGATTCTTGAGATTTCTTGACGACCTTCGATTGAAGTCTAGAGTAAGCTGGTGAGGTGGGGATCGAGCAGGGGATGACGTGTTTGACGACTCGATGGTAATCTACGCGACGATGAGGACCTAGGATGTGCGACACACGACACGCATCATTGCATCGTGTCCAGCGCACGCGCACGACAAACTGAAACAGGGACGCGGCAACATGGGGCTTGATTCAGCGCGGGAGTTCGACGCGGAAACTTGACACGCCGTTGCAAGCAGAGAACTTCGCACGCACAACAACGCGACGGAGGAGAACTTCGCGGCAGCATGCGCAGGAACAACGGAACGCGTGCGCAGGGAAGAACGACAAGCTGGGAGAGCTGCACGTGACCTCGGCGCGCAGGTACGAGCTCGGCGAGGAGGTAGAGCGCGCACAAGGGAGCAGGCCGGGCGCGGCAGTAGGCGCGACTATGGCAGCAAGGCGAGACCATGACCACTAGTTCGGCAAGGGGCACGCTACTGCACAGCGTGCGACATAGGGAACAGCGCTAGTAAAAGAACTCACGCGTTCAGGGAGCGGGCAGGACACGAGTTGCGCTGAATCCGAACACTGCGAGATAGGCAGGACTGAGCGCGTAGGCTCCACGGCGCGGCCAACAGAAGAGCATGAAATGCCATAGGAAGACGTCGAGCACAACACGCGCGCAGACAGAGAGCAGAGGAGCACGGTGCGCAGGGGAGCAAGCAGCGGGGTCAGCTGTCGCGGCAAACAGAACTGAGATCGGCCATGGGAACAGGGGGACCCGACGGCCATGGCTGAGAGTTTGGGGTGAGCGGCAAACAGAGAAAGGCAGCAGTGGCAGCATCCATGGCGAGGTCGCGGCACGCAGGGAGAATCTCGGCGAGCAGATAAGACCAGGGGGAGCTCGGCGAGCATGGCAAGGGCCCGCGGCCAAGGGAAGATGAGCAGGGGCATCCTGGCGAGCTGGAACAGGGAGCATAGGGAGTTGGGCGCCGTCATGGGAAGGGGAATCCGAGCTGGAGCTCACGACGCAAGGAGCTAGGGGAAAAGTCGTGCAGGGTGCCAGCCACCAAGGAACAAGGGGAACGTCGATCTCCAAGGAAGATACTCGGCCATGTACGAGCTCACCTGTTCGAGCTCGGACCCGAGAACTGCCCTGCACGCGTGGAGGAGATGGAGCAGACGAGCTGAGGGGCACGGCTGGCGTCCATGGGCAAGCGCCAGAGAGATGGCTGACGAGCAGAGAGAAGGGAGAAGCAAGGAGCAGAGGACTGGGCAAAGCTCGGCAGGGACGGCTCCACGGCGGGGAAGAAGAAGCACGCGTGGGATAAAGCTACGGCTGGTGGCGGGATATTTGTTTTCTACTGGACCTGCGCATCGAGAGCGGATAGGATCTCCAGGTGCAAGCGGTGGACGGATAGAGGTAAATAGATATTTTTCCTCTTTTTTAAATTTTCTTTTCTCTGCGACGTGTTCAACAGCCGAGAGCTTCCGTGGAGAGAGCTGAGTGTATACAAATCGTACTCCAGCAGCTGTCATTCAGAAATAAGAAGAGAGACATAGCAGATTTTCTTTCCCAGAAGATAAGGATAGAAGGAATGTGGATGGGATTTCTAGTGAACAGACAATTTCTAGATGAGACACGTACGTGTAGGAGAAAAAAATCAAGAAAGGCTGAACGGTGGGGAAAATGAGATTTTTCTTGTTTTTTTTTACCGAGAATCAGAGATATTTTTGAATTGGGATTTTTAGCGATGATTAAAGAGTCGACGAGTAATACGGTAATCGGCTACACACTCTATTTTCCGAATCCAGATACGGAAGATCAGAGGAATAACAGTTTAGATGGTTCTGTCCGAATCTTGTTTGGATAATCTTTGTGACACTTCCGGCCACAACGTAAACGGACCAAATTGAAACGAGTTCGGTTCGGTATTTTTTTTAATCTGCTCTACGTGATTAGCCGAAACTAGAGCCGCAAATGTATACGCGATTTTGTCGCCAAAACAGCGTGCAGACGGATAAATTGAATCATATTCGCACGCACGATTTCACTCAGACGACGCGCGATACAGATTATTTTGCCCCGAACACTTTAGTCGTTGAGTTCTAATTAATTTGTTCGGGATAAAAATCGTCCAAGTGGTTCGGGCTTCCGAATTCGTGTCCGCGCGAGCGATGTATTTTAAATAATCACCGGACGCACCGATTTTCAGAATGACTATCTTCCGAACATCACGAAAATTAGGACAAGCTCGGATAGATAAAGGTAAAAGTGATGTCGCACTCGCGACAGATAGAATAGATGCAATATTAAAATCGTGAAAGGCGAAAATAATTAGACCTTAGTGTTCGTCTTATTCACTGATCTCACGTGCTTAAATCCGTACTCGTTATCGAGCGGAATATAAACACCTGGGGTGTTACAGACCACTATGCCCTACTAACGAAGCAATCGGCTTAAGTCGGGAACGCCTTAAGTCGGTGCGACATGCTCACACCGACAAGACTTAGGGTGACCACTATGCCCTACTAACGGAGCAATCGACTTAAGTCGGGAACGCCTTAAGCCAGTGTGATATGCTCACACTCACACAACTCAGGGTGATCACTATGCCCTACTAACAGAGCAATCGGCTTAAGTCGGAAACATCTTAAGTCGGTGCGACACGCTCATGCGTACACAAGTTAGGGTGACCACCATACCCTAGTAACAAAATAGTTAACTCAAATCGAGAGCGCTTTGAAGAGAAATAGCTCGCTTACAATGTCAGGGGTGTTTTTAGCACCCTGCTGATGGAACAATCAGTTCAAACATAACAATTACATACACACAGAACTCATGTTACACTTTTTCTCTAAAAAGTACTAACTCAATGAACAAGTGTTTTCAAGCAAATCATTGCGCTGGAGCATTCTTGCAGGAAGCCTCAGCTGCAGGAGTAGCGGAAGAAGACGATCGGCTCGCTACATCAGGCGCGGCAACAACTTCAGCGACAATGTCTTCAGGCACCACGACGCCGGGCCTCCTCATCAGGATCCGCCCGGCGAGAACAACCTTATCCATGGCCTTGTCGCACATCGCCTTCATAACGACGTGGTCATCCTATTGAGGTGGGCGGCCTCCAGCTCATGTGTAACAAGCTTCTTGGAAGCGCGCAGCTCCTTGGTGACAAAATCTTTGGTAGACAACAACTTACCAAGTCGAGACACTTCATCCCGGGTTGCCCTCAGTTCGTCACGATGATGGTCCAGGTCTGACTTGGTAAAGCAGTGACTCCTTTCCAGAATGGTCAAGGAAGTGCTGGCGTCATGGTATAGCCTATCCAAATTATCGTGAGAAGCAACGAGTGCTCATTTTTCCTCGTGCAAAGCAAAAACAACACTAAACATTAAAGCAAGGGAAGCAAAACAGAAGCAGCCAAGAGAGTTTACCTCATAAGCCATTTTCTCGGAGTCAAGCTGTGCATTCAGACAAGAATTTAAGGCGCGAGCACTGTCCAAGAAAGTATAGGTTTGGCTCAAGTCGTCCTGACTCTGGGTATACTTCTCTTCAGTATCAAAGCATCGCCGAGACAAATCTGATAAAGCAACAGAGAAAAGCACAAGATATAAGATAAGCAGGGCAATGGAAATAAAAAGGAGACTATGAGCTCACTAACCAAGGTTTGAGGCCTTCAGATCTCCTATATGTTTTTGAAGCAATAAAGGGTTCCACTGCATCAAGGATAAAACTTCGTCGGGGACAGGAGCTCCACGGGATTTCAGTTGGGCAGATACAAAATCAAGAACATCCTGCGATTACGAAAAAATAAGCAAGAAGGTCAGTTTGATAGCATGAACGGTAAAAAATGAAAGTTGGGTCACCTGAAGATTGGAGAGGAACAAAGGAAGACCCAAAGCAGGAAGAATTGGTGCATTGCTTGTTGAGGGGATGTCAGCAGGAATGATATCAAAGGCATGACTTGGAGAAACTTCAGCCTCGTCAGCAGGCGACAGACTCCTGGCGTTTGGGTCACTGGCCTCTAAAGTGACGAGACTAGCGAGAGCAGTAGATAGGCGTGTCACTGTGGGCTCCTCAGATTGGACTGGCGGCGATCCAACGTGGACGTCCATGGAGGCACCAGAAGAGGAACCTGCCCCAACACCCTCGGGGGCTGGTGTAACACCCCATGTGTTACCCAAGGCCCTGGCTCAATTAACACACCTATGGCCTATTATCCCATGTGTTTAGTGGAAAGTGAAGGCACCCAAAGCTTTAGAACTTTGGCTAACCCTAAGTGATGATCATGATGGGAGGGATACCCTAGCCTTCATGTATCTGTGACACCCCAGTGTCACCTAGGGTTTCTTCCTTAAGCTAACCCAAACCATTATCACATGTAAACCAAATGAAGGGATGAACATCAAAAATCAATAACAAAGGTTTAAAGTGAGTCTTTTTCATCTTAAGAAACTCTCATTAATCTTGTCATGAACCTCAAGGTAAGAAGAACTCTCAAACCCTAATTAATCTTGTGTGGACCATTTAAGCACATAAAGGGCATTTGGGAAAAGACTTGGGAGAAAAATACAAATTTTGGTAAAAACCAAATAACAAAGTTTTAGTTCACTAATTAACCAACAAAGTATAGTAAGAAAGTTATGCCATTTGAATTTTTCAAAATCCCTAAATCAGCCCCTAAACTAATGCACTTGGGAAAAATTCAGAAATTCAGAAATCTGAATTTCAGCCCCTTTCCAAAGATCAACCGTGTTCTCTGTTTTTCAAAACTCAAATCAAACAAGTCCAAATAGCAAAGTGGCGCCAAATTCCCTAGAACACATCGTGGCAATGTTTGGAAACCTCTCTCCACCGTTTGACACGATCTTGACATGGTTTTACCTCGGGACTCGACCTTGTGACACTGCCACCTTAGTGACGCGACAACTCTGTGTACACAGCCCCAAACCGCTCAACTTCCACACATAAACGACAAAGCTCTATCGGGAGAGAAAATCTTGTGCAGTGATCATGCCCAAATACTCGAAGATCTTCAACCTATGAGCGATTGAACTCGGGCAGAAGCAAAGAGCCACGTGCTCGATGCCATGTCAGGCCGGCCGAGCGCGGACTGGCCATGACAGCGAGCGCCCCGCACGTGGTCGCCCCGCCCCGCGCGTCTGCACCTCGCCCTCGCCTATAAATGCCTCCAGAGGCCTTAGTCGTTGGCACTCACGCACCCAGAGCCCCGCCCGGGCTAGAGATCACCGAAGCTCGCCGTGGAAAGCAAGCACCACCGCCCGCCACCTCTGCCCGAGCACGGCCGTCGTGGCCAGCCCCTTCTGTTGACCCCCAGCCTTGCCCCAGCCCCTGGACTGCTTCCCCATGAAGTCGTGAATCTTCTCCAAGCTTGAGCTGAGGCATTGCCTCACCGGAGAGGCAGATTCACCCTCGCCGGACTTCGGTCGCCCGCCGCCGCGAGTGGGCAGAGAAATCCGGTGAGCCATTCTCCAATTCCTTGCACCATTATCCTTCTTGACCTCTGGCGAACCTCTCTGACCGGTTCACTTGGACAATCACGCCGTGAGCAGGCCGGATTCCTCGCCGCCGACGAGCATCTCCGCCTGCGCACGTGGACCGGCCGACTCCGACCATCCCCGACGGCGACCCGCACAACGCCGTGACCCTTAGGACCTCCCCTACACCCTCGACCACCTCACTGGAGCAGTCTCGCCACCAGTAAGCCCCTCCACCCCTTTCTTCCTCTGCGGCCACTATTCCACTGGGGAAGGACCGCAGGTTCGTATTTGCAAAACCCTAGGTGGTTTTCTGCAAAGCCGTAGACTCAAGTGAATAGTGCACTGGGGACCTGTCTATAATTAATTTAAGATCTTTCGCTAGGGACCCCAGCGCAAAACTGTTTTTCCTTTATCCATTTCTATTTAACCTTTTTAAATTCAGCAGAGAACATAGAAAATTTATATCTTGAGTTATATTCAACCAAATTCAACCAAACCAATTTTGCTTGATTCAAAATATTATGGACTATCAATTAAAAATAATGAACCCTATACTTTCTGTTATAAATTTTAGAGTTTGAAATTGATTAAGGAAAATGACCAAACCTTATTAAATTAAAGAAAATTAGTTATGCTTCTGTGCTGAACTTGAGAAAATTTGTAGATGTTCAAACCCCATTTAGACACTGTTTAAAAATTTAGACACTGTTTAAAAATTAGTATTGAAAATTTAAGTAAGGTTATCTATTAAAAGCCATTTTTGCCCAAAACTTAGGAAAATCAGAAAGGCATTAGAAATAATGAACAGTGAATGCAATTATTTTTCCTAGTCTACTTAAGTAACAGAGAACCTAGGAAAAATAAATGGACCCCTAGTCCAGAACAGATTCAAGGTGAAATGTTTTTGTAGCACTAACCAAACTAGAAAAACAATTATTAGAATTATGAAAACAATTTCAAAATTGTTAACAAAAATCCAGTGGACTTGTAACCACTAAGACACCACTACAAAAATGATAAACACCTCAGTCCATCACTTTAAGTAGGGTAAACAAATAGAACTTGATATTAAGCTATATTCAATTAAATCATAAGTAAGCCAAAAAGTGTGCAATAATGGGCAAATAAATTTTTACTAGACCAATAATAAAATAAGCCACTAGAGAAAAATGCAAAACCTAATTGAAAGCAGCAAAATAATACCCATTGCCAATACTTCATGAAAAAGGCCATTTAACCCAAATAATTCCTACCACCCTTCCCTTAAGCAAAAAGTTGCCAAACTTCAGAATGATTGCTCTTGCACAAAGAAGAAGATAGGAAAAATTTGAAATCTGTGGTTTCATATTTTTCAAGTATAGTGGTAGTAGAAAGCACCCCTTTGGCTATAAACTTTAGAAAATCATAGCGAAATAACTAATAAGTATTAATGGCTAAAAATTTGCACAAAGTCATGTTATAACATTTAGATGCCAGCAAAAATATGTCTTAGAGAATAACCCACTGTTAAAAAGGAGTTGTAGTTCAAAACAGCCCCTCTGCCCTAATATTTGATAATTTTATACAGAGAGAACCACTCACTTTTTAAACCCAAATTTTGAGACAGAAACTTATACAACAGTAAGAAGCCACTATAATTTTTGCAGAATTTTTGGAAATTTATTGAGCTGTCTTGTAGTTCAAACCCACCTTAAAAGCATAAAGGAAATAGAAGAGAAAAAGGGGAATAATAAATCTCACTCTAATGATTCAGCTATAAACCTTAATAAAACTCTCACTAAGACATTAAAGGGAAATCAATAAGACACCAAAATGGATTTACCACTTAGTTTAACCAAGCTTGACCCTAAATTGCTAAGTATACCCCAAGAATCTTCAGCAGTAAAGATTAAACTCTACCTTATTAATTTGATCATTCACCATCAAAGTTTAATTGCTAAATTGCATATCATATCATGCATGTATCTTACTCATTGCATTCATTAGATTGCAATCTCGCTGACGGAGAGTACGTGCTCATCCCCGAGCAAGGAGCTGTCCACGAGGAAGACCAGGAGCAAGCTCCCAAGACTGCCATCGAGGATCTCCCTGCAGCCCCAGCATTTGAAGGCAAGCCCCGGTTTATGCATAACCGTTTATATATGCTACTTTACTACACTTAATGTTTGTAGGCTTGTACTGTGCACTTAAGTGTAGGAGTTGCTTGAAACCCTTAGTTGCATGAACTTGGGATTCCTTTTTGAAATGAATACTAGTATGCTAGGTCGAGTAGCTGCTATGCTAATTAGGATCTCGGTAGAAGTCGAGTGATTTTTCTAGCACTCGCGCGAGGTCAGGAATTGATTGTATTCATCTTGATAACGGGATCTATGATGGTCTATGGACTTGGATCCAGGGAGGATGCCTTGTCCATGAGCCAGGAAAAGGAATTAAGGATTAATGTGTGGATACCCGAGTCAAGCGTTTGAACGTACTAAACACAAGTTGGGAAAAATGGTAACCGGTAAACCTAGTACCTGAGTGAAGCCGAGCGCAGACTTTTCCCCTCACTTGTCCTGAGACTGGGTCTCCCATGCTAGCTATGGTGGGTACAAGTGCGGTCACTGCACGGCGACAGCCGGGGTCAGTGTTGCATTGTATGCCAAGGCGGTGAGCCCTGGTCGCGAACGGGGAATCGATGGGGACATTTGATGTGTGTGGGGATGGAGTGCCCTTACATGTCATGTGTTTAGGTTTACCTTGCAAGGTTTAAAAACTCGATTTGAATCGTCTGCTTCTCGTAGCTAATGAGACTGCTTGACCCCTTGTACTACATTGAGTAAGAAGTGAAATGAGGTTTACATGAGATAACTTGTTGTTCGTACTGAATGCATGTTACCATGTATGCTTAGAAGGAGCAAACTTAGCTAAGATAATGATACTAGAGATTGAAAAGCTAAAAATTGATTTTAGACTCAGCTAGTGCTTTTGGCAAACCAAACCCCTTAGCTAAACAGCTGCATGGTCTAGAGGTAGAGGAGTAGTTTTCTCACACCGAGTAAGTCTAGTTGAGTATTAGTATACTCAGCCTTGCTTGTGGCACAATTTTTGCAGGTACACTTCAGGATATGGTTGATGCTGCTCTGACAGGAGAGGAGCAGGAGGAGTAGTGGGCTAGGCCTTGCCTAATTCCTCGCTACCGGCGATATCGATTATCCGCTGCATTTTATTTTGTGAACTTATATCCGCTACTTGAAAAACTCCGATCTATTTAATAATTCAGTACTTTAAATTGAGGTCTTCCTGTTTTATTGTATTTCTTCAATGACTCACCTTCGAGTGAGATTATGGTAATTGATCCTGGTTAAGTGGCTTTATCAGACTAGATCTGAGGGACTGACGGGTTATTCTGATTTAAGTGTGTTGCGGCCCCTGATGCGTGACTTAGGCACTTAAGCTGGAATAATTTGGGTGGTTCTGCCACAGCTGGTATCCGAGCAAATACCACCACAGAGAAGCACAATAAACCATGAATACCAATTTTTGAAAATCTAAAACTTGCTTAGAAACTACTATGACTCGTTAGGATTAGACCGCTAGACCAAGGACGAAAGGCCTTAGATATAGAGGGAGAAATAGGTGGCTAAGTAAGTAGGCCCTGTGGGCCAGTCCTTAGCTTTTTAAGGATGCCCTAGGAGCACCCTTTATTTCAGAGAGGAGCCGTTATTTCCAGCATGCATGCATTATAAAATTTGGAGGATTAAGAACTAAAGAAGTAAAATTTTGAGCTAACCCGCTTCCTTTCAAACCATCCAGGATCTTTTATTTTTCCTTCCACCATAATCTTTACATCTGATCCCCTTCCGTAGATGAATTCACCCACCCCCGCCAGTGGAGGAGACACTCGTTTCAGCTCTAACTTCCTTTCTCACATGGCTTTCCTTCCATCTTGTGGGAAGTGCTTAACTCCACCGGTTACCCTACGCCCCCTTTGTACACGGTGCAGTTGTACGAGGAGCATCGGGTACCACATTGCCGAGTCTGGCTGACTTTGGAGGCTCATCCCCTTCAGCCGGTTGGCGTTCTCTTGACTCCGAGACAATTGGATTAAGGACGGACGACACCACTGAAGTAGTAGCCATGAAGACTCTGATGACTTTCTGTGGCTACCATCCCCTGGAGATGGTGATGCACCCCTTAGGACTCTTCCCTACTGAGAAGAAGGATGACCCCATGTGGTGCAATCGTGTGAGCCATGTGAAGGATGTGTGGGCGATGTATCCCGACTTGGTTGGGAGGGTCACTGTTCAGTGCATGAGTGCGCTGTACCGCCTTCAGGCTCTGTAGAGCGACGCTATGGCACATCTTGCTAACCTCGCTCAAACCACCAAGCTCACCCTCGATAGCCGAGAAGACTTGTCCTCCAAGTTGGTGGAGAAGGACCTATAGGTGGAAAGGCTGTGCCAGCGCATCACCACCTTGGAGCAGCAGGTGGAGATTCCAGACAACACTATTGATGTCTTGGAAAACCAGTTCCATGATGTGCAGCGGTAACTCGAAGAAGCCAATGACCACCTGGACATGCACCACATAGAGATGGAGGCCAATGAGGCCGGAAGCGAGGGAGAAGAGGCTCATGAGGAGTTAGGACCAGCCCCTGGTGCCAATGTGACTACCTCCGCGATGCCCCCTTCACCTGCATCCAGTGTCGCTTCCACTGCTCAGGGTTGATCAGTCGCTTTGACGCTTTAGGCGGATAGAAACCTACGCGAGCTTAGTGATGGCAGATTTTGGACTAGGCTTACGGGTACTTTCCCCTAATTGATGTAACCCTTGAGAACTTTTGAGATCTGTGGGATTTTTGTAACCATGTTATCTTCATTCAAACCTAATATTATGATTATGGAAATATCTTTCCATCTGAGATCATATAGCATATCGTTCGAAATTGTGAATTGAGATAACAATGGCGGCAATCTCTGTTTTCATATGGCAGCTAGGCAGCGTCGTGGGCAAAACGAGCAAGTTCCCCCGCCACCACCTCCAGCTCCCACAGTACAGGAGCTGATGGCCCAGCAGAACGATATTCTGCGACAGCTCTTGCAACGCCAGCCCCACCCTCAGTAGTATGGTGGAGGCCAGCCGCAGCGACCTCCGGCAGCGGCAACCTACCAGGAGTTCCTGAGCACGCAACCGCCCTTGTTCACCAAGGCCGAGGATCCGTTGGATGCCGACGTGTGGCTACGCGTCCTGGAATCCAAGTTTCCCCTCCTCACGGGAGACTGCCCTGATGATACCAAGGCTTGCTTCGCCGCGCAGCAGCTTCGTGGCCCTGCTCGGACTTGGTGGGACCACTTCCGTGCTATGCTACCTGCTGGTCATGAAGTGTCTTGGGAAGAATTCAAGACAACTTTCAGATGGCACCATATTCTAGCTGGAATTCTTGATCGCAAGTTGAATGAGTTTCTGGCACTCAACCAGGGAACCCGCACGGTATTGCAGTACGCTCAGGCCTTCAACGACCTGTGCCAGTACGCAGGTTATCATGCTGATTCCGACGAGAAGAAGAGAGACCGCTTCCACAGAGGTCTCAACACCAAGCTGTGGGAACGTCTCAACACTGTCCGGGCTGATAGCTTCAATGAGTTGGTCAACCTGGCCATCTCCCAGGAGGACTGTATTGTAGCTCACCTGGCAGAGAAGAAGAGAAAGGCACCAATGGCAGCACCATCCGCTCAGGCCCAGAGGTTCAGGATTGTTTCTCACAATCAGAGCAGGGGATTTCAGCAGCACGCAGGCAGATGGGTGATCAGGCCACCTCAGCAGCATCAGCCGGCACCCACTCGTTTTCCAGCTCCCGCTCCAAAGAACAATCAGCCTCCGCAGCAGCAGCAGTTCTGCCAGGGCAATGGGAACAAGTGCTTCACTTGTGGCAATGTGGGCCACTATGCCAAGAATTGCCTAAGAAATCAGTAGAAACAGATGCCAGCACCAAATCAAGAGAAGGGAAGAAAGCAGAAGGTGCAAGTCAGGCAAGGGAAGCTCAACTTCACTACTCTAGAGGAGTTGCCTAAGGGAGACCCCATCATGACTAGTATCTTTTCAGTTTTTAATCAACCTACTTTAATTCTGTTTGATTCTGGTGCATCTCATAGTTTCATTAGCTAGAAGTTCAGTGCTAAATGTCAATTGCCTTTCTGTCATACAAAAGGGTCATTCATGATAGCCACACCCGGAGGTAAAATTGCAACCAACCAATTAATCCGAAGTGTGCCTATCTCAATGGGAAGTAAAATCTTCAAAACCACACTCCTAATTTTGGGATTAGAGGGTATGGACATCATTCTGGGAGCCGACTGGATGATTCATCATCAAGTAGTATTGGATGTAGCTGCCAGAGCTCTGTAGATTCGTTCCCCTACCTCCGAAGACCTGGTGTTGTATCTACCCAGCCAAGATTCTACTCAATCATGTGCTTTTGCTATGATGGAGTCACCTGTGAAGATGTCACACCCGACATTAAGGAACAAAGCCAGGTGCATCTCATACATGCGCTAAGAAGACAACATATATAATAACAGAGTGTATAGAGATAAATGTCACAAAACATCAGAGTATTTATTACATAGCGAAAGACTTATTACAACATAAAAGATAAATATAAAGCGAACTAAGGATCGTCGGCGCCAATGTCAACTGAGAAACGCTACCTAGATCAGATCATACTCCTCGCCTTGTGGCTCCTCCTGAACCACCTGCTCTTCTCCTATGGGGGGGGGGGGTGTGAGACAGCAAGGGTGAGCTCACACATGATCATAGCTCAACAAGTTGTGGGGAACCAGTGGACATAAACTCACAAAGGTGTGAGTTCATGTGATGTGTAAGGCTAATCAATGATAGGGGTTAAAGCTGAGCATTGCTTTTAAGTAGTTGGTCAAAATTTTATTAGCAGTTACTAAGTGTAAGTAAATACCAAACCATAAATAAAGTAATAGAACAAATTAATAATAAACCCATGCAATGCAAATGACAAAATTGAATTTAAGTTCCATAATTTAAACATCAGAGAGACCTGAGCTGCTCATGACCGTGAGCTCGGCTAGTATACCAGTTTTACACTATGCAGAGGTTGTACCCTTTACCCACAAGTCATGTTACCCATCTGCCAAGGGATCGCGACTTCCCATACACCTCTACCGAGGAGGCGAGGCAGGGTAACACTACGAGGCCTTTACAAAGTTCCACTAGCTTCAAAAAACCCGCTACAGTTTATAGGAAGTTCCAATGCAGGGTTCTTGTCTGACCGCCATCGCAGCAAAATCAACCAAGGACCTCCCTACACTGACCACTCCACTACTGCCCTTGCCCCTTTCGGGTAGGGTAGTCTTCCACTAGCTTTCCTAATTAGTCAGCCAAGGGTGTGCCATTAAACCCTTGTGGTGGCACGTGTTACTCAAGTTAAGCTCTATGTTCCAATTAATATCAATGATCTCAACATGAACATAAATAGAATAACAAAAAGAATTGGAACATAGATATAATAAATGATTATCCCAAAACCATGTAAAGCAATAGCAAACTACCCAAGTGAATCAGGGGTAAACAAGGTAATGAGTTAAACAATCTAGGGTGACCTATCGGGTCCCATCAAAATTAACCTATGCATGGATAAATGATATTAAAGAACATTACACTAAGTAATGAGTTAAACAATCTAGGGTGACCTATCCTGCTCAGCTACTTCAACCTGCTGCTCACCAGGATCCTCAGCAACGGGCTCTTCTACTCGCCACAATACAAACAAGCACAGTGCATATAGAGAAATTAACATTACACCAAACATGTAAACAAAATACACAGAAATATTCTACACATTAAAATAAAATTCTAGGAACAGGAATCATAATTTTTGGAGTTATAGATTTCAAGTTATGGATTTTCAAAGGTTTTATGTGTTTAGAATAGGATTAAGTGTGGGATTAATTATCTTACTGTTGTCATGATAAAACAGAGACACTAAGTGGTAGAGAATAAAATTACAAAATTTTAGGAACTGGAATGGATTAATTTGGAGTTGGTATGAATTTTCTATGAATTATTGAAGTTCTAGCATATATTTTTGTATTAAAAACCTATTTTCCAATTCAATTATTCCATTTTAAACAGCTCTGGACTGGGCCTCAAATCCTGGAAAGCGCGGGGTTCTCGATGTAAGTTTCCTAAGACACAGGGTATAGTGGCTATGGACGACGGGTTGATACTAAAATAACAGAGGGTTTCCTTTGCATAATACGCTAGCCGAAAGGGTATCTTGTGATCACGGCCGTGCGATCAAGGGTGGACGCGTGAGATTAGATCCCCGAACCGGTACGCATACATGACCACTGGATCTAAAATCGACGGCACAGTTTTAATGAAACGAAGGGGTATACGTAGGACTAATTGCATTTGTCCACACAGGATCTAACGGTGGATATTGGTTCTGACCGAACTCTATCATCTACCAAATCCTAGCTGTCCGACACACATCCAACGGCGCGCATTAGGTCTCCCTTCCCCGGCTCACGCAGAACACGGCGGCACCCAACGCACGGCGGAGCCTCGCCGGAGTGCGGCCAATCGGCGAACAGGGGCTTCGATCAAACTTCTAATTGGTCTTACGCGATCCATACGCGAAAACGGACTATCGGAACTGCTTATTACCTGAAGACTCGATGTCGGAGGCCGTGACCACGCACCACGGTGGAAAAGAGGACACTGGCGGCGACGTCTTGAGTCAGGACGATGCTCTAAGCTCAATTGGCTCCGCGGACACACTCCACACGACTAAGCGAGGTGCGGGGCTCTAAACCCAGGGGCAGTGCGTCAATGGGGCGAGGATTGATGGTGGCAGCACGGATAGCTTTGTCTGCGGTTGTGGCGGCGTGGATGGAGACGCCTTCGCGTGAACGACAGGGCGATTAGCGACTCCAGGGAGGACGGGCATATATATAGATGCCGTGGACCCAGAAACCCCCGCCCGATCTTGAACGCGCGCGCCAAAATCGGAGTTCCGCTGCGGTGCAGCGCGATTTTACCGGAGGTCAGGGATGACTTGCGGGGTCCACGCGGCAGAGGTCTCACGCGAGGTGGGTGCGACTGGCAAAGGGTCCTAGCTCGTCGGTGTAACAGAGATACGCGCAGGCGCGTGGGAGGCCGACGGGCAGGGCCCACTTGTCGGCACCGTGTGGAGACGCATAATGGGTCGTGCGGGTGTTTCTCTGGGTGGGCTGAAATGGGTAGCAGCCGGCCCAGGTAGTGTTTTCCCCCTTTCTTTTCCTTTTTCCTTTTTTTTGTTTCTATTTTTCCTATTTTGTCTTATTTTGAATCCCAAATTCAAACTTTAATTTAAATTCAAACTTTGTGGCACCTTGTACACTGAATAATTATTTAGTTTGATCATACCTACTGCGATGGAGTTATTAAATTATACTTTTATTTATTGAATAAAATTCCTTTCTCTCCTCTATTTTCATGGTTTTATTTCCAAGTTAGACTTTGAATTCTATGGATCCATTGATATGCTATTAATGATACATTTATTTTATTAAGCACAAATGCACAATCAAATAAAACTCAGCATGATGCACAGATTAATTATGTGTTCATTGTTCTATTCATCCACTTTTAACTAGTGTTGAGCACATGCAATAATTAGTAGAGGCCACAAACCATTGAGATTATCTATATTCTCTTTATTACACTTTTGAGTATTACAAATCCTACCCCCCTTAAAAATAATCTCGTCCTCGAGATTTAAGAAGATCTAGGGAAAAGGTGGGCAAAATCTATGAGAAGCTCTTCTTCTCTTTCCCAAGTTGCTTCATCTTCACCGTGGTGACTCCATTGGACTTTGCACATCTTTATCACCTTATTTCTTGTAACTCGAGTCAAAGTATCCAAAATCTTGATCGGGTACTCCATGTAAGTCAAATCACCTTGAACACTGAGCTCTTACATTGGTAGCTGTTCCTCGGAAACACGGAGACACTTCTTTAGTTGAGATACGTGGAACACGTTATGCACATCCGATAGACTATCCGGTAACTCAAGTTGGTATGCCATCTCCCCAACTCGCCTAAAGATCAAGAATGGTCCAATATAGCGAGGGGACAATTTGCCCTTAACTTTGAATCTCCTCATTCCACGAAGTGGTGACACCTTGAGGTACACTTAATCTCCTTCTTCGAATTCCAGTGGTCTTCTTCTATTATCAGCGTAGCTCTTTTACCTGGTTT
Organism: Zea luxurians; assembly: GCA_029449295.1. Lineage (NCBI taxonomy): Eukaryota > Viridiplantae > Streptophyta > Magnoliopsida > Poales > Poaceae > Zea > Zea luxurians. The sequence continues at coordinate 9,727,725 of JAOPSE010000033.1, read as the reverse complement.
GAGCCACTCTCAAATTCTCTCAAATTATATGGACTTGTTCTTCTGCTTCTTGAATCAGTTCAGGCCCAAAGAACTGTCTTTCTCCAGTCTGATCCCAATACAAAGGAGTCCTGCACTTCCTCCCATATAAAGCTTCAAAAGGTGACATCTTCAGACTGGCCTAATAACTATTATTATATGAGAACTCAGCATAAGGTAGACTCTTATCCCAACTTCCTTCATGCTGAAGGGCACAGGCTCTCAACATATCTTCCAAAACTTGATTAGTCCTTTCAGTCTGTCCATCAGTCTGAGGGTGATAAGCCGTACTAAAGTTCAACTTCGTGCTCATGTTCTCATGAAAGCTTCTCCAAAATCTTGAGGTAAACTGCGAACCTCGATCAGACACGATCTTCTTTGGTACTCCATGTAAACACACAATCCGAGCCATATATAACTCTGCTAGCTGAGAACCTTTATATGTAGTCTTCACAGGAATAAAGTGAGCCACTTTAGTCAGTCTATCCACAATCACCCATATAGCATCATATCCTTTCTGGGTGCGAGGCAATCCAGTAATGAAATCCATACCAATCTCTTCCCATTTCCACTCGGGTATCTTCAGTGGATGCAATAGTCCGGCTGGCCTCTGGTGTTCAGCCTTAACTCTTTGACATACGTCGCACATAGCCACATGTGCAGCTACATCTCTTTTCAATCCATACCACCAATACTTCCGTTTCAAATCCTGATACATCTTAGTACTACCAGGATGAATAGAATAATCCGAATCATGGGCCTCCTTTAAAATAGTCTCTCGAAGGCTTTTAATATCAGGAACACACATCCTGTCCTTGAACCATACAGTGCCTTGCTCATCTTCCGTAAATTCCGGAACTCGACCTTCAGTAATCAGATACTTAATCTCTTTTATTTTAGCATCATCAAGTTGACCTTTGCGGATTTCTTGCTCCAAGGTAGGTTCCACATCAATAGTGACTCCTTCAGTATGAGCAACTATCCCCAGGTTAAGTCTCCTGAAATCCTCAACAATCTCATCAGGTAGCTGGGCAACAATAGCTGAATGAACATGCTCCTTGCGACTCAAGGCATCTGCAACCAAATTTGCCTTGCCCGGGTGATAGTGAATTTCCAAATCATAATCCTTAATAAGCTCCAACCAACGGCGTTGCCTAAGGTTGAGATCCTTCTGAGTGAATATGTACTTCAAACTCTTATGATCCGTATACACTTGGCACTTGGTCCCCATGATATAATGTCTCCAAATCTTAAGCGCATGCACAACGGCTGCCAATTCCAAGTCATGAGTGGGGTAGTTCAATTCATGTCTCCGTAACTGACGAGACGCATAGGCAATCACATGTCCTTCTTGCATAAGCACACATCCTAAGCCTTGGCCACATGCATCACAATAGATATCAAATCCTTTCTGTAGGTCTGGCATAATCAATACTGGTGGCGACATCAATCTTTTCTTCAATTGATCAAAGCTGTCTTGGCACTTTTCATCCCACTTAAATTTTTTTCCTTTCTCCAAAAGCGAAGTCATGGGTTTGGCAATCTTAGAAAATCCTTCAATAAATCTCCGATAATAGCCAGCAAGTCCCAAGAAACTCCGAACCTCAGTAACTGTAGTGGGTACTCTCCACTCCATTATCTCCTTAACTTTAGCAGGATCCACTGAAATTCCTCCATTAGAAATAATATGACCAAGAAATGGCACCTCGCCAATCCAAAACTCGCACTTGCTGAACTTGGCATATAGCTGGTTATCTCGTAGCTTCTGTAGCACCAACCTTAGATGTTCCTCGTGATCACTATCACTCTTGGAATAGATAAGAATATCGTCGATGAATACCACGACGAATTTGTCCAAATACTCCATAAACACCTTATTCATCAAGTTCATAAAATAAGCTGGTGCATTGGTTAATCCAAATGACATAACAGTGAATTCATATAAACCGTATCGGGTCGAGAATGCTGTCTTGGGAATATCCGATGGTCTAATCCTCATCTGATGGTAACCCGATCAGAGGTTAATCTTCGAGAATACTCTAGCACCTCTCATCTGATCAAATAGATCCTCAATACGGGGCAACAGATACTTGTTCTTCACCGTAACATCATTAAGAGATCTATAATCGACACACATCCGCTGCGACACATCCTTCTTCTGTACAAACAGTACCGGTGCTCCCCACGGTGAGGAACTCGGACGAATGTACCCAGCCTCTTGTAACTCAGTTAACTGCTTCTTAAGTTCCTTCAACTCCTCTACGGACATCCTATATGGCCGTTTAGAAATAGGGGCGGTTCTAGGTAAGAGATCAATAACAAACTCAACTTCTCTATCAGGTGGCATCCCTGGTAACTCCTCTGGAAAGACATCCGGAAAATCTCTAACCACCTAGATGTTGTCACCAACAAACTCCTCAGATATAAAGAACATTGCACGCATGGGTGAGGAGGTTACTGCAATATTAACTTGAAATCTTTCTCCTTTAGTGGTAGTGAGTTCTATGGTACCTCTACCACATGCTATAACGGCCTTTGCCTTTCTTAGCCATGACATACCTAGGATCAGATCTATACTGCTTGACTCTAATATTATAGCAGTAGCTCCAAATTCTCTACTCATAATGGTCAATGTCAATCTACGTGTCATTTGATTCGCCTCAACAGGCCCTTTAGGTGTAATTACTATCATGGGTTTTCTCATATTTAGCAGTGGTATTTCATTTGTGTTGGCATATCTAGCAGACATGAATGAATGTGTAGCACCAAAATCAAATAATATGATTGCAGGAATTGCATTAACATAAAACATACCAAGTATGAGGTCTCCACCATCCGGAGTAGCATCAACACTGACTTGATTAACTTTGGCAATAGAATATCCCTTGCCAGATCCTGGAGTTTGCTGCCTGTTCTGAACTGGAGTAGTAGCAATCCTCTGTGGGCAGACATTTGCATAATGACCAGTCTTCCCGCACTTGAAACAAGTAGTGCCTGGACTCTGTCCTGAAAACTTTGTCGGGGTGCCAGTAGGGGTAGCCTGTCGAGGAGGTGGAGTCCTCAGTGATGATTGCTGAACTGGGCGCTGGCCTCCGCCAGTGCGAACGGGTGTACCCTGAGGTGAACTGTAGCGAGGACGAACACTTCTGCTTCCTTGTCCTTGAGATATAGCCTTTCTCTTCAAATCTCCCAGCTGAACACGCTTGTGTTCAATAGCCAGGGCCTTATCAAGCAGCCTCTGAAATGATGGAAATGTGTGTGCCACTAGAGCATACTGCAGTGGTCCATTAAGTCCTTCAATAAAATGCTCCTGCTTCCTCTCATCTTCAGCAACTTCTTGAGGGGCATACCTGGATAACTGAATAAACTTGTCGCGGTACTCGCTGACTGACATACTTCCTTGCTTCAGCGACAGAAATTCCTTCTTCTTAATCTTCATTAATCTAGCTGGTATATGATAATTCCGGAATTGTGCACTGAACTCTGCCCAAGTAATAGTATCAGCAGCATCGTGGGCAGCAGTATATGAATCCCACCAGTCGGCAGCAGGACCTGTCAGACGTCCAGAAGCATATAAAACCTTCTCTCGGTCAGTACATTGTGCAATATTCAGCATCTTCTCAACGGACTTCAGCCAATCATCCGCATCCAGTGGATTAGGTGAGCTAGCGAATGTAGGTGGCTTATGACTCATGAACTCCCTATGCTTGTCACGGGGTGGAACTGGTGGTGGTGGTGGAGGCAGTGGTACTTGTTGCTGTTGTTGCTGCTGCTGTTGTTGCATTTGCTGTTGCAGCTGCTGTTGTTGCGCCCTCCTTTCCTGGCGTATCTCCTCTCGCTCCTGGCGCAACTCCTGTCGTATATCTTCTCTTTCCTGACGCATCTCCTGGCATTCTTGCTGCATCTGGGCACGCATATCAGCCATAGTGTCCGCCATTTGCTGCATCACTGCCATCTGAGCAGCAACCAGTGGGTCAACTCCGCCTGGTGGAGGATTAGGAGGATTCATCTCTACAGGTTGTGGCTGGGGTTGTCTGTATATTCTCCAAGTATGTCGATTAGGAGGCAAATCAATTCCACCACCCCGCCTGGTATTGACCATCTGAGTTAGATACATATGGTAAGAAAATAGTAGACAAGGCAGGTAATTACAAATCATGTGACTTTGGGGAATTTATTAGCTAAGCGGATTGATATTTTACCTACCATAGCTAATTTATTACATTATGGTGGTACATACTAAGATGTCCATCTATAATAATTCAGTCAATCAAAGAAGCAAATCAGGCATTTAGCATCAGTACAATCAAACAACATTTTTAAAGAAAATAGTTTTAAATTTTGTCTTGGGTTCCCTATCTCTTAAAAAGATCATAGTGGTAGGATTCCAAGGTGTGAAATCCATCTTGTCTTGGAGTAGAAAAGATAAGACTAATCAGAGTAGAATAGCAAAAGGTGAGACAAGATCAAGATGAGATGAGTATAGAATGAATCAGAATAAGGTAAGTAGTGAAGGGTCTGTCCATTTCTATCTAGGTTTCGTTCTATAGTCAACATTTCCTCTGATACCACTTCTGTCACACCCGACTTTAAGGAACAAAGCCAGGTGCATCTCATACATGCGCCAAGAAGACAACATAAATAATAACAGAGTGTATAGAGATAAATGTCACAAAACATCAGAGTATTTATTACATAGCGGAAGACTTATTACAACATAAAAGATAAATATAAAGCGAACTAAGGATCGTCGGCGCCAATGTCAACTGAGAAACGCCACCTAGATCAGATCATACTCCTCGCCTTGTGGCTCCTCCTGAACCACCTGCTCTTCTCCTGTGGGGGGGCTGTGAGACATCAAGGGTGAGCTCACACATGATCATAGCTCAACAAGTTGTGGGGAACCAGTGGACATAAACTCACAAAGGTGTGAGTTCATGTGATGTGTAAGGCTAATCAATGATAGGGGTTAAAGCTGAGCATTGCTTTTAAGTAGTTGGTCAAAATTTTATTAGCAGTTACTAAGTGTAAGTAAATACCAAACCATAAATAAAGTAATAGAACAAATTAATAATAAACCCATGCAATGCAAATGACAAAATTGAATTTAAGTTCCATAATTTAAACATCAGAGAGTCCTGAGCTGCTCATGACCGTGAGCTCGGCTAGTATACCAGTTTTACACTCTGCAGAGGTTGTACCCTTTACCCACAAGTCATGTTACCCATCTGCCAAGGGATCGCGACTTCCCATACACCTCTACCGTGGAGGCGAGGCAGGGTAACACTACGAGGCCTTTACAAAGTTCCACTAGCTTCAGAAAACCCGCTACAGTTTATAGGAAGTTCCAATGCAGGGTTCTTATCTGACCGCCATCGCAGCAAAATCAACCAAGGACCTCCCTACACTGACCACTCCCCTACTGCCCTTGCCCCTTTCAGGTAGGGTAGTCTTCCACTAGCTTTCCTAATTAGTCAGCCAAGGGTGTCCCATTAAACCCTTGTGGTGGCACGTGTTACTCAAGTTAAGCTCTATGTTCCAATTAACATCAATGATCTCAACATGAACATAAATAGAATAACAAAAAGAATTGGAACATAGATATAATAAATGATTATCCCAAAACCATGTAAAGCAATAGCAAACTACCCAAGTGAATCAGGGGTAAACAAGGTAATGAGTTAAACAATCTAGGGTGACCTATCGGGTCCCATCAAAATTAACCTATGCATGGATAAATGATATTAAAGAACATTATTAGGTAAAAGTGGTCAAGGGCACAACTTGCCTTCAATGAGCTCCTGCTCAGCTACTTCAACCTGCTGCTCACCAGGATCCTTAGCAACGGGCTCTTCTACTCGCCACAATACAAACAAGCACAGTGCATATAGAGAAATTAACATTACACCAAACATGTAAACAAAATACACAGAAATATTCTACAAATTAAAATAAAATTCTAGGAACAGGAATCATAATTTTTGGAGTTATAGATTTCAAGTTATGGATTTTCAAAGGTTTTATGTGTTTAGAATAGGATTAAGTGTGGGATTAATTTTCTTACTGTTGTCATGATAAAACAGAGACACTAAGTGGTAGAGAATAAAATTACAAAATTTTAGGAACTAGAATGGATTAATTTGGAGTTGGTATGAATTTTCTATGAATTATTGAAGTTCTAGCATATATTTTTGTATTAAAAACCTATTTTCCAATTCAATTATTCCATTTTAAACAACTCTGGACTGGGCCTCAAATCCTGGAAAGCGCGGGGTTCTCGGTGTAAGTTTCCTAAGACACAGGGTATAGTGGCTATGGACGGCGGGTTGATACTAAAATAACAGAGGGTTTCTTTTGCATAATACGCTAGCCGAAAGGGTATCTTGTGATCACCGCCGTGCGATCAAGGGTGGACGCGTGAGATTAGATCCCCGAAACGGTACGCATACATGACCACTGGATCTAAAATCGACGGCACAGTTTTAATGAAACGAAGGGGTATACGCAGGACTAATCGCGGTTGTCCACACAGGATCTAACGGTGGATATTGGTTCTGACCGAACTCTATCATCTACCAAATCCTAGCCGTCCGACACACATCCAACGGCGCGCATCAGGTCTCCCTTCCCTGGCTCACGCAGAACACGGCGGCGCCCAGCGCACGGCGGAGCCTCGCCGGAGTGCGGCTAATCGGCGAACAGGGGCTTCGATCAAACTTCTAATTGGTCTTACGCGATCCATACACGAAAACGGACTATCGGAACTGCTTATTACCTGAAGACTTGATGTCGGAAGCCGTGTCCATGCACCACGGCGGAAAAGGGGACACTAGCGGCGACGTCTTGAGTCAGGACGATGCTCCAAGCTCAATTGGCTCCGCGCACACACTCCACACGACTAAGCGAGGTGCGGGGCTCTAACCCCGGGGGCAGTACGTCAATGGGGCGAGGATTGATGGTGGCAGCGCGGATAGCTTTGTCTGCGGTTGTGGCAGCGCGGATGGAGACGCCTTCGCGTGAACGACAGGGCGATTAGCGACTCCAGGGAGGACGGGCATAGATATAGATGCCGTGGACCCGGAAACCCCCGCCCGATCTTGAACGCGCGCGACAAAATCGGAGTTCCGCTGCAGCGCAGCGCGATTTTACCGGAGGTCGGGGATGACTTGCGGGGTCCACGCGGCAGAGGTCTCACGCGAGGTGGGTGCGACTGGCAAATGGGCCCAGCGCGTCGGTGTAACAGAGATACGCGCAGGCGCGTGGGAGGCCGACGGGTAGGGCCCACTTGTCGGCACCGTGTGGAGACGCATAATGGGTCGTGCGGGTGTTTCTCTGGGTGGGCCGAAATGGGTAGCAGCCGGCCCCGGTAGTGTTTTCCCCCTTTCTTTTCCTTTTTCCTTTTTTTTGTTTCTATTTTTCCTATTTTGTCTTATTTTGAATCCCAAATTCAAACTTTAATTTAAATTCAAACTTTGTGGCACCTTGTACACTGAATAATTATTTAGTTTGATCATACCTACTGCGATGGAGTTATTAAATTATACTTTTATTTATTGAATAAAATTCCTTTCTCTCCTCTATTTTCATGGTTTTATTTCCAAGTTAGACTTTGAATTCTATGGATCCATTGATATGCTATTAATGATACATTTATTTTATAAAGCACAAATGCACAATCAAATAAAACTCAGCATGATGCACAGATTAATTATGTGTTCATTGTTCTATTCATCCACTTTTAACTAGTGTTGAGCACATGCAATAATTAGTAGAGGCCACAAACCATTGAGATTATCTATATTCTCTTTATTACACTTTAGAGTATTACAGAAGAAGATTCTAGTGGTCTGTGAGTATGCAGATGTTTTTACTGATGAATTGCTAGGAATGCCACCAGACCGGGACATCGAATTCGCAATAGAGTTGCAACCGGGAACGACACCTATTTCCAAGAGGCCTTACCGGATGCCACCCGCTGAGTTGGCAGAACTGAAAAAACAGTTGCAAGAATTGTTGGACAAGGGTTTTATTCGCCCAAGTACTTCGCCTTGGGGATGTCCAGCCTTGTTTGTGAAGAAGAAAGATGAAAGCTTGAGGCTGTGCATAGATTACCGCCCCCTTAATGCGGTGACTATCAAGAACAAGTATCCTTTGCCTCGTATTGATGTTCTTTTCGATCAATTGGTTGGAGCCAAAGTGTTCTCCAAGATAGACCTTCGCTCCGGCTATCATCAGATCAAGATACAGGCAAGTGATATTCCGAAGACCGCTTTCTCAACCAGATATGGGCTGTATTAATTCTTGGTGATGTCATTTGGGCTGACCAATGCACCACCATATTTCATGTATCTGATGAATTTTGTTTTCATGCCTGAACTGGACAAATTCATAGTGGTTTTCATTGATGATATCCTGGTGTACTCAAGTAACGAAGAAGAGCATGACGGACATTTGCATGTAGTGCTTCAACGTCTGCGAGAGCACCGTCTTTATGCCAAATTGTCAAAATGTGATTTTTGGCTGAAGGAAATCAAATTCTTGGGTCACACTATCTCTTAGGCAGGCATAGCTGTTGATCCTGATAAGGTGCAAGAGGTGATGAACTGGAAGCCGCCAACGACTATCCATCAGATTCGGAGTTTTCTAGGATTAGCTAGTTATTACCGAAGATTCATTACGGATTTCTCTCGAATTGCGAAGCCCATAACCGAATTGCTGAAGAAAGAAGCCAAGTTTGTTTGGGGTTAGAAGTGCGAAGATGCCTTCCATACATTGAGGCAACATCTGACCACCGCATCAGTGTTAGCGCAACCCGACAGCAGCAAGCCATTTGATGTGTATTATGATGCCTCTGGCACTGGACTAGGTTGTGTCTTCATGCAAGACAATCGAGTCATTGCTTATGCATCGAGAGCACTCAGGCCTCATGAGCAAAATTATCCCACTCATGACCTAGAGTTGGCAGCCGTGGTTCATGCATTGAAAATGTGGAGACACTACTTGATGGGAACCCACTGCAACATCTTCACTGATCATACACTACAGGATACTGGTTAAAGAACGTGGGTGAAAAACCGTCAAACTTAATGTAATAGGCCGTCGAACTTACCATAAGAATGTGGGTTTACCGACGAATATAGCCGACGACGATTTTGGATGAACTTAGAGAAGTAAGTTCGACGGCCCCGACGAACTTAACATTAAGAACGTGGGTACCGTTGAACTTATCATTAAGAATGTGGGTACCGCCGAACTTAAGTTTAAGAACGTGGGTTTTTAAGTTCGACAGGGGCCGTCGAATTTTTTCCCATAAGTTCGACGACACCCACGTTCTTACATTTAAGTTCGACGGGACCACGTGGCCGTCGAACTTATGGGTCCTGTGTGGGTCGGCGAGGGCTGCCCATTAAGTTCGACGGTACCCACGTTCTTAACCATTTTCCAGAAAAAAAATAAAAAATACAGAAATGAAAAATTATACACACATAATATCACATGCAACACAGAATATCACATACAATACAGATTTCAAACACATGGATATATGTACATATCACAAATTCACAAGTCCAAATATGGACATGGCGGTTTCTTTCGCGGTCAGTCAGCAAACATCACCAGCTATTTCTAGGAATTCAGAATTCCAGATAGGAAGAATGTGCTTCAACTATATAGGAGTACTAGTATCATGCCCATGCGTTGCGACGGTACATCAATCATATTTGATATGGTCTCTACTCTTTTGGCAGTTGTATGGCCTGTATATCTTCTTTGCTGGCAGCATCTGCTATAACAGTCGTCGAGGCACTTGAGATTGTAAATTTCCGAGCTACGCCAAACTGCTCCAATCTTGTATTCTCAACCAGTAGACCAAGATCTTTGGATTGATATTCAGCCACTGTACAAAAGAAACATGCACAAACAGATCATAAAAAACCCACTCGACTTAACTTCTAAGTTCAAGTTAGAAAATTAATGCATATGTTATTTCACAAGGTCCAATCAATTCGTTCACACCCATAAAAATAAATAAAATTATTCAGCATTTAACAAGCAGCCTATTCTTCTCAGAATTTACTTTCACAATTACACCCATTGATTTTCTTGTGCGATCAAATTCCAGAGTTACTACTCTTATTTGACAAAAAGAATAATAGTGCATTTGGTACACACCTGATGAGGGTGATGCCTTGATTTCTGAGAAGGTGACTGGGCAGCAACATATTTTAAAATGTTAAAGAAAGTATGTTGTCCTGCCGAAGCAGCCTTCTGAAAATAAAGGACAGCTGTGTTGGTGACAACTGTGTTGGTGGCTCGAGCTCTTAGTTTAAGGAGATTAAACATATGTAGTTCCCTATAATGAAAGGACACATGAGCCTGTGCCAAAAGATATGTAAGATAGAAGAAGCAAAGGACAAACTCAGTACCATTATCTTAGGGTACCACAAGTAAACAAAGAACATTAACTTTGCTTTTGGATAAAATGGTAGCCTGCAACATGAGCGCACACAATGTTAGGTTCTCATCAATGAGCTGAAGAAAATCACAAGCTTAAGCAGTCTCACCATGATATTGTAAAATCTCCCCAAAGTTGTCAACAGTGACACTAAAATCATAGACAGAGGAAACAAAAAGTGTATGCAAGTGATGAGGAAGATGCTTTTTTAAATAAAAAAATGTATGCATCGAACAAAAAGGAAGAATTTACAACACATTGGTGCAACGACAAGCAATTCACATGGTTATTTCTAGAAACAAACGTAGTTGGTCAATTCCACCAGCAATATGCATTGCAATTTGTATACCTGTTGGGCGGCTGAAATAGATACGTGTCTCGACTTCACGAGCAGAGTAGGAGAGAAGAGGAGCAAACCTTTCAGTTGAATTCAGAAACACAAGGTAATGTTAATCCAAGTCGAAGAAACAATTAACCGTTCTCTAAAGATCATCACCTAGTTCCCCTATTGGACGACTGGAACAGATACACAGATACGCGTCCTAACTTCACGAGCAGAGCAAGAGAGAAGAGCAACCTTTCACCTGCAAAAAAGATTTCTAGCAAAAAAAGTGTTTTTGGCTATCGTCAATCCCCTTTAAAGCACTTATCATAGACTTAATTTGATTTATGGTATCGGTGGACTTCACATCAAGCGACATTATTTTCATCATCCTAACATAGATCGACAAAGAGGATAGCGGAACCAAAAATTTAATCTTCAATCTTTCATAAAAAATAAAGGAAGTTGTATAAAGCATGATAAATAAAATAATAAAATCAGACACAATAACCACCACACCTAAACAACTCAACCCCTTTGGATATTATCTACTTTGTTTCATAATATATAGCAATAGTTCGTACACAAGCAACTTGTACCACAATCCCTTTTGATATTATAGCAATTACTACAAAGAATGCTGATGAGATCTTACGGCTAAATGACTTCCAAGAAATGGTAAAAGTTGATGCAACAAGAAGAGACAGTATAAGTTGGAAGCATAGAAAATAATAAAAATAGAAAAAAACAAAAATGTCTATCGACCTGCACCAATGGCTATCTTCAGCCTCAGCTCCTAGGACAGGGGGGCACATCCTCTTGAAGGGAAATGCAATTGATTGGCTCCACAATATCAGTGTTTTTTCCTAGTCAAGTATATGCCCCATGAGATTCCAGTGTAATGAAATGTATTTACGTGTATGCAGTTTCAGATTTGAACCTCTGGAAAACTATGTGACCACGTGTGCCCTACATTCCTACTACTACAAAAGTATTGCATAGGCAGAGGATATGTAGAGTGCATAAGCAAGGTGATTTCCAAAACTTGTTAAGTGAAACGTGCACCGCAAGAACTCACTCCTGAATAGGTGGTTTTCCAAGCTCCCTTTGGCCATGAATTCATACACGAGAAGAAGTTCCTTGTCCTCCCAACAGTAGCCCAAGAGCTTCACTAGGTTCGGATGGGAGAGCCTTCCTAGAAAATTTATCTCCAACTGCAGGTAGGCATCGAGAAGTCTCCATTAGATATGCTTACTAACATCTAGCAAAACAAAGATATTTATTAGGCTAAACTAAGAGAACTTAAGTGAGTCAATTGTGGCCACAACAATTTGCAAGAATGTGTGGCACGTTGCTGAACTTGTTGTGTTTGCTGAAGACGACACAGCTCAGAAAACATTTTTTTCCCTTCTCAAAGGCATGGCAACAAACAAAAAGTAACTGCATTGTGATAGACATGTGGCCAGTTGTAATATTGTACAACACTTCCAACAATATGTTCCTGGTCAGTATTGGACCATCGGCACTACCGAGTAATCGCAGCTGAATTAAATAATCAGCCATCACACATGTACTAAACTGACAGACAGGTCATCAGCATTAAAACAAAGCATAAAGAACCATAAAGGGTGCAGTGGTCAGGAGAACCTTCAAAATCTTTTGTGCTCCTTTTAAGCTCTCTGCATTAGTGATGTATGAGCAGAAATTGAACTGCATCTGTAGGTAACAACAAAGCAATTGTTTTGCTTGTACTACCATGTACCATCATCAGGAGCAATCAAAACCAAGTCAAGGCCCCGATCTTATACTATTCTTATACTAGGCACCCTCTATTACAAGATTATTATCATTGTTATTTAATACGTAGTACTAGATTATATAGAAGAGAAAAAAGGACCAGGATTTTGTTTACCTGCCATTCCTCAAACCCCTACATGCTCTCCGAGTTGAGCTTCTTGACCGCAACAACCATGCCGGTGTCGTTCCTGGTCGGCGCCATGGTCTTCTCATCCACCCACCCTTTGTAGACTCTCCCGAACCCTCCTTCGCTGAGGACGCTATCCGGACTTAAGTTCTTGGTGGCCGTCTTGAGCTCTATGAATGTGAAGGTGCGGAGGTTGGGCACCTCGAGGATCTGGCCGTCGGAGTACTTGGCCCCCTCGTCAAACCCGACGCTGGTGCTGCGGCTGCCGACGGACGCCATGAAGCTGCTGCCCACGGAGGAAAGTTTCCTCGACCAGGACAGGCCGCCCCAGCCTCAGGATCCATGAATTGGATGAATCGGATGAAAAGCTAGAGGAGAAAGAAGACGACGAAGAAGGGAAAAACAAAACAAAGCGATCGGGTGCTTGATTGATGTAGGCCCTCACCTAGGCTAGAAGGCCTGAAATCCTCGGCCACCCGGTCCTTCTCGGAGCCACCGCAGATGTTCCCTGCTGCGGTGGGGCGGCGGGGCACGGTGGGCCGGCTGCGCGCGAGCAGGCGGAGGCGGGGCGCTGGCGGGGTGGCGCGCGGTGGGGCGGGGGGGCACGGTGGGCCGGCGAGGCGTCGGGGCACGCGCGGCCAGTTTCTGGCGGCGGCGGCGGGGCCGCAGGGTGGCGAGGGCTGGCCGCGCTGGTGGCGGCGCGCGAGCCGGCGCGCGGGGTGGAGGCGGGGCACGCGCGGCGAGGTTGTGGCGGCGGGTAGCTTCGGGCGCGCGCGCGGTGTCGACAGGGAAAAGAAGACAGACGCGCGGGGTGAGAGAAATTTAGGTTTTAGATTAAGTTCGACGGGGTCCACGTGGCCCACGAATTTAAGTTAAGAACATGGGTACCTACGTTCATAATACTATAAGTTCGACGGTTTTCCCACGGGCCCACGAATTTAATATAAGAACGTGGGTACCCACGTTCTTAAATTAACCCACGAACTTAACTCAATTAAGAACGTCGGTACCCACGTTCTTAAATTAACCCACGAATTTTTATTAGTTTCTTGTAGTGATAAGAGCCTTAAGTATATCTTTACTCAGGATGATCTCAACATGAGGCAGAGAAGATGGCTAGAGCTGATCAAGGATTATGACCTGGAGGTACATTATCACCCAGGGAAAGCCAATGTGGAAGTAGATGCCTTGAGTCGGAAGTTGCAATGCAACTGTGTCAGGATGGATTCTCGCATTGACACCCTATGTGATGAGTTGAGCAAAATGAAGATTGAACTAATTCCTTCTGGTGCTTTGTCTCACATTTCTGTTGAGCCAGCTTTGCAAGACCAGATCATCATGGCCTAGCTCAGTGACAAGGGAGTACAAATCATTAAGGAGAACCTCCATCAGAAGACCGAGAAGTATAAATGTTTCCGCCAAGATGGAAAGGCTATATTGTGGGTTGAAAGCAGATTGGTAGTTCCTAAAAATAACGATCTCAAGAAGAGAATCTTGGATGAGGCCCATCTCTCCAAATTCTCCATGCATCCAGGGAGAACCAAAATGTACCATGATCTGAAGCTCTTGTATTGGTGGACCAGAATGAAGAGGGAGATAGCCAATATGTATCAGAATGTGACACCTGTCAGAGGATAAAGGCAAGCCACTTGAAAACAGCTGGAGCTTTGCAACCCCTATCTATACCTTCGTGGAAATGGGATGACATCAGCATCGATTTCATTGTGGGTCTGCCCAACACCTCTCGTCATCATGATTCGATTTGGGTTATTGTGGACCGACTAACAAAAGTGGCACATTTTCTCCCAGTGCACACCACTGATAAGGCTCAAAAGTATGCAGAGTTGTACATTGACCGAATCGTGTGTTTGCACGGATTGCCCCAGACCATTGTATCTGACCGAGGAGCCCCATTTGTTGCCAGATTTTGGGAACAACTGCAAGAGTCTTTGGGAACCAAGGTAATCAGAAGTTTAGCTTACCACCCACGGACTGATGGTAAAACCGAGAGGGTAAATCAAATTCTTGAAGATATGTTGAGAGCTTGTGCGATCGATTGTGGCAAGAACTGGGATAAGCACCTCTCCTTGGCAGAGTTCGCTTATAACAACAGTTATCAATCCAGCCTAAAGATGGCACCCTTCGAAGCTCTCTATGGAAGAAGGTGTAGAACACCCCTCAATTGGTCTCAACCTGGAGAACGAGAAGTTTTCGGACCTGACTTAGTGACTGATGCCGAAAGGAAAGTCAAACTAATCAGGAAGAATCTAGAAGCTGCTCAAGCCAGGTAGAAGAGTTACCATGATAAGTGAAGGAAACCTCTCCAGTTCGAGGTGGGAGATTTCGTATATTTGAAGGTATCACCCACAAAAGGAGCGCAGAGGTTTGGAATCAAAGGCAAGTTAGCCCCTCGTTATATTGGACCTTATGAGATCATAGAAGCATGTGGACCCGTGGCATACAAATTGAAGTTACCTCCAAAAATGTCTGCCATCCACAATGTATTTCATGTATCCCAACTGAAGAAGTGTGTTTGATTACCGACCGAGATCATAACAGAACCAGAATTGGAGATAGAGCCAGATCTATCATACCAAGAGTACCCTTCCAAGGTTCTGGATTGCAAAGAAAGACCAACTTGGGCAAAAATCGATCAAGATGTATAAGATCCAATGGAGTAATCACTCAAAGGAAGAGGCTACTTGGGAGACCGAGGAATTTCTACGTTCCAACTTCCCCGATTACCTACCTAAGAAAATTGGTACGTAATCATGCCCAACCCCTCCTCCTGCCCTTCGAATCTAAATTTCAGAAAAATGATCTTAAATCAGAATGAGTTAATTATAGAACTAAAGTTAAAAGGACTTCCTTCTGAAGTTGCAAAGAGAATGACATTCGAAGAGCAGTTGCCTTAATAAATAAAGCATCCACTTCAAGTAAGTCTCACCCTTCGCTTCACCCCGGGAGGACTCCGACCCGAATCTCGGGACGAGATTCCTTTAAGGGGGGAAGGCTATGACACCCCAGTGTCACCTAGGGTTTCTTCCTTAAGCTAACCCAAACCATTATCGCATGTAAACCAAATGAAGGGATGAACATCAAAAATCAATAACAAAGGTTTAAACTGAGTCTTTTTCATCTTAATAAACTCTCCTTAATCATGTCATGAACCTCAAGGTAAGAAAAACTCTCAAACCCTAATTAATCTTGAGTGGACCATTTAAGCACATAAAGGGCATTTGGGAAAAGACTTTGGAGAAAAATACAAATTTTGGTAAAAATCAAATAACAAAGTTTTAGTTCACTAATTAACCAACAAAGTATAGTAAGAAAGTTATGCCATTTGAATTTTTCAAAATCCCTAAATCAGCCCCTAAACTAATGCACTTGGGAAAAATTCAGAAATTCAGAAATCTGAATTTCAGCCCCTTTCCAAAGATCAACCGCGTTCTCTGTTTTTCAAAACTCAAATAAAACAAGTCCAAATAGCAAAGTGGCGCCAAATTCCCTAGAACACACCGTGGCAAAGCCTCTCTCCACTGTTTGACACGATCTTGACATGGTTTTACCTCGGGACTCGACCTTGTGACACTGCCACCTTAGTGACGCGACAACTCTCTGTACACAGCGCCAAACCGCTCGACTTCCACACATAAACGACAAAGCTCTGTCGGGAGAGAAAATCTTGTGCAGTGATCATGCCCAAATACGCGAAGATCTTCAATCTATCAGCTCTTGAACACGGGCAGAAGCAAAGAGCCACATGCTCGATGCTGTGTCAGGCCGGTCGAGAGCGTACTGGCCGAGGCAGCGCGCGCCCCACGTGTGGTCGCCCTGCCCCACATGTCTGCACCTTGCCCTCACCTATAAATGCCTCCAGAGGCCTTAGCCGTTGGCACTCGCGCACCCAGAGCCCCGCTCGAGCCAGAGATCACCGGAGCTCGCCGTGGAAAGCAAGCACCACTGCCGGCCATCTCTGCCCGAGCATGATCGTCATGGCCAGCCCCTTCTATTGACCCCCAGCCTCGCCCCAGCCCCTGGACCGCTTCCCCGTGAAGCCGTGAAGCTTCTCCAAGCTTGAGCCAAGGCATTGCCTCACCGGAGAGGCGGATTCACCCTCACCGGACTTCGGTCGCCCGCCGCCCCGTGTGGGCAGAGAAATCCGGTGAGCCATTCTCCAATTCCTTGCACCGCTGTCCTTCTTGACCTCTGGCGAAGCTCTATGACCGATTCACTTGGACAATCGCGTCGTGAGCAGGCTGGATTCCTTGTCGCCGACGAGCATCTCCGCCTGCACACGTGGATCGGCCAACTACGACCATCCCCGACGGCGACCCACACATCGTCGTGATCCTCAGGACCTCACCTACACCCTCGACCACCTCATTGGAGCAGTCTCGCCACCGGTAAGCCCCTCCGCCCCTTTCTTCCTCCGCGGCCACTGTTCCATTGGGGAAGGACCGCATGTTCGATTTTGCAAAACCCTAGGGGGTTTTCTGCAAAGCCGTAGACTCAAGTGAACAGTACACTAGGGACCTGTCTGTAATTCATTTATGATCTTTCGCCAGGGACCCCAGCGCAAAACTGTTTTTCCTTTATCCATTTCTATTTAACCTTTTTAAATTCAGCAGAGAACTTAGAAAATTTATATCTTGAGTTATATTCAACCAAATTCAACCAAACCAATTTTGTTGGATTCAAAATATTATGGACTATCAATTAAAAATAATGAACCCTATGCTTTCTGTTATAAATTTTAGAGTTTGAAATTGATTAAGGAAAATGACCAAACCTTATTAAATCAAAAAGAAAATTAGTTATGCTTCTGTGCTGAACTTGAGAAAATTTGTAGATGTTCAAATCCCATTTAGACACTGTTTAAAAATAGTGAGCACCCTAGTATTGAAAATTTAAGTAAGGTTATCTATTAAAAGCCATTTTGTCCAAAACTTAGGAAAATCAGAAAGGCATTAGAGAGTAATGAACAGTGAATGAAATTATTTTTCCTCGTCTACTTATGTAACAGAGAACCTAGAAAAAATAAAGAGACCCTTAGTCCAGAAAAGATTCAAGGTGAAATGTTTTTTAGCACTAACCAAACTAGAAAAACAAATATTAGAATTATGAAAACAATTTCAAAATTGTTAAGAAAAATCCAGTGGACTTGTAACCACTAAGACACCACTATAAAAATGATAAACACCTCAGTCCATCATTTTAAGTAGGGTAAACAAATAGAACTTGATATTAAGCCATATTCAATTAAATCATAAGTAAGCCAAAAAGTGTGCAATAATGGGCAAATAAATTTTTACTAGATCAATAATGAAATAGGCCACCAGAGAAAAATGCAAAACCCAATTGAAAGCTGCAAAATAATACCCATTGCCAATACGATGAAAAAGGCCATTTAACCCAAATAATTCCTACCACCCTTACCTTAAGCAAAAAGTTGCCAAACTTTAGAATGATTGCTCTTGCGCAAAGAAGAAGATAGGAAATATTTGAAATCTGTGGTTTGATATTTTTCAAGTATAGTGGTAGTAGAAAGCACCCCTTTGGCTAGAAACTTTAGAAAATCATAGCGAAATAACTAATAAGTATTAATGGCTTAACATTTGCACAAAGTCATGTTATAACATCTAGATGCCAGCAAAAATATGTCTTAGAGAATAACCCACTGTTAAAAAGGAGTTGTAGTTCAAAACACCCCCTCTGCCCTAATATTTGATAATTTTATACAGAGAGAACCACTCACTTTTTAAACCCCAAATTTTGAGACAGAAACTTATACACCAGTAAGAAGCCACTATAATTCTTGCAGAATGTTTGGAAATTTATTGAGCTGTCTTGTAGTTCAAATCCACTTTAAAAGCATAAAGGAAATAGAAGAGAAAAATGGGGAATAATAAATCTCACTCTAATGATTCAGCTAGAAACCTTAATAAAACTCTCACTAAGACATTAAAGGGAAATCAGTAAGACACCAAAATGGATTTACCACTTAGTTTAACCAAGCTTGACTCTAAATTGCTAAGTATACCCCAAGAATCTTTAGCAGTAAAGATTAAACTCTACCTTATTAATTTGATCATTCACCATCAAAGTTTAATTGCTAAATTGCATATCATATCATGCATGTATCTTACTCATTGCATTCATTAGATTGCAATCTCGCTGATGGAGAGTACGTGCTCATCCCCGAGCAAGGAGCTGTCCACGAGGAAGACCAGGAGCAAGCTCCCGAGACTGCCATCGAGGATCTCCCCGCAGCCCTAGCATTTGAAGGCAAGCCCTGGTTTATGTATAACTTGTTGTTTGTACTACATTGAGTAAGAAGTGAAATGAGGTTTACATGAGATAACTTGTTGTTCGTACTAAATGCATGTTACCATGTATGCTTAGAAGGACAAACTTAGCTAAGATAATGATACTAGAAATTGAAAAGCTAAAAATTGATTTTAGACTCAGCTAGTGCTTTTGGCAAACCAAACCCCTCAGCCAAATAACTGCATGGTCTAGAGGTAGAGGAGTAGTTTCCTCACACCGGGTAAGTCTTGCTGAGTATTTGTATACTCAGCCTTGCTTGTGGCACAATTTTTGCATGTACGCTATTGTTGGTGTGACTTGGCCTACCACCCTGCCACTGGGTTGGACGATCGAGTGGGATGCTGCTCTGACAGGAGAGGAGCAGGAGGAGTAGTGGGCTAGGCCTTGCCCAATTCCTCGCTACCGACGATATCGATTATCCGCTGCATTTTATTTTGTGAACTTATATCCGCTACTTGAAAAACTCCGATCTATGTAATAATTCTATACTTTAAATTGAGGTCTTCCTGTTTTATTGTATTTCTTCTATGACTCACCTTCGAGTGAGATTGTGGTATTTGATCCTGGTTAAGTGGCTTTATCAGACTAGATCTGAGGGACTGGCGGGTTATTCCGATTTAAGTGTGTTGCGGCCCTGAGGCGTGACTTAGGCACTTAAGCTAGAATAATTCGGGCGATTCGGCCACAGTATCTTCACCCATGAAAAAGATTCTAAAACCCTAGTTTCCCCTCTTGAGCCATTAAACCCCAAACCTTGGATTAAAGGGAAAAAATTATGCAAATGGACAATTCACGAAATGAAACCTTTACCAAAGATGAAGTACATTAATAAATCTACAAAATGTAGTAAGGGAAGTATTACAAAAAGGCCCAACAAAAACCCTAAATCAAGCCCCTAAGTGGAGAGCACACAAGAGCCATCCATTTTTCTCTAAGTCCCAAAATCAGCCCTAACCTAAAGATCAGAAGTGTTCACCCCTTTGCTAGCGCCAAAACCACATGGTCCAAATAACAAAAAGTGGCCAAACTACCTAAGGCACACCCCTGAAAAATTTGAAACCAAACCAGGGTCGTTTGACACGGTTTGGCACCCATTTTGTCGCGGGGTGAACAGTGTAGGCAGACAAGACTTGGCGCCACCATATCTTCCAAGCTAGGCCAGATCTCCCGTTGGAACTCACATGAACTAGATAGCTCTAGGTGCAGGGAAGAAATCTTACACAAGGCATGTGGCAAGATTCGCACATTTGGGAGCTCTGCAGGCGCAAGAACTCGGGCAGATTAACACGGCCACATGTTCGACGCGCCCTAGCAGTGTGTAATACCCACTTTGTAAGAAAAGTCTAAAAAGAGAAATTTCATTCCTTTATATATTTGTGAGTCATCTATGTGCATCATCTCATGTGGACACCCTACTTAACAAGAATAAATGGGTAACAAAAGACACTCAAATAACTTGTGCATCCTTTGGAGTTTTGTTTGCTTGTGCATTAAAATAATAACAATGATAATGCTAGAAAAAAATAATAATAACAATGACTTGAAATGAAGTTTGAATACTAAATTGAGAATTAGGGATTGAAATAGAGAAGGAGAGAAAATAAATGGAAAAGAAAGAGAAAGAGTATAAAATTTACAGAAAATATATATAAAGATATATTTTCAAGGTTAGTAATTTTAAGGTTACAATATAATTTGAGGGTAAAATTGGCACAAGGTTCGAATTTAAATTTGAATTCAAAATTGAATTTAGAAAGGAAGAAAACAGATATAGAAAATAATAAAAAGGAAAATGGAGTATGGGCTCAGTTCTTCGTTTTCGGCCCATTTCCTATTTACTAGCTGCGCGGCCCATCCCTTCCTGCTTCCCTGGCATCACCTACGCTTGGCGCCCGCGTGTTAGCCTTTTCCACCCGTGTGCTGCGCATGTTGGCAAACCCCGCGGCATCGCCATGTGGGCCATGGTCTTCAGCCACTCGCACTGGTGGGAGACTCGCGCGCCTTGGTTCATTGGAGAGTGGGGCAAACATGTCAGGCCAGTCTTCAACAACTCTGCCAAACTCCGTGGGCCGTTGTGGGTTGGGCGGCAGGTGGCGTTGAAAGTGCTCCACCCCACGCACTCATAAAAGGGTCCGGCCGCAATGTTCTCTTCTCCTCGAGTTCACGCGCGCCGACAACCACCATCTCCTCACCTGGACACCACCTCGGGGCGGCGAAGGCACCTGCAATCGGCACCACCACGACATACTCTGCCCCGTAGCCTTACCGTCGTCTGATTGGGGATGACCGACACCTAGTAAGCCACATAGAAGAACCCCAGCGCGTCGGGCGCCTTGGCTTGGCCAAATTCCGCGGCGGCAACCTCACGGAACCAGCGGAATTCCAACCCATCGTCGTCGTGTCTGTCCGTGTTGCCTGGTGTGGTATGTAATCATTCCTCGTGTTCGTCTAGTGTGGGGCATCGTGTAGCACTTACCAATTCGGAGTTTAGCACGTTAAATCCGTGATCTGCGTGACCGTTCATGGTGCCGCCGCGTCGGTGCTCTATGCCGCCATGCTTCCGCAATGAGGTGGGGGAAGGAGGATGCTGACCGTCCGATGTGTCTTGGGCGGTCCAGATTAGAAGTTGGGATATCCGTTCGTGCCTCAAGATTTGTACCATTGATCGCGGATCTAGCGGCTGTAAGCAAGTGTTAGTTTATAATAGCGCTGGTCAGATCCTAGGCGTGGATCCTTGATCTAACGATGGTTAGGGAAGCGGGGAATGTGACCTGGGCTGATCTAATTTGGACGCTTTGTTACCGATCCAACGGTCGGTAATGGTCGATACCCCTTCGTGGGTCAATTTTGTTAAACAGCCCCCTAGTAATTAGGGTTTTGACCCGCAGTCCAACTAGTTGTTCCCTGAGTCTTGGACTCTTTTTCATTGTGACCCCTGAGTTTTCCAAGAATCAAGGCCCAGTCCAGAGATGTTTAAAAACAGAGAAATGATTATAGAAATTCGTTTTTAATACAAAAACAAATCTAGAAACTTGTAAAATGTATAGAAAATTCATTTTTAATCCAAATAGATCCATTCCGATTTCTAAAATTTTGTAATATTAATATCCATCACCTAGAGTCTCTGTTTTGACATGAAAATAGAAAGAAAATTTATTTCTTGTGTAATTCCATTTCAAGCACATTAAACCTTAGGAAATTCATAACTTGAAATCTATAACTCCAAATTTAGTGATTCCAGTTCCTATGATCTTATTTTAATGTCTAAGATTATTATTGTGTATTTTATTCACTTTTTTGGTGCAATGTTAGTTTTTGCCATACTATGTATGTATTATGTTGATGCGAGTAGACGAGCAAGCCACTGTGGATTCTGAGGTTCAGCAGATACAAGTAGCTGAGCAGGAGCTCATTGAAGGCAAGTTGTGCCCTTGATCACTTACTTTTTCCCAGCCATGTTCTTATTAATTATAATGATCTACATAGGTTAATTTTGATGGGATCCAATATGTTACCCCAGTTTTGGTTAACATTATACCTTGTTTACCACTGAAATATTTTTGGGTAGTACCTGCTATTGCTTTATGTGGATTGGGTATGGAGATACTTTATTCATAATTACACTTTTATTATCTTTTATTATTACTACTCATGTTAAGATCATTATGTTAATGGGAACATGGAGCGACCACCTGGGAAAATAGTGCTACCACAAGGGTTTAATGGGACGCCCTTGGCTGATTAACTAGGAAAGCTAGTGGATGACTTCCTTACCCGAAAGGGGCAAGGGCAGTAGGGGAGTGGTCAGTATGGGGAGGTCCTTGGGTTGATTTTGCTGCGATGGTGGTCAGGCGAGGGATTCCTGCACTGGAGCTTCCTATAAACTGTAGCCGGATTTCTAAAGCTAGTGGAACTTTATAAAGGCCTCGTAGTGTTACCCTTCCTCGCCTCCTCGGTAGAGGTGCATGGGATTGGCCATGTCTTGGCATATGGGTAACATGACTTGTGGGTAAAGATGCGCAACCTCTGCAGAGTGTAAAACTGGTATACTAGCTGTGCTCATGGTCATGAGCAGCTCGGACCCTCACATGATTAATTTATGGAACTTAAATTTAATTTGACATTTGCATCGCATTTGGGGATTATTTTATTACTTTTATTTATTACTAAGATTTGGTATTTACTTACACTTAATAATTGCTAATAAAATTTTGACCAACTTATGAAAGCAATGCTCAGCTTCAGCCTCTATTTTGTTGATCAGCCTTACACTTCATATGAACTCCCACCTTTGGTGAGTTCATGCACATTATTCCCCACGACTTGTTGAGGTATGAACGTATGTGAGCTCACTCTTGCTGTCTCACACCCCCCATAGGAGAAGAACAGGTGGTCGAAGAGGAGCCACCTAACACTGAGGATTTCGACTTGATCTAGGTGGCGTCACCCAGTCAGCTTTGTGGCGCTTGGGAATAATATATAGTTTGCTTTATATTATCATTTATTTTTGTAAGACTTCCGCTATGTAATAAGTACATTTATGATACTTATGACATTTATCTCTATGCACTCTGTTATTATGTGTATTGTTCTTCCTTGGCGCACATATGAGATGCACCCGGATTTGTCCCTTAAATCTGGGTGTGACACAGTGCCAGAGCACGCCTCGGCGCTTAGCCCCGCGCGCGCCGCGCCGCGCTGCGACAACACCATGCCCACGCCCACGCCCATGCCCATGGCTATAAAGCCCACCCCGGTCTCGACCGTACGCCCCCACTCACTCCCAACCCTGCCCGAGCACGAGTTCACCGGCGTTTGCCCAGAGAACGGCGTGCCAGCGGCCGAGCGAGCCCCGACCACCATAGACCGGCCACGCCAACCATCCTCCACCCCGCCTGACCCTTTGGCTAGCTTCCTCGGAGCTCAGTGAAGCTTCCCGAGCCGCAGACTGGACACCACCTCACCGGAGACGCCGGTTCGACGTCGTCGGACTTCAACCGGTCTCCATCGCACGTAGACCGAGCCACACGGTAAGCCATTCGTCGATTCCTTGTGCCTACGACATCCTTGACCTCTAGTGAAGCTCCACGTGCCATTCAATTGAACTATACCGCTGTGAGCAGGCCAGAGCACACACCGCCGATGAGCCCGACCGCCTGTGCACGCGGCCAACCCTATTCCGGCCATCACCGCCAGTGATCCACCCCTCGACGTGACCACCAGGACCTCCTGGACCTCACCTAGCCCACCACCGGACCTCTCCCGCCGCTGGTAAGCCGCGCCACCCTTTTTCCTCTCTGCAGTCACTGTTCCAGTGGGGAAGGACCTCGGGATGAGAGAGAGAATGGCCAGTGGGGTTTTTGCGATGTCAGTGACATAGTGGAATAGTTCCACAGTGGCACAGTTTAAATGGTTTAGTTAAATAAAGACCAAGGGGCCTCGGTGCAAACCTGTTTTCCTTAAACCTTTAAGATTTATTCTTTTAAATTAGTACAGAACTTGAAAAATTCATAACTTGAGTTTTATCCAACCAAATTTGGTCACACCAATTTTGCTAGGTCCTAAATATTATGAACTATTTAGGAAAAATAATAAACACCCTGATTCCCGCAATATTTTTTAGAGTTTTAATTTAAATAAGTATACTGCCCAAAACTAAATAAATAGAGGAAAAATAGAAATACTCTTGGACTGAGGGTAAGAAAAATTAGAGACATACTTAACTACTAACTACCCTATTTAAAAATGTTGAACTCCTTAGTATACTAGGTTAAGGAAGGATTACCCACTAAAGCTTGTATTGGCCCAAACCTTAAGAAAATGAAAAAGGGAATGTAAAATAAGAACCAGAGGGCAACCACATTTTTCCTATCTTACTTAAGTAACATAGTTCATAAGAAAATTTTGTTGAACCCTCTGTTAGTACAAAAAAATGCACCACATTTTGTTTCACTTAAAAAAATAAGAACTTAGAAAAATCCTAGAAAAATAACCCTAAGGAGAAACCACCCCAACCCTTGGGATAACTACTAATATGCTAGTAAGAATCTAGGAAAAATATAAGTACTATTGTTTGATATTTTTCAAATAACAAGTTAGTTATAAGTGCCTTTTTGACACTTAACTTTACAAAATGACAACTAAATAACCATTAGACCACTTTCTGTGATTTTTGGCACAGAGACCTATTATTACCCATAGATATTGGCAAAAATAAGTTTTAGTATAGAACCATCACCTAGATCAGAGATGTAGTGCCAAGTGACCATCTACCCTCACTTTTGTTATTTTTGACCAAGGTTTATCTTAATTAATTCTAACCTCAAATTTGTAGAATAAACTACAGAGACCAATGTTTACCCACTGTATTTTTGCAACATTTTTGTGAAAATTCTAAATCACCATGGTAGTTCAAGAGCACTCGAAAATAAACATAAATAGAAAGTAAAAAGGGAATTGTGGAAGAGATTAATATTATACAACTAAATCTCTCTAAAAAGTCCAATAAAACATAAAGGAGATGATTAAAATTCTTAAATTCACTCAAGACCCTAGATTAGGTGTGTACAAAACACTAAGAGCACCATCCGATAAAGAAACCCTAGTTTACCCACTGTTTCAATATTGTTTCCCCCATACATAGTATTTACTAAATCGACATATCATTAATATACATGTATCTTATTCATTGTATTCGATAGATTGCAATCTCGCTGACAGAGAGTACGTCCTCATTCCGGAGCAAGGAGTTGCTCAGGAGGTAGTCCAGGAGCCAGCACCAGAGCCTACTACTAAGGACCTGCCTGCCCCAGCTTTTGAAGGCAAGCCCCGGTTTTATGCATAACCGTTTATATATGCTATTTTACTACACGTAATGTTTGTATGCTTGTACTGTGCACTTAAGTGTAGGAGTTTCCTAAAACCCTAGTTGCATGAACTCAGGATTCCTTTTAAGATGGATACTAGTATTCTAGGTCGAGTAGCTACTTTGCTAAATCAGGATCTCGGTAGAAGTTGAGTGATTTTTCCAGCAATCACGTTAAATCAGGATAACGGAATGATGATGGTCTGTGGACACGGATCCATGGGGATGCATTGTCTACGAGATGGAATTGGAATAAGGATTAACGTGCGGATACATGTGTCAAGCGCTTGAACGTACTAAGCACATGTAGAGAAATATGGTAAATCGATAAGCCTAGTACCTGAGTGAACCTGCCCGCAGATTGCCCTCCTCACACGACTTGAGACGTGGTCTCCCATTCCGGTTATGGTGGGTACAAGTGCGGTCATTGCACGACGGCAGTCGGGGTCAGTGAGGCATTGTACGCCAAGGCAGTGAGCCCCTTTCTGTTGCCAGGGAATCGATGGGGACGGTTGATGTGTGTGGGGACGGAGTGCCTCACCACATCATGTGTTTAGGTTTACCTTGCAAGGTTAAAACTCAATTTGAATCATCTGCTTCTCGTAGCTAATGAGACTACTTGATCCATTGTACTGCATAGAGTAATAAGTGGAAATGAGGTGACTGGTGAAAGATGTTGATTGATAATATGTTTGATACCATGTATGAATAGCTAGGTACTCATCTAGTTTAAAAGGATCATACTAAAACTTGAAAAGCTAAAACTTGATTTTAGACTCAACTAGTGATTTTGGCAAACCAAACCCCTCAGCCAAACAACTGCATGTCTAGAGGTAGAGGAGTAGACTCCTCACACCGGGTAAGTCTAGCTGAGTATTAGTATACTCAGCCTTGCTTGTGGCATAATTGTTTTACAGGTTCTCTGGAGGATATGGTTGCTGGAGTGACTTGGCCATCCACCTTGCCACTGGATTGGACAGTCGAGTGGGACCCTACCTTAGCAGGAGAGGAGCATGAGGAGTGATGGGCCAGGCTTCCCCATCCTCCCTTTTATTTACCGTTAGTTAATTTCCGCTGCATCCATAACAATGATTACTACTTTTGCAAAACTCCGATGATGTTGTAATAACCTTAAGTACTTCTTTAAATTATGGTTTTATGCTTTATTGTATTTGCTCTATGCCTCACCTTCGAGTGAGTACGTGGTACTTGATCTTGTTAGTGGCCTAGTCGGACTAGATCCGAGGGACTGACGGTTTATTTCTATTTAAGTGTAGTCTAGCCTCTAAGGTGGGACTTAGGCACTTAAGTTGGAATAATTCGGGCGGTTCCGCCACAGCGGGTATCGGAGCTTGTACCACCTCAGAGGAATCAATAAATCATAATTACCGACCTTTTTCAAAAGTAAAACTTGCTTAGAAACCCAGTTGGATAGCTATTAGGACGATAAGGATAGACCTAGGACGTGAAGCCTTAGGATACTAGATGGGTAGCTAGGTGGCTATTTGATTATGCCGTACAGGCTGCTATGATATAGATGGGAAATTTCTATATCCCTATATACTTGATGTGTAGACGCTTAGGACGAGCATGCATGCATCCTTTTTCTTGTTGTCATCTTAGTAAAATGTAATTATCAATAGTAAGATACATAAATAAATAAACATCCTTAACAAGAAGTGAAAGCTATAAGCGAAGATTTCCACTTAACCCTAGAAAACCAAGTTTGCAAAAATTATCAAGTCTTTTGCACTAGCACCTTTTATTTTTGGTTCTTTTCTTTTTCGAAACACTTGCCCTTGCACAGATGACTTCTCACGTACCCACGGACGGAGGGAATGCACATTCCCACACAGACGGTCTTCCACGAGAGGGCTTTCCCCGTATTTTGTGGGAAGTACTACAGGGAGTGGGTTACGCTACACCTCCCTAGTACACGGTGCAGCTATTCGAGGAGCACCGGGTACCTCGTTGTAGGGTGAGGATGACCTTGGAGCCTCATCCCTTGCAGCCGGGCTAGCATTCCTTGGACTTAGAGTCTTTCCGTTTCAGGGCCGAGGATACTGTTGAGTCCACGGCTCTGCATGTACTGACAACCTTTTGTGGATTTCACCCCTTGGAGTTGTCAACCCACCCCATTGGCTTGTTCCCCGCTGAGAAGGAGGATGACCCAATGTGGAAGGATCGGGTCAAGCACGCTAAGGACGTGTGGGCTCTCTACCCTAGGCATACCGCTCACCTGACGGTTTGGTGCATGAGTGCCCTGTATCGTCTGCAGGCCTTGCGAGGTGAGGCGATGTCCCAGCTCATGGGCCTAGTGGAATCTACCAAGATCACTCTAGATAACCGGGAGGACCTTGTTGTCGACTTTTCCATTGAGCTGGTGGAAAAGGATCTCTAGGTGGAGCAGATGGCCAACCAAATCCAAGAGCTCGAGGATCAGGTGGAGGCTGGGGAGAACAATTGTTGGGGACTTGTTCTCAAATGCTAAGAATTAAGAACAAGGCAACATAAAAAGTGTTAAATGTTAAGCTCCTTCGTCCTTAAAAACATTATATCCCTTCGGATATAATGAATTTTGGACGAAGGTTACAAAGGAAAAGATTCTCATAAGATTGATTAACTGTTAAAAAAGAATACATACATAAAATACAAATAAGGGCTTGAGTATTATCATCAACTTATTTTTATTGCCAAATTCACGAAAACAAATTACAAATGTACCTTCAGATTGTTGGAAAGTAAGGATGCAGACGTAATGCGAAAAAGCGTATGCCAAGTCAGCGTGAACAGTACGGGAGTGTTGTTCATCTATTTGTAGGCACAGGATCCAGCCTGTGTAAAATTACATCGATGCCCTTTACATTTGATAATAACTTTATAGCAATCCTTCGAGGTTTAACTTGACTTTTCATCCTTAAGTGGGTTCCTCTTTTCCTTCGTCATGCCGAAGCTTTTCTGCACGTAGCTTCGTGATTGTCCTGTCTTTTGTCGTGATCGCTTTCCACCCCAGTCAAGCTTCATCTTAACCATGCTCTTGTACACCCGCAACCTGACTCCGAAGACACCTGCTCACATGTTTCACTCGGAAAATATTGTCAAATCATGTTTTTGAGGAGCTTCGGAAGCCGAAGGCCCCCAACAGTAGCACCTCGCAATATTAATTTACTGCAATAATAAATTCATATTGCGACATGGACGAAGGCTTTGAGCCGAAGGTCCAAAAAAACACCTTCCTTCTGCTAGAATAGCAGCAGTCATTGACAGACGGGGCCCTCCAGTTTCCGACACGCTGGGTGTATAAATAAGAGCTCACCGCAAGTTTATTTGGCACGCTCTCTTGCCATCCGCTTTTACTCACCCAGAAATTTTTTTAGCCTGCACGCAATAGCACTTGCTTGGTTTTAGATTTTTAAGCTTCGGTTTCGAGTGTGTTTTGTTAGCATTTTCGAAGATGTCTGAGGATAAGAAAGCCGTTGGTGGTTCGAAGCCGTTGGTGCACCTAGGTTTTCTTGAATCAATGTCGAAGACTAATACGGAGAAGATTACCAGAGAGACTTTGGAGGGTTTATCTGAAGATACTGGCGACAGTGATAGTTACGATGTGGATAGTGGTGGTGAAGATTCCGAAGATCGACCCTGGCGACCCAACCATGCAGTTTTTGGTAAGTCGAGCGTTAAGGAAAACTATCTTGTCAACATGAGAGGGAGATACTTTCGGGACTTGTCTGTTGTGAGGGCTGACGAAGGAGAGAAGACTTGTCCAACTCCCGAGGAAAATGAGGTCGTGATATTCCGAAGCTTCTTGAAAGCTGGATTACGATTTCCCTTGAGTAGTTTTGTCGTGGAAGTATTGAAGACATTCGAAATCTACCTTCACCAACTTATCCCCGAAGCAATCATAAGGATGAACATCTTTGTGTGGGTCGTGAGGAGCCAAGGTTTGGAACCTAACACATAAAGCTTCTGTAACATACACGAGCTATTGTATGAGACAAAACCTTGGGGCAAAGAGCAGTACCACAACAATTTTGGCTGCTACAGCTTCGGCGCTCGGTCCGGGTCAAGCTGCCCTGTGCCAACTTTTCGAAAGAGGTGGCCCGGCGACTAGATGACAGAATGGTTTTACATGAAAAATGACTTGAAATCACGTGAAGATATTAAAGGTATCATTATGTGCCCTATCTGGCAATGCTTCGGCCTCCGAAAGCTGAAGGTGGAAATGGACGAAGCAGCCGAAGAATGCCAGAGAGCCTTCGGCGTGGTTTGCTCTTTTATTGGTACAAGGGATTTGGTCCAAGAGCATATTGCCTTCAGAGTCTGGCCACTTGTAGAAAAGTGGGAAATGCCGAAGGAGACCGTCAAGGAACCTGACGAAGGCAGGCTAGTTAGGCTGAAATACACATTCAAATACGGAGATAAGTTTGTTGAACCAGATGATGACTGGTTGAAGAGTATTGAGGCCATAAGTGACGAATTGCTTGGGGTATACTCGAAAGTCGAAGATACTGCACTATCAGCGGCCTTCGGAGGCCGAAAAAAGAAGAGGCTTAACCGTGTATTTGATGCAGTTGGGTTTATCTACCCCGACTACCATTACCCGGTGTGAGGCCAAAAAAGGAAAAATACTTCTCCTGCAAAGGAAACTGCTTCGGCTGCTCCTAGCGAACCGGCGCCAAAGAGGAAAAAGGTAAAGGTACTCACACACCCTCCACGTTATATTAAGCCGGCCACAGTGCCTGAGTTTATTGGTGAGGCCTCATCGGCCACTAAAGCTAGAGAACCAACTCCGGTGGTAAAAGTCGAGAAAATAGCCGAAGTACCAGCAACAGAGAAAGCAGAGGAACCAAGGACTGAAAAAGCAAAAACATTAGAAATTTTAAGTCCAACAGCAAAAATCCAGAAGGTGCCAGCAGCGACCCCGAAAAGAAAAAGGATGGTTAATGTGCTGGATGTTTTGGAAACAATTAAATCTTCGAGCATAACTCCGAAGAAAACTGTTGAAGCTTCCGAAGTGTCTACTGAAGCCTATGTTGCTGAAGGTTTGAAGCAACAATTTGAAACTGAAGCTGGGCCCTCAGAGCCCATCAAGGTAAAACCTTTGAAAGCTGAAGAAAGAAAATTGACAGAGGCAACTTTGGAAACCGAAAAAATAAAAATGACAGAGCCAATTTTGATTGAAGAAATTGACACTGGCGTCCCCGAAGCATCTTCCAAAACACATGACTATATTGTGCGACATGCTTCGGGGAAGAAACTATCTAAAGAAGAGATTTTTGAAGCTAATCACTATGCCCGAGAACTGAAGTATCCGAAGGGGGCCGTAGTGTTCAATGGAACAGACGAAGATGACTTCCTATATTGTCTCCCAGACAATAAAGAATTGTCCGTCTGCCGAGAGATGGCTAGGAGCATGGGGTTCCCGAAGCTTGGAGCTGGCCTATGCGCCATGACGAAGGAGGACCTTCCAGATAGTCTTGCATATAATAGTCTGAAGGTACAAAGATTGTAAATTTTGAAATTTATGAATTTTAAATTAGTCTTTTGTTCTTATGTTAATCCATTCATTCTTTTTCTTAGGGAAGATTAAGTGCTATTGTAAAAATACTTGGAACATGACATGTGTAAGACTTTGTAACTTTGAATGTAATATATAATCTATTTATGGTTCAATTCTTTACGATGCATGAAATTTTGCATACATACCGTTTTTTGAGCCTTCGGCGAAAAAACACCTTCCCTTCTTTTCATGCTTCGTGAAGAAAATCTTTTATGTGTCACAAGAATTTCCATACTTCTCTGATGAAGAATATCCAAACTTCGTGAAAACATTCTTCGAAGCTATGAAAAAGTTTTATGTTGCCTCTCTAACGAAGCTATACTTCTTCTCAATTTATCTTGTGCTTTAGCACGATTTTCTCTTTTTCCAAAACATTCTTCGAAAATCAATACTGTGTCCCCTTCTTGTTCTACATGCAATATGATGTATGATGCTTATGTTATGCAAAATGATGTGATGATGTTATGCTATGCAAAATGATATTTATGCCGAAGATACACACATCTCTGCAATAGGGCACATAATCTTTTTATCTCAGCGCTGACTTTTCGCTGTAAGCCTCCCTTAGGAGCTTCTTCGCCTTTTACTTTCAGCGGAATCAGCGTTTATTTTTCGCTGTAAGCTTCCCTTAGGAGCTTCTTCGCCTTTTACTTTCAGCGGAATCAACGTTTATTTTTCGCTGTAAGCTTCCCTTAGGAGCTTCTTCGCCTTTTACTTTCAGTGGAATCAGCGTTTATTTTTCGCTGTAAGCTCTGCATTCCCTTCGGAACGACTTTTGAGTAGAAAACTTACACTGCGCTCCTTTAGGAACGACTTTTATTGCTTCGAAGAAGTTACAGTGTGTTCCTTAGAACAAGTTTTTGATAATTTGAAGGTTCTCCGTGCCACCATAAATTCTTGTGCTTCATTAACTCAAGCCTATGGAGAAGATATATTTTCATTATGATGATAAGCTAAACTGTTACAAGAATTTGAAAAATGATAAAAGACACTTAAACTTCCCACAATTGTTCTTTACTACAAAGAAAGTAAAACTGAATGCGAAAAGCTTTTGTCGAGGTAGGATATTTTGTAAGTAAATATGATTCAACTCTGGCACAGTGCTATTGACTGTGCGCGCTTCGGACTCCTCCCTGAGGTCCCTCTAGGGGTGAGAGTGCTGGCTCCCTTCTGGCTGCGGACCACGTTGTATTGGTGGTGGTGGTGGAAGCTGTTGCCAGGAAGCTTGGGGTTGGCTTGCCGAAGCAACAGAAGCTGCAGGGTGATTGCCTACATATTCTGGAATGTAAGGCGAATGGTACGAAGCAGTATGCATGACCTGCTTCGACTGGTTCTGTTGTGCTGCAGCCTCTGCTAACTCCTTTTGCTTCTGGATGGTAACATGGCACATCCTTGTGGTATGGCCCTTGCCTTCACCACAGAACAGGCAATAAATTTTTCTTGGTTGATCTCCAAATCTTCCCCCGAAGCCCCTGTTGCCTCTGCCCCTTGGCGCTGGCGGCCGGAAAGAGCTTTGCTGTTGCCCCGAAGCTTGCGAGGAGCACTGTGGCCTTTGTTGTTGACTGCCTTTGTCATCACTTTGGGTAGAATTGTGAATTGACCTGACGTGCCTCGGATAAAATCTTCCTCTGAAGCCCCTGGCCAATTCAGAGAACCTTAAAGCTTCCTCCCTTCTTTGGCGAAAATCATTGTCAGCTCGAATATACTCGTCCATCTTCTGGAGCAGTTTTTCCAAAGTTTGAAGAGGCTTCCTGGCAAAATACTGAGCTGCAGGTCCTGGCCGAAGCCCCTTGATCATGGCCTCAATGACAATTTCATTGGGCACTGTTGGTGCCTGTGCCCTTAGACGCAGGAACCTGCGGACATATGCCTGAAGGTATTCTTCGTGGTCCTGGGTGCACTAGAATAAGGCTTGAGCAGTGACCGGCTTCGTTTGAAACCCTTCGAAACTGGTTATCACCATATCCTTCAGCTTTTGCCATGAGGTGATTGTTCCTGGGCGAAGAGAGGAGTACCAGGTCTGTGCAACACTCCTGACAGCCATAACGAAGGACTTTGCCATGACTGCAGTATTGCCACCATACGAAGATATGGTTGCTTCATAACTCATCAAGAATTGCTTCGGGTCTGAATGACCGTCGTACATGGGGAGCTGGGGCGTCTTGTAAGACTGTGGCCAAGGAATAGCCTACAGTTCTGTTGACAAGGGAGAAGCATCATCAAAAGCAAAATTTCCGTGATGGAAATCTTCATACCAGTCGCCCTCGTTGTAGAAGCCCTCTTGATGAAAATCTCTGTGCGGGGGCCTTTGGTTCTGGTCATCTTGAGCAAGATGTCGAAGCTCTTCAGAGGCTTCGTCTATCTGCCTTTGAAGATCAGCTAGACGAGCCATCTTCTCCTTCTTCCGTTGGACCTGTTGATTGATCATCTCTAAATTTTGCATTTCTTGATCCAAGTCGTCCTCCGGAGGCGTTGGACTGGTGACCTTCCTCTTCTGGCTTCGGGCTTCTCTAAGAGAAACGACATCTTGATTGGGGTCCAGCGGCTGCAGAGTGGCAGCTCCTGTTGCTGAAGCTTTTTTAGGCGGCATGACGAAGGTGACGCTTGCCAAAGGTGTTCAAAACTTCAGAAAATGGGTGTGAGTTCACTGGCGGTGGGCGCCAATGTTGGGGACTTGTTCTCAAATGCTAAGAATTAAGAACAAGGCAACATAAAAAGTGTTAAATGTTAAGCTCCTTCGTCCTTAAAAACATTATATCCCTTCGGATATAATGAATTTTGGACGAAGGTTACAAAGGAAAAGATTCTCATAAGATTGATTAACGGTTAAAAAAGAATACATACATAAAATACAAATAAGGGCTTGAGTATTATCATCAACTTATTTTTATTGCCAAATTCACGAAAACAAATTACAAATGTACCTTCAGATTGTTGGAAAGTAAGGATGCAGACGTAATGCGAAAAAGCGTATGCCAAGTCAGCGTGAACAGTACGGGATGTTGTTCATCTATTTATAGGCACGAGACGCAGCCCGTGTAAAATTAAATCGATACCCTTTACATTTGATAATAACTTTATAGCAATCCTTCGAGGTTTAACTTGACTTTTCATCCTTAAGTCGGTTCCTCTTTTCCTTCGTCATGCCGAAGCTTTTCTGCACGTAGCTTCGTGATCGTCCTGTCTTTTGTCGTGATCGCTTTCCACCCCAGTCAAGCTTCGTCTTAACCATGCTCTTGTACACCCGCAACCTGACTCCGAAGATACCTTCTCACATGTTTCACTCGGAAAATATTGTCAAATCATGTTTTTGAGGAGCTTCGGAAGCCGAAGGCCCCCAACAACAATATTGAGGTTCTGGAAGATTAGCTCTAGACCACCCAGCAACAGCTTGATGAAGCCAACCAACATTTGGATCTGCACCATCAAGAGATTGAGGACATGGAGGCAGAAGGGGCCGATGAGGACATTGATATCGAGGGAGGAGAGGAGCCGGAGCCTGCATCTAGCTTAGACACTTCTGGCTCAGGAAGACCACCTTCCCTCGAGTCTAGCGTTGCCTCATTTGCTCCTTAAATTTCAGTGTTAGGGTAGAAGTGTGCAGCAATAGAACTCCTCGAAACTAGCTTAGCGTTTGCACCTTGGAGGTACTAGGCTAGAGAGAGTTGAGTATTTTGGGCACTGCTGTAACTGTTGGAAAACTCTTTTGGCATGATGAATGATAGATGGTTCCTATTTTAAGGTCATGAATGAAATTATATTCTGTTTGTACCAGTTGTGAAAAGCAAGGCAATATTTGGAATCCTACAAATGTCGTTGATTAAGTTCTTTTATCATGTGCACTCACGGATTGTAAGTATAACAACCGAACCTCCTAAATTTCATATGGCAGGGAGAGCGCGCCGTGGATAGAATGAGCGCATTCCTCCACCACCGCCGCAGCCTCCTACCATGCAAGAGCTGATGGCTCAGCAGAATGAGATTCTGCGATAGCTCGTTTAGCGTCAGCCACCGCCTCAGCACTATGGTGGTGGTGATCATCACCAGCGTGCCCCGACAGCGGCCACCTATCAGGAGTTTCTCAGTACTCAGCCGCCGTTGTTCACCAGGGCGGAAGATCCACTTGATGCTGATGTTTGCCTTAGGGTGGTGGAATCGAAGTTTCCACTACTTAATGGAGAGTGCTCAGATGCGGCCAAGGTCCATTTCCCCGCCCAGCAGCTTCGTGGGCCCGCTCGAACATGGTGGGACCATTTCCTCGCTATGCAGCCGGTTGACCACATGGTTGAGTGGGGAGAGTTCAAGGCAGCATTCAGAGGGCATCACATACCAGCAGGCATCATGGACCACAAGCTCAATGAGTTTCTGGCACTCACTCAGGGAAGTCGTATAGTGTTGCAGTACGCCCAAGCTTTCAATGACCTGTGTCAGTACGCAGGCTACCATGATGACACCGATGAGAAGAAGAGAGACAGATTCAGGAGAGGCCTTAGTACTAAGCTCCGTGACCGTCTCAACACAGTCAGGGCCAACAGCTACAATGAGTTGGTCAACATGGCCATCTCTCAGGAGGATTGCATTACGTCCCGTCAGGCAGAAAAGAAGAGAAAGACCCCTATGGCAGGACCATCAGCTTAGCCTTAGCGCTTCAGGATTGTGTCCGACACTCAGAGCAGAGGACCTCAACAGCAGCAGGGACGATGGGTGATCCGACCTCAGCAGCAGCAGCAGGCACCCAACCGCTCTCAACCCCCAGTTCAGAGGAACAACAACCAGCAACAACAGCAGTACTGTCAGAGCAATGACAACAGGTGTTTCACTTGTGGTAGCATCGGACACTATGCTAAGAATTGTCCTAAGAACCAGCAGAGGCAGGGGCAGAATGCAAATCAGAACCAAAGCAAGAGGCAGAGGGTGCAAGTAAGGTAGGGTAGGCTGAACCTCACCACATTGGCTGATATTCCGGAGGCAGCACCCGTCATGACTGGTATCTTTTCTATTTTAAATTTTCCTGCGGTCATTCTTTTTTATTCTGGTGCATCACACAGCTTCATCAGCACAAAATTTAGTGCCAAATGTTAGCTACCTTTTCACCACACAAATGGGGCCATTATGATTGCGACACCCGGAGGCTAGGTTTCCACCTATCAACTCAACCGGCAGGTGCCAATGGATTGGGTAGTATCACATTTAGAACCACCCTCCTTATCATGGCATTGGAGATCATGGACATCATCATGGGGACGGACTAGTTATCACGACATCATGCCTTGATTGATGTCGCGACAAGAGCCATTGAAATACACTCACCAATTTGTGGAGAAATCACCTTGTACCTACTTGACCAAGGTTGTACCTATTCTTGTGCCCTCACCATGATAGAGTCACCTATAGAAAGGATTCTCGTGGTCTGTGAGTACCCTGATGTTTTCCCAGACGAATTGCCAGGGATGCCACCCGACACAAACATAGAGTTTGCCATAGAGCTGCAACCCGGGACTGCACCTATATCCAAGAGACCCTATAGAATGCCACCAGTAGAGTTGGCAGAACTGAATAAGCAGTTACAAGAATTGTTGGATAAGGGGTTCATTCACCCAAGTACTTCACCATGGGGATGTCCGGCCTTGTTCATAAAGAAGAAGGAAGAGAGTATGAGATTGTGTGTTGATTATCGCCCTCTCAATGCGGTGACTGTTAAAAACAAGTATCCTTTGCCTCGCATTGATGTTTTGTTTGATCAATTGGTCGGAGCTAAGGTGTTTTCCAAAATAGACCTTCACTTTAGCTATCATCAAATCAAGATTAGGGCCAGCAATATTCCGAAGACGACTTTCTCTACCAGATATGGGCTTTATGAATACTTGGTGATGTCATTCGGGCTGACCAATGCGCCGGCATACTTCATGTATTTGATGAACTCAGTATTTATGCCAGAGCTGGACAAATTTGTGGTGGTCTTCATTGATTCTGGTCTATTCAAAGAGTGAAGACGAACATACAAAGCATTTGCACACAGTACTTCAGTGGCTACGCGATCATCATTTGTATGGCAAACTCTCCAATTGTGATTTCTGGCTAAGGGAGATTAAATTTTTGGATCACACCATTTCTCAGGATGGGATATCAGTTGATCCTGAGAATGTACAATAAGTGATGGATTGGAAGCCTCCTACCACCGTGCTACAGAATCGGAGTTTCCTGGGTTTGGCGAGATACTATCGGCGACTTATTCCGAATTTCTCCAGGATTGCTATACCAATGACTGAATTGTTTAAGAAAGGAGTAAAATTTGGTTGGAGTCAGAAATGTGAGGATGCCTTTCATGTATTGAGGCAGCATCTGACGACAGCACCTGTGTTAGCACAACCTGACAACACCAAATCTTTTGATGTGTATTGCGATGCCTCGGGCACTAGACTAGGTTGTGTTTTGATGCAAGACAACCGAGTTATTGCCTACACATCCAGAGCACTCAGGCCTCATGAACAAAATTACCCCACACATGATCTGGAGTTAGCAGCAGTAGTTCATGCTCTGAAGATATGGAGACATTATCTAATGGGAGCTCATTGCAATATCTATACTGACCACAAGAGTCTCAAGTATATTTTCACTCAGGCTGATCTCAATATGAGGCAGAGGAGATGGTTGGAATTGATCAAGGATTATGATATAGAAGTACATTACCATCCTGGCAAGGCAAATGTTGTGGCGGATGCCTTAAGTCGAAAAGCCCAGTGCAACTATGTAACCATGGACTCTAAGATTGCCGCTCTGTGCGACGAATTGTGCAAGCTGAACATGGAAGTTGTTTCCCCAAGTACCTTGGACTATATCTCAGTTGAGCCAACCTTACAAGAACATATAGTAATGGCACAAATTGGTGACAAGGGTGTTCAAGTCATTAAGGAAATGCTCCATCAAAAAGTGGATAATTATAGATGCTTTCGTCAGGACAGCAAGGGTGTTCTATGGTTTGAGGACAAACTGGTTGTTCCCAAAAATCCAAAACTCAGGAAGAAAATCTTGGACGAAGCTCATCTCTCAAAATTTTCCATGCACCCCGGAAGTAACAAAATATCATGACCTCAGATCCTTATATTGGTGGACCAGGATGAAGAGAGAAATTGCTAAGTATGTATCTAAGTGCGACACTTGCCAAAGGATCAAGGCTAGTCATTTGAAGGTAGCAGGTATGATGAGGACATCACTACCATGAAGACAAACAACACTCCCCTAGATGATGTTCAAGGTCCGATTACTCGCGCACGCGCAAGACAATTAAATTTGCAGGTGAGCTCGTTCTTATGTACTTATTCTTGTGCATTTGAGAATAGTGTGCTACCTAATGAATTAATTGTACTTAGGAATGAAGGAAAGGACCAGCAAGGACATGGTGAAGGACTTGGAGGTGTGGAAGACCAGCAAGGACGTTTGGATCAAGGAGGAGGACCAAACCGATGACCTTAATCTGTCTCGGTGCTGCGACACCGTAATTGGCCTTTGGGCCGTGTATCTTTGTTGGGCCCATTAGGGCGCGTCCAGGGAGGGAGTCATGCTCCTAACCCTTATATAATCAGTAGCCGCTACCTCATTAGGGCTCGGGTTTTGCTTAAGTTAGATCTGTCAAGAACAGTCGCCGTAGATCGGTTTGTGAGACCCCAACTTGTGAGCTTAATCATTCATCCGCAATATTCTAGATTGTGTTCTTTCTTGTTCTTCCTTGTGTCTTCGATTCTCAGGCAGGAATTAGCTCTCGTGGCGAGGTCAATCGTGTAGTGCATGGTTGATAACCAGAGGAGAAGTGGTGCTGCGATTGCGGGGTTCTAGTCGTGTTGATTGGAAGTCAGATCGTCTGTGTGACATCTCCACCAAATCGATAGTTACCTTCACCTAACGGAAGATCGAGCACCCCCGTTCCGATCAAGTGGTATTCAAAGACTCAGGTATTACCGTCAGGCTTACCCTAGTTTAGTTTAGGTTTTTCATCCTATAACTCCAGATAATTGCCATACAAAAAAATTCCGCTGTCCTACAACCTTGTTTAGCCTTGCATATTCGTTTCAGATTGCTTTGTTGAGTTTGTGTTCGTGTCGAGTCTTGTTGCTGGTTTAGGTCATGTCGTCATCGTAGTTCAACCGCTCTGTCTCTTTTATTTATTTCCGCCGCTATCCCATCCACCTTTTCCAGATTACAAGTCGAGACACCACATTACTCGATTTGCCCTCGCTAGCCGCCTTGTGTGTACTCTCGCCACGCTAGCCCTAGAATAGGTTGCAAGCTACATTGCATTGCAGCCCCTCCTTGTTTCATCATCTGGCGCTTACCTATTGCTTATACCAGGGAGGTTTGTGCCCCTGTGCTCCATAGCCGCCACTACGGTTCCTGTCAATTTGTGCCTTTGAAAACCATAACTTGAGGTAGCTTCCATAAAACGGGCATAACTTTTCGCTCGGTGCTCCGTTTGAGCTCAATTTTTTACAGCAGATTCCTGACTCCATTCTGGGGTGACCCAAACTGCCTTTGGCTTGTTTGGTTCGGTCAAAAAATTCAAAAAAAATCGGGAAGATAATTAAAAAAATTGTTTAAGTGTTTTCAGGAATTTCAGAGATCCTTTGTGATTTTATCTAGGCCACAATACAACTCTGTTTCAAGTGAAATTTTGTGTGCTTCCATCCTTTGTGTTTTTGGATCAGTGGTAAAAAATTCAGAATATTGCGAGCTCTTTTGCTGGTACTCCTTTGGAAACGCGCCTTTGATTTCTACCAGTGCTGAAAAGCTGCTATGTCTACAGAACTGCCATTCTGCTGGTTCTTTAAGTTTTTATCCACCATTCCTTGTTACATTTACCTTGTTGTACTTTGATAGCACACGTCTTAGCCAGCAATTGTGATTTGTGCTTTGGACACTTATTGAACTTCGCTAATCTGCACTCGATTTATGCTAATCCTTGATATTAGTTTTTGGCCTCCCAAGCTCCACATACTTTCTTCTAATCAATACAGCGGTGACCTTGCAATCACGGTTTCACTCCCTTTTCGTAAGTATCACGAACTAGCCTCCGATTGTACCATCCTTTGCTTTGTATTTCGTCAGACACTTATAAGAGCTTGGTAAGATACAATAGAGCGTGTTCCTATGTTCCACCTGAGACGAGCGTGTAGTGAGATTATTAGGGATAACCTTCACCGTTTGTTTCCTGTTTTTGTGTTTCGATGGCAGGCAATGAAGAAGAAGCAAGGATCCCTACAGACTTCGATGAATGTGTTAGCCGCCAAGATCTTGAGGCAAACAACAAGCTCCTGAAGGAGCAAATGGAGGAGACGGTCCACAAGTCAGTGCATGATGCCTTCATTGATATGAACCTTGGCAAGACTTACAAGAGGCTGGATCGATGATTGTCCCAGATCATCGACAGACTTGCTTTGTTGGAGACGCAACAACAAGCACCGCCACCACTAGGGATGAAAACGAACAGGAAAAATACCATCCCGTCCTGTACCATATTCCCGTTTTGAACCGTTCGTTTTTGTTTTTCCGGGAAAATGAGAAAACGGTACGAGAACCGGGATAGGTATGTCCGGGAACGGGTCCGAAAACGGTTGGAAGTGTTTCCCGCCCGTATTTACGGTATCCCGTATTGTACCGAGAATTTCCCATATTTTCCCGGACGCCCAACCGTGTAGCAATGGCAAATGATACAAAGCCCATTAAACATTGCCGGATTGGACCACTGCCAGCCTACCACGTAGTCCATGCTAGCCACCAGACACGGCCCACAAAGCCTGCCGACCAGATGACCAGACATCAGACGCAGCGTATGTGCTCGGCGGTAATGTGCTTCTACCTAAACGGCTAAACCTAATCCATCAAGGACTCGAGGTGGACGGAGAACGAAGACTGGCAGCGGCGGCGCTCCTCTGCGCACTTGCTCGGCACCTCGGCTATCGGCTTCCAGCGGCGGCGCTTCTCCAGTTCAACTTCCAGCGCGCCGCGAGCCCGCGATTCAGGCGTTTAGCGCCACGCTGCCGTCGCCCGCCCCTAGGCCTGGCTCGCCGAGTCGCCCACTCGCCCTTGAAGTCTCAGCTCTTAGGTGTTAGGTAGGCTCGCCTCTTATCCTCGGCTCCTCGCCTTAGTTGCTCGTTGACTGCTCGTTTGCTCACTGGTCACTACTCCAATCAGGAACCGATTGTGATTTGTGAAGAACTACCAATTGATTTACTGAAGATGTCAAAGAGTGGAGGCAAGGGATGTCGTCCCCGTGCCAAATCAATGCCACCCGAGAAGCAACTAGGTATTTCAAGTTTCCTGCCTGAACCTCCACTGCCGCCACCTTCTGCAAAAGGTAGCACCAACAGTGCCAATTCTATTTCAGGTATTGTTAGTCTATTACAGATTTAGTACACTTAACTGCTACTGGTGAAGTTGTTTGTATTTGCAAACAAATTCATACAATGTATTGTTTATTGATTTTCAGGGGCCAAGAGGGTATTATGTGCAAGTGACAGTCAGGGGGTTCCAGGGTCTTCATCTACAGTAGCAAAGAGTGTTACTGGTGGTGATGCTAGTGTACCAGTTGAACCAAGGATTGGGATTGATGGTACTAACACACAAGTAATAGTGCCTGCTACTGGTGATGCTAGTGCACCACTCGATGATGACAAGGAGGAGGGTGAAGGACATGCAATTGGTAACAATCAAAAAAGGCAGAAAAGATGCACATCTTGGGTGTGGGAATACTTTACGAAGAAGAATATGGTCATTGAGGAGAATGGAAAAAAGTACGAACAAGTGTGGGGGCACTGCAACTTTGCAAGATGTAAGGCAAAGTATAGAGCTGAATGCAACCATGGCACTACTGGGTTTAGCAACCATTTGAAGGCAGCTCACAAGATTGTGAAAGGGCAGCTACAACTCGGTTTAGAAAAGGATGGTAAAGATATAACTGCTATTAAGCCCTTTAGGTATGATCAGGATGATAGTGTCAAGAAATTTTATCTGGCAATAATCATGCATGAGTACCCATTTAATATTGTTGAGCATGATTACTTTGTTGAGTTCATTAAGTCTTTGCACCCTAGCTTTCCCTTGAAGTCTAGAGTAACAGCTAGAAAGGACATAATGGATATATATGTACTTGAAAGGGACAAGTTGTATGCATATTTGAAAACAGTCCCATGTCGCTTTAGTACAACTATGGATATGTGGACTTCATGTCAAAACAAAGGGTACATGTGTGTCACCTTACACTGGATAGATGATGAGTGGCACATTCAAAAGAGAATAGTGGGTTTCTTTCATGTAGATGGTCGGCACACCGGGCATAAGTTGGCTGAGTCTTTTACTGAAGTCATGGTTAACTGGTTTGTTGAGAAAAAGTTGTTTTCTTTGACCTTGGACAATGCATCTAGCAACTTAGTGGCAGTCAATGATATTATTGATGACCTTAGAGAGAATGGGACTGCTTTGGTTTGCGATGGCATTTTTTCCAGATTAGATGTGCATGCCACGTACTTAACTTGGTTGCTAGAGATGGAATGGCTGTCATTTCAAAAGCACTACAAAAAATTAAAGCATTGGTCCTCACTGTTAAGGGTTCTCCCTTACAATGGGAGGAACTCATGAAACGTGCTGCCGAGTGTGGGTTAGACACATCAAAGGGCATACAGCTTGATGTTTCAACTAGGTGGAATTCAACATATTTGATGCTTAGGGATGCCTTGCACTACAAAGCAGCTTTCATTAGGCTAAAAACAGCAAACCGTCAAAAGTATAACAACATTTGTCCTTCTGATAGTGAATGGGCCATGGCTGTAAAAGTTTTTCAGTGCTTGCAAAGTTTTTATGATCTTACTGAGTTACTGTCCGGAACTTCGTATCCAACTGCAAATATATTCTATAGAGGTTTCTGTGAGATAAAGGAACTGCTTGATAAATGGTGTGTGGATGAAGATTTGACTATTAGAACAATGGCAATATCTATGAGTGACAAGTTTGAGAAATATTGGAGCTGTTCTAGTTTGAGTCTTGCTCTAGCATGCTTTCTTGATCCTAGGTATAAGAAGAAGCTTGCTGAATTCTACATGAGAAAGTTCTATGGTGACTACTACCAGGTCCGTCTTGATGAGTTAGTTGGTGCTATGAAGAACTTGTTTCTATTTTATGCAAGCTCTAAACCTTCAGCTTCCAACAATGATATGAATGCAAACCAACATGTCAGCCCAACAGAACATTTAGCTACAAAGAAGAATGTTGAACTTGATGCTTTCTTGTATGATGATGTTAGGCCTGGTACTAATTATTTAAATGAATTGGACAAATACATGGCAGAACCTCTTCTAAAGCAAGATCCATTTGATATTTTAGCTTTCTGGAAGAACAACACAGATAAGTACCCTATTCTCTCACAAATTGCTCGTGATGTGATGTCTATACAAGTGTCAACTGTTGCTTCAGAGTCTGCCTTTAGTGCTGCTGGCCGGGTTGTTGATCCATATCGCAATCGACTTGACCCTGAGATGGTACAAGCACTTATATGTACTAAAGATTGGATTCGTGCATCAAGAAAAGGTACCCATTTTTTAATATGTTGAACATAAATTTTCTTATGTCATATACTCATGCATGTCTTTTTCTTTTGTATTATCAGATTCTACAATTATTCATTCTATTTTGGCTGATCTAAAACCTTCGGAAGCAATTCCTATCAGTCAGCCTTGCATGGATGATGAGGTATGCAACCATTTTCCATATTATTGTTAGAACTCCTAGTTTCTGATCTATGAATTTAGCCTTATTGGTTAGAATTAATTAACTGAGAATTGCAAACTTGTAGGAACAAGATGCTAAAAGTGATCCTGACGTCATGAATGATTATGATGAGCTTTGAATGTGAGTCTGCGACTACGCCGACTAGTCATGGTGCTTAATGCTTGGCAACATGTTTGGAATTTAGATAAATATGTTGATGTGTGTTGGGTCCATGTTTGGCAACTGTGTGCTGTGTGCGATAAACATGTTTGGCAACATCTATGGAGCAGCAGTAGCTGTGTGCTGTGTACTGTGTGTATTTAAATCTGAACAAAACTGTGTGTTGTA
Source organism: Zea luxurians (assembly GCA_029449295.1). NCBI lineage: Eukaryota > Viridiplantae > Streptophyta > Magnoliopsida > Poales > Poaceae > Zea > Zea luxurians. The sequence continues at coordinate 9,683,149 of JAOPSE010000033.1, read as the reverse complement.
CTAATGTGTGCCTGTGTGCGATAAATATGTTGCTGTGTGCTGTTCATCCGGATGCTGTCCGGCTACCGTCTGTTTTTGTTGAATATTCGTTCGTATTTGTTCGTTTTCGTATACCCATATATTCCGTAACCGTTTTCGCTACCGCCTTTCCCGCTCCCGCTCCCGTTTTCGGTAAAAAAATATGGTAACGGAAACGGGAGAGGTAGTTTCCCGCCCATTCCCGTTCGTTTTCATCCCTAGCCACCACCACCTCCTCGTCCATGTCTTCCCGATGATGCGGTGTTTGATGAAGAAGGTAATTATGATGAACGGCCACCAGAGATTTGCGCCTATGTCACCATCTTCATTAAAACACAGAAGGTATGCCACACCGCCAGCAAGGTAATAACAATCGTGCTCCTGACGACCCTTATGCTAAGATTAAATTTTCTATACCATCTTTTTCGGGTCATTATGATGCTGAGGGATATCTTGATTGGGAGATGACGATAGAACAGAAATTTGCTGCCCACCTTGTACCTAAACGACATCAAGTTAGACAAGCCACTAGTGAATCTAAAGATTTTGCTATTCTCTGGTGGACTGGTCTAGTTGGGGATGGTAGAGCACCTACGACTTGGGAAGATCTTAAGGTAGCTATGTGCGATAGATTTGTTCCCCCATCTTATCATAGAGAATTGCGTAAGAAATTGATGCGTTTAGAGCAAGGGGATAAATCTGTTCAAGGTTATTATGCTGAGCTTGAGAAGGAATTGCAGCGTTGTGGGATAGTAGAGGGACATGAGGACGCTCTTTGCCATTTTTATTCAGGTTTGTGGCGTGACATTTAGGACATTGTGGATTACAAAGAATTTAACACTGTCAACAAGTTATTCCAGTTTGCTATGCTTGCAGAGAAGGAATTGCAGGGACGCCAACATCGACCTAGGGCTCCTTTTGGCGCCTCCTCTACATCACGGACGCACACACCTGCCTAGAGTCATACACCTTTGACCACTCCAGCATCCACGCGACCTCCCTCGACACCTGCTGCACATGTTGCTAAACTTCCTTTGTAGGTACCCGCCAAGAAACAAAATTCACCAGCACCTGCAGCACCTTCCAGTGGTCGTTCTTTGGGTATTGTTTGCCACTGCTGTCATGGGATTGGTCACGTGAAGAAGGATTGCTCGAGTCAGCGAACGTACATTGCTATGGATGATGGCTACATTAGTGCTTCCGATGGTGAGGATGACGATGATGACTCCAGTGATGTTGCTGCTAATGATGATGCCATGCTTGGTGTTGATGCTACGGTGAACCTTTGAAGCATCATGGTGCAGCGAGTTCTTAGTTTTCAGCCTGAATCATCAGAGAAGCAGGAACACCATAATTTGTTCCAAACTTTCTTCGCCATCGAGAATCGGTGTGCACGTGTTATTATTGATGGTGGAAGCGGCAATAATTTGGTGAGTTCAGATTTGGTCAAGAAGCTTGGCCTGACCACACGTCCACGGCCACATCCATACCATATTCAGTGGATCAATGATTCAGGCAAGGTTAAGGTAACACACATGGTATGAGTGCATTTCTCCATTGGTATGTATTTTGATTATGCGGATTCCGATGTAGTACCTATGGAAGCTTGTTCTCTTTTGTTGGGTAGACCTTGGGAATATGATACTAATGCACGTCACCATGGTAGGAGTAATACATACACTTTTAGGCATAAAGATAAAAGCATTACTTTGCTACCTTTGACTCTTGCTGAAATTGTACAAGCTGATAAAGATAGAGCTGCAAGTACCCATAAGGAACCAACTAATGAGACAGAAATTCAGCAACAAATTAAATTGAAAGCTCCTGTCATGCTTGCTACTAAATCTGATCTTCTTGAAACTCATGCTACTAATGCTTGTTGCTATGCCTTGGTTTGCAAAGATGCTTTTTTTCTATTGATGATATTGCTAGCACTTTGCCTGCATCTGTGACTAAACTTTTGCAGCAATTCCGAGATGTTTTCCCTCTGAGTTACCTCTAGGACTTCCTCCCATTCATGGGATTGAGCACCAGATTGATTTGATTCCTGGAGCAAGCTTGCCCAACCGTGCTGCATATCGAGCAAATCCTGAGGAGACTAAGGAGATTCAGCGCCAAGTCCAAGACCTTTTGTTTCGCGGGTATGTACGTGAGAGCCTTAGTCCTTGTTCTGTTCCTGTTATTTTGGTTCCAAATAAAGATGGCAGTTGGCGCATGTGTGTAGATTGTAGAGCCATCAACAATATCACTATCCGGTATCGTCATCCTATTCCTCGATTAGATGATATGCTTGATGAGTTAAGTGGTTCTAAAATATTTTCTAAGATTGATTTGCGCAGTGGGTACCACCAAATTAGAATGAAATTAGGCGATGAATGGAAAACTGCTTTTAAAACCAAGTTCGGCTTGTATGAGTGGTTAGTGATGCCTTTTGGATTCCCCAGTACTTTTATGCGTTTGATGAACGAGGTTTTGCGCCCATTTATTGGAAAATTTGTGGTGGTTTATTTTGATGATATCTTGATCTACAACACTTGTTTATCTGAACATCTTGACCATCTATGTGCTGTTTTTGATGCTCTACGCGCCGCGCGCTTATTTGCTAACCTTGAGAAATGCACCTTTTGCACCAAACGTGTATCGTTTCTTGGCTATGTTGTCACTCCACAGGGTATTGAGGTTGATGAGGCCAAGGTGCATGCTATTCAGAGTTGGCTAACGCCATCGACGGTGACACAAGTGCGGAGTTTTCTTGGACTTGCAGGATTTTATTATCGTTTCGTGAAGGAGTTCAGCACCATCGCTGCCCCATTACATGAGTTGACCAAGAAGGGTGTTTCATTTAATTGGGGGCAGCCACAAGAGGATTCTTTTGCTCTTTTAAAAGAGAAGCTTACTCACGTGCCACTACTCCAACTTCCTGACTTTGGTAAGACTTTTGAACTCGAATGTGATGCAAGTGGAGTTGGCAGTGGTGCTGTTTTGATGCAAGGAGGTAAACTCATTACATATTTTAGTGAGAAATTGAATGGCCCTGTTCTTAATTATTCCACTTAGGATAAAGAATTATATGCTCTCATACGATCTTTGCAAACATGGAAACATTATTTATGGTCTATGGAATTTGTTATTCATTCTGATCATGAGTCACTTAAGCATCTTCGTGGTCAAACAAATCTAAACCGTAGACATGCTAAGTAGGTAGAATTTCATAAAACTTTTCCTTACATCATTAAATATAAAAAGGGGAATGATAATGTGATTGCCGATGCTTTGTCTAGACGCTATGCTATGTTGTCTCAACTTGATTGTCGTATTTTTGGACTTGAAACAATTAAGGGACAATATGCTTTTGATGATGATTTTAAAGAGGTTGCATTAAATTGCAAAGAGGGCCATACATGGAATAAATTTGTGCTAATTGATGGATACTTGTTTAGAGCTAACCGCCTATGCATCCCAGTTGGTTCGGTTTGTCTTTTGTTGTTGCAGGAAGCGCATGGTGGTGGTTTGATGGGTCACTTCAGTGCCAAGAAGACGGAGGTTATGCTGTCCACACACTTCTTTTGGCCTCGAATGAGGCATGATGTTGAGCGCTTTGTAGCAAGATGCACGACGTGTCAAAAAGCTAAGTCACGATTGAACCCACATGGTTTGTATATGCCTCTTCCTATTCCTTCAGTTCCGTGGGCGGATATTTCTATGGATTTTGTTTTGGGATTGCCTAGGATGAAGAGGGGAAGCAATAGTGTTTTTTTTGTGGTTGATCGTTTTTCTAAGATGGCACATTTTATACCTTGTCACAAAACGGATGATGCCATTCATATTGCTAACCTCTTTTTCAAAGAGATTGTTCGTTTGCATGGTATGCCTTCTACTATTGTTTCAGATCGTGATGTAAAATTCTTGAGTCATTTTTGGCGTACTCTATGGAAAAAAATGGGGACAAAATTGCTGTTTTCTACTACTTGTCATCCCCAAACTGATGGACACACGGAAGTTGTGAATAGAACATTGTCTACAATGTTGCGAGCAATATTGAAGAAAAACTTGAAAATGTGGGAAGAGTGTTTGCCGCATGTGGAGTTTGCATATAATCGGGCAGAACACTCCACCACCAAGGTAAGTCCTTTTCAGGTAGTGTATGGTTTTAACCCTCGTGCTCCTATTGATCTTTTGCCTCTACCTACTACCGAGCAAGTACAAAGTGATGCTAAGGAGCGTGCTGACTTTATTTTGAAACTTCATGCTTCAACTAAAGCAAACATTGAAAAGATGACTGAAAAATATAGAATTGCTGGTAGTCAAGGTAGAAAAACAGTTAAGCTTGAAGTGGGTGATTTAGTGTGGTTGCACTTGAGAAAAGATAGATTTCCAGAGTTAAGAAAGTCTAAATTGATGCCACGTGCTGCTAGTCCATATAAGATTTTGGAGAAAATAAATGATAATGCATAAAAATTTGAGTTGCCTCCCGAGTTCCAGGTTAGTCCTACATTTAACATTGCAGATTTGAAACCGTATTTGGGGGAAGAAGTTGAGCTTGAGTCGAGGACGACTCCACTTCAAGAGGGGGAGGATGACGAGGACATCACTACCATGGATACAAACAACACTCGCCTAGTTGATGTTCAATGTCCGATTACTCGTGCACGCGCAAGACAATTAAATTTGCAGGTGAGCTCTTTCCTATGTACTTATTCTTGTGCATTTGAGAATAGTGTGCTACCTAATGAATTAATTGTACTTAGGAATGAAGGAAAGGACCAGCAAGGACATGGTGAAGGACTTGGAGGTGTGGAAGGCCAACAAGGATGTTTGGATCAAGGAGGAGGACCAAACCGACATCCGTAATCTGTCTCGGTGCTACGACACTGTAATTGGCCTTTGGGTCGTGTATCTTTGTTGGGCCCATTAGGGCACGTCCAGGGAGGGAGTCATGCTCCTAACCCTTATATAATCAGTAGCCGCCACCACATTAGGGCTCGGGTTTTGCTTAAGTTAGATCTGTCAAGAATAGTCACCGTAGATCGGTTTGTGAGACCCCAACTTGTGAGCTTAATCATTCATCCGCAATATTCTAGATTGTGTTCTTTCTTGTTCTTGCTTGTGTCTTTGATTCTCAGGCAGGAATGAGCCCTCGTGGCGAGGTCAATTGTGCATTGCATGGTTGATAACCAGAGGATAAGTGGTGCTGCGATTGCGGGGTTCTAGTCGTGTTGATTGGAAGCCAGATCGTCTGTGTGACATCTCCACCAAATCGATAGTTACCATCACCTGACGGAAGATCGGGCACCCCCGTTCCTATCAAGGTACCTTACAACCTCTCCCCATCCCTTCTTGGAAGTGGGAGGACATTTGCATGGATTTCGTTGTGGGATTGTCGAACACCTCCCGACACCATGATTCTATTTGGGTCATTGTGGATAGGCTGGCCAAGATAGCTCATTTCTTGCATGTGCATACCACCCACTAGGCAGAAAAATATGCAGAGCTCTATATTGACCAAATAGTACGTTTGCATGGAATCCCGAGGACTATTGTGTCTAATAGAGGAGCACTGTTTGTAGCACGTTTATGGGAGCAGCTACAAAAGTCACTTGGAACAACCGTGATTAGAAGCTCAGCATATCATCCTCAAACTGACAGCCAAACGGAGAGAGTAAATCAGATTCTTGAGGACATGTTGAGAGAGTTTGTGTTACACTATGGCAAGAGTTGGGATAAGTGCCTTTCTCTGGCGGAATTCTCTTACAACAACAGCTACCAATCCAGCCTAAAGATGGCACCCTTCGAGGCCTTGTATGGGAGAAGGTGTAGAACATCGCTAAATTGGTCACAAGCTGGAGAAAGGGAGATTTTTGGACCTGACCTAGTGCTTGAAGCCGAGAATAAAGTCCACGTCTTTAAGAAGAACTTGGAAGCTGCTCAGGCTAGGCAAAAGAGCTGTCATGATAAAAGAAGGAAGCCTCTACAATTCGAAGTGGGGGATCATGTGTATCTCAAAGTGTCACCCACCAAAGGTGTTCAGAGATTTGGGATCAAGGGCAAATTAGCTCCTCGCTATATTGGGCCCTATGAAATCAAAGAGACTTGTGGACCTGTAGCCTACCAGTTGAAGTTGCCACCTCACATGTCTGCCATTCATGATGTGTTCCATGTGTCTCAACTGAAGAAGTGTGTCCGCTTACCAACGGAAGTGCTGCCTGAACCTGATTTGGAGATAGAACCAGACTTGTCATATCAAGAGCACCCCGTCAAAGTATTGGACCAAAAGGAAAGGTCAACACGAGAAAGGTCGATCCAAATGTATAAGATCTAGTGGAGCAACCATTCAGAAGAAGAGGCTACTTGGGAAACTGAGGATTTTCTGCGCTCTCGCTACCCCGATTTTCTGCCCAAGGGAATCAGTACGTAACCCAAAATACCCCCCACTTGCCCTTTGAATCTAAGTATAAGAGAAATGTAGTTAACAAGAATTGAGTAAATTGTGAAACTAAAGCTAGAAGGGCTTCCTTCTGAAGTTGCAAAGAGGATGACATTCGAAGTGCAGTCTACTAGAGAACCTTGACAAAAGAAACCACACTGCGCGAGCACGCACCTTCTCAACACCCCTTTCAAGGATCCCTACCCAATCTCGGGACGAGATTCCTTTAAGGGGGAGGGCTGTAACACCCTAGGTGTTACCCAAGGCCCTGGCTCAATGAACACACCTATGGCCTATTATCCCATGTGTTCAGTGGAAAGTGAAGGCACCCAAAGCTTTAGAACTTTGGCTAACCCTAAGTGATGATCATGATGGGAGGGATACCCTAGCCTTCATGTATCTTCACCCATGAAAAAGATTCTAAAACCCTAATTTCGCCTCTTGAGCCATTAAACCCCAAACCTTGGATTAAAGGGGAAAAATTATGCAAGTGGCCAATTCATGAAATGAAACCTTTACCAAAGATGAAGTAGATTAATAAATCTACAAAATGTAGTAAGCGAAGTATTACAAAAAGGCCCAACAAAAACCCCAAATCAAGTCCCAAAATCAGCCCTAACCTAAAGATCAGAAGTGTTCACCCCTTTGCTGGCACCAAAACCACATGGTCCAAATAACAAAAAGCGGCCAAACTACCTAAGGCACACCCCTGAAAAATTTGAAACCAATCCAGGGTCGTTTGACATAGTTTGGCACCCATTTTGTCGCGGTTGAACAATGCAGACAGACAAGACTTGGCGCCACCATATCTTCCAAGCTAGGCCAGATCTCCCCTAGGAACTCACATGAACTAGATAGCTCTAGGTGCAGGGAAGAAATCTTACACAAGGAATATGGCAAGATTCGCAAGTTTGGGAGCTCTGCAGGCGCAAGAACTCGGGCATATTAACACGACCACGTGTTCGACGTGCCCTAGCAGTGCCAGAGCACGCCCCGACACTTAGCCCCGCGCGCGCCACGCCACGCTGCGACAACCCCGCGCCCACGCCCTCGCCCGCGGCTATAAAGCCCACCCCAGTCTCGACCGTACGCCCTCGCTCACTCCTAACCCCTGCCCGAGCACGAGTTCACCGGCGTTTGCCCAGAGAACGGCGTGCCAGCGGTCGAGCGAGCCCCGACCACCATAGACCGGCCATGCCAGCCATCCTCCACCCCGCCTAACCCTTTGGCTAGCTTTCCCGGAGCTCAGTGAAGCTTCCCGAGCTGAGGATTGGACACCACCTCACCGGAGACACCGGATCAACGTTGCCGGACTTCAACCGGCCGCCGTCGCACGTAGACCGAGCCACACGGTAAGCCATTCATTGATTCCTTGTGCCTACGACATCCTTGACCTCCAGTGAAGCTCCACGTGCCATTCAATTGAACTATACCGCTGTGAGTAGGCCGGAGCACACGTCGACGACGAGCCCAAGCGCCTGCGGACGTGGCCAACCCTATTCCGGCCATCACCGCCAGCGATCCGCCCCTCGCCGTGACCGCCAGGACCTGCCGGACCTCACCCGACCCTCCACCGGACCTCTCCCGCCGCCGGTAAATCACTCCACCCTTTTTCCTCTCTGCGGTCACTGTTCCGGCGGGGAAGGTGCTCGGGATGAGAGATAGAAAGGCCAGGGGTTTTCGCGATGTCAGTGACTCAGTAGAACAGTTCCGCAGAGGCACAGTTTAAATGGTTTAGTTAAAGAAAGACCAAGGGGCCTCGGTGCAAACCTGTTTTCCTTAAAACTTTAAGATTTATTCTTCTAAATAAGTACAAAATTTGAAAAATTCATAACTTGAGTTTTATCCAACCAAATTTGGTCAAACCAATTTTGCTAGGTCCTAAATATTATGAACTATTTAGTAAAAATATTAAACATCCTAATTCCTGCAATATGTTTTAGAGTCTTAATTTAAATAAGTATACTGCCCAAAACTAAATAAATAGAGGAAAAATAGAAATACTCTTGGACTGAGGGTAAGAAAAATTAGAGACATACTTAACTACTAACTATCCTATTTAAAAATAATAAACTCCTCAGTATACTAGGTTAAGGAAGGATTACCCACTAAATCTTGCATTGGCCCAAACCTTAAAAAATGAAAAAGGGAATATAAAATAAGAACCAGAGGGCAACAACATTTTCCTAGCTTACTTAAGTAACATAGTTCATAAGAAATTTTTGTTGAAACCTCTGTTAGTACAAAAAAATGCACCACATTTTATTTCATAAAAACAATAAGAACTTAGAAAAATCCTAGAAAAATAACCCTAAGGAGAAACCACCCCAACCCTTGGGATAACTACTAATATGCTAGTAAGAATCTAGGAAAAATATAAGTTCTGTTGTTTGATATTTTTCAAATAACAAGTTAGTTATAAGTGCCTTTTTGACACTTAACTTTAGAAAATCACAACTAAATAACCATTAGACCACTTTCTGTGATTTTTGGCACAGAGACCTACTATTACCCATAGATATTGGCAAAAATAAGTTTTAGCACAGAACCCTCGCCTAGATCAAAGATGTAGTGCCAAGTGACCATCTACCCTCACTTTCGTTATTTTTGACCAAGGTTTATCTTCATTAATTCTAACCTCAAATTTGTAGAATAAACTACAGAAACCAATGTTTACCTACTGTAATTTTGCAACATTTTTGTGAAAATTCTAAATCACCATGGTAGTTCAAGAGCACTCTAAAATAAGCATAAATACAAAGTAAAAAGGGAATTGTGGAAGAGATTAATATTATACAACTAAATCTCTCTAAAAAGTCCAATAAAACATAAAGGAGATGATTACAAATCTTAAATTCACTCAAGACCCTGGATTAGATGTGTACAAAACACTAAGAGCACCATCCGATAAAGAAACCCTAGTTTACCCACTGTTTCAATATTGTTTCCCCCATACATAGTATTTACAAAATTGACATATCATTAATATACATGTATCTTATTCATTGCATTCGATAGATTGCAATCTCGGTGACAGAGAGTACGTCCTCATTCCAAAGCTAGGAGTTGCCGAGGTGGTAGTCCAGGAGCCAGCACCAGAGCCTGCTACTGAGGACCTGCCTGCCCTAGCTTTTGAAGGCAAGCTCCGGTTTTATGCATAACGGTTTATATATGCTATTTTACTACACTTAATGTTTGTAGACTTGTACTGTGCACTTAAGTGTTGGAGTTGCCTAAAACCCTATTTGCATGAACTCAGGATTCCTTTTGAGATGGATACTAGTATTGTAGGTCGAGTAGCTGCTTTGCTAAATCAGGATCTCGGTAGAAGTCGAGTGATTTTTCTAGCACTCGCGCGAGGTTAGGAATTGGTTGTATCCATTTTGATAACAGAATGATGATAGTCTGTGGACACGGATCCATGGGGATGCATTGTCTACGAGATGGAATTGGAATAAGGATTAACGTGCGGATACTTGTGTCAAGCGTTTGAACGTACTAAGCACATGTCGAGAAATATGGTAAATAGATAAGCCTAGTACTTGAGTGAAACTGCCCGCAGATTGCCCTCCTCACGTGACCTGTGACATGGTCTCCCATTCCGGTTATGGTGGGTACAAGTGCGGTCATTGCACGACGGCAGTCGGGGTCAGTGAGGCATTGTACGCCAAGGCATTGAGCCCCTTTCTGTTGCGAGGGAATCGATGGGGATGGTTGATGTGCGTGGGGACGGAGTGCCTCGCCACGTCTTGTGTTTAGGTTTGCCTTGCAAGGTTAAAACTCGATTCGAATCATCTGCTTCTCGCAGCTAATGAGACTGCTTGATCCATTGTACTGCATTGAGTAATAAGTGGAAATGAGGTGACTAGCGAAAGATGTTGATTGATAAAATGTTTGATACCATGCATGAATGGCTAGGTACTCATCTAGATTAAAAGGATCATACTAAAACTTGAAAAGCTAAAACTTGATTTTAGACTCAGCTAGTGCTTTTGGCAAACCAAACCCCTCAGCCAAACAGCTGCATGTCTAGAGGTAGAGGAGTAGACTCCTCACACCGGGTAAGTCTAGCTGAGTATTAGTTTACTCAGCCTTTCTTGTGGCATAATTTTTTTACATGTTCTTTGGAGGATATAGTTGCTGGAGTGACTTGGCCATCCACCTTGCCACCGTGTTGGACAGTCGAGTGGGATCCTACCTCAGTAGAAGAGGAGCATGAGGAGTGATGGGCCAGGCTTCCCCATCCTCCCCTTTATTTACCGTTAGTTAATTTCTGCTGCATCCAGAACAATGATTACTACTTTTGCAAAACTCTGATGATGTTGTAATAACCTTAAGTACTTCTTTAAATTATTGTTTTATACTTTACTGTATTTGCTCTATGCCTCACCTTCGAGTGAGTACATGGTACTTGATCCTATTAATGGCCTAGTCGGACTAGATCCGAGGGACTGACGGTTTATTCCTATTTAAGTGTGGTCTAGCCTCTAAGGTGGGACTTAAGCACTTAAGTTGGAATAATTTAGGCAGTTCCGCCACAGCTAGGTCGCTCCCAGCACCACCCTCGAGGGCTGGGCCCTCCGTAGCAGCCACTTTCAAGGCTGAAGAACCCTCAGACATACCCAGAGGAGCTGGATGACTCGGATGAGCGACATTGAGGGCCGGTACGTCTTCGCGAGCTAGACCGCCCTCCAAGGTCGACGAAGCACGAGAAACTGTCATGGTTACCTCTTGCGCGGCAGGATCACGCGGCAGAAGAACATCATCTGAGACATCTGAACAAATGATGGAATTGCCAACCTCAGGAGGCTCCGAAAAAAGGTTCTCGGGGATGATCTCTTCCAATGCCTTGTCAAAATCAGATATCGACAATCCCTGAAGGCTGACAAGTGCTGATAAGGCCTGCATCGGAATGTCGCTGCCCCTGTTGCGACGACTGTTCTTGCGAATTAACAGAACTTCTTCTTCCTCCTCCTCATCCTCATCAAGCACACCAGCAGCATCCCAAGCATCGTCACGACGTATGACATTGTCCTCGAGGATGGTGCTCACCAGGCCGTCGTCGAGGAATAATGTGGAGGGGCCAGCATCTTTCTCCAAGCATAATAACCGCCGGAGTCGTCTTTTCTTCGTTTTCTCCTCGTCATGCACAACTGGATGGTTCGCTCGGTGTTATCGCTTGCGACGAGCACCTTTAGGTTTCTGAATTTCCTCGTCTTCACCAAGGTCCTACCCAATCGCAACCGCCATCGACTCAGTGCGGTAGAGTTAGATGATTCCCCAGCTAGCATGCTAAGAACAACATTTATCTCAGCATCATCAGTACTGGTCGACATCTCAAAGTGGGTATGTCTCTTAGACTCGGGAAGATTCCAGAAGGGAGCAATGAAAACCTTAATGTCCTCTAAGGAGGGTCACACTCTATGGCCTGGACTGCCATCTCGAACAGAAGGATTGGAAACGAAATCGGAAAAGAGACTCTATGGAGGCAGATTCTTGGCAGAATAAGATGAGAGGGCACCAGCATTTGAAACCCTGCCCCTTAGCATTAAATCAAGTCGGCTCAGCACGTCCTCATTGGGAATTTGTCTGTTGGTAATTCGGGTAGGGTCATTGACGTTGGTGTACAGATAAGCAGGATAGACTCTGTCTTTCAGAGGCTGGATGTTCTTGAAAACAAAGCCAGCGACCACAGCTTCAGCAGTCAGGCCTCTATCTTTCAACGAGCAAATCTCAGCAAGCAGCACCTTGGATTCGGCTACCTCTGAACTGGTGGGGGACTCTATCCATCTGGGCGTACGAACATCGGGCTGCCTCCCTGATCGAGGAGGGACGACTTGTTGTGGTTCACCAGGAGCGACATGTTGTGGTTCACCATGGTGAACCACTCGAGGCGCCATCCTTTAATGTTGTCCTTGAGGGGGATGTCATGGTACTCTAATTTCCTCCCCCGGCGAAGCTCTAAACTGGCACCACCGACAAGTTGATGCTGTCCTCCAGCCATACTGGGCCTACAATGGTAAAGATATCTCCAAAGCCCAAAGTGGGGAAGAATTCCAAGGAACGCCTCGCAAAGGTGCACAAAAATGGCAAATTGAAGAATAGAGTTGGGATTTAGATGCATAAGATTCAAATCATAGAAATCAAGGAGGCCGCGGAAAAAATCGAGAAACGGGCAGGGCAAGCCCTTGGATGAGGAAAGACACAAAGACGACGGCTTCGTGGCTGTCCTCTATTGGAACGGTCACCCCACGCCAGATTCGCCAAGAACACAGCTCTTTCGATGGCAAAACCCTAGTTTCCACAAGATGCAAGAGATCAGACTCAGAAATGACAGACACGTGGTTACTAGAAAATGGAAGCTGACTATTGGGATCAATGGGTGGAATGATTTGAGCGGCAGCACTCTGTCTCTTCCTCTTTTGGGCCATCACAATATCTCGGGCAGAGCGGGCAGGCTCGAGAACTCAAAAAACAGAGAAGCGGCGGAGGAGAAAAGCAAGATTTAGGGTTCGGAACTCAAGAAGACACGTCGGCATAAGTATAAGTTGGCTCCATAAGTCGGGCACAAAGAGTGCCAGATCATAACTTGGAAAAGCAAGGATCACAATCATCACTCGGGCATTACCTCTAAAATGCCAGCGAACCTTCAAGCACACGAACAAAAAGCATGCAACAGCAGTTAAGCGAAAGAACTGCATTCTTTATTCATAAAGGGGAGTTCATCACAAACTTAAAGCCGACTCATTATGAGTCGGCCTCTTCCACCCCTGGTCATTACATTACATTACATTACACTACTCTACTACTTACATTACGCTATACTAATACTACTCTAATCCACCACTACTTACTACTACTTATTGCTACTACTACTGCTATCTATACTAATATTTAAACTAGCAGCATTATGGCACTGGCCTTGTCGCCCTTGCCGTCGTCGCCCTCGTCGTTGCCATCGTCGTTGCCCTTGCCGTCGCCGTCACCATCGCCCTCGCCGCTGCCACCACCCTCGTCGTCGTCATCGTCGCTGCTGCCGTCGTCCTCGTCGCCATCACCGTCACCACCGCTCCACTCCTCGGAAGAGTCGGAGGAATCCACCTCTTCCAAGGAGACCTCCTCCGAGTCATCTTATCCACCCAGCCCGACACGCTTGATGGAGTGCCAGTATGCTCGGGCCGCAGTGGACAGTCCCATGGAGTCATCCGAATCCTCGGACGACGCCACTGCTGAGGCAGGAGCGGGCGATCGATCATACTTGGAGGAGGCCTCCTCCGAGTATTCTGAGTCACCAAAATCTTCCGAAGGAGGACTTGGGGCACGCTTTCCGTTTGCCGTCAGCACGACGAGGTCAGCCTCTGCCCCTCCTACCTCTGCCCATGGTCAGGTGGAAAGTGAGGGAGTGAAGAAGAAGAAGAAAGCAAGTGATCAAAGAACAAGTGAAGAAAATAGCTAGGGCAAGCGGGCTATTTAAAGAAGCCAGGGGTGCCATCCACTTCCTACCCCACTCGCCGAACAGTCGCAAGAATTCAATAAGCAATTCAAGCCACTTGAAAAGAAGTAAGGCAACTGGCACCGTTTCACGTAACACGACACTGGTTGGACCTGAGTCAACCGCTCAGGCAAATGATTACACCTCTCTGTTACATCAAGTTACTACTCCAGGACAATGCGATAAACACTCTGCGCACCAAGACACCCATTGGGCACACCCATTGGGTGTGTCGCCTAGAATTTTCAAAGATTTTCTGAAGAAGTGATATCCACAAAATATACGCAATGAGTGTACCACAACAAAAGGAGGAGTTCGGCTGAGACGGGAGGAAGTCCAAATGTGGTTACTGAAGCACAAGTCCAATCAACAGAAGCATTGAAGCACAGAGCACAGTGATGTCCAGCTGAGGGCCATCTGTCTCAACTAGCCAGACATCCAATCTATCACCGATCAAATTGATTTCAGACCTAACAAGGCAAGGACAGACGACATCGTCTGGTTATTCAGAAAATGCAGATTTCAAAAGCATAAGATGAAGACCTTTGAATGGATTATTTCTAAAATCCACTCAAAGCTTGCGGGCTACACCCAATAAACATACAGTATGTTAAAAGACAAAATGATTATTTCAAAAGCATAAGATGAAGACCTTTGAATGGATTATTTCTAAAATCCACTCAAAGCTCAAGGGCTACACCCATTGGGTGCACCTTTGGTGCACCCAATAGATCTACAGTACATTAAAGACAAAATGCTGATATCAAAAGCATAAGATGAAGACCTTTGAATGGATTATTTCTAAAATCCACTCAAAGCTTGGGGGCTACACCCAATGGGTGCACCTTCGGTGCACCCAATAGCAGAACAGAATCAGGCTAAACAATGAGCCCATAGGCCATACCAAGAATCTTTAGGCCGATTATTTCAAAATCAACTCAAAGATTGGGGGCTTGTGGGGGACATATATCCCCTGAATCCACTAGAAGGCGAAAGATCCTTGCACGGGGCCTCGAGCCAGTTACCCCGCATGGTCATCTCATCGTGGGTCGGGCAAAGACTACTAGCGGAATGGGCCGGTTCGAAAAAGGTGATGGACTCGAGCCCAGACGGTTCGTCGAATCATGCACTATCCCAAGAAACCGTCCAACTTTCCCGTGCCTAGCACCCTCGAATGTCGGGGTGGATTAGGGATGAGTTGGCGAGATTTTCGGGAGATTGGTTAAGTCTGTTTGCTATTAGTTAGGAGATACGTGATCATCATGTACGTAAGGAGTGCCCCACGGTTGTGTATATAAGGCCCAGGGGGAACCCCATCATTTTCATCTATCTCATTAGCCTATCTCCATTCAGGAGACAGCACTTGTAACACACCACATACAGATCCACCCCAAGAAGTAGGGTATTTGAAGCGTCTCGATCCTTTAGGACTCAAATGTGATACAATTACTAGTCCCAGGAGGCTAGTAACCACATTCCTTACTTCAAATAGTACAGAGTTTGAATAAAAGTTATTACAATACCAGAGTACAAGCTCGAGAGAGAGCCAGAATTACAAAGCGCAGTAGAAGAGAAACTAGCCCAAGCCACAGGTAGAACTGGGTGCAGACACAGCCCCCTTAATCAAGCATAGCAGAAAAGAAGTCATCAGCTGCTGAAAAACATAAATAAATCTGGGTGAATACACTAGGTATTCCGCAAGCCCATCCCGCCCGTGAAGAGAACGGGACCTATATAATACATGCTTTATGTGGTGGAGTTGATGTCACTCTTCTTTTTCCAGAGAAAGGCATTACTTTGATGGTTTTTCCCAAAGAAGGAAATAGCACATTTTCACACTCAACCACCACTAAGCTTCCCGTTCCCGTGGCATTGTTTTCATTTCCAAAAACACACCCACACAAACACTTCCCTGTTCCAGGAGGTTATATAACACTAATTGTCATACCACACCAGACTCGTCCATTCCAGTGGACATGTACTATTCGAATAGGTTTGAACTCTGCGTAGAGGGGTACACTTTACCCACTAGTCCGGTTTCTGTGGTCTCACCGTCGTGAGACCCGAATGCCGAATCTCTTTCTTTCCTTGCACGTCCTTACCTTAATGGTTATACCGGAAGGAGTCAGGCCACCGCCATGTCCAAACCGGACAAAACATTCCCCCTCCTTATCCTCCCGGTGCTCCCCATCCTTCATAACCTTGGGGTTTGGACCGTAAGAGTTCAGATTGAGTGACTGCCCATACAGTCTCGAGTGGTTGTACTTATCATGAGTACAGGTAGTGAAGGATGACAAACCGGTCCTTATATGAGGGGACAATCCTTCTACTCACACCTAACCAGGCTGAGCCATCACCTTAGGCCCTCCCCTAAACCAGGGAGTCCCTGATCATCCCCCTCACAAGGTGATGATGGTGAATACCCTTCATCATACACTTTTAGAAAACATCGTTTAGTAAAAACACTGCCCTTTTCTCATCCCTCATTTTGTACTCGAAAGATGTTTGTTAATGTGGGCTATCTCTCTGCTCAAAATGCAAAAGATCCATCCCTTAATCTCAGCTTAGGTGGTGGTATAAAGAATAGGTAATTTATGCATCAAGGGAAGAATGGACTTGCCTTCGTCGAAGTTCTCCTGGCACAACAGATCTATTTTGGAGGGGTCGGGTTCGTGCCCTTCTTCCGGAGCTACAAATTCCGGAGGATCGGATCCCTCTTCTTCTAGCAAAAATAGGTAATGAACAATACATCAATCATGGTGACTTGGTGGGGTGTGCCAATTATTAGACATTATTATTTTGTGCCTTGAAATTTATTTAGACTATTTTTGGTGCATAAAATATCAATATATAAACATATATATAAAAATAGGAAAATAATAAGGAAAAAGAAAAGAGATTTCCTCAGCTAGCTGGGCCGGGGGGGGGATTTGGCCCAGCCGAGCGCGGGCGCGCGCGGCCGCGTGGGCAGGCGGCCCACTTGTCTCGCCAGCGGGGGAACAGCACGGGGACGACGCCGTGGGCACGGGCCCACGTGCCAGAGGGAGGGGGAGGCTGACAGCGCTAGAAGGGGGTGACGGGGGGGGGGGGGGGGGGGCGAACCGGTCGGAGCCCGACCACCGATGAGGTCCACGGCGGTTCTCCGCCGGGATCCCGGTTCTGTGATGACGAAGTGGTGGCAAGGCACGAGCGGGGTAGGGGATCACGGTGGTAGGGTCAATTTGGCTGGAGGGCGCTTGGAAAGGCCGGTCCACGGCAAGGTGGCGGGCGCCCGCGACGGGGGAGATCGCCGGTGAGGCTGCCGGGTGTAATAGGGAAAGGGGGTGGGTGTGTTGTGCTCGCGAGGGCACTGTGAAGCTTAAGAGCTACAATAATTGGACTAGAACTCAACAGAGAGGGGAGGGCGGGACTCACCGGAGTAGAGGAAGGGCACGGCGGTGCTGGCTCAATTGAGCTCGGGGAAGGGAAGAGGGAGTGGCCGAGGCCGGTGTGGAGAAGGAGGGAGCTCGGGCAGTCCTTTTATAGGCGCCCGGGGTGGGGAAGGGGGCGAGAGGTGGAGAGCACCGGCGAGCTTGCCACGACGGTGATGGTGGCGCACAATGGCGACGATGGGACGACTCGGGTAGGGGGGTGACGAGATGGCTCGGCTGGTGTAAGGGGACAGAGACGCAAGGCGCCAACCGGGCTGGCGAGCGAGTTAATTGTGAGACGACGGGGTGGTGGCAACCGGCGGCGATCGCATCGCTAGCTTGGTCACGGGCGCGAGGAAGGTGCTGACAAGCGGGACCCGCTTGCCAGAGAGAGAGAGAGAGAGAGCGAGGGTGAGCGCGGTCGACGGGTGGGGCCGGGCTGGCAGCGGCAGAGGGGAGCGTGGGCACGCGGGCGATGGGCTGCTTGGGCCACGAGGGAGGGGGGAAGTAAAGCGCGGGCGCGCGGGAGAGAGAGAGGGCGATTAGGCCGGAAAAATAATTATTTCCTTTTTCTTTTTCTATTTTCTATTTCTTTTGAACAAATAATTTGCTATATAATCTTAGGTGCTAAAAAATATTCTATGTGAGGTGCTTCTAACAATCAGTGTATGCATAAGATGAGATGTCCTATGAGGTGGAGTCTAGGGAGTGATTAAGGGGGGGGGGGGTTAGGAGATTAGGGTTCCAAACCTTGGGTTAAATTTTGGGATGTTACAGTATTACACCTCTCAAAGTGGCTCGAACCTGCAAAAAATCACCTGTCTTTCTCTCTCGTGCTCCAAGCATGAACCATTGAGCTACAATCAACAACACCGTCCTACCCAAAAGCACCGCAAGGGTATCCCTATGTGTGCGGTCAGACACTAAACGCCAACAGCCGCCAACTACTGTGGCTAGCCTTCTTCGTGATCGTGTTCACCGGTAAGAGTTCCCTTACAGTTTTGCCACATCCTAGGAATCGTGTAGCGCCTTGAAGGGTTGGTGTTAGCGTGTCCTCGGGCCGGGAATTCATCGCCGGAATTTCCCTGTGCCATGGATGGCACTGCCGGCTCGTCTTTGTGGCTGGCTAGGGAAGAAGAAGGCATGCCATTCGTTGATCTGCCAATGAATGAACGAGATTAGAAGCGAGGTGTATGGATTCGGTGAATCTAATAGCAACCGTTGGCTAGGAATTGAATGCATAGAAAACTGTCTCGCGCAATTTAAATCCGATCCGTAGATCTTGGCTCTCGCAGTTAGGATTGTGCCCTTGTGTATCTGATCGCGGATAGGTTTTCGGTCGTTGGATGGAGATCCAAAGCTCTGTTGTGCATACCGTTTTGGGGTCCATTTCTGACCTTGGATATCAGATCCAACGGCCAGATCGAGCTCGTGTTTATGCCGTCGCAGAACTTTGCAGTTGGGTCCCTGGAATTTTTCTTTACCAACCCGCCGTCCCTCGCCGGGGTGGACCTTTGCACATGAGTCCCTGTTACTTTGCTGATGCACCCCCAAGAACTAATCCTTAATATAAAAATAATACTAAATGATCTGCAATCCCATTTTATCTATAACTTTCACATTTTAACTCCGATTTGATCCATTCGAATTGTGTTAGCTTCATAAAATATTTTCTATGCAGTAGCAACATCATGTGTACCATATTCCATATATTTATAATTAGATAAGTGTTCAATCTATGTTCAGTAGATTAGCTCTACTAATCTAGGTTAATCTCTCAATAATTATAATCTGATTAAAATGAAATCCCTAATCAAGTTATAGTTTACATTAAAACTGAGTTAGATATTAATAGTATATTTACTCATATGTTGTATAATAACCAATTTATGATATAGGTTAATACTCAATCACATAAACCATAACCTTATAAGTGTAACTCCGATTTTAGTCGTTCACGAACCCATGATCTCATAGCATCGAGTAGAATATTATTATGCAGTTTGTGCTTGTGGGGGACAGATATCCCCCAGGTCCACTAGAAAGCGAAAACCCTTGCGTGGGGCCACAAACCAGTCACCCCGCAAGGTCGGCCCACATGGCTGGGCAAAGACTACAGTTGAAATGGGCCGACTCAAGAAGGTGATGGACTCACGCCCGGATCGTCTGTGGATTAGGCATAATCTCGAGGGAGCCGTTCGTCTTTCCTACGCCCGTCGCCCTCAAACGCCGGAGATAGATCGGAATGAAGCCACCGGGTTTTCCTTAAGATAAGCAAAGTTTATTCACTATTAGCTAGGAGATAAGCTGGAAGGGTGTGATCACCGTGTGCATAGGGAGTGCCCCACGGTCGTGTATATAAGTCCTAGGGGGAACCCCATCATTTTCATCTCATTAGCACCTCTCCACTCAGGAAACACCACTTGTAAACACACCACGCATACAAAGCCACCCCAGGAAGTAGGGTATTACGCCTCTCAAAGCGGCCCAAACCTGTAGAAAATTGCCTGACTCTCTTTCTCGTGCTTCTGGCACGAACCATCGAGCTACAATCAGCAACACCGTCCTAGCCAAAAGCACCACGAGGGTAGCCCCGGGTGTGCGGTCGGACACTAGACACCGACAGTTGGCATGCAAGGTAGGGGGTGTGTCGTTGATCAAAGTTAGCTCCATGGCCATCTTCTTCAAGAACAAAATCACTCTCAGCCCAGGAGTTATGTCCTACTTCGAAACCATCTCAGGCATAGCAGATGTAGAGGGGACTCTGCACCGCGTAGCGGACCCACCCAAGAAGATACCCTCCTCGAGAATCCCGAGAGGAGCCGAAGCAAGTCTGCGGGCCGCGCCCCCACTCAAAGCTCAAAAGAAGATGGTGCCTCGCATGCTAGGACTCATGAGCCCTCGGAAGAAGGAAGACCAATCAGTCAGGGTTTCACTAACCCAAAGAACTCCGTTGTACACCTCGCCCACTATGGAGTGGACGCGAATCACTCGGAAGAAGGAAGTAAACATCCGGTACTAGGGAAGGAGAACACACCGAGCCATCCTCCCGATACCTTTGCCCTTAAAGGAGGATGGGAAGAAGAACACCGCCATACCTGCTCCTTTATACCCTGACGTCCTCTTTATCCAGGAGAGATTGGAGTCAGTGCCCATCTCCGACGATGAGCCTACCATGCAGTGGAAGGAACCTCGCCAGCGTGACACCCGGCGACGAAGAAACAGACACCGAAATGTGCGGCGACATCATGAAACCAGAGAACGGGATCCGACATAACCCGTGTCCCAGGACGAAGCCTCAGAAGTGGGTGAAACTCCTGATGAGCGAGTACACCGAGAAAGACGAAACACCCGCCGCCACGATCGCCAATAGGCTTAGGAGCGAGAGCGAGAACTAGCTGAACAAGATGCTAGACTCCGACGAGAGAACCCTCTTCTCGCTCGAAACCTGTACCCCGATTTCGCTCAAGCATTGAACACGCCGAGTGAAGTTGGAGGAGTGCTGGCACAGATAGCCGATGGCCTTCTGCGAACTCTAGACGCAGTGGGCTACCAACGGCTACTTACACAGGCGGCCAGTCATCTTCTACCCCTCGCGCATCCCGTGAACGACCTACGTCATGCCATCAATAGTCGACGAGACGCACGAAGCACCATCAATGCTTCGCGCGACCGACGACACGAAAATGAGATAAGGCGCCAGGAGGAGTATGACCGAGATCATGGTGTACTAGCACGAAGCCGTGCAACACGAATCAAGTCGGCGACAGCCTCAACCGGGGACGGTCGAGACGACCTAGTACCGACTCCCCTCCCCAAAACCGACGACGCAAATATTGGCAGGAGGATACATGTGGAGTCTCCGCGCTTACTCCTTGTCTCGGGGCATTCAATGGCCTACTAACTTCAAGGTCTCCAACATCGACAAATATGAGCCTAAGCAGGACCCGAGGGGTTGGTTGGCCGTCTATACGACCGCCACCCAGGCTGCTGGGCCAACGGAGGACGTCATGATGGCGTACTTGCCCATTGTCCTGGGTTAGGAGACGCTGTAGTGGCTCCGACACCTACCTCGACACTACATCGATGACTAGAGTGACTTCAGTCGCCGGTTTATCGCGAACTTCCAGTCTCTTTCCGATAAACCGGTGCATCCATGGGACCTCAAATCTGTTAGGTGCCAGAATGATGAGACTCTCCGATCGTTCCTCAAAATGTTTCAAACGATGAGGAACCGCATCCGTGAAGTTGCTAAAGCGGCTATGATTGAAGACTTCTATCGGGGATCCAACGACCAGGCCTTGTTTGGGCCATACTTCAAAAGGCACCGGCCACCTCCGAACAATTGTTCAGGGAGGCAGATGTAACACCCCTGGTGTTACTGCCACTAAAACATGAGCATAACATCATAAGCATTGGCATATCATGTGTTTGACACACTTAGAGTGCATTCACTAGGTAAAAATTTCGAGCAAAGTTGTATTGATGTGACATGTCATGAGTAAAACCCTAGGGTACAGTACTTAACCCTAAACTGTGGCTTAAAAGAGAAAACAAAGCCTAAACAAGAGAAAACTTCAAAACTTATTAGTAATGGTCATAAAATGTCACCATGGATGGACTTAAGTAGCATCCAAACCCTTAAAGTACCAAAAACCCTAAATAGACCCCTGAAAACCCCTGGACTGAAACCCTAGGGGGTTGTCTGTAAAAATGTGCACACTTTGGACCTAAGTGCAAAAATCATGAAATTAGGGTACCTCAATCCATATGTTTCACATATTTGGAGATTTGCAAAAGAACCCATGAGATTTGGGCCTAAATGCAAAAAGGCCACTCTAGTGATCATATGGTTAAGTGTGAGATACAGTTGATTGAGGCTGACTTTGAAGACCGGTATCTCAGGATTTTTGAAGTTTTTGCTCAAAGTAAATATAGCAAAGTTGTAGAGCTACAATAGGAGAACATATTTAGTATAGGGATTAAGCCTTGGTCACATGTAAAATCTGGAGTAAAATGAGCCCAAATTCGGGCTATCAGACTGCCCTAGGTCTGAATTCAGACTAACAGTGAGATTGGGCAATCTTTGAACTGGGATTCGACCATGATCCAGTGAGTGTTTGAGCATGGTTCCCATAACAAGATTGTAGCTAAATTGACGGGCTAGAACTTTGTTACAGAGGGATTAGCATGTTGCCACATGGAAATTTGAGATCTGGGCTCTGCAAATAGCTCTGTCAGGCACCCTGATAAGAATTCTGATAGTATAGTGGACTGCACAAGATCGCTGGTGCAGTGCACCTTGTCGCCGGTGACTCCTGTGCCAGGATTCACGCCGGCGAGGTGATTCGTGCTCACGGGCGCCGAATAACGCTTCGCTGTAAAAAGATTTTTCCCCCGGATGAGCTTAAGGTATTGTTCGTCCGGCCGCCGTGTCCGCTCTGCCCCGATCGCTTGAAATCTACCCTCGCTAGTGTTATACACCTTGCGGTCTTGTGCCACGTGCCTCGGCACTTTAACCATGCCGCCGTGACTCGTACTAACTTATCCAGTGATCGCCGGTGAGGTTGCCACGGGTGTGGCCACCAATCGTGTGCGCCAGTACCCCTCTTCCTCTCCGACCGCCAGTGCACCAATCGAAAATTGGAGGCCACTGCTCTTGCACCCTATAAATTAAGTGTACCGCTAGCTCCATTAGATAGTCACAAAGCCAGAGCACCCGCTCCTGCCTCCGATTAGCCACCACAACCCTCCAATTTCTCTTTCTCCCCAATTCTATTTTCCACCACCGTGAAAGAGCCCCCGCTGTGGCCACCCTTCTACAGGTCAGTTCAAGCTTTCT
This sequence comes from Zea luxurians, assembly GCA_029449295.1. Classification (NCBI taxonomy): domain Eukaryota; kingdom Viridiplantae; phylum Streptophyta; class Magnoliopsida; order Poales; family Poaceae; genus Zea; species Zea luxurians. Next base: position 9,659,963 of record JAOPSE010000033.1, on the reverse strand, counting down.
TAAGTAGTGTTCTAGCTTTCCTTATGTCCCCTGAGCTCACCGACCCATTCAATAGAACTAGACCGCCTTGAATTGCCTAGAACACCTTGGATTATCCTCAATTTCCACCGTCGACGTGAGCAGATGTGCTCCGGTCCGGATTAGTGAAATTAGCTGAGGGAATAGTGTTGGGGAGGGTTGAATTAAGTGGCAAGCAAAGGAGAAGTCTAGCCGTGGCGTTTTCCGGCTGGTATGGGCTCGCCGGAGTCGCTGCTCCGACGCCCACGGTCAAGGACCACGGGTTGTGAAGAGATAAAAGCGCAAGGGTCTTTTTGCAAATGTCAGTGACAGAAACAAATAGTGCCTTGGACTCTTTCGGATTATTTAAAAGATTAGGATCTTCTTTGCAAGTCTGCACGCGGGCGTATTCCGCCTTGACTGGGTTGTATTGGGCCAGATTCAACCCAGAACTATAGCACCTTTTTCTTTTTCTTCTGGACTTAGAGAATTCCTAGAGAGTTATAGAAAAATGCTAAAAATACCAAACCAATTTTGCTAGGCTCCTAATTTTCTATAGTATTTAATAAAAATAGTTTCATGATTTTTAGTCCAAAAAAGAAATTATAGAGTATTTAATATAGCCAAAACCCATACTTCTAGAATTTTAGAAACTAATTACTAATTCCAAAAATCACCAAACTTTTTAGATGAGCTTTAAAAATTATTTAGAAGCCATGGGTAAAATTTGGTATGATTTGGACCATGTTTGGTACTTAGAACCCAAAACCCTAGTCCCCTGCCCTATGAACTTCACTATAGACTCGAAAAACCCTAGTTTCCCGGAGACTCATGAAGGAAAGTTATATTCAAGACATTAGATAATATACTTTTATTATCTTTGCATTTTCATGAGCATTACATGAGCATTCATGATTATATATGGCTATATATAGAAAATGAGGAAGAGATAGAAGTTGAAGAAGCGAGGACTACACCACCACAACCTGAAGAACCTCAGGCAGGAAACTGCTTTTACTTTGATATCTGTGGAGCAGAGCCTGACTCACCTATCACACAAGGCAAGCCCCGGTGCATTTGCCACCTCCTTGCTATTTTAAAATCTTTCTCACTTGATGCATTAGGTGATAGGAGTTGTGTGCTAAACCAGTTGCTGCATTTCCTTTCTTGGATTTGATTACTTCCCCTTAATCCCCTGTTTTACAAAAAAGGTTTTTCTTATGCTTAGTTTTTCTCTAGAAAACAAAATGTTTTGTTTTGACAAAAGATGATGCTTCAAGTGGGTGGGTGTTTTCAAAAATAAAAACTTGATGGTGGATCGATCATGGCCATGATGGGTTCAACATCAGAAAAGATGTACCTCCGCCAGGTACCAAACTTTGGGTGAAATGATAAAGCTGAGACTGGGTGGGTGACTTGCACGAGAGGAGAGTCTCGGTGTAGTATCTCCGTCTGAGTCGATTAAGGACCGTCTCGATGTAGGCTTGATGATCGAGGACCTTTTAACTGGTCACATGCCTCATCATCGGTAAGCTTTGCCTCGGGCAGACTAATACCAGAATAAGATAACACACAATGGGAGTGGAGAGATGGCGAGAGTAGCGTGTACCCTCCATGGCAAGAGGTTGGGCGGTGGTGTATCTGTGCTCTCGATTGGCGTGAACCTGATCTGGTCTTAAGAACCCCAGTGGCGGGTTGACATATGCAAGGGTTAAGTGCTACATATGTTGTGTGATCAGAGATCCCCAGCTAGGTATTAATCGATTCGGATCACCGTTACTTCTCGGACATGAAGACTTGATCACTGACTTACACGTAGCATTCCAGTGAATAAGAAGGGTTGATAAGAAATGGGCTAGTATAGGTCAAGTGCTTGAACTAGGGTAGAAAGAACTCTAGTTACAGGTAACTTTACTTAACTTGACAATTAAAGCTAGATTTTTAAGGATCCCCTACTAGTAAGCATTTCTGCAAACAGAGTCTTTTGATTCTCGATAAGCCTTACCTTGACTCCCTTAAAGCCAGCATATCCTTGAGAGTCTTTTGTTTTGACGGGTAAGACTTGTTAAAGTACACTTCGTACTCAGGGCTTTGTCCCATGTTGTTTTAGGTGAAGAAGCAACAAATTTTTGTTGCTTCTGTTCCAAGGTGGTGCCTAAAGAAGAAAATCAAGACTGAAGCCGCGGGAGGAAAGGTCCTCCTTTAAGAGAAACTTTTTACTGTTTATCGGGAGGGGTTTTTGCCTCCCAAGTTATGTAATAATATTACTCCTGCACTCCTATATTTACTCTGGTTTGTAATAATACTACTCTTTCTTACTTTAAAATAAAGTTATTGTAACTGCTTCCGCATTCTCGTACCTCCGATGTATTGTAATGTCTGCGTGATGGGTAAAATGCTCTTGGGCAAGGTAAAGAATACAGATACCGAACTTGTCAAGTGATCAGGGGCACCTACAGGGTTGTCTAAGGTCCATTGGACAAGGACAACTGTAGGTGGGCCTAATGACTAGGGAGGTTCTGTCACAGCAGACATCTACATCACCGCGGATGAGCGGACCTAGGACCTCATCGGAGGCACAAAATTCGCACTGCCCACGCCGCGGCGGGACCTGAACAAGCAACCGGACAAATGCTGGGAAAAGAGGCCCCGCGAGGAGGTGCACACCACTGGGCCACCTACCACTCGAGCCCGCAGCGCACCCCGTGGAGGAGTGCGAACACTGGTCGAGATCCTCGAGTCCCAGAATCCGTATCACAAGGACATGCGCCACACACTGCGGAACTGCAGAGATTTCAAACACTCTGTTGGGCATGGCCGACCGTTCCAGCCACTACCACCTCCCCTGACCCGAGGAGATCCTGGCGAGCCTAGGTAGCCTCAGTAGCAGGAAGAAGGGAGGGGTGGAGCATCCCTGCACGTTAACAGGGAGGTCAACGTCATATTCGGAGGCCATAGGGCACAAGAAAAAGTAGAAGGCAACAAAAGCTCAATGATCAGCAGGTCTTTGTGGCCATGACCATTGCTCGGGCCCCTTACCAATGGTCGGAACACGCGATAACCTTCAGCCGAACTGATCAATGGCTTAATTTGATCACCCCGGCAAATATCCGCTACTCGTTGATCCTGTGATTCGAGAAAGCTGGGTAAAGAAAGTGTTGGTGGACGGCGGAAGCAGCATCAACGACACCTTCCCCCAGACACTCCAGGCCCTGGGGGTCACCATCGAGGACCTCACTGAGTCGGATTATCACACCCGGTTTTGGAAGGCAAACCAAATGCCAACCATGTATGTGCTAGGATCATAAACACAGCGATTACATAATTGGACATTATCACACAATGCTCGAAATAAATAGCGGAAACCTACTTGATTACATCAAGATGTCTAAGACATCCACAGAGTCTATTACATAACCATTGTTTTTAACATAATTATCAAAGTGCGGAAATACGAAACGTAGATGCTAAGCCTACACAGGCAGCTGACTGGGGGTTTGCCACTAAGAAAGAACTAGAACTCGTCATATTACTGGAACTCCTCGAAGTCATCCATGTTGCCAGCATCACCTCCTGAGCATTGGGTACACTCGGGACAACCTGGGGTGGGGGTGGTGTGTAAAGCAAGGGTGAGTACACATCAACATACTCAGCAAATTCCCCGTTTTGCTAAAGTGGACTAGCTGTATGTGAAGTTTGAGGTTAAGCAGTTGCTTTTAGTTGGTCAAGTATTTATTACTATTAGTAGAGCCAAGATTTAGTAATAAACCCAGTTATTACCCAGAAGTACCCCCCTCAAAAGAGGAAATACAAGAGATCAGATTTTAAAACATCATTATTAACCATCATCATAAAAGTATCCAAAGTTCTTCTAATCAAATAGGATCCCAAGGCTGCTCTTAACCGTGAGCTCGGCTGATATACCAGTTTTTAACACTTTACCCACAAGTCATGATCCCTTTCCAGCCTGGGTTGTATAGACCCGATCTTCACTACCAAGGTGAATGGCCAGGGATACACTGCATAGCCTTTACAAAGACTCCACTGGTGCATAGCTGCTCATTAGGTTTCGCCAGTCGTACAAACGCAGTACACCTCCCCAAGGTGGGTGACTAACAAAACCAAATCGAAAGAACCTCTAAACCCCAACCTTGGCAGAGCGAGCACTACGCCCCGGCCCCCATTGACGGCCCTCCGGCAAAGCCAACTACACCCCGGGTTCATCTAATTAATCAGCTAAGGGCGTCCCATTCCACCCTCATGGTTGTACTGTTATCCCGGGTGGTCACTCCACGAACAGGTCCTTACGGAGAGGTACTCAGGAAAAAGGCCTGAGCCCCCTAAGGTATCACAAGATCATCCACGTAATCAGGATAACAGTATCGTATCATAAATGTTCACATCATGTTCATTGATTAAGTTAAGGCAGTAGCAACATGATAACCCCAAAAGGTAAACAAGGATAAGTGAATAGGAAGCTAGTCAATCCTTAGGTTTCATAAAGTAATGTGGGACAGTGAATTATAATGTATGTAGGACATAATAGGTCAGAGGATACTTGCCTTCACCAGGTTGTTGCTCAGGGACGTCTCCAACAACACACTCAGGAAACTCGAACTGCTCGTTGTCTAAATAAAGCGAGCATGCATTCAATACATTTGGAAAGTACAATTGAACATCACACCAAACATGTACAAACATTGGAACCCATCTTTAAAAAGACATAATACTACATAAGGGATAATGAATTCAAAGTATAACATAAACTATAACCTACATTAACTTTGTTTGAAAATAGGTTACTATTTCTCCTAAGTGTTATTTACAAGTACATAAACATAGTTCAACATATTTTATTGTGACCTAAAATTTAGTATAGAGATGAACTTATGTAATACATATTATTAATCTCACAAGCTTAAACAAGTTTAAATCTCTAAGTTTCCCCTTTATTTATTTATTAAATAAATAAAACATTAGTTCATATTCAATCCTAAAAATTAGAGTGTGCAAACAGTAAGTCAAACCATTTTATTTAAACAGAGAATAATTCTATGAACATTTTGCAATTTGAATCACTAAATTTGGAGTTCATATGCAAAAGTTATGAAAAAACAAGTTTGGGAATTCAAAATGTGAAATTAGGGCTAATTCTGTGATTAAATAAAAGTCCAGGGGTCTAATTAAAACAAACCAGGGACCTATGCGCTAAAACGGAGGACGACGAGTTGATTTCCTAGAACCAGGGGGTTTCTTAAGCAAAACAGCGCGAAGAAGTATCAGGTGAATCTAATCGTTGGATTAGAAACCGATGACTCAGATTAGATCTGCGGCTGAGGGCGAGCGCGCGGGCGGGCGAGCGCTGACAGGTGGGACAGGGAGTGTCAGCGACAGAGGGGGAGAGAGCGCACTGACCGAGCGGGCCCAGTGCCAGAGGGGAAACAGACGGCTACAGGGGTCCGAGGGGGTCCGAGCCGTTCAATCACGATCGAACGGGGAGGGGTCCGAAAGGGGTCCGAGGGGGTCCGAGGAGGTCTGAGCCATTCGATCAAGATCGGACGGGGGAAATCAGACTAGGAAGGATGAGCAGCTGCGGGTGGCACTAACAAGCGGGACAGGGCGTCAGGCGCTCATGCGCGAAGCGGTACCCACGGTCCGAGCCGTTGATCTGACCGGGGAAACAGACAGCTGCGGGTGGTGCCGCTCCTCTCCGCTGCGGTGAGGTCGCCGGCATTGAGGCTGGCGCGAGCTAGGGTGGCTCCGGGGTCGCCGGAGTTGGGCAGAGAGGAAGAGGGTGCCACGGCGAACTCAATGGCGGGGAAGAGGCCATGAATCCACGGGCAGAGAGGGGAGAACGGCGGTGAAGAGGTCTCGGGCGGGCCGGAGCAACTCCAGTGAGCGATTCCGGCCATGGGGAGGGGACTCAAGGCGCGCTAAGGCCTTGGCTAACTTCAGCAGAGGTAGGGGCGACACAGGCAACTACTCCGGTGAACTAGACCGTGCTAAATCGGCCGGCCACCGCACGAGCACGGCAGACCGCCGTGGCCGAGCACCGGCGAAGGCGAAATTGGATGAACACAGGGCGCAATAAGGAAAATTGGGCATGGGGACGAGTGTCTCACCTTGGGGCGGAGCTCGGGGAGGCTTGGAGCGGTCTCCGGCGAGCTAGATGGCTGGGAACACGGGCGCGGGTGTCCGATGGCGGCTGGTGGCGAGGCAGAGCACGAGAGAGGGTGAAGCTGTGTGAAATGAGGTGAGGAGTGTGTGCAGGGCACTGGCGGGGCTCTAAAAATAGAGCTAGATGAGTGGGTGGGCGTTGTGGCCGAGAAATCCAACGACGTGCGCGAGTGCGCTCGCACTGGTCCACGGCGGGCGCGAGGAAAGCGGAATTGACAAGGCAGGTCCACGGCGCAGAGAGAGTAAAGGGGACGCGCGGGGGCAACAGCTCGGCGCTAGTGAACCGGGCCCGCGAGACAGGGAGAGAGAGGGCGAATGGGTGAAGGAAAACTGATGCCGACAGGCTGGTCCCAAGGCGCAGAGAGCGAGGGAGAGCGGGCGCGCGAGAGGGAACTGCCGCTGACAGGCGGGGTCCGCCTGTCAGGCGGCGCGGGTGCGCTGGCGCGCGGCCTGGCTGGGCTTTGTGGGCTGGCTGGTTTGCTTTCTGTTTTCCCTTTTCTCTGGATTTTCTAATTCTTTTTCTATTTCTTTTTCTATAGGGTTTTCAAATCCAAATTCAAACTAGGTTTAAAATTCAAATTAATTCAAACTTGTGCAACACTTCAAAGAATATTTTAAATTCATCATGATGCAACATGTCATGACTCATAAGGTTTTAGCAAAAATAAACATAAATAATTCCCCACTAATACAACTAACTCTAATTAAAGGAGAAAGAGAGAGAGAAAACTAGAGTGAGATAGAGAAGAGTAACACATGATTTTGGGTGATAATTAGAAAGAAATTTTATACCCCCAAAATCAGGGTGTTACAGACCTATCCCCCTTAAAAGAATCTCGCCCTCGAGATTCAGGGCTGTCTAGAAAAGAGCTCAGGGTACTTGGCTCTCAGATCATCTTCTCTTTCCCAGGTTGCTTCTTCTTCTGAGTGGTGACCCCATTTGACTTTGCACATCCTGATGGTACTTCTCCGAGTGACCCAATCTGCTGTCTCCAGAATTTGAGTTGGCCTCTCAACATAAGTTAGATCTTCTTGAACTTCAAGATCCTCTGCTGGCAACTGCTCTTCCAGCACTCTCAAGCATTTCTTCAAATGTGACACATGGAACACATCATGCACTGCGGATAGATTCTCCAGCAAGCTGAGTTGATAAGCCACTTCTCCACATCTGGCTTGAATCTGATACGGGCCGATATAGCGAGGTGCTAACTTGCCTTTGACTCCAAACCTCTTGGTTCCTCTGATGGGCGACACTTTCAAGTAGACATAGTCTCTCACTTCAAAACTGAGTTCTCTTCTTCTGGTGTTAGCATAGCTTCGCTGTCTAGACTTCGCTGCCTTTAGATTCTCTTAGACCATTCTGATGTTCTCTTTGGCTTCAAGCAAAATATCTGGACCGAACACCTGTCTTTCACCAGGTTGGTCCCAATGCAATGGAGTTCTGCAATTCCTCCCATAGAGCGCTTCAAATGTTAACATCTTCAGACTGGCTTGGTAGCTGTTGTTGTAAGAGAATTCTACATATGGTAATCTCTTGTCCCAACCTATCTTATCTTGCAAAGCACAAGCCCTCAACATATCCTCTAGAATCTGATTGGTTCTCTCAGTTTGACCATCTTTCTGCGGGTGATAAGCTGAGCTGAACTTCAAGTGTGTGCCCAAAGCTTCATGCAACTGCTGCCAAAAATGAGAGGTGAACTGGGTGCCTCTATCTGATACTATCTTCTTCGGAACGCCATGCAAGCACACAATCCGAGCCATGTATAGTTTGGCTAACACTGCACTGTTGTAGGTGGTCTTGACTGGTATGAAATGGGCAGCCTTTGTCAAAAGGTCCACTACTACCCAGATGGAGTCATAACCAGTACGAGTGCGGAGCAAACCGACTATAAAGTCCATTCCGATCTCATCCCATTTCCACTGAGGAATCTGCAACGGTTGCAACAAACCTGCAGGTCTCTGATGTTCTGCTTTAATCCTCTGACAACTATCACATACAGCCACATACTCTGCTATTTCTCTTTTCATACCGTACCACCAGAATCTTTTCTTCAGGTCTTGGTACATCTTCTCACTACCAGGGTGTATAGAGTATGCTGTCTCATGAGCTTCCTTGAGAATTAGTTCCCGGATCGATTTGATGTCAGGAACACATAGTCTGTCCTTGAACCATACCACTCCTTCTACATCTTCACGGAAATCCTTACCTTTCCCATCTATGATCAACTGCCGGATCTCCTTGATTTTCTCATCATCCTTTTGACCTTTTCTGATATCTTGCTCTAGAGTGGGTTCCAACTCAATTGCCACTCCTTGGGTGTTGTTTCGAAATCCGAGACTCAATCTATCGAACTCCTTTGCTAGCTCGTATGGCATCAGGTGAGCTGCCAACATATTGACTTGACTCTTTCTACTCAGAGCATCTGCAACCACATTTGCTTTGCCTAGGTGATAATGAATCTCCAGCTCATAATCTTTCATCAATTCTAGCCATCTTCGATGCCTCATGTTTAACTCTGATTGAGTGAATATGTATTTGAGACTCTTGTGATCCGTGTAGATATCACACTTCTGCCCATAAAGATAATGTCTCCAGGTCTTCAATGCATGAACCATGGCTACTAATTCCATATCATGAGTAGGATAGTTCTTCTCATGAACCTTCAACTGTCGGGATGAGTATGCCACTACTTTCCCTTCCTGCATCAACACACATCCCAATCCGATGTACAAAGCATCGCAATACAAAGAGAATGGCTTGTGAACATCTGGCAGGATCACTACTGGTGCCGTTGTCAACTTCTCCTTCAATGTCTCAAAGGACTTCTGGCATGCTGGGGTCCACTTGAACTCAACCTTCTTTGCCAACAGTGCTGTCATTGGTCTGGCAATCTTGGAGAAACCTTCAATGAAACACCGATAATAACCAGCCATTCCGATGAAACTCTTGATTCCTCGAACATCTTTTGGTGCTTTCCAGTCCAAGATAGTTGTTACCTTCTTCGAATCTACAGCCAATCCCTCTCGGTTTATAATATGACCTAAGAATAGGACTTCAATGATCCAGAACTCGCACTTGCTAAGCTTGGCATACAACTGACAATCTCATAGCCTCTAAAGTACTTTCCTCAAATGCTCCTCATGCTCTTGCTCATTCTGGGAATATATAAGAATGTCATCAATGAACACCACTAAAACTTGTTGAGGTAATCCATGAACACACTGTTCATTAAGTACATGAAGTAGGCTGGCACATTCGTCAAACCGAATGACATAACTGTGAACTCATATAGGCCATACTTAGTGATGAAGGCTGTCTTCGGTTTGTCTGAGAGTCGGATTCTGAGCTGATGGTAGCCTAACCTCAGATCTATCTTCGAGAACACACTGGCTCCTCTCAACTGATCGAATAAATCTTCAATTCTGGGCAGGGGGTACTTATTCTTGATAGTAACCTTATTCAAAGCTCGATAATTGATGCACATCCTCTTCGTGCCATCCTTCTTCTCCACAAACAATACGGGGGCTGCCCAAGGTGAGGTACTCGGTCTGATGTAGCCTTTCTCTAACAACTCATCAATCTGCTTCTTGAGTTCCACCAACTCTGGTCCGGACACTCGATAGGCTCTCTTGGAAATAGGGGCGGTGCCTGGAATAAGCTCTATGGCAAATTCAACCTTTCTTTCAGGTGGCATACCTGGTAACTCTTCGGGAAACACATCTGGGAAATCTGATACTACACTGACAGCCTCTGATGGTTTAATCTCCTGAATACAAGCGGTGACTTGGTGACAACTCCCTTTCCTTGGTCCTGACAAGACCAACTCCACTAACACTTCTTCTCCTAATAAGGACACTAACTTCACCGTTCTCTTATCACAACTAAGATTGGCCTGATACTTGGTTAGCCAATTCATCCCTAGGATGACATCTATAGGTGTATCTTGGTTACCCATAACTATTAAATTAGTGGGGAACTCTATCCCCCTTATTTGAACCTTTGCACTAGGGCAAAATCTATCAGTTTGGGTCCTTCCACCAACTGAACTAACTCTCATAGGTGGGTACATGGGTGCTACTGGTATATTATGTGATTATACCCATGGTTATACCCATGATCCAGTATCAAATAAGACATTTGCAGAATGGTACACGACTGAGAACGTACCTAATGCCACTCCTGGAGTCTCCTGGACTGTGTCGGCTTCAAGTGGTTCACCTTTCCATACTAGGCACGAGATTGCCCACGGTTGTTGCCTCATTGCTGCATTGCATTCTGCCTGATTGGGGCATTGGGAGCTGGCTGCTGCTGAGTTGCTTTCCTTGGGCAATGATTCACCCAATGGCCTTGTTCCCCACAGTGGAAACATGCATGACTCCCTCCTTGAGCTGGCGCTACTTGATTGCTCTGGTTGGTTGCAGGGGTAGGAAGACGGGCTGCCTGGTTGCTCTGACGCTAATATTGATTTCCTCCTTGTTGGTTGTTCTGACGGTACTGCTGCTGCTGAGGAAACTGCCTCTAGTACTGCTGTTGGTTCTGACGCTGATGCTGGTGCTGGTGACTTTGCTTGAATTGCTGAGGTGGGTTCCCTGAGTAGCGAGGACGCCTGTTACTCCCAACCTGAGGTCCACCAATCTTGCATTTCCTATCCTCCATCTCCCGATGCTTCCTTTCTGTCATGATTGCTCTGTCTATCAGATGCTGGAAGGTAGGGAAAGTGTGGTTCATTAGCTGATAGTGGAGGGGATCATCCAATCCTCTCAGAAAGCGGTACTGCCGCTTGGCATCTATGTAGACATCCTCTAGGGAATAACACGACAGCTGCAGAAACTTATCCCTATACTCACTAACGGACAGGGGACCTTGCTTCAGTGCGAGAAACTCCTCCTTCCTCACTATCATCAGTCCCTCGGGCACATGGTAGCGATAGAAGTTGTCCCTGAACTCCTCCCAAGTGATAGCTTCAGGGTTAGCATGGGTGGCGAGGTAAGACTCCCACCAAGACTGGGCTGCTCCCCTCAGCTATCGGGGACCATACAACACCTTCTCACGATCGTTGCACTGGGCAGTGTGCAACTCACGCTCCATGGTACACAGCCAATCTTCGGCGTCCATGGGATCAGCAGAGTGGGCAAAAACAGGGGGATGACCCCTCATGAACTCTGCTCGCTTGTCTCTGGGTACTTGAGACATCTGGACTTGCACCTGAGGCTGGGGCGGTGGTGGCTGCCGCTGAGCTTGCTGCATCACTGCTAATATCTGACCAATCGCCTGAACTGCTTGGGTCTACATCAAGAACATCTGCTCAATGGTCATCGGGGGTGGCGGTGGTAAATGCTACTGCGGAGCTGCTTCCTCTTGGGGTACCTGCTGCTCTGGCTGAGCACGCCTCGCACCTCTTCGCCTGTTCTCAGACATCTGTAGAAACCACACACATATCAGATCTGACTCTGCAGTCTTTCAGCATAAGAAAAGGTGTATAGAAAATCTTCATAGAACTGAATAATTGACCGTCTTCACTGACAGCTTCTTAGATAGAGGAAAGTGGAAATAAATGGATTACCCCACTAAATAACTGACTTTATTAATAACTACACCAAGTTGTAGGGGATACCCACACCTTGGTGACAATCATTACAAAGATCCAACATCAGTATATGTTCATCATAACAAGCATCCAACATAAGATAAGCAAACTAACTCTAACTAGACTGACTAGACTGAGACACTGAACTAAGCATTATTACAGACTCTGACTCCATCGATCTAAGGATCCAAATCTATCCGGGTCCTGCAGTCTGGGGTACCATAGTCGAAGCGACCACGGGGCGGTGAACGGTAAGCGTGTTGAATCCCGACAAGGGCGGGAGAACCACCATCCATATAGTGGCGTGCTGCGCACTCAGCACACAATTCCGCAACCTCCGCCCGAACCTTGCCCAACTCATCGAGGGCGTGGTCCAACTCTGTGTTGAGCACAGCGACCACTTGACCATGCTGCTCAGCCTAGGATTGCCCTCACCAATAGGCGAGACAATCACACCTCCAGCACTGTCGGTTGAATGGCGAGGGTAGTACTTCAGGTCAAGGCCATCAGCTGCCCCGCTGAACAACGAGCAATACTGAGAAAGTGCACGTCGTGCTGCTTCTTGCATGGCTGCCTTGGCAGTGTCCTTCTGAGTGATAGAATATTGCTCTGAGAAGGCCTCTGCACCCCGGAGATCATCGTCCGGACGGCGCACCAAGCAAGTAGCCTCCCACTGGTCCAGGTATAGCCCGCGACGATGCTGGTAGACTACACAACGGTACTTGATAGACCAAGTGTGTCGGTCGAAGGCCCGACACAGCAAGGTATCGAGAGCGTCGTTGAAGTGACACCCGCGAGCGGCGTTACGAGTGATGGGTCTAGCGATCCATCCCTCCGGCTCCGGCTCCTCCGAAAGCTCCGTGTCGTGGCTTGAACTGCCACCAGTGTCGTCGTCTCTCTGTCTCCGTCAGGGTCTCCTCCAGCAGCCGAGATGCCCTGAGGTGGTGCAGGGGGCATCTCTGGCTGAGGTGCAGGGGAAGGCGGCCTCTTAGACTCCACCTCCTGCTGAGGCAAGGGGGAAGAGTCCTGCTGCTCCTGCAACTGCTCCTGGCGTCGGTGCTCCTGCTCCTCATGTAGGCGACGATGCAGTCTCTCTAGGTGGCTGGACTGACCTAACACTGTGCGACGCAGGGGACGCTCCGCTAGGCAGGAAGGCAAAAAGGGGATCACAGACTTACGTGCAATGCACCTGATACGAGCCATCTACAGAAGACATCGTAAGCACAAGAGTAAGAGTAGAACTATGAGACCAGAAAGTAAACAGAAAGAAAAGTGAGACAAAACTTTTTGAGATAAGTAGATAACATAGAGTTGGTCAAGATGACCAACTTTTGAAAAGACTCTAAGGTCAAGGTAAGAGTAGAGGTCTATAGTCCTTAGGTTGACCATTCTAGTCTAGGTTAGCGGTTCTACAGTCAGCAAGGCTTTGATACCACTTATGTCACACCCGGTTTCGGAAGGCAAACCAAATGCCAACCATGTACGTGCCAGGATCAGAAACTCACGTACACAACGATTACATAATTGGACATCATCACACAATGCTCGAAACATAATTGGACATCATCACACAATGCTCGGAATAAATAGCGGAAAGGTACATGATTGCATCAATATGTCCAAGACATCCATAGAGTCTATTACATAACCATTGTTTTTAACATAATTATCAAAGTGCGGAAATACGAAACGTAGATGCTAAGCCTACACATGTAGCTTACTGGGGGTTTGCCACTAAGAAAGAACTAGAACTCGTCATATTCCTGGAACTCCTCGAAGGCATCCATGTTGCCAGCATCACCTCCTAAGCATTGGGTACACTGGGGACAACTGGGGGTGGGGGTGGTGTGTAAAGCAAGGGTGAGTACACATCAACATACTCAGCAAATTCCCCGTTTGGCTAATGTGGACTAGCTGTATGTGGAGTTTGAGGTTAACCAGTTGCTTTTAGTTAGTCAAGTATTTATTACTATTAGTAGAGCCAAGTTTTAGTAATAAACCCAGTTATTACCTAGAAGTACCCCCTCAAAAGAGGAAATACCAGAGATCAGATTTTATAACATCATTATTAACCATAATCATAAAAGTATCCAAAGTTCTTCTAATCAAAGAGGATCCCAAGGCTGCTCTTAACCGTGAGCTCGACTGACATACCAGTTTTTAACACTTTACCCACAAGTCGTGATCCCTTTCCAGCGTGGGTTGTACAGACCCGATCTTCACTACCAAGGTGAATGGCCAGGGATACACTACGTGGCCTTTACAAAGACTCCCCTGGTGCATAGCTGCTCATTATGTTTCGCCAGTCGTACAAACGCAGTACACCTCCCCAAGGTGGGTGACTAACAAAACCAAATCGAAAGAACCTCTACACCCCAACCTTGGTAGAGCGAGCACTACGCCCTAGCCCCCATTGATGGCCCTCCGGCAAAGCCAACTACAACCCCAGGTTCATCTAATTAATCAGCTAAGGGCGTCTCATTCCACCCTCATGGTTGTACAGTTATCCAGGGTGGTCACTCCATGAACAGGTCCTTATGGAGAGGTACTCAGGAAAAAGGCCTGAGCCCCCTAAGGTATCACAAGATCATCCACGTAATCAGGAAAACAATATCATATCATAAATGTTTACATCATGTTCATTGATTAAGTTAAGGCAGCAGCAACATGCTAACCATGATAACCCCAAAAGGTAAACAAGGATAAGTGAATAGAAAGCTAGTCAATCCTTAGGTTTCATAAAGTAATGCGGGACAGTGAATTATAAAGTATGTAGGACATAATGGGTCAGAGGACACTTGCCTTCACCAGGTTGTTGCTCAGGAAGGTCTCCAACAACACACTCAGGAAACTCGGACTGCTCGTTGTCTAAATAAATCGAGCATGCATTCAATACATTTGGAAAGTACAAATGAACATCACACCAAACATGTACAAACATTGGAACCCTTCTTTAAAAATACATAATACTACATAAGGGATAACGAATTCAAAGTATAACATAAACTATAACCTACATTAACTTTGTTTGAAAATAGGTTACTATTTCTCCTAAGTGTTATTTACAAGTAAATAAACATAGTTCAACATATTTTATTGTGACCTAAAATTTAGTACAGAGATGAACTTATGTAATACATATTATTAATCTCACAAGCTTAAACAAGTTTAAATCTCTAAGTTTCCCCTTTATTTATTTATTAAATAAATAAAACATTAGTTCATATTCAATCCTAAAAATTAGAGTGTGCAGACAGTAAGTGAAACCATTTTATTTAAACAGAGAATAATTCTATGAACATTTTGTAATTTGAATCACTAAATTTGGAGTTCATATGCAAAAGTTATGAAATAAACAAGTTTGGAAATTCAAAGTGTGAAATTAAGGCTAATTCTGTGATTAAATAAAAGTCTAGGGGTCTAATTAAAACAAACCAGAGACCTATGGCTAAAACAGAGGACGGCGGGTTGATTTCCTAGAACCAGGGGGTTTCTTAAGCAAAATAGCCACGCGAAGAGGTATCGGGTGAATCTAACCATTGGATCAGAAACCGACGGCTCAGATTAGATCTGCGGCCGAGGGCGCGCGCACGCGGGCGGGCGAGCGCTGACAGGTGGGACAGGGAGTGTTAGTGACAGAGGGGGAGAGAGCGCACTGACCAAGTAGGCCCAGTGCCAGAGGGGAAACTGTCTGCTACAGGGGTCCGAGGGGGTCCGAGCCGTTCGATCACGATCGGATGGGGAGGGGTCTGAGGGGGTTTGAGGGGGTCCGAGCCGTACAATCAAGATCGGACGGGGGAAATCGAACTCGGAAGGATGAGCGGCTGCGGGTGGCACTGACAGGCGGGACAGGGCGTTAGGCGCTCTTGCGCGAAGCGGTACCCACGGTCCGAGCTGTTCGATCTGAATTGGATGGAGGGGATTAGACCGGGGAAACAGACGGCTGTGGGTGGCGCCGCTCCTCTCCACGGCGGTGAGGTCGCCAGCGTTGAGGCTGGCATGGGCTAGGGTGGCTCCGGGGTTGCCAGAGTTGGGCAGAGAGGAAGAGGGTGCCACGGCAAACTCAATGGTGGGGAAGAGGCCATGAATCCACGGGCAGAGAGGGGAGAACGGCGGTGAGGAGGTCTCGGGCGGGCCGGAGCAACTCCGGTGAGCGATTCCGGCCACAGGGAGGGGACTCAAGGCGCGCTAAGGCCATGGCTAACTTCAGTAGAGGTAGGGGCGACACAGGTAACTACTCCGGTGAATAAGACCGGGCTAAATCGGCCGGCCACCGCGCGAGCACGGCGGACTGCCGCGGCCGAGCACCGACGAAGGCGAAATTGGACGAACACAGGGCACAATAAGGGAAATTGGGCATGGGGACGAGTGTCTCACCTTGAGGCGGAGCTCGAGGAGGCTTGGAGCGGTCTCCGGTGAGCTGGATGGTCGGGAACTTGGGCGCGGGTCTCAGGCGGCGGCTAGCGGCGAGGGCAGAGCGTGAGAGAGGGTGAAGCTGTGCGAAATGAGGTGAGGGGTGTGCGCGGGGCACTGGCCCGGGCTCTAAAAAGAGAGCTGGGGGAGTGGCCGGGCGTCGTGGCCGAGAAATCCGGTGACGTGCGCGAGTGCGCACGCGCTGGTCCACGGCGGGCGCGAGGAAGGCGGAACTGACAAGGCAGGTCCATGGCGCAGAGAGAGAAAAGGGGACGCGCGGGGGCAACGGCTCGGCGCTAGCGAACTGGGCCCGCAAGACAGGGAGAGAGAGGGCGAACGGGTGAAGGAAAACTGGCGCCGACAGGCTAGTCCCACGGTGCAGAGAGCGAGGGATAACGGGCGCACACGAGCGAGAACTGCCGCTGACAGGCGGGGTCCGCATGTCAGGCGGCACGGGTGCGCGGCCTGGCTGGGCTTAGTGGGCTGGCTGGGCTACTTTCTCTTTTCCCTTTTCTCTGGATTTTCTAATTCCTTTTCTATTTCTTTTTCTATAGGGTTTTCAATCCAAATTCAAACTAGGTTTAAAATTCAAATTAATTCAAACTTGTGCAACACTTCAAAGAATATTTTAAACTCAGCATGATGCAACATGTCATGACTCATAAGGTTTTAGCAAAAATAAACATAAATAATTCCCCACTAATACAACTAACTCTAATTAAAGGAGAAAGAGAGAGAGAAAATTAGAGAGAGAAGGAAACTAGAGTGAGATAGAGAAGAGTAACACATGATTTTGGGTGATAATTAGAAAGAAATTTTATACCCCCAAAATCAGGGTGTTACATGGATAGTCCTTTCTTCGGCATCGTACCGACCGAAAGGGAGTACCCGCTTGGACACATCTACCTGTTCGTCAGCTTCGGAACCCCAGATAACTATAGAACTGAGTTCTTGAGGTTTGAGGTGGCGCGCTTCGACTGAGGGTATAACGCCATCATTGGAAGACCAGGACTGGAGAAATTCATGGATATTCCACACTACTCGTACATGATACTTAAGATGCCAGGGCCTCAGGGGATTATCACCGTGCGCGCCGATTTCTAAGGCGCCGCGAAATGCTTTCGGGGCGCCATCCAGACGGCTCTTACTGCCGGGCCCCCGGTAGCCCTTCCCGCGCAGGCCAATAGCAGACTGAAGGATGAAAATTTCACGATCCCTTTGAGAGAACTAGCCAGGCACAAACTCAAAGTTTATCCTCATGCAAGACCAATCCGATAGAAGCTATGTTGTTTCACGCCTGACAAGAGAGAAGCCATTCATGCAGAATTAACTCTCCTAGTGTCGACAGGGTTCATTAGAGAAGTACTACATCTAGAGTGGCTAGCAAACCCCGTTCTTGTACTAAAGAAGAATAAAATTGATTGGCGCATGTGCGTCGACTATGCCGATCTCAATAAGCACTGCTCGAAGGATCCCTTCGGACTCCCTAGAATAGATCAGATAGTTGACTCGATTGCTAGCTGCTCTATGCTCTCCTTCCTAGATTGCTACTCCAGATATCACTAGATCAGTCTGGCGAAGGAAGACAAGGAGAAGACTGCATTCATCACACCGTTCAGAGCCTTTTGCTATACCTCCATGTCGTTTGGCCTCAAGAACGCTGGAGCGACTTACCAGAGGGCCATCTAGACATGCTTAGCCAACCACTAGGGTAAGCGAGTGGAGACTTATGTTGATGATGTGGTCATCAAGACAAAAAACTCAGACAACTTCATCAAGGATTTGCAACAGGTCTTCAATAGCTTGAGACGCTACCGATGGAAGCTAAACCCAGAAAAATGCATATTCGGAGTGTCGGCTGGAAATCTGCTTGGGTTTATTGTCAACCATCGGGGAATAGAAGCAAATCCAGAGAATATTGAAGCCATTATGAGGATGGAGCCACCACGATCACAGAAGAAGGTACAAAGGCTCACTGGGTGCATGGTAGCAGTGAGCAGATTCATATCAAGGCTAGGCGAGAAAGGAATGTTGTTCTATAAGTTGCTCAAGAAGGTGGACAAATTTCAGTGGACCACAAAAGCGCAGGAAGCTTTGGAGGCACTAAAGAAGTTCCTGACCACACCACCATTGCTAAAGCCACCAAGCCGAGCTACATCCGATCAGCCGGCCGAGGATCTGCGACAATATATTTCCTGCACGACTCACGTGGTAAGCACCGCGTTGGTAGTCGAGTGGGCAGAAGAAGGGCACGCATACCCAGTGCAGCATCTAGTTTACTTTATCAGCGATGTCCTCGGTCCCTCAAAGATTAGGTATCCTCAAGTTCAGAAGCTATTATACGCAGTACTTTTAACTGCTCGCAAGCTCTAGCACTACTTTGACGACCACAAAGTCATAGTAGTCATAGGGTTTCCAATAGGAGATATACTCAATAACAAGGAAGCTATTGGGAGAATAGCCAAATGGGCATGCGAACTCGGAGCTCATGATATAGAGTTTCGACCTCGCATGGCGATAAAGACTCATGCACAGTTTGATTTCGTATTGGAGTGGACTGAGCACCAGGTCCCAGAAAACCGAGAAGTTGCTAAAATCTGTAGAATGTACTTTGATGGCTCGCTAAGATTGTAGGGAGCAGGGACAGGAATTCTCTTTATTGCTCCTAGAGGTGATCAGCTCAAGTATGCACTTCAGCTCCTATTTCCAGCATCCAACAATGCTGCAGAGTACGAGGCCCTGGTCCATGAGCTAAGCAGCACCGTTTCACTCGGCATCAAAAGGTTAATGGTGTACGTCGACTCACTAGTGATCATAAGGCAAGTGAATAAAGACTGGGATTGCTCAACTGAATCAATGAACAAATAGTACGCTACGGTACGGAAGCTAGAGGACAACTTTGAAGGATTGGAGTTCCACCACGTGGAAAGAGATCGCAATGCAGAAGCGGATGCGCTATCCAAATTGGGGTCCAGCCAGGCCCAGGCTCCACCTAGGATTTTCGTCCAGGTGATACAACAACCAAGTGTCACCACAGATCAGATGGAGGAATGCCACATTCTGAGTCATGCAGAAGCAGATCCCAATGACTGGAGGGAGCCAATCACCAGAAACATAACAAACGAGAAAGAACCAGATGACAAGGCTATGCGGACCGTATCGTGAGATAGTCGGCCCACTATACCATCATAGGGGGTCTACTATATAGAAGAGGTGCAGGAGGAGTCCACATGAAGTGTATTCACTCGTCTATTGGAAAGTAGCTGTTGGATGAGATCCACGCTGGGCAATGTGGCATGCATGCATCGTCACGGACTCTAGTTGGGAAAGCTTTCTGGTCTGGGTTCTACTGTCCAATAGCGAAGAACAATGCAGCAGAGTTAGTCCAGAAGTGCGAGGCATGTCGGTTCTTATCAAAGCAGCAGCATCTACCCATGCAACAATTGCAAACTATTCATGTAACCTGGCCATTTGTGTGCTGGGGCTGCACATGATTGGGCCCTTCAAGAAAGCTCAAGGGGGATATACTCACATACTAGTTGCCACTGATAAATTCACAAAGTGTATAGAATACAATCACATCGCCTCTTCAACCTCAGCAAAGGCAGTGGAGTTCATTCAAGAAATAATCTTCAGGTTTCGAATACCTAACAACATTATTACAGACCTAGGATCTAACTTCACTATCTCAGAGTTCTTTGACTTCTGCAAGCAGAGGAGCATCCAGATCAAGTATGCATCAGTGGCACACCCAAGAGCTAATGGGTAGGTAGAAAGAGCCAACGGGATGATACTCGATGCACTCAGGAAAAAGGTGTTTGACAAGAGCGAGAAGCTCGCAGGAAAATGGATCAGGGAACTACCATATGTGGTCTAGAGCCTGCGAACCCAGTAGAGCCGAGCTTTACACGGAAACACCCCATTCTTCATGGTATATGGGTCGGAGGCAATGTTACCAGCGGATCTCATCTTTGTAGCACCTAGATTAACATTCAAAAGCATAGCTGAAGCAGAAGCAGCCAGGCTGGAGGACATCGACATACTAGAGGAAGAACAACTAAATGTGGTCATTCAGTCGACCACATACCAGCAGACTCTGAGGCGCTACCACGACAAAGCTGTGCGGCATCGATCCTTCGCTGTAGGAGATTTGGTCCTCCGCCGAGTACTGACGGGAGAGGGACGACACAAACTATCACCGCCATGGGAAGGACCATTCATCATTGCAGAAGTTACCCGGCCAGGATCCTACTGGCTCACTCAAATGGATGGCACCGAAGTGGGGAATTCATGGAATATTGAGCACCTTAGAAAATTCTATCCATAGTAATACCTCAAAACTCTTGTGGACGAGTTGTACTTTGTAAGCAAAGGGTCTCATTATCAATGAAGCTTCCATGTTCTAAGGCATACAAGTTCTTGATCAGCAACTGACTTAGGTCGGGCACAACTCGAAATCGGTGCAGCATACCTACTTACGGTGACCACTATACCCTACTAACGGAGCAATCGGCTTAAGTCGAAAACGCCTTAAGTCGGTGCAACATGCTCACGCTCACATGACTTAGGGTGATCACTATACCCTACTAACATAGCAACCGGCTTAAGTCGGAAACGCCTTGAGTCGGTGCGACATGCTCACGCTCACATGACTTGGGGTGATCACTATATCCAACTAATGGAGCAATCGACTTAAGTTAGAAACGCCTTAAGTCAGTGCAATATGATCACGCTTACACGACTTAGGGTGATCACTATATCCTACGAACGGATCAATCGGCTTAAGTCGGAAACACCTTGAGTCGGTGTGACATGCTCACGCTCACATGACTCGGGGTGATCACTATACCCTACTAACGGAGCAATCGGCTTAAGTCGGATACGCCTTAAGTCGGTGCGACATGCTCATGCTTACATGACTATGGGTGATTACTATACCCTACTAACAAAACAGTCAGCTCAAGTCAGGAACGCCTCAAAGTAATACAAAATGCTCACATATTCAAGGGTGATCTCGATGCCCTGCTAATGGAACAATCGGATCAAGCGTAGCATGATCACACGCACATGAAATCCATGATACATTGTCTCGCTAAGAATACTAACTCAATAAAAAGTATTTTCTCATCCGAACAAATCACTGTGCAGGAGCATTTTTGCAAGGAACCTCGCTAGCAGGATTACCAGAGGAAGAAGGTTTGCTCACACCAGCAGATGCAGCAAGAACGTCAGCAACGATATCCTCAGGCACCACAACACCAGGTCTTCTCATCAAGATTCGCCCGGCACGGACAACCTTGTCCACTGCTTTGTCACACATCGCTTTCATAACAACACGGTCATCGCCTTAATGTTGTGGTGAGCCACCTCCAACTCTTGCATGACAAGTTTCTTCGAGGCGCGCAACTCCTTGATGACAGAATCCTTCGAAGATAGTAGCTTACCAAGTCGTGATACTTCAATCTGGGAAGCCCTCAACTCATCCCTGTGATGGTCCAATTTCGAAATAGTAAAGCGATGACTCCTCTCCAGGATAGTGTGGGAATTGCTAGCATCACGATATAATCTATTCAGATTGTCACGAGAATCAAGAAGTGTTCGCCTCTCCTCCTACAGGTAAGAAGAGCACTGAGCATCGAAGCAAAGGCGCAAAACAGAAGCAGACAGGAAAATCTACCTCGTGACCCATCTTCTCTAAATCGAGTTGGGCATTAAAGGAAGAGTTCAGGGTCCGAGCGCTTTCTAGGAATGCAGAAACCTGGTTCAGATCAGCTTGACTCTAGGCGTACCTTTCCTCAGCATCGAAACACTGTTGAGTCAGAGCTGGTGAAGCAGCAGGAAAAAAATACAAGATGTAAAACAAGAGAAGCAATAAACAGAAAAGGGAAGCTGCAGACCCACTAACCAAAGTTTGAGGCCTTCAGATCATCTATTTGCCTCTGAAGCTGGAGAGGATTCCACTGCATCAAAGACGAAACTTGATCGGGGACAGGGGCGCCACAAAATTTCAACTGGGCTGACACAAAGTTGAGGACATTATGCAAGCTTAAAAGTTAGCAAGAGAACCCGTTTGTCAATGTAAATAATGCAAGACAAAGATCAACTCACCTGGAGGTTAGAAAGAAAAAAGGGAAATCCCAGAGCCGAAGGCATCGGTGCACTGTCTGTTGATGGAGTGTTTACAAGGACAATGTTGAGAGCATCACTCAAGGAGACCTCAGCTCTGACAGCAGGCGGGAAATTCCTAGCATCCGGGTCACTGGCCTCTAAGGTGATAGGACCGACAAGAGCGGTAGGCGAACTCGTCACCATATGTTCCTCAGATTGAACCAGTGGCGATCCGAGGTGAACATCCATGGAGGCAGCCAAAGTGGAACCAAGCTCAGCACCCTTGGGGGCTGGGTCATCTTCAGCACCACCCTCGGGGCTGGGTTATCCTTAGCGGAAGCACCCTTGGTTGTGCCCACATGAGCTAGTTGACCCTTGCCTGCAGCGTCAAGAGCCAGTGCGTCCCCGCGATCTAGACTGCCCTCCAATGTCAAAGAAGCATGAGAAATTGTCCGAGTTATTTCTTGCCCGACAGGATTACCAGCCAAAGGGACGTCATCCGGGACCTATGTACGGACGACAGAACTTTTAGTCTAAGGAGGCTCCTATAAAAGGTCTTCAGGAATAATTTCCTCTAGTGCATGGTCAATGGCCGACATCGTCAACCCCTGAAGACTAACTAGTCCTGATAAAGCCTGCATTAGAATGTCACTGCTGTTATGGCTGCGACTGTTCTTAAGAATCAAAGGGGCAACTTCCTCTTCTTCCTCTTCATCCTCATCAAGCACGCGACCACCAACTCTGACACCATCACAACCTTCAAAGTCATCCTCGAGGTTGGCGCTCGCCGGGCCATCGCCAATGACTGAGGTAGTATGATCATCATCTAGTTCCATGCCTAATGACCGCCGAAGTCTTTTCTTTCTTTTCTACCCCTCGGCAGGCGCGACTGGATGGCTCGTCCAACGCAATCATTTGCGAAAAACACTTCCAGGACTCTGAACTCCTTCATCCTCGCCAAGGCCATGTCCAGTTGCAACAGTCACCGACTTAGTATGGGCAGAGTCAGACGATTCACCCGCCAGCATACTGAGGACATCGTTCACCTCAGCCTCATCAGCAGTTGTTGGCATCTGGAAATGGGTTTGTCTCTCCTCTTCAGGGAGATCTCTGTATGGAGCAATGAATGCATCAATATCCTCTGGGGAGGGTCGCACTCTATGGCTCGAACTGCCATCTTGAACAGGAGGGTTGGAAACAAACTCAGAAAAGGGGCTTTGTGGAGGAAGATTCCAGGCAGAATACGATAAGGGAGCACCAGCATTCGAAATCTTGCCTCTCAGCATTAAATCAATTCAGCTCAACATGTCTTCTTTAGGAATCCATCTGTTGGTAATTCGGGTAGGGTCATTGACCCCAGTATACAGGTAGGCAGGGTAGACTCTATCTTTCAGAGGTTGAATATTCTTGAAGAAAAAATCAGCAACAACAACTTCAGCAATCAAGCCTCTGTCCTTCAATGTACATATCTTAGCAAGATCTGAACCTGTGGGGCCTCTGTCTAGCTAGGCATTCGGACGTCAGGCTGCCTCCCCGATCAAGGAGGGAGGGACTTGTTGTGGTTCTCCATGGTAAACCACTCGAGGCGCCATCCCTTAATACTGTCCTTCAAAGGGATATCAAGATATTCAACTTTCTCGCCTCGACGATGTTCCAAGCTAGCACCGCGAACAAGATGATGCTGCCCTCCAGCCATCCCGAGCCGACAATGGTAGAGGTACTTCCAAAGTCCAAAATGAGGAAGAATTCCAAGGAAAGCTTCGCAGAGGTGAACAAACACGGCAATTTGAAGAACATAATTGGGGTTTAAGTGGGTAAGATTTAGAGAGTAAAAGTCGAGAAGGCCGCGGAAGAAAGGAGAAGCTGGCAGGGCTAGTCCCCAGATGAGAAATGGCACGAAGATAACAACTTTGTGGGTATCCTCTGTCGGGACGGTAACCCCGCGCCAGATTCGCCAAGAACACAATTATTTTGGTGGAAGAACTCCAATTTCGACGAGGTGCAAAAGGTCAGCTTTGGAAATAACAGATACATGGTTATCGGCAAATGGGAGTTGCCTGTTGGGATCGATTGGCGGGATGACCGGAATAGCAGCACTCTGTTTCTTCCTATTGGGTGCCATCATGGTCTCTCAAACGAGGCAGACGGATTCAAGAACTCAGGAAATTGGAAAGCGGTGGAGGAAAAAGCAAGAACTAGGGTTCAGAACACAAAGGGGGACGTCAGCAGAAGTATGGGTTGATGTGTTAAGTCGGGCGCAAAGCGGTAGGCTGTTAACTCGAGAAAAGTTTGGATCGCAGAAAAGCAAGCATCACTAGGGCATTACCTCTGAAATGCTAGTGAGCCACCAAATGCATGAATAGAACATGCAGTAATAGATCAGCAGGGAACCGCGTCTTCATTCATAGGGGGAGATCATTACAAACTTGAGACCGGCTCATCCTGAGTTGGCCTCCTCACCCCTTGATCATTGCATCGCATTACATTACACTACTACTTACACTACACTACATTACTAACTAAACTACCTTATTCTACTACTAACTACTACTACTACTACTGCTACCTATACTAATATTTATGCGAGCAGCATTATGCCACCGGCCTTGCCGTCGCCGCCGTCGCCGTTGCTGTCACCACCATCGTCGTTGCCCTTGCCGTCCCGCCGTCGCCCTTGCCGTCATCGTCGCCTTTACCGTTGCCATCGCCCTTGCCATCGCCCTCGCCATTGCCACCCTCGCTGTCGTCGTCGTTGTTGCCCTTGCCGCCATCGCCCTCGTCGCCGCTCCACTCCTCAGAGTCGGAGGAGTCTTCCACCTCCTTCAAGGATGCCTCCTCCGAGTCGTCCGACCCATCGAGCCCGACACCCTCGATGGATCACAAGTACGCCCGTGCCGCAATAGACGTCCCCATGGAGTCCTCCGAATCCTCGAACGACACCATGGGGGACGCTGGAGCGGGCGACCGATCATGCTCGGAGGAAACCTACTCCGAGAACTCTGATTCACCAAAGTCATCCGAGGGTGGACTCGGAGGACGCTTGTGTTTCTCGTCGGCGCGGCAAGGCCATCACTTGCCTCTCTTGCCTCTGCCCATGGTCGTACAGAAGGGGGGAGAAGTGAGGAGGAAGAAGAGAGCAAGTGATCAAGGGCGAGCGAAGAAAGCAACCAAGGCAAGCAGGCTATTTAAAGAGGCAAAGGGGTGGCCATCCACTTCCTAGCCCGCTCACCAAATAGTCGCAAGAATTCAATAAGCAATTCAAGCCGCCTAAAAATGAGTCAGGCAATTGGCGCCATTTCACGTAACACGACACCAGTTGGACTCAATTCAACTGCTCAGGCAAATGATTACACCTCTCTATCACATCAAATTACTACTTCAGGACAACGCGATAAACACCTTTCATGGTGCAGGCACCCTTTGGGCACACCCTTTGGGTGTATCGCCCGGAATCTTCAAGATTTTCTGACGTTGCGATACCTGCAAAATATACGCAATGAATATACCGTGACAAAAAGAGAAGATCGACTAAAATGGGAGGAAGTCCAAATGTGGTTACCGAAGTGCAAGTCCAATCAACAGAAGCATTAAAGTACAGGGCTGAGTGGCGTCCAGCAGGGAGTCTTCTGTTTCAACTGGCCAGATGTCCATCTTGTCACTGATCAAATTGATTACAGACCTAACAAGACATGGACAGATGTCATCACCTGGTTATTCTGAAAATAAATTTTGAAAATTGCACAAGATGGAGACCTTTGAATTGATTATTTCAAAATCAACTCAGCTCAGGGGCTACACCCATTGGGTGCACCTTCGGTGCACCCAACAGATTCTTAATGCCTTGAAGCCGAATGCTAATTTCAAAAGCAAAAGGATGAAGACCATTGAATGGATTACTTCTAAAATCCACTCAAAGCTCGAGGGCTACACCCATTGGGTGCACCTTCATTGCACCAAACAGATTCACAATGCCTTGAAGTCGAATGCTGATTTCAAAAGCAAAAGGATGAAGACCTTTGAATGGATTACTTCTAAAATCCACTCAAAGCTCGAGGGATACACCCATTGGGCGCACCTTCGGTGCACCCAACAGATTCACAATGCCTTGAAGTCGAATGCTGATTTCAAAAGCAAAAGGATGAAGACCTTTGAATGGATTACTTTTAAAATCCACTCAAAGCTCGAGGGCTACACCCAACAGATGTACAAAAGATCAAGTCATGCTATGAACCCATAGGCAAGACCAGGAACCTTTGAGTCAATTATTTCAAAAAAACTCAAAGATTGGGGGCTTGTGGGAGACAGATATCCCCCGGGTCCACTAGAAGGAAAAAAGCCTTGCATGGGGCCACAAACCAATCACCCCGCAAGGTCGTCTCATTGTGGGCCAAGAAAACACTACAGTTGAAATGGGCCAACTCAAGAAGGCGATGGGCTCGCGCCCGGATCGTCCATGAATTAGGCATAATCTCGAGGGAGTCGTTCGTCTTTCTCGCGCCCGACGCCTTCAAACGCCGGAGATGTAACACCCTAGGTGTTTATATTTTGCTCGACAACGAGTATGGATTTAAGCACGTAATATCAGTGAATAAAGCGGATGCTAAATTTTAATCATCTTCGCCTATCGCGATTTTAATATCGCATCTGTTTCATTTGTCGCGAGTTTGACCTCATTTTTATCTATCCGGGCTCGTCCTAAATTTTCGTGATGTTCGGAACATAGTCGTTCCGAAAATTGGTGCGTCCGGTGATTATTTAAAATTCATCGCTCGCACGAATACGAATTTGGAAGCTTTACCTACTCTGACGATTTTATCCCGGACAAATTAATTTGAACTCGACGACTAAAATGTTCGGGGTAGAATAATCTGGATCACGCGAAATCTTGCATAAGGTTAAGATCCAATTTATTATTCAGCATCCTCTGTAAGACATTAAAATCAACTCTGTTTGGATGGCGGATAAATTTTTATCCGAGATCGACTAAACTAGCGTTGTCTTAAATATTGAATCTGTCTGTATACGCGATGTCCGAGAAAAACGATGCGCCAGCTCATTATCGAATTATTCTCTGATTGAATATTCGGATAGCAGGCGAAATTCGTTTAGGTTCAACTAAATAAAACTGTGTCACAATTACTGTCTACCCCGTATTCATCGCTAAAAGAATCGTGATCCAAAATATCTGCGATTCTTTGTTAAAAAGAAGAAAGAAATTAAAAAAATGGGAAATATCCTCACCGCTCTCTCTCTCTCCCCTTGATTTTTCCCAGCCACGCCGAAGACTCTATCCATTAGCCGCCGTGTGCTTGATATTTTTTTCAGCGTCGAGCTTATCTTCTCCTCCTCTAATTTTTCAGTCGCCGCCCCTGCTCCTATTTATCTGTGCGCGATCTTCTTCTTCCTCCCGCACGCAGTCTTCCAGCTCCAGCCATGGCGCCCTCCCTTGCTTCTCTTTCCCGGTGCTCTATCAGCCGTTGTGCTCCTGGTTCTGCCCTGGCTCGGCTAACCTCTGCCCAAGTCCAGCCAGCCAAGGTCTCTCTCCATGGCCATCGCCCCCCCTGTTTCCATGGCCACGCCATCTCTCGCCCCGCCCTGGCCAAAGCTCTGCTCTCCTCTCTCTTGCGTTCTCCCTGGTCCCCCCTTCGGCCGAGCGTCCTCCTGGCTAGAGCTCTCTGCTCGGCACCCTCCCTGCCGTGTGCCCGTCGGCCGCGCCCCTCAGCTCTCTCCCTCTCTATTCACCGTGCGTCCCTTCTCCTCCTCTCCATCTCCAGTTCGAGTTTGTCGATGCTGACGAGTCCTATGTCGCATGTCGTCCTCCAACACCAAGCTGTCAGTTTCCTACTCGTGTCGTCATTGAACTCCCTGGCCGCGTGAGCAACGTATCTCCGTAGCCGTGCCGAGCTCCTTGTGCTCGTATCCGTGTCCCTCTGCTTGCTCGCCCTGATGCCGCACTCGGCTCCTCTGCTGACCGCGCGCCGCTCCCTATTGTTCTAGTTGTCGTGCGCGCGAAACTGCTCTGGTCGGCTGTTTCTGTACCCCGCGCGCAGATCGACATGGCTTCATGCTCGGCCTGCTCCTAAGCCATAGCTAGTCGCTCTGTGTGCTCAACCTTGCCTTATTGCCGAACCCCAACGCCGTCGACCTTCAGCTCTGTGCCTTGTCCCTGGCTGCGCACGCGTGCTTCACTGTTTGGTTGTCGTCGAACCGTCGACCCCTTCCTCAGTCGCGTCGGGTCTCCATGCCGGTTGTCGTCGTTCGTCATCGCATCATGTGTGCAGCAACGTCGCTGATTCCTCCATGATGCTTGTCGACGAACTTCGCTTCATCGGTTTCTCGCCTTTGGTTCGGCTCATGTATGCACGCCGAACGCGTTCGTCGCTTAACCCTGTGTCGCTAGAGCTCGTGACCTCGCTATTGTCAGAGTCCTCACTGAATTCATGTCCTCACTTGAGCTCGCGCTAACCTGCTCAACACCACCTCGCCAGCTCGCTCCAGACTCGATCTCATCGTCGTTCCGTGCGTCATCAAGTAATCCCAAGAATCGGGTGAAGATGAAGCTAGCCACGTGATATTTACCAAATGCTCGACAGAAGGCCTGAGCAAGAATCAGCAACGTTTGCTTGGAATTTTAATTGAATCGGTAACCATTCTCCAGTTTGCTATTTCTTTAATTGATTGAGTCGATGGATGGAATAAATTAATGTGCTAGTATGCTGCTCACTAGGTGCTCGATTAATTGTGTGAGTCCGTGAACTCTCGTCGACTTCGCGATTCTCGCGATTATCGAGCCAGATTTAGTTATGGCGAGTTTTTTCGCTATTTCAGTCAGTTAGCTGGATTGGTGGACCGAGTAGAATTTTAGTAGGCATGTGTGATGATGAAATATTTTAATCACTTATAAAGATGTGTATATATTTACGATAAAAAATGTTTGATATAGGAACAAAAATTTAAATTACTACTTTCAGTAAAAAGAATATTGGTAGATATATATAAATGGTATGATTGTGTTCGCGATGGTGAAGTAGTTGTACCGCGTGAAGCTTAGGATTGAAATATAAATCGACAAGGGAATGTTGTGGTGGATGCGTATGTCGATTAGGTTTAAATTGGTTATTTGTTGTGGAGTGAAGAGAATTAGTAGTGAGAAGAATTAAATCGGTGCTTCGTATCTGATGCGGGGTCGAAATAACGTTACAGAAAGTAGGTCTTGTGTTTGTGTTTCTAGTGTCTAGTCAAAGTATAGCATATGGCAGGTTTCGTCTAGTTGTATGGAGTCGATGCCCTGCTGTGATATCCATGATGCTTAATGCTTGGTTTTAAGTGTTTCATCCTTTTTAGTGTAGATTATCTATCTTATACTCGTTATACTCGTGCTCATACATGTGCATCATGCATCTCATGAGGTACGATAAATAATCGCGTGATGTGGAAGACGAGCCAAGTCGACCCCAAGCACGGGCAAATCCGCAAGATGAAGCTGATGGACCAGCCTGAAGATGGTTAAATCAAGTAAGTGCTCGGTCGAGGGATACTCGTCAAGTGGACATCGCCTAACAAACACTAACCTAATGTTATTCAGGCAAGCCCTGGTGCATTTGCCACCTCCTTGCTGTTTTAAAATCTTTATCACCTTGTTTGATGCATTAGGTGATAGGAGTTGTGTGCTAAACCATTGATGCATTTCCTTCCTTGAAAATTGATTACCCTTCCTTGATACCCGTTTTGAAAAGAGTTTTATGATGTTTAGCCTTGCTTTAGCAAACAAAAATGTTTTGTTTTAAAACAAAAGTGATGCTTCAGTGGGTGGGAAGTTTTCAAAAATAAAACTTAATGGTGGATCCATCACGGCCGTGATGGGTTCAACATCGGAAAAGATGTACCTCTGCCAGGTACCAAACTTGGGTTTGAAATAATAAAGCTGAGGCCGGGCGGTTGACTTGCACGAGAAGGGAGTCTCGGTGTAGTGTCTCCGTCTGAGTCGATTAAGGACCGTCTCGATGTAGGCCTGCTGACCGAGGACCCTTTAACTGGTCACATGCGTCATCATGTGTAAGCATTGTCTCGGGCAGAAAAATACCAGAATAAGATAACACGCAATGGGAGTGGAGAGATGGCGAGAGTAGCATGTACCCTCCATGGCAAGAGGCTGCACGGTGGTGTATCTGTGCTCTCGGTTGGCATGAACCTGATCTGGTCTTAAGAACCCCGGTGGCGAGTTGACATATGCAAGGGTTAAGTGCTACATATGTCGTGTGATTGGAGATCCTCAGCTGAGTATTAATCGATTCAGACAGCCGTTACTTCTCGGACATGAAGACTTGGTCACTGATTTACACGTAGAAATCCAGTGAACTAAAGAGATGATGAAAAGACGGCTAGTGTAGGCCAAGTGCTTGAACTAGGATATAAAGAACTTTAGATGCAGGTAACTTTACTTAACCTGACAAGTAAAAATGGATTTTTAAGGATCCACTCATAGTAAGCTTTTCTGCAAAACAGAGTCTTTGATTCTTGATAAGCCATACCTTGAATCCCTCTAGCCAGCATACCATTGAGAGTCTTTTCTTTAGTCGGGTAAGTCTTGCTGAGTAATTCCGTACTCAGGGTTTTATTCCCTGTTGTTTTTCAGGTTATAGTTTTGTGCTGTTGATGATGGTGTTAAGTGCCGGTGGGCTCGACCTTCTTATAAGTCTAAGGGTGTGTTTGGTTTGGATTTTGTCTTTGGCTTTTGTCCCCTAAAAGCTAAAAGCCAACCAAAGGGCTGGATCCAGGAAGCAGTTTTTTCTAAAAGCCGACTTTGTCGCAGTGCAAAACTGAAAGTACCATTGAACCTGCTTTTAGTGGCTTTTGGATGAAACTGTGAAAACATATATCAAAGAACTTTTAACAACTTTTAGTGGTTTCCACCAAACGGTTTTTAGCTTTTTAACAGCTCACAGCCTACAGCAGCTTTTTCCACAGCTCACAGCCTACATCAGCTTTTTTCACAGCCACATCCCAACCGAACAGACCCTAAGTAACCCTTCTATACTTTTTATTGAGGATGGTCCCTTAATCTAGCATATATTTCAAAACTACCAATAATCTATAACAGTTCAAAGTTACTTTTTGAATCACTTTTTGTAATCACTCCAATCATGTACATCATAAAACTTGATGTAACTGGTAAAATTTGGTAATAAGATTTCCGCTGCAAAATGTTGGTATGTGATTTGTGTTTACTTTATCCTGCGGTCCTGGTTGTAAGTGGTTTATCCGAGGTCCTTGGGGCACACGGACAGATCCTGTTAAGTTATCTGGTGCACATGCATAGCCGTCTGAGGTCTTTGAGATAAGGACAGGTGCATGTGGGCCCAATAACTTGGGAGGTTCTGCCACAGGAGATAGATCGGAAAGAAGCCACCGGGTTTTCCTTAAGATAAGCAAAGTTTGTTCGCTATGAGCTGGAAGGTTGTGATCAGTGTGTGCATAGAGAGTGCCCTACGGTCGTGTATATAAGACCTAGGGGAACCCCATCATTTTCATCTCATTAGCACCTCTCTACTCAAAAAACACCACTTGTAAACACACCACACATACAAAGCCGCCCAGGAAGTAGGGTATTACGCCTCTCAAAGCGGCCCGAACCTATAGAAAATCGCTCGACTCTCTTTACCATGCTTCTGGCACATACCATCGAGCTACAATCAGCGACACCGTCCTACCCAAAAGCACCACGAGGGTACCCCCGGGTGTGCGGTCAGACACTAGACACCGACAGTGCTTATGTTTGGTGTAATATTAATTTTTCCTATACCATGTTTGTTTGTATTGCTACGAATAGCAGTAAGGTCACGAGAATCTGAAGATCACCCTGGTACCTAGAATCTCGAGTCTAGGACAAGTTGTGCCCTTGATCACTTTTCTTTACCCAATAATGTTCTTGTTAATCACTGTGACATGCTCAGGTTAATCTGATGGGACCTAATAGGTTTCCCTAGACTTGTTTATCTCACACCTTGTTTACCACTGAACTTTTTGGTAGTTATGCTATTGCTCTATCTGGTTTTGGGATTAATATTACTTTATGATCATGTTCCATTTATATTGTTGTTTTAATTATTGTTCATGACAAGATCATTATGTTAATTGGAACATGGAGCTTAACTTGAGAAACATGTGCTACCACAAGGGTGGAATGGGATGCCCTTAGCTGACTAATTAGGAAAGCTAGTGGAGGACTACCTTACCCAAAATGGGCAAGGGCAGTAGGGGAGTTGCGTATAGGGAGGTTCTCGGGTCGATCGTGCTGCGATGACTTTTTGGACAAGGGATTCCTATATTGCCTTTCCTAGAAACTGTAGTGGGTTTTCTGAAGCTAGTGGAATTTTGTAAAGGCCTCGTAGTGGATCCCTAGCCATTCACCTCGGAAGTGTCTAACAGTCTAGCTAACCCTGGCTAGGCAGGATACACGACTTGTGGGTAAAGGGCGCAACCTCTGCAGAGTGTAAAACTGGTATATCAGCCGTGCTCGCGGTCATGAGCAGCTCAGGACTCTCGCATGATTAATTTATGAAAATAAACTTAATCTATCATATGCATTGTATTGTGGGTGTTCTTATTATAACACCTCTGGTGTTACTGTTACTAAAACTTGAGCATAACATCATGAGCATTGGCATATCATGTGTTTGTTACACCTAGAATGCATTCACTAGGTAAAATCTCAAACAAGTTGTGATGTTATGAGTTGATGTGTGTCTAACCATGGGGTAGAGTACATAACCCTAAATTGGGCTTATGAGTGAAAATGAAGCCCAAATAAGTTAAAACCTCAAAACTTATTAGAAATGATCATAAGGTATCATCTTTGATAGACTTTAGTGACACCAAAACCCTAAAGTGCTAAAAACCCTTAAAAGACCACTTGAAAACCCTAATTAAAACCCTAGGGGGTTGTGCAACTTTTGTGCACTTTTGGACCCAAGAGCAAATACCAAAGTAATATAACACTCCAAATTATGTGTTTCTCACATTTGAGGATTTGCAAGTCAAATTGTGGGATTTGGACTTATTTGCAAAAAGGACACCCCATACATTTCATATGCCTAAAGTCTAAAATTCAGTGCATAGGGTCAACTTTGGAACCCTATATCTCTCAATTCATAAAGAATTTGCCCTAGGTCAACACATCAAACTTATAGAGCTACGTTAGGAGTATAAATTTTATTAAGTGACTAACAACTGGTGCTGTACAAAAATTAGAGATAAACAGACTTGAAGTTGGTCTGTCAGTCGGGTACAACTCTGAAACCAGACTGACAGTGAATTCTGCTGAACTTTGGACTCGAATCCAGCTTGAAGGAGTAGGTAAATGAGCAAGATCTCTATAATCGAATTGTAGCTGGTTTATAGAGCTACAACCTTGATACAAATGGATGTTTAAGTTGATACATGAATCTTGGAGTAAATCAACCCCAAAGGTGTTCTATCAGATGTTCTAAATGACATTCTGATGGTACAGTAACTGAATCAGATTATAGGTTTAGCCCCCGTCGCCGCCGGTGACCCTCGCGCCAAGATCCGCGTCGTCGCCACAATTCGTGCTCTCTGGCGAGGAGATTATCACGACAGGGTAAAAATCTTGGCACCGGATAGGCTCGGACCCGGTCGACGGTGAGCTCGCCGTACCCACTTGGGCTGCGGTTGGGCAAAGTGGTCCTCTGCGGAGTTGGCCACCTACCGACCGTGTGCCACGTGCCTTAGGGCGTTACCACGTCGTAGTAAACCTCTGAAGCGTGTCCGGTCATCACCGGTGACCTTGCCACGGTGAAAGCCACGAATCCTTTGCTCCAGTGCTCTCCCCTCTCTCCGGCCGCTAGCGCGCCATTCCAAATTCAAGAGCCACCGCCCTTGGACCCTATAAATTAAGCGTGCCATCAGCTCCGCTAGGTAGTCACACATCCAGCGCACCCACTCGTGTCTCGGATTGTCCACCAGAGAGCTCTAATTTGGGATTTCCCCCAAATCTGTCAAGAACACTGCGGTGTGTGAGCTCGCTGTGGCCAGCTCTCCACAGGTCCGATCATGCACGCCTCGCTCTTGGTTTAGCATTCCTGTGTGCTCTTGATGCTTCTTGACCCGGCCAATTGAGCTAGAACACGTAGGATCAATGGGAACGCCTTGGTTTGTCCGTTGATCGCGCTGTCACTATGGGCAGAGAAATTAGGAGTTAGAACCATGCAATTAATCGAGGGGTAATGATCATTAGGTAGAATTAGGTGTCAACCACACTAGGGCTCCTGTCGTTGCGTAATTCGGTTGGTGCAGGCTCGTCGGAGATCGGCTTGTCACCGTCCACCGTCGTGGGGTTTGCGTTGTAAAGAAATAAAAAGGGAGGGGCCTTAGTGCAGTTGTTAGTGAGACAGAGAAATAGTGGAGAGGATTCTTTACGGATTTTTCAAACGACCAGGGACCTCTGTGCAAAATGGACACCGCGGGCGCGCGCGGGAGCGCTTTCGCCTATGCGTGGGCCAGTTTGGGCTAGTTTCAGCCGAGTACTATTCACCTTTTTCCTTTTTCTTTTTCTACCAGACTTGAGAAATCCATATAAATTTATAGAAAAATGGTAAAAATAGGAGACCTATTTTGTTGGACTCCTAAATTTCTCCAGTATTTAATAAAAATAGTTCCAATATTTTTAGTCCAAACTAGGCATTATGTAGTATTTAAGAAAACCAAAACCTAGTCTCTTGGAATTTTAGGAATTATTTAATGACTCCAAAAATCACCAAACTTTTTGGATAAGCCTAATATGGTATTTAGCTCCCATAAGTAAAGTTTGACTTGATTTGGACATTGTTTGATTCCTAAACCCAAAACCCTAGCTCCTTAGGGTATAAATGTCTAACCCTACTAAGGTACTGGCCTAGAAAAACCATAGTTACCCTAGTGCACCGTGAAGGAAAGTTGTATTCAAGATACAACTTGATACAACTTTTCTATTATTGCATTTTCATAAGAATGACATGAGCATTCATGGTTATATATGGTTATGTATAGAGAACGAGGAAGAAATAACTGTTGAAGAGGAAGAGACTAATCCATCAATAGAAAATCCACCTGCAGGGAACTGTTTTTACTTTGACATCTGTGGAACAGAGCCCGACTCTCCTACAACACAAGGCAAGCCCTAGTGCATTTGCCACCTCCTTGCTGTTTTAAACTCTTTATCACTTGACTGATCCATTAGGTGATAGGAGTTGGATGTTAAACCAATTGCTGCATTTCCTTCCTTGGAACTGTTTACCATTCCTTGATTACTTGTTTTATTAAAAGGTTTTTTGATGCTTAGTCCTACTTTAGGAAAATCAAATGTTTTGTTGTAAACCCAAAGATGATGCTTCATAGTGGATGGGATGTTTTCAAAAATAAAACTTGATGGTGGATCCATCATGGCCATGATGGGTTCATGTCACACCCGAGTTTTAGGGGCACCAAGACCCGGGCGCGAACATAATCACCAGGTGTGCTGGGACCATGTCTCACACATATGATGAATCATGGCACAGGATCGAATGTCACATCTTTACTATATAATAGGAGTTTTGTACAAAATAATTAAATAATTACATTATAAGGAGACAACGGTCCAGCAACCCAAAGTTGACTGGGAGACGACGGCCTAGACCTCTCACGAACTCGTCACAGCTTCCTCCATGCGCCTCATCCTATGGTACCTATTCTTGACCTGTGGGGGGGTTGTGAGACAGCAAGAGTGAGCTCACATACGTTCATAGCTCAACAAGTTGTGGGGAATAATGTGCATGAACTCGCCAAAGGTGGGAGCTCAGTGAAGTGTAAGGCTTACCAAAGAGGATGGTTAGAGTTGAGCATTGCTTTTAAAGTTGGTCAAAATTTTATTAGCAGTTACTAAGTATAAGTAAATACCAAGCCCAATTAAGTAGTAGAACAAAAGTAACAACAACCTCACATGCGATGCAATGCAAATGACAAATTGAGTTTAGTTCCATAAATTAATCATGTGAGTGTCCGAGCTGCTCATGACCGTGAGCACGGCTAGTATACCAGTTTTACACTCTGCAGAGGTTGCGCATCTTTACCACAAGTCATGTTACCCATCTGCCAAGAGACGGCCAATCCCATACACCTCTACCGAGGAGGCAAGGCAGGGTAACACTACAAGGCCTTTACAAAGTTCCACTAGCTTCAGAAAACCCGCTACAGTTTATAGGAAGCTCCAGTGCAGGAATCCCTCGCCTGACCGCCATCGCAGCAAAATAAACCAAGGGCATCCCTACACTGACCACTCCCCTACTGCCCTTGCCCCTTTCGGGTAAGGTAGTCATCCACTAGCTTTCCTAGTTAATCAGCCAAGGGCGTCCCATTAAACCCTTGTGGTAGCTCTGTTTTCTTAGGTGGTTCTCCGTGTTCCCATTAACATAATGATCTTATCATGAACAGTAAATAATGAACAGATAATAAAAAGCGTAATCATGAGTAATGAATATCTCTATACCCAAAACCACATAAAGAAATAGCATGTACTACCCAAAAATTTAGTAGTAAAACCAGTTGTGAAACAAGGTATAAATATAGTCAAACCTAGGGTAACCTATGCAGATCATTATGATTAATAAGAACATGACTGTGTCAAAAGGAAGTGATCAAGGGCACAACTTGCCTGGGACTTGAAATTCCAGGTACCAACTTCCTCTTCAGGTGGCTCGTAACCTCGTGCTAGTCGTAGCAATACAAACAAGCATGATATAGGCAAAATTAACATCACACCAAACATAAGAACAAACTATATAAGAATATTCTACGCGTCCTAACAAGATCGTAGAAACAAGAACCACCAAATTCGGAGCTACAATTATTAAGCTATGAATTTCTGAAGTTATTTAATGCTTAGAATAGGTTAATCCAAATGAAAATTTTTAATTCAAGTTTCATGGCTAAACAGTGTTACTAGTTGATAGACAATATTAAAACAAAATTATAGAAACTGGAATGGGTCAATTCGGAGTTAGAATGAATTAAATACAGATTAAACAAGTTTATGGATTTATTTTTATACTAAAACCTATTTCTTTATTAGTTTCTGAATATCCTAAGTGTTCTGGACCGAGGACACTAATATCAGAGAGCCTAGGGTTAAATTTGCAAAACTCTACCAGACTCAGACTACTCCCGCGAGGATGGTGGGTCTATTTTATAAAAGCGCAGGGACTCTTTTGAAAAGCTACAGCCGCGAAGGGGTACGGTTAACTCTCGACGTCCGATCAAATATCGAAGGCCAGGATTAAATCTTGGCTCACTGAACCAGTATGCAGCCCGGACCGTTCATTCCAAGATCTGTGTCATAGATTCAATGAAGTTTGATTCCCTATGGATCATCTGATCTAATTTCTGCGGCATGAATTTAACGCGGCGAAAGGTTATCCGGCTTCTAACCCCGACCGTCGATGGGGAATCAACGGTCACAAGGTCATCACCTTCCTTACGTTGTTGTCCACATCCATCAACGCATCCAACGCCGGCCCTAGGGAGCAGCAAACTGGCATCGGCTGCATGGGAGAGCGAGGAGGGCTTCTTACCGCTAATGGAGGTAGGGTCGACCGACGCGGAGCACATGTCACGGCCAGGCACCGATCTCCGGCATCGTCACCATCGCTGGCGATGAATCTTTTCCCCTAGGAACTCTTTGTTGTGAAGCTATGCTTCTTCCTCATGCGCTAGTGAATCACTCTGACCACATGCCGACTAGTTGTGATGAGTCCCCGTGGTGGCCCTCTTCTCTCTCTCCTTCGGCCTCGCCTCTCTTGGTGACCTGGGCGGCTATGGGTGGCTCATGATGAATTGAGTCGAGGGGGAAAAGGGGCATGGTATTTATTTGCTAGAGCCTAAGAATCGCGGAGTCCGGCCAAAGGAACAGCAAGAGCGGAATCCACAGTGGTTGTTGGCGCAAGCTCCGGCGAAGAGGACGAACCCGACATGCGGCCCCCAGCCACCAGTGAAGAGGCACGCGCAGCACGGCTGACAGACTGGGTCCACTTGTAAGAGCTAGAAATAAAGAAAAGGGGAGGGGAAGGAGATGGGCTGCGCGGGGTGGTTGAAGTGGGCCGGCTGGGGATTGAGCCCAGAGCGGCATTCCCTGGCTTTTTTTTTCTTTTTTTCTATTTTAGCTTTAAGCTTGGTTTTCTTCTTAATTCAAACATAAATTCCAAATCTAAATTCAAACTTCAGATTTGAAAATGCACAAAAAAATAAAAATTGCAGCATGCAATTGTAAAAATATATATTCACTTATTTATTTACTTATTATTACTTTTTTTCCTCCCATTTTAAATTTCTAATTTTTAATCTTAAACTTGTCTCAAAATTTTGAATACAAATGCAAATATACAAGAACCTCAGCATGAAATGTATATTCTAGTATTTATTTGTTATTTGATTAATATATTCTCATTATCTGAATATGCACAACCAAAAGAAAGCTAGATAGTCTCTCAAGGTTCCATAAATTCTCAAACACTAAAAATAATTATATTTATTTATTTTTCCTGATACAAATTTTTGGCTTTACAGTTCAACATCGGAAAAGATGTACCTATGTTAGGTACCAAACTTTGGGTTTGAAATGATAAAGCTGAGACCGGGCGGGTGACTTGCACGAGAAGATAGTCTTGGTGTAGTGTTTCCGTCTGAGTCGATTAAGGACCGTCTCGATGAAGGCTTGATGATTGAGGACCTTTTAACTGGTCACATGCCTCATCATGGGTAAGCTTTACCTTGGGCAGACTAATACCAGAAAGGCCAACACGCAATGGGAGTGGAGAGATGGAGAGAGTAGTGTGTACCCTCCGTGGCAAGAGGCTGGACGGTGGTGTATCTGTGCTCTTGGTTGGCGTGAACCCGGTCTGGTCTTAAGAACCCCGGTGGCGAGTTGAAATATGCAAGGGTTAAGTGCTACATATGTCATGTGATTGGAGATCCCCAGCTGGGTATTAATCGATTCGGATCGCCGTTACTTCTCGGTTATAAAGACTTGGTCACTGCCCTACACGTAGCATTCCAATAAACCAGAAGGGGTTGATAAAAGGATGGCTAGTATAGGCCAAGTGCTTGAACTAGGGTAGAAAGAACTCTAGTGACAAGATGACTTAACTTGTTAATAAAACTGGATTTTTAAGGATCCACTATTAGTAAGCATTTTTGCAAACAGATTCTTGATTCTTGATTCAGCCTTACCTTGACTCCCTTAAAGCCAGCATATCCTTGAGAGTCTTTTATTTTGACGGGTAAGACTTGCAAAAGTACACTCCGTACTTAGGGTTTTCGAACCCATGTTGTTGTAGGTGAGGAAACATCAGACTTTTGCTGTTTTTGCACTAAGGTTGTGCCCAAAGAAGAATCTCAACAGTGAAGTGGTTGTGGGAGGATGGTGGCCTCCTTTTTGAAAAACAATATACTTTTATGGGGGAGGGGTTTTTGCCTCCCAAGTTCGTAATAATAATACTTATGCACTCATATACCTTGGTTCTATAATAACTATAACACTCTTTCTATATTTTGATGAATGTAAATTAAGTTATTGTAATTCGCTTCCGCTTATTCGTTACTTTGATGTGTTGTAATATCTGCGTGACGGGTGAAACGCTCTTAGGCGAGGAAAAGGATACACATATCGAACTTGTCAAGTGATTATGTGCATCTATAGGGTTGTCCATGGTCTGTTGGACAAGGACAACTGTAGGTGGGCCTAATTACGTGGGAGGTTCCGTCACAGCTGGTATCAGAGCAAAGCCCATCTCCTCAGATATTATGAAGCATTCCAAAAAGAATTTTGAAATACTTATCCAAGAAAAATTCTTTCATTCTTACCTTGCCACTTTTTGGAAGTGCCCATCTTGTAAGACCAGGTAATAGAGTGAATATATAGAAGGTTGGGAATCAACGAATGTTGATTCCGTAATTATGCATGCATCATGTTTAAAAACTATACTAATAAATTTTTCCCCCTTATGGAGATATGCCGCATATGAGGAAAACCGAGCGTAAGTCCACTGGACCTATTGGCGTGCCTCGTCATCAGTTGGCTCCAAGACATGAAGGCAGCAGTAGCGGTAGCAACGATCCAATCGGTGACTTGGAAGCCCAAGTGGAACAGCTTCGGACGGAGATACGTCACCGAAACAGGGTGTGGGCACAAGATGGTCAGTGTATAAATGAGTTGGCAGCTGACGTCAAACGTCTGCAAGATGAGCTTGCTAAACGGGATTTGGCGGTCGATTGGGCCGTCAACTCACGTTCGTTTGCTTGGGACCGTGAAGCCAAAGCTCGAGCTCATGTGGAAGAGCTTAGTGCGGCCCTCGATAACTTGCAAGTGTACTGCAATACTTTACATGAAGAAGTACATGTACTGTATTCGCGACTGCACCCAGACGTGCCTGCGGACCATGTTGTAATGGGAGTCGGTCCATCAGAAACAGCAGGTGAAGGAACCGATGGGGAGCTGGACCTTTTTAGGCCTCCTCTTTCCATGAACCTGGCTGACGATCAGTCTCCCGCAGCAGGAAATGAAGAAACCAAGGACGACGAAGACTAAACTAGTATAGTTTAGAAACTATACCTATGTAAAATAAGTAATGAGGTCATGTTGTACACTTGAGTCTATATCATTACATTTTGGTAATGTAAAATGATGGTATGTATCGACATGTTTTATTTTCCCAAATGTTTCTTTGCCTCAGATGCCATCAAGGACTCATGCGCATGACGGTGCGGGTACTTCCCGTGATCAGGAAGATACTCCTAATCCGCCACCTGTACCACCAACACTGCCCAAGGCTATCACTGCCTTGGTCAATGCTACTGCCAATAATACCCGCTTCTTACATGAAATGGCGGGTAATCAATTCCAGCAGCA
Source organism: Zea luxurians (assembly GCA_029449295.1). Classification (NCBI taxonomy): domain Eukaryota; kingdom Viridiplantae; phylum Streptophyta; class Magnoliopsida; order Poales; family Poaceae; genus Zea; species Zea luxurians. Next base: position 9,618,743 of record JAOPSE010000033.1, on the reverse strand, counting down.
TGGTGGAAGAGCTCCTCCACAGGGACCTCGTGAAACCTCGTATCTAGACTTCTCTGAAACGCGTCCCCCACTCTTTGTTAAAGCAGAAGACCCTATTGAAGCTGATGAGTGGATCAGGGTAATGGAGCAGAAGTTTGGATTAATCCGCTGCTTAGAAACATAGAAGCCGTTGTTCGCTGCTCAACAACTAAGAGGCCCTTCCAGTACCTGGTGGGGAAATTTTGTGGAAGTTAAACCAGCTGGACATCAGGTCACTTGGGATGAATTTAAGCTCGCATTCCATGAACACTATATTCTAGAAGGTGTGTGTTGGGGGCTTGTTCTCAAATGCTAAGAGTTAAGAACAAGGCAACACAGAAAATGTTAAGTGTTAAAAATCCTTCGTCCTTCACCACATTATATCCTTTCGGGATATAAAGAATTTCGGACGAAGGTTACGAAGGACGTACCTTCGTAGGCATAATAACAAGGGACGAAGTATTCATATAAATCATGAGGTATAAAACAAACATTTAAATGTCAACATAGAATCATTACGAATATAAATGATTTCAAATTTCAAATGTACCTTCGGTCCTGAGGAAGGTGAAAATACAAGTGCGATGCGAAGGCAAAATGACAGGTTCGCGTGAACAGTACAGAGGTACTGTTCATCTATTTATAGACACAGGTCACAGCCTGTGACAAATTACAATTATGCCCCTTACAAAAGTTTACAACATTGACTCAGACCTCTATGGATAAAAAGGTCATTCTATCTCTATGTCGGTTTGTAACGCCGAAGCTCCATGAAAAGGAACCTTCGGCCATCTCCTGGGGACGACTTCAGCCGAAGCTGCTTCTTCGTGTAAGAGCTTCGGCGCACCGAAGCATGGCCCCAACAGTAGCCCCTTTCGCGGTGCTAGATCGTTTTTCGTAACGAGCTTGACCCGTGAAAAAGCCTCTTCAGCTTCGGGAAGCCGAAGGTCCAAAAAACACCTTCCCTGAGCTCGTTGCGGAGAAACGATCCGGCTTCCGAGCGCGTGCCAGGCCCACCTTGCAGAGTTACTGTTTGATCTTTGCGGTCCACTGCACAGCGAGTACAAGTGACTGCCCGCTTGGTGTAAAAATCCTGCCGCTTCGCCTTCTTACCTGCAGCACTATATAAACAGACGGGTAGGTGTGAAGTTACCACAGCATTCATTGCTATTTGCACTGTTTTGCTGCCAAAATTTTTAACTATAGCCGAAGCTTGACTCTCAGAACCGAATGAAGGTCCATCTCGACGTCTGCTTCGTCAGAAAGAAGAGCTTCGGGAGAAAAAGAAAAAAGAAAAAAGTATCTAACTTCCCCAAATTCAGAATCAAATGGCTAGAGTGCGATCTACTGCCAGAGTTGCACGTGAGGGAGACGAAGCCGAAGGTTCGAATACTGTGCCCATCTCCGAAGCGATGCAGCGTTCCGGTCTGGTGACTGCAGAAGAAATGCCTGCTGCCGAAGCAAACCCGACGACTGCCGAAGGAGAAGAAGAAAACATTGAAGGGACTGATCCCGAAGATGACTACCGTATTGCCATGCCCAGCAAACCCAGCCACCTGGATTTTGGGAAATCAACTGTTTCAAAGGCTGATCTTTCGAAGATGGTGAAAGCAGGTTATTTTAATGAAAATCAGAAGAAGCTACTTCGCTTCGGGGGAGAAGAAACCACCCCGAAGCCAGAGAAGGACGAGATTGTTATCTTCAAGAGCTTTTTAAAGGCTGGGCTGAGATTCCCTCTTCACGAGATTATTGCGGAGATACTGAAGAGGTTTGGTATCCATCTTCACCAGTTAACTCCTAACGCTATCGTTAGGCTTAGCGTTTATATTTGGGCCCTCCGAAGCCAAGCAGTGGAGCCATTTGCCGACAGTTTCTGTCAAGTTCATGAATTGCATTATCAAACAAAGGCCAGAAAAGATGGGCTACATGATAACTTCGGCTGCTACAATTTTGCCTACCGGAAAACCGCAAAGTTTCCTGTAATCAGCTACCGAAGCAAATGGCCAGCTGGCTGGAAATCAGAATGGTTCTATGTCAAGGTTGATGGCGACAAAGAGAAGCTTGTGCAAAGTCCACTCGAGCTGATCTTCGGAGAAACCCGTCCCCGCTGCAACATGACACCAGAGGGTCAAACACAACAGGCAATGGATGAATTCGGAATTATTGCAGAGCATATCAGTACCAGGGATCTGGTTCAAGAATTCTTGGCATTCAGAGTCTTCCCTACTCTGAAAGAATGGGAAATGCCAAAGTTGAAGGGGGAGAAGAAGGAGGGGGAACTTGTCCGGCTTCCATATCACTTCAAATTCAAGCAATACTTTAAGAAGCCCTGCCAAGAGTGGCTGGACACAGTCGAGGTGATGTGTAATGAAATTCTGGGGAATTATTCCAAAAAAGAAGATCAACTAATGACAGCGGCCTTCGGCGCCCGTCCGAAGCGAAGGCTGAACCGAGTGCTTGATGCCCTGGGCTTCGAGTACACTGACTATGAACGGCTGAACAAGGGTGCTGAGGGCCAAAAAAGAAAAAGAGTGGCCGAAGCTCTGGACAAGGGTGAAGAAAGACCAGCAAAAGAGAAGAAAATTCCCAAGAAAAGAAAAATATCAACTCCGAAGCGAAAATTATCCGAAGAAGAGGGGACCCCCACGCCACCTTCTACCAGCGACGTGGAGGAAATTTTAAAGGTAATGACTGAACCCGTGCCCACGAAGCTAAGTCCACTAGGGCCTGAACTGACGAAGCTTTTTCGAAAGGTGGAGGAGCCGGATCAAACGAAGATAACCAAACCAAAGCGGCAAAGAAATATTGCAGTGACCGAAGTTATCGATAAGATGCCGCCGAGGGCGTCAATTCAGAAAACGGCAGCTGCTGAAGACACAACAAACGTCGAAGTCGCACCTTCGGAGGTCGCAGCTACCGAAGCCGCTACAGCCGAAGATGTGAACTTAGAAACTACTATTGAGGACATTGACAAAATTTTGGAAGACATGGCTGCAGAAGAAGCTGCCGTTGCTGCTGAAAAAACCATGGCCACAGTGCCTGGGAAGGGGAAAGAGATGGCCGAAGATACTTCGGATGACGAAGCTTACACATTTCAAAATTTAATTGGGCAAAAACTGTCGAAGGCCGAAATGGAAGAACTTAAGGACTATGCCAAATCTTGCGGCTACAAGCCAGGAGCCCTTCTATTTGGAGGCATTGACGACGAAAAATTGGGCTGCATTCGAGACCAAAATGGAGCTAAGGTCATCGGTACTCTATCAAAGAGTATCGGTTTTCCGAAGCTAGAGACAGATATCAGCCGCTACCGACGACAACATATCGTCGGCAGCTTATTTTATTCCAACTTCAAGGTAAACAACTTTTCTCTGACTTCTATTGTTTTTAATAATGGAAATATGCCTAACAAAGGTTGTTTATTTGCAGAGCATGCTTCTGAGCAAAGCTCTAAGGATGCAGCAAGACTTGGAGGACAAAAAACACGAAGCTATAATCGAAAATTTAGAGAGCAAGATAAAAGAACAATCAGCTATCATTGAAAAGAAAGACTTCGAGCTCCAATCAACCGAAGGCTTGCTGGCAGAGACTGAAGCTAAAGTATCAGAGTTGAATTCAAAGCTTATCGGCCAATCAAAACAATTTGAACAAGAGAAGCTAGAGCTTAATTCGAAGCTTGAAGCCGAAGTCCAGGCCAACTCAGACTTGAAAAAATCATTAACAAGCCTTCAAGACAAATGCTTGAAATTTAGCAATAATTGTATTGAACGATTAAAAAAGATATTTTACTCTGTTGGAGCCAGCAGCGGGAAATTTAAGCCTTCAGCGGAAAATTTACCACAAGCTTTCGATCATATTGAAGCTAAAATCGAAGAACTTGACGAAGTTATAGCCGGGCACGGTGACTTCTGTGCCTGGGTAGCTTCTCGGGGTACCGCTGCTGCGTTCCTGAAGGCCGGCTGCGAGCATGGGAAAATCGTCAACAGGCCCAACTTCACCCTGTCTCCATCAATCCTGGACGATATACCTGACCTCGCCCGAAGCATCTCAAATAGATTCATAAAAATGATATGGACAAAAGGCGGGCGGGAGAAGGCTGGAGACGAAGCTCGAAGTCATCTTGAACCAGTAAGACATGACACTTCGTACTTACCTTCCCCTTTGCACTTGATTTTTACTCACGATGGGATTTATGTAGGATGACGAAGGTGAAGATGATGCTTAAGATGTGTCGCCGAAGCTGTCGCCGAAGCTGAAGCTTAATGAAGATCAGTAGAAGTATACTATAGGAAAAAACTCAGGATACTTTTGCAACAACTTTTGTAAATACAATTAAACTATTCTCAAGGAACTTTGTACATACCTTGTAATATATTCTTACCCTTCTACTGAGGCGCTTTGATGTGGACGAAATCAGTATTTTGAGCCGAGGGCGAAAAAACACCTTCCCTTCTTTTCGTACACAACGAAGCATAAGAGACCAATTCTTCTTTTTGCGGAAGCTTTTCTTTTACATAACGAATCATAAAAAAACACTTCTCCTTTTTGCCGAAGCTTTTCTTTTACATAACGAATCATAAAAAACCACTTCTCCTTTTTGCCGAAGCTTTTTTTTTACATAACGAATCATAAAAAACCACTTTGGTATATAAATGCTATGAATGAATGCTTATGCATGCAAATGCCATGATGTAATGTAATGTGCGAATGAATGTCCAAAACATATGTCCGAAGCCACACTCTCAGCCATTATTTCTTTAGAACCAACCACACATTAGCTCTGCATTCCCTTAGGAACGACTTTGGAGCCTCTTCGCCTTTTACTTAGGCGGTATAAGCTCTGCATTCCCTTAGGAACGTCTTTGGAGCTTCTTCGCCTTTTACTTAGGCGGTATCAGCGTTGACTTTTCGCTGTAAGCTCTGCATCCCCTTAGGGACGTCTTTGGAGCTTCTTCGCCTTTTACTTTCGGCGGAATCAGAGCTCTGCATCCCCTTAGGGACGTCTTTGGAGCTTCTTCTCTCTTTTTTTTTCAGTTTCGGCACTCGATGGTGCGTTCTCAGCTTTTACATTTACATTCTTTGGGGGATTTTGCTCTTATAAAACTAAAAATGAAATTACAGATGATGGCCCCATTAAAAACCTTTCTCCCCCTTTAGAAAGGAAAAGGGTGCCATGAAAAAGAAAAGAAAAAACATAAAAAGTTACATCAAGTTATACATAAAATCGCCGAAGCTCATCCGCATTCCAAGATCTTGGAATTTCGTTGCCATCCATGTCCTTCAATCTGTACGAACCAGGCCTTGACGAGGATGCTACTAAGAAAGGCCCTTCCCATTTCAATTGTAACTTGCCCACTGTATCTGGGTTGGCCACTCTTCGAAGCACCAAGTGTCCCGGCTCAATATTTTTTAGCCGGACCTTTCTATCTCGCCATTTGACTGTTTCAGCCTGGTACTTATTGATATTCTCCACGGCTTGAAGCCTGATCCCTTCTAAGGCATCTTTTTCCACAAGACAAGCATCTTCGGTACCTGATTCTGCCGAAGCTACCACTCTTATTGATCCAGCTTTAGCTTCTTCCAGAGTTATTGCTTCGTCACCGAATAATAACTTGAATGGGGTAAAGCCTGTAGACCTTGATGTTGTTGTATTGTGGCTCCACACCACTTTGGTCAACTGATCTGGCCACTTTCCCCTTGGTTGATTGAAGATTAACTTCATTATTCCTGTCATTATGATGCCGTTGGCCCTTTCAACAAGCCCATTCGACTCCGGATGCCTGACTGATGCAAAATGGATCTTCGTTCCAATTTGATCACAGAAATTTCTGAAAGCTTCGGAGTCGAACTGCGTTCCGTTATCTACAGTGATGGCCTTCGGTACCCCAAAGCGACAGACAATATTCTGCCAGAAAAACTTTTGAACAGTGGCCGAAGTTATTGTGGCTAATGGCTTCGCCTCAATCCACTTGGAAAAATACTCCACAGCTACTATAACATATTTTAGATTCCCTTGGGCCGGTGGTAATGGACCCAACAAGTCAAGGCCCCACCTTTGCAATGGCCAGATGGGTTGTATCAGCTGTGTCAAAGACGAAGGTTGCTTTTGATCTCTTGCACATTTTTGACAACCTTCGCACTTTTGAACTAACTCCGCTGCATCCGAAGCTGCCTTCGGCCAATAAAATCCTTGGCGGAACACTTTTCCAAGTAACGGCCTGGATCCGATGTGGGATCCACACAGGCCTGCATGTATCTCTTTCATCAACTCTATACCTTCGGCTCTAGATAAGCACTTGAGCAGCGGAGCGCAAACTCCATGTTTGTATAATTCCCCTTCTATCATGATATACGGACGAGCTCTTGCCTCTATTCTTTTATTGTAGGCTTCGTCATCTGAAAAGAACTTACCCTGAAGGTAAGAGATTATTTCAGTTCTCCAATCTTCGCTGTAAACAGGAGAAATGTTGAGGACTGCTCTTTCAAGGAGCTCTACTGAAGGTGCCTTTATTGTTTCGAAGAACACATCCGAAGGTAACGGCAGCCCCTGTGCTGCAGACTTGGCTAGTAAATCAGCATGCTCATTTTGCCCTCGAGGGATATTCTTGACAGAAAATCCTTCGAAGGAAGCTTCGATCCTTCGGACCGTGTCTAGGTATTTTTCAAGCTTCGGGTCTTTAGCCTTGCAACTTTTGTCAATATGACCCGAAACAACCTGGGAATCAGTTTTAAGAATCGCCCTTCTGATTCCCATTGCCTTTAGTTTCCGAAGACCCAGGAGCAGGGCTTCGTACTCAGTTATATTATTTGTGCAGCTGAAGTCAAGTCTTGCTGCATAGCAAGTTTTAACCTTGGATGGTGAGACCAACACAGCAGCTGCACCTGCTCCGAAGGTTCCCCAAGAGCCATCACAAAACACTGTCCATACTTCGGCATCTTTATTTGCTTCTTCGTCCTGAGCCCCTGGCGTCCAGTCGGCAATGAAATCTGCCAATGCTTGAGACTGGATTGAGGATCTATGCACATAATCAATGTAAAATTCATTGAGCTCCGCAGCCCATTTTCCAATACGCCCAGTAGCTTCTCTATTTCTCATGATATCCTTCAACGGCTGCGAAGAAGGAACAATAATGTTGTATGCCTGAAAATAATGCCGAAGCTTCCTGGATGCCATTAAAACGGCATACAATACCTTCTCCAGCTCTGTATAATTTTTCTTTGAGACACTAAGGACCTCAGATACAAAATATACTGGGACCTGCTTCTTGACTTGTCCATCAAACTTCTCCTGGACAAGTGCCGCACTTACTGCTGAGTGCGAAGCTGCCACATATAACAACAGAGGAGCCCCTGGCGTTGGTGGAGTTAATGTTGTTAGATCTATTAAGTATTACTTCAGCTCTTCGAAGGCTTTTTGTTGACTTGGACCCCATTGAAAGACTTCAGCTGACTTCAGCACCTCGAAGAATGGTAAATTTCTTTCTGCTGATCTGGATATAAATCTGTTGAGAGATGCAAGCCTTCCTGTCAATCTTTGAGCCCCCTTTCTTGTGGTTGGTGGCTCCATTCGAAGTATAGCTTCGATTTTATTTGGATTAGCTTCGATTCCCTTTGTTGAAACCAAGCATCCAAGAAATTTACCCTTCTTCACTCCGAAGACACATTTTTCTGGATTCAGCTTCAGACCAGCTTGTCTGAAGCTGGCGAAGGTCTCCTGCAGATCAGCAATATGATTTTCCTGCTTCGTGCTTTTTACAATAATGTCATCGACATAAGTCAACACATTTCTGCCTATCTGAGACTGGAGAACCTTCGCTGTCATTCGGCTGAAGCTCCCTCCGGCATTTTTGAGCCCCTCAGGCATCCGAAGATAGCAATATGTACCACTTGGGGTTATGAAGCTAGTTTTTGGCTCATCTTCCTTCTTCATCCAAATTTGATGATAGCCTGAGTAGCAGTCTAGGAGACTCATGAGCTCTGAAGAAGCTGCTGCATCGACTAAAGAGTCTATCCTTGGCAGCGGGAATTCATCCTTCGGACAAGCCTTGTTGAGATCTGTGAAATCAATACACATTCTCCACTTGCCATTGGCCTTCTTCACCATAACAGTGTTAGCTAGCCACTCTGGATACTTCACTTCTCTGATAACTCCTGCACTGAGGAGTCTTTTTACTTCATTGCGAGCCCCTTCGGCCTTGTCATCAGACATTTTCCGAAGCCTCTGCTTTCGGGGTCTGAAGGATGGGTCAACATTGAGCGAATGTTCAATAACATCCCGATTTACTCCACAGAGATCATTAGCTGACCATGCAAAAACATCTTTGTTGTTGAATAAAAACCTTATCAAGGTTTTCTCCTGGTCTTCAGATAATTGCGAGCCCAACAACACCTTTTGCTCTGCTATGTCTTCACACAATAACATGGGCTTCGGCTGATCCGCTGAAGCTGCCTTCTCCCTCCTGAATTTGTACTGTTCACAAGCTTCAGCTCCATCTATGTTATGGATTGCCTTGGAGTCAGTCCAGCTTCCTTCGGCCCTTCTAGCAGCTTCCTGGCTTCCATGAATAGCAATAGGCCCTTGGTCCGAAGGTATCTTCATGCAGAGATAAGCTGGGTGAAGAATTGCTTCGAAGGCATTAAGAGTACCACGGCCAATGATAGCATTGTAAGGATACTCCATGTCAACAATATCAAACACAATTTGCTCAGTCCTTGTGTTGTTAACAAATCCGAAGGTTACCGGCATGGTAATCTTCCCAAGTGCTACAATCTGTCGCCCTCCGAAGCCACAAAGAGGGTGCGTAGCATCATGAATCTTGTCTTCAGGCTCTTGCATTTGTCTGAAGGCTTTAGCAAATATAATATCAGCTGCACTGCCTGTATCAACTAGGACATTGTGGACCAGAAATCCTTTGATCACGCAAGAGATAACCATGGCATCATTGTGAGGATAATCCTTAAGCTGAAGGTCTTCTTGAGAGAAAGTAATTGGAATGTGGGACCATTTTGACTTGATGAAGGGTCCCTGCACTCCAACATGCTGCACCCTTCTCTGAGCCTCCTTCTTCTGCTTCTTGTTAGCCGGCTCTGAGCAAGAACCGCCTGTTATCGGGAGCACCAGCTTCGAAGCCGAAGCAGCTCCAGCTTGATTGTTGAACGAAGCCATCAGCTCAGAAAAGTGGAAGTGAGTTCACCGGAGGTGGGCGCCAATGTTGGGGGCTTGTTCTCAAATGCTAAGAGTTAAGAACAAGGCAACACAGAAAATGTTATGTGTTAAAAATCCTTCGTCCTTCACCACATTATATCCTTTCGGGATATAAAGAATTTCGGACGAAGGTTACGAAGGACGTACCTTCGTAGGCATAATAACAAGGGACGAAGTATTCATATAAATCATGAGGTATAAAACAAACATTTAAATGTCAACATAGAATCATTACGAATATAAATGATTTCAAATTTCAAATGTACCTTCGGTCCTGAGGAAGGTGAAAATACAAGTGCGATGCGAAGGCAAAATGACAGGTTCGCGTGAACAGTACAGAGGTACTGTTCATCTATTTATAGACACAGGTCACAGCCTGTGACAAATTACAATTATGCCCCTTACAAAAGTTTACAACATTGACTCAGACCTCTATGGATAAAAAGGTCATTCTATCTCTATGTCGGTTTGTAACGCCGAAGCTCCATGAAAAGGAACCTTCGGCCATCTCCTGGGGACGACTTCAGCCGAAGCTGCTTCTTCGTGTAAGACCTTCGGCGCACCGAAGCATGGCCCCAACAGTAGCCCCTTTCGCGGTGCTAGATCGTTTTTCGTAACGAGCTTGACCCGTGAAAAAGCCTCTTCAGCTTCGGGAAGCCGAAGGTCCAAAAAACACCTTCCCTGAGCTCGTTGCGGAGAAACGATCCGGCTTCCGAGCGCGTGCCAGGCCCACCTTGCAGAAGAAAAATTGCTTCATGAGAGGACTCAACGACCGGCTCCAAAGGAAAATGGCCACCTGCCTAGACCTTACTTACAGCAGAGCTGTCAGCACGTCACTAGCAGTAGAAGCAAATAATATAGGCCAAGGAAAATCAAAGGGATTTGGATGTGACAAGTCCAATCAGGGACCTGAGAAGCGAACCAGGTTGGTAATCCGACCTTTTAATCAGAATCGTTCTTCACCTCGTCCACTCTCCTATCCATTCAAACAGCCTGTTTTCATTCGTCCTACCACTACCCCCACTTCTACAAATCAGTCGAGTGCCCCTGGTGCTTGTTTCCCCGCCCTCCCTAGTTCCTCCACTGGTTGCTTCAACTGTGGAAAGTCTAGTCATTTTATCAAAGACTGTCCATATCCGAAGCAGAATAAGTTCAACAATCAACATACTTCTAGGAGCTCCAATCAAGGCAAAGGGAACATGACTAATAATTTAGCGGGCAAAAATGTCAAGAAGACTGGGCGAATCTATTACACTCAAGTGGCCACTACACCAGTAGGAGAGCCGGTAATGATGGGTACATTCCTTGTGGCCAATCACCCAGCAGTTATTCTGTTTGATTCTGGTGCTTCACATACATTCATAAGCAAGAAATTCATAGAAAAAACATTGCATTCCTTGCATTGAATCAAGGGAAGGGTTTATTATTCATTCGCCCGGGGGACAAATATTTACTAAGGAAGTAGCCTTCCATGTGCCAGTAACATTGGCTAAATGGGATTTTCCCACCAACATGATTGTTTTGAAAGGCCAAGATATAGATGTAATTCTAGGCATGAATTGGTTAGCCTAGGATAAAGCTATCCTCAACACTGACTTAAGGACTATCAAGTTGAGCCATGGCCATGAAGAGGTTCTCTTGTCCATCACTATAGCTGTCCCAACCAAACCATTTGGATGGGTCTATGAAGCTATCATACCAGAAATCCAGGATATTCCAGTAGTATGTGAATTTCCGGATGTATTTCCTAAAGATCTGCCTGGATTACCTCCAGAAAGGGATGTAGAGTTTGTGATCGAACTAAAGCCCGATACAGCTCCTATTTCCAGAAGGTCGTACCGGATGCCACCAAATGAATTGGCGGAGCTCAAGACGCAATTACAAGACTTGCTTGAGAAGGGATTCATTTGGCCCAGTTCATCACCGTGGGGATGTCCTGCAATCTTTGTCAAGATGAAGGATCAAACACTTCGAATGTGCGTGGACTATAGACTCCTTAATGAGGTCACTATCAAGAACAAGTACCCTCTTCCCCGGATCGATATCTTATTCGATCAACTTACCGGAGCTCGGGTATTCTCCAAGATTGACCTCAGGTCGGGCTATCATCAGATCCGTATTCGACCCGAAGTTATACCCAAGACCGCATTTACTATGCGGTATGGATTATTCGAATATCTGGTTATGTCCTTCGGCTTGACAAATGCTCCTGCCCACTTCACATATCTAATGAACTTGGTGTTTATGCCCGAGTTGGATAAATTTGTGGTGGTCTTCATTGATGATATTTTGATTTATTCCAAGAATGAAGAGGAGCATGCTAAACATTTACGGATCGTAGTAACGCGCTTAAGGGAACATCAATTATATGCTAAATTCAGCAAATGCGCGTTTTGGTTGGAGGAAATCCAATTTTGGGACATGTATTGTCTGCAAATGGGATTGCGGTTGATCCTAGCAAGGTCAAGGATATTCTAGAGTGGAAACCGCCAACCACTGTACATCAAGTTCGAAGTTTCCTTTGGTAGGCTGGCTATTACCGCAGATTTATCCCGGATTTCTTCAAGATTGTGAAACCAATCACAAGTCTGTTAAAGAATGATACAAAATTTAACTCGTCCTCAAGATGCAACGAAGCCTTCGAGCAGCTGAAGGTATTGTTGACCACTACTCTGGTATTGGATCAACCGGACATTGAAAAGCCTTTTGATGTGTACTGTGACGCATTGGGCAGTGGCCTCGGATGTGTCTTAATGCAAGAGGGTCGAGTTATAGCATATGCATCAAGACAGTTGCGCCGGCATGAGGAACATTATCCAACTCATGACTTGGAATTAGCTACTGTGGTTCATGCCCTTAAAATATGGCATCATTATCTGCTGGGAAATATCTACCATATATATACAGATCATAAAAGTTTGAAGTATATTTTTACCTAGTCAGAACTAAACATGAGGCAGAGAAGATGGCTTGAGCTGATTAAGGATTATGAATTAGAAATTCACTATCACCTAGGCAAGGCCAACGTAGTCGCAGATGCACTAAGTCGCAAGGCTTCTTGGCTTTGTCTTACAGTAAGGACTGCGGACACCACATTATGTCAAGAAATGGAGAAATTAAACCTGGGGATGATACAACATGGAACCTTGAACCAATTGAAGCTTGAGTCGATCCTTCTACAAAGAATTATTGATGCCCAAAGGATTGATAAGGGTATGAAACATATTCATGAGAAAATAGAAGCCGGCAAGGCTAATTGCTTCAGAAAGGATGATCAAGGCATTGTATGGTTTAATGATCGCATAGTTGTGCCTAAAAATGATGATGTCTGCCATCAAATTTTGGATGAAGCTCATCTTAGTAGATATTCCATTCATCCTGGAAGCACTAAGATGTATCAAGATTTAAAGCAACATTATTGTTGGACAAAAATGAAGATTCAAATTGCACGCTATGTGGCGAAATGTGACACCTGTAGACGTGTCAAAGCCATACATATGAAGACTGCTAGTCCATTGCAACCTTTGCCCATCCCAACTTGGAAATGGGAGGGCATTAGCATGGACTTCATTGTGGGATTACCCAGGACAGCCAAAGGATTTGATTCTATCTGTGTTATAATTGATTGACTTACAAAGATCGCCCACTTTCTTCCAGTAAAAGTAAAGTATCCAGTGATCACATATGTGGAACTTTACATTGCTCGTATTCTCAGTCTGCACGGGGTCCCAAAAACAATTGTGTCGGACCATGGACCACAATTTGTATCCAAATTCTGGGAAGAACTCCACAAATCTCTGGGTTCTAAGTTTCTCCATAGTTCAGCCTATCATCCTAAAACAAGTGGATTGACTGAGAGAGTGAATCAAATACTCGACATGTTACGGACATGTGTTCTAGAATTTCCGCATAAATGGGATGACTATTTACCACTGGCAGAATTTTCGTATAACAATAGTTATCAAGAAAGTATTAAGATGGCACCATTTGAAGCTTTGTATGGACGACGGTGTCGAACCCCTGTTGGGGGTATGCTTCGTCGCCAAAGATCCTATAAGAAGAAACACCTTCGGCAGATCCTCTCAAAAGCAGTGCCGAAGCTATCACCCATAAAGCTTCGGCATAGTGACATGTCTCAAGACGAAGGAGTGAACCGACTTAAAGATGAAATGACCAATCGACCCGTGATAGCTTGTATTATGATTGTAAGCATTTGTAAAGGGCGTGAATGTAATTTCTCATAGGCTGCGTCCTGTGCTTATAAATAGATGAACAGTACCCCCGTACTGTTCACGCTATCTTGTAATCGCTTGCACGCAACACTTGGATTCTTGTCTTCTGTCAAGCCGAAGGTATAAATGTAATTAAACATTATATTTTAATATTCAAGTTTATATGATGAAATATATAGATTATTTTATGTGCTTGTCTATATTATCTTTCATGTTTCATATTTCATCTTTCATTATTTTATAACTCTGCTCATGAAGGTTTGTCCTTCATGACCTTCGTTCATGACCTTCGTCCGAGGATCGTTATATCCTAAGGTGATTAATGTTTCGAAGGACGAAGGGCATTAACATTTAATATTTTGTGTTGCCTTGTTCTTGACTTTTAGCATTTGAGAACAAGTCCCCAACAACCCCCTTGAATTGGTCTGAATCAAGAGAAAGGTGGTTTTTTAGGTCTGATATGGTGAAAGAGATGGAAGAAAAAGTTCAACGAATCATACATAACTTGAAAGAAGCACAAGCTCTACAAAAGAGTTATGCAGACAAACGACGCCAACCCTTGTACTTTCAAGTCAAAGATTATGTGTACCTGAAAGTATCACCAATGAAGGGGGTAACCTGTTTCGGTGTAAAAGGAAAGCTTGCACCCCGATACATTGGTCCATTTCCTATTCTTGAAAGATGTGGACCAGTGGCATACCGACTCCAACTACCCGAAACATTGTCTGCAGTGCACAATGTGTTCCATGTATCCCAATTGAAGAAGTGTCTTCGGGTTCCTGATAGAACCATTGATGTGGTGGATGTTACCTTGGAACCAGACCTAACATATTCAGAACATCCTATTCGAGTCCTGGATCAAAAGGATAGGGTCACTCGAAGAAGAGTTCTGAAATTATATAAGATACAATGGAACCAACATACTAAAGACGAAGCAACCTGGGAAACCCAAGACTTCTTAGAAAAGAATTTTCCTGGCTTTTTAGCTTCATGTAATTTGTGAGATATGTACAATTGTTGTAACAAAGAAATAGACCCATACCACCCCCTGCTTTGTACGAGAAACAAGGAAATAAAAATGTGACGTGTTTCCTTTTCCACTACTTGCCCTAGGACTTTAAATCTCGGGACGAGATTCTTTTATGGGGGAAAGCATGTAACAACTCTGGTGTTACTGTTACTAAAACTTGAGCATAACATCATGAGCTTTGGCATATCATGTGTTTGTTACACCTAGAATGCATTCACTAGGTAAAATCTCAAACAAGTTGTGATGTTATGGGTTGATGTGTGTCTAACCCTAGGGTAGAGTACATAACCCTAAGTTGGGCTTATGAGTGAAAATGAAGCCCAAATAAGTTAAAACCTCAAAACTTATTAGAAATGATCATAAGGTATCATCTTTGATAGACTTTAGTGACACCAAAACCCTAAAGTGCTAAAAACCTTGAAAAGACCCCTGGAAAACCCTAATTAAAACCCTAGGGGGTTAAGTGCAAAATTTGTGCACTTTTGGACCCAAGAGCAAATACCAAAGTAATATAACACTACAAATTATGTGTTTCTCACATTTGTGGATTTGCAAGTCAAATTGTGGGATTTGGACTTATTTGCAAAAAGGACACCCCATACATTTCATATGCCTAAAGTCTGAAATTCAGTGCATAGGGTCAACTTAGAACCCTATATCTCTCAGTTCATAAAGAATTTGCCCTAGGTCAACACATCAAACTTATAGAGCTATGTTAAGAGTATAAATTTTATTAAGTGACAAAGCACTGGTGCTGTACAAAAATTAGAGATAAACAGGCCTGCAGTTGGTCTGTCAGTCGGGTACAACTCTGAAACCAGACTGACAGTGAATTCTGCTAAACTTTGGACTCGAATCCAGCTTGAAGGAGTAGGTAAATGAGCAAGGTCTCTACAATCAAATTGTAGCTGGTTTATAGAGCTACAACCTTGATACAGATGGATGTTTAAGTTGCTACATGAATCTTGGAGTAAATCAACCACAAAGGTGTTCTATCAGATGTTCTGAATGACATTCTGATGGTACAGTAACTGAATCAGAATACAGGTTCAGCCCCCCTCGTCGCCGGTGACCCTTGCACCGTGATTCGCGCCGTAGCCACAATTCGTGCTCTCTAGCGAGGAGATTATCACAGCAGGGTAAAAATCTTGGCACCGGATAGGCTCGGACCCAATCGACGGTGAGCTCGCAATTAATCGAGGGGTAATTATCGTTAGGGGTAGAATTAGGTGTCAGCCACACTGGGGCTCCGGTTGTTGCGTAATTCGGCTGGTGCAGGCTCGCCGGAGATCGGCTTGTCGCCGTCCACCGTCGTGGGGTTGGCGTTGTAAAGAAATAGAAAGGGATGGGCCTTAGTGCAGTTGTCAGTGAGACAAAGAAACAGTGGAGAGGATTCTTTATGGGTTTTTCAAACGACCAGGGACCTCTGTGCAAAATGGACACCGCGGGCGCGCTTTCGCCTATACATGGGCCGGTTTGGGCTAGTTTCAGCCTAGTACTATTCACCTTTTTCCTTTTTCTTTTTCTACCAGAATTAGGAAATCCATAGAAAATTATAGAAAAATGGTAAAAATATGAGACCAATTTTGTTGGACTCCTAAATTTCTCCATTATTTAATAAAAATAGTTCCAAGATTTTTAGTCCAAACTAGGAATTATGTAGTATAGAAGAAGACCAAAACCTAGTCTCTTTGAATTTTAGGAATTATTTAGTGACTCCAAAAATCACCAAACTTTTTGGATATGCCTAATATGGTATTTAGCTCCCATGAGTGAAGTTTGACTTGATTTGGATATTGTTTGATTCCTAAACCCAAAACCCTAGCTCCTTAGGGTAAAAATGTCTAACCCTACTAAGGTACTGACCTAGAAAAACCATAGTTACCCTAGTGCACCATGAAGGAAAGTTGTATTCAAGATACAACTTGACACATCTTTTCTATTATTGCATTTTCATAAGCATTACATGAGCATTCATGGTTATATATGGTTATGTACAGAGAACGAGGAAGAAATAACTGTTGAATAGGAAGAGACTACTCCATCAACAGAAAATCCACCTGCCGGGAACTGTTTTTACTTTTACATCTATGGAACAGAGCCCAACTCTCCTACAACACAAGGCAAGCCCGGTGCATTTGCCACCTCCTTGCTGTTTTAAACTCTTTATCACTTGACTGATGCATTAGGTGATAGGAGTTGGATGTTAAACCAATTGCTGCATTACCTTCCTTGGAACTGTTTAACATTCCTTGATTACCTGTTTTATTAAAAGGTTTTCTGATGCTTAGTCCTGCTTTAGAAAATCAAATGTTTTGTTTTAAAACCAAAGATGATGCTTCACAGTGGATGGGATGTTTTCAAAAATAAAACTTGATGTTGGATCCATCATGGCCATGATGGGCTCAACATCAGAAAAGATGTACCTCTGTCAGGTACCAAACTTTGGGTTTGAAATGATAAAGCTGAGATCGAGTGGGTGACTTGCACGAGAAGAGAGTCTCGGTGTAGTGTCTCCGTCTGAGTCGATTAAGGACCGTCTCGATGTAGGCTTGATGATTGAGGACCTTTTAACTGGTCACATGCCCCATCATGGTAAGCTTTGCCTCGGGCAGACTAATACCAGAATGGCCAACACATAATGGGAGTGGAGAGATGGCAAGAGTAGCATGTACCCTCCGTGGCAAGAGGCTGGACGGTGGTGTATCTGTGCTCTCGGTTGGCGTGAACCCAGTCTGGTCTTAAGAACCCCGGTGGCGAGTTGACATATGCAGGGGTTAAGTGCTACATATGTCGTGTGATTGGAGATCCCCAGTAGGGTGATAATCGATTCGGATTGTCGTTACTTCTCGGTTATGAAGTCTTGGTCACTACCTTACACGTAGCATTCCAGTAAACAAGAATGGGTTGATAAAAGGATGGTTAGTATAGGCCTAGTGCTTGAACTAGGGTAGAAAGAACTCTAGTGACAGGTAATGACTTAACTTGTTAATAAAACTAGATTTTTAAGGATCCACTATTAGTAAGCATTTTTGCAAACAGAGTCTTGATTCTTGATTAAGCCTTACCTTGACTCCCTTAAAGCCAGCATATCCTTGAGAGTCTTTTATTTTGACGGGTAAGACCTGCCAAAGTACACTCCGTACTCAGGGTTTTCGAACCCATGTTGTTGTAGGTGAGGAAACAGCAGACTTTTGCTATTTTTGCACTAAGGTGGTGCCCAAAGAAGAATCTCAGCAGTGAAGTGGTTGCGGGAGGATGGTGGCCTCTTTTTTGAAAAACAATATACTTTTATGCGGGAGGGGTTTTTGCCTCCCAAGTTTGTAATAATAATACTTATGCACTCATATACCCTGGTTCTATAATAACTATAACACTCTTTCTATATTTTGATGAATGTAAATTAAGTTATTGTAATTCGCTTCCGCTTATTCGTTCCTCCGATGTGTTGTAATATCTACGTGACGGGTGAAACACTCTTGGGCGAGGAAAAGGATACAGATACCAAACTTGTCAAGTGATTATGTTCATCAACAGGGTTGTCCAAGGTCCATTGGACAAGGACAACTGTAGGTGGGCCTAATGACTTGGGAGGTTTCGTCATAGCTATTAATTTGATCTCTTACTTATTTGGGTTGGTATCTACTTATACTTAGTAACTCTAAAAGCAATGCTCAGCTTTAACCATCTCCTTTGGTAAGCCTTACACTTCACATGAGCTTCCACCTTTGGTGAGTTCATGCACATTATTCCCCATAACTTGTTGAGTGATGAACATATGTGAGCTCACCCTTGCTGTACACACATCACCCCAAGATCAAGAACAAGTACCACTGGATGAGGCGCATGATGCTATGATGAGTTCGTGAGTGGTCTAGACCGTCATCTCCTAGTCAACTTTGGTTGCTGGATCGTTGTCTTCATATGATGTACTTATTTAATTATTCTATATAGAACTCCATTATATATCAATGTTGTGACATTAGTTTCTGTACCATGAGTCATCATATGTGTGAGACTTGATCCTAGCACACTTTGTGATTATCTCACACCTAGGTTTTGGTTGCCCCTAGATCCCGGGTGTGACACTGGTGAGTTTGTTTTACTATAAAACATAGATTAAAATTTTGCACTTAAATTGTTTTATATCTAACACTTAATTGTTCGGAAAATCATAACTTGTTAACTGTAACTCCGAATTTAGTGGTTCTTGAACCTAGGATCTCGTTACAATGCGTAGATTATTATCATGCATTATATTCTTCTGTTTTGTGTGATGTTAATTTCTCTTATGCAATGTCTATTTGTATTGTAACCGAGGAGCCTGGTACTCAGTAGGTGGAAACTACTGAGTATGAGCCCGTTGAAGGCAAGTTGTGCCCTTGATCACTTTTCTTTATCCAATAATGTTACTATTAATTAATCTGATCTGCATAGCTTAATTTTGATCAGATCCAATAGGTCACCCTATTTTGGACATCTTTACACCATGTTTACCACTGAAGTTTTTGGGTAGTATATGCTATTGCTTTATGTGGTTTTGGGTGTTAAGATACACATTACTCATGATCATGCTTTTATTACAAATGAAATATTTATTGTTCATGACAAGATCATTATGTTAATTGGAACATGGAGCGACCACCCGAGAAAACAGTGCTACCACAAGGGTGGAATGGTACGCCCTTGGCCAAGTAATTCGGAAAGCTAGGGAGAGACCACCTTACCTGAAAGGGGCAAGCGAGGAGGTGTCGCTGCAGAGTATAGGGAGGTTCTCGAATCACATTGTTTGTTTAGCTTTCCAGACGAGGGATTCCTATGCTTCCTTCTTCCTGAATCCGTAGCGGGTTTTCTCAAACTAGTGGAACTTTGGAAAGGCCTCGTAGTGCTACCCTGCCTCATCTCCAAGGTAGAGATGAATGGGACTTCTATACCCCTTGTCAAATGGGTAGCATGACTTATGAGTAAAGATGTGCAACCTCTGCAGAGTGTAAAACTGGTATATCAGCTGTGCTCACGGTTATGAGCGGCTCGGACCCTCACATGATTAACTTATGGAATTAAACATAATTTGTCATTTGCATCGCATTGTGGTTTTATCATTAATTTTGATCTACTATTACTTTGGGTTGGTATATACTTACATTTAGTAACTGCTACTAAAATTTGACCAACTTATTAAAAGCAATGCTCAGCTTTAACCATTATTTATTGATCAGTCTTACACTTCACATGAGCTCCTACCTTTGGTGAGTTCATGCACATTATTCCCCACAACTTGTTGAGCAATGATCTTTTGCGAGCTCACCCTTGCGATATATAAACCCCCCACAGGTGAAGAGCAGATAGCCCAGGAGGAGGACTACTACAAGGAGTACGATGAAGTCTAGGTGGCATCTCCAAGTCAGCTTAATGGCGCCAAGGAATAATATTAGTTCGTTTATTTGTTATCATTTATTTTTATAAGACACTTCTGCTATGTAATAATGTCTGTGACATTTATCTCTATACACTTGGTCATTATATGTGATGTTATTTTTTGGCGCACATATGAAACACACCCGTGTTTACACCTTAAATCTGGGTGTGACACTAGGCGACATCTAGATCCTGTTCCCGGGCATAGGAAACTTTCAAATTGGTATCAGAGCTAGGCCTCTCCAGTGTGGGCTTAGACATCCGCAGATGACGATGTCATCACAAGAGGTAACTGTAGAACTTCTTAATTCTGATGGCTCTAACTATGCATCTGTTGGGGACTTGTTCTCAAATTCTATGAGATAAGAACAAGGCAACACAGAATGTTAAGTGTTAATGCCCTTCGTCCTTCGAAGCATTATGTCCCTTAGGATATAATGATCTTCAGAGGAAGGTTATGAAGGACATACCTTCATCACCACGATATATGCTAATAAATGAGGAAGAATATGAAATATAGAAAACAACATAAACAATCATATCATCTCATTAATTCATTCTCATTATATATATATTATCATAGAAAGATAGAAACAATACTGAATTACAAATATACCTTCGGCTTGGTAGAAGGTAAAAATACAAGCGTAATGCACGAGCGAGTACAAATCAACGTGAATAGTACGGGGGTACTGTTCATTTATTTATAGGCACAGGACGCAGTATGTGAGAAATTACATTCATGCCCCTCATATTTACTATTGACTTGTGGACAACTATACGAGGACTAAATAGCCTTTTCCCCTTTAAGTTGGTTCCTTTTTCCGCCATTCAGCCGAAACTCCCTTGCGCGTAGCTTCGGAGCATCTCCAGCCTTTGTCACGATCATGCTTTTTATATCGTATATTCTTTTAACCCGAAGCCAAAGGTACCTGTTCATATGTGACACTTGGAAGACATTGTTAAACCACGTTTTTGAGGACCTTCGGAGGACGAAGGCCCCCAACAGTAGCCCCTCGCAGTATTAATTTGTTTAAGATAACGAATTCAGACTGCGACATGGACAAAGGCCTTAAGCCGAAGGTCCAAAAAACACCTTCCCTTTGCTAGAATAGCAACAGTCAATGACGGACGGGGCCCCCCCAACTTGGAGTGTGCTGAGCGTATAAATAAGAACTCACACCAGCTACATTTGATACGCTGCTTGTGCCATTTGCTTTATTTTCTCAATTTCATAGCTCTTGCTCACTAACGCTTGCTGGTTTTTCAAGCTCTCTGAGCTTCGGTTAAAAAGACACATTTTTGTCATTTCTGAAGAAGAAATGTCTCAAGACAAGAAAGTTCCTGCTGAGACGAAGCTGCCTGAAGAGGATAAGCTTTTTGAGGAGAAGGCTGCAAATCCTTATATTGCTGGATTTACTGAGTCAATGGCAAAAACAAATACAAAGAAGATTACTAAGGAGATACTGGAGGGCCTATCTGAAGATACTGGTGACAGCGATAGCTATGATGTAGAAAGTGGGGACGAAGATTCTGAGGATCGGCCCTAGAGGCCAAGTCACTCAATCTTCGAAAAATCAACCATCAAACAAAGTCATCTTGAGAACATGAGAGGAAGATATTTCCGAGATATGTCTATTCTGAGAGCTGGCGGAGACAACAATGTCCCTGCCCCTAAACAAAATGAAGTTGTGATCTACCGAAGCTTCTTCAAAGCTGGACTTTAGTTCCCTTTGAGTAAGTTTGTAGTTGAAGTGCTGAAAACATTCCAAATCTGTCTTCATCAGATGACCCCCGAAGCCATAATAAGGATGGGGATTTTTGTCTAGGCAGTAAGGAGCCAGGGGTTAGAACCAAGTGCAAAATGTTTTTGCAATATGCATGAATTGCTATATGAGACGAAGGCCATGGGTAAAGAACAGTACCACAACAACTTCGGTTGTTATGGGTTTATCGCCCGTTCCAACGCAGGCCACCCAGTACCAACATTTCGGAAGAGATGGCCCGGAGCTTGGATGGAGGAATGGTTTTATGTGAAAAACTATTTGAAAGCAAGGGAAGATATTAAGGAAATCATTATGCATCCCATCTAGTCCCGCTTCGGCCTCCGAAAGCCGAATGTCGAAATTGATGATGCCGCCGAAGCGTGTCAAAAGGCCTTTATTACAGTCTGCTCCTTTATTGGTACAAGAGACTTAATTCAAGAGCATATAGCATTCAGAGTATGGCCGCTTGTAGAAAACTGGGACATGCTGAAGGAGACCATCACCAAGTCTAGTGAAGGTGACCTGGTCCGGCTGAAGTATACATTTAGGTTTGGGGATAAATTCGATGAACCAAACGATGACTGGCTGAAATGCATCGAAACTACAAGTGATGAACTGCTCGGGGCTTATTCCAAGGCAGAGGATAATGCGCTATCTGCAGCCTTCGGAGGTCTGGGAAAAAAGAGAATGAACAGAGTTTTTGATGCCATCGGCTTCATCTACCCCGACTACCGCTACCCGCTGCGGGGACAGGGGAAGAAGAGAAAAGTTGCTGCTTTCGCCTCCCCAGCTGAGCCTGTGCCGATGGCTGCGGGCAAAAAGATGAAGGTTCTTACCCACCGGCCGCGTTACATTGAACCGGCTATGGTGCTTGAGTTTGGCGGGGAGGCCTCTTCAGCTGCTGAAACAAGAGAAACTATTCCTCCCGTGCAGAGGACTGAAGAGCCGGCTATAATGTCGAAGGCACCTTCGGTTGAGCTAGTTGAAACAAAGGTTGACAAAGATAAGGATGAAAAGTCAAAAACTGAAGAAGTAACAAAGATGCCAGAGATTTTAAGCCCTTCAACAGAAGCAACAATGCCGAAGACACAAAAGAGTTCTGCCACAACTCCTAAGAGGAGGACGATGGCAAATGTACTAGATGTTGTATTAGAAATAGCAAAAACCTTGAATCCTGCTCCTTCCAGAAAAATTGCCAAAGCTTCTAAGGCACAACTCGAAGCTGAAACGAAACAAGCAGAAGTCGAAGCTACAATAATTGAAACTAAAACTGAGGCTGGGCCTATAAAGCCCGCTGACATAGAGGCTGCCGAAATTAAAGAGAAGGCAACCGAAGAAAAGGCCAAAGAGTAAATTTCGTCTGAAAAGATTACAACTCCTGCTCCCGAAGCTTCAAAACAGAGCATTGATTACATCATTCGCCATGCTTCGGGAAAGGGACTTTCTCAAGAAGAGAAATGAGAAGCACAACACTATGCTCAAAAACTGAAATACCCAAAGGGGGCGTTAGTGTTTAATTGCAGTGGGGAAGAAGATTTTTTGTACTGTCTCCCGGATAATAAAGAGATATCTGTATGCTGGGAGATAGGTACAAGCATCGGATTCCCGAAGCTAGAAGATGGCCTTTCAATATTATCAAAAGATGAATTTGCTGACACTTTGGCGTATAATAGCATAAAGGTATAAAGGCTAATTTTGTATCTTGAAAACAAAATATTTTATTTGTTTATACTTAATTCTATCTCCCTCTTGCAGGGTTTAATTCTTAGCAATGCCCTTAGAGCATAGAAAAATATTGAAGATGAAGGATATACAATAGCTCTGAACAACCTTCGTTCAGAAGTAATTGAACTAAGGAACGAAGGTCTTGAAAAAGACAAAATCTTGATTTCATTGGTGAACAAAGTGAAAGAAGATGAAGCCAGTTTTAAGGCTCAAGCTGAGATCCAAAAGAATGAGATCGAAGACCTTAGGAAACAATTGACCGAAGCTAAAGAAAAGTGTGGTCTTGCCGAAGCTAACCGAGATATCAGTGAATATTGGAAGAATTATTAAGAAAAAAAACAGTAGAAGAACTTCGCGCATCCAAAGAAAGATGCTTTGAAAAATCATTGGGCTGCGTGGAAAAGATAAAGGCTAGCTTCGCCAACGTGGGCGCCTATTCAAATGAAGATAACTTCATACATGGCGACCCTGAAGGTGTTATCGAGAGGATAAGCGGAGAGGCCGAAGCTTTTGAAGAAATTCTAAGTGATCGCGGGGATGTCTGCACGTTCTCCGGTGCAAGAGGAATTTCAGCCATCCTGGAGAAGGCGGGTTGCGATCATGTCAAAACCCTGGCCCATGTCGAAGCTGCCTTCTTCGTGGATGGTACTAAAGATCCCTCAACTGAAGCAAGTTTAATGGGCGGAAAATTTTACAGTGACATCTGGATAAATGGTGGCCAAGAAATGGCTCACAAAATTATGAAGAAAAGTGAAAAAGATATTCATGACGCCTGAGTGGAAGCGAAACAAGCTGAGGAAGCTGCAGAACGTGAAAGACGTTTAGGTATTGATTCGTGACTTTTAGCTTCAGCATTTGCATTATAGCTTCGAACTAATTAACTTTTCCTATTGTAGCTGAATTATCTCCGCCACTGGAACCATTTGATCCCCTAGCCAACCCAGAGATAAAGAAAGCACTGGAGATTATTAATATAGCCAAATTTGTTGTTGACGAAGTCGTTAACAAATTGCTAAATGAAGTTGCGGAGAAGGTCCTGAAGGAAGACTAGTAGTTATTGTAAAAACATTTTTAGACGATCAATGTAACATTTGCTGGACTAAGACTGTAATATTTGATGTGTATAGTTTTGAATCTAATATGTAAACTATTTGCAATTTACTTCTTTGCGATGCATGAAACTGTTTTATGCATACCTTTTTGAGCCTTCGGCGAAAAAACACCTTCCCTTCTTTTCATGCTTCGTAAAGAAAAAATTCCATGCTTCGTGAAAATATCCATGCTTCGTAAACAAGGAATCCCTTCTTTTGTAACAAAGCTGTCGAAGCTGTATTTTTTGGCTTTGTGTCTTGGCATATTTCCGTTTTTACAAAGCATTCTTCGAAGATCGTCTTCGTATTCAATTCGTATCATTGATGCGATATGATGTATGATGTGATGTTATGCGTGATGATGTAATGATATGATGCAAAGAATGATGCTAATGCCGAAGATACACACCCACACGCCCACACTGGAACACACCATCTCTGCGTTCCATTAGGAACGATCGAAATCTCTTTGCCGTTTATTTTTCGGCTTCACCGCTTATTTTTCGGTGCAAGTTCTGTATCCCCTTAGGAACGTCTTTTGAACTTCTTCGCCTTCTATTTTGGCGGTATCACCATTGACTTTTTGGTGTAAGTTCTGCATTCCCTTAGGAACATCTTTTGAACTTCTTCGCCTTATATTTCGGTGGTATTTGGCTCTGCATTCCCTTTGGAACGACTTTTAAGAAGAAAACTTACACTGTGCTCCCTTGGGAATGACATTTTTGTAGCTTCGACAAAACTTACGCTGTGCTCCCTTAGGAACATCTTTTTTATATAGCTTCGGCATTTATCTAGCTCTGTATTCCCTTAGAAACGACTTTTGAGCTTCGGCAATTTTTGAGCTTTGTAAATCAGTGAAGAATATATATTTCATTTTAATAGAAATGAAACTATTACAAGGAATTAAAACTAAATTTACATTACTTGTTCCTTATTGAAAAACAAAATGACATAGGACGTAAAAATATCTCAGGGGTAGGATATCTCTCAATAAATGTGCTTTGATTTCGGCACAGTACTGTTAACTGTGAGAGCTTCGGATTGTGACACCCCAGGTGTCAGTTTCGTGTTACGTCGGGAGATTAATCCTAATCTCGGATGCTCAGTAAAATTTCTATTTCTCGATCGTGTCTATCTCTGTCTATCAGGCTTTCTCATGGAAGTTCACCGAATTCAGAGTTAATCGATCGCGAGAAAAGTCAATTTTGGAGCGTGTTAAAACTTTTATTCTCGGAACGAATGCAAACTCGATGGTCAATCTCGATTTATAAATCTCATCTGAAGCTCTTTAAATCAAACTCTCGACGACCTTTATTTGATCTGAGCCCGAGTCCAATTCCTCGAACTTCGATCGATGTCCGACTATTTTATCCAAGTCTGTACTCTCAAACGGAATGCCCAATATGTCGTCCTCTAATTAATTCTTACTCCACTCGGCCAAATATCTCATGTCTGGACTGAACTCAAAACCCCGTATCGACAACGATTTTAAAAAGTCACAATCCGATTTCTCCGACTAAAAATCCGAAGCCGATCAGAAGTCTGAGAGAAACATTTATTTTTAAAATAGTGTGCGAGGAATTATTTTCGAGCGAAATCAAATCCAACTCTCGGCCGAATTAATCGCTCAATCATCCGTTCGTCGAAACCCAATTTCGCACTGTTCTCCGTAGAGACGAATTCCGCAGGACCGTTTGTATTCTGGGAAATAGTTAGCGATCCGATAATCCGTGTTTAATCAAAACACCATAAAATAAAATGGAAATAAATTAACGCGACCCGTTTGAGTGTTTGGGCCAAATCCAGCCCAGCCCAATAGGCCCACTAAGGAAAACCCTAACCCTAGCCATCTTCTATAAATGGGGTGCTCACTTGGCATTTTTTTCACTCCCATCCCTCATCTTCTCCCAGCCACCACAGCTATTCTCCTCCCTGTCTTCTTCTCTTCTCCTACGGCAGCAACAGCCACCTGGGAGCCGTGCGTGCTCCTCTCCATGGCGCCTTGATTTTCTCCAGCAAATCCCATGGCGTCTCCTTCTCCTTCCTCAAGCCAGTAGGCGCCTCCCTCTGCCAGTGCTCTGCGCTCCACCTCCCAGCGCCCCTCCTCCCCCAACGCCCAGATCCACGCCTCCCTGCTCCACACGCCCAAGCCATGGCGTTCTTCACTTCTCATTCCATGGGCGCGAGCTCCACCTCGCCTGCCTTGGACGCTGCGCAGAAGCTTCTCCTGGCCGGCGCCCAGCGGCAGTTCCAAGCCCCCATGGCGAGCAGCCCCCCTGCAGGCCGGCGCCCTCCCCATCTTCTGCAGCAATGGCTGGAGTCCGGCGCCCCCTGCTCTCCCCTGTCCGCGACCAGGGAGTTTCAGCTGGCGTGCAAACTTCACTCGCGCACGGCGGCCAACACCCTCTCCCTCGATGCAATCCATGGTCGACCCTTGCAGCAGCGTTTCCCTGCAGTCCTGCGCTGCGCACGCTCTGCAGGTGCTCGACAAAATGCCTGTGAGAGGCTTGGTGTCGTAGACAGCCCCGCCCATGACGCCGTCGACCCTCGGTGAGAAACCAGCTGTCCTCGCTGTTCTTTCGGTGTTTATGGTGTTCGATGAACTGTCGTCGACAAATTTTTGTATTATCGCAGCCACCATCAAAGTCGCGCTCCGCGCCTTGCAGTTCGACGAAATGCCGAGCCATGTGGACAGCACCTGCGTCTAGTCTGCTCCCGTTCAGGTTGATTGATTTATAGTTACCATCCGTATGATTTGATTGACGTCAGGCAGTGCATGTATATGTGTGGATATGTGTAAAATGTTTTGGCTATGCGCATTGGTAGGATTGCGGTTGCGATTGGAGAACAAAAGGTTATGTGGTGTATGCGGTGTGTAGTTGTCTAATTATGTTTGGTCGATGCGGTGCATGTTTAAAAATTGTATTGGTATGGATTGAATTTTTTTTTTGGCGAAAGAAAAAGAACTAGAAAAGAACTCGGATGTTTTCAGATTTCGATAGGGATATATGCGATGTGTTGTTTGATGCGAAGACTAAGTTTAAATAAATAAATGTGGATCATGTTTTAGGGAATACATCGATAGATGTTTATGTGGGAAGTGTATTGGTTTATGCATGGGATCGGTGATTGTGATAGTCGACGTAAATGAGGGTATGGTTAGTTCTGTTGGAGTCACTTGCGCGGTCGATACCTGGTGCGTATTTTGGGGACCCGTAGGTGCGTGGGTGAGCCGGGGTTATTTTGTTGTTGGATTGGATAGATATGTGGCTGCGATAGTTTCCTTGGTGTGTCGTAGGAATTGGTCGTGAATGTGTTAATGAATTGCTAACATGCTTCATCGTAGATTAGTGTGTTAGTGCGGCAAAAATTTGGTAAATCCTAAAGCGTGCTTGGTGTCTCCCGCACTCGGCTAGTGAGTCAGTCTAGGATAATTATATTTACGTATTCATCGTTGGTGTAGGTTAAATTAGGTGAAAAACGTAAATTACGTGGCATATATTTAGTGTTTGGAAGATGAAATAGATTAATTTAGAAAGATGTGTTATCAAACATGTGTGCCGAAGTGTGTTGTAGTAGTAATGACGTTAACTTGAACAAAGAGTCTCAAGTGCATGCCGTGCTATGGTTGTATTTGAAGTAGTAAATTATAAGAGTTGCGCAATATGAGGTTCGATCGATGTAGTTAATAATTGGATTAACTTAAATAGAGAGGTGGTGACATGCCGAAGTAGTCATCACTTACTCTATGTTTATAAGTCGAGTCAAAATGCGGGATACTAGTGGTCCGCTAGGCAGACGATGTTCCAAATAAATGCATCCGTCGATGTGGTAGTGGTCATGCGTGAATTATTGTTAGTAAGTAGTTAAAGTACGAGCTATGTGAGAATCATGCTAGAAACTAGTATGCGGCGTATAACTGTGTTCGTGTGATAAATAATAGGTCAGTCGATATTGTTGGTGTCATTGGCGAATGGGGAGTATGATTAGTCCTGTGGAGTCTATATGCGTATGGTTATGGTCACGGATGAAAAGTAGTTGTGCTCAGACGATGTCTAAATTAAAATGCAAACTATTGGTGAAAAGCGCTTCGATATTGATTGTTATAGAGAATGCATCGTTAATTGAGTATGGTGCTTTTAGTGCGCGAAATAACTTGTATAAAAATTAGTAAGTCTACATGTTAGTTCTCACTTAGTTATGTTAACTCTAACAATTGTCAAAGCGTTAGAATAACTCAAGTCTTTAGAACATGGCAATTCTTGAATTAGATAGGAGCTGAAATTTGTTGATTGCTGTTTTAGACTGCACGCGCTGTTTTAGTTGTGATGTATGTTTGATGAAGTAAATTGTGTTTTCTGTAGATATGTGCTATAGAAAAGTGGTAGATAACTTTATTATCTTGCTGATGTTAAAATTTGACAGCCATAGGTTCAACAGTTTAGGAGTTATGCTTTTTACAAATTCAGTAACTGAATCTGTCCAGATTCTGTACAGATTTCAGAAACTGTATTGTTTGTTCAATTTAATGTTACAATCTGTTCATGACCATTATAAGAAAGTTGTAGGTGCTTTTCTTATCTTGCTTGGGTTAAAATTTCATAACTAAAGGCCTGATGGTTTAAGAGTTATGAGTTTTACAAGATGGTTGCTGTGTTCTGTCCACTGACAGAACATATTTCGAAAACTGAATTGTTTGATTCAGTTCAACATAGAATCAATCCTTGATGATTATAAAAGTTGTGTAGTACTTTTTCTAAGCTTTCCAAAAAGTCTTAGATCACTCTTTTTGGTGGTCTGAAGATTAAGTTACATGTGTTTAAAGTGTGAAGACTGAATCTGTCCAGTTTTGGACAGCACAGCCTTCATAGTGTATTTTACCCTTGATGCATGTTAAACCAGCCAGTGATGTTTATAAATAATTTGTAGAACATTTAATTAGCTTTCCAGAAAGTCTAAGATCACTTTGTTTGGATGTCTGAATCTTCAGTTATGAATTTTGAAAGTCACAAGTCTGAATCTGTCCAAATCTGGACAGCGCTGTGGTATTAGCATGTTTTGACCTTGCTAAGTGCTGAATCATGTTGTGATGACAATACCAAAATTGTAGAGTACTTTCTAAGCTTTCCAGAAAGTCCTAGTTTACTGGTTTTGGGTTAATCTTTGAAAAGTTATGATTAAAACAAGTGACTGCTGTATTGCTGTCCAAAAATTCTGCTAGTGCGCTTTTGATTGTTTAGTTCACCCCTGTCGCTAAAAATATTTGGTTTGCTCTTAAGTAATGTAGGCTTGCCATGGTTAAGCTTGAGATAACATATGTGTCATGTTGTATATTTCTTGCTCTAGTTGATTGCGATATAGGAGTTCCGTAGTCATTAATGTCTATGTCGTATTCAAACTTACGTTGTCTTAGTTAGACTTGTGTGGTCGGTGATGCCTTTGTGTGATAAATAGGAGAACTAAGGAAAAGCCATAGCAAGTTAAATAAATGCGTATGCTTGTGATGTCATAGTTGTGTTGTGTAAATATACAAAGTGTGGTCGTCTTGTTCATGGTGTTAATGATGAACGTTGATAACGTACGAATAGTTAGCGCTTGCGTATAGTCGTTGCAGTGTCCTACTAATTGGTGTTTAGTTCGCTATCATGTATTGGAATATCTTGTAATATTTTCATTATATTCATACATATGCACCTTGCATCTCATATAGGACCGAGAGATGATGATCGAGCAACTGATGTGGTGCCAACCACAAGATACAGTTGGTGGACGTACTGAAGGATGGTGGACTTAACCAGTGGATGCTCGCCAAGCGAGTACCTCCCCCAGCAAACACTATCTAAGTGTTAAAAATTAAAGGCAAGCCCCGGTTTTATGCATAACCGTTATATATGCTATTTTACTACACTTAATGTTTGTAGGTTTGTACTGTGCACTTAAGTGTAGGAGTTGACTGAAACCCTAGTTGCATGAACTCAGGGTTCCTTTTTGAGATGGATACTAGTATGCTAGGTCGAGTAGCTGCCTTATTAATTAGGATCTCGGTAGAAGTCGAGTGATTTTTCTAGCACTCGCGCGAGGTCAGGAATTTGGTTGTATCCACTTTCTTCTCATAATGATGCTGGTTTGTGGGCAACAATCCATGGGGATTGATTGTCCACGGGATAAAAATTTGAATAAGGATTATGGTGTGGTACCGTGTGTCAAGCGTTTGAACGTACTAAACACATACCGAGAAATATGGTAAATCGGTAAGCCTAGTACCTGAGTGAACCTGCCCGCAGACATACCCCCTCACGCGACCTGAGACGTAGTCTCCCATTCCGGTTATGGTGGGTACAAGTGCGGTCACTGCACGACGGCCAGTCGGGGTCAGTGAGGCATTGTACGCCAAGGCAGTGAGACCTGATCTGTTGCCAGGGAATCGATGGGGACGGTTGATGTGTGTGGGGACGGAGTGCCTCGCCACGTCGTGTGTTTAGGTTTACCTTGCAAGGTTTAAAAACTCGATTCGAATCGTCTGCTTCTCACAGCTAATGAGACTGCTTGATCCATGCTGCTACATTGAGTAATAAGTGGAAATGAGGTGACTGGCAAAATGATGTTGATTGATAAAATGTTTGATACCATGGATGAATAGCTAGGTACACATCTAGTTAAAAGGATCATACTAAATCTTGAAAAGCTAAAACTTGTTTTTAGACTCAGCTAGTGCTTTTGGCAAACCAAACCCCTCAGCCAAACAGCTGCATGTCTAGAGGTAGAGGAGTAGACTCCTCACACCGGGTAAGTCTAGCTGAGTATTAGTATACTCAGCCTTGCTTGTGGCACAATTTTTTGCAGGTACTCCTTAGGATGATTGGTTGCTGTTGTGACTTGGCCTCCATCCCTGCCACCGGGATAGACGGTCGAGTGGGTTATTGCTTCCGCAGGAGAGGACCAGGAGGAGTAGCGTGGCCAGGCTTCGCCATGTTGCTCGGTTCTTCTCCGTTAGTTATTTCCGCTGCACTAAAAATTTTGGTTATTATTTCTGAAACTCCGATAATGTAATCACTAATGATACTTATTAAATTTGTGGTATTATGTTTTATTGTATTTCTCTGTGCCTCACCTTCGTGTGAGCTAGTGGTATTCGATCCTGGATAAGTGGCCTCGTCGGACTAGATCCGAGGGACTGACGATTTATTCCTATTTAAGTGTGGTCTAGCCCTTAAGGCAGGACTTAGGCACTTAAGTTGGGATAATTCGGGCGGTTCCGCCACAGCTGGTATCGGAGCGAATACCATCACAGAGAAGTCAATAAGTCATGATTACCAACCTTTTCTAAAGTAAAACTTGCTAGAAACCAATGTTGGATAGACCGTCAGGACGATAAGGATAGATCTAAGACACGAAGCCTTAGGGAATAGATGGGTAGCTAGGTGGCTAATTATATAGGCCATAAAGGCTCCTACTACTATTAATAGGGATGCTATAGCAGCACCCGAAGACTTAGTTAGATCTGAGAAGACGACTAGAATGAGCATGCATCCTGATTGTCGCATTATGATTGTCTCTTGCGCATCAACATGCTTCTCTCACCTTTATTCCAATAATAAAACTTGTGAATAATGTGATGTACTGTTATGTTAGAAATGTCGTACCTCATGTCAGATTGGTAAGTCTTGTTAGGTTGTGTTATGTGTTTCTCTTGCCTTGCTATCTAGGTGGTATTGAAATTGTTCAACCCTTTTTGCAAAAAAATGTGTTGTTTGTTTCCTCATAAAAATACACCCCCTCCAAACAACCTTGTGGTTAGCAAGAAAAACCTTTTAAAAGAAATTTCATGTGCTTGTTTTGGTGTTTCTAGCCCTTGTGTGTTTTACACTTGAATTTACACCTACACAACTTGTAGATTCCCACAACTTGACCCCTAAATCGGCTAAAGCTTCCTTGTACACTTGTAGTGTCAAAAAAAAGTGTTGCTGGTGTCTAGTTGCGCAAACCCTATCAAGGCCCTGTTTCTTTCCATAAATCCTTGCCCCTGAAACTTCATAGCATTCCTGTTGATCATCCAGCTGATCTTGTTGCCTACCTCTCCTTTCGCATGGATCTGGTGATCTCTTTCCTTGTGAATCATGTTGTGGCTTTATCATCCGAATCTCTGGATCCCTTAATGATTCTGCCCCGTTATCTGGGTATCTGCTATAACCCGTTCTCAAGTATCAGATGTTGATCTGCCTAAATCTGTCACTTCTGATCATTCTCATACCCCTTCTTTGAGGATCATGACGCTGTTTTATCGATTTTATCTCTAAGCAGTGGATACATTTGGTTCAATGGATTATGCCGTTGACTTTAGTTCTCTCAGGTCTCTAAAAACTCATCAATCTTGATCTCATGGTTGGTTCCTTCTCATATCAAATCTCGTACTAATCTCTGGCCTAATAATCTCCATGATGATCATAAAATAATTTTCTGAGTTGAAGAAAATTCTCATATGATGCTCTTTTGCCAGCAATCTCTGCTTCAACTCCGATCACATTCTTATTTTCCGAGCCATACTCTCATAGGCTCCATCTATATTTGCTATGTGGATTTCATTGGTTACGTTCGGTAATGGTGTCATGACTAACGACTGATGGTGCCGCGACGAGACCGGGAGCCTACTATGGTGCACACATGGTCGAGCTTCTCGGCACGCGCTGGTATCGCGGTTAATAGCCATGATCCATTATGGAACTACACCGATATGCTATCTTTGATGAAGATTCTCTCAGAGTGATCGCTGCATTTTGTCTCGATATGTCGCGATATTCTGTCCAAATCTATCTTCCATATCTTTTCATATACCCTCTCATGAATTTGCATCTATCTCCAGCCTGGGAGTTACATGCTTCTCCACCCTTGAAGATCCTCATTCGAATCTCGGGACGAGATTCTGTTTAAGGGGGGAAGGCTGTGACACCCCAGGTGTCAGTTTCGTGTTACGTCGGGAGATTAATCCTAATCTCGGATGCTCAGTAAAATTTCTATTTCTCGATCGTGTCTATCTCTGTCTATCAGGCTTTCTCATGGAAGTTCACTGAATTCAGAGTTAATCGATCGCGAGAAAAGTCAATTTTGGAGCGTGTTAAAACTTTTATTCTCGGAACGAATGCAAACTCGATGGTCAATCTCGATTTATAAATCTCATCTGAAGCTCTTTAAATCAAACTCTCGACGACCTTTATTTGATCTGAGCCCGAGTCCAATTCCTCGAACTTCGATCGATGTCCGACTATTTTATCCAAGTCTGTACTCTCAAACGGAATGCCCAATATGTCGTCCTCTAATTAATTCTTACTCCACTCGGCCAAATATCTCATGTCTGGACTGAACTCAAAACCCCGTATCGACAACGATTTTAAAAAGTCACAATCCGATTTCTCCGACTAAAAATCCGAAGCCGATCAGAAGTCTGAGAGAAACATTTATTTTTAAAATAGTGTGCGAGGAATTATTTTCGAGCGAAATCAAATCCAACTCTCGGCCGAATTAATCGCTCAATCATCCGTTCGTCGAAACCCAATTTCGCTCTGTTCTCCGTAGAGACGAATTCCGCAGGACCGTTTGTATTCTGGGAAATAGTTAGCGATCCGATAATCCGTGTTTAATCAAAACACCATAAAATAAAATGGAAATAAATTAACGCGACCCGTTTGAGTGTTTGGGCCAAATCCAGCCCAGCCCAATAGGCCCACTAAGGAAAACCCTAACCCTAGCCATCTTCTATAAATGGGGTGCTCACTTGGCATTTTTTTCACTCCCATCCCTCATCTTCTCCCAGCCGCCACAGCTATTCTCCTCCCTGTCTTCTTCTCTTCTCCCACGGCAGCAACAGCCACCTGGGAGCCGTGCGTGCTCCTCTCCATGGCGCCTTGATTTTCTCCAGCAAATCCCATGGCGTCTCCTTCTCCTTCCTCAAGCCAGTAGGCGCCTCCCTCTGCCAGTGCTCTGCGCTCCACCTCCCAGCGCCCCTCCTCCCCCAACGCCCAGATCCACGCCTCCCTGCTCCACACACCCAAGCCATGGCGTTCTTCACTTCTCATTCCATGGGCGCGAGCTCCACCTCGCCTGCCTTGGACGCTGCGCAGAAGCTTCTCCTGGCCGGCGCCCAGCGGCAGTTCCAAGCCCCCATGGCGAGCAGCCCCCCTGCAGGCCGGCGCCCTCCCCATCTTCTGCAGCAATGGCTGGAGTCCGGCGCCCCCTGCTCTCCCCTGTCCGCGACCAGGGAGTTTCAGCTGGCGTGCAAACTTCACTCGCGCACGGCGGCCAACACCCTCTCCCTCGATGCAATCCATGGTCGACCCTTGCAGCAGCGTTTCCCTGCAGTCCTGCGCTGCGCACGCTCTGCAGG
This sequence comes from Zea luxurians, assembly GCA_029449295.1. Taxonomy (NCBI): domain Eukaryota; kingdom Viridiplantae; phylum Streptophyta; class Magnoliopsida; order Poales; family Poaceae; genus Zea; species Zea luxurians. The sequence goes on along the minus strand of JAOPSE010000033.1, from coordinate 9,583,883 downwards.
TGCTCGACAAAATGCCTGTGAGAGGCTTGGTGTCGTAGACAGCCCCGCCCATGACGCCGTCGACCCTCGGTGAGAAACCAGCTGTCCTCGCTGTTCTTTCGGTGTTTATGGTGTTCGATGAACTGTCGTCGACAAATTTTTGTATTATCGCAGCCACCATCAAAGTCGCGCTCCGCGCCTTGCAGTTCGACGAAATGCCGAGCCATGTGGACAGCACCTGCGTCTAGTCTGCTCCCGTTCAGGTTGATTGATTTATAGTTACCATCCGTATGATTTGATTGACGTCAGGCAGTGCATGTATATGTGTGGATATGTGTAAAATGTTTTGGCTATGCGCATTGGTAGGATTGCGGTTGCGATTGGAGAACAAAAGGTTATGTGGTGTATGCGGTGTGTAGTTGTCTAATTATGTTTGGTCGATGCAGTGCATGTTTAAAAATTGTATTGGTATGGATTGAATTTTTTTTTTGGCGAAAGAAAAAGAACTAGAAAAGAACTCGGATGTTTTCAGATTTCGATAGGGATATATGCGATGTGTTGTTTGATGCGAAGACTAAGTTTAAATAAATAAATTTGGATCATGTTTTAGGGAATACATCGATAGATGTTTATGTGGGAAGTGTATTGGTTTATGCATGGGATCGGTGATTGTGATAGTCGACGTAAATGAGGGTATGGTTAGTTCTGTTGGAGTCACTTGCGCGGTCAATACCTGGTGCGTATTTTGGGGACCCGTAGGTGCGTGGGTGAGCCGGGGTTATTTTGTTGTTGGATTGGATAGATATGTGGCTGCGATAGTTTCCTTGGTGTGTCGTAGGAATTGGTCGTGAATGTGTTAATGAATTTCTAACATGCTTCATCGTAGATTAGTGTGTTAGTGCGGCAAAAATTTGGTAAATCCTAAAGCGTGCTTGGTGTCTCCCGCACTCGGCTAGTGAGTCAGTCTAGGATAATTATATTTACGTATTCATCGTTGGTGTAGGTTAAATTAGGTGAAAAACGTAAATTACGTGGCATATATTTAGTGTTTGGAAGATGAAATAGATTAATTTAGAAAGATGTGTTATCAAACATGTGTGCCGAAGTGTGTTGTAGTAGTAATGACGTTAACTTGAACAAAGAGTCTCAAGTGCATGCCGTGCTATGGTTGTATTTGAAGTAGTAAATTATAAGAGTTGCGCAATATGAGGTTCGATCGATGTAGTTAATAATTGGATTAACTTAAATAGAGAGGTGGTGACATGCCGAAGTAGTCATCACTTACTCTATGTTTATAAGTCGAGTCAAAATGCGGGATACTAGTGGTCCGCTAGGCAGACGATGTTCCAAATAAATGCATCCGTCGATGTGGTAGTGGTCATGCGTGAATTATTGTTAGTAAGTAGTTAAAGTACGAGCTATGTGAGAATCATGCTAGAAACTAGTATGCGGCGTATAACTGTGTTCGTGTGATAAATAATAGGTCAGTCGATATTGTTGGTGTCATTGGCGAATGGGGAGTATGATTAGTCCTGTGGAGTCTATATGCGTATGGTTATGGTCACGGATGAAAAGTAGTAGTGCTCAGGCGATGTCTAAATTAAAATGCAAACTATTGGTGAAAAGCGCTTCGATATTGATTGTTATAGAGAATGCATCGTTAATTGAGTATGGTGCTTTTAGTGCGCGAAATAACTTGTATAAAAATTAGTAAGTCTACATGTTAGTTCTCACTTAGTTATGTTAACTCTAACAATTGTCAAAGCGTTAGAATAACTCAAGTCTTTAGAACATGGCAATTCTTGAATTAGATAGGAGCTGAAATTTGTTGATTGCTGTTTTAGACTGCACGCGCTGTTTTAGTTGTGATGTATGTTTGATGAAGTAAATTGTGTTTTCTGTAGATATGTGCTATAGAAAAGTGGTAGATAACTTTATTATCTTGCTGATGTTAAAACTTGACAGCCATAGGTTCAACAGTTTAGGAGTTATGCTTTTTACAAATTCAGTAACTGAATCTGTCCAGATTCTGTACAGATTTCAGAAACTGTATTGTTTGTTCAATTTAATGTTACAATCTGTTCATGACCATTATAAGAAAGTTGTAGGTGCTTTTCTTATCTTGCTTGTGTTAAAATTTCATAACTAAAGGCCTGATGGTTTAAGAGTTATGAGTTTTACAAGATGGTTGCTGTGTTCTGTCCACTGACAGAACATATTTCGAAAACTGAATTGTTTGATTCAGTTCAACATAGAATCAATCCTTGATGATTATAAAAGTTGTGTAGTACTTTTGCTAAGCTTTCCAAAAAGTCTTAGATCACTCTTTTTGGTGGTCTGAAGATTAAGTTACATGTGTTTAAAGTGTGAAGACTGAATCTGTCCAGTTTTGGACAGCACAGCCTTCATAGTGTATTTTACCCTTGATGCATGTTAAACCAGCCAGTGATGTTTATAAATAATTTGTAGAACATTTAATTAGCTTTCCAGAAAGTCTAAGATCACTTTGTTTGGATGTCTGAATCTTCAGTTATGAATTTTGAAAGTCACAAGTCTGAATCTGTCCAAATCTGGACAGCGCTGTGGTATTAGCATGTTTTGACCTTGCTAAGTGCTGAATCATGTTGTGATGATAATACCAAAATTGTAGAGTACTTTCTAAGCTTTCCAGAAAGTCCTAGTTTACTGGTTTTGGGTTAATCTTTGAAAAGTTATGATTAAAACAAGTGACTGCTGTATTGCTGTCCAAAAATTCTGCTAGTGCGCTTTTGATTGTTTAGTTCACCCCTGTCGCTAAAAATATTTGGTTTGCTCTTAAGTAATGTAGGCTTGCCATGGTTAAGCTTGAGATAACATATGTGTCATGTTGTATATTTCTTGCTCTAGTTGATTGCGATATAGGAGTTCCGTAGTCATTAATGTCTATGTCGTATTCAAACTTACGTTGTCTTAGTTAGACTTGTGTGGTCGGTGATGCCTTTGTGTGATAAATAGGAGAACTAAGGAAAAGCCATAGCAAGTTAAATAAATGCGTATGCTTGTGATGTCATAGTTGTGTTGTGTAAATATACAAAGTGTGGTCGTCTTGTTCATGGTGTTAATGATGAACGTTGATAACGTACGAATAGTTAGCGCTTGCGTATAGTCGTTGCAGTGTCCTACTAATTGGTGTTTAGTTCGCTATCATGTATTGGAATATCTTGTAATATTTTCATTATATTCATACATATGCACCTTGCATCTCATATAGGACCGAGAGATGATGATCAAGCAACTGATGTGGTGCCAACCACAAGATACAGTTGGTGGACGTACTGAAGGATGGTGGACTTAACCAGTGGATGCTCGCCAAGCGAGTACCTCCCCCAGCAAACACTATCTAAGTGTTAAAAATTAAAGGCAAGCCCCGGTTTTATGCATAACCGTTATATATGCTATTTTACTACACTTAATGTTTGTAGGTTTGTATTGTGCACTTAAGTGTAGGAGTTGACTGAAACCCTAGTTGCATGAACTCAGGGTTCCTTTTTGAGATGGATACTAGTATGCTAGGTCGAGTAGCTGCCTTATTAATTAGGATCTCGGTAGAAGTCGAGTGATTTTTCTAGCACTCGCGCGAGGTCAGGAATTTGGTTGTATCCACTTTCTTCTCATAATGATGCTGGTTTGTGGGCAACAATCCATGGGGATTGATTGTCCACGGGATAAAAATTTGAATAAGGATTATGGTGTGGTACCGTGTGTCAAGCGTTTGAACGTACTAAACACATACCGAGAAATATGGTAAATCGGTAAGCCTAGTACCTGAGTGAACCTGCCCGCAGACATACCCCCTCACGCGACCTGAGACGTAGTCTCCCATTCCGGTTATGGTGGGTACAAGTGCGGTCACTGCACGACGGCCAGTCGGGGTCAGTGAGGCATTGTACGCCAAGGCGGTGAGACCTGATCTGTTGCCAGGGAATCGATGGGGACGGTTGATGTGTGTGGGGACGGAGTGCCTCGCCACGTCGTGTGTTTAGGTTTACCTTGCAAGGTTTAAAAACTCGATTCGAATTGTCTGCTTCTCGCAGCTAATGAGACTGCTTGATCCATGCTGCTACATTGAGTAATAAGTGGAAATGAGGTGACTGGCAAAATGATGTTGATTGATAAAATGTTTGATACCATGGATGAATAGCTAGGTACACATCTAGTTAAAAGGATCATACTAAATCTTGAAAAGCTAAAACTTGTTTTTAGACTCAGCTAGTGCTTTTGGCAAACCAAACCCCTCAGCCAAACAGCTGCATGTCTAGAGGTAGAGGAGTAGACTCCTCACACCGGGTAAGTCTAGCTGAGTATTAGTATACTTAGCCTTGCTTGTGGCACAATTTTTTGCAGGTACTCCTTAGGATGATTGGTTGCTGGTGTGACTTGGCCTCCATCCCTGCCACCGGGATAGACGGTCGAGTGGGTTATTGCTTCCGCAGGAGAGGACCAGGAGGAGTAGCGTGGCCAGGCTTCGCCATGTTGCTCGGTTCTTCTCCGTTAGTTATTTCCGCTGCACTAAAAATTTTGGTTATTATTTCTGAAACTCCGATAATGTAATCACTAATGATACTTATTAAATTTGTGGTATTATGTTTTATTGTATTTCTCTGTGCCTCACCTTCGTGTGAGCTAGTGGTATTCGATCCTGGATAAGTGGCCTCGTCGGACTAGATCCGAGGGACTGACGATTTATTCCTATTTAAGTGTGGTCTAGCCCTTAAGGCAGGACCTAGGCACTTAAGTTGGGATAATTCGGGCGGTTCCGCCACACGGATTCCTCCCTGAATTCCTGTTGCTGTTGAGAATACTGGCACCCTTCTGGCTGCTGGCTTCGGGAATAGGTCAGTTGTAGTGGTGGTGGGGTGGGAGTTGTGGCCAGGAAGCCTGTGAATGGCTAGCCGAAGCAACAGAAGCTGCAGGATGATTGCCCACATACTCTGGTATGTAGGGGGAATGACACGAAGTATTGTGCAAGACCTGCTTCAGCTGATTCTGCCGAGCTTCGGCTTCTACTATCTCCTTTTGCTTCTGAATGGTGATTTGGCACATTCTTGTAGTATGACCCTTTTCCTCACCACAGAATAGGCAGTAGATCTTTCTAGGCTGGTCCCCAAATCTTCCCCCGAAGCCCCTGGCGCCTCTACCCCTTGGAGCTGCTGGCCTGAAAGAGCTTTGATGTTGCCTCAAAGATTGTGAGGTGTATTGCGACCTCTGAGGCTGACTTCCTTTGTCGTCACTCTGAGTGGAATTATGGATTGACCTAACATGCCTCGGGTGGATTCTTCCTCCGAAGCCCCTGGTCATTTCCGAGAATCTGTAAGCTTCCTCCCTTCTTTGGCGGAAGTCGTTGTCAGCCCGGATGTACTCATCCATCTTCTGAAGCAGCTTCTCCAAAGTTTGTGGGGGCTTCCTGGCGAAGTACTGAGCCGTAGGTCCTGGCCGAAGGCCCTTAATCATGGCCTGAATGACAATTTCGTTGGGCCTTGTGGGTGCTTGTGCCCTCAATCGCAAGAACCTTCGGACATACGCTTGGAGGTATTCCTCATGGTCTTGCGTGCATTGGAACAGGACCTGAGCTGTGACTGGCTTCGTCTGAAAGCCTTGGAAACTGGTCACCAGCATGTCCTTAAGCTTCTGCCACGATGTGATAGTCCCTGGCCGAAGAGAAGAAGACCATGTTTGGGCTACATTCCGGACTGCCATGACGAAGGACTTCGCCATGACTGCAGTATTGCCCCCATACGAAGATATAGTTCCTTCGTAGCTCATCAGAAACTGCTTTGGATCTGAGTGCCCATCATACATGGGAAGCTGAGGTGGCTTGTATGACGGGGGCCATGGGGTAGCCTGCAGTTCTGCTGCCAAGGGAGAAGCATCATCAAAAGTAAAGGCATCATGATTAAAATCATCATACCATCCATCTTCATCGAATAAGCCTTCTTGATGAAGCTCCCTGTGTTGGGGCATTCGATCTTGTTCATCTTGAGCAAGATGACGCACTTCTTCAGTAGCTTCGTCGATCTTCCTTTGAAGATCAGCCAGTCGCACCATCTTCTCCTTCTTCCTTTATACTTGCTGATGCATGATTTCCATGTCCCTAATTTCTTGGTCCAACTCCTCCTCCTGGAGTGTTGGACTGGTGGCCTTCCTCTTCTGGCTTCGAGCTTCTCGGAGAGAAAGAGTTTCCTAGTTTGGGTCCAGTGGCTGCAGTGCAGCAGCCCCAGTCGCTGAAGCTTTCTTCGGCGGCATGACGAAGGTCAGTGCATGCTGAAGGTGGTCGAAAGAGTTCACCGGAGGTGGGCGCCAATGTTGGGGACTTGTTCTCAAATGCTATGAGATAAGAACAAGGCAACACAGAATGTTAAGTGTTAATGCCCCTCGTCCTTCGAAGCATTATGTCCCTTAGGATATAATGGTCTTCAAACAAAGGTTATGAAGGACATACCTTCATCACCATGATATATGTTAATAAATGAGGAAGCATATGAAATATAGAAAACAACATAAACAATCATATCATCTCATTAATTCATTCTCGTTATATATATATGATCATAGAAAGACAAAAACAATACTGAATTACAAATATACCTTCGGCTTGGTAGAAGGTAAAAATACAAGCGTAATGCACGAGCGAGTACAAATCAGCATGAACAGTACGGGGGTACTGTTCATCTATTTATAGGCACAGGACGCAGCCTATGAGAAATTACATTCATGCCCCTCATATTTACTATTGACTTATGGACAACTATACGAGGACTAAATAGCCTTTTCCACTTTAAGTCGGTTCCTTTTTCTGCCATTCAGCCGAAACTCCCTTGCGCGTAGCTTCGGAGCATCTCCAGCCTTCGTCACGATCATGCTTTTTATATCGTATATTCTTTTAACCCGAAGCCGAAGGTACCTGTTCATATGTCACACTTGGAAGACATTGTTAAATCACATTTTTGAGGACCTTCGGAGGACGAAGGCCCCCAATAGCATCCTTGTCTTTTCATCTATACAATACTTTTAGGAGTTTAGGTCTTGAAGTAGAGCAAATATTTGATGACAGTGTTTTGCCTATTAATTGGTATGAAAAATCCATCTGAGCATGATCTAAGGTGTTTGTGTCAAAATTATCAAGTCTATGACATCTTAGTCAATTCTCTTAGCAAAGATGTTTATTTTGCTATCATGGGTAGTAATAGCGATTTACTTGTTTGTTGGTCCTTGTTCTCGAATGCTATACACCAAGAACAAAGCAACACAGTTGTTAACGATTAAAGACCTTCGTCCTTTGAAGCCTTATCTCTCTTGGGATATAAGAATCTTCAGACGAAGGTCATAAAGGGCACACCTTCATCATTTTAGTGAATGTATATAAAAACATATGAAACATAATAGAACACGAATCATTATTACAAATCATTAGATCATTTATATTATCATTTTATAAACATGGATAAACATCAATGATATTTACATTACATCGATACCTTCGGCTTGGCAGAAGGGAAAAATGCGGGGGTGATGCAAGAGTAATTACAATCCAGCGTGAACAGTATGGTGTTACTGCAAGAGTCTATGTTACACTGAAAAACATATTAGTCATGTTTTTTTGAGGACCTTCAGAAGAGGAAGGCCCCCAACAATAGCCCCTCGCAGTATTAATTTGTTTCTATATTAACAAATTCAGACTGCAACGTGAACGAAGGCCTTTAGCCGAAGGTTCGAAAAAACACCTTCCCTTAGCTAGAATAGCGAAAGACACTGACATATAGGGCCCACCATGTTGTGGTGCGCTGGGCATATAAATAGGGACTCGCATTGATAGCGTTTGATGTGCCATTTCGACTGCTTGCGCTATTTTTGTCATTCTAAATTTTCTTGCTCTGCCAAGTTTTGATTAACTTGTAAGCTTCGGCATTTGCATAAGCGCTGACTAAATGGCTGAATAGAAGAAGGTTGTTGACCCTGCACTAGCTGGTTTTTACAAGGCTATGGAGAAGACAAACACAGAGAAAATCACCAATGAAATGTTGGCTGGGTTATCTGAGGATTCTGGCGATAGCGAAAGTTTTGATTTGGAAAGTGGAAACGAAGATGCCAAGGATCGACCCTGTTGACCGAGTTATACCATCTTCGAAAAATCATCCATTAAGCAAAGTCAGATTGATGCTATGAAAGGGAGATATTTCCGCGATATCTCTATTGTGAGGGCTGGAGGAGATAGCACCGCCCTTGCGCCCGAAGTAGACGAAGTTGTTGTCTACAAGAGCTTCATGAAGGCACGGCTTCGGTTTCCCTTGAGTAAATTTTTAGTTGAAGTTCTGAAGACTTTTGAGATTTACCTTCATAAGATTACCCCCGAAGCTATTATCAGAATGGAGATTTTCATTTGGGCCGTGAGGAGCCAGGGACTAGAGCCGAGTGCAAAATGCTTCTGTAACATGCACGAGCTGTCCTATGAGACGAAGGCTACTACCAAAGAGCAATATCACAATAATTTTGGTTGTTACGGCTTCGTGCCTCGCTCTGATGTGAGCTATCCAGTCCCAATGTTTCGAAAAAGGTGGCCAGGAGACTGGATGGAAGAGTGATTTTATGTAAAGAACAACTTAGTTGAAAGAGAAGATATCAAGGGGATTATCCAACGCCCTCTTTGGTCCCGCTTCGGCATCATAAGGCCAGCCTCTGCTCTTGGAAACAAAATTGAAGCATGCCAGAAGGCTTTTAATAGTGTATGCACTTTTATTGGCACAAGAGACTTAGTCCAAGAGCATATTGCTTATAGAGTGTGGCCTCTTGTTAGTGACTGGGAGATGCCGAAGGAAAGTGCTGCTGGGTCAAATCAAGGCGGCTTGGTCTATCTGAAATACACCTTCAGATACAAAGATCAATTTGATGGGCCGAATGATGACTGGCTGAATTGTGTTGAGGAAACTAGTGATGAATTGCTTGGGGTCTACACAAGGGCCGAAGATGATGCCATGACACTAGCCTTCGGAGGACGAGGCAAGAGAAGATTAAACAGAGTCTTTGTTGTAATTGGTTTTGTATACCCAGACTACTGTTATCCCTCGCGAAAGCAGTGAAAGAAAAGAAAGATTGCTGCTTCGGCCATCTGTACTACGCCGAGGGTTAAAAAGATTAAAGTTTTGACTCACCGGCCCATGTACATTGAAATGGCCAGGGTGTCGAAGCTTGAAGAGGGGCCTTCTTCCACTACTAGGCCAGAGTTCCCCGCTCCTACTGAAGCCACGGCGGGATCAGCCGAAGAGCTAATTCTGAAGACAGCAGCAGAGCAGGTAGAAACTAAAATAGTCGATGTGCCGAAGCATCCTGCCGAAGCCAAGGCAAAAACGGCCGAAGAGCCAGAATTGAGGAAATCTGCAGAGATATCAAAAATTCATGCAGTAATTCCTAACAGGAGGAGAATGGCCAGTATTCTAGATGCTGTCCTGGAGTCGACAAGGGTGCCAACTCCTGCCTCCGCAGAAGTGCCCAGCATGAGCGAGTAAAATATCAAGGAGGCCGCCGAAGCAGTTACAACTCATGCTGAAGCTGAATTTGGGCTTGTTGAAACTGAACAAGGACCTTCGGATGCCGCTATGAACTTGGAAAAAGAAGGCGCACCCAAGAAGGTTAAATCTCCTACCCCCGAAGCATCTACTGAAGAGCTAAATTTTATTATACGACATGCTTTGGGGAAACAGTTGTCGGAAGAGCAGATTGCCGAAGCCAAGCAATATGCCAGGGATTTGAAATACCCAAAAGGATCCTTGGTGTACAATGGCACTGATGAGGACGACTTTCTGTACTGCCTTCTGGACTACAAGGAGATATCTGTTTGCTAGGAAATGGCAAGGAAGATAGGGTTTCTAAAGCTCGAGCTTGGCCTATCTGCAATGTTGAAGGATGACCTTGCAGACAGCCTTGCTTATAACAGTCTGAAGGTAAAGATGTTTTGACTTATAAACAGATTATTTTTGCACCTTCTCTCTTTTTTATTGTGCTGATCACCCCCCTTTTCTGTAGGGCTTAATCTTGAGCAATGCTTTAAGGGCACAAAAGAATGTTGAAGACGAAAGCTGCCAAATAGCCCTTCGGAACCTTCGATCAGAGGTTATCAGACTGAGGAATGAAGCCCTAGAAAAAGGATAAAATTCTGCTTTCCTTGGTAGATAGAGTAAAGGTCAGCAAAGCCAAACTTACTGCACAGTCCATAGCGCATACTGCCGAAGTCGAAGATCTTTGGAAAAAGCTTGCCGAACCCAATGAAAACTTTGAACTTGCAAAGGCAAAGCAAGAGATAAGTGAATGGACAAGTACAAGATTGGAAAAGAATGTGAAAGAGCTTCGTGAATCGAAGGAGAGATTGTGGCGGAACCGCCCGAATTATTCCAGCTTAATTGCCCAAGTCTCGCCTTAGAGGCAACGACGCACTTAAACCAGAATAAACCATCAGTCCCTCGGATCTAGTCCGATAAAGCCACTTTCCAAGGATCGAATACCACTAGCTCACTCGAAGGTGAGGCACAGAGAAATACAATAAAGCATAATACCATAAATTTAATAAGTATCAGTAGTGATTACATTATCGGAGTTTCAGAAATAGTAACCATAATTTTTAATGCAGCAGAAATAACTAACGGAGAAAACCGAGTAACATGGCGAAGCCTGGCCACGCTACTCCTCCTGGTCCTCTCCTGCGGAAGCAGTAACCCTCTCGACCATCTATCCCAGTGGCAGGGATGAAGGCCAAGTCACACCAGCAACCAAATCATCCAAGGAGTACCTGCAAAAATTATGCCACAAGCAAGACTGAGTATACTAATACTCAGCTAGACTTACCCGGTGTGAGGCGTCTACTCCTCTACCTCTAGACCATGAAGCTGTTTGGCTGAGGGGTTTGGTTTGCCAAAAGCACTAGCTGTGTCTAAAATCAAGTTTTAGCTTTTCAAGTTCTAGAATAATAATTTAGACTATATGAGCACCTGACTATCCATACATGGTATCAAGCAATTTAGTCAATCAACATATTTTGCCAGTAACCTCATTTCCATTTATTACTCAATGTAGTACAATGGATCAAGCAGTCTCATTAGCTGCGAGAAGTAGACGATGCAAATCGAGTTTTAACCTTGCAAGGTAAACCTAAACACACGACATGTAGGGGCACTCCGTCCCCACACACGTTAACCGTCTACATCGATTCCCCGTTCGCGGCCAGGACTCACCGCCTTTGATAGTGGACGCGGCCCGATCTTCCGTGAGATACGATAATTTGATTGAGTGGAGATCTCGACGTTGATGATCCAAGGCTCCGAGCGAACGGTTCCTCGCAATCACTACACCACGGCTCCGTTGGTTATCACCGTGACACACGAATGACCTCGCCACGAAGGCTTATCCCTGCAAGCGCAATCAAGAACACAAGCAAGAACAGGAAAGAAACGCAACCAAAATTGTATTGATTACGGGAGGGGGTCTCACAAGCCGATGACGGCGACACTGTTCGATGACAGAATTGATCTAAGCAAAACCCAAGCCAAAATATGGCGGCGGCTGCTGAATAAATAGAGTATTAGGGCGTGTGTATCCCTGGACTCGCCCCTAATGGGCTCCAACGCGATACACGGCCCAACGGCCCAACAGACGGTGTCGCAGCACCAAAACAGAATGTGAAGCTAAATTATTTCGACGATTCCCGTTGACTCCGGATGAATTTTAGGGTGGAACTAGTTGGGTTGGTTAGATAATCTCGTTATCTTTCCAACCATATCCAGTCCGTCGCAATCGGAGTCCGGATGCATCTTGGGCATCCATTTTAGTACAGACTGGTCCTGGAACCCGAGATGGAGTCGCAGCCGACTCGAACTTGATCTCCTTGTTGTGGACGCCCTTGCTGCTCCTCCCCAACACCTTGGCCTTTCCCAAGTCCTTGCTGGTCCTCTCCAAGGTACCTAATCATCAAAACATCCATGGCCCCAAGCGTAAGCTCTGAAACACAATTGACTAGGGTAGAACATACCTGGAGATTTAGCTGTCGTGCACGAGATCCTGTTATCGGTCCATTCATTGTATGTATAGAAGTGATGTCCTCATCATCCTCCTCTTGAATTGGAGTCGTCCTCGACTCGGCCTCATCTTCGTCACCCATATATGGCTTCAATTCTGAAATGTTAAAGGTGGGACTAACCCCAAAATTTGGCGGCAACTCAAGTGTATATGCATTATCATTAATTTTTGCAAGAACTTTATAAGGACCTGCAGCTCGTGGCATAAGTTTAGACTTTCTTAAATCAGGAAACCTATCCTTTCTCAAATGAACCCACACCAAGTCACCAGGTTCCAATTTCATTTCCTTCCTACCTTTATTAGCAGCAATACCATACTTTTCATTCATCTTTTCAATTTGCAACTTAGTTGTTTCATGTAACTTAAGAATGAATTCAGAACGTTGTGTAGCATCCAAGTTCACTATTTCAGAAGGTGGTAAAGGTAGCAAATCAATTGGGGCACGAGGATTAAAACCATATACTACCATAAATGGACTAAGCTTGGTTGTGGAATGAATCGATCTGTTATAAGCAAACTCAATATGTGGTAAACATTCCTCCCACAACCTCAAATTATCCTTCAAAATTGCCCGCAACATGGTAGATAAAGTGTGATTAACAACCTATGTTTGCCCATCAGTTTGGGGATGACAAGTAGTAGAAAACAACAACTTTGTTCCCAATTTAAACCACAAAGTTCTCCAAAAATGACTTAAAAACTTAGCATCCCTATCAGAAACAATAGTATTTGGCACACCATGCAAACGCACAATCTTAGTGAAGAACAAATCAGCAATATGTGAAGCATTATCAGTTTGTGACAGGGTATAAAATGTGCCATCTTTGAAAAACGATCGACAATGACAAAAACACTATCACTCCCCCTCTTTGTTCTAGGCAATCCCAAAACAAAATCCATAGAAATATCCTCCCAAGGTGCACGAGGAATAGGAAGAGGCAAATAAAAACCATGGGGGTTAAGTCGGGACTTAGCTTTGTTGCACGTGGTGCAATGAGAGACGTAGCACTCAACATCACGCCGCATCCGAGGCCAATAGAAATGAGTAAACAACACATCCTCGGTCTTCTTAACACCAAAATGTCCCATCAAGCCACCTCCATGTGCTTCCTGCAAGAGTAGAAGACGAATGGAGGTAGCTGGAACACACAACTTGTTAGCACGGTAGAGAAGGCCTTCATGCAACATAAATTTTTTCCACGTTCTTCCCTCTCTGCAATTTTCAAAAGCATCTTTGAAGTCCAAATCAGCAGCATATAATTCCTTTATAGTCTCCAAACCAAATATTTTATGATTAAGTTGGGACAGCATAGTATAACGTCTAGATAAAGCATCAGCAATTACATTATCCTTTCCTTTTTTATGCTTAATAATGTAAGGAAATGATTCTATGAATTCAATCCATTTAGAATGTCGTTTGTTTAGATTAGATTGTCCCTTAAGATACTTCAAAGATTCATGATCCGAATGTATGACAAATTCTTTAAACCATAGATAATGTTGCCATGTTTGTAAAACTCGTACTAAAGCATATAATTCTTTGTCATATGTAGAATAATTTAGAGTTGGACCATTCAATTTTTCACTAAAGAAAGCAACAGGTTTACCTCCTTGAATGAGCACTCCTCCAATCCCAATGCCGCTCGCATCACACTCGAGCTCGAATGTCTTGTCAAAATCAGGAAGTTGCAGCAGTGGTGCTTGTGTGAGCTTCGACTTGAGGGCATCAAAGGCTTGTTGTTGTGATGGTCCCCAACGAAACGACACTCCGTTCTTTGTCAACTCGTGGAGAGGTGCTGCAATGGTGCTGAAATCCCGCACAAATCGCCTGTAGAATCCTGCAAGACCAAGAAAACTTCGAACCTGCGTGACCGTGGTTGGAAGTGGCCAGCTCGTGATGGCAACAATTTTTGCCTCATCCATCTCAATGCCCTGCGATGTCACAACATATCCAAGAAAAGACACACGATCGGTGCTGAAGGTGCACTTCTCAAGGTTACCAAAGAAATGTGCATCACGCAAAACATCAAAAATAGCACGTAAATGTTCAATATGATCATCATGAGACTTACTATAGATAAGAATATCATCAAAATATACCACCACAAATTTACCGATGAAAGCACGTAAAACCTCGTTCATCAATCTCATGAAAGTGCTAGGCGCATTAGTTAACCCAAAAGGCATGACTAACCACTCATAAAGACCGAACTTAGTTTTAAATGCAGTTTTCCATTCATCACCTAAAGACATACGAATCTGGTGGTATCCACTATGCAAGTCAATTTTAGAGAAAACAATAGAACCACTTAATTCATCAAGCATGTCATCCAATCTAGGAATAGGATATCTGTACCGAATTGTGATGTTATTAATGGCTCTACAATCAACACACATGCGCCAAGTGCCATCTTTCTTAGGAACCAAAAGAACTAGAACAGAACAAGGACTAAGGCTCTCACGAATGTACCCGCGGTCCAGAAGGTCCTAGACCTGGCGCTGAATCTCCTTAGTCTCCTCGGGGTTGGTCCTGTAGGCAGCACGGTTGGGCAAGCTCGCCCCTAGAATTAAATCAATCTTGTGCTCAATGCCTCGCACAGGTGGCAATCCAGGGGGTATCTCAGAGGGAAACACATCCATATACTCTTGCAAAAGGTTAGCAATAACAGGTGGCAAGACAATAGATGTATCATCAATGGAATATAAAGCATTTTTGCACACTAAGGCATAGCAAAGTCCAAGAGAGGAATGTAACTCATCAAGATCAGATTTAGTGGCTAGCAAAGTAGGAGTTTTTAACTTAATAGGTTGCTGATTTTCAGAGTTCAAAACACCTTTTTGCTTAGCATTAGTCTTTTTCTCATGTTCAAAGTGGATAATCTCAGTGGGAGTCATAGGAAGCAACACAATTTTCTTTCCCTTATGCATGAAAGTATATTTATTAGATCTACCATGGTGAATAGCATCAGTATCAAACTCCCAAGGATGTCCCAGTAAAAGAGAGCAAGCATCCATAGTCACCACATCGAAATCAGCAAAGTCATGGTAAGAGCCAATAGAAAAATGCACCGTTGTTGTTTTGTTACCTTGAACTTACCGCTGTTGTTAAACCATTGAATGTGATAAGGGTGGGGATGCTCTCGTGTGGTCAATCCAAGCTTCTTGACCACCTCAACATTCACCAAGTTGTTGTAGCTACCACCGTCAATGATGGTATGTACACAGCAGTCCTTGACGATGAGAAACATGTTGAAAAGGTTGTGGCGCTGTCTGTTGTCGTCGTCACTAGCCGTGGTACTCAAAGCTCGTTGCACAATCAAGGCCTTATAGGTCTCGGTCGCTGTTGTACCAAGAACCTCTTCATCACCATCATAAGTCTCTGCAATGTTAGCTCCAACAGTATCTTCATCTTCAACATCAGAAGCACTAACATACCCACCATCACCAGTAGCAATGTATGCCCGTTTGCTGGGCAATCTCGCTGAATATGACCAAGTCCCTGGCAGCGGTGGTGTTGGGGACTTGTTCTCAAATGCTTTGGATTAAGAACAAGGCAACATAAAAAGTGTTAAATGATAAAGCCCTTCGTCCTTTGAAACATTATTTCCCTTCGGGATATAATGTGTTCCGGACGAAGGTCACAAACAACATATCTTCGTAAGCACAATAAACTATGACGAAGAACTTACATGCAACATAAAAAGTAATATAAGCATTTAAATATCATCACAACGTCATTTCTATTTTATTATCATATAAAAATAGAAATGACTTCAAATTACAAGTGTGCCTTCGGATTGCAGGAAGGCAAAAGTACAAGGATGACGGAAAGCAAATGCCAAGTCAGCGTGAACAGTACGGGAGTACTGTTCATCTATTTATAGGCGTGGGACGTAGCCCATGCAAAATTACATTCATGTCCATTACATTTGCTAATGACTTATGGGAATCTATTAAGGCCTAAGTAGTCTTTTCATCTTTAAGTCGGTTCCCCTTTCTGCTATCGCGACGAAGCTTTCTGCGCATAGCTTCGGCTGTGCACCATCCTTCGTACAGCTTGGTAATCAGCTTCGTACAGCTTGGGCTTCGTTCTGACCGTACTCCATGTTCATGATCTGAGTCCGAAATTACCTGTTCATATAATTCACTTGGAAAATATTGTCAAATCATGTTTTTGAGGACCTTCGGAGGACGAAGGCCCCCAACAGTAGCCCCTTGCAATATTAATTTGTTAGTGATAAATTCAGATTGCGATATGGACGAAGGCCTTAAGCCGAAGGTCCGAAAAAACACCTTCCCTTTGCTAGAATAGCAAAAGTCACTGACACCTAGGACCACACAGTTTCCGTCATATCGAGTGAATAAATAGGAGCCCGCCACATTTGATTTGGCACGCTTTCTTCGCCATCTGTTTTTCCTGCTTATAAAACTTTCTGCCCAAAAATATTTGTTTTCTTTCCTAGTTTTAAGCTTCGGAAGAGAGAATTAGGATCTCCGAAGAGATGTCTGAGGAGAAGAAGGCTGTTGTCGAGATGAAGCTAAGTCTCTCTGAAGAGAAGAACCTGGGCTTTCTTGAGGCAATGTCGAAGACCAATACAGAAAAGATCACCAAAGAGATTTTAGAAGGTTTATCTGAAGATACTAGTGACAGCGACAGTTATGATGTAGAAAGCGGCGGGGGAGAGTCTGAAGATCGACCATGGCAGCCAAGTCACTCGGTTTTCGGGAAAACCACTATTAAGTAGAGTCATATTGACAATATGAGGGGGAGATATTTTCGAGATATATCTATTGTGAGGGCTGATGCTGGAGAAAAGACTTCTCCCACCCCCGAAGAAGATGAGGTCGTGATCTTCCGAAGCTTTCTCAAGGCTGGGCTTCGGTTCCCCCTAAGCAGCTTTGTTGTCGAAGTCCTGAAGACATTTCAAATCTAACTTCATCAAATTACTCCCGAAGCTATCATAAGAATGGGAATCTTTGTCTGGGCTGTGAAAAGCCAAGGTTTAGAACCAAATGCTAAAAGCTTTTGCAAAATTCATGAGTTGGTATATGAGACGAAGCCCTAGGGGAAAGAACAATATCACAACAACTTTGGTTGTTATAGCTTCGGTGCTCGCTCCGGGTCAAGCTGCCCTGTGCCAACCTTTCGGAAGAGGTGGCCCGGAGCCTGGATGACAGAATGGTTCTATGTAAAGAATGACTTGACAGCGCAAGAAGATGTTAAGAGTATCATTATGCGCCCCATCTGGCAACGCTTCGGACTCCGAAAGCCGAAGGTTGAAATGGATGAAGCGGCCGAAGAATGCCAGAGAGCCTTCGGTGTAATCTGCTCTTTTATTGGGACAAGGGATCTGGTCCAAGAGCATATTGCCTTCAGGGTGTGGCCACTTGCAGGAAAGTGGGAAATGCCGAAGGAGACCATCAAAGAGTCTGACGAAGGTGGACTAGTCAGACTAAAATACACATTCAAATACGGGGATAAGTTTGTTGAACCTGATGACGACTGGTTAAAAAGCATTGAAACATTAAGTGACGAACTGCTTGGGGTATATTCGAAGGCCGAGAACACTGCATTATCGGCAGCCTTCGGAGGCCGAAAGAAGAAGAGGCTCAACCAGGTATTTGATGCAATCGGGTTTGTCTACCCTGACTACCATTATCCGGTGCCGGGCCGCAAAAGAAAAAATACTTCTCCTGCAATAGAAGTTGCCACAAGTGCTTCTAGTGAGCCAGCGCCGCAAAGAAAAAAGATGAAGGTGCTCACCCACCGGGCACGTTTTATTGAGCCGGCCACAGTGCCTGAATTTATCGGTAAAGTCTCCTTGGCCACTGAAAGTACAGAACCAGCTCCAGTGCCGAAGATCGAAGAAAAAACTGAAGTACCTTCAGCAGAGAAAGCAGAAAAACCGAAAATTGAAGGACCAAAAATATTAGAAATCTTAAGTCCTTCAGCAAGTGTTGAAACAATAAAAAGTCAAAAGGGTCCATCGGTAACCCCGAAAAGAAAAAGAATGGTGAACGTGCTAGATGTTTTGGAGACAATTAAGTCTTCAAGCACAACTCCAAAGAAGACTGTTGAACTTTCTGAAGTGTCTACTGAAGCTTTAGTTGCTGAAGCTTCGAAGCAACAACTTGAAGTTGAAGCTGGGACTTCCGAGCCCACCAAGGAACAACCTTTGGAAACCGAAGAAAAAATAAAAATGCCAGAGCCAATTTTGGTTGAAGAAATTGACACTGCCGCCCCCGAAGCTCCTTCCACCATATGCGATTACATTGTGCGACATGCTTCGGGGAAGAAATTATCTGAAGAAGAGATTTATGAAGCCAACCACTATGCCAAAGAATTAAAATATCCGAAGGGGGCACTAGTGTTCAATGGAACAAACGAAGATGACTTCCTATACTGTCTCCCTGACAACAAAGAATTATCTGTCTGCCGGGAGATGGCCAGGAGTATGGGGTTTCCGAAGCTTGAAGCTGGACTATGCGCTATGATGAAGGAGGATCTTGCGGATAGCCTTGCATATAATAGTCTGAAGGTGCGAGAATTGCGCATTTTGGAAACTTTATGATTCGAAATCTATTGTTTTATTCTTATACTAACTTTTTACATATAGGGATTAATACTAAGCAACGCGCTAAGAGCGCAAAAGAGTGCCGAAGATGAAAGCTATGAAATTGCCTTCAACAACCTTCGAACAGAGGTTATCAAGCTAAGGAACGAAGCCGTGGAAAAGGACAAGATTCTAGTTACATTAGTGGATAAAGTAAAGGAGAACGAAGCTGCGTCCAAAGCCCAAATTGCAGCTCAAAAGCACGAGATTGACGATCTTCGGAAGCAATTGGCCCGGGCGAAAGAAGAACGCATACTTGAAGAAACGAGGCGGGAATGTAGCGACCAATGGGCTAATCATTTGGAAGGAACCGTTGAAGAGCTTCGGTCTTCTAAGAAAAGGTGCTACGAAAAATCCATGGATTGTGTAAAGAAAATAAAAACCAGCTTCGCCAGTGTTGGCGCATTTTCGAGTGAAGAAGATTTTGTGAGAGGTAACCCAGAAGGGCCGATAGAATGGATCTGCCACGAAGCTGAAGCCTTCGAAGAAATTCTAAACAGTCGAGGAGACATTTGCGCCTTCTCGGGTGCCAGGGGGATTGCTTCTATACTGGAGAAAAAAGGCTGCGATCATGTTAAGGTTCTTGCACAATCCGAAGCCAACTTATCCCCTGAAGATATTAAAGACCCCTCGGCCGAAGCTAGCCAGGCTGGTGGAAAATTTTTCACCGACGTCTGGGACAATGGTGGCCGAGAAATGGCCCGAGAAATCATTCAGAAAAGTGAGAAAGGCATTCACGACGCTAGAGAAGTGGCTAAGGCTGCTGACAAAAACTCAGAGCCCGAAGTGCAATTAGGTATTAGCTAATGGTTTTTATTGTGTTGTAATTTTTGATTTTAAACTTCACTCGCAATTTGTAATAGCAATGTGGCCTATCATGTCCTCCTTCAGATCCTACTAAAGCGTCTCCGGGCCCTCACCCGAAAGGAGACGAAGAAATTAAAAAGATGGCCGAAGCTATCATGGACGAAGCTGTTAACCGGCTCCTGAACGAAGCTGCCGAAGTTGTTTTGAGAGAAGATTAAGCACTTTTGTAAAAACTTCTGAAATGAAATATGTGTGACATTTTGTAACCCTGTAATATATTTGCTTTTAATGATTCGATTCTTTACGATGCATGAAACTTTACATACGTACCGTTTTTGAGCCTTCGGCGAAAAAACACCTTCCCTTCTTTTCATGCTTCGTGAAGATAGAAAAACTTTTATGCATCACGACAATGTTCATAGTGTTCTGATGAAGGATATCGAAGCTTTGTGAAAATATTCTCCGAAGCTATATTCCGAAGATCAACATTGTATCCCCTTGTGACTTGGCACGATTTTCACTTTCTCAAAGTATCCTTCCGATGGTTGATACCGTGTCCCCTTCTTTTGCCATATGCAACATGATGTATGATGCTTATGCTATGCAAAATGATGTGATGATGCTATGTTATGTAGATGACATTTGTTCCGAAGATACAGACATATCCCCACAAAATATTTTTGTATCAGCGCTGACTTTTCGCTATAAGCTCTGCATTCCATTAGGAACGACTTTGGAGCTTCTTCGCCTTTTACTTAGACGGTATCAGCGTTGACTTTTCGCTGTAAGCTCTGCATTCCCTTAGGAACGACTTTGGAGCTTCTTCGCCTTTTACTTAACTACAAGAATATTGACCTTCTATGACGTTCTGATGGTATCATAAGCGTCACAGAAGGTGCGTAATTAAAGGTCTTCTGTGACGAAACATAAAAAATTATGACGTTCTTAAGGAGGAATATTCTTAGGAACGTCATTATTTATTATGTTTCGTCATAGAAGACCTTTAATTACGCACCTTCTGTTGACTTTTCGCTATATGCTCTGCATTCCCTTTGGAACGACTTTGGAGCAGAAAACTTACACTGCGTTCCCTTTGGAACGGCTTTTTGTGATTTCAGCAAGCTTACTCTGCGTTCCTTAAAACGACTTTTTGTTGCTTCGAAGGATTTTCGATAATTCGAAGGTGCTCCTTGTTATCGTAAATTTTTAAGCTTCAACAACTTAAACCTGAGAAAATACATTTTTCTTGTAGCAAGCAAAGAATCTTTTGCATGAAAACTAAACAATGTCCTTTATTACACAGAAAATAGAACTGAATGGAAAAAACTGGTAGGATATTTGTCAATAGATGTGCTTCGACTCTGGCACAGTGCTATTGACTATGCGAGCTTCGGATTGTTCTCTGAGATCCCTTTGGTGTGGAGCATATTGGCTCCCTTCTGGCTGTTGGCCTTGTTGCAACGGTGGTGGAGGCGGAGGCTGTTGCCAGGAAGCTTGAGGTTGACTCGCCGAAGCAACAGAAACTGCAGGGTGGTTGCCTATGTATTCTGGGATGTAAGGCGAATGGTACGAAGCAGTATGCATGACCTGCTTCAGCTGAGCTTGTTGCGCTGCAGCTTCGGCTATCTCCTTTTGCTTCTGGATGGTAACATGGCACATCCTGGTGGTATGGCCCTTGTTTTCACCATAGAATAAGCAAAACATTCTCCTTGGTTGATCTCCAAATCTTCCGCCAAAGCCCCTGGCGCCTCTGCCTCTTGGAGCTGGTGGCCAGAAGAAACTTTGCTGTTGCCCCGAAGCTTGTGAGGAGCACTGCGGCTTGTGCTGCTGACTCCCCTTATCATCATTTTGAGTAGAGTTGTGGATGGACCTGACATGCCTCGGATAGAATCTTCCTCCGAAGCCCCTGGTCATTTCAGAAAATCTGAAAGCCTCCTCCCTTCGTTGGCGAAAATCGTTGTCGGCACGAATGTACTCGTCCATCTTCTGGAGCAGCTTCTCCAAAGTTTGAGGAGGCTTCCTAGCAAAGTATTGAGCTGAAGGTCCAGGACGAAGCCCCTTGATCATGGCCTCGATGACAATTTCATTGGGCACCGTTGGTGCCTGCGCCCTCAAACGCAAGAACCTTCTGACATACGCCTGAAGGTATTCTTCATGATCCTGAGTGCATTGGAACAGGGCCTGAGCAGTGACCGGCTTCGTCTGAAACCCTTGGAAGCTGGTTAACAACATGTCCTTCAGCTTTTGCCATGAAGTGATCGTTCCTGGTCGAAGGGAGGAATACCAGGTTTGAGCAACACTCCTGACAGCCATAACAAAAGACTTTGCCATGACTGCAGCATTGCCACCATACGAAGATACTGTTGCTTCGTAGCTCATCAAAAACTGCTTCGGGTCTGAATGGCCATCGAATATGGGAAGCTGGGGCGGCTTATAGGACAGAGGCCAAGGTGTAGCCTGCAGCTCAGCAGACAGGGGAGAAGCATCATCGAAAACAAAATTTCCATGATGGAAATTGTCATACCAGTCATCTTCGTTGAAGAAACCCTCCTGATGAAGGTCTTTTTGTTGAGGCCTTCGGTTCTGCTCATCGTGAGTAAGATGGCGAACTTCTTCAGAAGCTTCGTCTATCTGCCTTTGCAGTTCAGCTAGCCTGGCCATCTTTTCCTTCTTCCTCTGCACCTGTTGATGAAGCATCTCCATATCTCTAATCTCTTGGTCTAGCTCATCCTCTTGAGGCGTCGGGCTGATAGCCTTCCTCTTTTGGCTTCGGGCCTCCCGAAGAGAGACAGTCTCCTGATTGTGGTCCAGCGGTTGGAGAGCTGCAGTGCCAGCTGCTGAAGCTTTCTTCGGCGCCATAGCGAAGGTTGATGATCGCCGAGGGCGCTCAAAGGCTCAAAGAGTGGAAGTGAGTTCACCGGAGGTGGGCGCCAATGTTGGGGACTTGTTCTCAAATGCTTCGGATTAAGAACAAGGCAACATAAAAAGTGTTAAATGATAAAGCCCTTCGTCCTTTGAAACATTATTTCCCTTCGGGATATAATGTGTTCCGGACGAAGGTCACAAACAACATATCTTCGTAAGCACAATAAACTATGACGAAGAACTTACATGCAACATAAAAAGTAATATAAGCATTTAAATATCATCACAACGTCATTTCTATTTTATTATCATATAAAAATAGAAATGACTTCAAATTACAAGTGTACCTTCGGATTGTAGGAAGGCAAAAGTACAAGGATGACGGAAAGCAAATGTCAAGTCAGCGTGAACAGTACGGGAGTACTGTTCATCTATTTATAGGCGTGGGACGTAGCCCATGCAAAATTACATTCATGTCCATTACATTTGCTAATGACTTATGGGAATCTATTAAGGCCTAAGTAGTCTTTTCATCTTTAAGTCGGTTCCCCTTTCTGCTATCGCGACGAAGCTTTCTGCGCATAGCTTCGGCTGTGCACCATCCTTCGTACAGCTTGGTAATCAGCTTCGTACAGCTTGGGCTTCGTTCTGACCATACTCCATGTTCATGATCTAAGTCCGAAATTACCTGTTCATATAATTCACTTGGAAAATATTGTCAAATCATGTTTTTGAGGACCTTCGGAGGACGAAGGCCCCAACAGGTGGCACTTGATGTCGGAGGAGCGGCCTGTGGAAGAGGTGGTCGTAGCAGGTTTTGCTGCAACACCCGAAGGTACAGTGGAAGATGTGGATGTCCGTACGCCCGAAGATGATGACGCCTTGGCTGGCGCCGGTGGCTGGCGTGGAGCGAAAGTGCTGCTCCTCCGTTGTTGACGACCCTGCAATTCTTTTTCTGCCAACATAGAAAGATGGAACAAGCATTGTATAGAATGATATTCTTTATAATCAACAATATCCTGAATCTCCCGCCTCAATCCCCCATAAAACCTAACCATTTGATCCTCCGGATCCTCAACTATCCCACATCGTAGCATACCTTTCTTAAGTTCTTGGTAGTATTCCTGTACCGACATGTCTCCCTGATCTAAGTGTTGCAATTTTTTCGAAGATCACGTCTATAAGAAGGGGGAACAAAGCGAGCTCGCATCTCCTCTTTTAACGCATTCCATGTTTGTGGTGCAGCACGTGTGTTAACAAGTTCATTCCACCAAATGATAGCAAAATCTCTAAATTCACTAGTGGCTTATCTAACCCTATGCTGCTCAGGAACAAGATGGGAATTAAATTTTTGTTCTACCGTCATCTCCCAGTCTAAGTAAGCTTCAGCATCATAAGAACCCATGAACGGTGGAATAGAAAACTTAATCTTAGCAAATGGATCATGGTCTGGTTCAGGATTATGATGACGACGTCTACCATTACCTCCCATACCTTGTCGATTACGTGCGAGGCGTTGTCGCAGCGGTGCATAAACATCATCGTCATCGTCGTCGTCGTCCACAGGAGAGTGAGCTGGGGCTGGAGTTGGTGGTGGGGGACGAGCCTCTAGTACGTCCACGCGTGTAACAAGTTTAGCAACTCGTCGATCAAGCTGCTCATAGGATGTTGAGGCAGAGTCCTGGTATTTTTTAAAAGCTTCAGTCATCGCGCGCATCATCTCCTTCAATTCCATTTAAGAGACACACTCATCATCGTTAAGTTTAGGCCCCTTGTCCTTGTCCATTTGATTCTTTGGTCCTGTCATTGTTAGCACAAAACAGAGACAAAAAGGCAACAAACAATGTGAACCCTACAACTATCTCTAGGGGTGGTGGTGGAGGTGGTGGAATACAAATTATGAAGCGTCTTACCCCGCTCTTACAACGTTCTTACCAGCACTGCAGGTGGCAAACGGTGACCGGTGTGACTGTCCAACAAGCGTGGGTGTGATTGCAAAAGAGTACCTGTTCTGCTCGAGAGAAAATTGGAGCTATGGGAAGGCTGACTAAATATATATATGCGGCACACAAGTCAGTAACAGATAGCAATGCTGAATAAGTGTTCTATGTACTCGTCCTAGTTGCTGGCCTAGAAATGTAATAGAATAGTTGGACCAAAGCACAAGAAAGGAGGTACATGTATCTAGTGGGAATGGCAGTTCTATAAATAGGGCAGATTTTTCAGCACTAGTAGAAATCAAAGGCGCGTTTCAAAAGGAGTACCATCAAAAGAGCTCGAAATATTCTAAATTTTTTACCACTGATCCAAAAACACAAAGGATGGAAGCACACAAAATTTCACTTGAAACAGAGTTGTATTGTGGCCTAGAGAAATTCACAAAGGATCTCTGAAATTCCTGAAAACACTTAAACAAATTTTTTTAATTATCTTCCCGATTTTTTTTCAATTTTTTGACCGAACCAAACAGGCCGTAGGCGAGTTTGGTCACCCCAGAATGGAGTCAGGAATCTGCTGTAAAAATTTGAGCTCAAACGGAGCACCGAGCGAAAAGTTATGCTCGTTTTATGGAAGGTACCTCAAGTTATGGTTTTCAAAGGCACAAATCGGCAAGAACCGAAACGACGGCTATGGAGCACAGGGTCAATTTTAGAGATAGGATTTGTTTTCTGGATATGGTCGGTTTAAATATAGGATCTGTTTTGTGGATATGGTCGGTTTTAGAGATAGGATATGTTTTGTGGATATTGTCGGTTGTAGAGATAGGATCTATTTTGTGAATAGGATCGGTTGTAGATATAGAATCTGTTTTGTGGATAGGGTCGGTTGTAGAGATAGGATCTGTTTTATAGATAGGGTCGGTTTTGTAGGATGGAAGCGGATGGGTACAATCAAACTGAACCAAAACAAATCTAATCCAGCAACCAAACTTAACTAGAACACGAACTCAGAACTGCGGACTCTAAAACTGAATTGTGCAAAGGCTAAGGCGATGGTTTTAGGTCGGAATAAACTGATCGTAATTTTTTAGCTTTTTGTGGACTATAGGACGAAACAAAAGTAATCTAAAGGTGGAATTATACCTCACGGGCAACCTGTAAATTTAATACCAATTGATAGTGGACGCGGCCCGATCTTCCGTGAGATACGATAATTTGATTGAGTGGAGATCTCGACGTTGATGATCCAAGGCTCCGAGTGAATAGTTCCTCGCAATCACTACACCACGGCTCTGTTGGTTATCACCGTGACACACGAATGACCTCGCCACGAAGGCTTATCCCTGCAAGCGCAATCAAGAACACAAGCAAGAACAGGAAAGAAACACAACCAAAATTGTATTGATTACGGGAGGGGGTCTCACAAGCCGATGACGGCGACACTGTTCGATGATAGAATTGATCTAAGCAAAACCCAAGCCTAAATATGGCGGTGGCTGCTGAATAAATAGAGTATTAGAGCGTGCGTAGCCCTTGACTCGCCCCTAATGGGCTCCGACGCGATACATGGCCCAACGGCCCAACAGACGGTGTCGCAGCACCAAAACAGAATCTGAACGCTGACTTATTTCGATGATTCCCTTTGACTCCGAATGAATTTTAGGGTGGAACCAGTTGGATTGGTTAGATAATCTCGTTATCTTTCCAACCATATCCAGTCCGTCGCAATTGGAGTCCGGATGCATCTTGGGCATCCATTTTAGTGCAGACTGGTCCTGGAACCCGAGATGGAGTCGCAGCCGACTCGAACTTGATCTCCTTATTGTGGACGCCCTTGCTGCTCCTCCCCAACACCTTGGCCTTTCCCAAGTCCTTGCTGGTCCTCTCCAAGGTACCTAATCATCAAAACATCCATGGCCCAAGCGTAAGCTCTGAAACACAATTGACTAGGGTAGAACGTACCTGGAGATTTAGCTGTCGTGCACGAGATCGTGTTATCGGTCCATTCATTGTATGTATAGAAGTGATGTCCTCATCATCCTCCTCCTCTTGAATTGGAGTCGTCCTCGACTCGGCCTCATCTTCGTCACCCATATATGGCTTCAAATCTGAAATGTTAAAGGTGGGACTAACCCCAAAATTTGGCGGTAACTCAAGTGTATATGCATTATCATTAATTTTTGCAAGAACTTTATAAGGACCTGCAGCTCGTGGCATATGTTTAGACTTTCTCAAATAAGGAAACCTATCCTTTCTCAAATGAACCCACACCAAGTCACCAGGTTCCAATTTCATTTCCTTCCTACCTTTATTAGCAGCAATACGATACTTTTCATTCATCTTTTCAATTTGCAACTTAGTTGTTTCATGTAACTTAAGAATGAATTCAGAACGTTGTGTAGCATCCAAGTTCACTATTTCAGAAGGTGGTAAAGGTAGCAAATCATTTGGGGCACGAGGATTAAAACCATATACTACCATAAATGGACTAAGCTTGGTTGTGGAATGAATTGATCTGTTATAAGCAAACTCAATATGTGGCAAACATTCCTCCCACAACCTCAAATTATCCTTCAAAATAGCCCGCAACATGTTAGATAAAGTGCGATTAACAACCTCTGTTTGCCCGTCAGTTTGGGGATGACAAGTAGTAGAAAACAACAACTTTGTTCCCAATTTAAACCACAAAGTTCTCCGAAAATGACTTAAAAACTTAGCATCCCTATCAGAAACAATAGTATTTGGCACACCATGCAAACGCACAATCTCAGTGAAGAACAAATCAGCAATATGTGAAGAATTATCAGTTTTGTGACAGGGTATAAAATGTGCCATCTTTGAAAAACGATCGACAATGACAAAAACACTATCACTCCCCCTCTTTGTTCTAGGCAATCCCAAAACAAAATCCATAGAAAAAAAATTACGATCCTATGAATTTTAGGGTGGAACCAGTTGGATTGGTTAGATAATCTCGTTATATTTCCAACCATATCCAGTCCGTCACAATCGGAGTAGATGCATCTTGGGCGTCCATTTTAGTGCAGACTGGTCCTAGAACCTGAGATGGAGTCGCAGCCGACTCGGACTTGATCTCCTTCCTGTTGTGGATGCCCTTGATGCTCCTCCTCAACAACCTTGGCCTTTCCCAAGTCCTTGCTGGTCCTCTCCAAGGTACCTAATCATCAAAACATCCATGACCCCAAGCGTAAGCTCTAAAACACAATTGACTAGGGTAGAACGTACCTGGAGATTTAGCTGTCGTGCACGAGATCGTGTTATCGGTCCATTCATTGTATGTATACAAGTGATGTCCTCATCAGCCTTGGCATACAATGCTCCACTGACCCTGGCTGCCGCCGTGCAGTGACCGCACTTGTACCCACCATATCCAGAATGTGAGACCACGTCTCAGGACAAGTGAGGAGTAAAGTATGTGCCCGGCTTCACTCAGGTACTAGGCTTACCGGTTACCATATTTCCCAACATCCAACCTCTGAAAGATAGAGTGTACCCGGCTTACCTGTACACCGGGGTCAATGACCTACCCGAAAGTCATTCCGAAGGGAATGCAGAGCTTAAATACCACCAAAATAGACGGTGAATAAACTCAAAAGTTGTTCCTAAGGCGATGCAGAGCTTAAATGCCACCGAAATAAAAGGTAAAGAGACTCAAAAGACGTTCCTAAGGGGAAGCAGAGTCTGGGTGTGTTTTTGTGTGGGTATGTGTCTTCGACATAAACATCAAGTTGCGTCATATCATTGCATCATTTTGCATAGCATTACATCATACATCATGTCGCATCAGCAGCAAGATTGTGGAGAAAGAAAGTTGCTTCTTCCAAAATATACGATGAATGGAACAATGTGCTAGAGCACAAAGTCAACCTTCAGCAATTATAATTTTTGTCGATAATAATATTATACAACAACAGTGCCATAGAAGGACTTTTTCTTTACGAAGCTTGAAAAGAAGGGAAGATGTTTTTTCGCCGAAGGCTGAAAAATGGTATGTACGCAAATTTCATGCATCGCAAAGAAATATATTACATTAATATACACATAGATATACAATGTTTAACTCATGTACGAATATTACATTTTCTAAATACTACATTTCTTAAGTACACAAGAATTTAGTCTTCTTTTAAGATTTTCTCGGTAGCTTCGTTCAGTAGTTTGTTGACAGCTTCATCAACGGCTTCTTCGGCAATCTTTATTGTTTCTAGTGTTGCTTTCATGGCTGGATCGACCTCAGGATCATATGGCTTGGGTGGCGGTGAAAGTTCAGCTGCAGTAAAATATCAAGTTGTTAATCCAAAGTCAGAAACAAATACTGAAGCTAAGACTCAATAATAATACCTATACGCCTTGCGCGCTCAGCAGCCTCTTGGGCTCGCTTAGCTTCTTCACGGGCATCATGGGATTCTTTCTCATTTTTCTTTATAGCTTCGTCGGCAGTCTCGCGGTTGCCCTTCATCCAAACATTGGAGTAGAATTTCCCGCCCATCAAAGTAGCTTCAGCAGAAGACTCCTTCGTGTTGTCTAAGGAGAAGACGGTTTCCGTCTGGGCTACAGCTTTAACATGTTCACAGCCAGTTTTCTCTAGAATCGTTGCAAACCCTCGGGCACTGGCGAAGGCACAAAAGACCCCTCGGTCGCTAAGAATTTCTTCAAAAGCTTCACCCTCTTCACCAATCCATTCAATGACTCCTTCAGGATCGCCCCAAATAAACTTTTTCTCTTATGAGTATGCACCCACCTTGGCAAAGCTATCTTTTAGTTTCTTGGCGCAATCCAAGGATTTCTCATAGCATCTCTATGACACCCCAGGTGTCTATTTCGTGTTATGTTGGGAGATTTATCCTAATATTGGATGCTCAGTGAAAATTTCTATTTCTCGATCGCATCTATCCCTATTTATCAAGTTACTCGTGAAAGCTTCACCAAGTTTGGAATTATTCGATATCAAGAACAACCAAATATGGAGCCTATTAAAACTTTTTTTTCTTGAAGGAAACGGAAATTCGAAAGTCAATCTCATCTCGCAACTCCCGTACAGACTCATTTATTCGGACTCTCGACAGTTGTGATGTTATCCGATCTATGTCCGAATCCGTTTTCTCGACAGTTGGTCTATGTCCAAATACGTAGTCCAAATCCGCATTCTCCAGCGGAATCTCTGTTGTGTGAACCTCTAACTATTTTTATGCAAATCAGATGTTATATTTATATCATCATTCATCTCTATGTATCAAGTGTATTCTAAAGATTTCTCAAAGTTTAAACCAAATATTCGTATAAAATTATAAATCATACGCTTGCTTGAGACTGCTCGATTAAGTAAAAGCAAATTTAGAAATTGAACCAAATTATGACAACTTTCCCAAAACACTCTATATTAGCTCTACAGCAAAATTTATTAAGGGTTCATGTACAGAAAATGCCAAGAAAATATTGAGAAAATACCCTAATTGCCTTAAAATTATAATTTGAAGTTTTATAACAATACTACTTTGACCAAAGTAAAACTTCGATTTATATTTAAGATATGAGGTTTGACCTTTAATAAAAGTTGTAGAACCTGTGTTATACAACAAATTTTATAATTAAATCAAGCCTTGATTCAATATCTAAGTATCTCAAACAGTGCCATCAAGACAGAATAAAAATCTGATTTCAGGATTTGAAATCTTAAGTGTGGAATCAGTGTCGTTCGGGTCGACGTCTCGCGTTCCTAAATTTTTGTTGAACAACTCAAGTTTCCCCAAATATAAAAGTTGTTAATAACTAATAGAGGCACAACATATTAAAAGATGACATTCATCCGATTCAGTTTGACATGCTTTGACACACAGTTTTCACAAGTTTCCACTGATTTCTAACCCACTGACAAATCAATTTTCGTGGGTCTATAATTCTCTAACCAGTGCCCGAATCACCTCAAGCCCTGTACAAGATTTGTAGAGTGTACATCAAGGACAATAACTTCTACAGGGACCAGGGTCCGATTCCAAAAGGAAAATGCCAAAAACGTCCGTCCAAAGTCGCTCTACAATCGCCTGCCAGCAGTCTGACGTGTCCAGAGCTCTGCAGCTGCCGCCCGTGTCCGCCAATGGATGAATCTCGCTCCCTCCTTTTATACCCCGAGTGCCCTGCTCCCTTCCTTCCCCATGCCGCACACAATCCTTCTACGTGCTCCACCGAGCTTCCTCGTTCACTCTCCGCTCTCCTCTCCTCTGCTGTGCGCGCTTCTGGCCACGCCCACGCCATGGGAGCCGTGTGGAGCTCCTCTCCCCACGCCACTGCCCTATAAAACCTAGCACCAAGCACGCCAAACTCTTCCCCATCATCTACTAACCTAGCCCATCCACTTCTTGGTCCTTTTCTCCTCGCCTGGGCACGTCGCCATTGCCGCTGCCTTGGCATGGTCGTAGGCCACCGTGGTTGGGACACATGGAACCACCGCCGGCTGAATCGGCGCCGGGGCTGGGTGCGCCTCCCTCTGGGGACAGCTTGGCCCCTCTGCTATGCCCGGCCGACGCCGGCAAGCCATGGCCAGGACAGCCGGGCGACGGCCATGCCTTCCATGTGCGTTCGTGAGGTAGAAGAACATGTTTGTGTGACTGACGTGTGGGCCTAGGGCCAAAGGCAATTGTGTTCCAAATTTGTAGATTTTGCTCTTTCTTTTAAAATTCATATCTTGAGTTTGGTAACTGCTAAAATCGTAAAACTTGTTTGGTTAGCTTCCTTGTGAAATTCTCTACCCATTGAATCTATAAGTTGGCATGTTTTAGTGGAAAATTTCGGCTGTAGAAATTCGTATTTAAAACTGGTTTAGAAAATAAATGAACTTGCTTCTCTCCATAGTTTTAATTATAAAAATCCAAAAATGATGAAACTTGTTTTGTTAGTTAGATGTTGCATACTCCATCTATGAAAAATATAAAACTTATATGTTGTTCACTGATTTCTTGGTGTCCTAATTAAATCATGTTAAATAGGAAAAAGATTATTGATTTGCTTGTTATTTTTGGATCTGTAGCTCCATTGCTCTAAATGGATTGAAAATTTTACAGTAGTCTCTTGGTGTGATGCTTGGTGACTGGTAAAATGGTCATGAATTGTTGTGCATTTATGATTAAGTTAGTGATTTAACTTGTTTAATGCACCTTATGTAGTTTTAAATGATTTAAAAATAATGTATAGATGCAAAAATGGAAAATAGCATTCCACTGTCCTTGCATGATACTATAGTAGCCTGAGAAAACTTAATATGGTCATATATTCATAGAAAATAATTAGTTTTATATTTAACTTGCTCTCACATGCTATATTGCATTAACAATTTGTTATTTTTGTAGTAAATAAAATATAAAACCTGAGCATGTGAAATTTATACATTATTCATAATTTGTCATTACCTATGCCTCATAAAACTTTTAGCCCCAAATTAGATAGTTTCATATGGTGCTAAAATAACACCTATTTTATAATTACAAGACTTAGTGAAAAATTAGGAGTAAACAAAATCATGCATGTTCATGGAATGCTTGAGTTATACCTTAAAACCAATTAGAGGTTAAGTGGTTATGTCATGGTGGTCTAAAGCTAAATATTAGTAGTGCTTCATCATTGTTTTGTGTGATGTTGGACATGTGTGCCGAAATGCTTTATTTGGTGAATGTGTTTGTTAATTGTGTGGTAATTCTATCGCACGAAATGACTTGGATAAAAATTAGTAAGTCGACTTGTTGTTCCTCATTGATTATTTTAACACTAACAAATGGTAAAGTGTTAGAGTAATTCCAGTTTCTAGAACATGGCAATTCTTGATGTAAATAGGAGTTAAAATTTATTAGTTGTTGTTTTGGGCTGCACACACTGTTTTCACTGTACTATTTTTTTAATGAACTAAATTATGTTTTCTGTAGAAAGGTCATATAGAAAAGTTATAGATAACTTTATGATCTTTCTTGTGTTAAAATTTGACAGCCATAAGTCTGATCGTTTAGAAGCTATGCTTTTTACAAGTTCAATAACTAAATCTGTCTAATTTCGGTACAAATTTCAGAGATTGCATTGTTTGCTTAAGTTCTGTTTAGAATCAATCATTGTCAATTATAAGAAAGTTGTAGACAAATTCTTTATCTTACTTGTGTTAAAGTTTCATGACAATAAACCTGAGAGTTGGGGAGTTATGAATTTTATAAGATGATTGCTGTATTATGTCCACTGTCAGAACAGATTTCGAGAACATTATTGTTTGATTTAGTTAAACATAGAATCACTTCTCGGTGATTATAAAAGTTATGTAGTACTTTTGCTAAGCTTTCCAAAAAGTCTTGGATCACTCTTTTTGGTGGTCTGAAGATTAAGTTATAAGTGTTTAAAGTGTGAAGACTGAATCTGTCAAAATCTGGACAACAAAGCCTTCTAGTGTCTTTTATCCTTAATTGCATATTGAATCACGTTAAGATGTTTATAAATGTTCTGTTGGAAATTTCATTATCTTTCTATAAAATCTGGGATCACCTGGATTGGGTGCATGAATCTCTAGTTATGGATTTTTAAAGTCGCAAGTCTGAATCTGTCCAAATCTGGACAGAGCTGTTGTGTTAGCACTTTTTGACCTTGCTAAGTGTTGAATCGTGTTGAGGTAAAAATTCCAAAGTTGTAGAGCACTTTTTAAGCTTTTTAGAAAGTACTAGTTTGCTATTTTTGGATTAATATTTGAAGAGTTATAATTAAAACGAGTAACTGCTGTGTTACTGTCCAAAAATCAGCAAGTGCGCATTTGATTGTTTAGTTCACCCTTTTTGCTAAAAATGTTTGGTTAGCACTTAATTAATGTAGACTTGCCATGACCAAGCTTAATATTCCATGTGTGTCATGCTTTATATGTTTCTTTCTCTAGTTGATTGTGATATAGGAGTTCCATAGACATTGATGCCTATGTCCTCTATTGAACTTGTGTTGTCTGGGATGCTTTTGTACGATCAATAGAAGAACTAACGAAAAGCCGTATCCAATTAAATAAATGCTTGTACTCGTGATGTCGTATTTGTGGTGGCTATGTATATGATAGTGCTTGTCGGTTTCTTAGTAGTGTTAAATTCGTAGGTCGATAACGTATGGCTAATTAGCACCTACGTATGATCGTTGGCGGTACCGTGTCTTGCGCCTTATATCTAGCTCGCTACCGTGTGTCTTTGTATATCTTGTGATATTTTTTATTATATTCATATATATGCATCTTGCATCTCATTTAGGACCGAGAGATAATGATCGTGCAAGTGATGTGGTGCCAACCAGAAGATGCAGTTGGTGGACAACCTAAGGAAGGATGGACCTAACCAGTGGATGCTCGCCAAGCGAGTGTCATCTAGCAAACACTATCTAGTGTTGAATTCCAGACAAGCCCCGGTTTTATGCATAACTGTTTATATATGTTATTTTACTACACTTAATGTTTGTAGCCTTGTACTTTGCACTTAAGTGTAGGAGTTACCTAAAACCCTAGTTGCATGAACTCAGGATTCCTTTATAGATGGATACTAGTATGCTAGTTCGAGTAACTGCTTTGCTAATTAGGGATCTCGGTAGAAGTTGAGTGATTTTTCTAGCACTCGCGTGAGGTCAGGAATTGGTTGTATCCATTTTGATAATGGAATGATGATGGTCTATGGACATGGATCCATGGGGATGCGCTGTTTACAAGACAAAATTGGAATAAGGATTAACGTGCAGATACCTGTGTCAAGCGTTTGAACGTACTAAACACATTTTTGAAGAGAAAATAAGCAACAACAGCTTCGGCAGTCAGGCCCTTGCTTTCAGCGCACATATTTCGGCAAGCAGCACCCTGGACTCGGCTAGCTCTGAAGCTGTGGGGGACTCTGTCCAGCTGGGCATGCGAACATCAAGCTACCTCCCCGATCGAGGAGGGAGGGACTTGTTGTGGTTCTCCATGGTAAACCACTCAAGGCGCCATCCCTTAATGTTGTCCTTCAGAGGGATATCAAGATATTCGACTTTCCTGCTCCGATGAAGCTCCAAGCTGGCACCACCAACAAGCTGATGTTGTCCTCCAGCCATCCCGGGCCGATAGTGGTAGAGGTATTTCTAAAGCTCGAAATGAGGAAGAATTCAAAGGAAAGCTTCATAGAGGTGAACAAACACGACAATTTGAAGAACAGAATTGGGGTTTGAGTGTGTAAGATTCAGAGCATAAAATCAAGGAGGCCACGGAAAAAGGGCGAAGCTAGCAGGGCCAGTCCTCGGATGAGAAAGGGCACGAAGGTGACATCTTCGTGGGTGTCCTCTGTTAGAACGGTAACCCCGCGCCAGATTTGCTAGGAACACAACTCCTTTGGTAGAAGAACACCGATTTCGACGAGGTGCAAAAGGTCAGACTCGGAGACAACAAACATGTGGTTGCCGGCAAATGGAAGTTGGTTGTTAGAATCGATTGGCGGGATAATTGGAACAACAACACTTTGTCTCTTCCTCTTGGGAGCCATCGTGATCTCTCAAGCGAAGCGAGCAGACTCAAGAGCTCGGGAAACAGAGAAGCGGTGGAGGAAAAAGTGAGAATTAGAGTTCAGAACTCGAGGGGATACGTCAGCATAATTATGGGTTGGCTCGATAAGTCAGGCGCAAAAGTGACAGATCATACCTCGGAAATGTGGAGATCACAAGCATCACTCGTGCATTACCTCTAAGATGCCAGAGAGCCGCCAATTATGCAAACAAAAGCATGCAATAGTGGACCAGCAAAGAACTACATTTTTATTCGTAGGGGGAGATCATTACAAACTTGAGACCGACTCATCATGAGTCGGCCTCTTCATCCCTTGGTCATTACATTACATTACACTACACTACTACTTACACTATGTTGTACTACTACCTAATACTACCTTAATCTACTACTACTTACTACTACTACTGCTATCTATACTAATATTTAAACCAGCAGCATTATGCTGCTGGCCATGCCGTCGCCGCCGTTGCCCTTGACGCCATCGTCGTCGCCATCGCCGCCATCACTGTGGCGGAACCGCCCGAATTATTCCAACTTAAGTGCCTAAGCCCTGCCTTAGAGGCTAGACCACACTTAAATGGGAATAACCCGTCAATCCCTCGGATCTAGTCCGACACGGCCACTTACAGGATCAAGTACCACAATCTCACTCGAAGGTGAGTCACAGAGCAAATACAATAAAGCATAAAACCATGCATGTGAGAGTATTAAATTATTACATCATCATCATCGGAGATTTTGCAAAAGTAACCATCATTGTTCGAAGTGCAGCGGAATAAAACTAACGGCGATTAAACTGAGAGATGGGGAAGCCTGTCCCATCACTCCTCGTGCTCCTCCTCAGCCGAGGCGGGGTCCCACTCGACAGTCTAACCCGGTGGCAGGATGGACGGCCAAGTCACTCCAGAAACCATGTCCTCCAAAGAACCTGTAAAATTATGCCACAAGCAAGGCTGAGTATACTAATACTCAGCTAGACTTACCCGGTGTGAGGAGTCTACTCCTCTACCTCTAAACATGCAGCTGTTTGGCTGTGGGGTTTGGTTGCCAAAAACACTAGCTGAGTTTCTAAATTCCAGTTTTAACTTGTCAAATATAAGTGTGACTGTCTTAAGGCTAAATGTGTACTATCTACTCACACATCGTAGCAAACATTTAAGCAATCAACATCTTGTATCATCTCATCATATTTCCGCTTGTTACTCAATGTAGCAGCATGGATCAAGCAGTCTCATTAGCTGCGAGAAGCAGACGATTCGAATCGAGTTTTTATCCTTGCAAGGTAAACCTAAACACACGACATGGCGAGGCACTCCGTCCCCACACACATCAACCGTCCCCATCGATTCCCCATCAGCAGATCAGGGCTCACCGCCTTGGCGTAAAATGCCTCACTAACCCCGACTGCCGTCGTGCAGTGACCGCACTTGTACCCACCATAACCGGAATGGGAGACCACGTCTCAGGTCACGTGAGGGGATATGTCCACTGCCAGGTTCACTCAGGTACTAGGCTTACCGATTTACCATATTTCTCAGCATATGTTTAGTACGTTCAAATGCTTGACTCACGGTACCACACATTAATCCTTATTCCAATTCCCACCTCGTAGACAACCAATCCCCATGGATTGTTGTCCACAGACCAACATCATTATGATATAAAAATGGATACAACCAATGTCCTGACCTCGCGCGAGTGCTAGAAAAATCACTCGACTTCTACCGAGATCCTACTTAATAAAGCAGCTACTCGACTTAGCATACTAGTATTCATCACAATGGGGTTCCTGAGATCATGCAACTAGGGTTTCAAACAACTCCTACACTTAAGTGCACAAACAATCCTACAATCATTAAGTGTAGTAAAATAGTATAAATAACAGGTTATGCATAAAACCGGGGCTTGCCTTCCGAAGCTGTGGCAGGCAGATCCTCTGGTGCAGACTCTGGTGCTGGATCTGGGGCTACCTCCTGAGCAGCTCCTTACTCCGGCACGAGGATGTACTCTCCGTCAGCGAGGTTACAGTCTATCGAAATGCAATGAATATGTATGTCATGATTCTGCAGGATTTAATAACATTATGCTAAGGGAAGAAAAACCAAGTTAGTTGGCAACTTAGGGTTCATTGGTCATATGTGGCTTTTAGTGGTTTATGCTTATCACTCTAGGTTTAGGTTTTGCTAGGGATAGGCATAGGTACTTGGTATTGCCTTTATATATTTCAGTGGACAAGTTATAAAGAGTTTTAGGATGACACTAATTTCCTATTTTTCATATTTCCCTTTTTTTATTCTCTATTTATGGTTTCTAGTGTAGGTTTGAACTACGATAGTGGTTTAATATTTTCCAAAAATTTTGTAAAAATTACAGTGGGTTGCTATCTGCTATTCCAGCCTGTTTTAAGAATTTGAGGCTTAAAATATAAAGACTATGTTTTAGACAAAAATAACAAGAGTTGTGCAAAATGGGCCACTTTACACTACATCTCTTCATTAGAGGTGAGTCCCTTCCTAAGGGTTATTTTTGTTGGGATCTACCAGTAATAATAAACCTTTGTACCAAAATTCACAAAAAGTTAATTGGTGATTAATGAGTTGTGATTTTCTAAAGTTTTATGTCCAAAAGGTGCTTATAACTAACTTGTCATTTGAAAAATATCAAACAACAGATTTTGTATTTTTCTTATTGTTGGGGGCTTGTTCTCAAATGCTAAGAGTTAAGAACAAGGCAACACAGAAAATGTTAAGTGTTAAAAATCCTTCGTCCTTCACCACATTATATCCTTTCGGGATATAAAGAATTTCGGACGAAGGTTACAAAGGACGTACCTTCGTAGGCATAATAACAAGGGACGAAGTATTCATATAAATCATGAGGTATAAAACAAACATTTAAATGTCAACATAGAATCATTACGAATATAAATGATTTCAAATTTCAAATGTACCTTCGGTCCTGAGGAAGGTGAAAATACAAGTGCGATGCGAAGGCAAAATGACAGGTTCGCGTGAACAGTACAGAGGTACTGTTCATCTATTTATAGACACAGGTCACAGCCTGTGACAAATTACAATTATGCCCCTTACAAAAGTTTACAACATTGACTCAGACCTCTATGGATAAAAAGGTCATTCTATCTCTATGTCGGTTTGTAACGCCGAAGCTCCATGAAAAGGAACCTTCAGCCATCTCCTGGGGACGACTTCAGCCGAAGCTGCTTCTTCGTGTAAGACCTTCGGCGCACCGAAGCATGGCCCCAACAATAGCCCCTTTCGCGGTGCTAGATCGTTTTTCGTAACGAGCTTGACCCGTGAAAAAGCCTCTTCAGCTTCGGGAAGCCGAAGGTCCAAAAAACACCTTCCCTGAGCTCGTTGCGGAGAAACGATCCGGCTTCCGAGCGCGTGCCAGGCCCACCTTGCAGAGTTACTGTTTGATCTTTGCGGTCCACTGCACAGCGAGTACAAGTGACTGCCCGCTTGGTGTAAAAATCCTGCCGCTTCGCCTTCTTACCTGCAGCACTATATAAACAGACGGGTAGGTGTGAAGTTACCACAGCATTCATTGCTATTTGCACTGTTTTGCTGCCAAAATTTTTAACTATAGCCGAAGCTTGACTCTCAGAACCGAACGAAGGTCCATCTCGACGTCTGCTTCGTCAGAAAGAAGAGCTTCGGGAGAAAAAGAAAAAAGAAAAAAGTATCTAACTTCCCCAAATTCAGAATCAAATGGCTAGAGTGCGATCTACTGCCAGAGTTGCACGTGAGGGAGACGAAGCCGAAGGTTCGAATACTGTGCCCATCTCCGAAGCGATGCAGCGTTCCGGTCTGGTGACTGCAGAAGAAATGCCTGCTGCCGAAGCAAACCCGACGACTGCCGAAGGAGAAGAAGAAAACATTGAAGGGACTGATCCCGAAGATGACTACCGTATTGCCATGCCCAGCAAACCCAGCCACCTGGATTTTGGGAAATCAACTGTTTCAAAAGCTGATCTTTCGAAGATGGTGAAAGCAGGTTATTTTAATGAAAATCAGAAGAAGCTACTTCGCTTCGGGGGAGAAGAAACCACCCCGAAGCCAGAGAAGGACGAGATTGTTATCTTCAAGAGCTTTTTAAAGGCTGGGCTGAGATTCCCTCTTCACGAGATTATTGCGGAGATACTGAAGAGGTTTGGTATCTATCTTCACCAGTTAACTCCTAACGCTATCGTTAGGCTTAGCGTTTATATTTGGGCCCTCCGAAGCCAAGCAGTGGAGCCATTTGCCGACAGTTTCTGTCGAGTTCATGAATTGCATTATCAAACAAAGGCCAGAAAAGATGGGCTACATGATAACTTCGGCTGCTACAATTTTGCCTACCGGAAAACCGCAAAGTTTCCTATAATCAGCTACCGAAGCAAATGGCCAGCTGGCTGGAAATCAGAATGGTTCTATGTCAAGGTTGATGGCGACAAAGAGAAGCTTGTGCAAAGTCCACTCGAGCTGATCTTCGGAGAAACCCGTCCCCGCTGCAACATGACACCAGAGGGTCAAACACAACAGGCAATGGATGAATTCGGAATTATTGCAGAGCATATCAGTACCAGGGATCTGGTTCAAGAATTCTTGGCATTCAGAGTCTTCCCTACTCTGAAAGAATGGGAAATGCCAAAGTTGAAGGGGGAGAAGAAGGAGGGGGAACTTGTCCGGCTTCCATATCACTTCAAATTCAAGCAATACTTTAAGAAGCCCTGCCAAGAGTGGCTGGACACAGTCGAGGTGATGTGTAATGAAATTCTGGGGAATTATTCCAAAAAAGAAGATCAACTAATGACAGCGGCCTTCGGCGCCCGTCCGAAGCGAAGGCTGAACCGAGTGCTTGATGCCCTGGGCTTCGAGTACACTGACTATGAACGGCTGAACAAGGGTGCTGAGGGCCAAAAAAGAAAAAGAGTGGCCGAAGCTCTGGACAAGGGTGAAGAAAGACCAGCAAAAGAGAAGAAAATTCCCAAGAAAAGAAAAATATCAACTCCGAAGCGAAAATTATCCGAAGAAGAGGGGACCCCCACGCCACCTTCTACCAGCGACGTGGAGGAAATTTTAAAGGTAATGACTGAACCCGTGCCCACGAAGCTAAGTCCACTAGGGCCTGAACTGACGAAGCTTTTTCGAAAGGTGGAGGAGCCGGATCAAACGAAGATAACCAAACCAAAGCGGCAAAGAATTATTGCAGTGACCGAAGTTATCGATAAGACGCCGCCGAGGGCGTCAATTCAGAAAACGGCAGCTGCTGAAGACACAACAAACGTCGAAGTCGCACCTTCGGAGGTCGCAGCTACCGAAGCCGCTACAGCCGAAGATGTGAACTTAGAAACTACTATTGAGGACATTGACAAAATTTTGGAAGACATGGCTGCAGAAGAAGCTGCCGTTGCTGCTGAAAAAACCATGGCCACAGTGCCTGGGAAGGGGAAAGAGATGGCCGAAGATACTTCGGATGACGAAGCTTACACATTTCAAAATTTAATTGGGCAAAAACTGTCGAAGGCCGAAATGGAAGAACTTAAGGACTATGCCAAATCTTGCGGCTACAAGCCAGGAGCCCTTCTATTTGGAGGCATTGACGACGAAAAATTGGGCTGCATTCGAGACCAAACTGGAGCTAAGGTCATCGGTACTCTATCAAAGAGTATCGGTTTTCCGAAGCTAGAGACAGATATCAGCCGCTACCGACGACAACATATCGTCGGCAGCTTATTTTATTCCAACTTCAAGGTAAACAACTTTTCTCTGACTTCTATTGTTTTTAATAATGGAAATATGCCTAACAAAGGTTGTTTATTTGCAGAGCATGCTTCTGAGCAAAGCTCTGAGGATGCAGCAAGACTTGGAGGACAAAAAACACGAAGCTATAATCAAAAATTTAGAGAGCAAGATAAAAGAACAATCAGCTATCATTGAAAAGAAAGACTTCGAGCTCCAATCAACCGAAGGCTTGCTGGCAGAGACTGAAGCTAAAGTATCAGAGTTGAATTCAAAGCTTATCGGCCAATCAAAACAATTTGAACAAGAGAAGCTAGAGCTTAATTCGAAGCTTGAAGCCGAAGTCCAGGCCAACTCAGACTTGAAAAAATCATTAACAAGCCTTCAAGACAAATGCTTGAAATTTAGCAATAATTGTATTGAACGATTAAAAAAGATATTTTACTCTGTTGGAGCCAGCAGCGGGAAATTTAAGCCTTCAGCGGAAAATTTACCACAAGCTTTCGATCATATTGAAGCTGAAATCGAAGAACTTGACGAAGTTATAGCCGGGCACGGTGACTTCTGTGCCTGGGTAGCTTCTCGGGGTACCGCTGCTGCGTTCCTGAAGGCCGGCTGCGAGCATGGGAAAATCGTCAACAGGCCCAACTTCACCCTGTCTCCATCAATCCTAGACGATATACCTGACCTCGCCCGAAGCATCTCAAATAGATTCATAAAAATGATATGGACAAAAGGCGGGCGGGAGAAGGCTGGAGACGAAGCTCGAAGTCATCTTGAACCAGTAAGACATGACACTTCGTACTTACCTTCCCCTTTGCACTTGATTTTTACTCACGATGGGATTTATGTAGGATGACGAAGGTGAAGATGATGCTTAAGATGTGTCGCCGAAGCTATCGCCGAAGCTGAAGCTTAATGAAGATCAGTAGAAGTATACTATAGGAAAAAACTCAGGATACTTTTGCAACAACTTTTGTAAATACAATTAAACTATTCTCAAGGAACTTTGTACATACCTTGTAATATATTCTTACCCTTCTACTGAGGCGCTTTGATGTGGACGAAATCAGTATTTTGAGCCGAGGGCGAAAAAACACCTTCCCTTCTTTTCGTACACAACGAAGCATAAGAGACCAATTCTTCTTTTTGCGGAAGCTTTTCTTTTACATAACGAATCATAAAAAAACACTTCTCCTTTTTGCCGAAGCTTTTCTTTTACATAACGAATCATAAAAAACCACTTCTCCTTTTTGCCGAAGCTTTTTTTTTACATAACGAATCATAAAAAACCACTTTGGTATATAAATGCTATGAATGAATGCTTATGCATGCAAATGCCATGATGTAATGTAATGTGCGAATGAATGTCCAAAACATATGTCCGAAGCCACACTCTCAGCCATTATTTCTTTAGAACCAACCACACATTAGCTCTGCATTCCCTTAGGAACGACTT
This sequence comes from Zea luxurians, assembly GCA_029449295.1. NCBI lineage: Eukaryota > Viridiplantae > Streptophyta > Magnoliopsida > Poales > Poaceae > Zea > Zea luxurians. The sequence goes on along the minus strand of JAOPSE010000033.1, from coordinate 9,541,833 downwards.
TGGAGCCTCTTCGCCTTTTACTTAGGCGGTATAAGCTCTGCATTCCCTTAGGAACGTCTTTGGAGCTTCTTCGCCTTTTACTTAGGCGGTATCAGCGTTGACTTTTCGCTGTAAGCTCTGCATCCCCTTAGGGACGTCTTTGGAGCTTCTTCGCCTTTTACTTTCGGCGGAATCAGAGCTCTGCATCCCCTTAGGGACGTCTTTGGAGCTTCTTCTCTCTTTTTTTTTCAGTTTCGGCACTCGATGGTGCGTTCTCAGCTTTTACATTTACATTCTTTGGGGGATTTTGCTCTTATAAAACTAAAAATGAAATTACAGATGGTGGCCCCATTAAAAACCTTTCTCCCCCTTTAGAAAGGAAAAGGGTGCCATGAAAAAGAAAAGAAAAAACATAAAAAGTTACATCAAGTTATACATAAAATCGCCGAAGCTCATCCGCATTCCAAGATCTTGGAATTTCGTTGCCATCCATGTCCTTCAATCTGTACGAACCAGGCCTTGACGAGGATGCTACTAAGAAAGGCCCTTCCCATTTCAATTGTAACTTGCCCACTGTATCTGGGTTGGCCACTCTTCGAAGCACCAAGTGTCCCGGCTCAATATTTTTTAGCCGGACCTTTCTATCTCGCCATTTGACTGTTTCAGCCTGGTACTTATTGATATTCTCCACGGCTTGAAGCCTGATCCCTTCTAAGGCATCTTTTTCCACAAGACAAGCATCTTCGGTACCTGATTCTGCCGAAGCTACCACTCTTATTGATCCAGCTTTAGCTTCTTCCGGAGTTATTGCTTCGTCACCGAATAATAACTTGAATGGGGTAAAGCCTGTAGACCTTGATGTTGTTGTATTGTGGCTCCACACCACTTTGGTCAACTGATCTGGCCACTTTCCCCTTGGTTGATTGAAGATTAACTTCATTATTCCTGTCATTATGATGCCGTTGGCCCTTTCAACAAGCCCATTCGACTCCGGATGCCTGACTGATGCAAAATGGATCTTCGTTCCAATTTGATCACAGAAATTTCTGAAAGCTTCGGAGTCGAACTGCGTTCCGTTATCTACAGTGATGGCCTTCGGTACCCCAAAGCGACAGACAATATTCTGCCAGAAAAACTTTTGAACAGTGGCCGAAGTTATTGTGGCTAATGGTTTCGCCTCAATCCACTTGGAAAAATACTCCACAGCTACTATAACATATTTTAGATTCCCTTGGGCCGGTGGTAATGGACCCAACAAGTCAAGGCCCCACCTTTGCAATGGCCAGATGGGTTGTATCAGCTGTGTCAAAGAAGAAGGTTGCTTTTGATCTCTTGCACATTTTTGACAACCTTCGCACTTTTGAACTAACTCCGCTGCATCCGAAGCTGCCTTCGGCCAATAAAATCCATGGCGGAACACTTTTCCAAGTAACGGCCTGGATCCGATGTGGGATCCACATAGGCCTGCATGTATCTCTTTCATCAACTCTATACCTTCGGCTCTAGATAAGCACTTGAGCAGCGGAGCGCAAACTCCATGTTTGTATAATTCCCCTTCTATCATGATATACGGACGAGCTCTTGCCTCTATTCTTTTATTGTAGGCTTCGTCATCTGAAAAGAACTTACCCTGAAGGTAAGAGATTATTTCAGTTCTCCAATCTTCGCTGTAAACAGGAGAAATGTTGAGGACTGCTCTTTCAAGGAGCTCTACTGAAGGTGCCTTTATTGTTTCGAAGAACACATCCGAAGGTAACGGCAGCCCCTGTGCTGCAGACTTGGCTAGTAAATCAGCATGCTCATTTTGCCCCGAGGGATATTCTTGACAGAAAATCCTTCGAAGGAAGCTTCGATCCTTCGGACCGTGTCTAGGTATTTTTCAAGCTTCGGGTCTTTAGCCTTGCAACTTTTGTCAATATGACCTGAAACAACCTGGGAATCAGTTTTAAGAATCGCCCTTCTGATTCCCATTGCCTTTAGTTTCCGAAGACCCAGGAGCAGGGCTTCGTACTCAGTTATATTATTTGTACAGCTGAAGTCAAGTCTTGCTGCATAGCAAGTTTTAACCTTGGATGGTGAGACCAACACAGCAGCTGCACCTGCTCCGAAGGTTCCCCAAGAGCCATCACAAAACACTGTCCATACTTCGGCATCTTTATTTGCTTCTTCGTCCTGAGCCCCTGGCGTCCAGTCGGCAATGAAATCTGCCAATGCTTGAGACTGGATTGAGGATCTATGCACATAATCAATGTAAAATTCATTGAGCTCCGCAGCCCATTTTCCAATACGCCCAGTAGCTTCTCTATTTCTCATGATATCCTTCAACGGCTGCGAAGAAGGAACAATAATGTTGTATGCCTGAAAATAATGCCGAAGCTTCCTGGATGCCATTAAAACGGCATACAATACCTTCTCCAGCTCTGTATAATTTTTCTTTGAGACACTAAGGACCTCAGATACAAAATATACTGGGACCTGCTTCTTGACTTGTCCATCAAACTTCTCCTGGACAAGTGCCGCACTTACTGCTGAGTGCGAAGCTGCCACATATAACAACAGAGGAGCCCCTGGCGTTGGTGGAGTTAATGTTGTTAGATCTATTAAGTATTGCTTCAGCTCTTCGAAGGCTTTTTGTTGACTTGGACCCCATTGAAAGACTTCAGCTGACTTCAGCACCTCGAAGAATGGTAAATTTCTTTCTGCTGATCTGGATATAAATCTGTTGAGAGATGCAAGCCTTCCTGTCAATCTTTGAGCCCCCTTTCTTGTGGTTGGTGGCTCCATTCGAAGTATAGCTTCGATTTTATTTGGATTAGCTTCGATTCCCTTTGTTGAAACCAAGCATCCAAGAAATTTACCCTTCTTCCCTCCGAAGACACATTTTTCTGGATTCAGCTTCAGACCAGCTTGTCTGAAGCTGGCGAAGGTCTCCTGCAGATCAGCAATATGATTTTCCTGCTTCATGCTTTTTACAATAATGTCATCGACATAAGTCAACACATTTCTGCCTATCTGAGACTGGAGAACCTTCGCTGTCATTCGGCTGAAGCTCCCTCCGGCATTTTTGAGCCCCTCAGGCATCCGAAGATAGCAATATGTACCACTTGGGGTTATGAAGCTAGTTTTTGGCTCATCTTCCTTCTTCATCCAAATTTGATGATAGCCTGAGTAGCAGTCTAGGAGACTCATGAGCTCTGAAGAAGCTGCTGCATCGACTAAAGAGTCTATCCTTGGCAGCGGGAATTCATCCTTCGGACAAGCCTTGTTGAGATCTGTGAAATCAATACACATTCTCCACTTGCCATTGGCCTTCTTCACCATAACAGTGTTAGCTAGCCACTCTGGATACTTCACTTCTCTGATAACTCCTGCACTGAGGAGTCTTTTTACTTCATTGCGAGCCCCTTCGGCCTTGTCATCAGACATTTTCTGAAGCCTCTGCTTTCGGGGTCTGAAGGATGGGTCAACATTGAGCGAATGTTCAATAACATCCCGATTTACTCCACAGAGATCATTAGCTGACCATGCAAAAACATCTTTGTTGTTGAATAAAAACCTTATCAAGGTTTTCTCCTGGTCTTCAGATAATTGCGAGCCCAACAACACCTTTTGCTCTGCTATGTCTTCACACAATAACATGGGCTTCGGCTGATCCGCTGAAGCTGCCTTCTCCCTCCTGAATTTGTACTGTTCACAAGCTTCAGCTCCATCTATGTTATGGATTGCCTTGGAGTCAGTCCAGCTTCCTTCGGCCCTTCTAGCAGCTTCCTGGCTTCCATGAATAGCAATAGGCCCTTGGTCCGAAGGTATCTTCATGCAGAGATAAGCTGGGTGAAGAATTGCTTCGAAGGCATTAAGAGTACCACGGCCAATGATAGCATTGTAAGGATACTCCATGTCAACAATATCAAACACAATTTGCTCAGTCCTTGTGTTGTTAACAAATCCGAAGGTTACCGGCATGGTAATCTTCCCAAGTGCTACAATCTGTCGCCCTCCGAAGCCACAAAGAGGGTGCGTAGCATCATGAATCTTGTCTTCAGGCTCTTGCATTTGTCTGAAGGCTTTAGCAAATATAATATCAGCTGCACTGCCTGTATCAACTAGGACATTGTGGACCAGAAATCCTTTGATCACGCAAGAGATAACCATGGCATCATTGTGAGGATAATCCTTAAGCTGAAGGTCTTCTTGAGAGAAAGTAATTGGAATGTGGGACCATTTTGACTTGATGAAGGGTCCCTGCACTCCAACATGCTGCACCCTTCTCTGAGCCTCCTTCTTCTGCTTCTTGTTAGCCGGCTCTGAGCAAGAACCGCCTGTTATCGGGAGCACCAGCTTCGAAGCCGAAGCAGCTCCAGCTTGATTGTTGAACGAAGCCATCAGCTCAGAAAAGTGGAAGTGAGTTCACCGGAGGTGGGCGCCAATGTTGGGGGCTTGTTCTCAAATGCTAAGAGTTAAGAACAAGGCAACACAGAAAATGTTAAGTGTTAAAAATCCTTCGTCCTTCACCACATTATATCCTTTCGGGATATAAAGAATTTCGGACGAAGGTTACGAAGGACGTACCTTCGTAGGCATAATAACAAGGGACGAAGTATTCATATAAATCATGAGGTATAAAACAAACATTTAAATGTCAACATAGAATCATTACGAATATAAATGATTTCAAATTTCAAATGTACCTTCGGTCCTGAGGAAGGTGAAAATACAAGTGCGATGCGAAGGCAAAATGACAGGTTCGCGTGAACAGTACAGAGGTACTGTTCATCTATTTATAGACACAGGTCACAGCCTGTGACAAATTACAATTATGCCCCTTACAAAAGTTTACAACATTGACTCAGACCTCTATGGATAAAAAGGTCATTCTATCTCTATGTCGGTTTGTAACGCCGAAGCTCCATGAAAAGGAACCTTCGGCCATCTCCTGGGGACGACTTCAGCCGAAGCTGCTTCTTCGTGTAAGACCTTCGGCGCACCGAAGCATGGCCCCAACACTTATGTTCATAATAACAAAACATTAGTTATCCCAAGGGTTGGGGTGTTTTCACCTTAGGGTTATTTTTGTAGGGTTTTCCTAAGCTTTCCTTGTTTTCTTAAAATAAAAGGGATCCTACTTATTTTATCCTAAACAGGGTATGATAGATTTTTCCAGTGAACTACATTGAATAAATACCCTAACAAAAATAGAGGTGCCCTCTAGTTCATTATTTAAATCACATTTTCTATTTTTTCTTAACCTTAAGCATATTGTAAAATAAGTGGTAAAAACTAACTTAATGGGGTGGGCAGAGAGATTCAACATTTTTAATTAGGTCAGTAGGTGGACATAGACTTCTCCAAATTTTTCTAACCCCAGCCAAATAGCACAACTATTTTTCTTTCTATTATTGAGCTTTTGGACAAAACTATAATTAAATCAGAACCTTAAAGTTTTCCATAGTACATAGGGGGTTTATATTTTTCTTAAGTAGGTTACATTATTTAGAGTCTGACAAAATTTGTTTGACCAATTTTGGATGAATTAAACAGAAGTTATGAATTTTCAAAGTTTCTGCTCAATTTAAAAACAGATTTAATAAGAGTTCCTGGAAAAACAGTTTACACCGAGGTCCCTGGGTTTAAACTAAATCAACCCGCACAGATCTACCCCTGCGCCACTATTCCCCTGGGTCGCTGACAGTTCAAAAAGCCCCCTGACCTTCCCTTCTTCTTCCCCGAGGTCCTTCCCCCAATGTAAACAGTACCTGTGGGAAAGAAAAGGGTGGCGTGGCTTACCGGCGGCGAGATAGGTCTGGCGAAGGGCAGGGTTGGCTCGGGGAGGCTCTGGCGGTCACAGCGAGGTGCGGCTCGACGGCGGGGATGGCCAGAATCGCCCGGTCCACGCGCGCAGGCGGGTGTTCTCGTCGGCGGCGAGTGTACCGGCCAAACCACGGCGATCTGGTTCAATCCAAGGGCACGGTGAGCTTCACGGGGTAACGTAGTGACCGTGTGCACGAGGAATCGGAAAGTGGTTGAGCGGATTACCCGGTCCACGTGCTCCGGCGGGGTTGTGAGCTCCGGCGACCGTGAACTGGCCTCTCCGGCGAAGCAGGCTTCGATTCCTTGCTCGGGGAGCTTCACTGAGTTGTGCACACTCGTCTCCGAGGGTTGGACGGGGTTGGGGAAAGCTGGGCTGGCCGGTCTACGGCGGCAGTGGCTCGGATGGCCGCGGACACGCCGCGCACGGGCAAACAGCGGTGAGCTGAGCTCCGTTGAGGTTTGAGTGTGCGCGGAAGAGTGCAGTCGACGCCCGAGCGGGCTTTATAGGCGCGGGCGCGGGCCATGGCGTCGGCTGGTCGTTTGGTGTGACGCGGGGCACGCGGGGGCGCGCGCGGGCGTGCTCTGGCGAGCTCAGAGCGCGTCGAACACGTGGCTCGTTGCTTCTGCCCGTGTTCAACGGCCTGTTTGGGCGCCTTAGCGTGCAGATCTTGGCCAACGTCCTGTACACAATCTCTTCTCTGCACCATATCCTACCTTTTTACTGTGAGTTCCAAGTCAAGATACGGTCGGGGTAGGGAGATAGAGCGGTGAGAAGTTGGCTGTGTAAGACATGTCCAAACCGAGCCAAAAATGGTGACAAGTCGTGTCAAACGCCCTAGGGTAGGTGTCACCTCTTTCCAGGGCATTCTAGGGTTAATTTGGCGCCACTTTGTCAATTGGGTCGAAGTGTTTTGAATTTTGGATTAAGGTGAACATGTGGGATCTTTGTTCAAGGGTTAGTTTTTAGACTTAGGCAAATTCTGAATTTTCCCCTTGTGCTCAACCCTTGGTGAACTTTTTGGGGCCTTTCTGAAATCTTTTTGGGGGTACTTCCTTACTATTATTTGTAGGTTATGAAGCATATTACAACTTTTATATTTGGCCCAAGCCATGATCATAAGGTTTACATGACCTTTTGATCCTAGCCTCAATTAGGGTTCCTATGGCTCAAAAGGGGTTTGCTTTAGGGTTTTGGAAAATTCCCCTCTTAGATGTGCATGACAAGCTAGGGCATGATATCCAAGATGGTTGGAACTTGTTTAGGACCTTGAATTCCAAGTTTGATGTACTTTGCCCAAACCAATGACATGTTCTAACAGGTTAAAAGGGTAGCCCTGGGTGGACACCCTAAGTAACACCTGGGGTGTTACAGCCCTCCCCCTTAAAGGAATCTCGTCTCGAGATTTGAGGTAGTGTCCCTTGGAGGGGTGCCTGAAGGTGTGCTACTTTTTCTTTATTCAAGTTTCTCTTGTTAACTGCTCTTCGAATGTCATTCTCTTCGCAACTTCAGAAGGAAGCCCTTTTTAAGTTAATTCCACAACTTAGACTATCCTTGTTATCTAAGTTTTTCTTATAATTGCATTCAAAGGTCAGGTGGGGGTGGGGTTTTGGGGTTACGTACCGACTCCTTTGGGCAGAAAGTCGGGGAAGCGAGAGCGTAGAAAATCCTCCGTCTCCCATGTAGCTTCTTCTGCTGAATGGTGACTCCATTGAACTTTATACATCCTGATTGACCTTGCCCGTGTTGATCTCTCCTTTTGATCTAAAACCCTGACGGGATACTCTTGATAAGACAAGTCTGATTCTATCTCAATGTCTGGTTCCGGCATTACTTCAGTGGGTAGGCGAATACATTTCCGCAGCTGAGATACATGGAATACGTCATGAATAGCTGTCATGCTGGGTGGCAACTTCAATTGATATGCTACAGAGGTAACTTGCCCTTTATTCCGAATATCTAGACACCCTTGGTGGGTGATACCTTAAGATAAACATGATTTCCCACCTCGAACTGTAGAGGTTTCCGTCTCTTATCATGATAGCCCTTTTGCCTGGCTTGAGCAGCTTCTAAGTTTTTCTTGATGACTCTGACCTTTTCCTCTGCTTCAAGTACCAAATCTGGCCCAAATATTTCCCTTTCTCCTGCTTGAGACCAGTTCAGCGGGGTTCTACATCTCCTCCCATATAAGGCTTCAAAAGGTGCCATCTTTAGACTAGACTGATAGCTGTTATTATAAGAAAACTCTGCCAAGGAAAGACACTTGTCCCAATCTTTTCCATAGTGTAGTGCACATGGTCGCAACATGTCTTCCAAAATCTGATTCACCCTTTCAGTCTGGCCATCGGTTTGGGGATGGTATGCTGAGCTTCGTATCACATGGGTCCCAAGTGATTCCTGCAATTGTTCCCAAAATCGTGCCACAAACGGTGCTCCTCGGTCTGAGACTATAGTCCTTGGTATCCCATGCAAACGAACTATCTGGTCGATGTAAATTTCCGCATACTTCTCCGTCCTGTGGGTGGTATGTACTGGCAAGAAATGAGCGGTCTTGGTCAATCTATCCACAATAACCCAAATTGAATCATGGTGCCTGAGGTGTTGGGCAACCCCACGATAAAGTCCATGCAAATGTCCTCCCATTTCCAAGATGGTATGGGAAGGGGTTGTAGAGGACCTGCTGCCTTCAAATGACTGGCTTTGATCCTTTGGCAGGTGTCACACTCAGATATATACTTGGCAATTTCCCTCTTCATCCTGGTCCACCAGTATAAAGATCTGAGATCATGGTACATCTTGTTGCTACCAGGGTGCATGGAGAACTTGGAAAGGTGAGCTTCATCCAGTATCTTCTTTCTGAGCTCAGGGTCCTTGGGAACAACCAATCGATCTCCAAACCACAAAATTCCCTTACTGTCCTGAAGGAAACACTTGTATTTTTCCGCCTTCTGCTTGAGCATGTCTTTGATAACCTGTACACCTTTATCCCCAATCTGTGCCTGGACTATTTGCTCTTGCAATGTGGGCTCCACCGAGATATAAGTTAATTCACCGGAAGGAACAACTTCCAAGTTCAGCTTACACAACTCATCACACAGGGTGGTGACTCTTGCATCCATGTTCATACAATTGCACTGGGCCTTTCTGCTCAAAGCATCTGCCACAACATTGGCCTTGCTAGGGTGGTAATGCACCTCCAAATCATAGTCCTTGATTAGCTCTAACCATCTCCTCTGCCTCATGTTAAGGTCTGCCTGAGTGAAAATGTATTTGAAACTCTTGTGATCAGTGTAGATGTTAAAGTGAGCTCCCATTAAATAGTGTCTCCAAATCTTAAGAGCATGAACCACAGCTGCCAGTTCCAGATCATGTGTAGGGTAATTCTGCTCATGGGGTCTGAGTGCTCGAGAAGCATAAGCAATCACTCTGTTATCTTGCATCAAGACACAACCCAATCCAGTACCGGAAGCATCACAATAAACTTCAAATGGCTTGGTGTTATCAGGTTGAGCCAGCACTGGGGCTGTTGTCAAATGCTGCCTCAAAGTATGAAAGGCATCTTCGCACTTCTGGTTCCAATCATATTTGGCTCCCTTCTTCAATAACTCAGTCATTGGCTTGGCAATTCTGGAGAAGTCCGGAATAAATCGTCGATAATACCCTGCCAATCCCAGAAAACTCCGAATTTGCCTCACCGTAGTCGGGGGTTTCCAGTCCATTACTTCTTGTACCTTCTCAGGATCAACTGATATCCCATCCTGAGAAATTGTGTGACCCAAGAATTTGATCTCCTTCAGCCAGAATTCGCATTTAGACAACTTAGCATAAAGATGATGATCGCGCAGTCGCTGGAGCACGATGTGCAGGTGTTCAGTATGTTCATCTTCATTCTTGGAATAGACCAGAATATCATCAATGAAAACGACCACAAACTTGTCCAATTCTGGCATGAACACTGAGTTCATCAGGTACATAAAATAAGCCGGGGCATTGGTCAGCCCAAAAGACATCACCAAAAACTCGTATAGCCCATATCTGGTAGAGAAAGCCGTCTTGGGAATATCACTGGCACGGATCTTGATCTGATGGTAACCTGAGCGAAGGTCTATTTTGGAGAATACCTTGGCTCCTACTAACTGATCAAACAGAACATCAATACGGGGCAGTGGGTATTTGTTCTTGATAGTCACCGCATTGAGGGGGCGGTAGTCAACACACATCCTCAAACTCTCATCCTTTTTCTTCACGAATAATGCAGGACATCCCCAAGGTGAAGTACTTGGGTGAATGAACCCCTTGTCCAACAATTCTTGCAGTTGTTTCTTCAGTTCTGCCAGTTCCGCGGGAGGCATCCTATAGGGTCTCTTGGAGATAGGAGCAGTCCTGGGTTGCAATTCAATTGCAAACTCAATGTCTCTGTCAGGTGGCATTCCTGGCAATTCATCCGGAAAAACATCTGGGTAGCCACAAACTACTGGGATCTTTTCCACTGGGGATTCTATCATGACAAAGGCACAAGAACGGGTACAACCCTGGTCGGGCAAAAATAATGTGGTTTCACCACTGGTCGGTGAGTGCACTTCAATGGCCCTAGCTGCAATGTCAATCACTGCCTGATGTTTGGTCAACCAGTCAGTTCCCAATATGATATCCACACTATCCAATCCTAAAATAAGAAGGTTGGTTTTAATTATCAGACTACCAAACTTTATAGGCACATTCTTGCTGATTTGATTGGTGGCAATCCTGCCTCCTGGTGTTGAAATTGTGATACCCCCATGGGTGTGATGAAAAGGCAATTGACACTTGGCACTAAATTTGGCACTAATAAAGCTATGTGATGCACCAGAATCAAAAAGAATAATAGCAGGACAATTCAAAACGGTAAAGATACCAGTCATGACGGGTGCTCCCTCTGGAATATCAGCCATGGTGGTAAAGTTCAGCTTGCCCTGCCTCACTTGCACCTTCTGTCTCTTGCCTTGGTTCTGATTGACATTCTGCCCCTGCCTCTGCTGGTTCCGGGGGCAATTCTTGGCATAGTGTCCGGTGTTGCCACACGTGAAACACCTATTGTCATTTGCCTGGCGGTACTGCTGCTGTTGATTGTTCCTCTGAGCTGGAAACTAGGTGCGGTTGGGTGCCTGCTGCTGTGGTCGGATCACCCATCTTCCTTGCTGCTGCTGGGGTCCCCTGTTCTGTGTGTCGAACACAATCCTGAAGCGCTGTGGCTGAGCTGAGGTTCCTGCCACAGGGGTCTTCCTCTTCTTCTCTGCCTGACGAGCTGTGATACAGTCCTCCTGGGAGATGGCCATGTTGACCAACTCATTGTAGCTGTTGGCCCTGACGGTGTTGAGATGGTCACGGAGCTTAGTGCTAAGCCCCCTCCTGAACCTGTCTCTTTTCTTCTCATCTGTATCTGCATGGTATCCAGCATACTGGCACAAGTCATTAAAAGCCTGGGCATACTGCAACACTGTCCTGTTGCCCTGAGTGAGGGCCAGAAACTCATTGAGTTTACGGTCCATGATACCAGCTGGGATATGGTGTCCTCTGAAAGCTGCCTTGAACTCTCTCCAATCCACTTCATGGTCAGCCGGTTGCATAGCAAGATAGTGGTCCCACCATGTCCGCGCGGGTCCGCGAAGCTGCTGGGTGGCGAACCGGACCTTTGTCACCTCAGAACAAACTCCATTGAGTAGTGGGAATTTAGATTCCACTACCCTCAGCCATACATCAGCATCAAGCGGATCCTCCGCCCTGGTGAACAACGGTGGCTGGGTACTGAGGAACTCCTGGTAGGTAGCTGCCGCGGGGTGACGGTGATGGTCCCCACCACCATAGTGCTGAGGTGGTGGCTGACGCTGAGCCAGCTGCCTCAAGATCTCATTCTGCTGAGCCATTAGCTCTTGCAGAGTGGGAGGCGGTGGCGGCGGTGGAGGAATGCGCTCATTCTAGCCACGGCGCGCTCTCCCAGCCATCTGAAAAACCACATATATTCTCAATAACACATCTTCAAGTTTAAGGTTTAATTGCGGCGAAAGAGTCAAGGGCGAATTGATAGATTTCGACATAATAAAAAGGATTCTGAAAAGACATAAATTTTCCTTCCAAGTTAAAAACTAAAAGCATCCATCAATCATGCTTCCAAAAGAGTTTATCATGGTTACATCAGTGTCCCCAAAAGACTCAACTCTATCTAGCCTAGTGCCCCAAGGGTACAAAAGCTAAGCTAGCTGTGAGGAGTCCTACATTACCAATCTCTATTCCTATTCCGGCACCTAATGAGCGAATGAGGCAACACTCGACTTGGGGGAAGGTGGCCTCCCTGAGCCAGCAGTGTCTACGCTGGAAGCAGGCTCCTCCCCTCCCTCAATGTCGACGTCCTCGTCAGCCTCCCCATCATGGATCTCCTGATGATGCATATCCAGGTGCTCATTAGCCTCTGCGAGCTGCTACTGGGTGTTGAGGAGCTGATCCTCGAGAACCTCGATGGTGTTCTCCCTTGTCCCCACCAATTCCTCCAGCTCATGGATCTCATCAGACAATTGCTCCACTTGTAAATCTTTTTCCACCAGCTCCTGGGACAAGTCAACCACGAGTTCCTCCCTGTTATCCAGGGTGATCTTGGTTGCCTCCAATAATGCCAACAGATGAGACATTGCCTCTCCACGCATCACTTGCAGACGATACAGGGCGTTCATGCATCGTACCGACAAGTGAGCAGTGTGGCCTGGGTAGAGAGCCCAGATGTCTTTGGCATGCTCCACCCGATCCTTCCACATCGGGTCGTCCTCCTTTTCCGTGGGTAACAAGCCAATGGGGTGGGTAGCCAGCTCTAAAGGATGGAATCCGCAGAAAGTGGTCAACCCGTGCAGAGCGATCGCCTCGATCGTGTCCTCCGCCCGGTATCCGAAAGACTCGGAGACCAATGAACGCCAGCCTGGCTGCAGGGGATGAGGCTCCAAGGTCATCCTCACCCTACAGCGGGGCACCCAGTGCTTCTCGAACTGCTGCACCGCGTACTGAGGGGGTGTCAAGTACCCGGCTCCCTGAAGTACCTCCCACAAAATACGGGGGAAGCCCTCTCGTGCAAGCCCGTCAGTGTGGGTTAGTGCATTTCCGTCCTCTGAGGATCCGTGGGAAGTCATCTGTGTACGGTTAAGCGTAAGTAAAAGAAAAAGAATTATAAAAAGAACAAGAAAAAAAATAAAACTCAACCTTTCTTTAGTTAAATAAAAAGGTACTGGAGACTTAGTTGGTTACCATCTTGTTTTTAAGTCTTTACTCAATTATCCATTTGTTTAATTTAATAATGCATGCATGCTCGTCCTGAACGACCTCACCAACATAAGGGGATAGGGAAGGACTCCCATCCCTTAAGGTGGCCTGTACGGCCTAATTACATAGCCACCTAGCTACCCTTCTAGCACCCTAAGGCTTCACGTCCTAGGTCTATCCTGCTCGTCCTACTATCTATCCAACATTGTTTCTATCAAGTTTTATTTTGGAAACTGATGGTATTCACATTTTATTGATTCCTCTGTGGTGGTACAAGCTCCGATACCAGCTGTGGCGGAACCGCCCAAATTATTCCAACTTTAGTGCCTAAGCCCTGCCTTAGAGGCTAGACCACACTTAAATGGAAATAACCCGTCAATCCCTCGGATCTAGTCCGACACGGCCACTGACAGGATCAAGTACCACAATCTCACTCGAAGGTGAGTCATAGAGCAAATACAATAAAGCATAAAACCATGCATGTGAGAGTATTAAATTATTACATCATCATCATCGGAGTTTTTGCAAAAGTAACCATCATTGTTCGAAGGGCAGCGGAATAAAACTAACGGCGATTAAACTGAGAGATGGGGAAGCCTGTCCCATCACTCCTCGTGCTCCTCCTCAGCCGAGGCGGGGTCCCACTCGACAGTCCAACCCGGTGGCAGGATGGACGGCCAAGTCACTCCAGAAACCATGTCCTCCAAAGAACCTATAAAATTATGCCACAAGCAAGGCTGAGTATACTAATACTCAGCTAGACTTACCCGGTGTGAGGAGTCTACTCCTCTACCTCTAGACATGCAGCTGTTTGGCTGTGGGGTTTGGTTGCCAAAAGCACTAGTTGAGTTTCTAAATTCCAGTTTTAACTTGTCAAATTTAAGTGTGACTCTCTTAAGGCTAAATGTGTACTATCTACTCACACATCGTAGCAAACATTTAAGCAATCAACATCTTGTATCATCTCATCATATTTCCGCTTGTTACTCAATGTAGCAGCATGGATCAAGCAGTCTCATTAGCTGCGAGAAGCAGACGATTCGAATCGAGTTTTTATCCTTGCAAGGCAAACCTAAACACACGACATGGCAAGGCACTCCGTCCCCACACACATCAACCGTCCCCATCGATTCCCCGTCAGCAGATCAGGGCTCACCGCCTTGGCGTACAATGCCTCATTGACCCCGACTGCCGTCGTGCAGTGACCGCACTTGTACCCACCATAACCGGAATGGGAGACCACGTCCCAGGTCGTGTGAGGGGTTATGTCCACTGCCAGGTTCACTCAGGTACTAGGCTTACCGATTTACCATATTTCTCGGCATATGTTTAGTACGTTCAAACGCTTGACTCACGGTACCACACCTTAATCCTTATTCCAATTCCCACCTCGTAGACAACCAATCCCCATGGATTGCTGTCCACAGACCAACATCATTATGATATAAAAATGGATACAACCAATTTCCTGACCTTGCGCGAGTGCTAGAAATATCACTCGACTTCTACCGAGATCCTACTTAATAAAGCAGCTACTCGACTTAGCATACTAGTATTCATCACAATGGGGTTCCTGAGATCATGCAACTAGGGTTTCAAACAACTCCTACACTTAAGTGCACAAACAATCCTACAATCATTAAGTGTAGTAAAATAGTATAAATAACAGGTTATGCATAAATCCGAGGCTTGCCTTCCGAAGCTGTGGCAGGCAGATCCTCTGGTGGAGACTCTGGTGCTGGATCTGGGGCTACCTCCTGAGCAGCTCCTTGCTCCGGCACGAGGATGTACTCTTCGTCTGCGAGGTTACAGTCTATCGAAATGCAATGAATATGTATGTCATGATTCTGCAGGATTTAATAACATTATGCTAAGGGAAGAAAAACCAAGTTAGTTGGCAACTTAGGGTTCATTGGTCATATGTGGCTTTTAGTGGTTTATGCTTATCACTCTAGGTTTAGGTTTTGCTAGGGATAGGCATAGGTACTTGGTATTGCCTTTATATATTTCAGTGGACAAGTTATAAAGAGTTTTAGGATGACACTAATTTCCTATTTTTCATATTTCCCTTTTTTTATTCTCTATTTATGGTTTCTAGTGTAGGTTTGAACTACGACAGTGGTTTAATATTTTCCAAAAATTTTGTAAAAATTACAGTGGTTTGCTATCTGCTATTCCAGCCTGTTTTAAGAATTTGAGGCTTAAAATATAAAGACTATGTTTTAGACAAAAATAACAAGAGTTGTGCAAAATGGGCCACTTTACACTACATCTCTTCATTAGAGGTGAGTCCCTTCCTAAGGGTTATTTTTGTTGGGATCTACCAGTAATAATAAACCTATGTACCAAAATTCACAAAAAGTTAATTGGTGATTAATGAGTTGTGATTTTATAAAGTTTTATGTCCAAAAGGTGCTTATAACTAACTTGTCATTTGAAAAATATCAAACAACAAATTTTGTATTTTTCTTATGTTCATAATAACAAAACATTAGTTATCCCAAGGGTTGGGGTGTTTTCACCTTAGGGTTATTTTTGTAGGGTTTTCCTAAGCTTTCCTTGTTTCCTTAAAATAAAAGGGATCCTACTTATTTTATCCTAAACAGGGTATGATAGATTTTTCCAGTGAACTACATTGAATAAGTACCCTAACAAAAATAGAGGTGCCCTCTGGTTCATTATTTAAATCACATTTTTTATTTTTCTTAACCTTAAGCATATTGTAAAATAAGTGGTAAAAACTAACTTAATGGGGTGGGCAGAGAGATTCAACATTTTTAATTAGGTCAGTAGGTGGACATAGACTTCTCCAAATTTTTCTAACCCCAGCCAAATAGCACAACTATTTTTCTTCCTATTATTGAGCTTTTGGCCAAAACTATAATTAAATCAGAACCTTAAAGTTTTCCATAGTATATAGGGGGTTTATATTTTTCTTAAGTAGGTTACATTATTTAGAGTCTGACAAAATTTGTTTGACCAATTTTGGATGAACTAAACAGAAGTTATGAATTTTCAAAGTTTCTGCTCAATTTAAAAACAGATTTAATAAGAGTTCCTGGAAAAACAGTTTACACCGAGGTCCCTGGGTTTAAACTAAATCAACCCGCACAGATCTACCCCTGCGCCACTATTCCCTTGGGTCGCTGACAGTTCAAAAAGCCCCCTGACCTTCCCTTCTTCTTCCCCGCGGTCCTTCCCTCAAAGTAAACAGTACCCGCGGGAAAGAAAAGGGTGGTGTGGCTTACCGGCGGCGAGATAGGTCCGGCGAAGGGCAGGGTTGGCTTGGGGAGGCTCTGGCAGTCACTGCGAGGTGCGGCTCGACGGCGGGGATGGCCGGAATCGCCCGGTCCATGCGCGCAGGCGGGTGTTCACCTCAGCGGCGAGTGTACCGGCCGAACCACGGCGATCTGGTTCAATCCAAGGGCACGGTGAGCTTCACGGGGTAACGTAGTGACCGTGTGCACGAGGAATCGGAAAGTGGTTGAGCGGATTACCCGGTCCACGTGCTCCGGCGGGGTTGTGAGCTCCGGCGACCGTGAACCGGCCTCTCCGGCGAAGCAGGCTTCGATTCCTCGCTCGGGGAGCTTCACTGAGTTGTGCACACTCGTCTCCGAGGGTTGGACGGGGTTAGGGAAAGCTGGGCTGGCCGGTCTACGGCGGCAGTGGCTCGGGTGGCCGCGGACACGCCACGCACGGGCAAACGGCGGTGAGCTGAGCTCCGGTGAGGTTTGAGTGTGCGCGGAAGAGTGCAGTCGACGCCCGAGCGGGCTTTATAGGTGCGGGCGCGGGCCATGGCGTCGGCTGGCCGTTTGGCGTGACGCAGGGCACGCGGGGGCGCGCGCGGGCGTGCTCTGGCGAGCTCAGAGCGCGTCGAACACGTGGCTCGTTGCTTCTGCCCGTGTTCAACGGCCTGTTTGGGCGCCTTAGCATGCAGATCTTGGCCAACGTCCCGTACACAATCTCTTCTCTGCACCATATCCTACCTTTTTGCTGTGAGTTCCAAGTCAAGATACGGTCGGGGTAGGGAGATAGAGGGGTGAGAAGTTGGCTGTGTCAGACATGTCCAAACCGAGCCAAAAATGGTGACAAGTCGTGTCAAACGCCCTAGGGTAGGTGTCACCTCTTTCTAGGGCATTCTAGGGTTAATTTGGCGCCACTTTGTCAATTGGGTCGAAGTGTTTTGAATTTTGGATTAAGGTGAACATGTGGGATCTTTGTTCAAGGGTTAGTTTTTAGACTTAGGCAAATTCTGAATTTTCCCCTTGTGCTCAACCCTTGGTGAACTTTTTGGGGCCTTTCTGAAATCTTTTTAGGGGTACTTCCTTACTACTATTTGTAGGTTATGAAGCATACTACAACTTTTATATTTGGCCCAAGCCATGATCATAAGGTTTACATGACCTTTTGATCCTAGCCTCAATTATGGTTCCTATGGCTCAAAAGGGGTTTGCTTTAGGGTTTTGGAAAATTCCCCTCTTAGATGTGCATGACAAGCTAGGGCATGATATCCAAGATGGTTGGCACTTGTTTAGGACCTTGAATTCCATGTTTGATGTACTTTGCCGAAATCAATGACATGTGCTAATAGGTTAAAAGGGTAGCCCTGGGTGGACACCCTGAGTAACACCTGGGGTGTTACAATCACCCTGCCGTCGTCGCCCTCACCATCGCCGTCGCCCTCGCCGTCGTCGATGCCCTCACCCTTGCCGTCGCCATTGTTGCCCTTGCCATCGCCTTTGCCATCGCCATCGTCGTCACCTTTGTCGTTGCCCTTGCCGTCGCCGTCGCCATCGCCTTCGTCGTCGCCGTCATCATCAGCGTTGCTGCCGTAGTCCTCTCTGTCGTCACCCTCGCTGTTGTTCCACTCCTTGGATTCGGAGGAGTCCTCCACCTCCTCCGAGGAGGTCTCCTCCGAGTCATCCGACCCGCCGAGCCCAGTGTGCTCGATGGAGCGCCAGTATGCTCGGGTCGCAGTGGACTGTCCCATGGAGTCATTCGAGTCCTCGGACGACGCCACGGGGGATGTGGGAGCGGGCGATCGATCATACTCGGAGGAAGCTTCCTTCGAGTACTCCGAGTCACCAAAATCCTCTAAGGGCGGACTTGGAGGACGTTTGCGCTTGCCGTCGGCACGACGAGGCCATCCCTTGCCCCTACCATGGTCGTGCGGAAAGTGGAGAAGTGAAGAAGAGAGCAAGTGATCAAGGGTGAGTGAAGAGAACAGCCATGGCAGGCGGGCTATTTAAAGGGGCCGAGGGGTGACCGTCCACTTCCTACCCCGCTCGCCGAACAGTCGCAAGAATTCAATAAGCAATTCAAGTCGCCTGAAAATGAGTCAGGCAACTAACGCTGTTTCACGTAACACGGCACCTGTTGGACCAAGTCAACTGCTCAGACAAATGATTACACCTCTTTGGCACATCAAGTTACTACTTCAGGAAAACATGATAAACACTCTACGTAGGACAGACACCACTTGGGCACACCCATTGGGTGTATCGCCCAGAATTTTCAAGATTTTCTGAAGAAACGATATCCACAAAATATACGCAATGAATGTATCGCGACAAAATGAGGAGATCGGCTGAAACAGGAGGAAGCACAATTGTGGTTACAGAAGCGCAAGTCCAATCAACAGAAGCATTAAAGCACAGAGCAGGGTGGTGTCCAGCTAAAGGCCATCTGCCTCAACCAACCACATGTCCAACTTGTCACCGATCAAATTGATTTCAAACCTAACAAGGCATGGACAGATGGTATTGCTTGGTTATTCTGAAAACGATTTCAGAAGCATAAATATAAGATGAAGACCTTTGAATGGATTATTTCTAAAATCCACTCAAAGCTCGGGGGCTACACACATTGGGTGCACCTTCGGTGCACCCAATAGATTCACAATACCTTGAGGCCAAAATGCTGATTTCAGAAGCATAAAATGAAGACCTTTGAATGGATTATTTCTAAAATCCACTCAAAGCTCGGGGGCTACACCCATTGGGTGCACCTTCGGTGCACCCAACATATTCACAATACCTTAAAGCCAAAATGCTGATTTCACAAGCATAAAATGAAGACCTTTGAATAGATTATTTCTAAAATCCACTCAAAGATAGGGGGCTACACCCATTGGGTGCACCTTCGGTGCACCCAACAGATTCACAATACCTTGAGGCCAAAATGTTGATTTCAGAAGCATAAAATGAAGACCTTTGAATGGATTATTTCTAAAATCCACTCAAAGCTCGGGGGCTACACCCAACAGATTCACAATACTTTGAAGCCAAAATGCTGATTTCAGAAGCATAAAATGAAGACTTTTGAATGGATTATTTCTAAAATCCACTCAAAGCTCGAGGGCTACACCCAGTGCACCCAACAGATTCACAATACCTTGAAGCCAAAATGCTGATTTCACAAGCATAAAATGAAGACCTTTGAATGGATTATTTCTAAAATCCACTCAAAGCTCGGGGGCTACACCCATTGGGTGCACCTTTGGTGCACCCAACAGATTCACAATACCTTGAGGCCAAAATGCTGATTTCAAAAGCATAAATATGAAGACCTTTGAATGGATACTTCTAAAATCCACTCAAAGCTCGGGGGCTACACCCAATGGGTGCACCCAACAGCAGTACAAAAAATCAGGCCATGCAACGAACCCACAGGCAGGACCAGGAACCTTTGAGTCGATTATTTCAAAATCAACTCAAAGATTGGGGGCTTGTGGAGGACAGATATCCCCCAGGTCCACTAGAAGGCGAAAGGCCCTTGCATGGGCCCACGGACCAGTTGCCCCACAAGGTCGTCTCGTCGTGGGCTGGACAAAGAATGCAAGTGAAATGGGCCGACCCAAGAAGGCAATGGGATCGTGCCCGGATCGTCCCTGGATTACGCACAATCTCAAGGAACCGTCTGTTTTTCCCACGCCCGGCGCCCTTGAATGTCGGGGATGGATCGGGATGGAGTCGATGGGTTTTCCTTAAGATAAGCTAAGTTAGTTCGCTATTTGCTAGGAGATAAGCTGGAAGAGTATGAACATCGTGTGAGTAGGGAGTATCCCACGATCGTGTATATAAGGCCTAGGGGGACCCCATCATTTTCATCTCATTAGCACTTCTCCATTCAGGAGACGCCACTTGTAACACACCACGCATACAGAGCCACCCCAGGAAGTAGGGTATTACGCCTCTCAAAGTGGCTCGAACCTGTAGAAAATCGCTCATTTCTCTTCCTTACTTTCTCGTGCTCCTAGCACGAACCATCGAGCTACGATCAGCAACACCGTCCTACCCAAAAGCGCCACGAGGGTATCCCCATGTGTGCGGTCGGACACTAGAAACTGGCATAACTAGTGTCCAAGTACTACGGTGTGTCCCCTAAAATAAATGGCTGTAAACACTCATTTTGCGGTATCTAAATAAAAGAACGAACCAAAACCTAGAGAAGAAAAAATATTTTGCACATTGCAGGTGTATATAGCGCTAGGAATTGGGTCGGGTCGGGCCGGCCCGACCCAACCCCATCGTGCTTCGTGCCAAACGTGTTTAGGCCAGAAAAGCCCAAAAACCTTTTGGGTTGTGCCAGCCTAAAGTGTAAAAACACTGGCCCAGCCCGTGTAATACCCAAATTGTGAATAATGTGAAAAGAGTATATGTCATTATGTGATTAGCCATCTACTCATTACAACATGGGAATATCCTTATTTAAAGTGAACAATTAATTAATAATACCTAAAATAAACTATGCCTAATATTGGATTTTTGTGTTGTGCATTTAATACTAGACATGTTACTAGGAACATGCTAATGATCCATTAGGGTTTAACAAAAAAATCAATATAGAATATTGGAAAATAACATAAAAAGAGGAGCAGACAATCCTACATAATATAAAATAAAAATAAGAATAAAAATCTTCCACACTAGTATTTTCAAACTGTACATTTAACTGAGGACAAATTCACCACAAATTTGAAATTTAAATTGAGATTAAAAAATAAGAAGAAAAGAAAATAGAGAAAAATAAGAAAAGAAGAAGAAAGGGAATAAGCGTCGCTTGGGCTGTTTTCATCACAGTTGGCCCATTAACACTTAACCTGCACGCACCAGCCAATTCGGATCTCCACGCGCGCGTCGAACCAGGCACTTACAGGTCGGACCCGCCTGCCATCGACTCAACTGTGCGCCTTCCTGTATCGTCTCTCTCTATCAAGTGGACCCGGGTGGTCAGCCCTATCCTTCCCAACGACCATGCCCGTGCATGGCGGACGGCGCCGGTGCCGCTGGGAGCGGGATTCGTGGCTAAGACCCCCCTTCCCACCTCGCCTCTATAAGGCGCGCCGCAACCCTAGTACAGCTTCTCCTCCCATCGTCGTGACTCACCGTGAAAAGCAAAACCGAGAGAGCTAAAGGAGTAGCAAGGGTCGCCGCCATGGATACTCGTCGACGGTGGGGTTCGGGCTCCAGCGGGGCTACTCTGGGGTTGGGCTGGTCGCATAGAAGATGGGTGAGGGAGTAATTGGAAAGAGACCAGCTGAAGCCAGAGGAATTCCTCGTCGGTCGGTCAACACCACTGTCGTTCACAACTCGACGTGCGCAGGGAGCTTCACGCCGCGCCAGCCGGTACTACTCCCTCCCCATGTCTCGCTTTTCGCCTATCATCGAGTAGAAGGGTATTAATTGGGTTTTGGGGCATCGGTGATAGGATTTTGGTAAGCTCCAGCGATGCGCTGCCGCGTCCGTCGTGGGCGCCGCCGTGAGGTTGCTATAGAAATGGGCGAGTGGATCCGGAATTGTTGATCCCTACTGTGACGGTCTCGATTAAGAAGCATGATACCGTTTCGGTGCATTAAATCGTGGACATTAGATCGGATCGGTGGGCTCAGATGAAATGTTGGCGTGGTCGGATCTTGGTCGTGGATCTCGAATCCAGTGGCTATTAGCTCGTGCTGATTCAGCCTTATGACAAATCTAATCTGAACCGTAGGAAGTTGATCGAGCGGCCGAAACATGAGGATACCCCTTCGGCCGAGCGCTTTTACGTATGAACCCCTAGGATTTTAGAGTATCAACCTGCCATCGAACGCAGGATAGCCTGAGTCTTGGGTAGTTTGCAGTCTAGCCTTGGAACTCTTTGGTGCGCAGTCCAAAGAACAGAGAAATTAGAAAATTAATTATAGAAATTGATTTTAATACAAACAAAATTCCAGAAACTTATATAATTCATATTTAATTCATTTTAACTCCAAATTGATCCATTCTAGTGGCATTAATTTTGTTTTAATATTGTTTATCAACTAGTAACTCTGTTTAGCCATGAAACTTGAATTAAAATTATTCACTTGAATTATTCTATTCTAGTTACTAAATAACTTCAAAAATTCATAACAAAATAACCGTAATCCCGAATTTAGTGATTCTTGTTCCTACGATCTCGTTATGATGCATAGAATATTATCATGCATTATGTTTTGTTGTTTGGTGTGATGTTAATTTCTGCCATACCATGTTTGCTTGTATTGTTGTGAGTAGACGAGCAAGGCACAGAGGATCCCGGTGTTCAGTAGGTGGAGACTGCTGAGTAGGAGCTCGTTGAAGGCAAGTTGTGCCCTTGATCACTTATTTTTACCCAATAATTTTCTTATTAATCATAATGATCTGCATATGTTAATTTTGATGGAGTTTGGCTATCTTTATACCTTGTTTACCACTGATTTTTTGGGTAGTACCTGCTATTGCTTTATGTGGTTATGGGTATGGAGATACACATTATTCATGATCATACTTTTATTATCAGTTTGTTATTGACTATTCATGATAAGATCATTATGTTAATTGGAACATGGGGAACCACCCAAGAAAACAGTGCTACCACAAGGGTAGTATAGGACGCCCTTAGCTGACTAATTAGGGAAGCTAGTGGATGACTACATTGCCCGAAAGGGGCAAGGTCAGTAGGGGAGTGGTCAGTGTAGGGAGTTCCTTGGGTTGATTTTGCTCGATGGCGGTCAGGCGATGGACCCCTACATTGGAGCTTCCTAGAAACTGTAGCGGGTTTTTTGAAGCTAGTGGAACTTTGTAAAGGCCTCGTAGTGTTACCCTGCCTCGCTTCCTTGGTAGAGGTGTATGGGAGTCACGATCCCTTGGCAGATGGGTAACATGACTTGTGGGTAAAGATGTGCAACCTCTGCAGAGTGTAAAGCTGGTATATCAGTCGTGCTCACAGTCATGAGTGGCTCAAACACTCACATGATTAATTTATAGAATTAAATTCAATTTGTCATTTGCATAGCATTGGGATTTATTATTAATTTTGATCTACTATTATTCTGGTTTGGTATTTACTTACATTTAGTAACTGCTAATAAAATTTGACCAACTTATTAAAAGAAATGCTCGGCTCCAACCATTATTTTGTTGATCAGCTTTACACTTGACATGAACTCCCACCTTTGGTGAGTTCATGCACATTATTCCCCACAACTTGTTGAGCTATGATCTTTTGTGAGCTCACTCTTGCGATATATAAACCCTCCACAGGTGAAGAGCAGGTGGTCCAAGAGGAGCCACCCTACAATGAAGAATACGAGTTGATCTAGGTGGTGTCTTGTCACACCCATTTCTAAGGGGCAGAACCGGGTGCATCACATATGTGTGCCAGGATCTATTTCCACACATATGTTGACATCACAAGTGTAATATATCAAAAGAACGATGCATAAAAGTGTAAATAACGATTATATTAACATATTACACTTCAAACAGACATAATGTCTTAACCTTTATTCATCAAAGTACAGCGAAACATGGACATCCATCAACAGGAAGATGACCGAGGGTATCACTAGACTAGCATCCATGGAGTTCAGCATCATATCTTCATCTGCAAACTTCTGATCAAAATTAAGCAAGGGTGAGCTCACTTATGGTCAGGGCTCAGCAAGTGGGGGAAAAACTAATGCAAGTTTAACAAGGTGAGGCTAAGGTTGAGCAGTAAGCATTTTAGTTGGTCAACATTTTATTAACAACACCTGTCTTACTAATAAGTGTGAATCCCAAGTATTCCCATTAAACAAAGGTATAAGAGTATATCAAAAACACTTAAGTGAAACCACTTAATCAAACCATTGGCGGATCATCGGACCTTAATTTATTAACATCTTCAAGTTCAATTATCATGTGAGGATTCCAGGCTACTCATAACCGTGAGCACGACTGATATATCAGTTTTACACTCTGTAGAGGTGGCGCATCTTTACCCATGAGTCGCGATTCCCTTCTAGCCTGGGTTAGCTAGACCCGTATTCACTTCCGAGGTGAACTGCCAGGGTCTCACTATGAGGCTTCTCCCTAGAGTCCTCATTACGCAAATGCTGGAAATGGTCAACTGCATAAGGTACACCTACTTTAACCAACTTATAGTCCAGTCCACAGGGTAAAGCTTTGGGAACTATGCCCGTATCCAATCTGCCTGAGCCGGTACTATAAGCGCTTGCCAGGTGCCCCCGTTCCTGGTCGACCACGACCAACACCCAAAATAAGACTTCCCTAGTTATTTAGCCAAGATCAGAGCCATGATAGTTCTCATGGTAGCACTGTTTTCCCGGGTGGTCACTCCATGTTCCAATTAATATGCAATAATCTTGTTTAACCATCGGGTTAACAACAATAATGTAAACTTACCATTTTGGAACATTAATATCATAAGCGGGAGTGACTGCATAAAGATAAGTTGTAGCAATAGCATAGCTACTTGATTAAACAAGGAGTAAGGTTGGAAAGGTTAGGGGTATCTAAATAAGTAACCCATCAAATTATGCATATATTCATCGAAGAATAAACTTATTAAATGTATTGTTTGGGATCAAACTGAGTATGCAGAGGGAGAAGTCCACTTGCCTTGCTTATTGAAAATTTGAGGTTCTTCCACGGAATAACACTTGATTCTCAACTATTAGATCAATCACTGAATATCACACAAACAAACAAGAAGAAACAAACATCACTCAATAACATATAACATTCACCATACGTAAAGCTAAAAGAAAGCCTAATGAAAAGAGTGTTCGTTTTCTTCAAAAACGTCGCAAGTAACGGTTATAATAAGAGGGTATTCGTTTCAAAAATGTGTGATCTATACTTTATAAAACAAGACATGAGCTTAAAATATCTTAATTCAAATATATCAATATTAGGTTCACCAAATTAATTTTTATAAAACATCATATGTGATATATCTAAGATTAAGGGTTTATAAAACGATAAAACACGTTATAACAATATTAAACCTTCTTAACCTTTTAGAAAAGATATATGTTATATATCTAATGTTAATGTGTTATAAAACACATTATTAAACATTACTTTTATAACAAGCTCATAAACAACTTTTTATGTAAAAAGATCATAATTACATTATTAATAACCTATTTAAGACGAGTTAGGTTTTGGGCCTTAAATGGATTTTCATGCAAAAGATAATGAACGCATAACCATCATTTAATTTGATTAAAAAGCACATAGCCTATATTATTATATTTGAAGTCAATATATATAAAGTAACATTTTAAGTTATAAAAGAACTTAAACTCTTATTACTTTATTTTATCCTTTAGGAAAAGCTAAGTGATTCGTATATAATGTGCACTAAATTCTATGAAATCATTAATCATGCCATAAACCTAGTTAAGAACAAATTGACTATAGGTTTGATTAATAAATTATGATAAAGGATAATTAATCTATTAATTATCTTTAATTCTATTGTAGGAACAAATGATCTAGATAATTAAAATGAATACTATATTTATCGATATATTATTAACTATCATTTTAGTTATGACGGTGTGAGCACTTAATTAAGCTATTATATCATTATTAGAAAAGTTATATGACATATTACTATTGTAAAGAATATAATTATTGATACTTAAATATGAGACCAAATGAGTTTTATGTGAAGGGATAATAAATGATTATCATTCTGTTTTTATTAAGAAACATATGGTCTACATATTCTTTTAAGTTTCTATTTAATACGGCTATACTTAAACATCTATAACGAACCTTATTAAATCAAAAATATGATATCTATTAAAAGGTCATTTTAAACTAGAAACAAATTATCTAATTCTTTATTAGGAAAGCATGAGTGCCTAATTAAGTTATTTTAATATTATTATAAAATTCTACTATTTCGGTTTTCTCCTTTCTTTTATAAATAGAATTTATACGTATAACTAAAAATTATTTATTTAATTCTTCTAACATTAATATACTAAGAATTAATTGTAAATCACTAAATGGGACTTTTAATAACCTATTCATGGTTATTATGATATAAATGAGCATTTTACTATTCTAAGTAATTAAGTGCTATATTTATGAATACATTTATTATGAATAGTAAAATCTATACATTTTTCATTCGACTGGAAATACGTGGCTTAATTCCTATTTCAATTTTTTATATCACTAAAATTATACTTATATCATTACTAACCGATTATCGCTCCACACACTAAAGCGAAAACAAATCCGTAAACATTTCTAGTATGAAAATCACTGAAGTAGTGAATAGTGACCGTGTTCATTTTTAGAATTATAAAATCATACGCATATTTAAAATATTGTCGCGGGGTTCGATTTTGGTAACACGTATACATCACAAATCTCTAAAATCGTACACGTGAATCACTAAATCACATCAATATTACAACAATAATTCACAAATTCATAAATTAATTCAACAC
The DNA here is from genome assembly GCA_029449295.1 of Zea luxurians. Taxonomy (NCBI): domain Eukaryota; kingdom Viridiplantae; phylum Streptophyta; class Magnoliopsida; order Poales; family Poaceae; genus Zea; species Zea luxurians. Next base: position 9,515,011 of record JAOPSE010000033.1, on the reverse strand, counting down.
ATGATTTAGAACATAAATCAACATTTGGGGTTGTTTTCAACCTTGGGTGAACGGGACGACGGCGAACAGGCTCGAGCGCGTGACTAGGCGAAGGCACGACGAGGCTTGGACGGGGTTCGGGCACGTCTCCGGTGAGGCTCCACGGACTGCGGAACGGACAGCGACGGCGTGGACGATCTCCGGTGACGGCGTGTCTGCGACAGTGACGATGGCGAGACAGACAACAGAGCAAGTGTGGACGAGAGCGAAGAACGAACAGCGATAGGTGCGTGACACTAAGGCGATCGCATGGGAAATGGGCGAGCAGGGAAAAGGCAAGGGGCTCGCAGGCACGGTGTCGGATTTTATAGAGGAGAAGGGTAAGGAGAAGAGACACCAGGGTGATAGGAAGGGTCAACCGGGTGCTTCATGGCCATTGATGCCATTGATGGTGTGAGGGAGCTTCAATGAGGGAGGTAAATGGGGGAAGAAACAAACGCACTAAAGCTTCACGAACTCGCGAGGAACGAAACGATCGCGGGCGCACGGAGTAGGCGCGTGGGTCCTCTGCGTCAGTCCTGGTCGCGGGCGGGTCACGCGGTCGTTCCACGGGCGCGGCGCATGCGCAGGCTGCAGGGTGCGTGTAGGGGCGCTCGGGTGGCTACAGGCGCGGTCGGGCAGGGCGCCTGGGCACGTGGTCGGGGAAGCAGGGCGTCGCGCGCTTGGGGTGGTCGGGTGGTCGGGTCGGCGTTGCGGCGTCCTAGCGGTGCGCAGTCGGGGAGAGAGAGAGAAGGGCGTGGGAGAGAGAAGAGGGAGGGAGAAGGGATCCTGGCGGTGCTGGAACGTAGGGAGCGGCGGTGGCCAGAGGGACCACCAGGGGAGCGGCGGCTGCTGGGGGTGTTGAGCCCTTAGTGGGCCGGCTAGGGTTAGATTAGGTTTTTTCTTTTCTTTTTTTTCTAAATTCGAAATATAATCCTAAAATTCATAATAATTAAACCAAAATTATTTATAAATAAAATATAAATTCTTGGACTAATATTTATTATATTATTTATGTGAATTTTCATTTAAGAAGAAATGATATTCAATATTCAAAATCAATCATGAGCATTCAAAAATCATTCCAAAGGCAAATAAATAACGAACACTTAAGAGAAAATTTTATTACCATAATTACCATTAATAACTAAATGTATTATTTTTATTTGATGACTTTTATAGTGTTACAAATCTACCCCTCTTAAAAAGAATCTCGTCCTCGAGATTAAGAAAGGCTAGCACGAAAGCAAAGGAGATACATGGTTTATTTGTAGGTTCTTAGTTCACATCGAACTCCTCCAAACTTAAGGAACTTCCTTACTTCTTTGCTCCGCAATGTATACTAATCAAGCGACCTTCATTATCATACTTTTAAAATGGTGGGTCTTCTGAATTATTGTTTAGGTCATGCTTGGTAGCTTTCTTCTTTAGTTGGTCTAGACGCTTCTTGGGACATTCGCAAATAAGATGTCCTTCATTTTTGCAGTAGTAGCAAGCACATCTTGCTTTGAGTTCTTTGCGAGTCATCTTTGCTTGACCAACAGGGGGTGAGGGTTGATTGGGTGTTTGTATCTCATATAGTTGAGCCTGACTTGATTCTTCTGTTTGGGTATCCATGTGTTTCGTGGCTTTTGCTTGTGGTTGAGGTGGACTAATCATGTATCCAAACATTTTTTCTTTCGGGTGCACTGATGGTCATCCTTGATTTCAAGGGACACTTAAAGATACCATACTTTGTTGCAAACTGGGCACTGATAAAAGAATGTGTTGTACGAGGATCACACGGTGGCAGTAGTAGTGTGAATGACTAGTGTTTCAAAAATTACTGCATTATTATATGGAATGGTTCCTGTCACTGCATAACTTATCCTTCCCATGGACTTTTTCCGTTGTTTATTCTTTGTTGATGCATGAGTTTGAGGGTGTTGTCTTTTCTTTTGGACCTTATTGATCTTTACATCTGTCACACCCGGTTTAAAGAACAAAGCCGGGTGCATCTCATACATGCGCCAAAGAAGACAACATATATAATAACAGAGTGTATAGAGATAAATGTCATAAAATATCAGAGTATTTATTACATAGCGGAAGACTTATTACAAAATAAAATAATGAATATAAAACGAACTAAGGATCGTCGGCGCAAATGTCAACTGAGAAACGCCACCTAGATCAGGTCAAACTCCTCGCCTTGTGGCTCCTCCTGAACCACCTGTTCTTCTCCTGTGGGGGGGTGTGAGACAGCAAGAGTGAGCTCACATACGTTCATAGCTCAACAAGTCGTGGGGAATAATGTGGCATGAACTCACCAAAGGTGGGAGTTCATGAAGTGTAAGGCTGATCAATGAAATAAAGGCTGAAGCTGAGCATTGCTTTTATAAGTTGGTCAAAATTTTATTAGCAGTTACTAAGTGTAAGTAAATACCAAACCATAGTAATAATAAGTAAAAGTAATAATAAAATAATCCCAAATGCAATGAGATGACAGATTAAGTTTAAGTTCCATAAATTAATCATGTGAGTGTCCGAGCCGCTCATGACCGTGAGCATGGCTAGTATACCAGTTTTACACTCTGCAGAGGTTGCGCATCTTTACCCACAAGTCGTGTTACCCATTTGCCACGGAGTTGATCAGACCCCATACACCTCTACCAAGGAAGCGAGGCAGAGTACCACTACGAGGCCTTTTCAAAGTTCCACTAGCTTCAGACTACCCGCTACAGTTTATAGGAAGCTCCAGTGCAGGGTTCTTGCCTGACCGCCATCGCAGCAAAATCAACCCAAGGACCTCCTTACACTGACCACTCCCCTACTGCCCTTGCCCCTTTCGGGTAAGGTAGCCCTCCACTAGCTTTCCTAGTTAATCAGCCAAGGGCGTCCCATTAAACCCTTGTGGTAGCACTGTTTTCCCGGGTGGTTCTCCATGTTCCCATTAACATAATGATCTTAACATGAACATTAAATAATAAAACAGATAATAAGAAGTATAACAATGAGTGATGAATATCTCTATACCCAAATCCACATAAAGCAATAGCATAAACTACTCAAAACTTTAGTAGTAAAACCAGTGGTGAAGCAAGGTATAAAGATAGTCAAAATCTAGGGTATCCTATTGGGTCCCATCAAAATTAACCTATGCAGATCATTATGAATAATAAGAACATGAATGGGTAAAAGAAGTGATCAAGGGCACAACTTGCCTTCCACGAGCTCCTGCTCAGCAGTCTCTACCATCTGAACCTCAGATTCCACAGTGGCTTGCTCGTCTACTCGTATCAACACAATACATACATAAGATAGCATAAATTAACATCACATCAAACATGCAAATAGAATATATAGTAGTAAATTAGACATTAAAATATGATCACAGAAACTGGGATTATTAATTTTGGAGTTACAGATTTTAAGATATGAATTTCTGAAGCCTTTATGTACTTAATACAAGGTTAAGTATTAGATAAATTTAAATGAGTCTTTCATGCCAAAACAGAGGCACCAATGGTCAGAAAATAATATTATGAAAATTTAGAAACTGGAATGAACTAATTTGGAGTTCATATGCATTTTCTATGAATTAAACAAGTTTCTGCAATTAAATTTGTACTAAAAATCTATTTCTAAGTTAATTTTCCTGGTTTTTCAGTTATTTGGACTGGGCCTCGAATACATGAAAGAGCAGGGGCTCAAGCGCAAAAGAAACCAAGACACATCGCACTCGGCGGGTTTATTCATCAATACTACGAGGACTCTTTTGCAAGATGAGCTATGCGAAAGGGTATGGTGAGTTCTGGGCCGTCCGATTAGATTTCAATGCTCCCGATTAGACTTAGACTACTCCTGTAGCGTCACGCGGATATGGTCGTTGGATTTGGGATCGACGGTCGCATTTTAATGAAGCGAGGCGCAATCCGCGCCGTAGGATTGAAGATCCACGGTGCCCACTCACCTACACGAAGGGATTCATCTACTCTAGCCGCACATCACGAAATGGACGGTAGATATCTCATCCCCAGCTCATGACCCCGCCAGTACAGCGCCGCCGGAGGCCACGGCCAGCGCACTCCGGCGAGCAAATTCTGGTAACTCCAGGCCCTACTCCTAGCTCGAATTGACACCAGGCGGAGTGTAGATGAAAGCGGAGCGGTCGGGGGGTGAGCTTACCAACGACGGCGGTCGAAGAGTCTCTGCCCACGAGGTGGGGGTATCCCGCGGCGAGCTTCTCACACCGGTGAGAAATTCCACCCCTCCTGGTCACTAGCGGCCCCTAAATCCTCCTCTACCACCTCCGCCGTGGCACAGCGAAGCGCCAAAGCTTGTCCCGGTTGGTTGAATAGGCGCGTAGGTGCCAATCCACGGTGGAGGTCACGCAACCATCACTCTGCGGCAACGCGGCGCCCATGGTGGAACATACCCGATTTATAATCAGCTGGTGCCAAGGGAGGGGCTGTGTGGTGGTTGTTACCGAGACCCATGGAAATCCTAACAACCGGTCAAAGAACGCCTGCAACCAGGCCGGCGTTCATGGCGGCGAAGTCAGAGTCGTGCGTGCGGACACCGCGTCGCTGACCGAAGGCCCATGTGTCTGTGAGCGCAAATGCACAAGCGCGCATCCAAGAGACCGAGCATTGGGCCCCGCATGTCAGCGTGATGACGCATGCGGACTGGTGCTTTTGAGGTGGCTGGTGTGCGGTCTCCGTCTGCCCGAAGCGCGCTCGTCGCGGAGGGGATAACCCAGACAACAGGGCCCCACATGGAAGTCACCCGGCGCGCGTGGAGAGGAAAAGGAGGCCGACCAGGCGGCCCACAGGTCAGCCGGTTGGCACGAGGGAAAGGGGAAATGGGCCAAATGTGTAGACTGAGGCCCAAATAGGTATTCTTTCTTTTATCTTTTCTTTTCTTCCCTTTTCTTTCTTATTTTTTGAATCCCCATTTGAATTTAAAATTTGTGGTGAGTTTGCACTCGGATTAATTATACATCTTGAAAATACTAGTGTGGTATTTACCTATTTATGAATTTATTTTGTATTTTATGGTATTTCTTTCTCCTTTTCCATTTAAATCCCAAATTCAAATCTAGGGTTTAATCTAAATCTTCTACACATTATAATATCTTAATCCATGTTATTATTGTTTTAAATGCACAAACAAACAAAATCCAATATAATGCAATTGTTTATTTGTGTCTTAGTAAAGATTTACTCATTTTCAAACATGAGTAGTCACATGTGATGATAAATAGAGATACACACACTTATATAAAAGAAAACAATTTCTCCTTTTATCCTTCCTTACAATTTGGGTATTACAAATCCTACCCCCCTTAAAAATAATCTCGTCCTCGAGATTTAAGAAGAACTAGGGGAAAAGATGGGGATAATCTATGCGAAGCTCTTCTTCTCTTTCCCACGTTGCTTCATCTTCACCGTGGTGACTCCATTGTACTTTGCACATCTTTATCACCTTATTTCTGGTAACTCGGGTCAAAGTGTCCAGAATCTTGATAGGGTACTCAGCATAAGTCAGATCATCTTGAACACTAAGGTCCTCCATTGGTAACTGCTCCTTAGGTACCCTGAGGCACTTCTTTAGCTGGGACACATGAAACACATCATGTACATCTGACAGGTGATCGGGTAACTTCAGTTGATATGCAACTTCTCCCACTCGCTTTGAGATCAAGAAAGGTCCAATGAAGCGAGGGGACAACTTTCCTTTAACTTTAAATCTCCTCATACCCCGAAGTGGTGACACCTTCAAGTAGACATGATCACCCTCCTTAAACTCCAGTAGTCTCCTTCTATTATCAGCATAGCTCTTTTGCCTGGACTGTGCAATTCTCAAATTTTCTCTTATCATTCGAACTTGTTCCTCTGCCTCTTGAATAAGCTCAGGTCCAAAGAACTGTCTTTCTCCAGTTTGATCCCAATATAGGGGAGTCCTGCATTTCCTGCCATACAAAGCCTCAAAGGGTGACATCTTCAAACTGGCCTGGTAGCTATTATTATAAGAAAACTCAGCATAGGGTAAGCTCTTCTCCCAACTGCCACCATGCTTGAGAGCACAGGCTCTTAACATATCTTCCAGCACTTGGTTAGTTCTCTCTGTCTGTCCATCAGTCTGGGGATGGTAGGCTGAACTAAAATTCAACTTTGTATCCAAACTCTCATGCAACTTCTTCCAAAACCAAGAAGTAAACTGCGATCCTCGATCAGACACGATCTTCTTAGGCACACCATGTAGGCAAACTATCCGAGTCATATACAATTCTACTAGCTTGGCTCCCGTATAATTAGTCCTCACAGGTATGAAATGAGCCACTTTTGTCAATCTGTCTACAATTACCCAAATAGAGTCATATCCTGCTGGAGTGCGGGGTAGTCCAACAATAAAATCCATACCAATTTCTTCCCATTTCCACTCGGGTATCTTCAATGGGTGCAATAGTCCAGCTGGTCTTTGATGTTTGGCCTTAACCCTTTGACACACATCGCACTTAGCCACATGTGCAGCAACATCTCTTTTCAGTCCATACCACCAATACTTTTGCTTCAAGTCTTGATACATCTTAGTGCTACCAGGGTGGATAGAGTAATCAGAATCATGGGCTTCTTTCAATATAGTCTCACGGAGGCTATCAATCTCCGGAACACATATCCGATCTTTGAACCATATAGTACCTTGCTCATCCTCCGTGAATTCCGGAACTCGACCTTCCGTAATCAGATCCTTAATCTCTTGAATCTTAGCATCACCAACCTGACCTTTGTGAATCTCTTGCTCCAAGGTAGGTTCCAACTCAATGGTAACTCCTTCAGTATGAGTAACAATTCCCAAATTGAGTCTCTCAAAATCCTTTGCTAATTCATCAGGTAGCTGGACAACAAAAGCGGAGTGAACATGTTCTTTCCGACTCAAGGCATCTGCGACCAAATTCGCCTTGCCTGGGTGGTAATGAATTTCCAAATCATAATCCTTAATAAGCTCCAACCAACGGCGTTGCCTAAGGTTGAGGTCCTTTTGAGTAAATATGTACTTCAAGCTCTTATGGTCCGTGTATACTTGGTACTTAGTTCCCATAATATAGTGTCTCCAAATCTTAAGTGCATGCACAACGGCATCCAGTTCCAAGTCATGAGTGGGGTAGTTCAGTTCATGCTTCCGCAACTGACGAGATGCATAGGCAATCACATGACCTTCTTGCATAAGCACACATCCCAATCCTTGGCCACATGCATCACAATAAATATCAAATCCTTTCTGTAAGTCTGGCATAACCAACACTGGTGGTGACATTAGTCTCTTCTTCAATTGATCAAAGCTCTCTTGACATTTCTCATCCCACTTGAATTCTCTTCCTTTCTCCAAAAGCGATGTCATAGGCTTGGCAATCTTAGAGAATCCCTCAATGAATCTCCGATAATATCCTGTGAGTCCCAAGAAACTCCGAATCTCAGTAACTGTATTGGGCACTCTCCACTCCATTATCTCCTTGACCTTAGCAGGATCCACTGCTATTCCTCCATCAGAAATAATATGACCAAGGAATGGCACCTTGTCAATCCAAAACTCGCACTTGCTGAACTTAGCATAGAGTTTGTTATCTCGCAACTTCTGTAGTACCAACCTTAGATGTTGTTCATGATCACTTTCATTCTTAGAATAGATAAGAATATCGTCGATGAACACCACGATGAATCTGTCCAAATACTCCATAAACACTTTGTTCATCAAATTCATGAAGTAAGCCGGTGCATTGGTCAATCCAAACGACATAACAGTAAACTCATATAATCCATATCGAGTCGAGAAAGCCGTCTTAGGAATATCTGATGGTCTAATCCTCATCTGATGGTATCCCAATAGGAGATCAATCTTCGAGAATACTCTGGCTCCTTTCATCTGATCAAACAAATCCTCAATACGGGGTAAGGGATATTTGTTCTTCACAGTGACATCATTAAGTGATCTATAGTCCACGCACATTCGTTGTGATCCATCCTTCTTCTGTACGAATAACACCGGTGCTCCCCAAGGTGAGGAACTCGGACGAATGTACCCAGCCTCTTGTAACTCAGTTAACTGCTTCTTAAGTTCCTTCAACTCCTCTACGGACATTCTATATGGCCGTTTGGAAATAGGGGCGGTTCCAGGTAAGAGATCAATAACAAACTCAACTTCTCTATCAGGTGGCATCCCTGGTAACTCCTCTGGAAAGACATCCGGAAAATCTCTAACCACCCGGATGTTGTCACCAACAAACTCCTCAGGCATAAAGAACATTGCACGCATGGATGAGGAGGTTACTGCAATATTAACTTGAAATCTTTCTCCTTTAGTGGTAGTGAGCTCTACAGTACCTCTACCACATGCTATAACGGCCTTTGCCTTTCTTAGCCATGACATACCAAGGATCAGATCTATACTGCTTGACTCTAATATTATAGCAGTAGCTCCAAATTCTCTACCCATAATGGTCAATGTCAATCTACGTGTCATTTGATTCGCCTTAACAGGCCCTTTAGGTGTAATTACTATCAGGGGTTTTCTCATATTTAGCAGTGGTATTTCATTTGTGTTGGCATATCTAGCAGACATGAATGAATGTGTAGCACCCGAATCAAATAATATTGTTGCAGGAATTGCATTAACATAAAACATACCAATTACGAGGTCACCACCATCAGGAGTATCATCAACGCTGACTTGATTCACCCTGGCTATAGAATATCCCTTGCCAGGAGTCTGTTGCTTGTTCTGAACTGGAGTAGTAGCAATCCTCTGTGGGCAGACATTTGCATAATGACCAGTCTTCCCACACTTGAAACACGTAGTGCCTGGACTCTGTCCTGCAAACTTCGTCGGGGTGCTAGTGGGAGTGGCCTGACGAGTAGGTGTCCTCAGTGGTGATTGCTGAACTGGGCACGGTCCTCCTGGTCGAGTCGGTGTACCCTGTGGGGAACTGTAGCGAGGACGAACACTGCTGCTACCCTGTCCCTGTGAGATAGCCTTCCTCTTCAAATCTCCCAGTTGAACACGCTTGTGTTCAATAGCAAGAGCCTTATCCAGTAGCCTCTGAAATGATGGAAAGGTGTGTGCAACCAGTGCATACTGCAAGGGTCCATTAAGTCCTTCACTAAAATGCTCCTGCTTCCTCTCATCCTCAGCAACTTCCTCCGGAGCATATCTCGACAGCTGAATAAATTTGTCTCTGTACTCGCTGACCGACATGTTGCCTTGCTTCAATGACAGAAACTCCTTCATCTTGATCTTTATCATACCAGATGGAATATGGTAGTTCCTGAATTGTGTACTGAACTCTGCCCAAGTAATAGTATCAGCAGTATAAGAATCCCACCAGTCAGCAGCAGGACCTGTCAGACGTCCAGAAGCATATAAAACCTTCTCCCGGTCCATGCACTGTGCAATATTCAGCATCTTTTCAACGGACTTCAGCCAATCATCCGCATCCAGTGGATCAGGTGAGCTAGCGAATGTAGGTGGCTTATGACTCATGAACTCCCGGTGCTTATCACGGGGTGGAACTGGTGGTGGTGGAGGAGGCAGTGGTACTTGTTGCTGCTGTTGCTGCTGTTGTTGTTGTTGCATTTGTTGTTGCAGCTGCTGTTGTTATGCCCTCCTTTCTTGGCGTATCTCATCTCTCTCCTAGCGCAACTCCTGGCGTATATCTTCTCTTTCCTGACGCATCTCTTGGCGTTCTTGTTGCATCTGGGCACGCATATCAGCCATAGTGTCCGCCATTTGCTGCATCACCGCCATCTGAGCAGCAACTAGTGGGTCAACTCCGCCTGGTGGAGGATTAGGAGGATTCATCTCTGCTGGCTGTGGCTGAGGTTGTCTGTATATTCTCCGAGTGTGTCGATTAGGAGGCAAATCAATTCCACCACCACGCCTGGTATTGACCATCTGAGTTAGATACATATGGTAAGAAAATAGTAGCCAAGGCAGGTGTCGGTGTTTTGGATCCGACCGCACACCCGGGGTTGCCCCTCAAGGTGTTTTAGGAGTAGGAAGGTGTCAACAACTGTAGCAGAATGGTTCGTGCCGATCGCACGAGGGACGGTGGACAAGATTTACAGGTTCGGGCCGCTTAGTGATGCGTAACACCCTACGTCCTGATGAGTATGCTTGGTGGATATGGTTACAAGAAAGCTCTCTGGATCGAGAGTACAGAGAGTTGATGTGGGTGGCTAAAGAATGAGTCGATCGATCTGAAGGGGTGCCCCCTAGGCCTTATATACTCGACCGTGGGGCAGTACACATGGATAAGATAACAACAAGTGGCTAAAAGATAGTGAACCTCTCGAGATTATCCTTTACATAACCCTCGCCGACTTATCCTCACGTGGCTTCGTTGCATGGAGGCTCCAACGCGGGAAAGTCGGATCTCTGTTGTAGCCACTCGCTCGACGCTATGGGCCGTCCGGGTTTGCACCAATCTGGCCTCATGTCGCTCTGCGTTGCTGGTTGTTTTTCCCCAGGCCCACGAAAGAATATCCTTACGATTTATTGGGCCCTTGGGCCTTTCGTGAGGTCCTTTACTCTTTTAATGGACCCGGGGGATATCTATCCCCCACAAGCCCCCGATCTTTGGGTTAATTTAGAGGTAATCAACCCGAAGATCTCAGGTCCAGCTTGTAGGTGATTTGAAGAAAGATGGCTTCCTGTTGTTTTCTCCTGCTTCGATCACTTGTTGACCAAAACCTAGCTTCGTGCCTGTGCCTTAGAGATCGGCATTCCTGCTTCCAAATCCTCTCTGCGCTCGCCTCCAATCTGCTCACTGGTGAAATCGAGATGGCTCCCAAGAGGAAAATCGCGAGCTCTTCCGCTGTGGTGATTCCTCCAATTGATCCCAACAGCCAGTTGCCTTTTGCAGGTAACCACATGTCCATCATCTCTGAAGCCGAACTCCTCCACCTCGTGTCCATCGGGGTTCTTCCTCCACGGGAACTCTGTTCTTGGTGGATTTGCCACGGGACTACGGTCCCGACGGAGGATACCCACGAGTCCATTGTTTACGCTCCTTTTCTTCTCCGCGGCCTTGGCCTTCCTATTTCTCCCTTTTTCTGTGGTCTTCTTGATTTCTACCACATCAACCTAACCCATCTGAACCCTAACTCAATTCTGCAAATTTCTATCTTCGTCCACTTATGTGAAGCCTTTCTTGGCGTGCTGCCGCATTTTGGCTTGTGGAAATACCTGTATCACTGTCGCCCTGGGATGGCCGGTGGACAACATCAATTGGTCGGAGGTGCCAGTTTGGAGATGCGCCGGGGACGGAAGACTGAATATCTTGAGATTCCCCTTAAAGACAGCATTAAGGGATGGCGCCTGGAGTGGTTTATAGTTGATAACTATGGAAATTCTCTCCCCCCTCGGTCGGGAAGACAGCCAGATGTTCGCACCCCAAGCTGGACCGAGTCGCCCACAGACGAGGAGGTAGCCAAAGCCAGTGTGCTGCTAGCTGAAGTTGGACTATTGAAAGAGAGAGGTTTAACTGCTGAAGCTGTAGTTGCTGACTTCGTTTTCAAAAACATTCAACCACTGAAAGATAGGGTCCACCCGGCTTATCTGTATCAAGGGTGGGCCGACTCAACTCGAGTTATCAACAAGAGAATCCCTTCTGCAGATTTGGTGAGCCGACTGGAGATGATTCTCAGGGGCAAAGTATCCAATGTTGGTGCTCCGGTGGCGTACTCGGCCTGGAATCTGCCTCCTGCCAAGGCCTTCACTCTTTTTGTGTCAAATCCACCTGCGACTGATGGCAATTTGGGCCTTAGAACGCGGCCCTCTGATGAGGAAGTTAATGTTTTGGTTGCCTCACTTGGGAAAATTCCTGATGATGAACGACAAGTCCATTTCGAGGTGCCTTTGGATCCTAATGACGCGGAAATGAATGCCATGCTTGATATGTTGGCTGAAGATTCTTCTGACGCTACTCCTGCTGAGACATTGGCAGTGGCACCTCTCCCAGAGGTCGGTATAACCTTGGATGTTCAGAGACCTGTCCATGCTCGCTCGAGGCGTCCCTGCCGAACCAATCAAACTGATCTATCTGTTGATGAGCGGAAAAAGAAAAAGAGACGTATTCGGCGAGTATCTAGTTTGGATCAGGGTGCTGGTCCCTCGGTTCCTGCCGATGAGGAGGTTCCTGTGCCTGAATTTACTGATGCTGATCCCAATGGGTGTGGTATGTCTGTTGCTGATCCCAATGGGTGTACTCCATCCGTCGTTGACCCCAATGGGGGTGTTGCCAGTGTTGCTGATGAAGACGACGAAGAGGAAGAGAATGAGGTTCCTCTGACTCGGAAGAACAGTCGGCAATTCCTCGCCAGTGGGGAAAGTAGTGGAGTTCCTTCTCCTACTTTATCTGCCCTTGTTGGTCTGCAAAACATATCCCTGGCCGACTTTGATCAAACTCTCGAGGATATGGTCCCAGAGGACTTGTTATCAGGGCCAGTGGATGATGATGTAACAGAAGCTTGTGGTGTCGTGCCGGACGCTGGGTTGAGGTCATCCCGTGCCTCGTCAACCTTAGAGCGCGATCTCGAGGGTCGGGATGCTAACTTGGATTGTCCTGATTCCATGGAAGTAGCCGAGGGCCCATCAACCTTAGAGGTGGTTACTGCTGAAAGTTTGGACCTCAAGAATGGTGTTGACACATGTCCAGCCCCCGAGGGTGTCGTCGGGGATGACTTAGCTCGGGCGAAGAGTGCGAGCTACTGCCCAGCCCCCGAGGGTGCTGCCGGGGATAATCCAGCTCAAGTGGGCAGTGCCAACTATGGCCCAGTCCCCGAGGATGCCCAAACAGGGTCTCCTTCCGGCACTTCCATGGACGTTCACGCAGGGTCACCTCCACGCTCTGGCTGCATAGTGGTGGCCCAAACTTTGGACCGGGGCGTCGCTTTGGAGGGCAGCGTCCCCGCTGATCGGGTATCCGGCTCTGTTGAAGGCGCTGAACTGATTCCCACTGTTCCGTTGCATGGATCAAAGCTTCATATTCAGCTGCATTGTTGGAAGCCGGGAATAGCAACTGGAGGGCGTACTTGAGGTGTTCGCCTCCAGGTGCAGTGAAGAGAATCCCTGCTCCTGCTCCCTGCAGCTTTAGTGAGCCATCAAAATACATTCGCCATACTTCTACAGTCTCCGGGTTGTCCGGTACTTGTTGTTCAGTCCACTCCGATATGAAATCAACCAGTGCTTGGGTTTTGATGGCAGTGCGAGGCCGAAACTCGATGTCATGAGATCCCAGCTCACAGGCCCACTTGGCTATTCGACCGATGGCTTCCTTGTTGTGAAGAATATCCCCTATTGGAAAACTTGTGACTACTATGACTTTGTGGTCGTCAAAGTAGTGACGCAGCTTGCGGGCAGTTAGAAGTACTGCATATAATAGTTTCTGAACTTGAGGATACTTTTTCTTTGAGGGGCCGAGGACTTCACTAATGAAGTAGACAGGATGCTGTATTGGATAGGCATGCCCTTCTTCTACTCGCTCGACTACCAACGCGGTGCTTACCACGTGAGTCGTGCAAGAGATGTATAATAGCAAATCTTCAGCTGGTTGAGTTGACGTAGCTCGCCGAGGTGGTTTCAGCACTGGTGGTGTTGTCAAGAATTTTTTCAGAGCCTCTAGAGCTTCTTGTGCTTCTGAAGTCCACTGGAATTTATCCACCTTCTTGAGTAACTTGTAAAACGGCAAACCTTTTTCTCCCAGCCTGGATATAAATCTGCTTAAAGCTGCCATGCATCCAGTAAGTCGCTGAACCTTCTTCTGCGATCGAGGTGCTTCCATCTTCATGATAGCTTCAATCTTATCTGGATTAGCTTCAATTCCCCGGTGGCTGACAATAAATCCGAGCAACTTTCCGGCTGGTACCCCAAAAACACATTTCTCGGGATTAAGCTTCCATCTATAACGTCTCAAACTGTTGAAAACCAGTTGTAAGTCTTTGATGAAGTCTTTTGAGTCCTGTGTTTTGATCACCACATCATCCACATAAGCCTCCACACGCTTGCCCCAGTGATCGGCTAAGCATGTTTGAATAGCTCTCTGGTAAGTCGCTCCAGCGTTTTTGAGGCCAAACGGCATGGAGGTATAACAGAAAGCACCAAACGGAGTAATGAATGCTGTTTTTTCTTCATCTTCCTTCGCCAGATTAATCTGATGGTATCCAGAATAGCAATCCAGGAAGGATAGCATAGAACATCCAGCGGTGGAGTCCACCACTTGATCTATCCTCGGGAGCCCAAAAGGATCCTTCGGACAGTGCTTATTGAGATCAGTATAATCAACACACATGCGCCAGTCCACTTTATTCTTTTTGAGTACAAGAACAGGATTGGCTAACCACTCGGGATGTAACACTTCTCTAATGAATCCAGCCGCGACCAAGCGAGCTAACTCGGCGCGAATGGCTTCCCTCTTATCAGGCGTGAAACGACGTAATTTTTGTCGAATCGGCCTTGCCTGGGGAAAAACCTTCAGTTTGTGCTCGGCCAGTTCTCTTGGGACTCCCGGCATATCCGCAGGTTGCCATGCGAATACGTCTCGGTTATCTTGCAGAAACTGGACGAGCGCGCTTTCCTATTTGTCACCCAAGCTGGAGCTGATGATAGCTGTCTTGCGCTCATCAGCGAACCCCAGGTTGATTCTCTTGGTTTCTTCAGTCGGCCGCATAGAGGTTGCGGTCTGAGCTTCGCTTGCCGGTACTGTGAGGTCCTCCTCAGGCTTAGCGTTCGCCAAAGTAGAGGGAGCTGTCGATGGCTTGGCGATGAGGGCTGCTTGAATAGCCACTCGGAAACATTCTGCGGCGCCTTGGAAGTCGGCGCGCACAGTTATGATCCCTTGCGGCCCTGGCATCTTCAGTATCATGTATGTGTAATGCGGAATGGCCATGAACTTGGCCAATCCAGGCCTCCCGATGATGGCGTTATACCCGCAGTCGAAGTTCGCCACTTCAAACCTCAGGAACTCGGTTCTGTAGTTCTCCGGAGTTCCGAAGGTG
Organism: Zea luxurians; assembly: GCA_029449295.1. NCBI lineage: Eukaryota > Viridiplantae > Streptophyta > Magnoliopsida > Poales > Poaceae > Zea > Zea luxurians. The sequence goes on along the minus strand of JAOPSE010000033.1, from coordinate 9,499,961 downwards.
ACTGGCATGTAGATGTGGCCCAGCGGGTATTCCCCTTCCGTCGGCACGATGCCGAAGAAAGGAGTGTCCGACTCGTGGAGCTCTTTGAGGTGAACTCCCAAGCCTTGGAGTGTCCGGGGGAAGGTGACGTTGATGCTGCTCCCCCCGTCCACTAGCACCTTCTTCACCCGGCTTTCTCGGATCACCGGGTCGACGAGAAGCGGGTATTTGCCCGGATGGTCGAAGTTGAGCCATTGATCTGCCCGAGTGAAGGTGATCGGGTGCTCCAACCACCGGTACGGGGCGGGAGGGCCGGTGGTCGCCACCAGTATCTGGCGATCATTGAGCTTTTGTTGTCTTCTGCTCTCCTGCGATCCATGTCCGCCGAAGATGACGTTGACCTCCCTGTCAACGCGTGGAAAAGCTCCTTCTCCTCCTCCCTCCTCCTGCCGATGGGGTTGTCGTGGTTCATCTGGTCCTCCCCTCGGCGGAGGAGGAGGTAGAGGTTGAAAGGGTCGGCCGTGTCCGACGGAGTGTTTGAAGTCTCGGCAGTTTCGAAGAGTGTGGCGCATGTCCTTGTGGTACGGGCACTGGGCGTCGAGGATGTCGTCCAGCGTACGTTCGCCTCCTCGAGGTCCTCCTCGAGCGCGAGAGGCAGGTGGTCCGGCTGCGTGCACTTCTTCGCGTGGCCTCTTCTCCCACCGCTTGTCAGGTTGCTGGTTCGTGTCGCGCCGTGGTGCAGCCGGTGCGGGCTTCGCTCCTCCGATGAGGTCCTGGGCTCGCTCGTCGGCGGTGATGTAGAGGTCGGCTTCCCGGAACAGCTCCTCGGAGGTGGTCGGCGCCTTCTGTAGTATGGCTCGGACGAAAGCCGAATCATTGGATCCTCGGTAGAAGTCCTCGATTACAGCCGCCTCCGTGACATCGGGGATATGATTCCTCATGGTTTGAAACCTCTTGAGGTACGACCGGAGAGTTTCGTCCCCCCGGCGCTTGATAGATTTGAGGTCCCACGGCTGCGCCGGCTTGTCGGAGAGGGACTGGAAGTTCGCGGTGAAGCGTCGACTGAAGTCTCCCCAGACGTCGATGCAGTGTCGGGGTAGATGTCGCAGCCATTGCAGCGCGTCTTGCCCAAGGACAATGGGCAAGTACGCGGTCATCACGTCTTCGGATGCCCCGGCAGCTCGAGCAGCGGTGGTGTAGACGGCTAGCCAACCCCATGGATCCTGCTTAGGTTCATATTTGTCAACATTGGATACCTTGAAGTTGGGAGGCCATTGGATGGCCCTAAGGCGCGGAGTAAGGGCGGACACTCCGCACGTGTCCTCCTGTCGTCGGGTCGAAGTCTGTCCCGGGGAGGGGAGTTGTGATTGTGATTCCTCGACCGTCCCCGGGTGGTTCCGCCAGTTGAAGCCGTTGCCGACTCAGTCCTGGTGGCTTGGCTCTGAGTCGGGATGCCGTGATCCCTGTCGTACTCCTCTCGACGACGAATCTCGTTCTCATGCCGCCGTTCCCGCGAAGCATTGATGGAGCTCCGCGCGTCTCGGCGACTGTTGATGGCATGTCGTAGATCGTTCGGCGGGTGGGCAAGCGGTAGAAGATGGTTGGCCGCCTGGGTGAACAGTCGTCGGTACCCGTCGGCGTCAGGAGTCCGAGGAAGTCCTTCCGCTATCCGAGCCAGCACCCCTCCGACTTCGCTCGGCGTGTTCATGGCTCGGGCGAAGTCGGGGTTCAGATTGCGCTAAAGAATGGATTCTCTCGACGTTGCCTTGCATCCTGCTCAGCCTGTCCCTGAGCTCGTCGGCGATCACGTCGTCGGGAGTTCCTTCGCTCTCTGAAGACGCGTTCTTCCGGGGTTTCTCCTACTTCCGAGACCTCGTCTCGCGAGACAGGTTGTTCTGGATTCCGCTCTCCGGCTGCGTGATGTCGTCGAACGTTCCTGCGCCGGTTCCTCCGTCGACGGGACTCTCGCTGAGGCGGTTCCTCCCCGGGTACAGTCGGCTCGTCGTCGGAGATGGCGGGCGATTCCGCTCTTCCGATGAAGAGGACGTCGGGGTAGAACGGTGCTGCCGTCGTGGTGATCTTCTTTCGGAGAGCCGGAGGTTGCGCTTCTCCGGTATTTTCAGAGTTTGTTGGGGAAGATTCCTTTTCCGGCGGATCCGCGATACGGTGCAGAATTCCTTCTTCGTCCGCTACAAATGAGATTGTTCCGAAGCAGAACATTGATCCGGGGCGTAGGGTGATCTTGCTGTAGAAGGAGATGGCCATTGAGCTAGCTTGGATTGTCGACACACCCCCTACCTGGCGCGCCAGCTGTCGGTGTTTTGGATCCGACCGCACACCCGGGGTTGCCCCTCAAGGTGTTTTAGGAGTAGGAAGGTGTCAACAACTGTAGCAGAATGGTTCGTGCCGATCGCACGAGGGACGGTGGACAAGATTTACAGGTTCGGGCCGCTTAGTGATGCGTAACACCCTACGTCCTGATGAGTATGCTTGGTGGATATGGTTACAAGAAAGCTCTCTGGATCGAGAGTACAGAGAGTTGATGTGGGTGGCTAAAGAATGAGTCGATCGATCTGAAGGGGTGCCCCCTAGGCCTTATATACTCGACCGTGGGGCAGTACACATGGATAAGATAACAACAAGTGGCTAAAAGATAGTGAACCTCTCGAGATTATCCTTTACATAACCCTCGCCGACTTATCCTCACGTGGCTTCGTTGCATGGAGGCTCCAACGCGGGAAAGTCGGGTCTCTGTTGCAGCCACTCGCTCGACGCTATGGGCCGTCCGGGTTTGCACCAATCCGGCCTCATGTCGCTCTGCGTTGCTGGTTGTTTTTCCCCAGGCCCATGAAAGAATATCCTTACGATTTATTGGGCCCTTGGGCCTTTCGTGAGGTCCTTTACTCTTTTAGTGGACCCAGGGGATATCTATCCCCCACAGCAGGTACTTACAAATCAGGTTATTTTGGGGGATTTATTAGCTAAGCAGTTTAATGTTTTACCTACCATAGCTAATTTATTACCTTATGCTGGCACATGCTAAGATGTCCATATATAATATCTCAATCAATCAAAGAAGCAAATCAGGCATTGATCATCAGAACAATCAACCAATATTTTTGATAGAGAAAATAATTTTAATTTTGTCTTAGGCTCCCTATCTCTTAAAAATGTCATAGGGGTAGGGATTCCAAGGTGTGAAATCCATCTTGTCTAAGAGTAGAAGAGGTAAGAATGATCAGAGTAGAACAGTAGAAGGTGAGACAGGATCAAGATGAGTATAGAGAGAATCAGAGGAAGGTGAGTTTAGAAAATCAGAATAAGGTAAGTAGGTAATGGTTTGTCCATTTCTATCTAGGTTTCGTCCTATAGTGAACATTTGCTCTGATACCACTTCTGTCACACCCGGTTTAAAGAACAAAGCCGGGTGCATCTCATACATGCGCCAAAGAAGACAACATATATAATAACAGAGTGTATAGAGATAAATGTCATAAAATATCAGAGTATTTATTACATAGCGGAAGACTTATTACAAAATAAAATAATGAATATAAAACGAACTAAGGATCGTCGGCGCAAATGTCAACTGAGAAACGCCACCTAGATCAGGTCAAACTCCTCGCCTTGTGGCTCCTCCTGAACCACCTATTCTTCTCCTGTGGGGGGGGTGTGAGACAGCAAGAGTGAGCTCACATACGTTCATAGCTCAACAAGTTGTGGGGAATAATGTGGCATGAACTCACCAAAGGTGGGAGTTCATGAAGTGTAAGGCTGATCAATGAAATAAAGGCTGAAGCTGAGCATTGCTTTTATAAGTTGGTCAAAATTTTATTAGCAGTTACTAAGTGTAAGTAAATACCAAACCATAGTAATAATAAGTAAAAGTAATAATAAAATAATCCCAAAATGCAATGAGATGACAGATTAATTTTAAGTTCCATAAATTAATCATGTGAGTGTCCGAGCCGCTCATGACCGTGAGCACGGCTAGTATACCAGTTTTACACTCTGCAGAGGTTGCGCATCTTTACCCACAAGTCGTGTTACCCATTTGCCACGGAGTTGATCAGACCCCATACACCTCTACCAAGGAAGCGAGGCAGGGTACCACTACGAGGCCTTTACAAAGTTCCACTAGCTTCAGACTACCCGCTACAGTTTATAGGAAGCTCCAGTGCAGGGTTCTTGCCTGACCGCCATCGCAGCAAAATCAACCCAAGGACCTCCTTACACTGACCACTCCCCTACTGCCCTTGCCCCTTTCGGGTAAGGTAGCCCTCCACTAGCTTTCCTAGTTAATCAGCCAAGGGCGTCCCATTAAACCCTTGTGGTAGCACTGTTTTCCCGGGTGGTTCTCCATGTTCCCATTAACATAATGATCTTAACATGAACATTAAAGAATAAAACAGATAATAAGAAGTATAACAATGAGTGATGAATATCTCTATACCCAAATCCACATAAAGCAATAGCATAAACTACCCAAAACTTTAGTAGTAAAACCAGTGGTGAAGCAAGGTATAAAGATAGTCAAAATCTAGGGTATCCTATTGGGTCCCATCAAAATTAACCTATGCAGATCATTATGAATAATAAGAACATGAATGGGTAAAAGAAGTGATCAAGGGCACAACTTGCCTTCCACGAGCTCCTGCTCAGCAGTCTCTACCAGCTGAACCTCAGATTCCACAGTGGCTTGCTCGTCTACTCGTATCAACACAATACATACATAGCATAGCATAAATTAACATCACATCAAACATGCAAATAGAATATACAGTAGTAAATTAGACATTAAAATATGATCACAGAAACTGGGATTATTAATTTTGGAGTTACAGATTTTAAGATATGAATTTCTGAAGCCTTTATGTACTTAATACAAGGTTAAGTATTAGATAAATTTAAATGAGTCTTTCATGCCAAAACAGAGGCACCAATGGTCAGAAAATAATATTATGAAAATTTAGAAACTGGAATGAACTAATTTGGAGTTCATATGCATTTTCTATGAATTAAACAAGTTTCTGCAATTAAATTTGTACTAAAAATCTATTTCTAAGTTAATTTTCCTAGTTTTTCAGTTATTTGGACTGGGCCTCGAATACCAGAAAGAGCAGGGGCTCAAGCGCAAAAGAAACCAAGACACATCGCACTCGGCGGGTTTATTCATCAATACTACGAGGACTCTTTTGCAAGATGAGCTATGCGAAAGGGTATGGTGAGTTCTGGGCCGTCCGATTAGATTTCAATGCTCCCGATTAGACTTAGACTACTCCTGTAGCGTCACGCGGATATGGTCGTTGGATTTGGGATAGAAGGTCGCATTTTAATGAAGCGAGGCGCAATCCGCGCCGTAGGATTGAAGATCCACGGTGCCCACTCACCTACACGAAGGGATTCATCTACTCTAGCCGCACATCACGAAATGGACGGTAGATATCTCATCCCCAGCTCGTGACCCCGCCAGTACAGCGCCGCCGGAGGCCATGGCCAGCGCACTCCGGCGAGCAAATTCCGGTAACTCCAGGCCCTACTCCTAGCTCGAATTGACACCATGCAGAGTGTAGATGAAAGCAGAGCGGTCGGGGGGTGAGCTTACCAACGACGGCGATCGAAGAGTCTCTGCCCACGAGGTGGGGGTATCCCGCGGCGAGCTTCTCACACCGGTGAGAAATTCCACCCCTCCTGGTCACTGGCGGCCCCTAAATCCTCCTCTACCACCTCCCCAAAGCATGTCCCGGTTGGTTGAATAGGCACGTAGGTGCCAATCCACAGTGGAGGTCACGCAACCATCACTCTGCGGCAACGCGGCGCCCATGGTGGAACATACCCGATTTATAATCAGCTGGTGCCAAGGGAGGGGCTACATGGTGGTTGTTACCGAGACCCATGGAAATCTTAACAACCGGTCAAAGAACGCCTGCAACCAGGCCGGCGTTCATGGCGGCGAAGTCGGAGTCGTGCGTGCGGACACCGCGTCGCTGACCGAAGGCCCATGTATCTATGAGCGCAAATGCACGAGCGCGCATCGAAGAGACCGAGCATTGGGCCCCGCATGTCAGCGTGATGACGCATGCGGACTGGTGCTTTTGAGGTGGCTGGTGTGCGGTCTCCGTCTGCCCGAAGCGCGCTCGTCGCGGTGGGGATAACCCAGACAACAGGGCCCCACATGGAAGTCACCCAGCGCGCGTGGAGAGGAAAAGGAGGCCGACCAGGCGGCCCACAGGTCAGCCGGTTGGCACGAGGGAAATGGGAAATGGGCCAAATGTGCAGACTGAGGCCCAAATAGGTATTCTTTCTTTTATCTTTTCTTTTCTTCCCTTTTCTTTCTTATTTTTTGAATCCCCATTTGAATTTAAAATTTGTGGTGAGTTTGCACTCGGATTAATTATACATCTTGAAAATACTAGTGTGGTATTTACCTATTTATGAATTTATTTTGTATTTTATGGTATTTCTTTCTCCTTTTCCATTTAAATCCCAAATTCAAATCTAGGGTTTAATCTAAATCTTCTACACATTATAATATCTTAATCCATGTTACTATTGTTTTAAATGCACAAACAAACAAAAACCAATATAATGCAATGGTTTATTTGTGTCTTAGTAAAGATTTACTCATTTTCAAACATGAGTAGTCACATGTGATGATAAATAGAGATACACACACTTATATAAAAGAAAACAATTTCTCCTTTTATCCTTCCTTACAATTTGGGTATTACAACATCTTTCTTAGGACAACTATTAACAAGATGGCCGATATCACCACAGCCAAAGCAAGCACGACTTGATAAGTTACATGGTGGAGTTGTCTTTACGTTGTTGGTGGAAGTTTCTGTGCATTTTTGTTCATATTCCATGTCTAAAGACTGAGATAGCTTCATCTCAGAGATGATCTGTAGTGAACTCTTCTCAGGACAGTTACAGAAGTAATGACCTTCACGTCCACATTGATAGCAAGCTTTTCTTGAGGTTATTTCTTGACATTTTCCATGTTTCCCTTTTTATTTCTTGGACCTGATGCGACGACTGGGCTGAAACTCTGTGCAGGTGATAGTCCATCCATCAATGTAACACTCCTGTGTTTCTTCTTGGGGCTAGGCATCCTTGTGATGTTTCCTTTTTGGAATACTTTGCAATTCATCAGCTGACAGTGCATTAGGTATGAGAGAATCTGCTATTAGTTGTTCAAGGGGAGACATTTTTCGGTTTATGCCAGAAAATAAAATCTGGTTCTTCTGTTTTGTAGTTTCACTTTCGTTTGTACTGATCTGGCGACAAGGAATTCCATAGTACTCACAACAACAACATTTTCCAAGGTCACTTGTCTGTTTGTTTGGTTGTGCATCCTTTTGTGTCTTCAATGTCTATTCATCAGCTGTTTTATTTAGAGTATTGTTTTGACTTGCCAACACACCACATTCTTTGCACTTAGTGACATCACTTGTAGTTGACATTCCAAGGTCTGAGATCTGTATGGGTAAGGAAGAATGGAAGGGACGAAAGGGTTGAGTAAAGATAGATTATAGAGAGCAGAGAAAACCCATCTATCTAAGGTTTTACCTAGCTAACTGATGTCATTGTGGACAAAAGTCACACAATACACCAATAATCATTTCAAAGAAGCAAATCAACCATGAACACAAGGGACAATGAATTCAAACATACCAGCACAACACAATCCAATTCTACTCATTCAACCAAAACAAAAGGTGAGACAAGGATTGAAATAAGAAGGATATTATAAAGTCAAGGAGTTGGGTAAGAATCATCAAGGAGTTAGACAAGACATATTTGTTGGTGGCCAAGAGTGAAATAAGCTAACCATGAACTATTAAAGTGAGGATAAATGATACAACCAAGGATATGAAGTGAGTTAGGGAGAAAGTGTTATCAAGGAGACAAAATAGAGAGGCATTATCAAGTAGGAGTAAGGAGACAAAGAATTCAGTATATCAAGGTAGATATTGCGCAAGGGTGGCAATATAATAGCAAGAAAACAAAAGTATAAGAAGTCAAGGGTTATATAGCAACATTAGGGATTAGAAAACCACTTATAATATAATATAATATCGCCATTACCGATCTAGTTGAAAATCTTAATACTAAAGAACAATCGTATCAACCAAGCCAAGAAGTCTAGTACTATATCCAAATGATCCATAGCAAAACTTCTTGCGGAGTGGGGATAAGATAGAGAATAGGGCATCGTTGATAGCTTCAAAAGGGTTTCTTCTGGCAAACATTGCTTCAAGTTCCGCAATCCTAGCTTGATCATCTTGTAATGCTTCTTATTAGAACCTTCTGATAGACGAACAATCGGACAAGAAGAGTTAAAAATAAAAGAGATGAGTCTTGATATAAAGTAAGTTTTTATGGAGGAAAATATATCAGGCTTTGAAAGACTGACTGGGCTTTCCATTTCTAACTAATCTAGCGACCTACGGTCACATTGCTTTGATACCACTTCTGTCACACCCGTTTCTAAGGGGCAGAACCGGGTGCATCGCATATATATGTCAGGATCTATTTCCACACATATGTTGATGTCACAAGTGTAATATATCAAAACAACGATGCATAAAAGCTTAAATAACGATTATATTAACATATTACACTTCTAAAAGACATAATGTCTTAACCTTTATTCATCAAAGTAGAACGAAACATGGACATCCATCCACAGGGTAAAGCTTTCGAAACTATGCCCGTATCCAATCTGCCTGAGCCGGTACTATAAGCGCTTGCCAGGTGCCCCCGTTCCTGGTCGACCACGACCAACACCCAACATAAGACTTCCCTAGTTATTTAGCCAAGACTAGAGCCATGATAGTTCTCATGGTAGCACTGTTTTCCCAGGTGGTCACTCCATGTTCCAATTAATATGCAATAATCTTGTTTAACCATCGGGTTAACAACAATAATGTAAACTTACTATTTTGGAACATTAATATCATAAGCGGGAGTGACTGCATAAAGTTAAGTTGTTGCAATAGCATAGCTACTTGATTAAATCATAATCCCAGGTTAAACAAGGAGTAAGGTTGGAAAGGTTAGGGGTATCTAAATAGGTAACCCATCAAATTATGCATATATTCATCGAAGAATAAACTTTATTAAATGTATTGTTTGGGATCAAACAGAGTTTGCAGAGGGAGAAGTCCACTTGCCTTGCCTATTGAAAATTTGAGGTTCTTCCACGGAATAGCACTTGATTCTCAACTATTTAGATCAATCACTTAATATCACACAAACAAATAAGAAGAAACAAACACCACTCAATAACATATAACATTCACCATACATAAAGCTAAAAGAAAGCCTAATGAAAAGAGCGTTCGTTTTTTCAAAAACGTCGCAAGTAACGGTTATAATAAGAGGGTATTCGTTTCAAAAATGTGTGATCTATACTTTATAAAACAAGATATGAGCTTGAAATATCTTAATTAAAATATATCAATATTAGGTTCACCAAATTAATCTTTTATAAAATGTCATATGTGATATGTCTAAGATTAAGCTTTTATAAAAACGATAAATTACGTTATAACAATATTAAACCTTCTTAACCTTTTAGAAAAGATATATGTTATATATCTAACGTTAATGAGTTATAAAACACATTATTAAACATTACTTTTATAACAAGCTCATAAACAACTTTTTATGTGAAAAGATCATAATTATATTATTAATAACCTATTTAAGACGAGTTAGGTTATGGGCCTTAAATGGATTTTCATGCAAAAGATAATGAACGCATAACCATCATTTAATTTCATTAAAAAGCACATAGCCTATATTATTATATTTGAAGTCAATATATATAAAGTAAAATTTTAAGTTATAAAAGAACTTAAACTCTTATTACTTTATTTTATCCTTTAGGAAAAGCTAAGTGATTCGTATACAATGTGCACTAAATTCTATGAAATCATTAATCATGCCATAAACCTAGTTAAGAACAAATTGACTATAGGTTTGATTAATAAATTATGATAAAGGATAATTAATCTATTAATTATCTTTAATTCTATTGTAGGAACAAATGATCTAGATAATTAAAATGAATACTATATTTATCGATATATTATTAACTATCATTTTAGTTATGACGGTGTGAGCACTTAATTAAGCTATTATATCATTATTAGAAAAGTTATATGACATATTACTATTGTAAAGCATATAATTATGGATAGTTAAATATGAGACTAAATGAGTTTTATGTGAAGGGATAATAAATGATTATCATTCTATTTTTATTAAGAAACATATGGTCTACATATTCTTTTAAGTTTCTATTTAATACGGCTATACTTAAATATCTATAACGAACCTTATTAAATCAAAAACATGATATCTATTAAAAGGTCATTTTAAACTAGAAACAAATTATCTAATTCTTTATTAGGAAAGAATGAGTGCCTAATTAAGTTATTTTAATATTATTATAAAATTCTACTATTTCGGTTTTCTCCTTTCTTTTCTAAATAGAATTTATACGTATAACTAAAAATTGTTTATTTAATTCTTCTAACATTAATATATTAAGAATTAATTGTAAATTACTAAATGGGACTTTTAATAAACTATTCATGGTTATTATGACATAAATGAGCATTTTACTATTCTAAGTAATTAAGTGCTATATTTATGAATACATTTATTATAAATAGTAAAATCTATACATTTTTCATTCGATCGGAAATACGTGGCTTAATTCCTATTTCAATTTCTTGTGTCACGAAAATTATACTTATATCATTACTAACCGATTATCGCTCCACACACTAAAGCGAAAACAAATCCGTAAACATTTCTAGTATGAAAATCACTGAAGTAGTGAATAGTGACCGTGTTCATTTTTAGAATTATAAAATCATACGCATATTTAAAATATTGTCGCGAGGTTCAATTTTGGTAACACGTATACATCGCAAATCTCTAAAATCGTACACGTGAATCACCAAATCACATCAATATTACAACAATAATTCACAAATTCATAAATTAATTCAACACATGATTTAGAACATAAATCAATATTTGGGGTTTTTTTCAACCTTGGGTGAACGGGAAGACGGCGAACAGGCTCGAGCACGTGACTAGGCGAAGGCACGACGAGGCTTGGACGGGGTTCGGGCATGTCTCCAGTGAGGCTCCACGGACTGCGGAACAGACGGCGACGGCGTGGACGATCTCCGGCGATGGTGTGTCTGCGATAGTGATGGTGGCGAGACAGACAACAGAGCAAGTGTGGACGAGAGCGAAGAACGAACAGCGACATGTGCGTGACACCGAGGTGATTGCATGGGAAATGGGCGAGCAGGGAAAAGGCAAGGGGCTCGGAGGCACGGTGTCGGATTTTATAGAGGAGAAGGGTAAGGGGAAGAGACACCAGGGTGAGAGGAAGGGTCGACTGGGTGCTTCATGGCCATTGAAGCCATTGATGGTGTGAGGGAGCTTCAATGAGGGAGGTAAATGGGGGAAGAAACAGACGCACTTAAGCTTCATGAACTCGCGAGGAAAGAAACGGTCGCAGGAGCACAGATTAGGCGCGAGGGTCCTCTGCGTCGGTCCTGGTCGCGGGCGGGTCGCGCGGTCGCTCCACGGGCGCGGCGCGTGCGCAGGCTGCAGGGTGCGTGTAGGGGCGCTCGGGTGGCTACAGGCGCGGTCGGGCAGGGCACCTGGGCGCGTGGTCGGGGAAGCAGGGCGTCGCGTGCTGGGGGCGGTCGGGTGGTCGGGTCGGTGTTGCGGCGTCCTGGCGGTAGTCGGGGGAGAGAGGGAGAAGGGTGTGGGAGAGAGAAGAGGGAGGGAGAAGGGATCCTGGCGGCGCGGCTGGAACGTAGGGAGCGGCGGTGGCCAAAGGGACCACCAGGGGAGCGGCGGCTGGTGGGGGTGTTGAGCCCTTAGTGGGCCGGCTAGGGTTAGATTAGGTTTTTTTCTTTTCTTTTTTTTCTAAATTCGAAATATAATCCTACAATTCATAATAATTAAACCAAAATTATTTATGAATAAAATATAAATTCTTGGACTAATATTTATTATATTATTTATGTGAATTTTCATTTAAGAAGAAATGATATTCAATATTCAAAATCAATCATGAGCATTCAAAAATCATTCCAAAGGAAAATAAATAACGAACACTTAAGAGAAAAATTTATTACCATAATTACCATTAATAACTAAACGTATTATTTTTATTTGATAACTTTTATATTGTTACACGTCTCCCAGTCAGCTTTGTGGCACTAGGGAATAATATTTAGCTCGCTTTATTATTATCATTTATTTTTGTAAAACTTCCGCAATGTAATAATGACATTTATGATATTTGTGACATTTATCTCTATACACTTTGTCATTATATGTGATGTTCTTCCTTGGCGCACATATGAGATGCACCCGGCTTTATCCTTTAAATCCGGGTGTGACAGAAGTGCTATCAGAGGAAATGTTGACTGTAGGACGAAACCTAGATAGACCTGGACAAAACCCTTACCTACTTACCTTAATCTAATTCTTTCTATACTTATCTTGATCATGTCTCACCTTCTATTGTTCTACTCTGATTACTCTTACCTTTTCTATTCTAAGACAAGGAGGATTTCACACTTTGGAATCCTACAACCATGACCCTCTAAAGAGATAGGAGACCCAAGACAAAATTAAAATTATTTTCTTTACTTGAAGTAATTGGATGTTTGTTCTGATGGTAAATGCTTGATTTGCTTCTTTGATTGATTAAACTAGTATAGCAGGGCATTCTAGCATGTACCACCATAAGGTAATTAGAATGAGTAGGTGACACATTAATCTACTTAGCTAATAAAACCCCTAAAAGATTCTGCCTCACAATTACTCGTCTATTCTACAATTCTATCTTATCATGTATTTCTAACCCAGATGGTCAATACTAGGAAGGGAGGCGGAATTGATCTACCTGCCAATCCACACAATCGGAGGGTGCTTAGACAACAACAAGCATAAAGAGATGCGCCAGGAAAGGCATGATATGCGGGAGGAGATGTAGATGCTGCAATAGATGCCCAATACTATGGCAGATATGCAAGCGCAGATGCGGCAGGAACACCAAGAGATGCACCAGGAAAGGCATGATATGCGGGAGGAGATGCGTCAAGAAAGAATGGTGCAACAGCAGCAAGCACCATTGCCTCTACCACCACCACCACTTCCACCCCGGGACAAGCACCTTGAATTTATGAGCCACAAGCCACCTACCTTCGCCTACTCTCCAGATCCTCTACACGCCGACGACTGGTTAAAGTCAATGGAGAAAATGCTAAATATTACCCAATGCTCCGACCGGGAGAAGGTTCTATATGCTTCTGGTTGTCTTACTGGTCCTGCTGCTGATTGGTGGGATTCTTATACTGCTACCCATGACACTGCTGATACTATCACTTGGGCAGAATTCACCACACAGTTCAGAAATTATCACATTCCTACTGGACTAATGAAGATTAAAAAGAAGGAATTTCTGTCAATAAAACACGGCAATATGTTAGTTAGTCAGTACCATGACAAATTTATTCAGCTATCATGGTATGCTCCAGATGAAGTGGCTGATGATGAGAGAAAGCAAGAGCACTTCATAGAGGGACTCAATGGGCCACTATAGTATGCACTGGATGCTCACACCTTCCCGTCATTTTAGAGACTCTTGGACAAAGCTATAGCTATTGAACACAAGCGTGTTTAACTGGGAGAAATGAAGCGAAAGGCCATTACCCAGGGGCGGGGTAGCAACATTATTCGCCCTCGCTATGCTCCGCCCTAGGCCACCATCTCATCCTGAAGGAGGACCGCGCCCAGCCCACTACGCTCCACAGGGGACTCCATAGACACCCCACACTCGTCAGACTACCCCCACTGGCACCCCGGCGAGGCCCGTAGGACAGAGGACAGGCCCAACATGCTTCAAGTGCAGTCAGGTTGGGCATTATGCAAATGCTTGTCCAATGGGGAATTCCAGCACACTAGCTCAGAACAAGCAACATACTCCAACCTCTTGCAAAGGATTCCGCATTGCCAGGGTCAACCAAGTCAGTGCCGAGGCCAATGCTGACGAAGCGGACATTGCTATCGGTATGTTTTACATTAATGCAATTCTAGCAACCATATTATTTGATTTTGGAGCTACACATTCATTTATTTCTGCTCGCTATGCCACCACAAATGAATTACCACTTCAAACTATGTGAACACCAATCGTAGTAATTACCCCTAAAGGGCCTGTCGAAGCAAACTATATGACACACAGATTAACACTGACAATTATAGGAAGGGAATTCTTGTCTACACCTATAGTATTAGAAGAAAGCAGTATAGATCTGATACTCAGGATGTCCTGGTTAAGGAAAGCAAAGGTAGTTATACACTGTGCTAAGGGAACCGTAGAACTCACCAGTTCCAAAGGAGAAAGATTTGAAGTTGAGATTACCATAACCACCTCTACCAGACCTGCCATATTTCTAGTAGATGGAAAATTTGTGGGTAGAAACATCCGTGTGGTTAGAGACTTTCCAGATGTCTTCCTTGAAGAGTTACCCGGAATGCTACTAGATAGGGAGGTTGAATTTGTCATTGATCTCTTACCTAGTACTACTCCCATTTCAAAAAGGCCATATAGGATGTCAGTGGAAGAATTAAAAGAACCTAAGAAATAATTAATAGAGTTGCAAGAAGCAGGGTACATTCATCCGAGTTCCTCACCTTGGGGAGCATCAGTTCTGTTTGTACAGAAGAAGGATGGTTCACAAAGAATGTATGTGTGTGGACTATAGATCACTTAATGATGTCACCATTAAGAACAAGTACCCATTACTTCATATTGAAGATTTATTTGATTAGATGAGAGGTGCCAGGGTGTTCTCTAAGATTGACCTCAGGTCGGGTTATCACCAAATGAAGATTATGCCATCTGATATTCCCAAGATGGCTTTCTCCACCCGATATGGTCTATATGAGTTCATAGTCATGTCGTTTGGCTTAACTAATGCACCAGCCTATTTCTTGAATCTAATGAACAAGGTGTTCATGGAGTATCTTGATAGATTCGTCGTGGTATTCATTAATGACATTAATATTTATTCCAAGAATGATAGTGATCATGAGGAACATCTGCGGATGGTGCTACAGAAGTTACGGGATAATCAGCTCTATGCCAAATTTAGCAAGTGTGAGTTCTAGCTTGATGAAGTACCATTCCTTGGGCATATCATCTCCAAGTGAGGAATCTCAGTGGATCCAACTAAAGTAAAGGAGATAGTGGGTTGGAAGATACCAAAGATAGTCACTGAGGTTCGGAGTTTCCTGGGACTCGTAGGTTATTACCGGCGATTCATTGAAGGATTTTCTAAGATAGCGAAGCCTATGACCTCATTGTTAGAGAAGGGAAAGGAGTTTAATTGGACCTAGGAATGCCAGGATAGTTTCAATCAATTAAGGTTTAAGTGATGTCACCCCTAGTGTTGATTATGCCAGATCTGCAGAAGGGATTTGACATATATTGTGATGCGTGTCGCCAGGGCTTGGGATGTGTGGTTATGCAAGAAGGAAATGTCATCGCCTACGTGTCTCGCCAGTTGTAGAAACATGAGTTGAACTACCCCACTCTTGACTTAGAACTAGCAGCCGTAGTGCATGCTCTCAAGATTTGGAGGCATTATATTATGGGGATCAAGTGCCAAGTCTATACTGATCACAAGAGCTTAAAATATATCTTCACTCAAAAGGATCTCAACCTTAGGCAACACCGTTGGTTGGAGCTCATCAAGGATTATGACTTGGAGATTCATTATCATCCGCGCAAGGCAAATCTGGTTGCGGATGCCTTGAGTCAGAAGGAGCATGTTCATGCAGCTATTGTAGCCTAGTTACCCGATGAGTTAGCAGAAGACTTTGAGAAGCTCAATCTAGGGATAGTTGCTCATACTGAAGGAATTACCATAGAAGTGGAACCTACCTTAGAACAGGAAATACGAAAGGGTCAAATCGGTGATGTCAAAATTCAGGAGATCAAAGATCTGATAACAAAAGGTAGAGGCCTAGACTTTACGGAAGATGAACAGGGCACGATGTGGTTCAAGAACCGGATTTGTGTTTCTGAGATCGATAGTCTTCATAAAACTATATTGAAGGAAGCACATGACTCAGCTTACTCCATCCATCCGAGCAGTACCAAGATGTACCAGGACTTGAAGCAGGAGTATTGGTGGTATGGACTAAAAAGGGATGTTGTTGCACATGTGGCGGAATGTGATGTTTGTCAGAGGGTAAAAGCCGAGCATCAGAGACCTGCTGGATTACTTCACCCGCTTAAGATACCCGAGTGGAAGTGGGAAGAAATTGGCATGGACTTCATTGTCGTTCTACCCGCACGTGTGTGGGGTATGACTCTATTTGGGTGATTGTGGACAGACTAAGAAAAGTGACTCACTTCATCCCTGTGAGAGCTAATTACACGGGAGCCAAGCTAGCAGAGTTGTATATGGCTCGGATAGTTTGTATACATGGAGTGCCTAGGAAAATCGTGTCAGACCAAGGATCATAGTTTACTTCTCGATTTTGGCAGAAGTTGCACGAGTGCTTGGACACACAGTTGAATTTCAGTTCGGCCTACCATCCTCAAACTGATGGGCAGACCGAGAGGACCAACCAAGTACTGGAGGATATGTTAAGAGCTTGTGCTCTTAAACATGGTGGCAGTTGGGATAAGAGTTTACCATATGCGGAGTTCTCTTACAATAATAGCTATCAGGCCAGTTTGAAGATGTCCCCGTTTGAGGCTCTATATGGCAGAAAATGCAGGTCTCCTTTATATTGGGATCAAACTGGTGAAAGGCAGTTCTTTGGGCCAAAAATTATACAAGAGGCAGAAGAACAAGTGAGAATGATAAGGGAGAATTTGAGAACTGCACAGTCAAGGCAGAAAAGTTATGCGGATACCCGGAGAAGACTGCTAGAGTTTAAGGAGGGTGATCATGTGTATTTGAAGGTGTCACCGATCCGGGGTATGCAAAGATTTGAAGTTAAAGGGAAGTGTTGGGGTCATGCTTCGTCGCCGAAGGTCCTGCAGGAAGAAATAGCTTCGGCTAAAGCTGCTTATACATGATGACCGAAGCTACCACTCATAAAGCTTCGATGTTGCAGCATGCCCGAAGACGAAGGATCGAACCGACTTAAAGATAGAATGACATTTTAGCCCATAAGGGTCTGAGTCAATGTTGTAAACTTTTATGAGGGACATGATTGTAATTCCTCACAGGCTGTGTCCTGTGCCTATAAATAGTGAACAATATTCCTTTACTGTTCACGATTTCTGGTAATTGCAAACGCATTGCTCGGGAATTATCATCTGTCAAGGAGAAGGTATAATTGTACTCAAACTTTACGTTCTGACATTTTTATGATCAGATAATAAGATATGTGGATAATGTTGCTTATTTCTGATACATTTATCTTTAATGCTTCATGTTTGATATATTAATTCATTTTATTTTGTAAGTTTGCTCACGAAGGTATGACCTTCGTAACATTTCACTCATGGTCTTCGTCCGAAGTTCATTAAATCCTTGGGGATATAATGCTTCAGCGGACGAAGGGCATTAATATTTAACATTTTATGTTGCCTTGTTCTTAATTCATAGCATTTGAGAACAAGTCCCCAACATTGGCGCCCACCTCCGGTCAACTCACTTCCACTTGTTTGAGCTGATGGCTTCGGTCAAGAATCAAGCTGGAACTGCTTCGGCCCCGAAGCTAGTTCTCCCGATAACAGGCGGTTCATGTTCAGAGCCGGCCAACAAGAAGCAGAAGAAGGAGGCACAGCGAAGAGTACAACATGTAGGGGTACAAGGACCCTTCATCAAATCAAGATGGTCTCACATCCCAATTACCTTTTCTCAAGAGGATCTTCAGCTCAAGGATTACCCACACAATGATGCTATGGTTATCTCTTGTGTGATCAAAGGATTTCTGGTCCATAATGTTTTGGTTGATACAGGCAGTGCAGCAGATATCATATTTGCTAAGGCTTTCAGACAAATGCAAGAGCCCGAAGACAAGATCCATGATGCTACGCACCCTCTTTGTGGCTTCGGAGGGCGGCAGATTGTAGCACTTGGGAAGATTACCATGCCAGTAACCTTCGGATTTGTCAACAACACAAGGACTGAGCAAATTGTGTTTGACATTGTTGACATGGAGTATCCTTACAATGCTATCATTGGTCGCGGAACACTCAATGCTTTCGAAGCAATACTTCATCCAGCATATCTTTGCATGAAGATACCTTCGGATCAGGGACCTATAGCTATTTATGAGAGTCAGGAAGCCGCCAGAAAGGCCGAAGGGAATTGGACTGATTCAAAGGCAATCCATAACATAGATGAAGCCGAAGCTTGTGAGCAGTACAAGCATAGAAGGGAGAAGGTTGCTTCGGCCAATCAGCCGAAACCCATGCTTTTATGCGAAGATATCGCAGAGCAGAAGGTGCTGCTAGGATCTCAATTGTCTGAGGAACAAGAGAAAACGTTGATAAGATTCTTGTTCAACAACAAAGATGTCTTTGCATGGTCGGCTAATGATCTTTGCAGAGTTAACAGGGATGTTATTGAGCATTCGCTTAATGTTGATCCATCCTTCAGACCCAGAAAGCAGAAGCTTCGGAAGATGTCTGATGACAAGGCTGAAGGTGCTCGAAATGAAGTGAAAAGACTTCTCAGTGCTGGAGTTATGAGAGAGGTAAAATACCCAGAATGGCTGGCTAACACTGTCATGGTAAAAAAGGCCAATGGTAAATGGAGGATGTGTATCGATTTTACTGATCTCAACAAGGCATGTCCGAAGGACAAGTTTCCATTGCCGAGGATAGATTCCTTAGTTGATGCAGCAGCTTCATCAGAGCTTATGAGTCTGTTGGATTGTTATTCAGGCTATCATCAAATCTGGATGAAGAAGGAGGATGAGCCGAAGACCAGCTTCATAACCCCTAGTGGAACATATTGTTACCTTCGGATGCCTGAGGGGCTCAAGAATGCTGGAGGAAGCTTCAGCAGAATGACAGCGAAGGTTCTTCAGTCTCAGATAGGCAGAAATGTGTTAACTTATGTTGATGATATCATTGTAAAAAGCACGAAGCAAGAGAACCACATTACTGACCTCCAGGAAACCTTCGCTAATTTCAGACAGGCCGGTTTAAAGTTGAATCCAGAAAAATGTGTCTTTGGAGTGAAGAAAGGGAAATTTCTTGGCTGCTTAGTTTCAACAAAAGGGATTGAGGCTAATCCAAATAAAATCGAAGTTATCCTTCGAATGGAACCACCCAGTACAAAGAAGGGGGCTCAAAGATTGATAGGAAGACTGGCATCTCTCAACAGATTCATATCTAGATCAGCAGAGAGAAATTTATCATTCTTCGAAGTGCTGAAGACAGCCGAAGTTTTTCAATGGGGACCGGTCCAGCAGAAAGCCTTCGAAGAGCTGAAGCAATATTTGGTAAACCTAACAACGCTAACTCCACCAGCGCCAGGAGCTCTTCTATTGTTATATGTGGCAGCTTCGCACTCAGCGGTAAGTGCGGCACTTGTCCAAGAGAAGCTTGAAGGGCAAATCAAGAAGCAAGCTCCAATATACTTTGTATCTGAAGTTCTTAGTTTATCAAAGAAAAATTATACAGAATTGGAGAAGGTGCTATATGCTGTTTTGATGGCTTCTAGAAAGCTTCGGCATTATTTCCAAAATTGTCCCTTCTTCACAACCATTGAAGGACATTATGAGAAATAAAGAAGCTACTGGAAGGATTGGAAAGTGGGCTGTGGAACTCAATGAATTCTGCATTGATTATGTACATAGATCTTCGATTCAATCCCAGGCGTTAGCTGACTTCATTGCCGATTGGACGCCAGGGGCTCAAATAGAAGAGGCAAATAAAGATGCCGAAGCATGGACAGTATTCTGCGATGGTTCTTGGGGAACCTTCGGAGCAGGAGCAGCTGCTGTTTTGGTCGCACCCTCCAAAGTTAAAACTTGCTACGCAGCAAGACTTGATTTTAGCTGCACAAATAACATTGCTGAGTACGAAGCTTTACTTTTGGGTCTTCGGAAGTTAAAGGCAATGGGAATCAGAAGGGCGGTTGTTAAAACTGATTCCTAGGTTATCTCTGGTCATATTGACAAAAGTTGTAGGGCAAGAGACCCGAAGCTTGAGAAGTATCTGGATACTGTCCGAAGGATTGAAGCTTCTTTTGAAGGGTTTTCTGTAAAAAATATTCCTCGAGGAGAAAATGAGTATGCTGATTTGCTAGCCAAGTCAGCAGCACAGGGGCTGCCTTTACCTTTGGAAGTATTTTTTGAAATAATAAAAGCACGTTCGGTTGAACTTCTTGAAAGAGCGGTCCTCAACATATCTCCTGTTTATAGTGAAGACTAGAGAACTGAAATCATCTCTTACCTTAAGGGTAATTTCCTTTCAGATGACGAAGCTTATAACAAGAGAATATAGGCAAGAGCTCGTCCATATGTAATAATAGAAGGGGAGCTGTACAAGCATGGTGTCTGCTCTCCCTTACTCAAATGTTTATCCAGAGCCAAAGGTGTAGAGTTGATGAAGGAAATACATGCACGCTTGTGTGGATCTCACATTGGATCTAGGCCTTTGCTGGGAAAAGTCTTTCGCCAAGGATTTTATTGGCCAAAAGCAGCTTCGGATGCAGCGGAACTAGTCCAAAAGTGCGAAGGTTGTCAGAAATGTGCAAAAGATCAAAAACAACCTTCGTCTCTAACTCAGTTAATACAACCCACTTGGCCGTTACAAAGGTGGGGTCTTGATTTGTTAGGTCCGCTACCACCAGCACAAGGAAATTTAAGATATGTTGTAGTGGCAGTGGAATATTTTTCTAAGTGGATTGAGGCAAAGCCTTTAGCCACAATAACTTCGGTTACTGTCCAAAAGTTTTTCTGGCAAAACATTGTTTGTCGCTTCGGAGTGCCGAAGGCTATCACTGTGGACAATGGAACGCAGTTTGACTCCGAAGCTTTTAAAGAATTTTGTGACCAAATTGGCACAAAGATCCATTTTGCGTCAGTTCGACATCCCGAGTCAAATGGACTAGTTGAAAGGGCTAATGGCATCATAATGACAGGAATAATGAAGTTAATATTCAATCAACCAAGGGGAAATGATGCGTCACGATGCCCGATCTTCACGACGTAGGATCAATCTTCAGATAACTAGCTTCAAAGAAGCCAAGATAACTTGCTGCAAGCAGCGATAACTAGTGCAACCTGACAAATAAAACTCGAAGCCAACCACCGTCTTTAACCGGCAGCCTGAATCGAGGATTCGCCCAACCACACTCTCAAAGAACCAACCAACACAGCCTACAATCAATCGAGGAGACCTCGAAGGGAGTAGGAGCACCAATTGGGAGCGGATGAAGCCGCCGCTTCTGCAATCCCGCGAAGGAATTCACAAGAGCAAAGGGGTAGAGATCACTCTCAATATTTGTTAGCACACAGCTGAACAAGGGGTTCTGTTTTAGATTATCATAAGCTGCCTTACATCATAGACATAGGGGGGTATTTATACTAGTAACAACCAGCCTTAGCAAGGTATAAACACAAAACAAAAGTATTTTCACGAGCTAATGTGAAGGAGCCTCTTCGGGAGATCTGCAGAGCTGATTTCCGTGTGGCTGTTTGACTTCTGCGCAACCTTCAGTATTTTGACAATAACTTCTTCTAGGAATCTTCAAATGACGTGGGGCTGGATGCGTTGGAAAGCTGACTTGATAAGCTTTCTCACCATATATAGCATGATTAATGAAACTTCGTAGAATGATGCAGTTTAATACGAAAACTTGGTCATCATGCTGACTGTTGACCTTCTGACCAGTCGGCACTAAAGTAGGTCGGCTGCCTCTCTGGTAGATGTGGTTAAGTCGGCTTTAGAAGCATTGGAAACTAGACTTCAAGAGCTTTCCAAAAAGTACTTATGGGCCTTCATAGCTTTTGGGGATCAAAAGATATGACTGTTTCTTCTGGACGGTTCTGTTGCGCTGGACTGACTCGGATTTTCTGACCAGTCGGCACTAAAGTAGGTCGGCTGCCTTTCTGGTAGATGTGGTTAAGTCGGCTTTAGAAACATTGGAAACTAGACTTCAAGAGCTTTCCAAAAAGTACTTATGGGCCTTCATAGCTTTTGGGAATCAAAAGATATGACTGTTTCTTCTGGACGGTTCTGTAGTGCTGGACTCACTCGGACATAACTCTTCTTGCTGATTTGCCCTTGATATGTTTTGTCCTTCCTCTTTGGTGAACCTAAGTAATATCAACATACACGACTTAGGTAGCATAAAGTTCTCATTAGTATTTAATTGAAATTCATAAAGTAGCGCGTGCACCTCTTGCTGTAGCTTCTTAGCTCGGCTACGTGTAATTGGTCCATCAAAGACTTGGGTTGGTGATGATGTTGGTTGTACTTGAGTTGATGTAGTATGACTTGGGGGTTGTAACATGTTGCTTAATGGCGTGGTCATATCATCCTCCTCCCCTTGAAAAGGAGTCGTCCTCGACTCTGAAATGTCTTCGCTTGTATATGGTAAGAGGTCAGCAACATTGAACGTGTTGCTCACGCCATAGCTTGGTGGAAGATCTATTTTGTATGCATTATCATTGATCTTGGCAAGAACACGAAATGGACCATCCCCTCGTGGCATCAATTTGGATTTGCGCTGATCAGGAAAACGCTCCTTGCGCAAGTGAATCCAAACCAAGTCCCCCGACTCAAATAACACTTTCTTCCTATGCTTGTTCACACTTGCAGCCTTGCGCACTGCTTTGAGCTCAATTGCTTCCTTGGTCTTCTCATGTATCTTTTTTATATATGCAGCACGCTTGGAAGCTTCCATATTGGTTCTTTCCTGCAATGGAAGGGGCAACAAATCTATGGGAGCAATAGGTTTAAACCCATATACAATTTCGAAGGGGCATAAATTAGTTGTAGAATGTACTGCCCTATTATAAGCAAACTCCACGTGTGGCAAACATTCCTCCCAATCCTTCAAGTTCTTCTTTACCATTGTTCGCAACAGCATTGACAATGTACGATTCACCACTTCAGTTTGGCCATCAGTTTGGGGGTGGCATGTGGTGGAGAACAAAAGTTTAGTTCCAAGCTTTGCCCACAATGTTTTCCAAAAATAGCTCACAAACTTCACATCACGGTCAGATACGATGGTCTTGGGCACTCCATGTAGTCTCACGATTTCTCTGAAAAACAAATTAGCTACATGTGAAGCATCGTCGCTCTTGTTGCATGGAATAAAATGAGCCATTTTTGAAAATCTATCAACCACAACAAAAATAGAATCTCTCTTTTTTCGAGTCATCGGCAGTCCTAAAACAAAATCCATGCTCATGTCTTCCCAAGGAATTTTAGGAGCGGGTAAAGGAGTATATAAACCATGAGGGTTCAATTTTGACTTAGCTTTGTGACAGGTGACACAACGCTCCACAAATCTGATGACGTCTCTCCTCATCTTGGGCCAATAGAAATGATCACTGAGCATTTCATAAGTCTTCCTTTGTCCAAAATGACCTGTTAGACCGCCTCCATGTGACTCCTGCAATAAAAGCAATCTAACCGAAGAATTTGGTACACAAAGTTTGTTAGCTCTAAACAAAAATCCATCATGTATATGATATTTTTCCCAACCTTTTCCATCTTTACAATGATTGTATGGTTCTGAAAATTCAGGATCATCATTATACATTTCTTTCAAATTTTCAAGACCCAAAACTTTTACCTCTAGTTGATTCAACAACACATTCCTTCGAGACAAGGCATCAGCGACCACATTGTCCTTACCTTTCTTATATTTCACAATGTATGGAAATGTTTCGATAAACTCAACCCATTTGGCATGGCGACGGTTCAGTTTGGCTTGCCCTTTCAAATACTTCAAAGCTTCATGATCAGAATGAATAACAAACTCTTTTGGCCATAAGTAGTGCTGCCATGTTTCAAGCGCTCGGACCAAAGCATACAATTCTTTGTCATACACAGAATAATTTAATTGAGCACCTCCCAATTTTTCACTAAAATATGCTATAGGTTTTCCTTGTTGCATTAAAACTCCTCCTATCCCAATTCCACTAGCATCACATTCTACTTCAAAAGTTTTAGTGAAATCAGGAAGAATAAGTACAGGTGCTTCAGTCAAACGTTTCTTCAATTCTTGAAAAGCATCTTCTTGTGAGTTTCCCCATTTAAATTCAACACCTTTCTTTGTCAATTCATTTAAAGGAGAAGCGATGGTACTGAAATCTCGCACAAATCTTCTATAAAAACCAGCAAGACCATGAAAACTTCTTACTTGACTTACATTCGTTGGAGCTGGCCAATCCTTGATGGCTTTCACCTTGGATTCATCTACCTCTATTCCTTTTGCTGAAACAACAAAACCAAGAAACACAACATGGTCTGTGCAAAATCTGCACTTCTCAAGATTAGCAAATAATTTCTCCTTTCTAAGCTCATCTAAAACTTGTCGAATGTGTTTCACATGTTCATCAAAAGACTTGCTGTAAATTAGAATATCATCGAAGTAGACAACAACAAATTTTCCAATGAAAGTTCTTAAGACATGGTTCATTAATCTCATAAAAGTACTAGGAGCATTAGTCAACCCAAAGGGCATTACTAACCATTCATACAACCCAAATTTTGTTTTAAATGCAGTCTTCCATTCATCTCCAGTTTTCATTCTTATTTGATGGTATCCACTTCTCAAATCAATTTTAGTAAAAATTGTGGAACCACTTAATTCATCAAGCATATCATCTAGTCGTGGAATAGGATGGCGATAGCGAACGGTAATATTATTTATCGCTCTACAATCAACACACATCCTCCAAGATCCATCTTTCTTAGGTACTAAAATCACAGGAACAGCACAAGGGCTTAAGCTTTCACGAACAAAACCTTTATCAAGAAGTTCTTGCACTTGCCTTTGTATTTCCTTAGTTTCTTCAGGATTGGTTCGATATGGTGGACGGTTAGGAAGTGCAGCCCCTGGAATAAGATCGATTTGATGCTCAATCCCTCGAATTGGAGGTAGTCCAGCCGGTGTTTCTTGTGGAAACACGTCTTCAAAGTCCTGTAAAAGATCAGCCACAACACTAGGAAGAGATGTTATGTCGTTAGGAGAAATCAAAACATCTTTGTTCACAAGTACAAAGAGCACTTGATATGGGTTGTTCCTCACTTCTCTCAGCTCGGATTTTGTGGCTAGCATAACTAGGTGTTCTCCCTCTTCCTTCCTTTTATCTCTCGAATTTGGCTTGTAGCACTCGCTCACCGAATTGTGGATGGCACTCAATTTCTTTTGCTCTTCTCCTCCCCTACTTGCTGTACTAATTTCAGTTTTCTTTTGTAAGTGTTCAGCCATGATTTGTTGAGGGGTCATAGGCTTGAGTACAAACTTTCTCCCTTTTAGATCTAGCGTGTATTGATTTGTTCTTCCACAATGCTGAGAATATCGGTCATATTGCCATGGTCTTCCTAGCAGCATGTGACAAACAGACATGGGTGCAACATCGCACTCCACCGTGTCAACATACTCTCCAATCTTGAATGGAACTTTCACCTTATAACCAATCTTGATATCTCCCGATTCATTCAACCATTGGACATGATATGGATGAGGGTGTCGTTGCAACTTCAAACCAAGCTTGTCAACCATCTCACGACTTGCAAGATTATGGCAGCTCCCTCCATCAATGATCACCTTTACTACTTTGTCTTGCACTTTGGCTCGTGTTTGAAAAAGATTATGTCGCTGTCCAATTTCAGCTTCTTTCATTTGAACACTCAAGATTTGTGTAACCACAAGAGTAGTACCATGCTCAAATTCACATCCCGTATGTTCTTCAGATTTATCAATGTCATCTTCATTTCCTGCTTCAGCTTCCTCTTCACTAGCTGATGTATATTCTCCATCATCATTCACAAGGATCACACGATTATTTGGACACTCCTTTATGACATGACCACGACCTCCACACTTGAAGCACTGAATACCACTACTCTTGGCTGTTGAACCCACTGATGTTGAAGTGGATGCTGCTGGTTTATAACTCGGGTTTGTAGCAGCACCGTTCTTTCCACTAGAATTGCCTTGAATATTGGATCGCAGGCCTCCAGTTGAACCTTTTGTTGCTGAGGATGCAGCAGTAAACCTTGAGATCGATTTGCTTCCTCCAGTCATGGTTCGTGCACCATATGACAAGGGCTTGCTGCTCTTAGCATCTTGTTGCAGCTGGCGTTCAGCTTTGGTGGCTTGATGTACCAAATCAATAAGACTTTGGTACGGCTGAAACTCAACAATACGCTGAATGTTGCGGTGTAACCCAGCCATGAAACGTGCAATGGTTTGCTCTTCGTCTTCATACACATTGGCTCTAATCATGGCCTTCTCCATCTCCTTATAATACTCCTCAACAGAGAAACTTCCTTGCCTCAAATTCTGCAATTTATCAAAAAGATCACGCCGATAATGCTTCGGCACAAAACGAATTCTCATTTCTCGCTTCATCTCTTGCCAAGTAATAATAGGGTCCTCTCCATCTTCTTCACGATCACGAAGAAGTTGCTCCCACCAAATCAGAGCATATCCTTCAAACTCAAGAGATGCCATTGCGAGTTTCTTCTCCTCTGAATAATTATGTAGGCGGAAGATTTTCTCCACCTTCAATTCCCATGTGAAATAATCTTCAGGATCAGATCTACCATCAAATTTTGGCATGGTAAACTTAAGTTTCCCAAATCTCTCTTCTTGGTTGACGCCTCTATGATGACGACGACTATAGCGATGTTGAGACTGATCATCCCCAAATTCAGATTCTTCATTGTCATTATTTCTTCGATTCCGGCCTCTTCCTCTACCATATGCAGCACCTTGATTTCTCCTCCCATGTTCACTTGCTCTTCTAGAATAATTTCCTTCATCTTCTTCCCCATCTTCATCATGGTTTCTTACACCGTCGGGGAGTCGACGACGACCTCTGATTTCAGCCATAAGTGTCTGAAGATCTTGTGCCAACAGATCTTGCTTGGCTTCTATGCTTTGTTTGAGCTCATTGAATTGTATCAGGGTGACACATTCTTCAATCTCAACGTTGGGATCCATCTTCCTGCGAAGTTAGTGACAACAAGGCAACAAATATAGGTGGAATATGAAGCTATATAGAATCTCACAACCTCACCACTCTTACCAACCAAAGCTCTTATGAGTTCCCTGCGGGTTGCAAGAAAATGTGTGGTGGTAACAAGAAAGTGGTGGTTAAGCGAATACAAGACCAGAGTACCGATTACGATGGCTTATATGTGGAGCTTGGTGGGGATTAATAAACAAGGGATACAATCTGAATTCTAGTTGTTGTTAAGTTAAATAACCATCCGACTAGAAGTTCCCTGCCTAGTGCTGACCACAAGATTCGAGTGATGTAAATAGATCAAACACACGCGCAAGAAATTTCAGATTTGATGCAGACAAGGAGTATGATTGGAATGCAAGTGTTGGAATCAGATCCAACCAAAATTTTGCACCAAATGACAATAGCAAACTGGTTGAATAACTTGATAAAATTTTCAGCACTTGTGCACATAAACAAACTGATTGTTCTACTTTTCTTTCACAATCTTGTTCAACACTTTTCTTTGGTACTTTTCTTTCTTCTCTTTTTTTGATACTTTTTTTTATACAACTAAACACAGAGATCTGATATGATATTGCACACTTTATAATACTTAACAAACAACTCAACCAGCAGCTATAACTTAAATAGGATCAAAGTTAACGCGAAGGAAATGATGAGGTTTTTTTTTTCAGAATACTCTTTTTGTGGATATTTTCAGATATATATAAGAGGCTCAAAGGAAAACACAAAGGATAGAGTGACCAGCAACTAAACAAAGATTCTAAGGACTGAAACTTAACAAAACTCACTGGAACAACAGATTGAAAGAAAAGGCTATGGCAAAAATATTTTATGGCTTTTGGGTGGATAGGACGAACACAAAATATATGTAGCTAAGGGTAAAGAAGCCTACCGTGGCAACTAAGGCTTTGATACCAGATGATGCGTCACGATGCCCGATCTTCACGACGTAGGATCAATCTTCAGATAACTAGCTTCAAAGAAGCCAAGATAACTTGCTGCAAGCAGCGATAACTAGTGCAACCTGACAAATAAAACTCGAAGTCAACCACCGTCTTTAACCGGCAGCCTGAATCGAGGATTCGCCCAACCACACTCTCAAAGAACCAACCAACACAGCCTACAATCAATCGAGGAGACCTCGAAGGGAGTAGGAGCACCAATTGGGAGCGGATGAAGCCGCCGCTTCTGCAATCCCGCGAAGGAATTCACAAGAGCAAAGGGGTAGAGATCACTCTCAATATTTGTTAGCACACAGCTGAACAAGGGGTTCTGTTTTAGATTATCATAAGCTGCCTTACATCATAGACATAGGGGGGTATTTATACTAGTAACAACCAGCCTTAGCAAGGTATAAACACAAAACAAAAGTATTTTCACGAGCTAATGTGAAGGAGCCTCTTCGGGAGACCTGCAGAGCTGATTTCCGTGTGGCTGTTTGACTTCTGCGCAACCTTCAGTATTTTGACAATAACTTCTTCTAGGAATCTTCAAATGACGTGGGGCTGGATGCGTTGGAAAGCTGACTTCATAAGCTTTCTCACCATATATAGCATGATTAATGAAACTTCGTAGAATGATGCAGTTTAATACGAAAACTTGGTCATCATGCTGACTGTTGACCTTCTGACCAGTCGGCACTAAAGTAGGTCGGCTGCCTCTCTGGTAGATGTGGTTAAGTCGGCTTTAGAAGCATTGGAAACTAGACTTCAAGAGCTTTCCAAAAAGTACTTATGGGCCTTCATAGCTTTTGGGGATCAAAAGATATGACTGTTTCTTCTGGACGGTTCTGTTGCGCTGGACTGACTCGGATTTTCTGACCAGTCGGCACTAAAGTAGGTCGGCTGCCTTTCTGGTAGATGTGGTTAAGTCGGCTTTAGAAACATTGGAAACTAGACTTCAAGAGCTTTCCAAAAAGTACTTATGGGCCTTCATAGCTTTTGGGAATCAAAAGATATGACTGTTTCTTCTGGACGGTTCTGTAGTGCTGGACTCACTCGGACATAACTCTTCTTGCTGATTTGCCCTTGATATGTTTTGTCCTTCCTCTTTGGTGAACCTAAGTAATATCAACATACACGACTTAGGTAGCATAAAGTTCTCATTAGTATTTAATTGAAATTCATAAAGTAGCGCGTGCACCTCTTGCTGTAGCTTCTTAGCTCGGCTACGTGTAATTGGTCCATCAAAGACTTGGGTTGGTGATGATGTTGGTTGTACTTGAGTTGATGTAGTATGACTTGGGGGTTGTAACATGTTGCTTAATGGCGTGGTCATATCAGGAAAGTGGCCAGAAGAATTAATTAAAGTGGTGTGGAGCCACAACACAACAGTGTCAAGGTCAACAGGTTTTACACCATTCAAATTGCTGTTTGGTGATGAAGCAATAACCCCAGAAGAGGCTAAGGCAGGATCAATAAGAACAGTGGCTTCGGCGATAGACGAAACTAATTGTTCTGTGGACAAAGATGCTATAGAGGTGATCAGGCTTCAGGCTGTGGAAAATATCAATAAATATCAAGCCGAAACAATAAAATGGCGTGATAGAAAGGTTCAGTTGAAGAACATTAAGCCAGGACATTTGGTGCTTCGAAGAGTGGCCAACCCAGAAACAGTGGGCAAACTACAACTAAAATGGGAAGGCCCCTTTCTGGTAGTATCTTTGTCAAGACCCGGTTCCTACAGATTAAATTATATGGACGACAACGACATTCCTAGATCGTGGAATGCGGATGAGCTTCGGCGGTATTATGTGTAATTTGATGTAATCTTTTCTATTTTTTATTGTTGTTTTAGTTTTTCCTTATGGCACCCTTTTCCTTTCCAAAGGGGGAGAAAGGTTTTTAATGGGGCCACAACATGTAATTTTTCTTTTCCATATTTCAATTCTATAGGAGTGATATCCCCCAAAAATGTAAATGTAAAGGCTGACGACGCACCATCGAGTGCAATGGAAAAAGAAAAGAAGAAGCTCAAAAGTCGTTCCCAAGGGAATGCAGAGCTTACAGCGAAAAATAAACGCTGATTCCGCCGAAAGTAAAAGGCGAAGAAGCTCCTAAGGGAGGCTTGCAGCGAAAAATAAACGCTGATTCCGCCGAAAGTAAAAGGCAAAGAATCTCCTAAGGGAGGCTTGCAGCGAAAAATAAACGCTGATTCCGCCGAAAGTAAAAGGCGAAGAAGCTCCTAAGGGAGGCTTGCAGCGAAAAATAAACGCTGATTCCACCGAAAGTAAAAGGCAAAGAAGCTCCTAAGGAGGCTTACAGTGAAAAGTCAGCGCTGATACACCGAAAAGTAAACGGTGAAGCCGAAAAATAAATGGCAAAAAGATTTGAGTCATTCTCAAGGGAATGAGGGCTATGATTATGGTTTGCATAATGCATTACATCATGTCATTTGCATTCATAAACATTCATTTAGACATGTATAGAATCATCATCATCATACCACACAAAAAAGACAGATGCTTTGGCAATGAGGAAAAACTCTAAGAAAGAGGAAAATTTTCATGCTTCGTTGTGTACGAAAAGAAGGGAAGGTGTTTTTCGCCTTCGGCTCAAAAGTGTAGTTTCGTTCACAGCAAAGCAGATTGTACACGGATAAAGGAGACAAGATATATTACAAGGTATGTACAAATTTACATAAGTTTTTTTATAATTATATTACAAAGATCTCTCTCCAGAATTTTTTGCAGGAAAGTCTATTATAGCAACTATTAAGCTTCAGGCTGTCATACTTCAGCTTCGTCATACTTCAGCTTCGGCAAACTTCAGCTTTGTCATCCTGCACATATTAAAGAAGCAGAATAAAAAAGGTGCAAATTTCAAGGAGAAGGTAAAAGTAACAAATATAAGTTTCTCACTGGCTTAAGGTGGCTTCGAGCTTCGTCACCAGCCATTTTTCGCCCGCCATTTAACCAAATCTGGGTCATAAATCTATTTCTGATGCTTCGGGCTAGGCTTGGTATATCAACCAAATCTGCTGCTGACAAGCTGAAGTTTGGCCTATTTACAATTTTTCCGTGCGCACAGCCAGCCTTCAGAAAAGCGGCAACTGTGCCTCGAGAAGCTACCAGGGCGCAGAAGTCAGCATGCCCAGCAATAACTTCGTCAAGAGCATCAACCTCGCCTTCAATATATTCCAAGGTGCTGGGCAGGTTTTCAGCTGAAGGTGAAAATTTTTCAGAACTGGCTCCGATAGAGTGAAACACATCCTTCAGCCGCTGCACACATCGGCTGCCGAAATTTAGGCATTTCTCTTGAAGTTCCTTCAATGATTTTTCCAAATTTGAATTTTTCATGATCTCAGTCTTGAGATTTGTTTCAAGGTTCTTCTTTTCTTCCTCAGATTTTTCTGACCTTTGGAGTAATTCATTGTTTAACCTGATATTTTCGGCTTGGGCTTCAGCCAACGAACCATCCAAAGATTGAATGACGAAGTCCTTCTTTTCCACGGCAACTTCGTAATCTTTAACTTTGATTTTAAGATCCTGAATAACGGAGTTTTTTTTCCATCAGAGCAGCTTCGTAATTTTTGACTTTGCTTTCTAGATCTTTGATAGTAACTTCGTTCTTTTCATCCTCAATATCTTGTTGCATTCTTAGCACATTACTTAGAAGTTTACTCTGCCAAAACAACCTTCGTCAGAAAACAACTTAATTCAAAAGAAGAAATATATAATAATAAAAAATCGATATTTTTTTCACCTTGAAATTAGCATAGAGCAAACTGCCGGTGATATGTTGTCGCTGGTACCTACAAAGGTCCGCTTCTATCTTCGGCAGGCCAACGCTTTTGGAGAAGGTCCTAACAATTTTGGCCTCGGTGCGGTTCTGAAGGCATCTTAGCTTCCCTTCGTTGACCCCACCAAATAGCATAGACCCTGGTTTATATCCACAGGATATGGCATATTTTTTCAGCTCTTCTTTTTCAGCACCTGTTAATTCTTGTCCAAGTAAATCTTGAAAGTTAAAATTTCCTTCCTCCAAAATGTCTTCAACTTGCTCTTTTCCTTTTTCAGTAGCCGTGCTCACCGCAGCCACAGCAGCTTCTTCTTCAGCCATTTTCAGAAGTATATTGTCAATAACTTCAAGTGTGGTTTCCAGGTTTGAATCTTCGGTGGTCCCGGCTTCGGCTCCGGTAGCTTCGGCTCCGGTAGTTTCGACAGCTTCGGCTCCGGTAGCTTCGGCTCCGGCGGATGCAAATTCAGTGGTTTCGGCCCCGGTAGCGGCGTCTGCGGCGGCTTCGGCTTCGGTGGTCTTGGCAGTAACAATTTTTGACGCCGATACCGGTGGCGGTGTCTGATGAATCACATCTGTCACTTGGATAATTCTTCGTTTTTTTGGCTTTGCAGGACTTTCTGCTGCCGAAGCTTCTTTGTCCTTCTGAAAAAACTTCGTCAGTTCCGGCGCCAGCGGACTTAGCTTGACAAGCAAAGATTCAGTCATTACCTTCATAATCTCTTCCACTTCGGCAGTAGAAGGTGTCGCAGGAGTTTCCTCCTCCTGGCCCGACGTCTTGGGTTTTGGAGATGCAGGTTTTGGAGATATACCTTTTCTTTTCCTTGAAACAGCTACCCTCGGTTCTTCAGAAATTTCTTTTTCCTTTCTGGCCAACTTGATGCTTTCTTTGTCCAGGGCGCTAGTAATCCTCTTTCTCTTCGGGCCTTCGGCTTCTCCGCCCAGTTGCTCGTAATCAGGGTAATCAAAATTCAAAGCATCTAGCACACGGTTCAATCTTCGCTTCGGACGAGTGCCGAAGGCTGCAGTCATCAACTGATCTTCTTTCTTAGAGTAATTTCCGAGGATATCGTTGCACATAATCTCGATTGAGTCCAGCCACTCTTGGCAGGGTTTTTTAAAGTGTTTTTTAAACTTGTAGTAATACGGCAATCGAACAAATTCTCCCTTTTTCTTTTCTCCCTCCAGCTTTGGCATTTCCCAATCCCTCATTGTTGGAAACACTTTAAAAGCCAGAAATTCCTGCACCAAATCTCTAGTGCCAATGTGATCTGAAATCACGCGAAATTCAGCCAAAGCAATTTGGCTCGGGCTTCCACTTATCATGTTGCATCGGGGCCTCGTTTCTCCGAAGGTTAGCTCTAGTGGACTCTGGACCAATTTATCTTCATCTTTATCAACTTTAACATAAAACCACTCAGACTTCCATCCGGCTGGCCATTTGCTTCGGTAGCTTATCACTGGAAACTTCGAAGTTTTACGATAAGCAAAGTTGTAACATCCAAAATTCTCATGAAGACCATCTCCTCTGGCTTTAGTCTGATAGTTTAGTTCATGGACTCGACAGAAACCTTCACCGAACGGTTCCACTCCCTGGCTACGAAGGGCCCAAATATAAACACTTAATCTAACAATAGTGTTAGGGGTCAGCTGATGAAGGTAAACCCCAAACTTCTTCAACACATCAGCAATCATTCCATTCAAAGGAAATCTTAATCCTGCTTTAAAGCAGCTTTTGAACACAACCACTTCATTCTTTTCTGGCTTCGGAGTAATCTCCTCTCCGCCAAAACGAATCAGCTCCTTTTTTGTTTCACTAAAGTAGCCCAACTTCACCATTTTTGGAAGATCAGCTTCAGAGATGGTGGACTTTCCAAAGTCTGAATGACTAGGTTTGCTTGGCATCCCGCAGTTGTACTCATCTTCGGAACCAACTTCTTCAACATCAGCTTGCGTTGCTTCGGCAGCAGGTGTGTCTTCTGATGGAGCCAGCCCGGAACACCTCATCGCTTCAGAAATCGGAACAGTTTC
The DNA here is from genome assembly GCA_029449295.1 of Zea luxurians. Classification (NCBI taxonomy): domain Eukaryota; kingdom Viridiplantae; phylum Streptophyta; class Magnoliopsida; order Poales; family Poaceae; genus Zea; species Zea luxurians. The sequence continues at coordinate 9,465,954 of JAOPSE010000033.1, read as the reverse complement.
AACGGCTTCGGTCTCGTCTTCACCACGCTCAACCCTAGCAGTGGAGCGTATTCTGGCCATTTGATTTTAAATTTTCTTGAAAAAAATTCTTTGGAAGTCAATAACCTTTTTTCCGAAGCTATCCTCGTAACGAAGCACACACCAAACTGGAGCTTCGTTTGAATGCGAAAATCAAGCTTCGGCTATGATTAAATTTTTGGCAGCAAAGCAGTGCAATAGCAATGAATGTCGTGGTAACTTCACACCTACCTGTCTGTTTATATAGTGCTGCAGGTAAGAAGGTGAATCGTCAGGATTTTTTCACCGGGCAAACAGTCACTCGCACTCACTGCACGGTGGGCCGCAACAACCAAGAGGGTGCACCTGCATGGTAGGACTGCTCCGCGCTCGAAAACTGTATCGTTTCTCGGCAACGAGCTCAGGGAAGGTGTTTTTCGGACCTTCGGCTTCCCGAAGCCTAAGAGACTTTTTTCACGGATCAAGCTCGTTACGAAAAACGATCTAGCACCGCGAAGGGGCTACTGTTGGGGTCATGCTTCGTTGCCGAAGGTCCTGCAGGAAGAAACAGCTTTGGCTAAAGCTACTTATACATGATGACCAAAGCTACCACTCATAAAGCTTCGATGTTGCAGCATGCCCGAAGACGAAGGATCGAACCGACTTAAAGATAGAATGACATTTTAGCCCATAAGGGTCTGAGTCAATGTTGTAAACTTTTATGATGGACATGATTGTAATTCCTCACAGGCTGTGTCCTGTGCCTATAAATAGTGAACAGTATTCCTTTACTGTTCACAATTTCCGGTAATTGCAAACGCATTGCTCGGGAATTATCATCTGTCAAGGAGAAGGTATAATTGTACTCAAACTTTACGTTCTGACATTTTTATGATCAGATAATAAGATATGTGGATAATGTTGCTTATTTCTGATACATTTATCTTTAATGCTTCATGTTTGATATATTAATTCATTTTATTTTGTAAGTTTGCTCACGAAGGTATAACCTTCGTAACATTTCACTCATGGTCTTCGTCCGAAGTTCATTAAATCCTTGGGGATATAATGCTTCAGCGGTTGAAGGGCATTAATATTTAACATTTTATGTTGCCTTGTTCTTAATTCATAGCATTTGAGAACAAGTTCCCAACAGGAGGTTTTCCCCTAGCTTTATTAGGACCTTCTTGATCTTGAAGCAAGTGGGAGAAGTTGCCTATCAACTAGAATTGCCCGATCATCTTGCGGATGTACATGATGTCTTCCATGTGTCCCAACTGAAGAAGAGCCTTAGGGTACCCGAGGAGCAGCTACCTATGGAGGATCTTAGTGTTCAAGATGACTTGACTTATACAGAATATCCTATAAAGATCCTTGATACTTTGACTCGTGTCATGAGGAGTAAAGTGATCAAAATGTGCAAAGTGCAATGGAGTCACCATGGTGAAGATGAGGCAACATGAGAAAGAGAAGAAGAGCTGCGAGTAGATTTTTTCCCCACCTCTTCCCTAATCCATCCTAATCTCGAGGACGAGATTCTTTTTAAGGGGGGGTAGGATTTGTAATACCCAAATTGTGAATAATGTGAAAAGAGTATATGTCATTATGTGATTTGCCATCTACTCATTACAACATGGGAATATTCTTATTTAAGTGAACAATTAATTCATAATACCTAAAATAAACTATGCCTCATATTGGATTTTTGTGTTGTGCATTTAATACTAGCCATGTTACTAGGAACATGCTAATGATCAATTAGGGTTTAACAAAAAAATGTTCAATTTAGAGAATTGTAAAATAACCTAAAAAGAGGAGACAATCCTACATAATATAAAATAAAAATAAAAATAAAAATCTTCCACGCTGGTATTTTCAAACTGTACATTTAACTGAGGACAAATTCACCACAAATTTGAAATTTAAATTAAGATTCAAAAATAACAAGAAAAAAATAGAGAAAAATAAGAAAAGAAAAAGAAAGGGAATAAGTGTCGCTTGGGTCGTTTTCCTCACGGTTGGCCCATTAACACTTAACCCGCGCGCACCATCCAACTCGGATCTCCGCGCGCGCGTCGAACCAGGCACTTACCGGTCGGACCCGCCTGGCATCGACTCAACTGTGCGCCTTCATGTGCCATCTCTCTCTGCCAAGTGAACCCGGGTGGTCAGCCCTATCCTTCCCAACCACCATGCACGTGCATGGCGGACAACGCCAGTGTCGTAGGGAGCGGGATTTGTGGCCAAGACCTTCCTCTTCCCACCTCACCTCTATAAGGCACGTCGCAACCCTAGTACGGTTTCTCCTCCCATCGTCGCGACTCACTGTGCAAAGCAAAACTGAGAGAGCTAAAGGAGTAGCAAGGGCCGCCGCCACGAATACTCGTCGATGGTGGGGTTCGGGCTCCAGCGGGGCTACTCGGGGGTTGGGCTGGCCGCATAGAAGCTGGGTGAGAGAGTAATTGGAAGGAGACTAGCTGAAGCCAGAGGAATTCCTCATCGGCCAGTCAACACCACCGTCGTTCGCAACTCGCTGTGCGCAGGGAGCTTCGCGCCGCGCAAGCCGGTACTACTCCCTCCCCATGTCTCTCTTTTCGCCTATCATCGAGTAGAAGGGTATTAATTGGGTTTTGGGGCATCAGGGATAGGATTTTGGTAAGCTCGCACGATGCGCCACCGCGTCCGTCGCGGGCGCCATCGTGAGGTTGCCATAGAAATGGGTGAGTGGATCCGAATGCGTTGATCCCTACGGCGACGGTCTTGATTAAGAAGCAAGATACCGTTTCGGTGCATTAAATCGTGGCTGTTAGATCGGATCGGTGGGCTCAGATGAGATGTTGGCATGGTCGGATCTCGGTCGTGGATCTCAGATCCTGTGGCTATTAGCTCATGCCGATTTAGCCTTATGACAAATCTAATCTGAACCGTAGCAAGTTGATCGGGCTGCCTATTTGGGGCCTTCGTCTTCCGAAGGTCCTCAAAAACATGATTTAACAATGTTTCCCAAGTGTAATATATGAACAGGTACCTTCGGACTCGGGTTAAAACCGCACACGATGTGAAAAGCATGGTCGAGACGAAGGCTGATGTTGCTCCGAAGCTACGCACAAGGGAGCTTCGGCTCAATGGCGAAAAAGGCTATCTAGTCCCCGTTGGGTTGTCCATAAGTCAATGACGAAGGCTCAATGGCTCAATGACGAAGGCTATCTAGTCCCCGTTGGGTTGTCCATAAGTCAATAGTAAATATAAAGGGCATGAATGTAATTTTACACAGGCTGCGCCATGTGCCTATAAATAGATGAACAATACCCCCGTACTGTTCACGCTGACTTGTACTCGCTTGTGAATCACGCTTGTACTTTTGTATTCTGTTAAGCCGAAGGTACAAATGTAATTCAATATTGTTCTTATTCATTCATAATTATATAATAAAAGATATATTATGATGTCGTATAATTATCCATGTTATTTCTCATGTTTCATATGCTTCGTCTTTTATTGATATATGCTATGATGATGAAGGTACGTCCTTCATAACCTTCGTCCGAAGATCGTTATATCCTTGGGGAAATAATGCTTCGAAGGACGAAGGGCATTAACCATTAACCTATTTTTGTGTTGCCTTGTTCTTAATTCATAGCATTTGAGAACAAGTCCCCAACATTAGCGCCCACCTCCGGTGTATTCACTTCCACAACCTTCGGTAAAGCATCGACCTTCGTCATGCCGCCAAATACATTAGTCCACAGGTTATGTTGATCATCAAACACCAAAACCTATTGTAACACCTAAAATTCTATTTTAGAAATATAGAAAAAATCTCCAAAGATTTTGAAGTAAATTTATTTTAAAAGGAACTACCTTATTCTCCTAAAATAAATGAAGGTTAATGTTATATTCTAAACTAGAAAATCCTGAAACCATGAATTGAATTTGAAAGTTAGAAATAACAAGATATTTTTTGGGTTTGTTAAACCGTGAAACATTCCTTTCATGGATAAGGCATCCTAAAGTATTAATTAATAACTAAATTAATAGTAAATAAATAAATTATGCATACATGTTGGATTTATGACTTGTGCATAAAATAGGAATTTAAAACTGAACTTAGTCTTGAACATGGAATATCACAAATCAAAATAGAAAAGAAATAAAATAAAAAATTAAAAAGAAAGAAGCTCACCTGCGCCTTGGACCCAAATCTCCAGCCGGCCTAGGTGGCTATTCTGCACCGCTGCCACACTTGGTGAATGACGGGTCGGGCCCCGGAAAAGTCAGACGCCGGTATTCACACACTCGCTTCAATCAATGGCGTATGGGCCCCGACTGCCAGTAGCATCTTCCCCGCGTGGGCACCAGAAAACGGAGAATCCATGGATTCGTTGTGATCCGACCGGGATTTTGGGATCCCGATGGCCTCCAGGAGTATTTACAAGAGAACATGCCTCGTCCTCGTCCACACAATAAGGTCATCAGCTACATAATCATAGACCACTGTGCCAAGCGAAGCAACCAAAACCACTACGAACGGTGTTGATCGAGCAGTGTAACAGAGAACGTTTCTCCGGTGTTGATTTACGTCCTCATCATCGCTCCGGCCACTACGAACGGTGCAAGGAATTTTGCCGCCGAACCACTCTTTGTCGTGGTCAGAGCTCCTGCACGCGCGATTCTCGGTGAGTATTCCCCTATGATTTTCGTCGTTGTCCAAACTACGTGTCGCAATGGTTCTCTAGACGAAACCTGCTCCTCGGACTAGGATGGCGCATACCGGCGGCCTGCTCCAGCCTGGTGGGTGCAGTGGCGCCACCCAGTTTGGTCGGAGGAAGAAGGAGGCCCTCTGGCTGTTCAATCGGCTATCGACGGCTAGGATTAGAAGGCGCATACCCCTTCGGTTCATTGAACTCTGGCCATTGATCGCTAGACGGACGATTCTGATTTGATCGTTGGATATCTCTTCGCAGTATTAGATCTGGGCGATCTGATACTGATCGGACGGATGTGACGAGGTCGAGGCTTCATTAAATCTGGACCGTAGATTTTAGATCCAGCGCCCAGGATTCAACGATACCCCTTCGACCGAGACGTTTTCTAGAAGAACCCTTGTGTTTTAGTGGAATCAAACCGTCGTCCACTACGGGTGTAAAATAATTACAACCGCGTCCAACGTTTTACGTAGTGAACCCTGTGGATTCCAGTATTTTTGTCCGGAGTCTAGGGCTATTAGGAATATTCAGAATTAAATCAGAAATGATTTTTAGTATAAAAATAATTCCAGAAACTTGTTTAATTTGTAATTAATTCATTTTAACTCCTTTTTGACCCATTCCAGTTGCATTAATCTCATATTAATATTGTTTATGATCTAGTAACCTTGTATTACCATGAAACCTATGGTTAAAAACTTGTACGTCCTTTGTTTTGTAGTGGACACTTAAACCTTTGGAAAATCATAACTTTATAACCTTAACTCCAAATTTAGTGTTTCTCGAACCTATGATCTCATTACGATATGTAAAAAATTATTATGTAGTTTGTACTTATGTTTGGTATAATGTTAATTTTGCCTATACCATGTTTGTTTGAATTGCTACGATTAGCAGCGAGGTTACGAGTCACTTCAAGAGCAGGTTGGTACCTGGGAATCTCGAGTCTAAAGCAAGTTATGCCCTTGATCACTCTTCTTTACCTAATAATGTTCCAATTAATCACTATGACATGCTCAGGTTAATTTGGTGGGACCTAATAGGTTTTCCCTAAATTTGTTTATCCCACACCTTGTTTACCACTGAACTTTTAGGTAGTTTTGCTATTGCTCTACCTGGTTTTGGGATTAATGTTACATTATGATCATGTTCTAGTTATGTTGTTGTTTTAATTTATTCATGACAAGATCATTGTGTTAATTCGAACATGGAGCATAACTTGAGATATTCGTGCTACCACAAGGGTGGAATGGGACGCCCTTGGCTGACTAATTAGGAAAGCTAGTGGAGGACTACCTTACCCGAAAGGGGCAAGGGCGGTAGAGGACCTGCATATAGAGAGGTTCTTGGGTCGATCATGCTACGATGGCTTTTCGGACGAGGGATTCCTATATTGCCCTTCTCAGAAACCGTAGCGGGTTTTCTGAAGCTAGTGGAAATTTGTAAAGGCCTCATAGTGGATCCCTAGCCATCCACCTCAAAAGTGTCTAAGGGCCTTGCAAACCCTGGCTAGATGGGATACATGACTTGTGGGTAAAGGGTGCAACCTCTGCAGAGTGTAAAACTGGCATATCAGCCGTGCTTACGGTCAAGTGCGACTCAGGACTCTCGCATGATTAATTTATGGAACTAAACTTAATTTGTCATATGCATTGCATTGTGGGTGTTGTTATTAATTTTGATCTCTTACTTATTTGGGTTGGTATCTACTTTTACTTAGTAACTGTTAATAAAATTTTGACCAACTCTAAAAGCAACGCTCACCTTTAATCATCTCCTTTGGTAAGCCTTACACTTCACATGAGCTCCCACCTTTGGTGAGTTCTGCACATTATTTCCCACAACTTGTTGAGCGATGAACGCATGTGATCTCACCCTTGATGTACTCACATCCCCTTGTCAAGGACAGGTACCACATGATGAGGCGCGTGAAAGATGTTGTGATGAGCTCGTGAGTGGCCTAGGCCATCGTCTCCCAGTCAACTTTGGTTGCCGGATCGTTGTCTTCGTATGATGTAATTATTTAACTATTTTGTACAGAACTCCATTATATATTAAAGATGTGACATTCATTTCTGTACCATGAGTCATCAAATGTGTGAGACTTGATCCTATCAAACATGGTGAAGTTCGTGCCCAGGTTTGGTGCCCCTAAAACCTGAGTGTGACACCTATTGAGCCAAATGGCCCGGGGTCCATTTTCCTTACAATCTCTTCCTTTTTGGTGATTGATTACAACACAACCAAAGCAAGCAAATATATCAAACATTTGAATGAAGATATGCAATCTACATGCTAGGATGCATGAGTGTCCCCATAATGTGATATTATGGACTTAAGCCTCCTCCCAACTCCATAATTCACTTGCTTCCTATTTTAGACCAAAACCACTTGCAAGATAAAAAAATTAAATTGGTGGTTTTTGGTGTTTGATATAATTTCCATTGCTTTGGTCCCTAAAACTTCTCCCCTTTAGCATCAACCAGCGAAAAGGAAGACATTAAAAGCATGTAGGAAGCAAATAAGACTTTCCCTCATAAAAGATTTAACAATGATACCGATTGAAGCAGTAAAAATTATTACTCCCCCTAAATGAGTGTTATCCTTTTGGAAGAAACTTCTCCCCCTTTAAAGACGAAGAAATACTCCCCCTTACAGAGATCTTCTACTTAGGAAAAAGCATGTGAGAAATAAAGGTGCAAGGCATGATTTGAATAGACTAACTTCTCTTATGCATAGGTAACAAAATATGATTTAACAACATATGCATTTAGCAACATGGGAAGTATAGGATGTGAAATATAGTCTAATCAAATATTGGAGAAGACATGTAAATGATAGCAAATGTAGTCTCAAAGATACCAAATGAAGGCCAAATGAAGGCCAATTGTGGACTTGTGAGACATAGGAATACTTGTAGATTTGCTGTGGAAGCTTATTCTATTTCTCCGAGGACTCCATTTTCCTTTCAATGGGACTACTACATATAATAGACTTGAAAATAGGTCTCAAAGACTTAGATATAGAGTAACCTCCCCCTGAAAGTGTGCATACAAGTTTTGAATACTTGTAGGACACATGCACTTTGATTTGATGTCAAGAGGGGCAAATTATCTATAATCCGAGCTTTGGCACATATAAGTTAGATGATACCAACTGAAACATAATTGAAGTATTAAACCACTTGAAGAGTATTGATTGTAGTATATAGAAATACCAATTGATGTATCATTTTCTTAGGAGTGTTAAATAAGCTATGTGTCGTGCTTAATTAAACATTGTAAACTATGTAGGTTTGCTCAAAAATGTGAATTAAAAGTGAGCAATCATACCATATGATAGACCTAGTATGCATGGATTTTTAATTAACAATAAATACCAATTGTAGCACTAGGTATGAAAGGTAAAACTAGTACAAGAAAATAGATACGCATATCTAAAACAAGAAATAAAATAAATCTAGTTACCTTTGTCATGGGTGGGGAATTTAGGTCCAAAATATACGCCAACACACTTGGCAATAGACTTGATCCAATATGATGCATCCCATGATATACATCCCAAATTTGTCAAGTCTCCAAATTCCTCGATGTCCTTCGGACTCCTCACTTCCCTCTTGGGATCCAAATCTTCTTGGTGCTTTTCATGGTTGAAATAATTTCTTTTGGCACCCAGATGCGTTTGGCCCCCTTTCCTTTGTTGGCTTGCTTGTTGGCCATGATTGCTATCACCTTTCCATTCTTTTTCTTCTTGATTAGATATGGTGTAGCAGCCTTTTTGTTCACCTTGTTGATGTAGGTGTTGGAGATTTTGCTTATTGGCTTTTGCTTGAGCTTTTGCTTATCCCCGGTCTTCGCCTTGCATTGGAAAGACTTATGGCCTTCTTTGTGACAGCCTACAAATCACAATTTCGCCCTCCACGGGCTTGTTCACTCCTTAAGTAGTGTTATCCTGAGGAGGTTAGATTTGTTTGTGTCACACCCGGATTTTAGGGGCACCAAAACCCGGGCGTGAAATAATCACCAAGTATGCTGGAAACAAGTCTCGCACATATGATGACTCATGGTATAGAAACGAATGTCACATCATTAATATATAATGGAGTTCTATAAAAAATAGATAAATAATTACATCATACGAAGACAACAATCCAGCAACCCTAGTTGACTGGGAGACGACATCCTAGACCACTCACGAACTCATCAAAGCATCCTTCACTCGCCTCATCCTGCGGCACCTGTCCTTGACCTGGGGGGATGTGAGTACTGCAAGGGTGAGCTCACATACATTCATCGCTCAACAAGTTGTGGGGAATAATGTGCATGAACTCACCATAGGTGGGAGCCCATGTGAAGTGTAAGGCTTACCAAAGAGGATGGTTAAAGCTGAGCGTTGCTTTTAAAGTTGATCAAAATTTTATTAGCAGTTACTAGGTACAACTGTATAAGTAGATACTAACCCAATTAAATAAGAAATCAAAATTGATAATAACACTCGCGATTCAATGCATATGATAGATTAGGTTTAATTCCATAGATTAATCATGTGAGTGTCTGATCCGCTCATGACCATGAGCACCGCTGAGATACCAGTTTTACACTCTGTAGAGTTTGCACATCTTTACCCACAAGTCGTGTTACCCATTTGCCACAGGGTTGATCGGACCCTATACACCTCTACCGAGGAAGCGAGCCAGGGTAGCACTACGAGGCCTTTCCAAAGTTCCACTAGTTCGAGAAAACCAGCTACGGATTCAGGAAGAAGGAAGCATAGGAATCCCTCATCCGAAAAGCTTTACAGACAGTTTGACCCGAGGACCTCCCTATAATCTAGCAGCGACGCCTCCCTGCTTGCCCCTTCCGGGTAAGGTAATCTCTCCCTAGCTTTCCTAATTACTTGGCCAAGGGCTTCCCATTCCACCCTTGTGGTAGCACTGTTTTCCCTGTTGGTTCTCCATGTTCCAATTAACAATATGATCTTATTATGAACAATAATTAAACAACAACATAATTTGACATAATCATAATAAAACATTAGTTTCCAAAAACCAGGTAGAGCAATAGCAAATCTACCCAATAATTCATCTGTTTGCAAGGTGGGGGAAAACAATGCTAGGGAAACCTATTAGGTCCCATCAAATTAACCTGAGCATGTCATCGCGATTAACAGAAAAATTATTAGGTAAAGAAGAGTGATCAAGGGCACAGCTTGCCTTAGACTTGAGATCCCAGGTACCAACTTACTCTCCAGGTGACTCGTAACCTCGCTGCTTAGCGTAGCAATACACACAAACATGGTATAGCAAAATTAGCATCACACTAAGCATGAGAACAAACTGTATAATAATATTCTACGCATCGTAATGAAAACCTAGGTTCGAGACCCACTAAATTCGGATTTACGGATAAAGAGTTATGTTTTTCCGAAGTTCCTACGTGTTTGATATAGAATAAACTAAGTGAATAATTTTAATCCATGTATCATGATAAAACAGAGTTACCAGGTGATAAACAATATTAAAACAAATTTAATGCAACTGTAATGGATCAAAAATGAGTTAAAATGAATTGAATATGAATTAAACAAAGTTCTAGAATTATTTTTATACTAAAAATCATTTTCTTATTAAATTCTTAATATTCCTAATAATTCTAGATTGCGGACATAATTACCAGGAAGGCTAGGGTTATTTTGGATAAAACTGGACTGGTCCGTAATAATACTTCAATGCATATGGACGGCGGGTTGATTACTTAAAACACTAGGGGCTCTTTTGTGAATCTGGTTTAGCGAAGGGGTATGAATAGATTTTGGCCATCCGATCAAACACTGTCAGCCCAGATTAGATTCAATATGTATACCAACCGGTACGCGATTTCTATCGTAGGATCATGGATCTAGGGTCATGACACGCAGACACCCAGAGCCGCACTGATCTAAACAGACGGCCCAGAGATCAGAACACGGCGCACCGAAACATTATCTTCTAATCTCTATCGTCCGGTGCAGATCTAACGGTCCCTGGTCCTCCCCTTTTAAATCCGCGCGCGATCAAAGCCATACGTTTCGCAATCGAGGGTTTAGATTCATCCCACCATAACAGATGGCTGGATCCAATCTGAACCGTCCGTTACACGTGTAAGGAAAATGGACCCCAGGCCTTTTGGCTAATTGAGTTTTGGTGTTTGATGATTAACACAACCTGTGGACTAATATGTTTGCTAGTGTTTATAATTATAGTTCACAGGATGCGAAGAGAATTGGACCAAGGCAATGGGGATGCAACACCTCAAAAGAAGACATAAAAAGATGCATAAGAGTCCAATACTCAAGAACAAAAGAAACCTGAAGAAATCAGCGAAAGGAATCCAAGATGCGGGCTGTCAGCCAGCGCCTGGTGGCGCACCGGACAGTGCTGTCCGGTGTGCACCGGACTGTCCGGTGTGGCATCGGACAGTCTGCGCAGAGAGGCCACAGACATGCGCTCTCTGGCTGTAGCACCGGTCTGTCCGGTGGAGCACCGGACAGTCGGCACCGGATAGACGGCAACGGTCGGATCCAACGGTCGACTGCTACAGGCGCCAACGGTCGGCTGACGTGGCGTGCACCGGACACTGCATAGTGGCTGTCCGGTGGTGCACCAGACTGTCCGGTGCACCCGACGACAGAAAGCTGTTGCTTTCTGTCCAACGGCTAGTTTGGGGATTGGAGGCTATAAATACCACCCCAACCGGCCATTTGAAGGTGTGGGAGCCCAAGAAACATACCAAGGCATATAGTGCACATTTCCAAGAGCTCAAACACCCAAGTGCTTAATAGAATCACTCAGTGTCGGTGTTTTGGGTCTGACCGCACACCCGGGGTTGCCCTTAAGGTGTTTTAGGAGTAGGACGGTGTCGACAACTGTAGCAAAATGGTTCGTGCCGATCGCACGAGGGACAGTGGACAAGGTTTACAGGTTCGGGCCGCTTAGAGATGCGTAACACCCTACGTCCTAGTGAGTATGCTTGGTGGATGTGGTTACAAGAGAGCTCTCTGGATTGAGAATACAGAGAGTTGACGCGGGTGGCTAAGTAAAGGGTCGATCGTTCTGAAGGAGTGCCCCCTAAGCCTTATATACTCGACCGTAGGGCAGTACACGTGGATAAGATAACAACAAGTAGCTAAAAGATAGTGAACCTCTTGAGATTATCCCTACGTAACCCTCGCGGACTTATCCTCGCATGGCTTCGTTGCATGGAGGCTCCAACGCGGGAGAGTCGGATCTCTGTTGCGGTCATTCGCTCGATGCTGTGGGCCGCCCGGGTTTGCACCAATCCGGCCTCATGTCGTTCTGCTTTGCTGGTTGTTTCTCCCCAGGCCCACGAAAGAATGACCTTACGATTTATTGGGCCCTTGGGCCTTTCGTGAGGTCCTTTACTCTTTTAGTGGACCCGGGGGATATCTATCCCCCACACTCAGTGATTAGCGTAGGTGCTTTGCGAAGTGCTTAGGTTAGTTAGACCGCTTTAGCGCTTGCTCTAGGTGAACCCTAGTTAGTTGAGTGAGTTTTGTAAAACCACACAACCCCTCAGCTCTTGCGTGAGTCATTGTAATTGTACCGAGTGGGGCGAGAGTCTTGCGAGACCGTGACAACCGCGTTTGTGTCACGGCCGCCACCGTGTACCGAAGGGAACGAGGCCCGCGGCGTTTCGGCCGGAAGCTCGATAGTGGAGACTGCGGGGAGTGTCCGAGAGGAGCCGGAAGCGGAGCACCACTTGCGCATGGAGAAGGCCCGCGGCTCTCTACGGAGGTACTTGACCGTGGTGCTTGGCCCTCGCGTGGGCTTCCCTTTGCATAGGGGCACCAACGAGGATTAGTCGGGACCTTGCGTGGTTCCGGATACCTCGGTAAAAATACCGGCGTCATCCACGAGAGTTTGCTTCTCTACTTTGCTCTTTAAGTTTCTACATTTATATTAAGCATTTAAGTTTCAATCTTGTATCCATACTTATTTAGTATAGATTGAAACTTAACCTTTGCGGTAGAGATAGCAATACTTAGACAAAACCTAGTTTGCACATTCTAGTTTGATTATTTGCATAGGTTTTGCTCTAGGGATTTTATTGTGGCCTAGGTTAGTAAAAGTTTTAGAAGTCCTAATTCACCCCCCCTCTTAGGCGTCACCCGTTTCCTACAAGTGGTATCAGAGCCCGGTTTGGCTCATTTGAAACGCTTTAGCTTCACCGCTAAAAGAGCCGACGCTTTTAGAGGAAGGGATGGATACCCATAGGCCACCACACTTTGACGGCACTAACTTCCCATATTATAGTGCTAGAATGGCTTGTTACCTAGAGGCCGTTGATCTAGGTGTTTGGAGAGTCACTCGTGACAGGATGAAACCCCTCAAGAATCCCGAGAAACCCACCACGAGTGAGGAAAAAGAAATTCATTTAAATGCTAGAGCCAAAAATTGCTTGTATGAATCTCTTAGCATGGATATTTTTAATCAAGTATTTACCTTGAAAACTGCTAATGATTTGGCTAAAATTGCATGAGCTCCATGACGGCACATCCAATGTTCGTGAGCAAAAACATTGCCTAGTCTTAAATGAGTATAATTCTTTTGCTATGAAAGATGATGAGCTTGTTAGAGACATGTATTCTCGTTTGAATCTAATTATCAATGAGCTCAATTCGATTGGCATTAATAAGCTAGGTGATGCGGACATTGTGAGGAAGATTATCTCCCTGCTACCACAACAAAGATATGGGAGCATCATCACCATCCTTCACAACATGGAGGACTTGAGCAACATGACCCCAACCATTGTGATTGGGAAAATCACGGCTTTTCAGATGTCGCGAAAAATGAGTCGGGGAGAGGAGCCAACTTCCTCAAGACCATATGCTTTTGCATGTGATGAAAGGAAGGGCAAAAAGAAGGCTCCCACTCCAAGTTCCTCAAGTGAAGAAGAGGTAGAAGAAGAAAGTGATGATGATGAAGATAATCAACCATGCACATCATCCTCCGAGAACGAAGAAACAATCCGACGCGTCGGAAAGGTAATGAGGATGATCCGCAAGATTAATCTAATGGGTGTGCCCCTGCAGGTCGAGGATCTTCTCTTTAACATTGATAGGAAAAAGCAAAGGAAGAGAGGATGCTTCGCATGTGGGGAGAAGGGCCACTTCAGGGACAACTGTCCAAATATGGCCAAACCCAAAAAGGAGAGGAGCAAAGGCAAGACGCTAACAAGTGTTAGAACTTGGGATGATTCTTCATGTGAAGATGAACCTCCAAGGACGCGCAGCCACCGGTCCTCGTCACGATCATCACGGTCATCACACAAATGCCTTATGGCAAGAGGTAACAAAAGCACTCCATCCTCTAGTGATGAAAGTAGTAGTGATGATGAAGGTGAGGGAAAGGCCTCTCTAGATGAGCTTGCTGAAGCCATAGAATTTTTCCAGGATGTTTGCACTAAGCAAAAAGCTCAACTTAAAACTTTGAAAAATAAGTTGATTAGCTCTAAAAATGATTACAAAGGTTTGCTAGAAAAATTTGAAACTTTTGCAAACTTAAATAGTGAGCTATCAACTAAAATTGAGCTATTAGAATCTAGTGCTCCATCCACTGCTACCGATGATGGCCTTATTAAAAAGAATGAAAAACTGAAAGCTAAGTTAGCTAGCTCCCAAGAAGCTATTGAAAATTTGCTAGAGAAAATGATGAGCTAACTACTAAGCTAGAAAATATTGGTAGCACCCTAGTAGCATCTTTAGTTGAAATACCTGAAATAATTAAGAAAGATGCTTCTACTTCCTGCTTTGATTTAATTGATGATTCTAACCCCTGCAACCAAGTCGTTGTTGAGAATATTGTTGTAGAGACATGTTCGGATGAGGTTGCAAAGGAAAATGAACAATTAAAGCAAGAAGTGGCTCGCCTTGGCAAGGCTTTGTATGACAAGAAAGGCAAAGCCAAACAAATCCGACCTCCACAGGATAACACCACTACGGGAGTGAACAAGCTTATGGAGGGAGAAACTGTGATTTGTAGGCTATGCCACATGGGAGGCCACAAGTCTTTCCAATGCAAGGCGATGGCTGGGGATAAACAAAGGCAAAAGCTCAAGCAAAAGCCATCAAGCAAAATCACCAACACCTACATCAAAAAGGTGAACAAAAAGGATGCTACACCATATTTGATCAAGAAGAAAAAGAATGGAAAGGTGATAGCAATCAAGGCCAACAAGCAAGCCAATAAAGGAAAAGGAGCCAAACGCATCTGGGTGCCAAAGGAAATAATTTCAACCATGAAAAGCACCAAGAAGGTTTGGATCCCGAAAGGGAAGTGAGTGGACCGAAGGAGTTCGGGAAATTTGGAGACTTGGCAAATTTGGGACGTATATCATGGGATACATCATAGTGGATCAAGTTTATTGCCAAGTGGGTTAGTGAAAATTTTGGACCCAAATTTCCCAGCCATGACTAAGGTAACTAGATTTATTGTATTTCTTGCGTTATGCGTGTCTATTTATCTTATATCTAGTTTACCTTTCTTGCCTAGTATTATACTTGCTATTTACTTTTGTTTAAAATTATACATACTAGGTAAATCACATGGTAGGATTGCTTGCTTTCAATTCATATACTTAAGCAAACCTACATGGTTTAAAGTGTTTAGTTAAAGCACGGCACATAGCTTTTATATCACTCCATAGTAAATGATGCACAAGTTGAAAAATTTTGATTTCTACAAGATGTATCATTTAACTTATATGTGCCAAAGTTCGGATTATGGATAATTTGCCCCTCTTGATATCAAATCAAAGTGCAGGTCTCCTACAAGTATTCAAAACTTGTATGCACACCTTTAGGGGGAGGTTACTCTATAATCTAACACTTTGAGACTAACACCTTTTCAAGTCTATTTCATGTGATAATCTCATTGTAAGGAAAATAAGGTCCCCGGAGAAAGACAACAATCTTCCACTGCAAAATCTCCAAGAACTCTCATGTCTCTCAAGCTCGCCATTGACTTTCAATTGGTATCTTTTGAGACTATATCTAGTATCATTTACATGTCTTCTCCAAAATTTGATTAGACTATATCTAATATCATATGCTTCCTTGTTGCTAAAAATGCATAAGTAGTTAACTCATATTCTGTTACCTATGCATAAGGGAAGTCAGTCTTTTCAAATCATGTCTTGCACCTCTAATTTTCACATGCTTTTTCCTAAGTAGAGAATCTCTGTCAGGGGGAGTATTTCTTCATCTCTAAAAAGGGGGAGAAATTTCTTTCTAAAGAGAACACTCGTTTAGGGGGAGTAATCCTTTCAATTGATATCATTCATGTGGTTTAATTTAGTATCCTTCAAATGGTATCATCTAATATGAGGGCAAGCTTTTATTTACTTCCTACATGCGTTTAATGTCTTCCTTTTCGGTGGTTGCTGCCAAAGGGGGAGAAGTTTACGGACCAAAGCATTGAAAACTATATCAAACACCAAACACCACCAATTTAAAATTTTATATCTACAAATGGTTTTTCCAGTGGTTTTGGTTATTTGGTCCAAAAATAGGAAGTAAGTGAATTATGGAGTTAGGGGGAGGCTTAAGTCCATAATATCACATTGTGGGGACAATCATGCATCTTAGCAAGTAGATTGCATATTTTAATTCAAAAACTTGTATTATTTGCTTGCTTTGGTTGTGTTGTCATCAATCACCAAAAAGGGGGAGATTGTAAGGAAAATGGACCCCAGGCCTTTTGGCTAATTGAGTTTTGGTGTTTGATGATTAACACAACCTGTGGACTAATATGTTTGCTAGTGTTTATAATTATAGTTCACAGGATGCGAAGAGAATTGGACCAAGGCAATGGGGATGCAACACCTCAAAAGAAGACATAAAAAGATGCATAAGAGTCCAATACTCAAGAACAAAAGAAGCCCGAAGAAATCAGAGAAAGGAATCCAAGATGCGGGCTGTCAGCCAGCGCCTGGTGGCGCACCAGACAGTGCTGTCCGGTGTGCACCGGACTGTCCGGTGTGGCACCGGACAGTCTGCGCAGAGAGGCCACAGACAGGCGCTCTCTGGCTGTAGCACTGGTCTGTCCGGTGGAGCACCGGACAGTCGGCACCGGACTGTCCGGTGTGCACCGGACAGACGGCAACGGTCGGATCCAACGGTCGACTGCTACAGGCGCCAACGGTCGGCTGACGTGGCGTGCACCGGACAATGCATAGTGGTTGTCCGGTGGTGCACCGGACTGTCAGGTGCACCCACGACAGGAAGCTGTTGCTTTCTGTCCAACGGCTAGTTTGGGGATTGGAGGCTATAAATACCACCCCAACCGGCCATTTGAAGGTGTGGGAGCCCAAGAAACATACCAAGGCATATAGTGCACATTTCCAAGAGCTCAAACACCCAAGTGCTTAATAGAATCACTCGGTGATTAGCGTAGGTGCTTTGCGAAGTGCTTAGGTTAGTTAGACCGCTTTAGCGCTTGCTCTAGGTGAACCCTAGTTAGTTGAGTGAGTTTTGTAAAACCACACAACCCTATAGGTGTACATTTGGGCCGGGCCTGATGGGCCGGCCCGAAGCACGGAAAAAAAAGCACGGCCCAGGCACGGCACGGCCCGAAATAATTTAGTGCCGGGCCGGCACGGCCCGTTATATCGGGCCGGGTTTGGGCCGAGGTCACGGCCCATGGGCGGGCACGAGCACGGCCCGTTTAAGGCAGGCACGAAAAGGCCCATATAGAGGCACGAAAAGGCCCATATATTTATTAAAACCACACTTCATTTCGCACTTTCATATACTTGATAAAGAACACAAAGCTAGAGGTAATGCTAGTTAGATGTTTTTTTGTATCTTTGAATTAGATTGTGTGATGTAATTTTACTTTTGTTATGAACATTAGACAATAAACTGAACTTACGAACTTTGTATACAGCTGATTATACTCTTTTTCCTTCTAACAAAATGCAAGGTAGTCATTGCATAGCTGTGGTAACTTTAATACAAATATTAAGTTTGATTTTGTACAAATTTATTTGTCTTATCTTTTATTTGTTTTATTATTTTTTTTGAATTTAGGGCTCTAATATGAATTTTGGGCCAAAAACTGAATTTCGGGCCAAAAATTGAATTTCGGGCCCTAATGTGAATTTCGGGCTTTTATAATTTCGGGCCGCCCGAAATAAGCCCGGCACGTTTAAGCAATTACGGGCCGGGCCGTGGGCCGAGGGCTAGGCCCATGGGCCGGCCCGGCACGGCCCGAAATTCAAACGGGCCGGGCCGGCCCGAAATTCAAACAATACGGGCCTTTTCGGGCTTGGGCCGGGCCGGGCCGGGCGGCCCGAATGTACACCTATACACAACCCCTCGACTCTTGCGTGAGTCGTTGTAATTGTACCGAGTGGGGCGAGAGTGTTGCGAGACCGTGACAACTGCGTTTGTGTCATGGCCACCACCGTGTACCGAAGGGAACGAGGCCCGCGGCGTTTCAGCCGGAAGCTCGATAGTGGAGACGGCGGGGAGCGTCTGAGAGGAGCCGGAAGCGGAGCACCACTTGCGCGTGGAGAAGGCCCGCGGCTCTCTACGGAGTTACTCGACCGTGGTGCTTGGCCCTCGCGTGGGCTTCCCTTTGCGTAGGGGCACCAACGAGGATTAGTCGGGACCTTGCGTGGTTCCGGATACCTCGGTAAAAATACCGGCGTCATCCACGAGAGTTTGCTTCTCTACTTTGCTCTTTAAGTTTCCGCATTTATATTAAGCATTTAAGTTTCAATCTTGTATCCATACTTATTTAGTGTAGATTGAAACTTAACCTTTGCGGTAGAGATAGCAACACTTAGACAAAACCTAGTTTGCACAATCTAGTTTGATTATTTGCATAGGTTTTGCTCTAGGGATTTTATTGTGGCCTAGGTTAGTAAAAGTTTTAGAAGTCCTAATTCACCCCCCCTCTTAGGTGTCACCCGTTTCCTACAACACGATCGACGATGGCGTGGTCATCGTCTTCCTCCAGCCGTGCCAAACGATGGAACAAAGTCCGCACAGCGGACGCACGCCAGAGACCCGCCCTGGCATGACACCGCATCAATACGCCCCCAGATCGATCCTACATGATCACAAGCCCAAGGTGAACCGAGTTGGGAAATACTTACCAAAGATTTGGCAACAGAGAATAGTCGTCCACGCACCGCGTAGATCCGCGGCCAAGTATAGGTGACGACGAGAAATTACGGGCACCCTAATGGCTCCCGCATGTAACACCCCTGGTGTTACTGGCACTAAAACTTGAGCATGACATCATATGCATTGACATTTCATTTTTTTGTCACACCTAGAATGCATTCACTAGGTAAAAATTCAAAACAAGTTGTGATGTGGTGACTTGAAGTGTGCTTAACCCTAGGGTAGGGTACTTAACTCTGGGATTAGGGCATGTGGATAACAGTATGCCAAATTGAGTAAAATCTCAAAAGTCATTATAAATGTTCACAAGATATCAAATTTGGTGAACTTTTGTGGCACAAAAACCCTAGTAAGCCCAAAACCCTAAAAGAAACCCTAGAAAACGCTAATTGGAACCCTAGGGGGGTGAATTCAAATTATATACACTTTTGGACTAAAGTGCAAATATCAAAGTAATAGAACATCAACAACTAAGTAACTTTTACATTGGAGAAATTTCAAGTAGTATGGGGAAATTCAGACTTATTTGCAAAAATATCCATGGACACCCATGTGGCTAAGTCTGAAATTCAGTAAAATGGAGTCAACTTTGGAGCCTTGTAGTCCTTGATTCATGAGGATTTTGCCCTAGGCCAATATATCAAACTTGTAGAGCTATGATAGGAGTACAACTTTGCTTAAGTGACTGAGCCTTGATGCTGTACAAAAATTGGAGATAAATTGGCAGGAAAAGGGACTGTCAGTCACCACTAAAGACTGAATTATGGCCACCAGTGAACTTGGAAGAACTTGGAGATCAAATTGTGAGGAATTGAGTGGGTAGCTGAGTAAGATCTTTATAACAAACTTGTAGTTGGTTCCTTGGGTGACAACATTGATGCAGACAAGTGAGCGAGTTGTTACATGAAAAATAGAAAACGAAGCTCTCCAAATCGTTCTGTTAGAGTGTCTTATGAAGATCTCCATGGTACAGTGACCAGAAAAATCTCCGGTGTCGTGAACTCGATGCCGGTGATCTGCCGCTGCAATTCGCACCCGCCTGGGAGATTCATGGCACGGGAGAGGTAGATAACGTCGGGGCGGAGTGAAAATATCCAGGGAGGGGTGAATCCGGTCACTGGCCGGATCGGCCGTCGTGTCCCGCCGCGGTCAGTCGCGCTGGCATCTCCGGAGCTCACTGTTTCACCGGTCGTGACACATAAGGACCACTTCTCCGTGTTGTAAGGGTCATGGCAAGCAGCTGATTATCGTCCGCGGACCAGTTCCCTCTCGCGCGCCATGGTGAGCAAGCCACTGTGAAATATCCTAACCGGGTAACCGTGATCTTAATCCCAAAATTCGTGCCTGGTTCAATCGAGACCTATAAATTGATGATGCCCTCTGCTCCGCCTCTTTGTTATGCATCCAACCCACCCCCAGCTAGCTCTTATCGTGCACCAGCGCGCCCCAATTTGGGATTTCCCCCAAATCGGTTCTCCACGCCCCCGTGTGTCGCCGCGCCGTGGACCACCGATTGTAGGTCCGTTCCTATTCTCTGTGTTCATGTTTTAACACCCCTACTCACTGGTGATGCTCGTCAGCTCAACCCATTGAGCTAGACTGCACACAATCGTTTGGAACACCTTGATTTGTATACGGTGTTCGCCGTCGTCGTGGGTGCGAGAATTCTGGGCAGGATTGGTTCAATTGAGGCATGGTTTAGGTTCGCCTCGGGTCAGGGACGCTAGTCCAGAATTTAGTTGAGTCAGTCGACGCCGTTCATGGCCGGACTTAGCAAAGAGATGGCCGACAGCGAGTGCGTCGTTGCCAGGGTTCGTTTTGGAGAAGAAACAGAAATCAGAGGGCCTTAATGCAAACGTCAGAGACACAGATGAATAGTGTGCAAGGATTCTTAATTAGTTATTCAAAAGGTCGAGGTCCTCTGTGCAAAGTCGCCAGCGCGCGCGTGCGCGGGCGTGTTTCCCCTGTTCGTGTGCCGGCTCGGGCTGGTTTGAGCCTGTTACTATTCATTTCTTTCCTTTTCTTTTTCTGCCAGACTTAGGAAATTTATAGAAAATTCTAGAAAAGTGCTAAAATCATGAGACCAATTTTACTATACTCCTAAATTCCTCTATTATTTAATAAAAATAGTTCCAAGATTTTGAGTCCCAACCATGAATTATTTAGCAATTAATGATGCCTAAATCTAGCCTTTTAGAATTTTAGGAAATAAATTGGTAGCTCCAAAAATCATAAAACTTTTTGGGTAAGCTTAAGATGATAATTAAAGCCCTTGGGTAAAGTTTGGTATGTTTTGGACATTGTTTGATCCCAAAACCCCAAAACCCTAGCTTCCTAAGGTAGAATTTGTCTAACCCTAATAGGGTACTAACTCAGGAAACCCTAGTGACTTAGGGGTACCGTGAAGGAAAGTTATATTCAAGATATAACTTAAAGTGTTCTATCATAACTGCATATTCATAGCATCACATGGGCATTTATGTATGTATATTGTTATGTTTAGAAAACGAAGAAGAAGTAGTAGTTGAAGAGGAAGTTGCACCACCAGCTGAAATTCCACCTCTCGGAGACAGTTTCTACTTTGACATTTATGGAACAGATCCCAAATCTCCTACAACACAAGGCAAGCCCTAGTGCATTTACCCGTTCCTTGTGATTTTAAACCCTTTATCACTTGAAATGATGCATTAGGTGATACAAGTTGGGTGTTAAACAATTGTTGCATTTCCCTTCCTTGGAATTGATTACCATACCTTGTTACCTATTTTACTTAAAAGTTTTCTGATGCTTAGATGTGCTTTAGAAAACAATTTTTTGCTTTTAAACAAAAGGTGATGCTTATATGGGATGGGAATTTTTCAAAGAAAAGACTTGATGGTGAATCCATCATGGCCATGATGGGTTCAACATCGGAAAAGATGTACCTCTGCCAGGTACCAAACTTTGGGTTGTAAATGATAAATACGAGACCGGGCGGGTGACTTGCACGAGAAGGAAGTCTCAGTGTAGTGTCTCCGTCTGAGTCGATTAAGGACCGTGTCGATGTGGGCTTGCTGATCGAGGACCCTTTAACTTGCCACATGCCTTGTCATGTGTAAGCTTTACCTCGGGCAGACCAATACCAAAAAGGCCAACACGCAATGGGAGTGGAGAGATGGCGAGAGTAGCGTGTACCCTCCATGGCAAGAGGCTGCACTGTGGTGTATCTGTGCTCTCGGTTGGCGTGAACCCGATCTGGTCTTGAGAAACCCGGTGGCGAGTTGACATATGCAAGGGTTAAGTGCTACATATGTCGTGTGGTTGGAGATCCTCATATGAATATTAATCGATTCGGATCGCCGTTACTTCTCGGACATGAAGACTTGGTCACTGACTTACACATAGCAATCTAGTGAACTGAAGGATTGATAAAAGATGGCTAGTGTAGGCCAAGTGCTTGACTAGGATAGAAAGAACTCTAGATGCAGGTAATGACTTAATCTGATAATAAAACTGGATTTTTAAGGATCCACTGTTAGTAAGCATTTCTGCAAACAGAGTCTTTGGTTCTTGATTAGCCTTACCTTGACTCCCATAAGCCAGCATATCCTTGAGAGTCTTTTTCTTTGTCGGGTAAGACTTGCGAAAGTACACTTCGTACTCAGGGTTTTCGAACCCATGTTGTTGTAAGTGAGGAAACAGCAGAGTTTTGCTATTTCTGTTCAAAGGTGGTACCTAAAGAGAAGCCAAAGTAGTGATCGTGGGTGCGGGAGGATGTCTGCCTCCCAGTTTGAAAACACTAAACCTTTGTGCGGGAGGGTGTTTTGCTTCCCTGGTTTGTAATAATATTTTTAAGCACTCATAGCGCCCAGTATTGTAACAATACTCTCTCTATATATTTCATGAATGTAAATTAAGTATTGTAATATGCTTCCGCTTAATCTTCCTCTGATGTGATGTAATATCTTTGTGATGGGTAAAACGTTCTTGGGCGATGTGATGAAGATACAGAGTACCGAACTTGTCGAGTGATTGTGTGCACCTACATGGTTGTCTGAGGTCCTTAGGACAAGGACATATGTAGGTGGGCCTAATAACTTGGGAGGTTCTGTGACACCGCACTCCCTGGCTGCCACCACCGTGAGCGCGATACCGCGATGAAGGTCCCGACCCAATCTAGGCGCTGAACTATGGCACAGACAGGATCCCCTGGTGGCAGCTTCCTTCACTCCCACCCTGCTTCTTCTACCCAGCATGATGGTGCGTTTGGATAGGTGCTTTCTGGAATTAGGAGGGGAGGAGAAGTACCGGGCACACGCTTTTATGGTCCAGCAGGGGCGGGTTTAGCCAGCCAGCAGCATGAGCGCGGTCGCGCCATGCTCGGGATTCCGTTGGGGAAGAAGATCTCCAGACGGGGCAGCCCACAGTCAGCGACGTAGAGACAGACACGCACGGGTGAGTCACTGGTCGGGCGGGCCCATGTGTCGGTGCCACCCTTGGCTCAAGACGTTATAGAGGGACTGGCTCACGGGGCCCATAGGCAGCGACCCCACGCCCACGTGCTTGCGCGGACAGAAAGGGAGGGAGACTGGAGTAGGTGTCACACCGGTCGATGATGACTGCGATGCATGGTGAAGCTGGGCCGCGCAGTAGATTTAGGCCGAAAGCGATTTGTTGGGCCCAATCCGAATTCTTTCTTCCTTTCCTTTTTCTTTTCTTATCTATTTCTATTTTGCAAATATTCAAACTCAATTTAAAATTCTTGTCTTGAACCCCATATTTTCAAATATCAGCCATAATTCTAATATAATTTAGACCTTTCGAATATCTGCTTCTTGTGCTAGTTCAATTCTTGTAGAATATCCTCCGTTGCCTTTAATTTTGGGAGAAGTCGAGCTACCAACAAGTTGTAACTACTGCTTGCTAGTCGGTCAAAGGCATCGAGCCTAGCTAATTTCTGTAGTTTTTAGTTTTGTAATCAATCTGTGTTTAATATTTGTAATAAGGTTTGTATTTGTGTTCCATAAGTTTTTCCTAAAAGTTCATGGGAACTAAACATCCCTCCGTCGTAAAAAATCGCCAAATCCATTTTAATATACGCGGGACAAACTTTCGGCAAACTCAATTTAAATGCAATCGTACAATAAATAATTCCAAATTAAACGCACACTATTGGATAAATGCTCATCAGTGCAGTGTTCTTAGCTGTTGTGCAGGTGTACATGTGGGTCCATTTGTCAAAAGAAATTGAAGCACCTAGAGTCTCTACTGAGTGTTGGTCTAGGACTTTTCAAAGTTCTGGGTGTATACGTGGCCTATGCTGCAATGTCTAGACTGATTTTCATCTTTTAGATGTATACTAAATTTGCACTTCAGGCTTGTTTAGCTCTCCAAATTTGTGTAAATGAATAGTGCATTGAGGTGCAGTTAAAGTCGTAACTTGTGAAAAAGTGCGTATTGAAACACGTGCTGTGAGATATGATGTGACGACTCGATACGATGGATGGATAATTTGATGTGATGGGTTTGTAGTGCAAATTTACAAATCTAAACATAACCTGAACCAAATGCACTTATAGTGGTACTGAGGGAGTAGATAGTAGAACTACAAATCAATTCTACCAGAAACTAGTGTCTGCAGGAAGATGATCCATAGACCTAGTTGTTTACTGGTACATTAAAGTGCTCTTCTAATCCAGCTGAACAATTCAAATAGTATCCTGATTAGGTTAATTCAATTTTTTTTCATGTAGTAGCTAGCGCAGTAGTGGCGAAGATGCCACGGTTGTTCCTCGTGCTGCTCGTTACTCTCGTATCCGCAGCTGTCACACTTCCATCCGAGGCACTCAACGTGCGAGGCCAGTTGCTCAAGTTCTAGACTGTCGAAGGGAAAACTCCGGCCGGATGGCCGAATACACCGGTCCTACCCTATACGAACAAGGGTGAAATCTAGGGGACTAATGAGAGATGCCCACCAGTTGGCAAGAGCACGAGAACGCCGAGGCTTAGAGTGGTTCGGGCCGCCGAAGCGTAAGACCCTACGTCCGTACTGTGAGTGTATTGTATTGCTTGAGCAAGCTTGAGCCTGCATGAGAATGGGGTGTGTGTGTGCCTTGCTTGGCCTTGCATGAGCCGACTTGAGTGGGCGTAAGTGAGCCTACGATGTGTGAGTGTGAGTGAACTCCCTCCTTTTATAGTCTAAGGTGGGAGTAGTACAGTGTACATTTCTAAAACAGAGCCAAAACAAGATTTCTAGAACAGTTGAAAGTTGTGAGCCCCTACAACAGCCAGAACAAGACAGGACAGCCCAGCTATCCAGCACCAAATACAAGTGTACATTTCCCGCAGAGCTACATCAACTACCTGTCACGCAGGAATCAACGAAATTCGTAGGAAAATTATTTGGGTTCAAAACTTTTTCGAAAAGATGAAACTCTGGACCGACGACGCCTCCAGCAGACACACAGCACCACCTACAGCGTAGGACACCCAACATGTCAAGTGCTAATTAAAACTAAGGCACCTCAATCCCTTGCAAATGATACAACAATACCAAACAGATCAAGCCAATGAGCCTAGGTAATTAACGTGTGCAGTCGAGCAGCAGAGTAATGACCAGTCCAGCAGCAGAGCCAGTAGCTGTCCAGCAGCAGAGCCAAAAGCCTCGTCCTGGATGTTGGAGCGGTAGTAGCTGTTGGGCGCCCAGTTTGCCTGGATGACCTGGTAAGCCACCAGTGTCTCGCCGGACTCGTTAGTGATGCGCAGCGAGAAGGGCCCCTGCAGCCGGCGCTTGGAGTCCATCCTCCACAGTGCAAGAGCCATACGAGACAAGGAAGAAGATCAGTGCACCAAGCGCAACCACCTTGGACTGGACAGACATGAAGCTCTGTGTGCAAGACTGAAGGATTTGAAGCTAGGGTGTTTCAATAAGTGGATTTTTTTTTAATATCTCAAATGTAAATTGTCAACTTACAGTACAAGCACAAAAGCTTGTGTTACAAACATCTTCAAAATCACTCACAGCTTATTTTTATGCCTAACCTTAGACGCTGAAATTGAGCGCCTCACTTGAGGCACGCACAGTTTTATTATGCACTATTGCAAATATATTAGATAAACCCAAAGTGATACTCCCTCTATTTTTATTTATTTGGCGTTCCCACCACGAAATGTTATCTTGCTCTAGTGCAACTGTCTTGTATGAAACATGATTTAAAACCCTTAGTCATTGATACATATAAAAATGCACTCTTGAATTATAGGCTAATAATAATAGGCATTACCAAGGGTACTGCGACCATGAAATTGCCACTTCCAATTCAGCGCCATTTTCTCCAACAAGTCGTTCCGTGTGCTGGCCGTTGGTCGCAGGATTGAACTCAA
Source organism: Zea luxurians (assembly GCA_029449295.1). Taxonomy (NCBI): domain Eukaryota; kingdom Viridiplantae; phylum Streptophyta; class Magnoliopsida; order Poales; family Poaceae; genus Zea; species Zea luxurians. The sequence goes on along the minus strand of JAOPSE010000033.1, from coordinate 9,439,696 downwards.
GGACCCCTCCAGCAATTTCATGGCCGGAACAGCGATGCAGGTCAAGCTCAATCGTCAGCGGCATGTGCAGCGGCACGGCGAGCGCTTCCCTCGCCAACTGAATCAGCCCCCCCGGTCGCACGCTCACTCCATTGCCACCCTCTTTGTAGAAGAGCACGCAGCCAACGTCGAACAGCTTGCTGCGAGCAACGATCCTCCCGAGAATGGCAGTGGCGTCTTCTTCTCCAGCTTTGGACACCGGCAGGCGAGCAAGTTTGATGGCGACCCGGCCTTGGACGCCGTTGCTCAGGACGGCATAGATCACTTCAGCGGGGCCATAGCCCGTTTGGACAGTCTCGACTATGGCCCTGTTGTAGTTGGAGAAGTCACCGCCGATGCAGTCGCAGATTATCCTCCCGATGTCCTCGTCGTCCTCAGCGGCTTCTCCGGCTTGCGGGCTGCCATCATGGAGGTAGAGGGTGAAGGCAATTGGACTGTATGCCGAGGTGGCCCATGATGGCCCAGTTAGCACGAGGTTACCCTGTTTCGGTACAAGAATGCATGAAGAAAGTGAATCACTTGCTGTCCTGCCTGCTCATAGACGACGGATGTTGTGATACAATTAACACAACGTCTCGTACGATTTAATTAAACAGACCTAACAGTGAAGAAAACGAGAACCTTCTTTGCAGACTCAAGGTGATGGATGAAAGGGGGCAAGGCCATGTAATGATGTAAATCAGTTCTAGCTATTGTAAACAAAACATTTCCATCCATAGCATACATCTTTCTTAAAGAAGTTATAAGGATGATTAATGGAACCCAAGATTGAAGCTAAGAAAAAAAACAAGGAACTAGAGTACAAAGAATGATTTATTAGAGACAAAAATCTAAATTTCTTCTAATCTTTACTATATTAAAGCACCAGTTTCAACGGTCGTCCCGTGTCAATATTTTTCAAAAAAAACCCTATATTTATTTAGAATCAACCCGCGCTCCTATAATCTCTTCTCTACTACTATAATAAAAGAGTTTATGTCAAAAATAAATTGAAATTATGTATAAGTGAGTGTTTGAACCTTGGTTGTTGGCTCCACATTCACACCCACCTAATTAATAGAAAACATATATTTTGTGCTTTATTAAAACAAAATTTATTCTATGTCATACATATATATAAACCGTAGCAATGCACAGACATACGACTATCATGGTGTAATCTCTATTACTCACCATTTGTCACGGTTTCACAATCGTCTCTTTTGCACAAAAAAAAATCTATACTTCTTTCTGTACCCGTAGTCCAATCTCTATCTCTACTACTGTAATGGAAGAGTTTTGTGCGTCGTATAATTTTTGTGCATCCTTAGCCAACACCGCCTCCCTCCCCCGGCCCGTCCCGCACGGTGCCGTTATCCCCTGCCCGCGATCGTCGCCCCCTCCACCCGCCCACCCTCTCTGCACGGTGTCATTATCCCCACCTCGCTCGCGTATATACCCATACACGTGCTTCATTGCATCTGTGCTTATTGCGATGGAGGCGGATGAGCAGGTGGAGCCGCGGAGGCCTCTATTCCCCGATTGGATCTGTGCGCCTCCGACCTGGTGTTGCTGTCGCGACGAGACGCAGATCCAAATGCAAGTTTGTCCCATCAAATCGGTCGTCTTCCTTCCTTTGTTCCCCAATTGGATCCACAGGGGGTAGAGGAACCCCGCCGGTGTAGCGGCCCAAGCTGCTGCAAGCCGACTATGCACCAGTGTTGTGAACTGCGATGCACTCGCAAGATAGTACCGGTACTCAGCCCTCCTGTAGGAGGCCCTAGGAGTAAACCAGATCTATATCTTCTTGCCTCCCTCTACTAACACCTTGTCCCTCCTTATATAGAGAGGTAACCCTAACTTAATAGCTAAGCAACATAACAAACCCTATCTGGCCGGCACTATTCACGCGCTACAGTAACCACACGTGAACAGTTGTCGCGGCTAATCTAACCATAATGACCTAGCTAATGGGCTTAAGGCCCATAACATTCCATCCCTCCTTAAAAACAGCTCGTACGTGAGCTGTAGTCAAGAAGAATTGACCTATACTAAACTAGCACTTAATGACTCAATACTAAGTCTTTTACATCTCGACTTAGTATTTTATTCACCTAGAAAAAAAATTGAATCACGTCAGTGGTCGGATCTACTGAAGGAGGACGCGTCGGTGGCCAGATCGACCGATGACGGACGCAGCTGCGGTGGCGTAGAGGGCTCCCAGCGCCTAGCGAAGGTCGGTGGCACCCTTCGGTGTTGTAGCTCAGGTGACCACGCCGCGGCAGTGGCCAAGGTGGCTGACGTCGATCATAGCTGCGACGACACAACAGATGGTTGTTCGTGGTGCAGAAGATTGATGGCCACGACGCGGAGGATTGGTAGCTGTGGCGTGGAGGGTTATCCCGCAGCAGCGCCTCTATAGGTTGGGCCACCATGGCGGCCGATTGTTGCAGATTGGGGGAGTAGATCCACGCACAACCATAGTCGAGCCACGCCTGGACCTCCACGAGCATGGAGGCAGGCTGCAGTAGTGGCACGGCCACCTCAACGTAGAACGTAGCCTCCACCTCCTCCCTTGGTGTGTCCGGTTGCAGCCCATCGACCCCATCGTCCTCGACCCGGCCGCCTTCGCCCGTGCCCAGGCCGCACTCGCTCGCGCCTAGGTTGCCTACGCCCAAGCAGCCCACGGTAGAAGCGGAGGGGAGGGGCTAACCCACGCATGCTTGAGCTTGGCCAGACGAGAGTCATGGGAATCCAAACGGGCATTGATGGCGGCGAGTTGCTCGAGGATGAGGTCCATCTTGGCAGAGTAGGTCACAAGATCGTCATGTGTGCCGGCCATGATGGCGATGCGCGCATAGTGGCTTTGGTACCAAATTGTTATGAACTGCGATGCACTCGCAAGATAGTTCCGGTACTCAGCCCTCCCGTAGGAGGCCCTAGGAGTAAACTAGATCTATATCTTCTTGCCTCCCTCTACTAACACCCTGGCCGTCCTTATATAGAGAGGTAACCCTAACTTAATAGCTAAGCAACATAACAAACCCTATCTGGTCGGCACTGTTCACGCGCTACAGTAACCACACGTGAACAGTGGTCGCAGCTAACCTAACCATAATGACCTAGCTAATGGGCTTAAGGCCCATAACAACCAGACATCCCGCCGCGACTCTTGGTGCTGGCGGCTTCGCCTGCGCTCATGGTCGATCACGGATTTGGTAGATATACTCCAACATGGGGTATTGTCTGTCCCTGTGCTTTATTCACCGTCATAGCAAAGCTGAGTCTAAGAGGGAATTGAGTCCTCTCAAACTTGAAAGGAAAGATCTCATCATCAGAAGGACATAAAGGAATGCGTGGTAGAAAAACTCTCTTCCCTGCATGTTGTCCTAAAACAATCTCGACATCAATTGTATTTCTGTGAAAATCACGAATTATTAATCTTGTGCCATTGCACAAACCGTTGGGAGGATCAAGATTTCGGAGCAAAATCACTGGACAGTTGACCTTTAGTTTGAGGATGTGCAGAGGCAGTCCACTCGGTGTGAGAGAGTTTAAGAACTCAGGAGGATAGTTGTTGCTAGGATCATCAACAGCAATATCGAAACTATGGTAAACCATCTCTTGCCCTGAGAAGCGATCGATGAAACTCATATTTATCTTGTCAACATTTTCATTTTTTGTTGACAAGATCGCTCGAGATGTGATGTAATCTCGATTATGCATGTTCGTCTTTAGCGATGGAAACATCTCTTCAATTAATCTATCAACATCATCATCTTCACCGGTATAAGGAATGTGTATCTCGTCAGGTAATCTCACATTATCATCGTTGCATGTCTCTTCGATCCCATTACCAATACATAGTTGATAGTCTGAAAACCATTGATCTGACTGTGCCCTCATGTTGCACACAAGTTTAAGATGTTGCATACTATCCCATAGAGAAGATCTACGCAACGTTGAGTTTATGATTTGGGCCCTTGTACCTTTCCGTACAACCGGAAGGACCTATCTAAAGTCGCCACCAAATACCACTGTTTTCCCTCCAAAAGGCAAATCAGGTCTATCCATTATATCTCTCATGCTCTTATCAAGTGCCTCAATTGCTTGTCGTTTAGTCATCATGGCCTCATCCCATAAGATCAGTGATGACCTTCGTAACATTTTGGTTGTCCCACTCTGTTTAGTGAAGCTACACGCATCACCTTTTATGTTCAATGGGATTTTGAATCTTGAATGTGCGGTCCTACCACCAGGCATAATAGATGCCGCTACTCCTGACGTCGCAGTAGCAATAGCTATCTTTCCAGAGCGTCGAACAGTTGCTAGCAAAGCTTTGTACATACATGCCTTGCCTGTTCCTCCTGGACCATCCGCAAAGAAGACACCTCCACTAATATTCTCCACTGATGATAATATCACGTCGTAAGCGTGTCTCTGCTCATGGTTGAGAGATGAAACCACAAATTCAGCCTCAGGGTCTTCTGGAATAGACATCTCTTCAAATATCTCTCAAACAACATCTGCCATATTGTCGTGCTCTTCCTTTATTGCAGGTAGAGGGAATAACCTGATGTCATTACACATTGTTTGAAGCATATCTCTAATATCCAACAACACTAACTGCTCGACTACATGCGAGTTACTATGGGTTCGGCAGAAGTCATCAGACATTGCCTCCAAATGTTTGTTCCATAGACTAACCACATTAGTAGGCTCATAGAAAACCAGGATCGTCGCAAATAGCCTTCTAAGAGAAGGTGGCATATGAAATCCTGACGCCTTAGTTAAGCACTCATCGATGTTGTTGTCTGCCTCAATAAGACCCCTTTTTCGGCAGCTTCACGGAAAGTTGGATATACATTACCGTCATATGTCCTTAGACTTTCAAATGAGGTAGCACCCCTCACGTGATTAAGTAGCACCCTTAGATAATAACGTTCTCCCTCTGCTGGGTGTGTCGAGACTATTCTCCCAACTTGCATACGTTGTTGACACGCTGCCCATTTCTTTGCACCTGGCCACCACCTTGCCACCTCGGGGAACTCCCTATATAAGTAGTTTGATGCCCAATCAAACAACTGATTTGCTCGAAAGTACTCAGTTAACATCGATTTGTCAATGTTATCCTTGTTTAAGACCTGACGCACATCATCATTTATATTGTAACTAACAAGATGCATGCCAGGGAAGTGGAGATGTAGTTGCAGAACTGGGGGAGATATACCATGCAGATCGAAACTATATATTCTCCATAAAGCCTCTTGTGGTGATACTCATCTGGCATCTCTGAAGTTATCAATCTCGTTAATACCTTGACCACCATCAACGTCGATCACAGTCACAGATGCCCTATCATGACCCTTATGAATGTACTTGTATATATACTTCACAGCCTTAATGCTTGAGCAAACCTCCACATTAATGTGACAGTCATACATCCTCAATAAAGTAGGATTATAAGGAACAACCCAACGGTTGTCCAAGTCATGCCCCCTTACTCGTACTTTTTGTCCGTCATCTCTTCTTCTGTAAATGGGGTACGAGTCTTTGCCCTGAAGAGTTGTCTCACCAAATAGTCGTGGATAGTGGCACTTGCAACTACCATTCTTCATACATGTATTTTGCATGTTGAGATGTCCGCATGGGCCATGCATCATGTGTTTGACCACCATATTAAACACTGTTTATGGTGTATTCAAGTTTTGTTTTTCTTGTATTATGCTTGAGATGATGAATACATAAGTTGTCCATGTTACTCTTAAGAATGAACATCTAACTGTCCCAACGCCAAAAACCATAAATTATCCCGACGGGATAATTTGCAGGTAGTCAATGGCTTGGTATATTAAGTTTTAAGATCTGAAGGATGTCTTCGTCTGAAGGGCCTTGCCTAGAATGCATGTCTGGTGATCAATCAGAGTGTCAGGTGTCTAAGAAGACTGGGAATTTAGAGAAGTAAAGTAGCCCTTATTCTGAAAGAAAGGTTTCATGACTCGGAATCATCTTCAAGAAAAATCTCTCTTATTTACATGGTGTTATCTACTTGCACAAGCCATGTTGTTGGGTCAAATTACTACTTTATGAATGTCTATGAGGATAGAATTCCTAGAAGGGCCATCATCATGTCTGTCATAAGTACCTTCACATAAGTATACATCAAAAATAATATCACATACTTAAGATGCACATATACCTTACAAGCTATTTTTAACATTGCAGATAGATAATCTTGTGAAGGGAGCATCTGGTAAGGTTTTGCAAAATCTTAATCTAATGATGGGACTGCATGAAAATATTGGGCTGCAATACCAGCCCACGTTCCCCTAATCCTTTGTGTCATTATCTATGATTACAATTAATTTAGGAGTATGGAAACCAATTTCTTGTTACTGTCAACAGACGGCAATGAGCCCCTCATCAGAATTCAATCAAATCAAAGTTAGACAGTTAGTATAGCTTGGTATGTATTGTTTTGGCTTTATTAAAATATTAAGAGAATAATGATAATGACAATTTAGCAGTACAATGGTAGTATTATGTGGGTAGCTTGGTTCCACTATCATCATAAGCCTATACACATCTTGTTCCTGCAATGTTGTTTGCTATTTTGATCACGAAATCATTATTGAGTTTAAATGCAGTTCTGAAGCAGCTATCCTTGGCATCCCTGGATATAGGTATGGTGCCTTTTTTATTATGTTCAAGTCAAAGTTTAGCCCATTACAGTTGTACTTTGAGAGGATTGGAATGTCTCTTAGTATAATTCTCAAGTCTCTTAGTATGATTCTCAAGTTTTATCTTATAGCTACACGGATCCATAGCATTGCTATAAAAAGTTAATTCTCTGATAGTTGTTGTTAAACCAAACCATATTGGGTTTGTTGGGTGTTTTGACAGTCTACATATGCTTCGTGTCCTCCAATCGCTGGACCTTTGTCTCACTATATTGTCTTAATAGGTCGCACAAACAGAAGCAAGTACTCATATGCTCCTAAATCTGGTGTGAGGTACGACGGGTTTTACAGAATTAAGAAGTGTTGGAGGCAGTTTGGTGTTCAGGTAACTTAGCCCTCCTCCTGTATACAGATTGCAGATGTAGCTATACTTTCATATTATGCAGCTACTTGTCACCTACAAATGAAGCTAAGTGTAAGAGGGAAGAGCGGAACAAACAACAACATAAAAGGTGAACTAAGATGACCAATCATTTAGTTGAAAAGCTGGTTGTTAGTTATTTGTTTGTTGGACGAGAATACCCATTCTTGTGTTGCTACTTCTTACTTTGATAATAGATTTTTTTGTTTTTTTTTCTATGCTTCCAACTCATACTATCTCTCCTTGTTTATCCTATCCAGGTAAAGGCTGATGTTGTTTTTAAGAAAGTTGCTTTAAACTCTATATTGTATCTGAAGGTAGCGCTAGATCTGCCCTTACTTTCCTTTGTTGTGGTGTATAGCAACCAGTACTTGGAAACATAAGGAGGGTGAACATTTTCTTGCTGTCTTGCGGAGGCTTGTGAGATTCCTTGATGGTTGGCTTGAAACAGAAAACGTTGAGAATGAAATGCCAATTTCCTTTGTTGTCTCAATCCATTCCTAGGCTGGGATCGACCAAAAAATGGTGAGGTTTTGTTATGACCGGCCACACTCCCTAATGATGACATTAGAGATAACTGATATAGATGAGTTCATGCACATATAGACCATATGTGACTTTCACACACTGATTGGAACTTATACACGGGGCTTTTCTATTATAATAGAGTGGTATTATGAGAGAATGTCTGATATTCGTGAGCCTATTATTTAGATACCTAGACTATTGTTTGTGATCATGATGAAATTATTACCACTCTGCTTCTTTACTGTGCTACTAATGAACTCATTTGTTCTCCAGCTTTGTTGCCATGATGCTTCACTCGCAATAAGACCTGTTTTTGATCATTTCAAAACTTTGGTGATCACTTCTGGAACTCTCAACCCAATAGATCTTTACCCTCGTCTCTTGAATTTTAATCTTGTCATAAGCAGAAGGTTCACAATGTCCTTAACAAGAGATTGCATTTGCCCCATGGTCTTGACTTGAGGAAGGTATGAGCTGGTCTCACGCGAACTTCATATTTCAAAATCTACTGTAGCTGTCGGAGTCTTTAAATGTTAGCATTGTCAACATATCCTTAGGTTTGGAAATGCTAACACTATCTTGCATATACATGATACCTTTTTATTCTTGAGAATCATATGACACTTATGTTAAGCTCTTATGAAAGCTTTAGTTATTTCCAACATTTCATATTACTGGTAGCATTGTATGCTTTTGTGTATTCATCAACTATTCCATCATTTTTAGTGATCAGCTACATGTGAGTACAAAGTTTGATATGAATAGTGATCCTGGTGTTGTGAGGAATTATGACCACCTTTTGCTGGAAATGACTTCTGCTATTCAAGATGGCATAGTTTGGTTTTTGTCAGCTATTCCTATATGGATGTCATTGTCGACAGTTGGCGTGGAATGGGAATTATGCAGGTTATTTCTTTCACTTGTAAATTTTTCTCTCATATGAACCCTACAATTCAGATAAAATATAAATATGGCAACAAGGAATGTGTCTAATTGTGTCCAACATTTCATATTACTGGTAGCATTATATACCTTTGTGTAAACACCAATCATTCCATCGTTTTCAGTGATCAGCTACCTATGTTGTTCATAATAATATATGTGTTATTTTTTTTCGTGTAATCGTTGTGCTCTAACATTTTATCGACTAAGTTATGTACCGTGGAAACGCACGGGTATTGTACTAGTAGATCTTTATGCAACTGATTTTTGAGGCTTGTACCACCGTTTCAGGTATCATCGGCAATCACCGTGGTGCCGATAACTACAATAGCTCGATAATTGACAGGAACCACTTGATTTTCCAATAGATTATAGCCAAAAAATTAAAATAAAAGCAACAAACAGAGCTCGAATTACCGCTACCGTTACCCATATGATGTGTGATAATTGAGCGACTGTTGAAAATTTTCGCCAAATTTCAGAATGGTGGATTGCACCATTCCATAGTCCCTACTCCCTAAGCACTATGCTACCTCGTTGTTTCCTCTTCTATTCCACCTACTCAAGGAACAGAGTACTCTGTTCTTTTAAAAACAGAAGTTTCATGGTTTTTATTTCTATTCATTGATTGACCGTTTGCTGAAATCATTAAAAAATCGAAACCTATGCTATTGTTGGTGCTTGCGACATAGTAGTGCTTACAGTAGAGCTATTAATAAGATAGTACTAAGAAGAAAGGAGAGATTAAAGGGAACTGCACCTGGCTGTCGCAGGATTGCTTCGAGGTGTCTTCTTCCTCTTCCAGTGGACTCCAGCTATAAATGAAATCGCTGCAGCAGTGGCCGCCGTAGAAAATGATGGTGCCATGGGGCGGCGGGTCTCCTCCGGCGGTGGCGGGGATGCGCACGGCGAACACCTCCGCCATGTAGCGGCCATGTCTGGGCAGCTCAGCGTACGCCAGCAGTTGCTCGTCGGTTGGGGCGTCGCTGTAGCCGGTGGCGGCCGCCATGTCGCCGAGGAAGAGAACGCGATTGGGGACTGGGAATTGGGAAGAGAAGACAGGGATCGATTGGGCCGAAATATGATTTTTCTACACTCCAAACGTGATTTCTTTTCCGAGAAAACGTCAAAATGCAAAAAATTCGGTGCGTGGTGGTCTTATGTGCAGAAAACTCCAAATACCACCCGTGCTTCCCTCAACTTCCCCCAAAAGCCCCAAAACTACAAACTGCACCCTCAACTAGCTAGTAATCCAATTTGTTGACACTAAGTGACTGTTCGGATATTTGGTTTTCCTTTTATAGTTTTAGAAATTTGTACTCTCCTTATAAAATATTAGTCGTTTTAGCTCTTAATTTTTATGTTTATATTCAAATAAATAATAATGAGTCCAGGCATATATATAAAACAAATATATTAATTATTATATGAATCAACTAAAAAGGTAAATTAAATTTTATTTTTGGGATGGAGGGAAAAAAATACATTGGTTTTGGAACAAAAAATATTGTCCAAATTATTAGGGCTTGTACTCTCCGGTTCTGTATTATAAAACGTTTGACTTTTTTTATATCAACTCTTACCACTTGTCTCATTTAAAAAAATATGATTATTAGTTATTTTCAATGTGATTTATTTTATCATATAGTATACTTTGAGCATGGCCTGGACTTTTTCATATTTTTACAAAATCGTTTTGAATAAAATGATTGGCCACAATTAGTATAAAAAATTAAATGTCACACCCGAATTTAAGGACAAACATGGATGCGTCTCACATACGTGACAAAATTAAATCTCACACATATGATGACTCAGGGTACAAAAATCAATTTCACATCTTTGTTGTATAATAGAAGTTCTGTACAAAAATAGCTAAATACATTTAATTTACCTTTTTACATCATATGACGGCAACGATCCTCCGTAACTATAGTTGGATGTGAGACTGTGGCCAAGACTTCTCCGGGCTCAACATATCATCCTTCATGCTCCTCATCCAGTGGTATCTGTTCTTGACCTGGTGTGATTATAGTAAGGGTGAGCTCACATACGGTCATCGCTCAGCAAGTGTGAAGAAAAGTGTGGTGTAAGGCTTACCAAGGAAAAATGGCTAAGGATGAGCATTGCTTTTATTTTTGTTGGTCAAAATTTTATTAGCAGTTACTAAATATAAGAAAATACCATCCCAATTAAATAAGAGATCATAATGAAGAATAAATCCCACAATGCAATACATGACATGTTAAATTTAATTCCATAATTTAATCATGCGAGAGTCCTGAGCCACTCATGACCGTGAGCACGGCTAATATACCAGTTTTACACTCTACAAAGGTTGCGCAAGTTCACCCATAAGATATATTTTTCGTGTAGCCAGCGGGCTAGATCATTAGACACTTTCAAAGTGAATGGCTAGGGATGCACTGCGAGGCCTTTACAAAGTTCCACTATTTTAAGGAAACCTGCTACGGTTTGAGGACAAAGGAAGCATAGGCCTTTTTTCATGGTCTGTAACCCCCTTGTAGTCCAGATGCTGCCCCAAAAGTTTGAGTTTCAGATTCCTCGTCGCATCGCTTCTACTCATAGCAATACATATAAAAAACAAATAATGGATATGATAACATTACACCAAAACATAGAAACAAACCACACAATAATATTATACGCGTCGCTACGAGATTGTAGGTTCGAGAACCACTAAATCAGAGTCAAAACGAAGAATTTATGGATAAACCGATATTTTAGGCACAATAAATCTAATAAATAGAATCTAACCGATATCAGCATGTATTAAATTGAAATACTTGAGTTGGTATTATCATTTAACAACTATTTATAAAATGCGTAGGTTAGAACTATAAATTAGATTAACTAGATTGTCTAGCTAATTAACATTAATTAATTAAAACATGTCAAAATTAAAACAATGTTATTACTACGTATGAAAAATTAGTATGAACCTAATGCAACTTGAACAGAATAAAACAAATTATTTGGCCGAGAAGATATCACATTTTTAATAAATTATTAGGGTTGCACATAAATATGTGACATGACGCGATCTTATTGGTTAGATCGGGTCACATAAGGAATTACGGGGTAAATAGACCTAATATATAGGATCTATGTGTGGCCCTCTTCTACCTTCCTCCCACCTTCTTCATCCTTTTTTCTTGGTTTTGGATCGGTTTGTTAAAGGTAGGAAATATTTGTTTACGAAGGCATGACCCAACTACTGCAAACTTATCATGATTGTACCTATTGTTAAATTGGTGTTGCATAACAGCCTGCATGTAAAAGGCACTACCGGAATCGCCGGCTTTGCCGAGTGCCTGAAGCACTCGGCAAAGCCTTAAAAACACTCGGTAAAGGCTTTGCCGAGTGTCGCACTCGACAAAGAGGTCTCGGCACACAGTGCATCGGCAAAGCCTTCTTTGCCGAGTACTTTTTCACAGGCACTCGGCAAAGAGGTTTGTCGAGTGCCAGTGGGCACTCGGCAAAGAAAAACAGCCGTTACGGCGTCGGGTTGACAGAGACGGCGTCTTTGCCGAGTGTCCAAGTTGACACTCGGCAAAGAAAGTTTCTTTGCCGAGTGTTATCAGGCCGACACTCGGCAAAGGTACTTCTTTGCCACGAGTGTTACCAGGGACACTTGGCAAAGAAACCGCTAGAGGGGGTCCCCATGTCAGGTACTTTGCTGAGTGCTTGGTATGGCACTCGGCAAAGCATGCTTCTTTGCCGAGTGTCATAGACATTACACTCGGCAAAGAACCTATACCAGTGCCCAGGTCTTGGTTCTTTGCCGAGTGTTATGACCCTGACACTCGGCAAAGCACCTCTACGCCAAGTGTTACACTCAGCAAAGTGACCAGTATACACCTTTTTATTTGTTTTTTATATTCTATCCAAACAAACAGTAGATACTACACATACATCACATATATACATCACAGATATCATCACAAACATAAATATCCAACACAAACATAAATATTCAAGTTCTCAACGCAAACATAAGTATCAAGAACATAAGTCTCATAAGTCTCAAGCTCTGACATAAGTATCCAACACAAACATAAGTATTCAACACAAGTTCTAAAGTCTAAACACTGAAAACATAACTCTCATGGAGGTGGGCGGTTCGACTGGTGCTGCGTTGGGCTGAACCCTTCATGAGGGTTGTTGGATGCCACCCCAGATTGATCCTGCACAGAGAATAGATTGGATGTGTTATACCAAATGCATTACCAACATGTACTACAATTTTGATACTCACAGGAGTTTGGAATAGAGCAGGGTCAACTGCAAGGAACAATGGAGGTGGTGGAGCGAAACCTTGTGCGGCGCCAAGGCTCTACATGTACTGGAACATCTCCGCCATCCTCTGATCAGCCGCCGCCCGCTCCGCCATTATCCTCGCCTCCATCTCTTGACGTTCCCTCCTCTCTTCTTCTAGTTGGGTCTGTAATATTACAAGCCAACGTTATAGTAACTCAAAGAGAAGGTATATAACTTAAAGAAAGATGAGTTACAGAAGCACTAACCTCGAGGGCACGGCGGGGGCACGGCGGGGGCACGACGAGGGCATGGTGGGGGCACGATGAGGGCACGACGAGGACATGGCGGGGGCACGGCGGGGGCACGGCGCGGGCACGGCTTGGGCACGGCGAGGGCATGGCGGGGGCGTGGCACAGGGCACGGCTTGGGTGCGGGCACGGCGGGGGCACGGCGCGGGCACGATGGGGGCACGGCTTGGGCGCGGCGAGGGCACAGTGGGGGCACGGCTTGGGCGCGGCGGCGGCGAGCGAGGGCGTGGCAACGGCGAGTGAGAGAGTGAGAGAGTGAGGAAGAAGAAGAACTGACCAGTGCTATGTACGAGTGCTTTGCCGAGTGCCCGTGATCTGGCACTCGGCAAAGATTTTTTTAATTTTAAAATACGCTTTGCCGAGTGCCAAATCGGGGGCACTCGACAAAGTAGCCTTTGCCGAGTGTCCCCTTGGCGACACTCGGCAAAGATTATTTTACAATTCTTTGTCGAGTGTCGCCCAGGGGACACTCAACAAAGGCTACTTTGCCGAGTGTCATTTCTGGACACTCGGCAAAGTACATTTTTATTTTTTTATTTTCCCAACCAAAATTTTTGTGGTGTGCTCCTACACTATATAGACCTACATGTACCATTTTGAGACAATTAGAAAAGTGTTTTCTATAGCTAGTACATTTAGTTCATTTATTTGAATTTCTTCGAAAAATTCAGATTTGAACTGCAGGTCACTCGAAACTTGGGAAACCGTGCATGCAAAAATGATATCCATGCTAGTTAGCACAAGTTACGACCGATTTCAGGAGTGGACCGGAAACTTCGAGCACCATGCTCACTCAACATGGCCGTGAACTTGCCATCCAGTTGTTTAAAAATTTTATAAAACACAAACAAACTCAGAAAATCATGAAACTTGTCCAGTGTCATGATATCATATGTAGAGGCTGTGATAAAAAATTTAGAATGTTTGGAGAAAGTTGTGAGACATTATGTGTAGAAACCTAAGAGAACTACACATGAAATCATAGAGTTTCAATGTGGATCTCTTAGGTTTGTATGCATAGTGTGTCACTGCTTTCTCGAAACTTTTTTATATAGGTTCAATACAGCCTTCAGAACAGGCAGAAATTGCAGGTGGCAGTAGCAAATCATATGGACAGCAACCCTAGCAATCAGCAAATATTTATAAATGGTATGTACATTAACGAACATAGATTTCCAGTGCATTAGTGTTAGTTATAGAAAAAAATCCAAATTCAGATCACCGGTGCATTAGCATCTTATGTCCCTAATGTATGACATATTTAGATACACAGACTATTTATTTAATCATAACCCACGGGTATCTGTGGATCGTAGTTCATTCAATCAACATAAATCAATCTGTGCTCTTACTGCTCGAAGCTAACTGTTGTAACATACCCTCATGCCAGATAGAGTTGTCACAGATTTCTTCATCCCACACTATCGTATCACATGAATCTGTATTCATGGCTACCTTGCTCACCAAACACTCACCCTGATCAGAAAACCTTGCTAAACCATCATGTGACAGGCACTCTCACCCTGAAATAGCATACCCTGGCTCGCAGCTGCAACCATCCCTGTAAACACGTCTGATGGTCCCAGTTTACACGGACGACTTGACTGCTTTGTTCCTTGCCTTGCCTCCAGCTTTCCTATCAGCCGAGCAACGAAGACACGACGCTGAAATAGAGCGTCGCGGAGGAAGACGGCTCGTGCGGGATGAAGAAATCTGTGTGTCGCGGAGGTCCTGGGCAGCGGCGGGGAGGACGACGGCTCGTGCGGCGGCTGCAGGACCACGTGGCGAGGCTCAGGGGCCTCCTGCTCGATGTCCGGGGCAGGATCGACCCCTGGCGTTCCCAGACTCCCCCTACGAGCGTTGATCCAATCCCTGCCTTGGTGGCTTCCTTCTCGCGGAGGGGCCTGAGACGCCGACCGAGGCCGCGATGACGCCCTGGAGCGTGGAGGAGGCCGCAGCGGCGGTGTCCAGGGGGAAGCACTACCACGGGGTGAGGCAGCGGCCGTGGGGCAAGTTCGCGGCGGAGATCCGGGACCCGGCCAATAACAGCGCACGCGTGTGGCTCGGCACGTACGACAGCGCCGAGGACGCCGCCGTGGCCTATGACCGCGCTGCGTACCGCATGCGTGGCTCCCGCGCGCTCCTCAACTTCCCGCTCCGCATTGGCTCCGAGATCGCCGCGGTGGCTGCCGCCGTCAGGATCGACGCCGACGCCACCCTCCCCAACGGCACCCTCCCTGATGTGGGGTTAAAATTGAACCACCAGGACCGCCAACCCATCGGCACCCTCCCCGACGGCACCATCGGAAACACGGAACTAATTGGGGAAACATGGAAACATGGAACTAATTGGGGAAGAGCAAGGAGGAGGCATCTCCTTGCTGATTGGTGGCGCCGCCGGCGAATCGAGGGAATCGGACCTGATGCGACGACTCGGAAACCGCTCTCTCCTCCCCAGATGGACTGCCGGTTGGTTATAAAATGGAGCGTATCCTTGCCTGCTTAGGCAATGGAGAGTATCCTTGCCTGCTTGGGCGAACCGCGGAACAGGTACCGCGGAACAGGATTCGGTCCACTATATTCCCCTTGTGGGTTTATGTTGAATTAAGTGAGAATCAATTGGGACATTAGGTGTTGTCACGGTTTAGGCCAACCAGCAGCTGAGGCTTGCTGAGGCCCGAGCGTCGCTTGCTGAGGTCCGACTGTCCAAGGCTCTAAGCGGCTAACCGGCTGACCAGTGACCGCTGAGGTGCTGCTGACTGCCTGCTCTGTCCCTCTGGTAAATTTGTGTTTCGATTGGAGTTGTTGACAGATTGCTAGTAGGGATTTGGACAGATAAATTAAACTGGTTTGGATAAATGCTTACGGGTTTTATTCAACTTTAATAGGTCATAATATAAAGATTGATGGATCGAAGTTGGATGAAAGAATCAGGATTGGACACTGCATACAAAAATGGCGTTGAGGAGTTTTTAGCATTTGCTTACCGGGACCTTCCACAAGGTAGCGAGATACTTTGTCCATGCATAAACTGTAAAAATAGATACAACCACAGCTATGATGAGGTCAGGACACATCTGAGATGTGATGGTATTATTAAAGGTTATACTATGTGGGTTCATCATGGTGAAAAATATGACATGCCATCTATAGAACTTGCTGATGTACCAAATATCAGTGCAAATTTGACTACTTCAGGTCCAATACGAGACCGCTAGGATGGAAGATTGGATGACATGCAAGAACTCTTGCAGGCTGCATTTGGAAGGGCTGCAAGTATAATTGGTGCTGAAGCAAATGATATTCAGTCTAGATCTGTAGATGTGGAACATAATGCCACTGAGGATAATGTGAATCTAGCGGAAGGAGATACTTTGGGGAGGCAACAGAATATATATGCAAGCTTATTGAAGGATGCAGATGCAAGAATATTTTCTTTTGGGTGTAAATATTCTAGGCTGTCATTTTTAGTCCACTTATATCACTTGAAGTGCTTACATGGTTGGTCACAAGAATCATTTACAGGACTAATGGATCTGCTATCTGGTATTCCTGGAGCTAATCTACCCAAGACATACTATGAAGCGAAGAAAATCATCCGTGCTTAGGTCTTGATTATGAGAGAATCCATTCTTGCCCCAAAGATTTCATTCTTTTTCGAGGTGATTTTGCCAAACAAGATTTTTGTCACGTGTGTGAGAGCTCTCGTTGGAAAGTTGATAAGAAGGATTCAAATGCCTCTATAGTGAAATCTAAGGGGAAAAGGAAACCAGCCAAAGTGTTGCGTTACTTTCCATTGATTCCTAGGATCCAAAGGTTATTTGCATCTACCAAAACTTCAGATGACATGCGTTGGCATGACGAGGGGCGAACATAGGATGGAAAACTACGCCACCCAGCAGATGGTGATGCTTGGAAAGACTTTGATCGTAGATATCCTGACTTTAAAGAAGATGCTCGTAATGTACGCCTTGGTCTAGTTAGTGATGGATTTAACCCTTTTGGGAACAAGAATTTAAAGCACAGTACATGGCCAGTAATGCTTGTTCCCTACAACCTTCCACCTTGGATCTGCATGAAGCAAACATCTTTAATTTTGTCAATGATCATACCTGGACCAAATTCTCTAGGTAATGATGTAGATGTATATTTACAGCCCCTTATCGATGAACTATTACTTTTGTGGGCGGGAATAGATAGAACACCTGATGCCTCCTCAGAAAAGAATTTTACTCTTCGAGCTGCATTATTGTGGACTATAAATGATTTTCCTGCACTAGCTTACCTATATGGATGGACCATGAGCGGTAGATATGCATGTCCTTCTTGTGGGCCAGCTACAAAATCATTTCACCTGAAGAAAGGTAAAAAGATGTGTTATATGGGACATCGTCGCTGGCTGCTAATAAATCACAAATACCGAAGGCAAAGGATGCAATTTGATGGCTTGGTAGAGACTGGACTTTCACCTGAAAAAATGAGTGGAACTACTGTTTTGAAAATGTTGGAAGGCAAAGAGTTCGTGTTAGGGAAAGGGGAGAGAACATCCAAGGTGGGTAAGAAGAAAGGCAAGAATAAGAAAGTCGAAGATAAAAGTGGTCAGAAACGCAAGCGTACAAGACTGGGAGAAAAGAAGGAATTAGATGGGGGTTGTGGTAAAGTGGAGAAGAAACCAGAAGATTGGCTAAAAAAGAGGTCAATTTTCTTTCAACTACCATATTGGGAACACAACAAACTAAGACACAATCTAGATGTAATGCACTTAGAAAAAAATGTGTGTGACAACTTTATCGCCACTCTATTGAATATTTGTCATAAAACAAAGGATGATCTGAATGCCCGACTAGATTTAGTTGAACTTGGAATTCGAGAGGATCTTCATCCTGTTGTAGATGCTCAAGGAAAGCAAACAACTCCTGATGCACCTTTTACTATGTCTAAAGATCAAAAAGAGTTTTTTGCTCAGTAATTTAGAACCTCAGGACTCTAGATGGGTATGCATCAAATATATCTAGGTGTGTAAATATGAAACATTGTACATTGACTAGACTAAAGAGTCATGACAATCATATTTTACTGCATGACATTCTTCCAGTGGCACTGCAGTCTTGTTACCCTAGCAAGGATGTCATGAAAGTAGTTGTTCAGTTATCTAACTTCTTCAAGAAGTTGTGCTCCAAGGTCATAGATGTTGCTGAGCTGGAGCAGCTTCAAGACAGTATTGTGATGACACTTTGTGATATGGAGAGAATTTTCCTGCCATCATTCTTTACTGTAAGTGTGCATTTGATGGTGCACTTGGTAGAAGAAGTTAAACTAGGCGGTCCGGTTCAGTACCGGTGGATGTACCCCATGGAGAGGTATGTAGTCAACTTTAATTAATTTGCACAATGATAATCAATAATTCAGTTTTAACTTACATGTGTCAATTATTGCATTTAGATATTTTGTTAAGCTGAAGGCACTTGTGAAGAATAAAGCTCAACCAGAAGGATCAATAGCTGAAGGATATTGCATGGAGGAGTGCTTGACCTTTTGTTCCAGATTTATAGAAGGAACTACACGTTTTACAAGGCCATCTAGAAATCCTGGACCATCTGATGAAATAGCAAACATGTATTTGTTTGATACTGCTGGTGAACCTATTGGAAAGAGTATTGCCGTCAACCTTGATAAGCAACTTCTTGTTCAGGCTCATCGATATGTGTTGCGGCATTATGATGAACTTGAAGATTTCCGCAAGTGCGTTCAGTATTTCTAAAACACACAACATCACATTTATTATAACCAGTAACCTGTATTTATTTTTTACTGCTATTTGCTGACATGACACTGATACTATTGTTGTAGAGAATTCTTGGATGAGGAGAAAATAAAATTACATCCCTCAATTAATCTAACACCTTCCTCCATTCAGAATTTGATGGATCAACACTTTCCTGACTGGTTGGAGCAAAAGGTCTGTACATCTAAAATTGTTGCATATTTGGCATGGAACTAATAAAAGAAATGTACGTGAGCGTTTTTCCTTATATACAGGTTATATTAGGCGATGGAACAGGGATCACGACAAAGGTCCGAGCTTTCGCTGCAAAACCAAACAGATATGGAGTGACATACAGTGGTTACATTATTAATGGTTCGAGGTTCCACACTTTGAGTCGTGAGGCTGCACGGTTGACACAAAACAGTGGTGTGGTCAACATTGCTGATGACGGGGTTAATTATTTTGGCAGATTATTAGATATAGTTGAATTGTCATATGCAAACTACAAGGTAGTGCTTTTCAAGTGTGAATGGTATGATGTTCATCATAAAGCTGGGTTGCGACAATATGAGTTCGGATATAGTCATGTGAATTTTTCTCGGAAAATACACACTGGTGATTGTTGGGGCTATGCTTCGTCGCGCCGAAGGTCTTGTAGGAAGAAGCAGATTCGGCTGAAGCTGTCCGCAGAAGATGACCGAAGGTCCCTCTTCATGAAGCTTCGGTATTACAAACCGACTTAAAGATAGAATGACCTTTTAGTCCATAAAGGTCTGAGTCGATGTTGTAAACTTTTATGAGGGGCATAATTGTAATTCTTCACAGGCTGTGTCCTGTGTCTATAAATAGATGAACAGTACCCCCGTACTATTCACGCTGATTTGTACTCGCTCGTGCGTCACGCTTGTATTTTTGCCTTCTATCAAGCCGAAGGTACAAATGTAATTCAATATTGCTCTTATTCTTCCATGATTATATAATAAGGACATGTAATAATACTATGTGATTATTCATGTTATTCTCTCATGTTTCATATGCTCCTCCTTTTATCAATATAAACTGTAATGATGAAGGTATGTCTTTCATGACCTTCGTCTGAAGACCGTTATATCCTAAGGGAAATAACGCGTCGAAGGACGAAGGGTATTTACCTCTAACTTCTTTCTGTGTTGCCTTGTTCTTAATTCATAGCATTTGAGAACAAGTCCCCAACATTGGCGCCCACCTCCGGTGAACTTACTTCCACTTTTTTGAGCTGATGGCTTCGTTCAACAATCAAGCTGGAGCTGCTTCGGCTCCGAAGCTGCTACTCCCGATAACAGGCGGTTCATGTTTAGAGCCAGCCAACAAGAAGCAGAAGAAGGAAGCACAGAGAAGGGTACAGCATGTTGGGGTGCAAGGACCCTTCATCAAGTCGAGATGGTCTCACATTCCTATTACCTTCTCCCAAGAGGACCTTCAACTCAAGGATTACCCACACAACGATGCCATGGTTATCTCTTGTGTTATCAAAGGATTTTTGGTCCACAATGTCTTGGTTGATACAGGCAGTGCAGCTGATATCATATTTGCTAAGGCCTTCAGGCAAATGCAAGAGCCAGAAGACAAGATTCATGATGCTACGCACCCTCTCTGTGGCTTCGGAGGAAGACAGATTGTAGCGCTGGGCAAGATCACCATGTCAGTGACCTTCGGGTTCATCAACAACACCAGAACTGAAGCAATATTTGATAGATTTAACAACATTAACTCCACCAACGCCAGGGGCTCCTATGTTGTTATACGTGGCAGCTTCGCACTCAGCGGTAAGTGCAGCACTTGTCCAGGAGAAGCTTGATGGCCAAGTCAAGAAGCAGGTTCCAGTGTATTTTGTATCTGAAGTTCTTAGTGTATCAAAGAAAAATTATACAGAATTGGAGAAGGTATTATATGCTGTTTTGATGGCATCCAGGAAGCTTCGGCATTATTTTCAGGCATACAATATTGTTGTTCCTTCTTCGCAGCCGTTGAAGGATATTATGAGAAATAGAGAAGCCACTGGACGGATTGGAAAATGGGCTGCAGAGCTCAATGAATTTTGCATTGATTATGTGCATAGATCCTCGATCCAGTCTCAAGCGTTGGCAGATTTCATTGCCGATTGGACGCCAGGGGCTCAGGATGAAGAAACAAATAAAGATGCCGAAGTGTGGACAGTGTTTTGCGATGGGTCTTGGGGAACCTTCGGAGCAGGAGCAGCCGCTGTGTTGGTCTCACCATCCAAAGTTAAAACTTGTTATGCGGCAAGACTCGATTTTAGCTGTACAAACAATATTACTGAGTACGAAGCCTTGCTTTTGGGCCTTCGGAAATTAAAAGCAATGGGAATCAGAAGGTCCATCCTTAAAACTGATTCCCAGGTTGTTTCGGGTCATATCGACAAGAGTTGCAAGGCTAAAGATCCGAAGCTTGAAAAATATCTAGACACGGTCCGAAGAATCGAAGCTTCCTTCGAAGGATTTTCTGTCAAAAATATCCCTCGAGGACAAAATGAGCATGCTGATTTGTTAGCTAAGTCAGCAGCACAGGGGCTGCCCTTACCTTCGGATGTGTTCTTCGAAACAATAAAAGCACCTTCAGTGGAACTTCTTGAAAGAGCAGTCCTCAATATATCTCCTGTTTATAGTGAAGATTGGAGAACTGAAATCATCTCTTACCTTCAGGGTAATTTCCTTTCAGATGACGAAACTTATAACAGGAGGATAGAGGCAAGAGCTCGTCCATATGTCATGATAGAAGGGGAGTTGTACAAACATGGAGTTTGTGCTCCACTACTCAAGTGTTTATCCAGAGCCGAAGGCATAGAGTTGATGAAAGAAATACATGCAGGCTTGTGTGGATCTCACATTGGATCTAGGCCGTTACTTGGAAAAGTTTTTCGTCAAGGGTTTTATTGGCCGAAGGCAGCTTCGGATGCAGCGGAATTAGTTCAAAAGTGCGAAGGTTGTCAGAAATGTGCAAGAGATCAAAAACAACCTTCGTCTCTATCTCAGCTGATACAACCCATATGGCCATTGCAAAGGTGGGGTCTTGACTTGTTAGGTCCGTTACCACCGGCCCAAGGAAACTTAAGATATGTTGTAGTGGCTGTGGAATATTTTTCTAAATGGATTGAGGCAAAGCCTTTAGCCACAATAACTTCGGCCACCATTCAAAAGTTTTTCTGGCAGAATATTGTTTGTCGTTTCGGAGTACCAAAGGCCATCACTGTAGATAATGGAACACAGTTCGACTCCGAAGCTTTCAGAGAATTCTGTGATCAAATCGGCACGAAGATCCATTTTGCATCAGTCAGGCATCCGGAGTCAAATGGACTCGTTGAAAGAGCCAATGGCATCATAATGACAGGAATAATGAAGTTAATTTTCAACCAACCCAGGGGAAAGTGGCCAGATCAACTAATCAAAGTAGTATGGAGCCACAACACGACAACATCAAGGTCAACAGGCTTTACCCCATTCAAATTATTGTTTGGTGACGAAGCAATAACTCCGGAGGAAGCTAAAACTGGATCAATAAGAGTAGTAGCTTCGGCAGAGTCAGATCCTGAAGCTGATCATTCTGTTGAAAAAGATGCTATAGAAGGGATCAGACTTCAAGGCGTGGAGAACATCAATAAATATCAAGCCGAAACAATCAAGTGGCGTGATAGAAATGTTCGGCTGACGAATATTGAGCCAGGACATTTGGTGCTTCGGAGAGTCGCTAACCCAGATACAGTGGGCAAGTTGCAGTTGAAATGGGAGGGACCTTTTTTGGTAGTATCTTCATCAAGACCCGGTTCATACAGATTGAAGGATTTGGACGGCAACGACATTCCCAGATCTTGGAATGCGGATGAGCTTCGGCGATATTATGTGTAACTTGATGTAACTTTTTATGTCTTTTCTTTTTTATGGCACCCTTTTCCTTTCTAAAGGGGGAGAAAGGTTTTTAATGGGGCCATCATATGTAATTTCCTTTTTTAGTTCTATAAGAGCAAAATCCCCCAAGAAATGTAAATGTAAAAGCTGAGAACGCACCATTGAGTGCCGAAAAGTAAAAAGCGAAGAAGCTCCAAAGTCGTTCCTAAGGGAATGCAGAGCTTACAGCAAAAAGTCAACGCTGATTCCGCCGAAAGTAAAAGGCGAAGAAGCTCCAAAGTCGTTCCTAAGGGAATGCAGAGCTTACAGCGAAAAGTCAACGCTGATTCCGCCGAAAGTAAAAGGCGAAGAAGCTCCAAAGTCGTTCCTAAGGGAATGCAGAGCTTACAGCGAAAAGTCAACGCTGATTACGCCGAAAGTAAAAGGCGAATAAGCTCCAAAGTCGTTCCTAAGGGAATGCAGAGCTGATGTGTGATTGTTTCTAAGGAAATAATGGCTGAGGGTATGGCTTCGGATATGTGTTTGGACATTCATTCGCACATCATATTACATCATAGCATTTGCATTCATAAACATTCATCCAGGCATATATAGGATAATCATCATGGCATAAGTGGTTGCTTCGGCATAAGAGAAGAGCTTCTTCGCGTACAAAAAGGAGAGCTTCGGAAGAAAGGGAAATGTTGTTTTCTATGCTTCGCTGTGTACGAAAAGAAGGGAAGGTGTTTTTTCGCCTTCGGCTCAAAAAAGATAATTTCGTCCACAACAAAGCACTTCACATACATCAATAGAAGGGTAAGAGCATAATACAAGGTATGAACAGAACTCATTAAAGACAAGTTTAGTTACATTTACACAAGTTATCTCAAAAGTTTCCTGAGTCTGTCTACAGTCTACTCCTATTTGATCTTTGAGGGATTTTAGCTTCGGCGTCACTCTTTTTAATCATCGACTTCGGCTTCGTCATCCTACATGAATTAAGTTGTTGTGGGTCAAAACCAAGATTGAAGGAAAAGGTAAGCACAAGGTATGATTTCTTACTGGTTCAAGATGACTCCGAGCTTCGTCTCCAGCCTTTTCTCGCCCGCCTTTTGTCCATATCATCTTTACAAATCTGTTAGAAATGCTTCGGGCGAGGTCAGGAATATCATCTAAAATTGTTGGTGATAGAGTGAAATTGGGCCTATTGACAATTTTTCCATGATCACAGCCAGCTTTTAGGAAAACAGCAGCAGTGCCCCGAGAAGCTACCCAGGCACAGAAGTCACCGTGCCCGGCTATAACTTCGTCAAGCTCTTCAATTTCACCTTCAATATGTTTGAAGGTCTTTGGTAAATCTTCAGCTGACGGGGTGAATTTCTCACTGCTAGCTCCAACTGAGTGGAAGATTTTTCTCAGTCGTTGAATACATTTGTTGCTAAATTCCAAACATTTATCTTGAAGGCTTGCCAATAATTTTTTCGAAACTGAATTTTCTTGGACTTCGGCTTCAAGTTTCGCATTTAGTTCTTGTTTTTTTTGTTCAAACTGTTCAGATTGGCAGAGAAGCTTCGTATTCAATTCCGCTATTTTAGCTTCGGCTTCTGCCAATAAGCCTTCAGTTGCCTGAAGCTCAAAGTTCTTCTTTTCAATAGTAGCTAATTGCTCTTTTATTTTGCTCTCTAAATTTTCAATTATAACCTCGTGCTTTTTGTCTTCCAGATCTTGCTGCATTTTCAAAGCCTTGCTCAGCAGCATACTCTACACGAAAACAACCTTCGTTAGACATGTTTTCATTATTAAAAACAATAAAAGTCAAGGGAATAGTAGTTCACCTTGAAATTGGAATAAAATAAACTACCAACGATATGTTGTCGTCGGTAGCGGCTAATGTCCATTTCCAGCTTCGGAAAACCGATACTCTTTGACAGAGTACTGATAACTTTGGCTCCAGTTTGGTTTTGGATACAATCTAATTTTTCATCATCAATACCTCCGAAGAGGAGTGCTCCTGGTTTGTACCCGCAAGATTTGGCATACTCTTTAAGCTCTTCTATTTCGGGTTTTGACAATTTTTCTCCAACTAAATTTTGAAACATGAAGGCTTCGTTCTCTGAAGCTTCGTCAGCAATTTCCTTTTCTTTCCCAGACACTGCGGCCATGGCCTCTTCGGCGGCAGCAGTAGCTTCTTCTGTGGCCATGTCTAGCAGTATTTTGTCGATGTGTTCAATTGTGCTTTCCAGGTTCACACCTTCAGGTGAGGTAGCTTCGGCAGCCGCGACCTCCGAAGGTGTGATTTCAATATTTGTTATTTCTTCAGCCGCTGGTATCTTTTGAGCTGAAGCTCTCGGTGGTGTCTTGTCAATGACTTCTGTCACTGCGATGATTCTTTGCCTCTTTGTTTTAGTTGTTTTCTTCATTTTTTCGGGCTCCTTTTCCTTCTGAAAAAACTTTGTCAGTTGAGGCCCCAATGGACTTAGCTTCGCAGGCAGGGATTCAGTCATTACCTTTAAAATCTCTTCCACGTCAGTGGCAGAGCGTGATGCGGGAGTCTCCTCTTCGTCAGATACTTTTCGCTTCGGAGATGATATTTTCTTCTTCTTCGGAATATTCTTCTTTTTTGGTGGTTCTTCCTCATCTTCATTTAAAGCTTCGGCTCCCCTTTTCCTTTTCCGACCTTTGGCACCTTTATTCAGATTTTCGTAGTCAGGGTATTCAAAACCCAAGGCGTCCAGCACTCGATTCAGTCTTCGCTTCGGACGGGTACCGAAGGCCGCGGTCATCAACTGATCTTCTTTTTTGGAGTAATTACCGAGTATTTTATTGCACATTATTTCAACTGTGTCCAGCCATTCTTGGCAAGGTTTTTTAAAGTATTTCTTAAACTTGTAATAGTAAGGTAACCGCACAAGTTCCCCTTCTTTCTTCTCCCCCTCTAGCTTCGGCATTTCCCATTCTTTTAAAGTAGGAAAAACCCTGAAGGCCAAGAACTCTTGAACCAGGTCCCTAGTACTGATATGCTCTGAAATAATTTTAAACTCAGCCAGTGCAGCCCAAGTGGAACCTTCTAATGACATTTGGCACCGTGGTCTTGTTTCTCCGAAGATCAATTCAAGAGGGCTTTGTACCAGCTTCTCTTTGTCTTCGTCAACTCTCACATAAAACCATTCTGATTTCCAGCCTGCCGGCCATTTGCTTCGGTAGCTGATTACATGAAACTTTGTGGTTTTCCGATAGGCAAAATTGTAGCAACCAAAGTTATCATGTAATCCATCTTTTCTAGCCTTCGTCTGGTAATGCAGCTCATGAACTCAACAAAAGCTGTCGGCAAACGGCTCCACCGCCTGGCTTCGGAGGGCCCAGATATAAAAACTAAGCCTAACGATAGCGTTAGGAGTCAACTGATGAAAGTAGATACCAAACCTCTTCAATACATCTGCAATGATCCTATGAAGGGGGAATCTCAACCCAGCCTTTAGAAAGCTCTTGAAAATGACTATTTCATCCTTCTCTGGCTTCGGGGTAGTTTCTTCCCCCCCGAAGCGAAGTAGCTTCTTCTGACTTTCACTGAAATAACCTGACTTCACCATCTTGGAGAGATCAGCCTTCGACACGGTCGACTTTCTGAAGTCCAAGTGGCTGGGCTTACTTGGCATGGCAATACGATAATCATCTTCGGGATCAGTTTCTTCAATGTTCTCATCTTCTGCTTCGGCAGTTGCTTGTTCTGCTTCAACAGTGGGGATTCCCTCCGGAGTTACCAGTCCGGATCGTTGCATTGCTTCGGAGATGGGAATAGTCTCCGAGCCTTCAGCTTCGCCTCCTTCACGCTCAACCCTAGCGATAGAGCGCACTCTGGCCATTTAATTCTGAATTTGCGGGAACTAAAAACTTTTTCTTCCGAAGTTTTTTCTTCTGACGAAGTAGGCTTCAAGCTGGAGCTTCGTTTGATTCCGAGAGTCAAGCTTCGGCTATGGTTAAAAATTTTGGCAGCAAAACAGTGCAAATAGCAATGAATGCTGTGGTAACTTCACACCTACTTGTCTGTTTATATAGTGCTGCAGGTAAGAAGGCGAAACGCTAGGATTTTTACACCACGCGGACAGCCGCTTGCACTCGCTGCGCGGTGGACCGCAGAGACCAAACAGTAACTCTGCAACGTGGGACTGCTACGCGCTCAGAAACTGAATCGTTTCTCGACAACGAGCTCAGGGAAGGTGTTTTTTGGACCTTCGGCTTCCCGAAGCTTAAGAGACTTTTTTCACGGATCAAGCTCGTTACGAAAAACGATCTGGCACCGCGAAAGGGGCTACTATTGGGGCTATGCTTCGTCGCGCCGAAGGTCTTGTAGGAAGAAGCAGATTCGGCTGAAGCTGTCCGCAGAAGATGACCGAAGGTCCCTCTTCATGAAGCTTCGGTATTACAAACCGACTTAAAGATAGAATGACCTTTTAGTCCATAAAGGTCTGAGTCGATGTTGTAAACTTTTATGAGGGGCATAATTGTAATTCTTCACAGGCTGTGTCCTGTGTCTATAAATAGATGAACAGTACCCCCGTACTATTCACGCTGATTTGTACTCGCTCGTGCGTCACGCTTGTATTTTTGCCTTCTATCAAGCCGAAGGTACAAATGTAATTCAATATTGCTCTTATTCTTCCATGATTATATAATAAGGACATGTAATAATACTATGTGATTATTCATGTTATTCTCTCATGTTTCATATGCTCCTCCTTTTATCAATATAAACTGTAATGATGAAGGTATGTCTTTCATGACCTTCGTCTGAAGACCGTTATATCCTAAGGGAAATAACGCGTCGAAGGACGAAGGGTATTTACCTCTAACTTCTTTCTGTGTTGCCTTGTTCTTAATTCATAGCATTTGAGAACAAGTCCCCAACAGTGATAAACTAGATGATGATCCTTTTGTATTTTCATCACAAATTCAGCAAGTCTTTTATGTCCAAAACCCAAAAGCTAAACCATGGAACACTGTCGTGAGAGTTAGCCCAAGAGATAATTTTGACATGAGTGTATAACTCGATGAAGAAAGTTAGACAAGGCTTAGGTTTTCCAGTCATCTAATGCTATAGAAGAATATTGTGGGTTTTTTTACTTGCACTGAATCAGAATGAACTAATATGTGTTACTTCAGATAGGAGGTGCCAACTTGTTGGGTTAATGTTGTTTAGTGTACAAATTTTCCTATTTGATTAAATACTACAATCCATGAGACTTGTAACATGGCTTATTTAATTATTCTTAGCTTTGATGTTTTCTGGTTATGAGTGTGCCCAAATCAGGCGCTTTTTCTATTTATTATTATCGAGTGAGTGACCATACTTTTTCCC
Source organism: Zea luxurians (assembly GCA_029449295.1). Classification (NCBI taxonomy): domain Eukaryota; kingdom Viridiplantae; phylum Streptophyta; class Magnoliopsida; order Poales; family Poaceae; genus Zea; species Zea luxurians. The sequence goes on along the minus strand of JAOPSE010000033.1, from coordinate 9,411,514 downwards.
ATTTCAAGTGGGCATGACCATATTTTTTTTCTAATTTATTATTATTATTATTATTATTATTATTATTATTATTATTATTATTATTATTATTATTATTATTATTATTATTATTATTATTATTATTATTATTATTATTATTATTATGCCTTTATTAGACCTATACAACATACACTAGCTAAACACAATTAATGTTAACATTGTTTTAGCCTCCTATAATATATGCCACGTTAGCTCTAGTGGAAGATATACCACACAACAACTATGGTGACTAATATACCTCGGTAGGTTACATGTTTTAAATTTTACACCAAAAACATCTCTACATGGTTAAGGATAAATTGCTAATACACATTAAAACGTGTCTTCAAGTAGTAACGGTTAAAAGCGTATCTAATTTCATATCAACTAGAGATATTTCGTTATCACATAAAAACCATCTCTATGTGGCTAAGAACGGTTATTCGATGCACTTTATGACGTATCTTCATGTTAGTCACGTATTGAAAGCATGTCTAACTATGTCATTTTTATACGTTTTTAATTGCATATCAAAAAGCGTCTTAAGGTTTCTATAGACGATTTTAATACGTGTTTTGCAACGTGTCTATAGGTTACTGACGATTGAAAGCGTGTCTAATTTCGTGTCATTCTAATACGATTTTAATAGTGTGTTAAAAATTATGTTTAGGTATCTCTTCACATTGAAAGCGTGTCAAATACCGTAACATTTTGATGCGTTCTTAAAATTGTTTCAAATAACGTCTTTATGTACCGCCATAGAGACGCTTTTGTGTGCGCTACAACTAAAACGTACATAAAGGGGGGTTTTCTAGTAGTGGTCGCGCGTGCCGTTCACACGCGTTGTCGCACGTCGTGTGCGTGCGTCGTCGCGTGACGATTACGTGTGTCGCACGGCGTCGACGCGTGAAAATAAATAGTTTGCCACTTATAAACACTCATGTTAGTGACGTTAATTCGTCAAGTCATATATGTTAGATAATTAACCTAAGGTTCGCTCGACTAATATTTATTAGACTAATATTTCAATTAGATTAAATGTGTAGTGTTTATCTCGCGTTTTTATAATAAACATTAACCTGGCTAATATTAGCTTAACTTATTTTGATTTATTTAATAGGTGTTTAGTATAAATGTGTCACCTATTTAGTTTTCTCGTCTGTCGCGCGTGCTGTTCCGCACGTGATGGCGTGCTCGTTCGCGCTAGGTCGCGCGCGGTCGTGCTGTTTCACGCGTTACGTATTTTGTCTCGCTCCGCTAATTCATCCTGCTTAGAGTCGTTGATGTTATTTAAATTACTTATTTAACTAAGAATTGTTAGTGTGGTCAGCTAATTAAAACTGTGCGATAGCTCTAATTTCATGTTAAATGTTATGATTAATACTCGTTTAGTGTAGACACGATAGCTTCTCGACCGTAGTTCCGACTGTCGTGTTTCTTCTTCCTCGCATAACTGTAGAAGCGTTCTCTATTTTATATTGCTCGCTTTTATAATGTCTTATCCTGTATGGTGTAATGTTCTTATGTATATATATGTTTGTTTGATTGTGCCTGTTCGTCTTTGCTTCGCGTTGCGATTAGATCGTGGTTTTCGTTTCTGAGCTTCCAGGAATCAACGGTCAAGCGTTGCCGACCAAGTGATCTGGTTCTTCGAGTCCTGCAAAGTTGAGGACGCTGAGCATCTGTTTGGTGAAGGAAAGTGTCCTCTGACCCATTATGTCCTATCTACTTATGATTCACTGTCCCGCATTACTTTATGAAACCTAAGGATTGACTAGTCTGTATTTACCTTATCCTTGTTTAACTTTTGGGTTATCATGATTAGCATTTTGCTATTACCTTAACTTTAATCAATGAACATGATGTGAATAATTATGATACGATACTGTTATCCTGATTACGTTGATGATCTTGTGATACTCTAGGGGGCTCGGACCATTTTCTCTGAGTACCTCTCCGTAAGGACTAGCTCATGGATGCCATATGATTATACGTGTCATTTCTCATGTGTCATATGCTCTTCCCTTTTATATATGTTTCTATTATGAAGAAACATTTTTCATAACCTTCGTCTGAAGATCATTATATCCTAAGGGAAATAATGCTTCAAAGGACGAAGGACTTTAACCATTAACATTTTGTGTTGCCTTGTTCTTAACTCATAGCATTTGAGAACAAGTCCCCAACTACCTCTCCGTAAGGACCTGTTCGTGGAGTGACCACCCGGGATAACATTGCAGCCATGAGGGCGGAATGGGACGCCCTTAGCTAATTAATTAGATGATCCTGGGGGTGTAGTTGGCTTTGCCGGAAGGGCCGTCAATGGGGGCCGGGGCGTAGTGCTCGCTCTGCTAAGGTGGGGTGCAGAGTTTCAATTGATTTGGTTTTGTTAGTCACCCACCTTGGGGAGGTGTACTGCGTTTGTACGACTGGTGAAACCTAACGAGCAGCTATGCACCTGGGGAGTCTTTGTAAAGGCTATGTAGTGATACCCTTCCAGGCCACCTAGGTAGTGATCAATGGGGATTAGCTCTCCCCGGGCAGAAAGGGAATCATGACTCGTGGGTAAAGTGTGCAACAACGAAACTCTCTCTCCGAGAGGCTCAAAGCCATAAAAGGAAGGCCACCAGCCCAACACTTCAGGAGGAGGAATTGGATCAAGAGATCAGGGACATGGAAATCATCCATCAACAAGTGCAAAGGAAGAAGGAGAAGATGGCCCGGCTGGCCGATCTTCAAAGGAAGATTGACGAAGCTACTGAAGAAGTGCGTCATCTTGTCCAAGATGAACAAGACCGAAGGCCCCAACACAGGGAGCTTCGTCAAGAAGGCCTATTCAATGAAGATGGATGGTATGATGATTTCAATCATGATACTTTTACTTTTTATGATGCTTCTCACTTGGCAGCAGAACTGCAGGCTACTCCATGGCCCCCATCATACAGGCACCCCAGCTTCCCATGTATGATGGGCATTCAGATCTGAAACATTTTCTGATGAGTTACGAAGCAACTATATCTTCGTACGGGGGCAACACCACAGTCATGGAGAAGTCTTTTGTCATGGTAGTTCAGAATGTAGCCCAGACATGGTACTCTTCTCTTCGGCCAGGGACTATCACGTCATGGCAGAAGCTCAAAGACATGCTGGTTACCAGTTTCCAAGGCTTTCAAACGAAGCCAGTCACATCTCAGGCCCTGTTCCAATGCACACAAGACCACAAAGAATACCTTCAGGCATATGTCCGAAGGTTCTTGCGACTAAGGGCACAAGCACCTACAGTGCCCTATGAAATTATCATTGAGGCCATGATCAAGGGTCTTCAGCCAGGACCTACTGCTCAATATTTCACCAGAAAGCCCCCACAGACTCTAGAGAAGCTGCTCCAGAAGATGGATGAATACATTTGGGCTGATAACGACTTCCGCCAAAGAAGGGAGGAAGCATACAGATTCTCTGATATGACCAGGGGCTTCGGAGGACGAATCCACCCAAGGCATGTCAAGTCGATCCACAGCTCCAGTCAGAACGATGACAAAGGGAGCCAGCCTCAGAGGTCACAATACACCTCACAATGTTCGGGGCAACAACAAAGTTCTTTTAGGCCACCAGCTCTAAGGGGTAGAGGCGCTAGGGGCTTCGGAGGAAGGTTTGGGGATCAGCAGAGGAAAATCTACTGCTTATTCTGTGGTGAGGACAAGGGCCATACTACAAGAATGTGCCAAATCACTATTCAGAAGCAAAAGGAAATCGCAGAAGCCGAAGCTCGGTAGAATCAGCCGAAGCAAGTCTTGCACACTGCTTCGTGCCACTCTCCCTACATACCAGAGTATGTGGGCAATCGTACTGCAGCTTCTGTCGCTTCGGCTAGCCATTCACAGGCTTCTTGGCCACAACTCCCACCCCCACCACCACTACAACCAACCTACTCCCAAAGCCAGCAGCCAGAAGGGCGCCAGCACTCACAGCAGCAATGGGAGTTCAGGGAGGAATCCGAAGCTCGCACAGTCAACAGTACTGTGCCAGAATCGAAGCACATTTATTGAGCAATATCCTACCCCTGAAATACTTTTATGCTTTATGTCATTTTGTTTTTCAATAAGGAACAATCAATGTAAATCTAGTTTTAATTCCTTGTAATAGTTTCGCTTATATCAGAATGAAATATATCTTCTTCACAGGCTTACAAAGCTCAAAAACTGTCAAAGCTCAAAAGTCGTTCCTAAGGGAATGTAGAGCTAAAAATCGCCGAAACTACAAAAAGTCGTTTCTAAGGGAGCGCAGTGTAAGTTTTCTGCTCAAAAGTCGTTCCAAAGGGAATGCAGAGCCAAATACCGCCGAAATATAAGGCGAAGAAGTTCAAAAGACGTTCCTAAGGGGATGCAGAACTTATACCGCCGAAATAGAAGCAAAGAAGTTCAGAAGATGTTCCTAAGGGGATCAGAACTTACACCGAAAAATAAGTGGTGAAGCAGAAAAATAAACGGCAAAGAGATTGTTCCTAAGGGGACGCAGAGATTGTGTGTTTCAGCGTGGGTGTGTGTCTTCGGCATTAGCATCATTCTTTGTATCATATCATCACATCGTCTCGCATAACATCACATCATACATCATATCGCACCAATGACACGAATTGAATACGAAATCGATCTTCGGAGAATGCTTTATAAAAAGTGAAAATGTGCTAAGGCACAAAGTAAGCTGAGAAATACAGCTTCATCAGCTCTGTTGCAAAAGAAGGGATTCCTTGTCTTTACGAAGTATGGATGTTCTTACGAAGCATGGATATTCTCATAAAGCATGGATATTTTTCTTTACGAAGCATGAAAAGAAGGGAAGGTGTTTTTTCGCCGAAGGCTCAAAAACTGTATGTACATAAAAGTTTCATGCATAGCAAAGAAGTGAATTACAAATAATTTACATAATAGATTCAAAGATATACATATTGAATATTACAGTCTTTTTACAACAAAGCTACATTGACCATCTAAAAATGTTTTTGCAATAACTACTAGTCTTCCTTCAGGACCTTCTCCGCAACCTCATTCAACAATTTATTGACGACTTCATCAACGATAGATTTGGCCATATTGATGATCTCCAGTGCTTCCTTCGTCTCTGGGTCGGCCAGGGGGTCGAACGATTTCGGTGGCGGAGATAATTCAGCTACAGTAAAAAAACTAATCAGTCCGAAGCTAGAAAAACAAAAGCCGAAGCTAGATGCTGCGAAGCAATACCTATGTGTCTATCGCGCTCCGCAGCTTCTTCAGTGTGTTTTGCTTGCACTCGGGCGTCATGGATGTCTTTTTCGCTTTTCTTCATAATCTCGTGAGCCATCTCTCGGCCACCATTTACCCAGATGTCATTGTAAAACTTCCCGCCCATTAAACTTGCTTCAGCTGAGGGATCCTTTGTATCATCCACAGAGAAGGCAGCTTCGGCCTGGGCCAGGGTTTTGACATGGCTGCATCCCGCCTTCTCCAGGATGGCTGAAATTCCCCTGGCACCAGAGAACGTGTAGACATCCCCGTGATCACTTAAGATTTCTTCGAAAGCTTCGGCCTCTCCACTTATCCATTCGATAACACCTTCAAGGTCGCCTCGTATGAAGTTATCTTCGTTAGAATAGGCGCCCACGTTGGCGAAGCTAGCCTTTATCTTCTCCACGCAGCCCAAAGATTTTTCAAAACATCTCTGTTTGGATGCGCGAAGTTCTTCAAATGTTTTCTCTAAATAGTTTTTCCAATATTCGCTGGCCTCTCGGTTAGCTTCTACTAGAGCGCATTTTTCTTTGGCCTCTGCCAACTGTTTCCGAAGGTCTTCAATTTCATTCTTCTGGATTTTAGCTTGAGCCTTGAAGCTAGCTTCATCTTCTTTCACCTTGTTTACTAATGAAATCAAGATTTTATCTTTTTCAAGACCCTTGTTCCTTAATTCAATTACCTCTAAGCGAAGGTTGTTCAGAGCCATTGTGTATCCTTCATCTTCAATGTTTTTCTGAGCCCTTAGTGCATTGCTAAGAATTAAGCCCTACAAGAGGAAGACAGAATTAAGTAAAGTAAATAAAATATTTCGTTTTTCAAATACAACATTAGCTTTTATACCTTTATGCTATTATATGCCAAGCTGTCAGCAAGCTCATCCTTCGATAAGATCGAAAGGCCATCTTCCAGTGTCGGGAATCCAATACTTCTACCTAACTCCCGGCAGACGGATATCTCTTTATTATTCGGGAGACAGTACAAAAAATCTTCTTCCCCACTGCCATTAAACACTAATGCCCCCTTTGGGTATTTTAATTTTTGGGCATAGTGTAGGGCCTCTAGTTTTTCTTCTTGAGAAAGTTTCTTTCCCGAAGTATGCCGAATAACGTAATCAACATTTTCCTTTGAGGCTTCGGGAGCAAGAGTCTTAACCTTTTCAAACGCAATTTGTTCTGCAGCCTTCCCTTCAATTACAGCAGGCTCTGAGTCAGGGGCACTGAAGGCCTGGCTTCGGTTTCAGCCTGGGTTGTTGCAGCTTCTATCTCTGCCTGGGTTGTTTCAGCTTCGGGTTCTGCTTTCGAGGCTTCGGTAATTTTTCTTGAAGGGGTACAACTTAAGCTCTTTGCTGTCTCTAACACAACATCTAGCACATTTGCCATCCTCCTCCTCTTAGGAGTTGTGGCAGTACTCTTCTGTGTCTTCGGAGCTGTTGCTTCTGTTGAAGGGCTAAAAATCTCTGGCATCTTTATTATTTCTTCAATTTTTAACCCTTCAGCCTTATCCTTGCCAGTTTCTGTTTCAACTAGCTCAAACGAAGGTACCTTCGGCATTGTAGCCGACTCTTCAATTCTCTACATAGGAGGAATAGTTCCTTTTCCTTTGGCAGCCGAAGAGGCCCCTTCGCCAAAATCAGACACTACATCCGGTTCGATATACCGCGGTCGGTGGGTCATAACCTTCACCTTTTTGACCTTCGGCTCAGTTGTGATGGCTGAAGCGGCAACCTTTCTAGAAGTTGCACTTTTTCTTTTTTGAACTCGCGGCGGGTAGCAGTAGTCAGGGTATACAAAGCCAATAGAATCAAATACCCTATTTAATCTTTTCTTTTTCTGACTCCCGAAGGCCGCAGACAACGCATTATCCTCGGTCTTGGAGTATTCTCCAAGTAAATCATCACTTGTAGCTTCGATGCATTTTAACCAGTCGTCGTTTGGTTCATCAAATTTATCCCCAAACCTGAATGAATACCTTAACCAGACCAAATCACCTTCGCTAGAGTTACTGATGGTATCCTTCGGCATTTCCCAACTTTCTGCAAGTGGCCACACTCTGAATGCTATATGCTCTTGAACTAAATCTCTTGTGCCGATGAAGGAGCAGACAGTACTGAAGGCCCTCTGGCACGCTTCGACTGTTTCATCAATTTCTATCTTTGGCTTTCGAAGGCCGAAGCGGGACCAGATGGGGCGCATAATGATTTCTTTAATGTCTTCCCTCACTTTTAAATCATTCTTCACGTAAAACCATTCTTCCATCCAGGCTTCGGGCCATCTCTTCCAAAATGTTGGCACCAGGTGGCTTGCGCCAGAGCGTGCAACGAAGCTATAACAACCAAAGTTGTTATGATACTGTTCTTTACCCATGGCCTTCGTCTCATACAAAAGTTCATGCATACTGCAAAAGCATTTTGCGCTTGACTCCAGCCCTTGACTCCTCACAGCCTAGACAAAAATCCCCATCCTAATAATAGCTTCGGGGGTGATCTGATGAAGGTAAATCTGATATATCTTCAACACTTCAACCACAAACCTGCTCAGCGGGAACCGAAGCCCAGCTTTGAAGAAGCTTCGGAAAATCACAACTTCGTCCTCTTCAGGAGCAGGGGCGTTCTTGTCCCCATCAGCCCTCACAATAGACATATCCCGAAAATACCTTCCTCTCATGTTGCCAAGATGACTCTGTTTAATAGTCGATTTTCCAAAGATTGTATGACTTGGCCGCCACGGCCGATCCTCAGAATCGTCGCCTCCACTCTCCACATCGTAGCTGTCGCTGTCACCAGTATTTTCAGACAAGCCTTCTAGAGTCTCTCTAACAATTTTTTCTATGTTTGTTTTTGCCATCGATTCAATAAATCCAGCAATATAAGGATCGACTGTCTTCTTCTTCTCAAATAGCTTCTCCTCAGCCGGCTTCGTCTCAGCAACAACCTTCTTTCCCTGAGACATTTTTTCTTCAAACACGGGAAAAACGCGTCTTTTAAACCGAAGACCAGAGAACTTGAAAAACTATCAAGCGCTAGTGAGCAAGAACTATAGAATTGAGAAAATAAGGCAAATGGCACAAGCAGTGTATCAAAATGCAGTTGGTGTGAGTTCTTATTTATACGCTCAGCGCACTGCAAGTTGGAGGGTGTGGGGGACAGATATCCCCCGGGTCCACTGGAAGGATAAAAGACCTCATGAAAGGCCCAAGGGCCCAATAAATCATAAGGTCATCCCTTCGTGGGCCTGGGGAGGAACAACTAGTGAAGCAGAACGACATAAGGCCGGATCGGAGCAAGCCCAGACGGCCCAATGACTTCGAGCGAGTAATCACAACAGAGACCCGACCTTCCCGCGCTGGAGGCCCGTACGACGGAACCAAGCGAGGATGAGTCGGCGGAACTATAGGAAGATAGACTCAATCGGTTCACTATTTCTTAGGTGCACGTGATTATCATATCTGCATGTATTGCCCCACGGTCGAATATATAAGGCCTAGGGGGCACCCCTTCAGAAGGGATCGAACTCACTACTCAACCATCCACCCCAACTCTCTGCGCTCCTCGCACCAGAGAACTACCTTGTAACCCACCATATACAGCACTCTCGCCAGGAAGTAGGGTGCTACGCATTTCAAAGCGGCCCGAACCTGTAAACCATTGTCTACTGTTTCTCGTGCAACTGGCACGAACCATTGAGCTACAGTCGATAACACCGTCCTACTTCTAAAAGCACCTTGAGGGGTAACCCCGGGTGTGCGGTCGGACCCAAAACACCAACAGCTGGCGCGCCAGGTAGGGGGTGTGTCATCGATCCAAGCTAGCTCAATGGCTGTCACCTTCCTGCACAAGATCGTCTTCCGCCCCGGGTCCACATTCTGCTTCGAAACCATCTCATCTGTAGCGGACGAGGAGGGAACTATGCATCGCATTGCGGACCCGACGGAGAGAAGATCTTCCTCAAAAATCTCCGGGAAAATCAGGGAAAAGCAGGAAAAGGCGCAACCTCCAATGCTCCGAAAAAAGATCGCCTCCGGCAAGACAGAGGCCCGAGGCCCGCCAATCCAGAAAACTCCACTGTCTACCTCTCCGACGAAAGAATGGACAGAAATCACAAGAAAGAAAGAAACAAATAAAATTGGGAGGAAGCAAGTTGTTCTTTCTGTGCCTCCGCCCTCAAAGGAGAACAGAAAGAAGATCGTCACGACAGCTACACCATTCTACCCCGACGTCCTCTTCACGGGAGAGTGGAGTCACCCCCCATCTCCGACGACGAGCCGACTGTACCCGGAGAGGAACCTCCTCAGCGGGAATCCCGCCGACGAAGGAACCGACGCTGAAATATCTGGCGACATCACGAAGTCGGAGAGCGGGACCCGGCATAGCCTGTGTCGCGAGACGAGGCCTCGGAGATGGGAGAAACCCCGGAAGAGTGTGTCTACCGGGAAAGGAGGAGTTCCTGACGACACGATCGCCGGCGAGCTCAAGAACAGGCCGAACAGGAAACAAAGCAACGTCGGGAAAATCCCCTCTTGGGGCGCAACCTGAACCCCGACTTCGCTCGAGCCTTGAACACGCCGAGTGAAGTCGGTGGAGTACTGGCTTGGATAGCCGACGGTCTCCCTCGGACTCCCGATGCCGAGGGCTACCGGCGACTGTTCACTCGAGCAGCCAACCATCTTTTACCTCTCGCACATCCACCGAATGATCTACGACATGCCATCAACAGTTGGCGGGACGCACGGAGCTCCATCAACGCTTCACGCGAACGACGACATGAGAGCGAGATCCGTCGCCAGGAAGAATACGAAAGGGACCATAGCATCCCATCCCGGAGTCAGGCCACCAGGACCGAGTCGACAACGGCTTCGACTGGTGGCACCACCCGTGGACGATCGAGGCACCATGACAACCACTCCCCTCCCCGGGACAGACATCATCCCCGACGATAGGAGGACACGTGTGGAGTGTCGGCACTTACTCCATGCCTCAGAGCCATTCAATGGCCCCCTAACTTCAAGATATCCAACGTTGACAAATATGAACCTAAGCAGGATCCGGGAGGCTGGCTGGCCGTCTACACAACCGTTGCCCGAGCCGCCGGGGCAACCGAGGACGTGATGACCGCGTACTTGCCCATCGTCCTCGGGAAAGATGCACTGCAATGGCTGTGACACCTACCACGACATTGCATCGATGACTGGAGCGATTTCAGTCGATGTTTCATCGCCAACTTCTAGTCCCTCTCCGACAAGCCGGCGCAACCATGGGACCTCAAATCCATCAAGCGCCGGGGAGACGAAACTCTCTGATCGTACCTCAAGAGATTCCAAACCATGAGAAAGCGTATCCCCGAGGTCGCGGAAGCGGCTGTGATCGAAGATTTCTACCGGGGATCCGATGACTCAGCCTTCGTCCGAACCATACTGCAGAAGGCGCCGACTACCTCTGGACAGCTGTTCCGGGAAGCCGACCTCTATATCACCGCCGACGAGCGAGCTTGAGACCTCATCGGAGGAACGAAGCCGACACCGGCAGCACCGCGACGCGACACGAACCAACAGCCTGACAAGCATTGGGAGAAGAGGCCTCGCGAAGAGGTCCATGCCGCCGGACCACCCGCCTCTCGCGCCCAAGGAGGACCTCGGGGAGGCGAACGCACGGTGGACGACATCCTCGATGCCCAGGGCCCGTACCACAAAGACATGCGCCACACCCTTCGGAATTGCAGAGACTTCAAGCACTCCGTCGGGCACGGCCGACCCTTCCAACCTCTACCCCCTTCTCCGCCGCGGGGAGGACCAGGAGAACCGCGACAACCCTAGCCACAGGAGGAGAGAGAAGGAGAAGCCTTCCCACGTGTCAACAGAGAGGTCAACATCATTTTCGACGGACACGGATCGCAGGAGAACAAGAGACAACAAAAGCTCAAGGATCGCCAAATACTGGTGGCGACCACCGGTCCTCCCGCTCCGTACCGATGGTCGGAGCACCCGATCACCTTCACTCGGGCAGATCAGTGGCTTAACTTCGATCACCCAGGCAAATACCCACTCCACGTCGATCTGGTGATCCGAGAGAGCAGGGTAAAGAAGGTATTAGTGGACGGGGGGAGCAGCATCAACGTCACCTTCCCCCGGACGCTCTTAGGACTGGGAGTTCACCTCAAAGAGCTCCATGAGTCGGACACACCCTTCTTCAGCATCATGCCGACTAAAGGAGAATATCCGTTGGGCCACATCTATATGCCGGTCACCTTCAGGACTCTGGAAAACTACAGAACCGAGTACCTGAGGTTTGAGGTGGCGAACTTCGACTGCGGATACAACGCCATCATCGGGAGGCCTGGGCTGGCGAAATTCATGGCCATTCCACATTACACATACATGATACTGAAGATGCCAGGACCACAAGGGATCATAATTGTGCGTGCTGACTTCCAAGGCGCCGCAGAATGTTTCCGAGTGGCCATCCAGGCGGCCCTCACCACCAAACCGTCGGCGACTTATTCTGTACAGGAAAATCTAAGCCTGAAGAAGACCTCGCGGTACCCGCGAACGAGGCTCAAGCTGCGACCTCTATGCAGCCAACTAAAGAAACTAAAAGGATCAACCTCGGGTTCGTTGATGAACGCAAGACTGCCACCATCAGCTCCAGCCTGGATGACAAATAGGAAAGCGCGCTCGTCCGGTTCCTGCAAGATAACCGAGATGTATTCGCATGGCAACCTGCGGATATGCCGGGAGTCCCGAGAGAACTGGCCGAGCACAAACTGAAGATCTACCCCCAAGCGAGGCCGATTCGACAAAATTACGTCGTTTCACGCCTAACAAGAGAGAAGCCATTCGCGCTGAGCTGGCTCGCTTGGTCGCGGCTGGGTTTATTAGAGAAGTGTTACATCTCGAGTGGCTGGCTAACCTTGTTCTTGTACTCAAAAAGAATAAGGTGGAATGGCGCATGTGCGTCGACTATACTGATCTCAACAAACACTGTCCAAAGGATCCCTTCGGGCTCCCTAAGATAGATCAGGTGGTAGATTCCACCGCTGGATGTTCTATGCTGTCTTTCTTGGATTGCTACTCTGGGTATCATCAGATTAGCCTGGCGAAGAAAGATGAGGAAAAAAACAGCGTTCATCACTCCATTCGGTGCTTTCTGCTATACCTCCATGCCGTTCGGCCTCAAAAACGCTGGAGCGACCTATCAGAGAGCTATTCAAACATGCTTAGCCGATCACTGGGGCAAGCGTGTGGAAGCTTATGTGGACGACGTGGTAATCAAAATAGAAAATTCGGAAAATTTCATCGAGGATCTACAGCTAGTTTTCAACAGTCTGCGGCGATATAGATGGAAGCTTATCCTGAAAAATGTGTTTTCGGGGTACCAGCAGGAAAATTACTCGGGTTTATCGTCAGCCACCGGGGAATTGAAGCTAATCCAGAAAAGATCGAAGCTATCATGAGGATGGAGGCACCGTGATCACAAAAGAAAGTGCAAAGACTTATCGGATGTATGGCAGCCCTGAGCAGATTCATATCCAGGCTAGGAGAAAAGGCTTACCATTTTATAAATTACTCAAGAAGGTGGACAAGTTTCAATGGACTTTAGAAGCACAAGAAGCCCTAGACGCATTGGAAAAGTTCTTAACGACGCCGCCAGTGCTGAAACCGCCGCTACGGGCCACGTCGACTCAACCAGCTGAAGATTTGCTGCTATATATCTCTTGCACGACTCACGTGGTGAGCACCTCGTTGGTAGTCGAGCGAGCAGAAGAAGGACATGCTTATCCAGTGCAACATCCTGTTTATTTCATCAGCGAAGTTCTGGGTCCCTCGAAGAAAAAATACCCTCAAGTTCAGAAGCTATTATATGTAGTACTTCTAACTGCATACAAGCTCCGTCACTACTTCGACGACCACAAAGTCGTAGTAGTCACTGGTTTTCGAATAGGGGATGTCCTTCACAGAAAAGAAGCCATCGGGAGAATAGCCAAATGGGCCTGCGAGCGGGGATCTCACGACCTTGAATTTCGACCTCACACTGCCATTAAAACTCAAGCACTGGTTGACTTTGTATCAGAGTGGACCGAGCAGCAAGTACCAGATAACCCAGAAACTGCAGAAGTATGGCGAATGTATTTTGATGGCTCGTTAAAGCTGCAGGGAGCAGACGCAGGAATCCTCTTTACTGCACCCGGGGGCGAACACCTCAGATATGCCTTACAGTTGTTATTTCCAGCCTCTAACAACGCAGCAGAATATGAAGCTCTGATTCACGGACTGAACATTGCTATATCACTGGGCATCAAGAGATTGATGGTATACGGGGATTCTATGGTAGTCATAAGTCAGATAAACAAAGAATGGGATTGTTCGAACGATTCCATTGGAAAATACTACACTGCCATCCGGAAATTAGAAGATAAATTTGAAGGTCTGGAATTTCACCATGTGGAGAGAGATCGAAACACGACACCTGACGTGTTGTCCAAGCTAGGATCCAGTCGAACTCAGGTCCCACCTGGAATCTTCATTCAAGAAATATCACACCCAAGCATCTCACTGGCTCAGGTAGAAGAATGTAATACTTTGAGACAACCAGAGTCAGATTCTGATGACTGGAGGAGGCCGATCGTCAGATATATAAAAAATGAGGAGGAGCCAGATGACAAGAATGCAGCTGAGCGCAAGGCAATCAGCTCACTATACACTCATCAGGGAAACACTATACAGAAGGGGTGCATCAGGAGTCCTCATGAAATGCATTCTGGACGAGGTCCATGCTGGGCAATGTGGAGTACATGCAGCATCCAGAACCCTGGTTGGGAAGGTCTTCAGGTCAGGTTTCTATTGGCCAACAGCGAAGAGTGACGCAGCCGAGTTAGTCCAGAGGTGCGAAGCCTGCCAGTACCTGTCAAAACAGCAGCATCTACCAGCACAGCAACCGCAAACTATACCCATAACTTGGTCGTTCGTGTGCTGGGGATTTGATATGATTGGACCTTTCAAGAAAGCTCAGGGAGGATACACTCATGTGCTGGTGGCTATCGACAAATTCACTAAATGGATAGAGTTCAAACCCATTGCTTCCTTAACTTCAGCCAAGGCAGTGGTATTCATACAAGACATAATATTTAGATTTGGAATACCGAATAGTATCATACCTGACTTGGGATCCAACTTCACAAGTTCAGAGTTCTTTGATTTCTATGTGCAGAAGAGCATTCAGATCAAATATGCTTTGGTGGCACACCCAAGAGCCAACGGGCAGGTTGAAAGAGCTAACGGGATGATATTGGAGGCCCTTAGGAAAAAAAGTCTCCGATAAAAATGAAAAGTTCGCAGGAAAATGGATAAGGGAGTTGCCCTATGTCGTTTGGAGCTTAAGAACTCAACCCAGTTGAGCTCTACATGGAAATACTCCTTTCTTCATGGTCTATGGTTCAGAGGCAGTACTACCCGCCGATCTCAAATTTGGGGCGCCAAGGCTGATCTTTGAAAACATAGCAGAAGCTGAGGCTACTAGGCTGGAGGATGTTGATGTACTCGAAGAAGAACGGCTGAACACGGTAATTCAATCAGCACGGTACCAACAAACCCTGAGGCGCTATCACGATAAGACCATGAGACATCGATCCTTCGCAGTAGGAGATCTCGTCCTCCGCCGAATTCTAACGGGGGAGGGGCGGCACAAGTTGTCACCTCTATGGGAAGGACCATTCATAGTAGCAGAAGTCACTCGGCCGGGATCATATCGTCTCACTTAGATGGATGGCACAGAAATTGGGAACTCATGGAACATAGAACACCTCAGGAAGTTTTACCCCTAGCTGTATTCCAAAAGATATTGGGACGACAATGTACTCTGTAAACTGGGAAATATATCATCAATAAGAAGACTTCGAGAGCGCTCAAATTGTTCATTGTCGACCTGCATTCTTACTTAACCCAGGGTGACCACTATGCCCTGTCAACGGAGCAATCAGCTTAAGTCGGCGATGACTTAAGACGGTGCAACATGCTCACGCTTACTTAACTCAGGGTGACCACTATGCCCTGCTAACGGAGCAATCAGCTTAAGTCGGCGACGACTTAAGACGGTGCGACATGCTCACGCTTACTTAACCCAGGGTGACCACTATGCCCTGTCAACGGAGCAATCGGCTTAAGTCGGCAACGACTTAAGACGGTGCGACATGCTCACGCTTACTTAACCCAGGGTGACCACTATGCCCTGTCAACGGAGCAATCGGCTTAAGTCGGCGACGACTTAAGACGGTGCGACATGCTCACGCTTACTTAACCTAGGGTGACCACTATGCCCTGTCAACGGAGCAATCGGCTTAAGTCGGCGATGGCTTAAGACGGTGCAACATGCTCACGCTTACTTAACCCAGGGTGACCACTATGCCCTGCTAACAGAGCAATCGACTTAAGTCGGCGATGACTTAAGACGGTGCGACATGCTCACGCTTACTTAACCCAGGGTGACCACTATGCCCTATCAACTGAGCAATCGGCTTAAGTCGGTGACGGCTTAAGACGGTGCAACATGCTCACGCTTACTTAACCCAGGGTGACCACTATGCCCTGTCAACGGAGCAATCGGCTTAAGTCGGCGACGGCTTAAGACGGTGCAACATGCTCACACCTACTTAACCCAGGGTGACCACTATGCCCTATCAACAGGAGCAATCGGCTTAAGTCGGCGATGACTTAAGACGGTGAAACATGCTTACGCTTGCTTAACTCAGGGTGACCACTAAACCGCACTAATGAAGCAATCGGTCTGAGTTAATTCTAGCTCAAACTGGTGTAGCACACTCGACGCGCATACAGTTACTCATCCAGGGGCGGCCTCTATGTCCCACGAAGAAGTCTCAAAACCATCACGCAGCATTTTACTTCTACAAATATAGACACTATTGAATTCTAAACAATAGGAGAATGATAGTAGAATTCAATACTAAGAAGGTGTCCTCTAACAAAATATCCGAGCACGTTAACCGCGCGCTCAAAGCACGCAATGTCTTTCTATTTTGCAACATTCTTCTCAGGAGCAACCGACGAAGAAGGACGGCTGGAGGAATCAGGAGCGGCGTTCACATCTGCCACTATGTCGTCCGGGACAACCGCACCAGGTCTCCTCATCAGAATCCGCCCCGCGCGAATAGCTTTATCCATAGCTTTATCGCGCTGGGCCCTCAGAGTAGCGGAAGTCTCTTCAGCAACCTTGGCAGCCAACTGAGCAGCCTCTAGCTCCTGGGCGACAGATTTCTTGGAAGCACGCAGATTCTTGATGACAACATCTTTGGCCGATATCAACTCCCTGAGGCGAATCACGTCATCCAAGGATTCCTGCAGCTTATAACGAAGATTGTCTAACTCCTCCCTGGTGAAGCGATGACTCCTCTCCAATATGGTCAGCGAGTTGCTAGAGTCACGGTATAGCCTATCAAGATTGTCACGAGAAGTAACAAGGGCACGTTTTTCTTCCTGCAAACGGGAATCAGCTTCCTCAAATGTCAAGCAAGCAATAAGAACACAACAAGACAAAGCCCGGATTCACAGGTCATCTTTTCAGAGTCGAGCTGAGCGCGGAGAGTAGAGTTCAGCGTGTTAGCGTCATTCAGAGAAGCAGAGACCTGGGCCAGCTCTGTCTGACTTTGGGAATACTTTTCCTCAAGATTAGAACACCGCCGGACCAGTTCGGCTTGACCTTGAGAGCGTTTTTCCTCAAGAGCAGAATACTGTCGAGCCATATCTGGCGAGAAGCAGTCAAGCAAAGGTGTTAAAATAAGAAGCAGTTTGATAAGGTAGCCATAAGGAAGCAAAAGAGCACTGACCAGCATTCGCCGCCTCTAAGTCAGAAACACGCCGCTGAAGCAGCACCGGATTCCAACGCGCCAGAGACAAAGCTCCTTCCGGGACAGAAGCACCCTGCAACCTCAGCCGACTAGACATCTCATCGACCAACGCTTGGCATTAAAAAGCAGACGAGCATGAGAATAATTATCTGTTTGGGTAAAAGTCAGACCAGAAGCAACCAAAATACCTAGAAGTTGGAGAAGAAGGAGGCGACTCCCAAGTCGTGAGAGATCAACTGATGGCTCGGCAAAGGATCACCACCTGGAGCAACTTGCAGCGATTCAGCAGGGACCAATTCAGTGTCGTCAGCAGAACCCAAAACCTTGTCGTCAGGTACGTTGGCCTCTAAAGCGACCCCTTGACCAAAGGCTTGGGCTGTCACCATGCAACCAGAGTGTGGAGGAGAAGACCCTACGTGAACATCCATGGAAGTGCAAGAGGGAGAACCCGCTCGGACACCCTCGGGGGCTGGATCATAGCTTGCGCTACCCATCCGAGCCGGATCATCTTCGGCAGCACCCTCGGGGGCTGGGTTGTAGCTTGCACTATCCATCCGAGCCGGATCATCTCCGGCAGCACCCTCGGGGGCTGGGTAGTAGCTTGCACTATCCATCCGAGCCGGATCATCTCTGGCAACACCCTCGGGGGCTGGGTAAGGGCCAGCACCGTCATTGAGGGCCGAGTTCTCTGCAGCAGTCACTTCTAAGGCTGAAGGTCCCTTAGTCGCTTCCATGGGAGCAGGGCAATCCAGACCAGCCTCCTGACCCTCAAGACCGCGCTCCAAGGTCGATGAGGCATGGGACGCTGCCCGGGAGGACCCCAACCTGGCGTCGAGCACATCAACACAAACATCCATCGCGCCACCATCTGCCGGTTCTGATAGCAGATCTTCTGGAATCATGTCCTCAGGAGTCTGATCAAAGTTCGCCAGAGATAATTCTTGCAGACCAATGAGAGCAGACAAGGCTGGAGAAGGAACACCGCTACTTTCCCCACTGGTAGTGTAACGACAGCTGTTATTCCGAATTAGAGGGATTTCGTCTTCTTCTTCACCATCATCATCAACAAGACGGACAGCACACCCATTGGGGTCAGCTTCAGTGAATTCAGGCACTGGCACTTCCTCAGCGACAGGAGCAGAAGGGCCGGCACCCTGATCCGAGCCAGACACCCGACGAAGACGTCTCTTCTTCTTTTTTCCCCCTCAGCAGGAAAAGAGGTTTGATCAACTCGGCGAGAACGTTTTGGACGAACATTGACAGACTTCTAAGCGTCCAAAGCTTTGTCAACTTCAGGGATGGGCACCACCACCAATGTTTCAGCAGGAGCAGCATCAGAAGAATCCCCAGCCAACATATCCAGCATAGCACCTATCTCTGCATCACTAGGATCCAAAGGCACCTCGAAATGAACCTGCTTTTCATCATCAGGAATTTCGTCAAGCGAAGCAACCAAAGCGCCAACTTCTTCGGCAGAGGGTCGCACTCTAAGGCCCAAACTGCCATCACCAGTAGGAGGATTTGACACAAAATGGATGAAGGCCTTGGAAGGAGGCAGGTTCCAGGCCGAATACGCAACAGGGGCGCCAACATTTGATACCTTGCCTTTGAGTATCATCTCGAGCCAGCTTACCAAGTCCACAGCAGGAATTCTTCTGTTGGTGACCCGGGTTGAGTCAGCCAGGCCTCGGTACAGATAGGCCGGATGTGCCCTATCTTTCAATGGCTGAATATTCTTGAAGACAAAATCAGCAACCACAGCCTCTGCAGGCAGACCCCTCTCCTTCAACAATCCAACTTCAGCCAACAGAGCCCCTGCCTCAGCCACCTCTTGGTCTGTGGGGGATTCAGTCCAGCTCGGAGTGCCGGACATCCGGTTGTCTCCCTGACCGCGGTGGGAGGGAATTCCCATGATTTTCCACGATAAACCACTCTAAGCGCCATCCTTTGATGCTGTCTTTGAGTGGGATGTCAAGGTAATCAGTCTTCCTCCCACGGCGCATCTCCAAGCTCGCGCCCCCTACCAGTTGGTGCTGACCTCCGGCCATCCCAGGGCGACAGTGATACAAATATTTCCACAGTCCAAAGTGTGGCAGGATACCAAGAAAAGCTTCACACAAATGAACAAAGATGGAGATTTGTAGAATGGAATTGGGGTTCAGATGGGTCAGATTCAAATGATAGAAATCAAGGAGACCGCGGAAAAAGGGAGAAATAGGAAGAGCAAGGCCGCGGAGGAGGAATGGAACATAAACAACAGATTCATGGGTGTCTTCTGTTGGAACAGTGACCCCACAGCAGATCCGCCAGGAACAGAGCTCTCTCGGAGGAAGAACTCCGATGGACACAAGATGGAGAAGGTCAGACTCAGAAACAACAGACATATGGTTACCTGCGAAAGGCAACTGGCTATTGGGATCGATGGGGGGAATGACGGCAGCAGACGAAATCGAGGCTTTCCGCTTAGGCGCCATCTCAACCTCGCCGGCGAGCAGAGCGAAAGTAGAATTGCAAATTGGCAGAGAGGGCCTGGATGCAGGAAAGCAAGAACTAGGGCACGGAATGTGGAGACACGGAACAGTGCAGTACATATAGGGTTTTCCCGGGCCAGATGCCGTTTCCAAGAAGTGCCCAGTCATCACCCAGCGGTTATTTCAAAAACACTGGCGTGCCACGTCATCACCCAGCGGTTATTTCTAAAACACTGGCATGCCACGTCATCACTCAGTTGCTATTTCTAAAAAAGCCGGCGTGCCATGTCATCACTCAGCCGTTATTTCCAAAACGGCCGACGCGGCCCAAATTGACACAGCCGTTATTTCTAAAAACGCCGACAGTACCTGACTTCACTCGGCTGTTACTTCTAAAACGCCGACGTTGCCGTCAGTCACTCGGCTGTTACTTCTAAAACACCGACGTCGCGGTCAGTCACTCGGCTATTACTTCTAAAACGCCGACGTTGCCGTCAGTCACTCGGCTGTTACCTCTAAAACGCCGACGTTGCCATCAGTCACTCGGCTGTTACCTCTAAAACACCGACGTGGCCCCGCTATCATTCGGACGCTACTTCAGAAGTGCTAACGCTGTCAATAATAACTCGGCCGTCACTTCCGAAGCATCGACGTTGCAGATAAAACGAACGGAAGAATGATTCGAAAACTCTAAGTTACTACTCAAGCATAGCAGACAGAAAACATCATGGGCAATAAATATTGCGACGATCATCAACCGACCAGGAGGCAAATTAATCAGCACAGGAGGAGACAAAATCGTTCTTCATAAAGGGAAGCTACAGAACTTACAAATCAACTCGTTATGAGTTGATATTTCCCTACTACTACTACTACACTACATTACCACTATTCTATACTACTAGCTACTACTACATTATTTCATTAATACTATTTCTACTGCTAATCTATACTAACATCTAAAACCAGTGGCATCTAGCCACTGGCCTAGTTGCTGCCCCTGCTGCTGCCCTGGCTGCTGCTGCCGTTGCCGCCGCTGCCACCGTCGCCGCCGCCGCCCTTGCCGCTGCCGTCGCCGCCGTCACCGTCACCGTCGCCTCCGTCGTCGTCGCCGTCTCCGCCATCGCCGCCGCTGCCCTCCTCGGACGAGTCCAAGGAGTCCTCCTCGTCTGAGGAGTACTCCGACTCATCCGAGCCCTCGAGCCCGGCGCGCTCGACGGCCCGGATGTAGGTCCAGACCTCCGCGGCAATCCCCTGGGAGTCGTCTAAATCATCAGACGACGCCGGGGGAGAGACGGAGGCCGGAGACCCCTCGGACTCGGAGGAGAACTCCTCCTCCGAATACTCCGAGTTGCCGAAGTCCTCTGAGGGAGGAGTCGGCTCACGTTTGCGCTTGTCACCAGAACGAGGCGAAGAACTGCTACCCTTCTTATTCTTGCCCATGGTGAAGAAGAAGGAAGAAGAAGAGAGCAAGCAGCAGAGAGCAGTAAGAGATGTGAAAATGTTGGGGAAGCAAGAACACTATTTATAGAAGAAGTAGGCAACCGCTCACCTCCTACCACGGCCACTGAACAGTCGCAAAAATTCAATATGCAATTCAAACCATCTGAAGACACGTCAGGCGGCTGACACCGTTTCACGCAACACAACACCCATTGGGACTCCAGTCAACTGCGCGGGCGATATGATTACACCCGCAGTCACATCAAGTTACTACTCAGAGACAGTTTGCTAAAACACTCAGTGTACCAAGCCGTCCCTTGCCTACACCCATTGGGGGGACACCCAGGAAATACCAGTATATTTTTCAAAACTGTCACATCCGTGCAGCACGTGCAATGAATACTTCAAGACAAAAGTGAGATATCAGGAAGGATCAAAGGAAAGCCAAATATAGCCAACAAGGTACAAGTCTAATCGACAGAAGCATTGAAGCAAGAAGTGATAAAAGTAGAAATGCTGACCTCCGAAGCAAGAGTCCTGCAGTACGAAATGCTGACCTCCGAAGCAAGAGTCTGAGACAGAACACCAATTTTCGAGTGATAAAAGTAGAAGGAGACAGTAAGAGATCGTTTTTACCGGATTACCCAGAAAGTACTTCCTGTTACAAACAAAGTCCGCAAGCTGGACTTAGGATCTTTGGGCCGATTATTTCAAAATCAACCCAAAGATCGGGGGCTTGTGGGGGACAGATATCCCCCGGGTCCACTGGAAGGATAAAAGACCTCACGAAAGGCCCAAGGGCCCAATAAAATGTAAGGTCATCCCTTCGTGGGCCTGGGGAGGAACGACCAGTGAAGCAGATCGACATAAGGCCGGATCGGAGGAAGCCCAGATGACCCAATGACTTCGAGCGAGTAATCACAACAGAGACCCGACCTTCCCGTGCTGGAGGCCCGTACGACGGAACCAAGCGAGGATGGGTCGGCGGAACTATAGGAAGATAGACTCAATTGGTTCAATATTTCTTAGGTGCACGTGATTATCATATCTGCATGTATTGCCCCACGGTCGAATATATAAGGCCTAGGGGGCACCCCTTCATAAGGGATCGAACTCACTACTCAACCATCCACCCTAACTCTCTGCGCTCCTCGCACCAGAGAACTACCTTGTAACCCACCATATACAGCACTCTCGCTAGGACGTAGGGTGTTACGTATTTCAAAGCGGCCCGAACCTGTAAACCATTGTCTACTATTTCTCGTGCAACCGGCACGAACCATTGAGCTACAGTCGATAACACCGTCCTACTTCTAAAAGCACATTGAGGGGTAACCCCGGGTGTGCGGTCGGACCCAAAACACCGATAGAGGGCCCCGTCTGTCATTGACTGTTGCTATTCTAGCAAAGGGAAGTTGTTTTTTTCGGACCTTCGGCTTAAGGCCTTCGTCCATTTCACAGTCTGAATTTGTCATCTTAACAAATTAATACTGCAAGGGGCTACTGTTGGGGGCCTTCGTCTTCCGAAGGTCCTCAAAAACATGATTAACAATGTTTTCCCAAGTGTAATATATATACAGGAGCCTTCGGAATCAGAATGAAGCTGTCCATAATACGAAAAGCATGGTTGGTATGAAGGTCATAACCAGTTCCGAAGATATGCGCAAGGGGGCTTCGGCTCAGTAGCAGAAAAGGAACCGACTCAAAGAGGAAAAGGCTTTTCAGTCCTCTATAGATTGTCCTAATGTCAATAGTAAACATGAAGGGCATAAATGTAAATCCACACAGGCTGCGCCCTGTGCCTATAAATAGATGAACAGTACCCCCGTACTATTCACGCTGGCATATATTCATTTGTGTGTCACGCTTGTACTTTCACCTTCTTTCGAGCCAAAGGTACAAATGTAATCCAATATTATTCATGCTCATTCATAATGAAATAAAAAGATATATGAATGATGTCATATGATTATACGTGTCATTTCTCATGTGTCATATGCTCTTCCCTTTTATATATGTTTCTATTATGAAGAAACGTTTTTATAACCTTCGTCTGAAGATCATTATATCCTAAGGGAAATAATGCTTCGAAGGACGAAGGACTTTAACCATTAACATTTTGTGTTGCCTTGTTCTTAACTCATAGCATTTGACAACAAGTCCCCAACTACCTCTCCATAAGGACCTGTTCGTGGAGTGACCACCCGGGATAACATTGCAGGCATGAGGGTGGAATGGGACGCCCTTAGCTAATTAATTAGATGAACCTGGGGGTGTAGTTGGCTTTGCCGGAAGGGCCATCAATGGGGACCGGGGCGTAGTGCTCGCTCTGCTAAGGTGGGGTGCAGAGGTTCAATTGATTTGGTTTTGCTAGTCTCCCACCTTGGGGAGGTGTACTGCATTTGTACGACTGGTGAAACCTAACGAGCAGCTATGCACCAGGGGAGTCTTTGTAAAGGCTATGTAGTGATACCCTGCCAGGCCACCTAGGTAGTGGTCAATGGGGATTAGCTCTCCCCAGGCAGAAAGGGAATCATGACTCGTGGGTAAAGTGTGCAACCTCTGCAGAGGATTATAAACTGATATATCAGTCGTGCTCACGGTTATGAGCGGCCTTGGGATCCTCTTTGATTAGAGATACAGATGGTTCGAGATATAATGGTTTTACTTATGGTTTTGGCTCGATGATGATAATGTTTTTCCTCGATGAGGAAATGCTTCATGGGTTGGTTATATGATAAAACTTGGCTCCCACTAATAATAAATACTTGACCAACTAAAAGCAACTGCTTTGACCTTAACTCCACATAAAGCTAGTCCACCTCAGCCAAACGAGGCATTTGATGAGTACGTTGATGTGTACTCACCCTTGCTTTCACAAAACACCATGTTGTCTTTGGTGTTATCTATGCTCAGGTAAAGAAGAAGGCGTCGAGGTGGATCTCCAGGAGTTCCAGGACTTTGGCGAGTTTGAGGATTAGGCTAGCGACCTCCCCCAGTCAGCTGCGTGTGGTGGGTTTATTTACATTGACTACATTTCGATTCTGTGTACTTTGATTATATTATGTAAATGACTCTAGTCTTTAATATTATTACTTATTCTTTATTGTATTCGAAGCATTGTGCTATGATGTGTCATTTATGTAATCGCTGTGTACGTGAATTTCTGATCCTGGCTCGTACATGGTTCTCATTCGGTTTACCTTCCAAAACCGGGTGTGACATCTGACTTCTGCCGCGAACTGTAGCGCTATCAGGGGCACTGTGCAGTGCACCGGACAGTCCGGTGGCATACCGGACAGTCTGGTGAATTATAGCGGAGCGCGATCGCAGAAACCCGAAGGTGAAGAGTTCACATCTGTACGGTCCTGGTGCACCGGACACTGTCCAGTGGCACACCGGACAATCCGGTGCGCCAGACCAGGGCACACTTGGGTTTCTTTGCTCCTTTATTTTTGAACCCTTTCTTTAATCTTTTTATTGGTTTGTGTTGAACCTTTATGCACCTGTGGAATATAATCTAGAGCAAACTAGTTAGTCCAATTATTTGTGTTGGGCATTCAACCACCAAAATTATTTATAGGAAAAGGTTAAACCCTATTTCCCTTTCAATCTCCCCCTTTTTGGTGATTGATGCCAACACAAACCAAAGCAAATATGTAAGTGCAGAATTGAACTGGTTTGCATAAGGTAAGTGCATGGGTTGCTTGGAATTAAACCAATTTATACTTTTACTAGATATGCATGGTTTGCTTTCTTTTATTTAACATTTTGGACCACGCTTGCACCACTTGTTTTGTTTTTGCAAATTCTTTTGGAAAATCCTTTCAAAATCTTTTTGCAAATAGTCAAGGCATATGAATATGATTTCGAGAAGCATTTTCAAGATTTGAAATTTCTCCCCCTGTTTCAAATGCTTTTCCTTTGACTAAACAAAACTCCCCCTGAATGAAATTCTCCTCTTAGTTTTCAAGAGGGTTTTAATAGATATCAATTGGAAATATATTGAGATGCTAATTTTGAGAATATACCAGTTGAAAATCATCATGCCAATTTGAAATATATCAACTAAAAATTTTAGAAAGGTGGTGGTGCGGTCCTTTTGCTTTGGGCTAATACTCTCTCCCCCTTTGGCATTAATCGCCAAAAATGGAGACTTTGTGAGCCCTTTTTAATTTCTCCCCCATTGGTACAAGTAAATACGAGTGGAAGATTATACCAATTTGAGAGTGATGTGGAGTGATGGCGAAGGGTAAATGATACTGATAGAGTGGAGTGGAAGCCTTGTCTTCGCCGAAGACTCCATTTCCCTTTCAATCAACGACTTAGCATAGAAATACACTTGAAAACACATTAGTCATAGACATAAAAGAGATATGATCAAAGGTATATAAACGAGCTATGTGTGCAAAGTTTCAATCAAAATTCCGAGAATTAAGTATATTTAGCTCATTCCTAAGTTTGCTAAAGGTTTTCTCATCTAATGGCTTGGTGAAGATATTGGCTAATTGTTCTTTGGTGCTAACATAAGCTATCTCGATATCCCCCCTTTGTTGGTGATCCCTCAAAAAGTGATACCGAATGTCTATGTGCTTAGTGCAGTTGTGTTCAACGGGATTATCCGCCATGCGGATTGCAATCTCATTGTCACATAGGAGAGGGACTTTGCTCAATTTGTAGCCATAGTCCTTGAGGGTTTGCCTCATCCAAAGTAATTGCGCACAACAATGACCTGTGGCAATATACTCAGCTTTGACGGTAGAAAGAGCTACTGAGTTTTGTTTCTTTGAAGCCCAAGATACCAGGGATCTTCCTAGAAACTGACAAGTCCCTGATGTGCTCTTCCTATCAATTTTACACCCTGCCCAATCAGCATCTGAATATCCTATTAAATCAAATGTGGATCCCTTGGGGTACCAAAGTCCAAACTTAGGAGTGTAAACTAAATATCTCATGATTCTTTTCACGGCCCTAAGATGAACTTCCTTAGGATCGTCTTGGAACCTTGCACACATGCATATGGAAAGCATAACATCCAGTCGAGATGCTCATAAATAGAGTAAAGATCCTATCATTGACCGATATACCTTTTGATCTACGGATTTATCTCCCGTGTCGAGGTCGAGATGCCCATTTGTTCCCATGGGTGTCTTGATGGGCTTGGCATCCTTCATTCCAAAC
This sequence comes from Zea luxurians, assembly GCA_029449295.1. Lineage (NCBI taxonomy): Eukaryota > Viridiplantae > Streptophyta > Magnoliopsida > Poales > Poaceae > Zea > Zea luxurians. The sequence goes on along the minus strand of JAOPSE010000033.1, from coordinate 9,385,288 downwards.
TTGGTAAGTATGTCTTGAATGTACTTTGTTTGGCTGATGAAGGTGCCCTCTTGGAGTTTCTTGACTTGAAATCCTAAAAAACACTTCAACTCCCCCATCATAGACATCTCGAATTTTTGAATCATGATCCTACTAAACTCTTCACAGGTAGATTTGTTAGTAGACCCAAATATGATATCATCAACATAAATTTGGCATACAAACAAATCTTTTGCAATAGTTTTAGTAAAGAGAGTAGGATCGGCTTTTCCGACTTTGAAGCCATTAGTGGTAAGGAAATCTCTTAGGCATTCATACTATGCTCTTGGGGCTTGTTTGAGCCCATAAAGCGCCTTTGAGAGTTTATACACATGGTTAGGGTACTCACTATCTTCAAAGCCGGGAGGTTGCTCAAAATAGACCTCTTCCTTGATTGGTCCATTGAGGGAGGCACTTTTCACGTCCATTTGGTAAATCTTAAAGCCATGGTAAGTAGCATAGGCAAGTAATATGCGAATTGACTCAAGCCTAGCTACGGGTGCATAAGTTTCACCAAAGTCCAAACCTTCGACTTGTGAATAACCCTTGGCTACAAGACAGGCTTTGTTCCTTGTCACCACACCATGCTCATCTTGCTTGTTGTGGAATACCCATTTGGTACCTACAACATTTTGATTAGGACATGAAACTAAATGCCATACCACATTCCTCATGAAGTTGTTGAGCTCCTCTTGCATTGCCAACACCCAATCCGAATCTTTTAGTGCATCCTCCACCCTGTATGGCTCAATAGAGGACACAAAAGAGTAATGTTCACAAAAATGAGCGACTTGAGATCGAGTGGTTACCCCCTTATGAATGTCACCGAGAATTGAGTTCACGGGGTGATCTCTTTGAATCGCTTGGTGGACTCTTGGGTGTAGCGGTCTTTGACCCTGAATTTCTTGATCATCTTCCTTGTCCTCATTGACTTGATCTCCCCCTTGATCATTGTCCTCCTCTTGAGGTGGCTCATCCTCTTGATCTTCATCTTCATTGTCTTGAGCCTGATCCTCATCTTGAGTTGGTGGAGATGATTGCATGGAAGATGATGGTTGATCTTGTGCTTGTGTGGGCTCTTCGGATTCCTTAGGACACACATCCTCAATGGACATGTTCCTTAGTGTGACGCATGGAGCCTCTTCATCATCTAGCTCATCAAGATCAACTTGCTCCACTTGAGAGCCATCAGTCTCATCAAACACAATGTCACAAGAAACCTCAACTAATCCAATGGATTTGTTGAAGACTCTATATGCCCTTGTATTTGAGTCATAACCAAGTAAAAAGCCTTCTACAGCCTTAGGAGCAAATTTAGATTTTCTACCTCTTTTAACAAGAATAAAACATTTGCTACCAAAGACTCTAAAATATGAAACATTGAGATTTTTACCGGTGAGGAGTTCGTATGATGTCTTCTTGAGGATTCGGTGAAGGTAGAGCCGGTTGATGGAGTAGCAGGCGGTGTTAATTGCCTCAGCCCAAAACCGGTCCAGAGTCTTATACTCATCAAGCACGGTCCTCGCCATGTCCAGTAGAGTTCTATTCTTCCTCTCCACTACACCATTTTGTTGAGGTGTGTAGGGAGAAGATAACTCATGCTTGATGCCCTCATCCCCAAGAAAGCCTTCGATTTTTGAGTTCTTGAACTCCGTCCCGTTGTCGCTTCTTATCTTCTTAATTCTCAATCCAAACTCATTTTGAGCCCGTCTCAAGTATCCCTTTAAAGTCTCTTGGGTTTGTGATTTTTCCTGCAAAAAGAACACCCAAGTGAAGCGAGAATTATCATCCACAATTACTAGACAGTACTTACTCCCGCCAATGCTTATGTAAGCAATCGGGCCAAATAGATCCATGTGGAGTAGTTCTAGTGGCCTGTCCATTGTCATGATGTTCTTGTGTGGATGGTGGGTTCCAACTTGCTTTCCTTCTTGACATGCGCTACAGACCCTATCTTTCTCAAAATGAACATTGGTTAGTCCCAAAATGTGCTCTCCCTTTCGAAGCTTATGGAGATTCTTCATCCCAACATGAGCTAGTCAGCGATGCTAGAGCCAACCCATATTAATCTTAGAAATTAAGCAAGTATCGAGTTCGGCTCTATTAAGATCAACTAAGTATAGCTGACCCTCTAATACTCCCTTAAATGCTACTGAATCATCACTTCTTCTAAAGACAGTACTGTGGCGGAACCGCCCGAATTATTCCAACTTAAGTGCCTAAGTCTCGTCTTAGAGGCTAGACCACACTTAATTAGGAATAAACCGTCAGTCCCTCGAATCTAGTCCGATAAAGCCACTTAACCAGGATCGAATACCACTAGCTCACTCAAGGGTGAGGCACAGAGAAATAAAATAAAGCATAATACCATAAATTAAGAAAGTATCATTAGTAATTACATTATCGGAGTTTCAGAAATAATAACCATAAATTTTAATGGAGCGGAAATAACTAACGGAGAAAACCGAGTTACATGGTGAAGCCTGGCCACGCTACTCCTCCTTGTCCTCTCCTGCGGAAGTAGTAACCCACTCAACCGTCTATCCCGGTGGCAGGGATGAAGGCCAAGTCACACCATCAACCAATCATCCTAAGGAGTACCTGCAAAAATTATGCCACAAGCAAGGCTGAGTATATTAATACTCAGCTAGACTTACCCAGTGTGAGGAGTCTACTCCTCTACCTCTAGACATGCGGCTGTTTGGCTGAGGGGATTGGTTTGCCAAAAGCACTAGCCGAGTCTAAAAACAAGTTTTAGCTTTTCAAGTTTTAGTATGATCCTTTTAAACTAGATGAGTACCTAGCTATTCATACATGGTATCAAACATTTTATCAATCAACATCTTTTGCTAGTCATCTCATTTCCACTTATTACTCAATGCAGTACAATGGATCAAGCAGTCTCATTAGCTATGAGAAGCAGACGATTCGAATTGAGTTTTAACCTTGCAAGGTAAACCTAAACACACGACGTCGCGAGGCACTCCGTCCCCACACACATCAACCGTCCCCATCGATTCCCTGGCAATAGAAAGGGGCTCACCGCCTTGGCGTACAATGCCTCACTAACCCCGACTGCCATCGTGCAGTGATCGCACTTGTACCCACCACAACCGGAATGGGAGACCACGTCTCAAGTCGTGTGAGGAGGGCAATCTGCGGGCATGTTCACTCAAGTACTAGGCTTACCGATTTACCATATTTCTCGGCATGTGCTTAGTACGTTCAAACGCTTGATACAGGTATCCACATGTTAATCCTTATTCCAATTTCTCATCTCGTAGACAACGCATCCCCATGGATCCGTGTCCAGAGACCATGATTGTTCTGTTATCAAAATGGATACAACCAAGTCCTGACCTCGTGCGGGTGCTAGAAAAATCACTCAACTTCTACCGAGATCCCTAATTAGCAAAGCAGCTACTCGACCAAGCATACTAGTATCCATCTCAAAGGGAATCCTGAGTTCATGCAACTAGGGTTTCAGTCAACTCCTACACTTAAGTGCACAGTACAAGCCTACAAACATTAAGTGCAGTAAAATAGCATATAAAACGGTTATGCATAAAACCGGGGTTTGCCTTTTCTTTAACACTTAGATAGTGTTTGTTGGGTGGCACAAGCTTGGCGAGCACCTACTGGTCATGTCCATCATTCTTCAGGTTGTCCACCAACTGCATCTTGTGGTTGGCACCACATCACTGGCACGATCGTCATCTCTCGGTCCTAAATGAGATGTAAGATGCATATGTATGAATATAATTGAAAAGTTATCACAAGATATTTATAAGACACACGATAGCGAGGTCTCAAAGAATACTTTTGAAGGTAAAGGCAGCCCCTGTGCCGCTGACTTGGCTAGCAGATCAGCGTGCTCATTTTCTCCTCGTGGAATATTCTTGACAGAGAACCCTTCGAATGAAGCTTCAAGCCTTCGAACTGTATCGAAGTATTTCTCAAGCTTCGGGTCTCTTGCTTTACAACTCTTGTCAATATGACCAAAAATAACTTGGGAATCGATTTTAAGAACCACCCTTCTTATTCCCATTGCCTTTAACTTCCAAAGCCACAAAAGAAAAGCTTCGTATTCAGCAATATTATTTGTGCAGCTGAAATCAAGTTTCACTGCATAGCATGTTCTGACTTTGGAAGGTGCAACTAAAACAGCAGCTGCACCTGCCCCGAAGGTTCCCCAGGAACCGTCGTAGAACACTGTCCAAGCTTCGGCATCTTTACTTGCTTCTTCTTCCTGAGCCCCTGGCGTCCATTCAGCGATGAAGTCTGCTAACGCCTGGGACTGGATCGAGGATCTATGCACATAATCAATGCTCAATTCGTTGAGTTCCGCAGCCCACTTTCCAATCCTTCCAGTAGCTTCTCTGTTCCTCATAATATCCTTCAAAGGTTGTGATGAAGGAACAATTATATGGAATGCTTGAAAGTAATACCGAAGCTTCCTGGAGGCCATTAAGATAGCATATAGCACCTTCTCCAATTCTGTATAGTTTTTCTTTGATAAGCTGAGGACTTCAGAGATGAAGTATACTGGGGCTTGCTTTTTAATTTGTGCTTCAAGCTTTTCCTGCACAAGCGCTGCGCTTACTGCAGAATGCGAAGCTGCCACATATAATAAGAGAGGAGCCCCTGGCGTGGGTGGAGTTAACGTTGTTAGGTCTATCAGGTACTGCTTTAGCGCTTCGAAGGCTTTCTGCTGAGCTAATCCCCATTGGAAGACTTCGGCCGACTTCAGCACTTCAAAGAATGGAAAATTTTTCTCTGCTGATCTAGATATGAATCGATTCAGAGATGCCAGTCTTCCTGTCAGCCGTTGAGCCCCCTTCTTTGTGCTTGGCAGCTCCATCCGAAGAATAGCTTCAATTTTATTTGGATTATCTTCGATCCCTTTTGTTGAAACTAAACAACCAAGGAATTTCCCCTTCTTTATTCCGAAGACACACTTTTCTAGATTCAACTTCAGGCCAGCTTCCTAAAGTTAGCAAATGTCTCCTGCAGATCAGCAATGTGATTTTCTTGCTTCGTGCTTTTTACTATGATATCACCAACATAAGTTAGCACATTTCTGCCTATCTGAGAATGAAGGACTTTGGCTGTCATTCTACTGAAACTTACTCCAGCATTCTTGAGCCCCTCAGGCATCCGAAGGTAATAATATGTACCACTAGGGGTTATGAAGCTGGTTTTTGGCTCATCTTCCTTCTTCATCCAGATTTGATGGTAGCCTGAATAACAATCTAGTAGACTCATGAGCTCTGACGAAGCTGCTGCATCTACTAGAGAATCTATCCTTGGTAATGGAAACTCATCCTTCGGACAAGCCATGTTGAGATCAGTAAAATCAATGCACATTCTCCATTTACCATTGGCCTTCTTCACCATAACAGTGTTAGCTAGCCATTCTGGGTATTTTACTTCTCTGATGACTCTAGCACTAAGAAGTCTTTTCACTTCATTCCGAGCACCTTCGGCTTTGTCGTCAGACATTTTCCGAAGCCTCTGCTTTCTGGGTCTAAAGGATGGATCGACATTGAGCGAGTGTTCAATGACATCCCTGTTGACACCACAGAGATCGTTGGCGGACCATGCGAAGACATCTTTGTTGTTGAACAGAAACCTTGTTAGGTTTTTCTCTTGTTCCTCAGACAATTGAGATCCCAGCAACACCTTCTGCTCTGCTATATCTTCACATAAGAGCATGGGCTTCGGCTGATCGGCCGAAGCAGCCTTATCCCTTCTGTACTTGTACTGCTCACAAGCTTCGGCTCCATCTATATTATGGATTGCTTTTGAATCTGTCTAGTTTCCTTCAGCCTTTCTGGCAGCTTCCTGACTTCCATGAATAGCAATAGGCCCTTGATCCGAAGGTATCTTCATGCAAAGATATGCTGGATGAAGAATTGCTTCAAAAGCATTGAGTGTCCCATGACCAATGATTGCATTGTAGGTGTACTCCATGTCGACAATATCAAACACAACTTGCTTAGTCCTTGTATTGTTGACAAATCCGAAGGTCACTGGCATCGTGATCTTGCCGAGCGCTACAATCTGTCTTCCTCCGAAGCCACAAAGAGGGTGTGTAGCATCATAAATCTTATCCTCTGGCTCTTGCATCTGTCTGAAGGCCTTAGTAAATATAATATCCGCTGCACTACCTGTATCGACCAGAACATTATGGACCAGAAATCCTTTCATAACACAAGAAATAACCATAGCATCATTGTGAGGGTAATCCTTGAGCTGAAGGTCCTCTTCGGAGAAGGTAATTGGGATCTAGGACCATCTCGACTTGATGAAGGGTCCCTGCACCCCGACATGCTGTACCCATCTCTGTGCCTCCTTCTTCTGCTTCTTGTTGGCCGGCTCTGAGCATGAACCGCCTGTTATCGGGAGTACCAGCTTTGTAGCCGAAGCAGCTCCAGCTTGGTTGTTGAACGAAGCCATCAGCTCAAAAAGTGGAAGTGAGTTCACCGGTGGTGGGCGCCAATGTTGGGGACATGTTCTCAAATGCTATGAATTCAGAACAAGGCAACACAAAATGTTAAATATTAATGCCCTTCGTCCGCTGAAGCATTATCTCTCCAAGGATTTAATGAACTTCGGACGAAGGCCATGAGCAAAATATCGCTAAGGTCACACCTTCGTGATCAGACTTATAAAACAATACAAAATGAAATATAAAATATAAAACATTAAAGAAAGATATACCAAAAACAGATAATATTATTCACCTATTTTATTATACGAACCTAAATATTAAAACATAATATTTAGGTATATTTATACCTTTGCCTTGGGAGAAAGCAATAATTCCAGCGTAATGTGTCAACAAGTAAAAGATTGCGTGAACAGTACAGGGACCTATTTATAGGCACAGGGCGTAGCTTGTGTAAAATTACATCTATGCCCTTTACAATCGACTACAATAATGACACAAAACATCATGGGTCTTTAGGTCATTTCATCTTTAAGTCGGTTCATCCCTTCATCTTGAGATCTGTCACTGTGCCGAAGCTTTATAGGTGATAGCTTCAGCACTGCTTCTGAGAGGATCTGCCGAAGGTGTTCTCTTTCTTTAGGATCTTCGGCTACGTAGCATAGCCCCAACAGCGAGCTAGACACTTAATTTTAAGACACTGTAAACAACCATATGCTAGCATTAGCTATCTACACTTCATCGAGCGCACCACATCAATACCACTAGAAGGACGACGATTACTACCTATAATTAACCAACACAAATAGGACATCACAAGTATGAACATTTATTTAATTTTCTATGGCTTTTCATTAGTTCTCCTATTGATCGCGCACAAGCATCACCGACAACACAAGTTCAATAGAGGGCAGAAGCATCAATGTCTATGGGACTTCTATATCACAATCAACTAGAGAAGGACACATATAAAATAAGACACACATGTCATTATTAAGCTTAGTCATGGCAAGTCTATTTGAATTTAGTGCTAACAAACCATTTTTAGCCAAAAGGGTGAACAAACAATTAAATGAGCACATACAGATTTTGAGGGCAGCAGCACAGCAGTTACTTGTTTTAATCATAATTGTTCAAATATTAATCCAAAAATATCAAACTAATACTTTCTGTAAATCTTAAAAAGTGCTCTATAACTTTAGTATTGTCATCACAACATGATTCAACACATAGCAAGGTCAAAACGTGCTAATACAACAGCTCTGACCAGATTTGGACAGATTTAGACTTGCAACTTCAAAAATTCACAACTAAAGATTCAGACATTCAAACAAAGTCATCTTAAACTTTCTGGAAAGCTAATTAAATGTTCTACAAATTATTTATAAACATTCCTGGCTGGTTTAATATGTATCAAGGGTAAAATACACTATGAAGGTTGTGCTGGCCAGAACTGGACAGATTCCGTCTTCACACTTTAAACATCCATAACTTAATCTTCAGACCACCAAAAAGAGTGATCCAAGACTTTTTGGAAAGCTTGGCAAAAGCAATACATAACTTTTTTAATCATCAAGAAGTGATTCCAGGTTTAATCAAATCAAACATTACAGTTTTCGAAATCTGTTCTGACAGTGGACAAAACATAGCAACCAGTTTGTAAAATTCATAACTCTTAAACTGTCATGCCTATGGTTGTGAAATTTTAACACAAGTCAAGATAAGAAAAGCATCTACAACTTTCTTATAACGACCATAAACAGATTGTAACATTAAATTAAGCAAACAATTCAATCTCTGAAATCTGTACAGATATTGGACAGATTCAGTTACTGAATTTGTGAAAAGCACAACTTCTAAACAATCAGACTTATGGCTGTCAAATTTTAACACAAGTAAGATAATAAAGTTATATACAACTTTTCTATATGGCTTTTCTACAGAAAACACGATTTAGTTCATCAAACATACAACATGAGGAAATCACTGCGTGCAGTCCAAAACAGCAACTAATAATTTTCAGCTTCTATTTACTTCAAAAATTACCATGTTCTAGCAACTGGAATTACTCTAACACTTTACCGTTTGTTAGAGTTAAAACAATCAAATTAGGATCAACAAGTCGACTTACAATTTTTACTCAAGTCATTTAGTGCACTAAAATTACCACATACATTTAACAAACGCATTCACCACGTAAATAGCATCATCACACATGGCCTCGACTTAACCGCAGAGGGAGCGATGACTACTTCGGCAGGTCACTACCTCTCTACAGTCCAATCAATATTAACTACCTCGATCGAACCTTATATCGCGCAACTCTTATAATTTACTATCTCAATTACAACCATAGCACGACATGCACTTGAGACTCTTTGTTCAAGTTAACGCAATCACGACTACCATACACATGCGTACCACTTTTTCCTACACGTACCTTTAATCTAGCCAAAAACATACTCGTGCACATATCTACTTACAAACCTATGCACAACGACAAAACCGACGACCATCTCAATACAACATCTAACAAGAGCCGTGAATAAAATCCAAAGGAGCATCTCACCACTTCATCACACCCATTCATCTCCTATATGCTCACTAATTCATTCCTTACGACACACTCACCCACAATCATTCCTTACTACACAAAATACACTTGTCTCTTAATTATGCGCAGACTTAACACGTTTCGGGATAAAGCGTCACTATAAACACCTTACACATAATTGCATTAGGAACCTATTAGTTCACTCGAAGACATCCATTCAAAGTCATAAACACAATCATACACTATGTGCGATGTGAAATTCAATGAACGCATAAGGTGTATCGGCTCGACTTATAAATATAGAGGAATGATGACTACCTTGGCATGTCACCACCTCTCTAATTAAGCCAAGACAATTTCTACCGTCGACTAAAAGTTCTAAGTATTAAATACATTACTACTTTACACGCACAAATAAACCTCAACTTAACACAAGTGACACCGATGGATTTTTATTAAACTCGTCATGCGCATAACCCCATCTCGCATACAACCATATTGTGGCGTGCACTCGAGACACTACCGATTAACTTAACGCAATTACCACTACAATGCAGTTCGATATACACGTTCAACATCACAGTGCTTCGATAAACCCCACACCTCCAATCTACTTGTCACATCCAACCACACCACATGCCCACTGCATTCTCATGACCAATTTTAGCACAATTATTTATGGCAACGTTTATCGACTAGACAAGTGAAACACTAACCGATCATTAACACATCTTGACTTTAAAACACGAATCACATGTCACATAATTTATATTTTCGACCCACTCTATCCTACACCACGATGAATACATAAAATATAATTAACATAGACTAATTCATTAGCCGACTGTAGAAATTACCAAGCATGCTTTACGCTTTATTAAATTTACCACAACTAACCCACTACTTTACGACGAAGTGTTTTAACAACCAATTAATACTTCCGCAAACTGCCATCGCGACACGTAAATGAACCATCGCAGTCACACATATTCAACACCAATATACACCATATCTATATGCATGCCATCAACCGAATCACATCAATAGTAAATTATAATCCATCAACCTGTCTGTCGGGGACCATAATTAGGGGTACCCTCAAGGCTCCTAATTCTCAGCTGGTAACCCCCATCAGCATGAAGCTGCAAAGGCCTGATGGGTGCGATTAAGTCAGGGATCAGTCCATTCGAGGGACACGATCACGCCTCACCCGAGCCTAGCCTCGGACAAGGGCAGCCGACCCCGGAGGATTTCCGTCTCACCCGAGGCCCCCCTTTTAGCAGCGAACATATTCCCGGCTCGCCCGAGGCCCTGCCTTTGCTAAGAAGCAACCCTGACCAAGTCGCCGCACCGACCGACCAAGTCGCAGGAGCATTTAATGCAAAGGTGGCCTCACACCCTTATCCTGGCACGCACCCCCCGTCGGCAGAGCCGAAGTGACCGCCGTCACTTCGCCGCTCCACTGACAGGCCTGACGAAAGGACAGCGCCGCCTACGCCACACCGACTACAGTGCCACTGGACAGAGTAAGACTGACAAGCGGTCAGGCCCTGCCGGAGGCACCATAGGAAGCTCCGCTTCGCCCGACCCAGGGCTCGGACTTGGGCTAAGTCCTGGAAGACGGCGAACTTCGCCCGACCCAGGGCTCGGACTTGGGCTAAGTCCCGGAAGACGGCGAACTCCGCCCGACCCAGGGCTCGGACTCGGGCTAAGTCCCGGAAGACGGCGAACTCCGCCCGACCTAGGGCTCGGACTCGGGCTATGTCCCGGAAGACGGCGAACTCCGCCCGACCCAGGGCTCGGACTCGGGCTAAGTCCCGGAAGACGGCGAACTCCGCCCGACCTAGGGCTCGGACTCGGGCTAAGTCCCGAAAGACGGCGAACTCCGCCCGACCCAGGGCTCGGACTCGGGCTAAGTCCCGGAAGACGGCGAACTCCGCTCCGCCCGACCCAGGGCTCGGACTCGGGCTAAGTCCCAGAAGACGACGATCTCCGCCTCGCCCGACCCAGGGCTCGGACTTGGGCTCGGCCCCAGAAGACGACGATCTCCGCCTCGCCCGACCCGGGGGCTCGGACTCAACCTCGGCTTCGGAGGAGCTTCCACATCGCCCAACCTAGGGCGTAGACCAGCCACGTCGACAGGAGGCGCCATCATCACCCTACCCCGAGCTGACTCGGGCCGCAGGGAACAAGACCGGCGTCCCATCTGGCTCGCGCCGCCAGATAGGCAATGATGGCGCCCCGCATGCTCAGTGACGACGGCGGCTCTCCGCCACCTTAAGGAAGCAAGAGGACGTCAGCAAGGGCTCAACCGCTCCGACAGCTGTCCCTCCGCCAAGCTCCATCGCTCCTTCAACGGCCACGACATCACACCAGCTGGGTGCCAACATCTCTCCGGCTGCCACAACGGCATGTACCTAGGGCGCTAGCTCACCTCCGCTAGACACGTAGCACCCTGCTACACCCCCCATTGTACATCTGGATCCTCTCCTTACGTCTATAAAAGGGAGGACCAGGGCCCTCTTAGAGAGGGTTGGCCGCGCGGGGACGAGGACGAGAACAGGCGCTCGCCTGGAGCCGCTCGCTCCCTCTCCCGCGTGGAAGCTTGTAACCCCCTACTGCAAGCGCACCCGACCTAGGCGAGAGACGAACACGAAGGCCGCGGGATTCCCACCTCTCTCACGCCGGTCTCCGGCCGCCTCGCTCTCCCCCCTTCGCGCTCGCCCTCGCGCTCGACCCATCTGGGCTAGGGCACGCGGCGACATTCACTCGTCGGCCCAGGGACCCCCCGGTCTAGGAACGCCGACAGTTGGCGCGCCAGGTAGGGGCCTGCTACATGTTGACGAACAGCTTCCCATCAAGCTCCAGATGGGCAGTCTCCAGCAACCTCTCCAACCCGGGACGGTGCTCTGTTTCGGGAGTCTTGAGTTCATGTCCCTCAACGGCAGCTACGACATGATACTCCTTCCACCGCCGTGCGACAACAACAGTGGCGGCCGACAACCCGCCTGCCGGCGACGGAATCGGCGACGTCTTCCCCGCATGGTGGAAGAGTAACCTTCGAGCTCACCCCGTCCTCTCCCCCGTTGACGGAGGAGGAGGCGGGGCAACCAAGGCCAAGCAGGAGACAGCGCCTCGTCGGCTGTCGAGCGAGTCGACGGTCCCGGCACCCCAACGGGGGGCGCACCAGGCGTCGACCTCGCGTTTGAGACGAAGGCGAGCGCCGTCTCCCCGCGACACACCAATCCCGAGCAAGCGGACGAAGCCAGCACGCTCGCAAAAAGCTTGCTTGATGTCACTCTCGTACCTGAGACGACGGCGCAGTCAGTCCCCAACGCGACCTTATCGCCGCCCGTCGACCAAAAGGTACCGATCGATTCCCATCCCGCGTCTTTTGGGTTCAGCCTCAACCCGTCTAGCGACTTCGCTTTGGCGGGCGCTCTCGTAGAGGCACATCCAGACCCTCTGGGGTTTCGTGTGCGGTCACCTTGGGACCGGCTGACGGACGTCTCGACCTGCGGGCCCTCTGGGTCCGAGGAAGATGACGAACCCAGCATCTGTTGGGATTTCTCTGGACTTGGTAACCCTAGTGCCATGCGGGACTTCATGACCGCATGCGACTACTGCCTTTCCGACTGTTCCGACGGTGGCCGAAGCCTCGGCGACGAGGATCGCGGCCCAAGTCGCGAATGCTTCCACGTCGATCTAGGGGGTCCCCCCGAAGGCAGCCATCTCGGCATGCTGGAGGATGGTGACCTCCCTAGGCCGGTGCCTCGCGTTGACATCCCACGGGTGCTAGCTGTGGTCCTCGTTCAGGCGGGGGGTCATGACCCACAGCTCGAGCAAATCCGCGGGGTGCAGGCCAGGCTCGACGAGGGAGCAGGAGCGCTGGAGCCGGTCGGGACGTCGGGCAGGCATGGGCGGGCCAACCTCCGGCCAGAGAAATACGTCATCTACCCCAGGGCTTCCAGCACCGCATCGCCGACGACGTCAGGCTCAGGCCACCACCCGCATCCAGTGGGGTCGGCCAGAACCTGGCGGCAGCAGCAATGCTTCTTCGTGCGATGCCAGAGCCATCAACCACCGAGGGGCGGCGAATCCAGGGAGAACTCAAGGATCTCCTGGAAGGCGCCGCGGTCCGACGGGCCGAGAGCTCTGCCTCCCGAAGGCAGGGGTACCCCTCGGAACCTAATGCCGCGACTTCCTGATTCACGCGGGAAGCCTCGGTCTACACCGGGCGCACGCGCAACACCGCGCCTGCGGCCCTGGGTCGCCTCGGCAACGAGCACCACCACCGCGACCGACGGGCCCACCTCGACGAGAGGGTGCGCCGAGGCTACCACCCCAGGCGTGGGGGATGCTATGACAGCGGGGAGGATCGGAGTCCCTCGCCCGAACCACCCGGTCCGCAAGCCTTCAGCCGAGCCATCCGACGAGCGCCGTTCCCGACCCGGTTCCGACCCCCGGCTACTATCACGAAGTATTCGGGGGAGACAAGACCAGAACTGTGGCTCGCGGACTATCGTCTGGCCTGCCAGCTAGGTGGAACGGACGATGACAACCTCATCATCTGCATCCTCCCCCTGTTCCTCTCTGACTCCGCTCGCGCCTGGTTGGAGCACCTACCTCCGGGGCAGATCTCCAACTGGGATGACCTAGTCCAAGCTTTCGCCGGCAATTTCCAGGGCACGTATGTGCGCCCCGGGAATTCCTGGGACCACCGAAGCTGCCGACAGCAGCCGGGAGAGTCTCTCCGAGACTACATCCAGCGATTCTCAAAGCAGCGCACCGAGCTGCCCAACATCACCGACTCGGATGTCATCGGCGCGTTCCTCGCTGGCACCACCTGCCACGACCTGGTGAGCAAGCTGGGCCGCAAGACCCCAACCAGGGCGAGCGAGCTGATGGACATCGCCACCAAGTTCGCCTCCGGCCAGGAGGCGGTCGAGGCTATCTTCCGAAAGGACAAGTAGCCCCAGGGCGGCCCATCGGAAGGTACTCCCGAGGCGTCAACTCAGCGCGGCGCCAAGAAGAAGGGCAAGAAGAAGTCGCAAGCGAAACGCGATGCCGCCGACGCAGACCTTGTCGCCGCCGCCGAGTACAAGAACCCTCGGAAGCCCCCCGGAGGTGCCAACCTCTTCGACAAGATGCTCAAGGAGCCGTGCCCCTATCACCAGGGACCGGTCAAGCACACCCTTGAGGAGTGCGTCATGCTTCGGCGCAACATCCACAGGGCCGGGCCACCCGCGGAGGGTGGCAAGGCCCGCGACGACGACAAGAAGGAAGATCACCAGGCAGGAGAGTTCCCCGAGGTCCGTGACTGCTTCATGATCTATGGTGGGCAAGCGGCGAACGCCTCGGCTCGGCACCTGTAAAGCCCAAAATTGGTAGAAAAAAAAAGATGAGTAGTTCTTTACTAAAACACAAATAAACCATTGCCTCATATTGGATTTTTGGTTTGTGCATTCAAAACAATAATAATATTAATAGAAATACATTAATGTTCACATTTGGATTTAAGCCCTAGTTTGCAAATTAGAATTTGGAGAAGGGGGAGGAAAATACTATAACAGATAAAGAAAATAACTAAATAAATAAATAAAAATCCTTCCATACTTGTTTGTTAATTTGTACATTTGAATCTAGGAACAAAGTTCATAGGAAAATTTGGATTTAAAATAGGTATTCAAATGCAAATCCAAATGGGGGATTTAAATCCTAAATAAACCTAGAATTGAGAAAAGAAGAGAGATTAATAAGGGAATAAAAATAAGTATATAAAAATATATGCATTATTCTTATACATATTGGATTTTGAACATTTGACACAAAGGTTAAGTCCACAAAAAAGGGATTCAAATTCAAACTAGAAGATTCAAATATATAAAGAAAAATAAAAGAAAAATGGAAAAGAATAAAAACAAACCGACTTGGTGGGCTCACGGGGTGATTTTCGGCCCACTACCGATCTCACTCGCGCGGCCCAAGCACCAGAAGAACCGGCGCCGACATGGAGGGCCCACGGGCCAGCCACCTGCGGTCACTCGCTTCGCGCCGGTCACTTACACGCGGGCCCCACGGGGCAGCCCCTCATCCCCTCACGCTCGCGCCATCTCCCTTCTATGCGACTGCCGGGTGGGCCCTCGGTGTCAGTTACCGCGTACGCCCCTTCCTTCTTGTTTCGCTAACGGGCGGGACCCACGCGTCAGCTCCTTCCCTTCCCCCGTGTAACAGAACCCGAGCTCGAGCCAGTAACAGAATCAACGATCACCGCGTGGACTACAGAACCGATTCCATGATCCGCGCTCGGACTTTATCCGTTCTTGGGTATAAAATCGAACCCCAGCCGTGCCCCGCTGGAAGCGATGCATTGAACCATCGGCCACCACATAGAGAAATCGGCAGGTTTCAAGGAGTGAGAGTCAGGGAGGGCCGCCGCCGGGGATAGCCGCCGCTGGGGGGTCTCCGCTCTCGGAGTCGGATCGTGGAGTATCGTCTTCGCCTGTGGAAGCTGTCCGCGCCTCCAATTCAAGTTGGACACCACCGTGGCGCGAGGAATTGCTCGCCGACCTTTACCGTCCGCCGTGGTGCCGCCGCATACCGTGGCCAGCTCGCCTTGACCATCGATTGGAGGTAAGCCGCTAACCATAGGATTCGCCTAGTTCTCCTCTTCGTGTAGCACCTGTTTAATTCAAGGTTGGGCCCGGGGGGGCGCTTAATCGCTTAGCGCCGGCGAAGTCCGCCGCCGCGGTGTGCACCGCGCCACCGTGGTCGACCGGCTGGGAAGGGGGTAAGACCGGGGCCGTAGGATGTTGAATTGACGGCTAGGATTAGATCTGGGGGAGGGATAGATATGGGCCGTTGGATCCACATCGTGCGGGCATGATTAACTCGTGGAGCTTTAAACTCTGGACCGCGGATCCGAAATCCAACGGTTGTGAGTCTGTACCGGTGTGCTCAAGTGATGATGTAATCTGGGCCGTCCGGTTCCTATCGTGTGGCCCAAGATCAACCGTACCCCTTCGCCGTGTACCTTTTCTTAAAAAGCCCCTCGGGTTCCGTTAAATCAACCCGCAGTCCAGGGAATAGTTTTCTGAGTCTTAGGTTTATTTGCGCTGAGACCCCTGCACTTTTCAGTAAATGAGGCCCAGTCCAGAACTCGTTTAAATTGAATAAATAAAATAGAAAATAGATTTTTAATATGAAAATAATTGCTAGAACTTAGATAATTCATAGAAAATCCATTTTAGCTCCAAATTGAACCATTCCAATTCCTAAAATTTTGTAATAATATTCTCTATCATTTTGAATCACTGTTTTGACATGAACTCTGTTAGGAAATTAATTTATCATCTAATCCTATTATAATCACCTTAAATCTTAGGAAATTCATAACTTGAGTTCTATAACTCAAAAATTAATAATTCTTTTTCCTGTGATCTTATTTTAATATGTATATTATTAATGTGTACTTTGTCCTTATGTTTGGTGTAATGTTAATTTTGCCTATACAATGTTTGTTTGAATTGCTACGACTAGCAGTGAGGTCACGAGTCACCTGAAGATCATCCTGGTACCTGGATTCTCAAGGCCCAGGCAAGTTGTGCCCTTGATCACTTCTTTTCACCTACTCATGTTCTAATTAATCATAATGATCTGCATAGGTTAATTTTGATGGGACCCAATAGGTTACCCTAGTTTGTCTATCTTTATACCTTGTTTACCACTGAACTTTCTGGGTAGAACTTGCTAGTGCTATATGTGGTTTTGGGTATGAAGATTACACTATTCATGATTACACTTTTGTTATCAGTTGTTATTTATGGTTCATGTTAAGATCATTATGTTAATTAGAACATGGAGAACCACCCGGGAAAACAGTGCTACCACAAGGGTGGAATGGGACGCCCTTGGCTGATTAATTAGGAAAGCTAGTGGAAGACTACCTTACCCGAAAGGGGCAAGGGCAGTAGGGGAGTGGTCAGTGTAGGGAGGCCCTCGGGAGGATTTTGCTGCGATGGCGGTCCTGCAAGGGATTCCTGCATTGGAACTTCCTATAAACTGTAGCGGGTTTTCTGAAGCTAGTGGAACTTTGTAAAGGCCTCGTAGTGTTACCCTGCCTCGCTTCCTTGGT
The DNA here is from genome assembly GCA_029449295.1 of Zea luxurians. Classification (NCBI taxonomy): domain Eukaryota; kingdom Viridiplantae; phylum Streptophyta; class Magnoliopsida; order Poales; family Poaceae; genus Zea; species Zea luxurians. The sequence continues at coordinate 9,368,131 of JAOPSE010000033.1, read as the reverse complement.
AGAGGTGTATGGGATTCATGACCCCTTGGCAGATGGGTAACACGGCTTGTGGGTAAAGATGCGCAACCTCTGCAGAGTGTAAAACTGGTATACTAGCCGTGCTCACGGTCATGAGCAGCTCGGACACTCACATGATTAAATTATGGAACTTAAACTCAATTTGTCATATGCATTGCATCGCAGGTGAAGTTGTTACTTTTGTTCTACTACTTAATTGGGTTTGGTATTTACTTATACTTAGTAACTGCTAATAAAATTTTGACCAACTTTAAAAGCAATGCTCAGCTCTAACCATCTTCTTTGGTAAGCCTTACACTTCACGTGAGCTCCCACCTTTGGCGAGTTCATGCACATTATTCCCCACAACTTGTTGAGCGATGAACGTATGTGAGCTCACTCTTGCTGTCTCACATACACCACAGGTCAAGACCAGGTACTGCAGGATGATGCTCATGGAGGATGCTGCGATGTGTTCGTGAGTGGTCTAGGCCGTCGTCTCCCAGTCAACTTTGGGTTGCTGGACCGTTGTCTCCTTATAATGTAATTATTTATTTTGTATAGAACTCCTGTTATATATAAAGTTGTGACATTCGATCCTGTGCCACTATACATCATATGTATGAGACTTGGTCCCAGCATACCTGGTGTTTATGTTAACCTCGGGTTTTGGACCCCTAAAATCCGGGTGTTACAGAAGTGGTATCAGAGGAATGTTGACTGTAGGACGAAACCTAGATAGAACTGGACAACCATTCTTTACTTACCTTACTCTGATTCTTTTCTAAACTTTTCTTAATCTTTTCTCATCTAATTCCGCTTTACTCTGATTATTCTTACCTTTTTATTCTAAAGACAAATATGGATTTCACACTTTGAAATCCTGTGCCTAAAGTGACTTTAGGAATAGGAGACCTACTCTCAGGAACAAAAACAAAACTATTTTTATGGTTATCTATGCACTTGAATGTTTGTTCTTATGATATTTGTCTGATTTGGATTTTTGATTGAGTGTGATGGGTTGTGGAGTAATGTCCACAATTACATCTGCGTATACGTATAGGCTTAAATAGAATTCATAAGAAAACTAAACAATTTAGATTATCCTCCATTAAAATGTATCTATCTCATAGAGATCCCTCTAATCTTAAAAGACTCTCCCATATCTTAATAGATTCATCTCATCTTAAGAAATTCTATCTCATAGATCTATCCTATCTCAAAAGGTCTTAACTTATCCTAATGTATATAGATCCATCTTATCGTAAGAGGTTTTCTCTTATCTTAATAGATCCATTTCATCTTAAAAAGATTCTCTTTTATTTAAAAAAAAGATTCTCTCTTATATTAAAAGATTCTTTCTTACCTTAATAGATTCATCTTATCTTAAAAAGATGTTATCTTATCCTAATTGATCTAACTGACCTCAAAAGATTCTACCTTATCCTTATGGATTCACCTTGCCCTAATTAGCATATTTATCCCTCTTTAGAATAACAACCATGAGCTAATCTAGAATTTATTTAGATCTCATCGAGTCTAAAATAACCATATCAATTTATTCTAGATTTGATCCAATCTAAAGTGAGTTACTTAATGCTGATACAAAGGATAAGGCTATACTCTAAAATTCACTTAAGCCTAAATTGGTGACCTAGATCAACTCGACCATACCCAACAACTTGACCTATATAACAAGTTACATAGCAACCCAACCAATAGAGTAATGATGGATTGCATAGTCTATCAACCCCCACCTAAAACAAACTTGTAACCTACATCTTGTAGTCTATCTCACCCATATATATCTCTCATCTTGACAGATTCCATCTTACCCTTGGATATTCACCTTATACAACTGGTTACCCCAATCTGGACATAAAGCAAAAAAATTAAGCCCTACTAAAGAATCTTCAGATTATAACCAGCTACTAGCTTATTCATTCCACTTATTGAATAATTCCCTTTGCAAAACTATTACCATATGCTTCTAACTTTCATGGTCAATACCAGGAAAGGAAAGATTATCACGTAACAGCAAACAGAGATGAATCCTCCAAATCCTCCACCTGTTGAGATCGATCAAGTGGTTGCTACCCAAAGACTGGTAATACAACAGTTAACAGGCCTGGTGACCGAGATGCAAAACCAGATAAGACAACAACGCGAGGAAATACGTCAGGTCCGCCAAGAAATAAGGCAAGCACGGTTGGAGAGACAACAACAACAACCTCCACCACCACCACCAGCTCCACCAAGCTACATAGATATAAACTATGATGATTTGTAAGGTCTAGATGTTACTTTAGTTAGTAGATGATATGATATTATTCTAGAAGGAATAATAAGGTCTATTGACCCTATGTTTTGTTAAAGCATTATACCTCATGCTGAGATTTCTTTGTTTGTGCATATGTTCCGAGAACAATATGAGTATACATCCCTTTTCTTACAAATCTTGAGGACGAGATTATTTTTAAGGGGGGTAGGATTTGTAAAGCCCAAAATTGGTAGAAAAAAAAAAGATGAGTAGTTCTTTACTAAAACACAAATAAACCATTGCCTCATATTGGATTTTTGGTTTGTGCATTCAAAACAATAATAATATTAATAGAAATACATTAATGTTCACATTTGGATTTAAGCCCTAGTTTGCAAATTAGAATTTGGAGAAGGGGGAGGAAAATACTATAACAGATAAAGAAAATAACTAAATAAATAAATAAAAATCCTTCCATACTTGTTTGTTAATTTGTACATTTGAATCTAGGAACAAAGTTCATAGGAAAATTTGGATTTAAAATAGGTATTCAAATGCAAATCCAAATGGGGGATTTAAATCCTAAATAAACCTAGAATTGAGAAAAGAAGAGAGATTAATAAGGGAATAAAAATAAGTATATAAAAATATATGCATTATTCTTATACATATTGGATTTTGAACATTTGACACAAAGGTTAAGTCCACAAAAAAGGGATTCAAATTCAAACTAGAAGATTCAAATATATAAAGAAAAATAAAAGAAAAATGGAAAAGAATAAAAACAAACCGACTTGGTGGGCTCACGGGGTGATTTTCGGCCCACTACCGATCTCACTCGCGCGGCCCAAGCACCAGAAGAACCGGCGCCGACATGGAGGGCCCACGGGCCAGCCACCTGCGGTCACTCGCTTCGCGCCGGTCACTTACACGCGGGCCCCACGGGGCAGCCCCTCATCCCCTCACGCTCGCGCCATCTCCCTTCTATGCGACTGCCGGGTGGGCCCTCGGTGCCAGTTACCGCGTACGCCCCTTCCTTCTTGTTTCGCTGACGGGCGGGACCCACGCGTCAGCTCCTTCCCTTCCCCCGTGTAACAGAACCCGAGCTCGAGCCAGTAACAGAATCAACGATCACCGCGTGGACTACAGAACCGATTCCATGATCCGCGCTCGGACTTTATCCGTTCTTGGGTATAAAATCGAACCCCAGCCGTGCCCCGTTGGAAGCGATGCATTGAACCATCGGCCACCACATAGAGAAATCGGCAGGTTTCAAGGAGTGAGAGTCAGGGAGGGCCGCCGCCGGGGATAGCCGCCGCTGGGGGGTCTCCGCTCTCGGAGTCGGATCGTGGAGTATCGTCTTCGCCTGTGGAAGCTGTCCGCGCCTCCAATTCAAGTTGGACACCACCGTGGCGCGAGGAATTGCTCGCCGACCTTTACCGTCCGCCGTGGTGCCGCCGCATACCGTGGCCAGCTCGCCTTGACCATCGATTGGAGGTAAGCCGCTAACCATAGGATTCGCCTAGTTCTCCTCTTCGTGTAGCACCTGTTTAATTCAAGGTTGGGCCCGGGGGGGCGCTTAATCGCTTAGCGCCGGCGAAGTCCGCCGCCGCGGTGTGCACCGCGCCACCGTGGTCGACCGGCTGGGAAGGGGGTAAGACCGGGGCCGTAGGATGTTGAATTGACGGCTAGGATTAGATCTGGGGGAGGGATAGATATGGGCCGTTGGATCCACATCGTGCGGGCATGATTAACTCGTGGAGCTTTAAACTCTGGACCGCGGATCCGAAATCCAACGGTTGTGAGTCTGTACCGGTGTGCTCAAGTGATGATGTAATCTGGGCCGTCCGGTTCCTATCGTGTGGCCCAAGATCAACCGTACCCCTTCGCCGTGTACCTTTTCTTAAAAAGCCCCTCGGGTTCCGTTAAATCAACCCGCAGTCCAGGGAATAGTTTTCTGAGTCTTAGGTTTATTTGCGCTGAGACCCCTGCACTTTTCAGTAAATGAGGCCCAGTCCAGAACTCGTTTAAATTGAATAAATAAAATAGAAAATAGATTTTTAATATGAAAATAATTGCTAGAACTTAGATAATTCATAGAAAATCCATTTTAGCTCCAAATTGAACCATTCCAATTCCTAAAATTTTGTAATAATATTCTCTATCATTTTGAATCACTGTTTTGACATGAACTCTGTTAGGAAATTAATTTATCATCTAATCCTATTATAATCACCTTAAATCTTAGGAAATTCATAACTTGAGTTCTATAACTCAAAAATTAATAATTCTTTTTCCTGTGATCTTATTTTAATATGTATATTATTAATGTGTACTTTGTCCTTATGTTTGGTGTAATGTTAATTTTGCCTATACAATGTTTGTTTGAATTGCTACGACTAGCAGTGAGGTCACGAGTCACCTGAAGATCATCCTGGTACCTGGATTCTCAAGGCCCAGGAAAGTTGTGCCCTTGATCACTTCTTTTCACCTACTCATGTTCTAATTAATCATAATGATCTGCATAGGTTAATTTTGATGGGACCCAATAGGTTACCCTAGTTTGTCTATCTTTATACCTTGTTTACCACTGAACTTTCTGGGTAGAACTTGCTAGTGCTATATGTGGTTTTGGGTATGAAGATTACACTATTCATGATTACACTTTTGTTATCAGTTGTTATTTATGGTTCATGTTAAGATCATTATGTTAATTAGAACATGGAGAACCACCCGGGAAAACAGTGCTACCACAAGGGTGGAATGGGACGCCCTTGGCTGATTAATTAGGAAAGCTAGTGGAAGACTACCTTACCCGAAAGGGGCAAGGGCAGTAGGGGAGTGGTCAGTGTAGGGAGGCCCTCGGGAGGATTTTGCTGCGATGGCGGTCCTGCAAGGGATTCCTGCATTGGAACTTCCTATAAACTGTAGCGGGTTTTCTGAAGCTAGTGGAACTTTGTAAAGGCCTCGTAGTGTTACCCTGCCTCGCTTCCTTGGTAGAGGTGTATGGGATTCATGACCCCTTGGCAGATGGGTAACACGGCTTGTGGGTAAAGATGCGCAACCTCTGCAGAGTGTAAAACTGGTATACTAGCCGTGCTCACGGTCATGAGCAGCTCGGACACTCACATGATTAAATTATGGAACTTAAACTCAATTTGTCATATGCATTGCATCGCAGGTGAAGTTGTTACTTTTGTTCTACTACTTAATTGGGTTTGGTATTTACTTATACTTAGTAACTGCTAATAAAATTTTGACCAACTTTTAAAGCAATGCTCAGCTCTAACCATCTTCTTTGGTAAGCCTTACACTTCACGTGAGCTCCCACCTTTGGCGAGTTCATGCACATTATTCCCCACAACTTGTTGAGCGATGAACGTATGTGAGCTCACTCTTGCTGTCTCACATACACCACAGGTCAAGACCAGGTACTGCAGGATGATGCTCATGGAGGATGCTGCGATGTGTTCGTGAGTGGTCTAGGCCGTCGTCTCCCAGTCAACTTTGGGTTGCTGGACCGTTGTCTCCTTATAATGTAATTATTTATTTTGTATAGAACTCCTGTTATATATAAAGTTGTGACATTCGATCCTGTGCCACTATACATCATATGTATGAGACTTGGTCCCAGCATACCTGGTGTTTATGTTAACCCCGGGTTTTGGACCCCTAAAATCCGGGTGTTACAGCACCACAAGCAAGAGCGCCGGGAGGTCTGCTCGGTCAAGGTGGCGGCACCAGTCTATCTAGACTGGTCCGACAAGCCCATCACCTTCGACCGAGACGATCACCCCGACCATGTGCCGAGCTCGAGGAAATACCCGCTCGTCGTCGACCCCGTCATCGGCGACGTCAGGCTCACCAAGGTCCTCATGGACGGAGGCAGCAGCCTCAACATCATCTACGCCGAGACCCTCGGGCTCCTGCGTGTTGATCTGTCCTCTGTCCGGGTAGGCGCTGCGCCCTTCCATGGGATCATCCCCGGGAAGCGCGTCCAACCCCTCGGACAGCTCGACCTTCCCGTCTGCTTCGGAACACCCTCCAACTTCCGAAGGGAGACCCTGACGTTCGAGGTGGTCGAGTTCCGAGGAACCTACCACACGGTACTGGGGAGGCCATGCTACGCGAAGTTCATGGCCGTCCCCAACTACACCTACCTGAAGCTCAAGATGCCGGGCCCCAACGGGGTCATCACCGTCGGCCCTACGTACAAACACGCGTTCGAATGCGACGTGGAGTGCGTGGAGTACGCCGAGGCCCTCGCCGAGTCCGAGGCCCTCATCGCCGACCTAGAGAGCCTCTCTAAGGAGGTGCCAGACGTGAAGAGTCACGCCGGCAACTTCGAGCCAGCGGAGACGGTTAAGTCCGTCCCCCTCGACCCCAGCGGCGACACCTCCAAGTAGATCCGGATCGGCTCCGGGTTCGATCCCAAATAGGAAGCAGTGCTCGTCGACTTTCTCCGCGCGAACGCCGACGTCTTCGCGTGGAGTCCCTCGGACATGCCCGGCGTACCGAGGGACGTCACCGAGCACTCGCTGGACATCCGAGCCGGAGCCCGACCCGTCAAGCAGCCGCTGCGCCGATTCGACGAGGAGAAGCGCAGAGCTATAGGCGAGGAGATTCACAAGCTAATGGCGGCGGGGTTCATCAAAGAGGTATTCCATCCCGAATGGCTTGCCAACCCTGTGCTTGTGAGAAAGAAAGGGGGGAGATGGCGGATGTGTGTAGACTACACTGGTCTCAACAAAGCATGTCCGAAGGTTCCATACCCTCTGCCTCGCATCGACCAGATCGTGGATTCCACTGCTGGGTGCGAAACCCTGTCTTTCCTCGATGCCTACTCGGGGTATCATCAAATCAAGTGAAAGAGTCCGACCAGCTCGCGACTTCTTTCATCACACGCTTCGGCATGTACTGCTATGTCACCATGCCGTTCAGTTTGAGGAATGCGGGCGCGACGTACCAGCGGTGCATGAACCATGTGTTCGGCGAACACATTGGCCGCACGGTCGAGGCCTACGTCGATGACATCATAGTCAAGACGAGGAAAGCCTCCGACCTCCTTTCCGACCTTGAAACGACATTCCGATGTCTCAAGGCAAAAGGCGTCAAGCTCAATCCCGAAAAGTGTGTCTTCGGGGTGCCCCGAGGCATGCTCTTGGGGTTCATCGTCTCCGAGCAGGGCATCGAAGCCAACCCGGAAAAAATCACAGCCATTACCAGCATGGGGCCCATTAAGGACTTGAAAGGCGTACAGAGGGTCATGGGATGCCTCGCGGCTCTGAGCCGTTTCATCTCACGCCTCGGCGAAAGAGGTCTACCTCTGTACCGCCTCTTAAGGAAGGCCGAGTGCTTCACTTGGACCCCTGAGGCCAAGGAAGCCCTCGGGAACCTAAAGGCGCTCCTCACAAAGGTGCCTATCTTGGTGCCCCCAGCTACCGGAGAAGCCCTCCTGGTCTACGTCGCCGCGACCACCCAGGTGGTTAGCGCCGCGATTGTGGTCGAGAGGCAAGAAGAGGGGCATGCACTGCCCGTTTAGAGGCCAGTCTACTTCGTCAGCGAGGTACTGTCCGAAACCAAGATCCGCTACCCACAAGTCCAGAAGCTGCTGTACGCGGTGATCCTAACGCGACGGAAGCTGCGACACTACTTCGAGTCTCATCCGGTAACTGTGGTGTCATCCTTCCCCCTGGGGGAGATCATCCAGTGCCGAGAGGCCTCGGGTAGGATTGCAAAGTGGGCGGTGGAGATCATGGGCGAGACAATCTCGTTCGCTCATCGGAAAGCCATTAAGTCCCAGGTCTTGGCGGACTTCGTGGCTGAATGGGTCGACACCCAGCTACCGACGGCTCCGATCCAACCGGAGCTCTGGACCATGTTCTTCGACGGGTCGCTGATGAAGACAGGAGCCGGCGCAGGCCTACTCTTCATCTCACCCCTCGGAAAGCATGTACGCTACGTGCTACGCCTCCACTTCCCGGCGTCCAACAATGTGGCCGAATATGAGGCCTTGGTCAATGGGTTGCGGATCGCCATCGAGCTAGGGGTCCGACGCCTCGATGCTCGTGGTGACTCGCGGCTCGTCATCGACCAAGTCATGAAGAACTCCCATTGCCGCGACCCGAAGATTGAGGCCTACTGCGATGAGGTTCGGCGCCTGGAAGACAAGTTCTACGGGCTCGAGCTCAACCACATCGCTCGGTGCTACAACGAGACTGCGGACGAGCTGGCTAAAATAGCCTCGGGGCGAACGACGGTTCCCCCGGACATCTTCTCCCGAGACCTACATCAACCTTCCGTCAAGATCGATGACACGTCCGAGCCCGAGGTACCCTCGGCCCAGTCCGAGGCGCCCACGGCTCAACCCGAGGCGCCCTCGGCTCAGTCCGAGGCACCCTCAGCTCGACCCGAGGCGCCCTCGGTTCAGTCCGAGGTACCCTCGGCCCCCGAGGGTGAGGCACTGCGCGTCGAGGAGGAGCAAAGCGAGGTCGCGCCTAATCAAAACTGGCAGACCCCGTACCTGCAATATCTCCACCGAGGAGAGCTGCCCCTCGACCGAGCCGAGGCTCGGTGGGTGGCGCGGCGCGCCAAGTCGTTCGTCTTGCTGGGAGATGAGAAGGAGCTCTACCACCGCAGCCCCTCAGGCATCCTCCAGCGATGCATCTCCATCGCCGAAGGTCAGGAACTCCTGCGAGAGATACACTCGGGGGCTTGTGGCCATCACGCAGCGCCTCAAGCCCTTGTCGGGAACGCTTTCCGGCAAGGCTTCTACTGGCCGATGGCGGTGGCCGACGCTACCTGAATCGTCCGCACCTGCGAAGGATGCCAATTCTACGCGAGGCAGACCCATCTGCCCGCTCAGGCTCTGCAGACGATACCCATCACCTGGCCTTTTGCGGTGTGGGGTCTGGACCTCGTCGGCCCCTTGCAGAAGGCACCCGGGGGCTACACGCACCTGCTGGTCGCCATCGACAAATTCTCCAAGTGGATCGAGGTCCGACCCCTGAACAGCATCAGGTCCGAGCAGGCGGTGGCGTTCTTCACCAACATCATCCATCGCTTCGGGGTCCCGAACTCCATCATTACCGACAACGACACCCAGTTCACCGGCAGAAAGTTCCTGGACTTCTGCGAGGATCACCACATCCGGGTGGACTGGGCCGCCGTGGCTCATCCCATGACGAATGGGCAGGTGGAGCGTGCCAACGGCATGATTCTACAAGGGCTCAAGCCTCGGATCTACAACGACCTCAACAAGTTCGGCAAGCGATGGATGAAGGAACTCCCCTCGGTGGTCTGGAGTCTGAGGACAACACCGAGCCGAGCCACGGGCTTCACGCCGTTCTTTCTAGTCTATGGGGCCGAAGCCATCCTGCCCACAGACTTAGAATACGGCTCCCTGAGGACGAGGGCCTACACCGACCAAAGCAACCAAGTCAGCCGAGAAAACTCGCTGGACCAGCTGGAGGAGGCTCGGGACCAGGCCTTGCTACACTCGGCGCGGTACCAGCAGTCCCTGCGACACTACCACGCCCGAGGGGTCCGGTCCTGAGACCTCCAGGTGGGCGACCTGGTGCTTCGGCTGCGACAAGACGCCCGAGGGCGGCACAAGCTCGTGCCTCTATGGGAGGGGCCATTCGTCATCGCCAAGGTTCTGAAGCCCGGAACATACAAGCTGGCCAACAGCCAAGGCGAGGTCTACGACAACGCCTGGAACATCCAACAGCTACGTCGCTTCTACCCTTAAGATGTTTTCAAGTTGATCATATACCTCGCACCCACACAAAGTTTAGTCATCAAGGAAGGGTCGGCCTCGCCTCAGCAAAGCTCGACCCTCCCTCGGGGGCTAAAAGGGGGGGAACCCCCTCTGCGTCGAAATTTTCCTCAAAAAAAGATCTTTTCTGCCAGAATGTCTTTCGCTCTTTTTGGCTACTTCGAAAGTGGATCCTGAAAACGACGGAGTACACGTAAGCAGCCAAGGCTGACCGAGCCGAGGGACTCCTACGCCTCTGGGATACGGATACCTCACTCATCACCTTCTGCGATAAGTAACTCACGTTCGGATAAGTGATTCTGCGGACCGAACAAGTCTTCACGCCCGAAAGCTCTTCTGCCGAAGCGATCCTCCGAGGCTTCTCGACTGCGTCGGTGACAGAGCCCCATGGACGGGTAAGAGTGCGTGTAAGCGGCAAGGCCGACCGAGCCGAGGGACTCCTACTCCTCTGAGATACGGATACCTCACTCGTCACCTTCCGCGAGAAGCAACTCTTGCTCGCACAAACATTTCTGTTACCAACAAAAAAGTCCAGATACTCGAAATAAAAGGAAAAGAGATGCAGCTTTACAACACGGCGAGGGTGTGTTTAGGCCTCGGTGGCCGCAGGAAACACACGCTACAAGACAATCCGATACTGCAGGCTTGGATCTTGACGGCTGAAGGGAGCAGCAGCACCCTTGGCATCGACGACACCTTCGGCGAGGGCCGACCTAGCCTCGGACGGCGACGCGGTCCGAGGATCTCCACTCTGGAGGACGACGTCATCACCACGCCCGGGCCATCGCCGCTAGGGTCTTCTCCGGGAATCCGGCCTGAGCAGGCGGCTCGGTCGGTCGCCCCGGGGCCTCGGCCAGTTACCTTCCAAGGACGTCAATCCGGCCCGAGCAGGCAACTCGGCCGGTCGCCCCGGGGCCTCGGCCAGTTACCTTCCAAGGACGTCAGCCCGACCCGAGGCCTCGGCTGGTCAATTCCGGCGTCGGTCCCGCCGACGGACGACCCGGCCAGGCTCCGGCCAACCAGGTTTCCTTTCCAAGCCAACTCTGCCTCTGCCCATGTTGACGCCGCTACCCCTGGCCTCGGCTCATCGAAGAGCGGCCGAGGGGTTCCCTTAACTAAGTTAGTGAAGCCTCGGACAACAAGGCTGACCGAGCCGAGGGACTCCTACGCCTCCAGGATACGGATACCTCACTCGTCACCTGTACACGGGGCGACTCACGCTTGGTGAAGCGGTTCAGACAACCAACAGGCGAGTTTTAGTGCTCGGAAAGGAGGAAAATACACGGCTCCGTGCTGAAACTACATACATGTTCAGGCCCCGACAACCACAATGAACAAAAACACCGGCACTCAAGGTGCCATTACAAACGGAACTCCGGTTCCACCTCCGCAGGTACGAACAACCCCACTCTACGGGGGAGAGGCCTGCGGAGCAACAGAAGACTGACGGACGGCTCGCCTTCGCCCAGTCCAGCAGCAGCGACAGCGACCCCCTCTACGGGTGGCCAAGCCGCAGCGGCAATGGCCTCAGGGCGAACGCTGCTGCAGCCTTGCCCTCGCCCACGACCGACGCTCGAGGGGCGAGGACAAGTACAAAGAGCCGAAGGCCCGGAGCGTGGATGGTGGCGGTGATCCCGTCGGCGACGGGGACTTCTCGAGCTGCCTCCGCCTCGGCACCGACGACGGGGGCCGTCAACCCGCCGGCAGATCCCCGCTCGGATCCTCCCGGACGAGCGGGGCACCGACCTCCCCGCGGAGGCACCGTACCGGTGCGAAGGCGGGACCACCCCAGAACACGAACGCCGCCCTAGCAGCGCGCGACATCTTGGGCGGTCCTCCCGTGCACACGGCGCGGCAGCCACTTTCCGGCGGGGGGAGGCACCGGTGGCCAACCCGACGAGCCCGACGCGCTGGGGCTGACGACGCCCGCCGTCGACCGGCCCCGCGTTGTCGAAGTCCGACCCGCCCGCAGGGCCAGCGAGCGCCCTCTCCCTCGAACGCTGCGGGAGAGGGTGACCCACGAGCCCGCGCGGAAGGTAGAGCTCCGGCTCAGCTCGGCCACCACCCCAGCGAGGATGATGAACATCCTTGAAGCTGAGGGTGGGACCAAGATCGCAGCCCGGCTCGCTCTCCCCCACCATCAAGCTCGAGGTCACCGTCTTGGGTGACCGCCGGTGGAGGGGTGCAGCCGGGCTGCACGATGAAAATCCTTGAAGCCGAACGATGGCTGAAAGGTACCAACTCCCGCGGAGTTGCGTTCCCCCAACGACGAGGCGGAAAGACGGCGGATCTCCCCCATCCGGGGGCCTGGAAGGTGGAAAGACACGATGCATAAGGGAGCGCGAAGACATGGTCGCCCTCCAAAGGGGTCACCCTCCTTTTAAGGACGGTTCTCCCTACTCGCGCCCCCAGCCGTCACGGGCTGAGTCTTCTCCAACACACTCCAAGGTCCTCCCCTACGGCGCGGGGGCTGGGTCCCACACGTCAAGCAAGCCAACTCAGGGCAGAAGAAGCCAAACCGCCGCGCGCGGTGCACACAACCGCCCAGCGGTTACAAGCGACCCTCCACTTTTGCCCAGACCAACGGGCGAAAGGGTGGGCAGCCATGCAGGCGGCATGCAACCGCGCCAATTGGGCGCGCTCCTCCGACTCCTAACACGCCCGGCATAGAGGCCCAGGCCCACACGTCGTGCAACCGGTGCGCCGTTTGCTACGTGTGAGTAACTGCATCGCCACCCGCGCCACCACCGCACCTCCTCGACTGCGGAACCAATACCGCGACTCGAGGCGACCCAGTGCGCGACCCAGCAGCGCCAGCCTGGCGCGATGGTCAACACGGCCAGAAGTGGGCTGGCAGTAATGGCGGTGGCAGGCGAGCAGGCACAGCGGTCGCGTCGTCAGCCAAGCTTACGTCCCATCCGGGGGCAGCGAGAGAACCCTCTCCCACGGCGTGAAGACGACGCGCCCGTGATCCATTCCTCGAACGGCTCGCGCACGCGCAACAGTCGCCACTCCAACCACTCGCCCCGTCACATTAACTCCACGACGGGACACGCGGCGCCTCTGGCAAGAGAAGCGGGCGACGCTTCCCCTTCGCCAAAATGAACGCGTCCAAAAAGGTACGCCGCGTCGTTCGATTTCGTATCCTTTTCCGTTTTTCCTCTTTCTCTCTCTTGCAACTGGGACCGGGAAAGGGGGATACCCCGAAAAGGATCCTTCCCCGAGAAGGAACCAGGCTCCGAGCCCCCCTACTGATCAGAGGTTCGAAGGCTGGCCCCCCGGAAGGGTTCAACAGCCGCTTCAGATCGCGTGGGCCCTACACCCACTACTGGTCAGGGGTTCAAAGGCCGGCCCCTCGAAAGGGTTCAACGACCGCCTCAGGCTGCTCGGGCTCCGCGCCCAATACTGATCAGGGGTTCGAAGGCTGGCCCCCGAAGGGTTCACATCCGCCTCAGACGCCGAGCGAGGGATGACCATGGGTACATTCGATACATAACCAAGGCTCGGGCTGCGCTCCCGAGGTACCCTAGGGCATTTCCGAGACCGGCGGGAACCATCTTGTAACAGAATCCCACCAGAGGGAGGCATCGAGCCCTTGGACCCCATCGCCAGGGGACCGGGTCTGGCAGATCACCCGCAGGTACTTTTGGGCGTGCCTCTGGGCCCCTAGCCAACCCCTAACGAACGGGGCACGGACGTCCACTCGGATTACCCGCTTGCAGCTCGTCGGAGACACCATGTTCGACGCCCATCGAGGGCAACATGGCGCTTTCCCCCCTCCTCCTTGCGGAAAGGCGACGCAGGGGCGTATGTAAAAAAGCCGAGTCTACCCCTGACCACCCTCTCGCTCTGTGCAGAGGCTCGGGGGCTGCTCTCGCAAACCCGGCTCCGGCTGAACCATTGACAGCGTCAACATACCAGCCCGAGAACTTGGGACCCGACCGTACACCTGGGCTACGGCCAGTTCGCATGAGGGAACGACCAGATCAGCCGAAGCACTACGTGAGGCAGTAAGACCTCGAAGGAGTGAAACCACTCCTCCGAGGCCTCGGGGGCTACACCCGGCGGGTGCGCTCGCGCGCACCCACCGGAACAAAACGCAACCGAGAAAGGCTGGTCCCCTTGCAAAAAGGTGCGACGAAAGCCTCCAAGCGAGTGCAAACACTCCCTTCGAGGCTCGGGGGCTACTGTCGGGGACCATAATTAGGGGTACCCTCAAGGCTCCTAATTCTCAGCTGGTAACCCCCATCAGCATGAAGCTGCAAAGGCCTGATGGGTGCGATTAAGTCAGGGATCAGTCCATTCGAGGGACACGATCACGCCTCACCCGAGCCTAGCCTCGGACAAGGGCAGCCGACCCCGGAGGATTTCCGTCTCGCCCGAGGCCCCCCTTTTAGCGGCGAACATATTCCCGGCTCGCCCGAGGCCCTGCCTTCGCTAAGAAGCAACCCTGACCAAGTCGCTGCACCGACCGACCAAGTCGCAGGAGCATTTAATGCAAAGGTGGCCTGACACCCTTATCCTTGCACGCACCCCCCGCCGGCAGAGCCGAAGTGACCGCCATCACTTCGCCGCTCCACTAACCGGCCTGACAAAAGGACAGCGCCGCCTACGCCGCACCGACTACAGTGCCACTAGACAGAGTAAGACTGACAAGCGGTCAGGCCCTGCCAGAGGCACCATAGGAAGCTCAGCTTCGCCCGACCCAGGGCTCGGACTCGGGCTAAGTCCCGGAAGACGGCGAACTCCTCCCGACCCAGGGCTCGGACTCGGGCTAAGTCCCAGAAGACGGCGAACTCCGCCCGACCCAGGGCTCGGACTCGGGCTAAGTCCCGGAAGACGGCGAACTCCGCCCGACCCAGGGCTCGGACTCGGGCTAAGTCCCGGAAGACGGCGAACTCTGCCCGACCCAGGGCTCAGACTCGGGCTAAGTCCCGGAAGACGGCGAACTCCGCCCGACCCAGGGCTCGGACTCGGGCTAAGTCCCGGAAGACGGCGAACTCCGCCCGACCCAGGGCTCGGACTCGGGCTAAGTCCCGGAAGACGGCGAACTCCGCTCCGCCTGACCCAGGGCTCGGACTCGGGCTAAGTCCCAGAAGACGACGATCTCTGCCTCGCCCGACCCAGGGCTCGGACTTGGGCTCGGCCCCAGAAGACGACGATCTCCGCCTCGCCCGACCCGGGGGCTCGGACTCAACCTCGGCTTCGGAGGAGCTTCCACATCGCCCAACCTAGGGCGTAGACCGGCCACGTCGACAGGAGGCGCCATCATCACCCTACCCCGAGCTGATTCGGGCCGCAGGGAACAAGACCGGCGTCCCATCTAGCTCGCGCCGCCAGATAGGCAATGATGGCACCCCGCATGCTCAGTGACGACGGCGGCTCTCCGCCCCCTTACGGAAGCAAGAGGACGTCAGCAAGGGCTCAATCGCTCCGACAGCTGTCCCTCCGCCAAGCTCCATCGCTCCTTCGACGGCCACGACATCACACCAGCTGGGTGCCAAGATCTCTCCGGCTGCAACAACGGCATGTACCTAGGGCGCTAGCTCACCTCCGCTAGACACGTAGCACCCTGCTACACCCCCCATTGTACACCTGGATCCTCTCCTTACGTCTATAAAAGGGAGGACCAGGGCCCTCTTAGAGAGAGTTGGCCGCGCGGGGACGAGGACGAGAACAGGCGCTCGCCTGGAGCCGCTCGCTCCCTCTCCCGCGTGGACGCTTGTAACCCCCTACTGCAAGCGCACCCGACCTGGGCGCGAGACGAACACGAAGGCCGCGGGATTCCCACCTCTCTCACGCCGGTCTCTGGCCGCCTCGCTCTCCCCCCTTCGCGCTCGCCCTTGCGCTCGATCCATCTGGGCTGGGGCACGCGGCGACATTCACTCGTCGGCCCAGGGACCCCCCGGTCTCGGAACGCCGACACTGTCAAACTCGGATTCGAGTCGCACATGCGTCCACGGTTTAGGTGCTTCACCGAATCATGGATCGCGCGAGGCACCGAGACAACATCTTGCTGCGATTAACATCACTCAATGGTTCAAACATTTTTATCAAGCACTTGAGATCCAAAAACAATGGGATACTAGCGAGGGGCTCACCAAGGATTTTTGATGACGACTCACAAGCGCTGCGCAGATCGACGACGCGGCATGGGGCTGTCTCAAACACCAACGCGACGGCATGGGTCGGGACTACGCAGATCGAGTGAAGCATGCAGTGCGGAGGGGATCCAAGGCTGCTATTGTTGGACCGACACCGCTGCGCAGAGAAGTTGGATGCCATGGCTGCTGGCCGAGCAGGGGCTCCTCGCTGCCGCACTAGGGGAAAAGGAGGGAGGGGGCGAGCAGCAGTAGGGGAGGGAGGAAGATGAACAGGGAGGGCGCTGTGCAGAGGAGGGAGCAGGGACTGGCGCCATGGACAGGGAGCTGGGCGGCCATGGGGAGAGGAGGAGCCGAGCTCCATGCTTGGTGTCGTGGGGAGAACAGAGAGGATGACGGCTGGGGAAATGGCGGCCAGGGGGAAGCTCGCAGCCATGGAAATCGCAGGGGCAGAGAGGAGCTCGCCCACGCCTGGGGAGAGGTGGAGGCACCATGCGAGGGAGCTTCAGCGCTGCTGCTCGGCCACACCATTGGAGCCGAGGAGGAAAGGTGCCATGGGGGCTCTGCGCCTCCTGCTGCATGGGCACCGAGCACATGGCAAGGAGGAGCTGGGCTCCTTGCTGCTGACGTGAGGGAGCAGTGGGAGAGCTGTAGCCGTGGGGAGGAAGGGCTCCCTGCCCTGGCGTGCGTGAAGGAGCACGATGACTGGAAATGGAAGAAGGAAGTGGCGACTGAAAGAAATGGAGGGGTGGGAATGAAAAATGGCCAAGTGCAAGGGGAGAGGGACCCTATTTATAGAAGAAGCCCTAGGGTTAGGGTTTCTTAGTGGGCCAAAGGGCTGGGTTGGGCTGGCCCAACACACTACTTCGGGTCACGCTAAATTATTTCCAGAGTAAAAATGCTCCTACGGAATTCGTCTGTGCAAAGACAGAGCGAGATAGATTTCGGAAGATCGAGCCATTAACTCGGCTGAGAGTTTGATTTGACTTCGCTCGACAATAATTCCCTACACATGATTCGAAATAAAATCGTCTTGAAATACGACCGGCTTTCGAATTTATGATTGAAAGAGACAAATCACGATATTTAAAATCATTGCCGATGTTGATTTTTGAATCTGGATCGAACACATAGTCATTAAGCTGAGTTGAGTAAGAATTAATTAGAGGACGACATACTGAGTATTCCATTTGAGAGTACGGATTCAGATTAAATTTTGGACATAGATTGAAGGTCGAGGAATCGGATCCGTACATAGATCCACTAACAATAGTCGAGAGTTTTGATTAAATGAGCTTCAGACAAGATTTTATAAGTCGAGAATGATTTTCGAGTTTGCATTCGTTCTGAGAGATTAAGTTTTAATATGCTCCAAATTTGGCCTTTCTCGAGATTGAATAATTTCCAAATTGGGTGAAATGTGTCCGAATAGTCTGGATAATCAGAGACATACGCGAGCGAGAATAGAAATTTTCACTGAGCATCCGAGATTAGGATAAACCTCCCGACGTAACATGAAATAGACACCGGGGGTGTCACAAGTAACACCTATATCCGTAAAAAGACAGTTGTATACCATTTTGCATAATTGAGATACATAAAGCAAATTGTAAGCTAAAGAATCTACAAGAAAAAATATTGGAAATAGAATAGTCAGGTGATATAGCAATTTTACCAAGTCCTTTGACCAAACCTTGATTTCCATCCCCGAATGTGATAGCTCTTTGGGGATCTTCGTTTTTCTTGTAGGAGGAGAACATTCTTTTCTCCCTAGTCAGGGCATGTTCGGTTCTACCTCAATCCATATGGATTGAGGGGAATTGAGGGGGTTTTAATCCCTAGTAAGTCAAAATCTCTTCCAATCCATATCAATCCCCTCCATTCCATATGGAATGAAAATAACCGAACAAGCTCTCATGTGGTTTGTGCACCCGCTATCAATTATCCAACTTGAGCCCCTGGATGCATAAACCTGCAAAACAGTTTTAGGCCTTGTTCTTAGGTACCCAAACGGTCTTGGGTCCTTTCACATTAGAAACAAGCACCTTGGGTACCCAAACACAAGTCTTGGAGCCCTTGTGTTTGCCCCCAACATATTTGGCAACTACTTTGCCTGATTTGTTAGTTAAAACATAAGATGCATCAAAAGTTTTAAATGAAACATTAGGCTCATTTGATGCAGTAGGAGTTTTCTTTTTAGGCATTTTAACATGTGTAGAATGCCTAGAGCTAGATGCCTCATTCTTATACATGTAAGCATGGTGAGAAACAGAATGAGACTTCTTAGCATGAATTCTCCTAATTTTGTGTTCGGGATAACCAGCAGGATATAAAATATAGCCTTCGTTATCCTGAACCATGGGAGCTTTACCCTTAACAAAATTAGACAATCTTTTAGGGGCATTAAGTTTGACATTGCTTCCTGTTGGAAACCAATGCCATCCTTGATGCCAGGGCGTCTCCCATTATAGAGCATGCTTCTAGCAAATTTAAATTTTTCATTTTCTATCTCATGCTCATTGATTTTAGTAGTTAATTAAGCTATATGATCATTTTGTTGTTTAATTAAAGCAAGGTGATCATGAATAGCATCAACATTAATATCTCTACATCTAGTACAAATAGTAACGTGATGAACACTAGATGTAGAGGGTTTGCAAGATTTTAATTCATCAATCTTAGCATGTAAAGTAGCATTCACATTTCTAAGATTGGAAATAGAATCATTGCAAACACTCAAGTCTTTAGCCTTAGAAAATAAATTATCATTCTCAGTTCTAAGCCTAGCAATTGATTCATTCAATTTATTAATCTTAGCAATTACACTAGCATTATCATTTTAAGATTGGTAATTGAATCATCACAAACATTTAACTTCTCAATCTTAGCAAATAAATTAGCGTTCTCAGTTCTAAGGTTGGAAATTGATTCATGGCAAACCCTAAGCTCTTTAGGCAAATTTTCACATTTTTCTACTTCCTGAGCATAGACATTCTTCAACTTAGCATGCTTTTTGTTTTCCTTAATAAGGAATTCCTCTTGACTATCCAAGAGCCCATCCTTCTCATGAATAGCTCCTATTAATTCATTCAATTTTTCTTTTTGTTGCATGTTAAGGTTGGTAAAAAGGATAAACAAATTATCCTCATCTTCACTAGAGCTACCCTCATCACTAGATGTTGTATATTTGGTAGAGGCTCTAGATTTTACCTTCTTCTTTTTGTCGTCATTTGCCATGAGGCACTTGTGACCGACGTTGGGGAATAGAAGACCCTTGTTGACGATGATGTTGGCGACATCCTCGTCAGAGGAGGAGTCGGTGGAGCTCATGTCGGAGTCCCATTCCCGACACACGTGGGCATCGCAGCCCTTCTTCTTGTAGTACTTCTTCTTTTCTTTCTTCCTCCCCTTCTTGTCGTTGTCCCTGTCACTATCACTATACATAGGGCATTTAGCGATAAAATGACCAGGCTTACCACATTTGTAGCACACCCTCTTGGAGCGGTGTTTGTAGTCCTTCTCCCTCCTTTGCTTGAGGATTTGATGGAAGCTCTTGATGATGAGCGCCATCTCCTCATTGTTGAGCTTGGAGGCGTCGATGGGGAGCCTACTTGATGTAGACTCTTCTTTCTTCTCTTCCGTCGCTTTGAATGCGACGGGTTGCACCTCGGATGTGGAGGTGCTGCCTAGCTCCAAGTTTACAATTTGTTTGGAGCCTTTGATCATTAATTCAAAGCTCACAAACTTCCCTATTACCTCCTTAGGAGACATTAGCTTATATCTAGGATCACCACGTATTAATTGAACTTAGGTAGGATTACAAAATACAAGTGATCTAAGAATAACCTTGACCATTTCATGGTCATCCCATTTTGTGCTCCCGAGGTTGCACACTTGGTTCACCATGGTCTTTAGCTGGTTGTACATGGCTTGCGGCTCTTCCCCATGGTTGAGGACGAATTGACCGAGCTCTCCCTCGATCGTCTCCCTTTTGGTGATCTTGGTCACCTCGTCCCCTTCGTGTGCGGTCTTGAGGACGTCCCAAATTTGTTTTGCGGTCTCTAACCCATGCACTTTGTTATACTCCTCTCGACTTAAATAGGCGAGGAGTATAGTAGTTGCTTGGGAGTTAAAATGCCGTATTTGGGCGACTTCGTCTGAGTCATAGTCCTTATCCCCCACCCGTGGTACCTACGCTCCATACTCAACAACATCCCATATGCTTTCGTGGAGTGAGGTTAGATGACCTTTCATTTTAACACTCCACATAGAATAATCTTCACCATAAAAAACTGGTGGTTTGCCTAATGGAACGGAAAGTAAAGGAGCGCGTTTAGAAATGCGGGGATAGCGTAGGGGAATCTTACTAAACTTCTTGCGCTCATAGCGCTTAGAAGTGACGGACGCGGCGTCGGATCCGGAGGTGGAGGGCGACGAAGAATCAGTCTCGTAGTAGACCACTTTCTTCATCTTCTTCTTCTTGTCGCCACTCCGATGCGACTTGACGTGGGGAGGTGATTCCTCCCTTCCTTTTGCGCCGGACTCTCTTGATGGAGCCTCCCCATGGCTTGTGGCCGTTTCCATCTCCTTCTTGGCAGATCCTCCCGACATCACTTTGAGTGGTTAGACTCTAATGAAGTACCCGCCTCTGATACCAATTGAAAGTCGCCTAGAGGGGGGTGGATAGGAGGAAACTGAAATTTGCAACTTTAAACACACACTACAAGCTGGGGTTAGCATTAGAGCAAAATATCAAGTCCAGGAGAGAGGGGAAAAACAAATCCACCAAGAAAATAATGCGGATGACACGGTGATTTGTTTTACCGAGGTTCGGTTCTAAAGAACCTAGTCCCCATTGAGGTGGTCATAAAGACTGGGTCTCTTTCAACCCTTTCCCTCTCTCAAACGGTCACTTAGACCGAGTAAGGCTTCTTCCTTAATCTCACGGGTCACTTAGACCCCACAAGGATCACCACACAATTGGTGTCTCTTGCCTTGCTTACAAAGCACTTGAGAGTAAGAAGTGAGAATGAAAAGAAAGCCAAACCAAGCAAACAAGAGCAACAAAGAAACACAAATGATCCTCTCACAAGTCCTAATGCGCTAGAGTTGAATTGGAGACTTTGAGTGGATCGATCACTTGATCTGTGTCTTTGGAGTGGAGTCTATTGCTCTTGTATTGAATGCAATGTGTTGAATGCTTGGATGGTTCGAGTGGAGGTGGTTTAGGGGTATTTATTGCCCTCAACCACCAAAACAACCGTTGGGGGTGGCTGCTGTCGATGGGCGCACCGGACAGTCCAGTGCGCCACCCACGTCACCCAACTGTTAGGGTTCTAACGTAGTCGACCGTTGGAGCGCTGACTTCTGGTGGCACCGGATAGTCCGGTGCTGCACCGAACAGGCACTGTTCATTGTTCGGTGTGCCTCTGACCTCTGCTCTGACTTCTGCCACGAACTGTAGCTCTGTCAGGGGCACTGTGCAGTCGACCGTTGCCCTGGAGAGCCGTTGCTCCGCTGGTGCACCAGACAGTCTGGTGGCACCACTACAGGAAACACATAAATTTTCATGGACCGGAATATTTTCGTCGGCCGGCGCACGAAAATACGGCAGTTATTTTCGTCGGCCTCATAACCGACGAAAATGTGGAATATTTTCGTGGGCCTGGCCCTTGCCAACGAAAATAACCTCTTGACCGACCACTATTTTTGCCAGCCTCAGCCCGGTCGACGAAAATAAAGCGAGCCTAAATCGTCCCTGAGGTCGCCCGATTTGAATCACACGCCAGCCGCCGCCGTGCCCACACGCCCGCGGCGCCGCTCAACGCCCGCCGTCCACATGCACGCTGCCCAACGCCCGCCGCCCACACGCCCGCCGTGCCCCTCGCCGCGCCGCCCAACGACGCGCCCGCACGCCCGCCGCCCAATGCCACCCAACGGCGTCCAACGCCGCCCAACATCGCGCCCCACATGCCCGCCGCGCCGCTCAACGCTTGCTGCCCAACGCCTGCCGCCCACACGCCCGTCGTGCCCCTCGCCGCGCCGCCCAACGCCGCGCCCACCCCTTGCCGCACCGCCCAATGCCGCGCTCGCCCCTCGAGCTTGCGACCTCGCTCGTCTCAGGTAACCCAGCCGCCGTGCTAATTGTCTTTGTTTAGATAAGGAAAACCAACAGAGATATGCACTACGGTGGAGTGGAGTTTGCCTTTACTAATTGTCTTTCATTTGAGGGCAAGAGTAGATTAGATATGGTAGTTCATGAATTTGGAGATACATATAGCTATGTTGTCTATTTGATTGGATGGATGGAATATTAGTTAACACCACTATTATTTTAATTGGCATGTAAAACATGTACTAATCTACATATTATTGCTTATTAAAATTAATCTGCAGAAGTAATTTGGAACACAGGATTAACTTTTTAAAATTTGGTGTGTTTAGTTCCACGTGCCGATGAAATGATGTAATAACATGTAGCGATTATTCTTTGTGACCTACGGGCCTAGTTTGAGATGGCTCTCAAACAGGCTTCGGCTTCTGTAGAAGTTATTTTTTAATGTTTAGAGTTTAGTTTTAATCGTTAACCGTAGCGAACAGTATGTGTCACCCGTTCGGGAACGGCGAACGTCACATTGGCTTGTGAGGTTCGCCGTTCTGGAATTGTCCACGTATTTTGGACAACCTGAGAGTGTAGGCCGATGCTTGTTATTTGTGACATGTGCCTTACGATTGACGCGGAATTTCGGTTGTGTAACCCAGTTGTGCACCAGCATTGTGGAGTATAACAGGACAAAAGGTCAAGGGAAGGCATCGTCTTCGATAGGGAGTTCTCGCTCCTCCAGGTCTACTCGAGAGGCTCAGCTGGAGGAGGAGACTCAGGCAGCACAGGAGGAGGCTCGAGCAGCACAGCAGCAGGCTCGAGCAGCGCAGGAGCAGGTCGGATAGCTGACGCAGTATATGGCTTCTTATTTTCAGGTAATTCGTCTATCTCATCACGTTTCATTGAATTTAAAGTATAATGTTGCGATTCTAACGTTTCATCCATTTGCAGGAAATGACTTCTCGACTCGGCCCTGATATGAACTTGCTCGCTTTTCGCCCTCCCCAGGTAACACTATCTGAACACTTCAATTCCATAGCAACTCTTTTTTTATTATCAAAAATGGCTCGCAGGCACAAGGATGGGGACAGTGGCCAGGACAGCAGCCGTTTATGCCACCACCCCTGGGATCTCAGATAGTTCCAGCGTCGCAGCCACATTGAACCGGTGTTGGGTGGATGCTGGCACCTCCAGGCACTTGGACGGCTCCACCACCCATGGATCGCAGCCAGCCCTAGGATGGGTGCCACCGGTCTCCCTACCACCACCGGGCTCTCAGCCACTTCAAGCGTGGATGCCACCGCCACCGCAGGGGTGGGTGCCACCACCTCAGGGGTGGCCAGCACAACACTACCCATGGATGCTTGCACAGCCTCCTCAGCACAATGGAGCACATGTGGCATTCCATGTTTAGTTTTATGCAAATAGCGACCAAACATAGCAATGTATAGATATAGGGATAGCAAAACACAGCCTTATTTGAATGATTGATGAATTGCAGGGTTCAGTGTCACATGCTCAGGGACCAGAGGGTGCTGTCAACGTCCAAGACTACCTCGTCCAAGGTTCCAGAGGGAGTGGCCACCTTCCTGGTGGCGGAGGAGGGAGTGGCCAAAACTCCACAGCCCACAGGAGTGAGACTTGCCGTGAGTGAGTTTCTTATATGTGCACTTGTTATGGACTATGTATGGACTATGTATGGACTTTATTATGGATGTGATTGTGGTTTGAAACAATTATTGTGGATGTGGATGTGATTGTGGATTTTGAATTCTGTATTGAAACTGTTTATTGTATATGTGTATTTTGCTGTGAATTAAAAGGTGCAAAAAAATCTGTTTGGGGGGGGGGTACCATGAATTTTCGTCGGCCTGCACGGAGGCCGACGAAAATACATGCAGGCCGAAAATAGCTCACGACCAGCTATTTTCGTGAGCTCGTGGAAGCCGACGAAAATAACGCCCTATTTTCGTCGGCCACCATGGCCGACGAAAATACCGCGCCGGAGCACCTATTTTCGTTGGCCTTGGGGAAGCCGACGAAAATAAGTCATTTACGTCGGTACCGACGAAAATAGTTGCACATTTTCGTCGAATTTATTTTTGGCGGCTATGCCGACGAAAATAGACTTTTTTTGTCGGTTTATGCTTATTTTCGTGGGTTTTTGGTCCACGAAAATTTATGCGTTTCCTGTAGTGCACACCGGACAGTCCGGTGAATTATAGCTGAGCGCGAGCATAGAAACCCGAAGGTGAAGAGTTCGCATCTATACGGTCCTGGTGCACCGAAACACCGGACAGTCTGGTGCGCCAAACCAGGGCACACTTGGGTTTCTTTGATCCTTCCTTTTTGAACCCTTTCTTTAATCATTTTATTGGTTTGTGTTGAACCTATATGCACCTATGGAATATAATCTAGAGCAAACTAGTTAGTCCAATTATTTGTGTTGGGCATTCAATCACCAAAATTATTTATAGGAAAAGGTTAAACTCTATTTCCCTTTCAATAATAAAGCAAACTAAACGTCCATCCTTGGCGCAATAAAGCTGATTGGGAGACGCCACCTAGATCAACTTGTACTCCTCATTATATGACTCCTCCTAGACCACCTGCTCTTCTCCTTTGGGGGGTTATAGCTCACAAAAGATCATAGCTCAACAAGTTGTGGAGAATAATGTGCATGAACTCACTAAAGGTGGGAGTTCATGTGAAGTGTAAGGCTGATCAACAATAGGGGTTAAAGCTGAGTGTTGGTCACTTGTTCTCAAAAGCTATAAATCAAGAACAAGGCAACACAAATGTTAATGGTTAAAGACCTTCGTCCTTCGCAACATTATCTCCTTTAGATATAATGATCTTCGGACGAAGGTCATGAAGGACGTACCTTCATCATTTCAATATGCAAAGATATAAACAGAGACATATGAAACGCAAAAAGAGTGTGAATAATCATTTTAAATCATTAGACTATTCGCATTATCATTATATAATCGTGAACAAACATCAATGATATTTAAATTACATTTGTACCTTTGGCTTTGTGAATCATCTAGGCCCCTTAGTGATGTTTTGGTAATTAATGACAACTGTTTGTGGACTAACGGTTCTTGGAGAAATAAGAATGCAGGATTGGACCACATAGAACAGAAAATCTTGGAGATTTATAAGCATTGGTTGTGGATCAAGTGAAGGCAAAGATATAACATAGGTTTTGTTTTTGCCGGTCTCCAGGAGTTTAGAGAAGATATTTGACCGGATTAGTAGGCTAGATGGCCATACTATTAAGAGGGGTCAATGACTTTGGTTTATGTAAAACTTAGTGCCTCATAGAGCATCTAGTGGTTGCATTTGCATGAGGACTAACAACGCTTACAATTTCAAGAGTTAAAATTCTTTTCAAAAGCGTGTTTGAAAAATTGCTAAGTATTACGATAGGCGGACCGTCTGGGCCACGTTGGCGGACCATCCGCGATCCCTCCAGTGGGTTCTAAAGTATGTTTACTTCGGACTGGTCCTGTACATTTGTACTGCGGACCGTCCGGGCCCTGGGGCTGTACCGTCCGCAGTCCTGACCAGAGAAGGCTGCTCTCGGCACAGTCCCTATATTATTTTACGGACAGTCCGGCCAGGGTCGGCGGACCGTCCACAGGTGCAAAATTGGTTTGGGCAGGGACTTTGTGTTTTTGGATGTTTCTACTACGGACTGTCTAGAGGATAAGCCTGGATAGTACTGTCTCCCAGGTCGCGGACCGTCCGGCCTTGTAGGGCGGACAGTCCGCGTGTGTTAACTTTTCATGATCAGAGCACTGGTGCAACATGTTGCCAGGTCTCGGACGGTCTGGCCAGGGTTGGCGGACTATCCGAACCTCGCTTTTCTGACAGCTATGACAGATTTCAAACGGGAAAAATAGTCGTTATGTGTACGGCGGACCGTCCGGCCTTAGGGCGCGGACTGTCCGCGTGTGCGCAGAAAATGTGTAAGTTGCACATAATGGTTGGATTTTTGAAGGGAGCTATAAATAGAAGGGGAGCTCGTGTGTGAGGGCTCTCTTGGCCATTCCTTGCACACATTGATCTCATTTGTGATCCTCCCACTCATTCTCTCACACTCTTTGCTTGATATTGCATTCTAGTGAGAGATTGAGAGTTCCTAGTGCATTTGCATCCATTGGTGATTCTTGAGACACTAGGTGGTACACCAAGCAAGCGT
This sequence comes from Zea luxurians, assembly GCA_029449295.1. Lineage (NCBI taxonomy): Eukaryota > Viridiplantae > Streptophyta > Magnoliopsida > Poales > Poaceae > Zea > Zea luxurians. Next base: position 9,341,683 of record JAOPSE010000033.1, on the reverse strand, counting down.
CATCGGCTTGTTACTCTTGGAGGTTGCTGCCTCCTAGACAGCTCGGGTGTTTTCTCCGTCGAGCTCTCCAAGAAGATTGTGGAGGAGCCGCGGTGTCGATTGTGAGGGGTTCGCACCTACCTCGCCAGAGCGGCAAAGGTGACATTAGTGGAAACGAGGTATTGAGTGATTTCTTGATAGAGGAGCAAGTGAGAGCTTAAAGTCCACCTCAACGTGGATTAGGGGTGATCGGCAAATCACCGATACCACGGGATAAAATTCGGTGTCTTTCTTTTCTTGCATTACTTATTGCCGTGCAAGTGATTAGTATTTTGCATATTGTTCTTCGAGTATACAATCACCATAGTTGATTCTCATAGATTGTTTACTTGTTATCACTAGAGAATTTATACCTCTTGTCATATTGATTAAATTTCTCTAGTGTTTTTTATTTTAGTCAAAACCATCTATTCACCCCCTCTAGCCGGTGTCCTAGATCCTACAAGTGGTATCGGAGCCGAGGACTCCATTGTTTGTGGATCTAATCATCCCGGAGTGGGACAAAATGGCTAGTAACAACAATGTGCACATTGGGAAGCCACCACATTTTGATGGGAATAACTACGACTATTGGAAAATATGAATGCCAATGCATCTTAGAGCAATGGGTGGAAAAATTTGGCCAATTGTCAAGGATGGGTTTGTTGTGTTGAAAGCAGATGAACCATCGGCTAGTGACAATGAAAACATTCTTACAAATGATCAAGCCATGATTGTATTCTATGACGCTCTTGATATAAATGAGTTCAACCGTATCAAGAATCTCACAACCACTCATGAGATTTGGATTAAGCTAATGGAAATTCATGAAGGAACTACAATTGTGAAGAGTGCCAAGTGTGCACAAAGGAAAATTTGAGCAATTCATTATGAAAGAAGATGAAAGTGTATCCGATATGTTCAACCGATTTAATGAGATAGTGAATGAACTCAAGGGACTTGGTTTTAATGTACTGGATGTGGATTTCACTCATAAGTTCCTTAGATCTCTTCCGGAGAAGTATGAGACCATTGTGACCATGTTAGTAAGAAGTGATCTATCTACAACTTCTCCAACCGAAGTATTGGGGGAATTCTTACTCAAGATATATTCAAGAAATCTCAAGCCGATGCTATAAGTTTGGCAAAGAAAGTGAAGAATGAATCAATCGCTCTCAAAGCTAAAGCTTCTAAGGCAATTGAAAAAGAAGATAGTGATGATGAAGAAAATGGAAGTGAGAGTGATGGAGAAATGGCTTTATTTGTAAATAAATTCAACAAATTCATGAAGATGAAGAGAGGTCAACCTAGAAGAGGCCAAACATCAAGAAGAAATGCTTTCAATGATAGAAAATGTTTTGAGTGTGGGGAACCCGGTCACATCGCCATGAATTGCCCTAACAAGAAGAAGAAGGGCAAAGATGGAGATGATAAGAAGAATAAGAAATTCTACAACAAGAAGAAAGATGGCAAAGCCTACCTAGTTGAATGGGATTTGGATGATAGCTCGGATGATGATGACGATGACATCTCATCCAAGCTTAATGCCGGTATTGCCATCAAGGAAGCTCCTTCGCTTTTCTCATCCCCTCATTGTCTCATGGCAAAGGGAGATGCTAAGGTAAAAATCATCACCGATTTAAATGATATAAATGATGATGATGATGTTGATGATGATGGCTATTCATATGATGATCTTGTTAGAATGTTAGGTGAGGCCGATGACTACATGCACGAAGAAAAATAAAAGTTTAAGACCTTGAATGAATTGTATAAAAACTTCCAAGTGTCTTTTGAGGAGCTCAAGACCTCTCACAACGATCTAAAAGAGAATTGTGAGAAGCTTGCGGAAGCTCAAAACTCATCTATTGTGCATGAAGTTGTGGCGGTCACCGAGGATGTTGGAATCACTTGTGACTTACTTGATAGTCCTACAAGTGAACCACAACCTACTAACTCTATTTGTGATAAATGCAAAATTTCTCTTATGAATGATAATATTGCTCTTGATGAATCACAAATCATTGTTGAGAATGAAGTATTAGTAGTTAGAGTGAATGCTCTAACTCATGATCTAGAGAGGGCATATGGTGGAAAGGCTAAATTGGATTTCATATTGGGAAGTCAACGGTGCTCACTTAATCGTGAGGGTCTTGGATATGTTCCCAAGAAAGGAAAGAATGATTTTGTAAAGCAAAAGAAATTGTTTGTGAAAGAATGTGACAAAGTGTGTCACAAGTGTCACAAGAAGGGACATATCAAGAAGAATTGTCCTAAGCTCAAGAATGTATCCTCCACTTGTTTTGAGCATTGTTATGTTCTTTCTCATAATGCAAAAGGTGTTTATGCTAAATTTGTTGGTACTTCAATTGTTGGCAACAGGAAGAAAGCCATTTGGTGCCAAAGACCTTGGCCACTAACATCCAAGCACCCAAGTGAGTTTGGGTACCTAAAAGAGATTGATTTCCTTTTGTAGGTAAACTACAAGGCGAGAGGGAATCATTGGGTGTTGGATAGTGGATGCACTCCACACATGACTGGAGATATGAAAATGTTCACCCAAGTGAGTGAGGAAGATTTCTCAAATTATGATAGTATCACATTTGGAGATAATCGCAAAGGAAAGGTTAAAGGCTTGGGTAAAATTGCTATTTCGAATGATCATTCAATATCAAATGTGCTTTTGGTTGAGTCTTTGAATTTAATTTACTATCCGTAGCTCAATTATGTGATTTAGGATTTAGTTGCAATTTCACCGTTGATGATGTTATTATCTCTAGTGTTGATGGTAGCAATCTTAAATTTAAAGGTTTTAGATATGAAAATCTTTACCTTGTTGATTTCTCATCTAGTGAGGCAAAGCTCACAACTTGCTTATTCTCAAAGGCTTCACTAGGTTGGTTATGGCATAGAAGACTTGGTCATGTTGGAATGAAGCAACTCAATCGTTTAACCAAACATGATTTAGTCCATGGCTTGAAAGATGTGAAATTTGAGAAGGACAAATTGTGTAGCTCTTGTCAAGCCAGGAAGCAAGTGGCAAATACTCATCCAAATAAAAGTCAAATGTCTACTCATCGGCCTTTGGAATTACTTCATATGGATTTATTTGGGCAAACATCGTTTGTGAGTATCGACGGTAATTCCTATTGCCTTGTGATTATGGATGATTATCCTAGATTTACTTGGGTTTACTTTCTTCGGGATAAATCAAATGTGTTTGAAACATTCAAGTCATTTGCTATATTGGCTCAAAACCAATTTGATTTTGATATCAAGAAAGTTAGAAGTGATAATGGGTCAGAATTCAAAAATGCTAGAATTGATGCATATTGTGATGACAAGGGTATTAAACATGAATTTTCTTCCAAATATACTCCGGAACAAAATGGTATTGTTGAAAGAAAGAATAGGACTCACATTGATATGGCTAGGTCTATGTTAGCGGAATATAATGTGTCACTCATCAAATAGGCTATATTGTCACAAGCTTTTGAAGAAAACTCCCTATGAATTGCTCATTGGTAGAAAGCCAAATATCTCATATTTTAGAGTATTTGGTTGCAAATGCTATATTTTGAGAAAGGGAAGTCGGCTCTCTAAATTTGAGAAGAAATGTGATGAGGGGTTTCTACTTGGATATTCATCAAATAGTAAGGCTTATAGAGTTTTCAACAAGACTCATGGTATTATTGAAGAAGCATATGATGTTGAGTTTGATGAAACTAATTGGTCTCAAGATGAAAGCGATAATCTTGGTGATGTTGGTGGAACTCAATTGAGAAATGCTATGAAAACAATGTCCATTGGTGAAATAAAGCCAAAGGAAGAAGATGATGAAAATAGTGTGGTTGTCATTCCATCCTCTTTAACCCTAAATGAAGAAAATCATCAAAGCCAACAAAATGATGAAATTATGGATACTCATGATCAAGATACTTCAAGTCATTCAGTTCCTCCTCATGCTTCAACTAGCAATTATCAAACGGTATCAAGAATTCATCATTCTATTGTGAAGGATCACCCGGTTGATCAAATTGTGGGTGATATTAGTAAGGGAGTTCAAACTCGCTCTCGCATAGCTTCATTTTGTGAACATTTCTCTTTTGTATCTTGTATGAAACCTAACCGTGTAGATGAAGCTCTACTTGATGTTGATTGGGTGAATGCAATGCATGAAGAATTAAATAACTTCACTCGAAATGAAGTTTGGGAGCTTGTTGAGAGACCAAAGAACCACAATGTTATTGGTACAAAATGGGTGTTTTGCAATAAGCACAATGAAGATGGAGTAGTAGTAAGAAACAAGGCAAGATTAGTTGCACAAGGGTATACTCAAATAGAGGGATTGGATTTTGGTGAGACATTTGCTCCCGTGGCAAGATTGGAAGCAATCCGGATCCTTCTTGCTTCTGCTTGTGCTCATAATATCAAGCTCTACCAAATGGATGTAAAGAGTGCCTTTCTAAATGGTAATATTAGTGAACTAGTGTATGTTGAACAACCTCCCAGTTTTGAGGACCCCAAAAGACCCAACCACGTGTTCAAGCTTTCTAAAGCTCTCTATGGGCTTAAGCAAGCCCCACGCGCTTGGTATGAAAGGCTTAGGGATTTCTTACTTTCCAAAGACTTTAAAATTGGGAAGGTTGACACTACCCTATTCACTAAAAGAATTGGCAAAGATTTGTTTGTTTGTCAAATTTATGTTGATGATATCATTTTTGGATCTACTAATAAATTATTTTGTGAGGAATTTGGAAAAATGATGCCAAAAGAATTTGAAATGTCTATGATTGGAGAATTGAGCTTCTTCCTTGGTCTTCAAATCAAACAATTGAAAGATGGAATCTTTATAAGTCAATCAAAATATTTGAAGGATATGCTCAAGAAGTTTGGCTTAGAGAATGCAAAGCCTATCAAGACTCCTATGGTAACAAATGGTCATCTGGACTTAGATGAGGGAGGTACTATGGTTGATCAAAAACTTTTTTGCTCAATAATTGGTAGTTTGCTTTATATTACCGCATCTAGGCCCGATGTTATGTTTAGTGTTTGCATGTGTGCTCGATTTCAAGCTTCACCTAGAGAGATTCACTTGAAGGCCGCAAAAAGAATTCTAAGATATTTGAAGTATACTCCCATTATTGGTCTATGGTATCCCAAAGGTGCTCAATTTGAATTAATTGGATATTAAGATTCGGATTACGCGGGTTGCAAAGTTGATAGGAAGAGCACCTCCGGTTGTTGTCAATTTCTTGGAAGATCTCTTGTTTCATGGTCTTCTAAAAAGCAAAATTCCGTTGCCCTTTCTACCACCGAGGCGGAATATATATCGGCCGGTAATTGTTGTGCTCAATTATTATGGATGAAACAAACTCTATCGGATTATGGGATCATTTTTAAGAATGTGCCTCTCATGTGTGATAATGAGAGTGCGGTAAAATTGGCTACAAATCCGGTCCAACATTCAAGAACTAAGCATATTGATATAAGGCATCACTTCTTGAGGGATCATGTAGGAAAGGGAGACATCTCTATATATTCAATTGGCACGGATAATCAATTGGCCGATATATTTACAAAGCCATTGGATGAAATGAGATTTTGCACATTAAGAAGTGAAATGAATGTGATAGATCTCTCAAATGTGGCTTGAGGTTGCATACACATGTGTAGTATTGCATTTCGCTTCTAAATATGCTCTCTAGACTATTTATTGGGTATTTTTGATAAATTTTTCATTCTCGTTTGATTTAAGTAGTTTTATATGAAAATGTGTATTCCTCAAATACATAATGTGTATATGCATGCATACTAACCCTTGGATTGGTCGAAATGTCCACATATGAGCGTCAAATCAGATTTGGAATTCAAAATAAGAAAATGGACAAAGTTTGGAGATTTGAGTATCAGGGCGTGTGTGGCGGAACCGCCCGAATTATTCCAACTTAAGTGCCTAAGTCCCGCCTCAGAGGCTAGACCACACTTAAATAGGAATAAAACGTCAGTCCCTCGGATCTAGTCCGACGAGGCCACTAAAAGGATCAAGTACCACGTACTCACTCGAAGGTGAGGCACAGAGCAAATACAATAAAGCATAAAACCATACATTAAGGAGTACTTAAATTTATTACAACATCATCGGAGTTTACCAAAAGTAGTGATGATTGTTCAGAATGCAGCGGAATATAACTAACGGTGAATAACTAGAGGGATGAGGGAAGCCTGGCCCATCACTCATCATGCTCCTCCTCTGCCGAGGTAGGGTCCCACTCGACTGTCCAACCCAGTGGCAAGATGGAGGCTTAGTCACTCCAGCAACCATGTCCTCCAGAGAACCTGTAAAAATTATGCCACAAGCAATGCTGCGTATACTAATATTCAGCTAGACTTACCTGGTTTGAGGAGTCTACTCCTCTACCCCTAGACATGCAGCTGTTTGGCTAAGGGGTTTGGTTTGCCAAAAGCACTAGCTGAGTCTACAATCAAGTTTAGCTTTTCAAGTTTTAGTGTGACTCTCTTAAGACTAAATGTATACCTAGCTAATCATACATGGTAGCAATCATTTTAGCAATCAACATCTTTTGCCAAATCAACACATTTCCACTTGTTACTTAATGTAGCAGCATGGATCAAGCAGTCTCATTAGTTGCGATAAGCAGACGATTCGAATCGAGTTTTTAAACCTTGCAAGGTACACCTAAACACACGACATGGCGAGGCACTCCGTCCCCACACATGTCAACCGTCCCCATCGATTCCCTATCAACAGATCAGCGCTCACCGCCTTGGCATACAATGCCTCACTGACCTTGACTGCCGTCGTGCAGTGACCGCACTTGTACCCACCATAACCGGAATGGGAGACCACGTCTCAAGTCGCGTGAGGGGTAAACTCTGCAGGCAGGTTCACTCAGGTACTAGGCTTACCTATTTACCATATTTCTGGGCATATGTTTAGTACGTTCAAACGCTTGACACACGGTACCACACCTTAATCCTTATTCCAATTTTTGTCTTGTAGACAACACATCCCCATGGATCGTTGTCCATAGACCATCATCATTACGATATGAAAATGGATACAACCAATTCTTGACCTCGCGCAAGTGCTAGAAAAATCACTCGACATCTACCGAGATCCCTAATTAGTAAAGCAGCTACTCGACCTAGCATACTAGTATCCATCTCAAAAGGAATCCTGAGTTCATGCAACTAGGGTTTCAGTCAACTCCTACACTTAAGTGCACAACACAAGCCTGCAATCATTAAGTGCAGTAAAATAGCATGTAGAATTGGTTATGCATAAAACCAGGGCTTGCCTTCCAAAGCTGGGGCAAGCAGATCCTCAATGGCAGGCTTTGGTGCTGGCTCCTGAGCTACCTCCTGAGCAACTCCTTGTTCTGGAACGAGGATGTACTCCCCATCAGCGAGATTACAGTCTATCGAATGCAATGAATAAGATATATGCATATTAATGATATGGCATTTTGGAACTACTAAGCATAGTGAAACAATATTAAAATAGTGGTATACTAGGGTTTCCGTTGTTAGCCTTAAGGGTTTCATTCATTCATCTTAGGGTCTTGAATGAACTTAAAACCTCTAATTACATCTTTTATGTTCTATGGGACTCTTTAGAAGGATTTAGTTATACATTATTAAGTTCTTCCAAATTTTCCCCTTTTTCCTCCTATGGTGCTTTTTATTAAGTATTTTTGAACTATCATGGCAATTTATAATTTTCTAAAAATATTACAAAAATTACAGTGGGTAAACATTGACCTCTGGGTTTTATTCTAAAATTTTGAGGTTGAAAATAATTCAGATACTCCTTGTACAAAAATGACAAAAGTAAGAGAAAAAGGGCACTTTAGACTATAGCTCTAATTTTTGTGGGGTTTCTGGATCAACATTTATTTTTGCTAAGATCCCTAGGTGATGATTGACCTCTGTGTTAAAAATCACAGAAAAAGACCTACTGGATATTTAGTTGTGATTTTCTAAAGTTTAATACTAAAAAGGTACTTATAACTAACTTGTTATTTCAAAAATATCAAACAACAGAACTTACATTTTTCCTAGATTCATATTAGCATATTATTAGTTATCCCAAGGATTGCGGTGTTTTCTCCTCAGAATTATTTTTATAGGATTTTTCTAAGTTTTCATTATTTTCATGAAATAAAATGTGGGGCATTTCTTTTTTACTAACAGAGGGTCTAACAAAATTTTTCAGTGAACTATGTTAAATAAGTGAGCTAGCAAAAATGTGGTTGCCCCCTGGTTCTTATTTAAACTCTCATTTCTATTTTCTTTAACTTTGAGTCAAAGTGAGTTTAAATGGTAAATCCTTCCCTAATCTGGGGTACGGAGGGGTTTATTATTTTTAAACAGGCTAGGGAGTGGTTAAGTACCTCTCTAATTTTTCTTAACCCCAGTCTAAGAGTGTAGCTATTTTTCCCTTCTTTTATTAGCTTTTGGTATGTTTACTATTTAAATCTAAACTTTAAAATCTCCTGCAATACTTAGGGTGTTTGGTATTTTTCCTAAGTAGTTCATATTATTTAGAACCTAGTAAAATTGGTTTGAACAGATTTGGTTGGATAATGCTGAAGTTATGAGTTTTACTAGCTCTGTTTACATTTAAAAGAATAAAGTTTAAAAGGTTTTATGAAAAATCAGTTTACACCGAGACCCTGGGCTTTTCCTAAACCAAGTCTTTAACTTATACCCCTGCGGAACTCTTAACATGAGTCACAGACTATTCAAAACCCCCCCGGCTTCTTCTTCTTTTTCCCCGAGCTCCCTCCCCCCTTTGAAACAGTAACCACGGGAATAAACAGGGTGGAGCAGCTTATCGGCGGCGAGGGAGGTCTGGCGAAGGGCGGGGTTAGCTCCGAGAGGTCCTAGCGGTCACGTCGAGGTACGACTCATCGACGGTGATGGCCGGAATCGGTCGGGCCACGTGCGCAGGCGGGCGGGCTCGTCGGCGGCATGCGCTCCAGCCTGCTCACGGTGGCATCGTTCAATCCAAGGGCACAGGGAGCTTCATGGGGTGCTAAGGATGCTACCCGTGCAAGGAATCGAAGAAAGACTCACCGTGGAGCTCGGTCTAAGTAGGCCGGCGGTCAGGTGATGTCCGGCGACGTCGATCCGGTGTCTCCGGCGAGGTAGAGTTTGATTCCTGGCTCGGAAGCTCCACTGAGGTACGTAGAGGCTATCCTGAGGGTCGGACGGGGCGGGAAATGTCTAGGGTGGCCGGTCTACGGTGGTCGGTCTCGGGCGGCCGCTGGCACGCCGTGCGAAGAGCGATCGCCGGTGAACTTGTGCTCCGGCGTGGTTGAGAGCGAGCGGGGGTGTACGGTCAAGACCTCGGTCGGCTTTATAGGTGCGAGCGTGGGCATGGGCGTGGGGTCTTGGTTGGCGCGGCATGGCGCGCGCGGGGCTGAGCGCCGGGGCGTGCTCTAGCGTTGCCAGGGCGCGTCGAACACGTGGCCATTTCCTTCTGCCCATGTTCTAGCCCTTGCTGAGCAGCCAAACGTGCGAATCTCACCATGAGACTTTTGTGAGATCTCTTCCCTGCACCTAGGGCTACCTAGTTCATGTGTGTTCCAAGGCAAGATATGCCCTAGATTCGGAGATATGCGGGCGCCAAGATGGGTCTATCGGTACTGTTCATCCCGAGACAACATAGGTGTCAACTTGTGTTAAACGGTATTGGCTTCGGTTCAAACTTTTCCAGTGTGTTCCTAAGGTAATTTGGCTCCCTTTTGTCAATTGGACCCCATGGATTTGGCACCAGCAACTAGGTGAACATCTATGATCTTTGGAAGAAGGCTGGTTTTTGACTTAGAGAAAAATTGGTTGCTCTTGGCTGTTCTTCTCTTAGGGGTTGAATTGGAGAATTTTGTGGGACCTTTTTGGAATACTTTCTTTACCATTTCTTGTAGCCATATTAATGTACTTAAACTTTGGTAAAGGGTTTAAGTCATGAAGTGGTCATTTGATTATCCTTTCTATTAATCCAGTGCTTGGGGGTCTAATGGCTCAAGAGGGGGGTCTAGGGTTTGAGCCTCTTTTTCCAGGGTGAAGATGCATAAAATGCTTGGGTATTTCTTTTGTCAAGATCATTCATTAATTAATCCATGGTTTCTAACGTTTTGGTGCTCCTTTTCCTCCACTTAAACACATGTGATAATAGGCCATGAGTGCATGTATTGAGCCAGGGCCTTCGGTAACACCTGGGGTGTTACAGCCCTCCCCCCTTAAAGGAATCTCGTCCCGAGATTGGGTTGGGATCCTATAGTGGGGTACCAAAAAGGTGTGTGCTGGTGGGTTGCAGCTCCCTTAAGCCAAGTTTCTCTGATTAACTGCTCTTCGAATGTCATCCTCTTTGCAACTTCAGAAGGAAGTCCTTCTAGATTTATTTTCACAACTTACTCTACTCTTATTAACTAGGTTTTTCCTATATTTAGATTCAAAGGGCAGATGGGGGTGGGTGTTTTGGGTTACGTACCGACTCCTTGAGGCAGAAAGTCAGGGAAGCGAGAACGTAGAAAATCCTCAGTCTCTCATGTAGCCTCTTCTTCTGAATGGTTGCTCCACTAAATCTTATACATTCGGATTGACCTAGCTCGTGTTGATCTTTCTTTTTGGTCCAATACCTTGAAGGGGTGCTCTTGATAAGACAAGTCTGGCTCTATCTCCAATTCTGGTTCAGGTAGCACTTCCGTGGGTAAGAGGACACACTTTCGTAACTGAGATACGTGGAATACATCATGAATTGCTGACATATGAGGTGGTAACTTCAATTGGTATGCTACAGGCCCACAAGTTGCTTTGATTTCATAGGGCCCAACATAGCGAGGAGCTAACTTGCCCTTGATTCCGAATCTCTGAACACCTTTGGTGGGTGACACCTTAAGATATACATGATCCCCACTTCAAATTGTAGAGGCTTCCTCCTCTTATCATGATAGCTCTTCTGTCTAGCCAGAGCAGCTTCCAAGTTCTTCTTAATGACTCTTACTTTCTCCTCGGCTTCAAGTACTAGGTCAGGTCCAAAAATTTCCCCCTCTCTAGCTTGTGACTAATTTAGCGGTGTTCTACACCTTCTCCCATACAAGGCCTTGAACGGTGCCATCTTTAGGCTGGACTGGTAGCTGTTGTTATAAGAGAATTTCGCCAAGGAAAGGCACTTGTCCCAATTCTTCCCATAGTGCAGCACACATGCCCTCAACATGTCTTCCAAAACCTGATTTACCCTTTCTGTCTGACCATCTGTCTGAGGATGGTACGCTAAGCTTCTTATCACATGGGTTCCAAGTGACTCTTGCAGTTGCTCCTAGAAATGTGCTACGAACGGTGCTCCTCTGTCTGACACGATAGTCCTTGGTATTCCATGCAAACACACTATCTGGTCAATATAGATTTCTACATACTTCTCTGCCCTGTGGGTGGTATGTACTGGCAAGAAATGAGCTGTCTTGGTCAACCTATCCACAATGACCCAGATAGAATCGTGGTGTTGGGATGTGTTGGGCAAACCCACAATAAAATCCATGCAAATATCCTCCCATTTCCAAGAGGGTACAGGAAGAGGATGTAAGGTACCTGCTACCTTTAAATGACTAGCCTTGACTCTTTGGCAAGTGTCGCATTCAGATATATACTTAGCAATCTCCCTCTTCATCCTGATCCACCAATACAAGGATCTGAGATCATGGTACATCTTGTTACTGTCGGGGTGCATGGAAAATTTGGAAAGATGAGCTTCATCTAATATTTTCTTCCTGAGTTCTGGATATTTAGGAACCACCAATCAGTCTTCAAACCATAGAACTGCCTTGCTGTCCTGGCGGAAGCATTTGTACTTATCCACCTTTTGCTCGAGCAACTCTTTAATGACTTGAACACACTTGTCACCAATCTGTGCCTAGACTATCTGCTCATGTAGGGTGGGTTCCACTGAGATATAATTCAAGGTACCTGAGGAAACAACTTCCATGTTCAACTTGCACAACTCGTCGCACAGAGCGGTGATCTTAGAGTCCATAGTTATACAGTTGCACTGGGCCTTTCGACTTAGGGCATCTACCACAACATTGGCCTTGCCCGGATGGTAATGCACTTCTAAATCATAGTCCTTGATTAATTCCAACCATCTCCTCTGTCTCATATTAAGATCTGCCTGAGTAAAAATGTACTTGAGACTCTTGTGATCAGTATAGATATTGCAATGGGCTCCCATCAAGTAATGTCTCCAAATCTTTAGAGCATGAATTACAGCAGCTAACTCTAGATCATGGGTGGGGTAGTTCTGCTCATGAGGCCTAAGTGCTCAAGATGCATAGGCAATAACCCTATTGTCTTGCATCAAGACACATCCCAATCCAGTGCCTGAAGCATCGCAATACACATCGAAAGATTTGGTGTTGTCAGGCTGTGCTAGTATGGGTGCTGTTGTCAGATGTTGCCTCAATGTATGAAAGGCATCTTCACATTTCTGACTCCACTCATACTTTACTCCTTTCTTCTTCACGAAAAAAGCTGGACATCCTATGGTGAAGTACTTGGGCGAATGAATCCCTTGTCCAACAACTCTTGCAATTGCTTTTTCAATTCTGCCAACTCCGCAGGAGGCATCCTATAGGGTCTCTTGGATATAGGGGCAGTTCCGGGTTGTAGCTCAATTGCAAACTCTATGTCTCTATCGGGTGGCATCCCTGGCAATTCATGTGGGAAAACATCGGGGTACTCACAGACCACTGGAATCCTCTCAACAGGTGACTCTATTAGGGCAAACGCACAGGAACGGGTACAAACCTGGTTAGGCAAATATAACGTAATTTCACCACAAGTAGGTGAGTGTAAGGAGGGTGGTTTCACCACTAGAATCCTCTCAACAGGTGGCCCTTGCTGCAACATCAATTACTGCCTGATGCCTTGATAACCAGTCAGTTCCTAATATGATATCCACACTATCCAATCCCAAGATAAGGAGGGTGGTTTTAATTATAAGGCTCCCAAATTTATAGGCACCTGCTTGTTGATTTGATAGGTGGCAACCCTGCCCCCTGGTGTTGAAATTGTAATTCCCCCATTTGTGTGATGGAAAGGTAACTGGCATTTGGCACTAAATTTTGCACTGATAAAACTGTGTGATGCACCCGAATAAAAAAGAATAACTGCAGGATAATTTGAAATGGAAAAGATACCAGTCATGACGGGTGCTCCCTCTGGAATGTCTGCCATAGCGGTGAAGTTCAGCCTGCCTTGCCTCACCTGCACCTTCTGCCTCTTGCCTTGATTCTGATTTGAATTCTGCCCCTGCCTCTGCTGGTTCTTGGGGCAATTCTTGGCGTAGTGTCCAGTGCTTCCACAAGTGAAGCATCTGTTGTCATTGGCCTGATGGTACTGCTGCTGTGGCTGGGTGTTGTTCCTCTAAACTGGGGGTTGAGAGCGGTTGGGTGCCTGCTGCTGCTGTGGTCGGATCACCCACCGACCTTGCTGCTGAGGCCCCCTACTCTGAGTGTCGGACACAATCCTGAAGCGCTGAGGCTAAGCTGAAGGTCCTGCCATAGGGGTCTTCCTCTTCTTTTCTGCCTAGCGGGCTGTGATGCAGTCTTCCTAAGAAATGGCCATGTTGACTAACTCATTGTAGCTGTTGGCCCTGACTGTGTTGAGACGGTCGCGGAGCTTAGTACTGAGGCCCCTTCTGAACTTGTCCCTCTTCTTCTCATTTGTGTCAGCATGATAGCCTGTGTACTGACACAGGTCATTAAAAGCTTGAGCGTATTGCAACACTGTACGATTCCCCTGAGTGAGTGCTAGAAACTCAATGAGCTTGCGGTCCATGATGCCTGCCGGTATGTGATGCCCTCTGAATGCTGCCATGAACTCTCCCCATTCCACCACGTGGTCAACTGGCTGCATAGCGAGGAAGTGATCCCACCATGTCCGCGCGGGTCCGCGAAGCTGCTGGGTGGCGAAACAGACCTTAGCCACATCTGAACAAACTCCATTAAGTAGTGGGAATTTGGATTCCACTACCCTGAGCCACACATCAGCATCAAGTGGATCCTCTGCCCGAGTGAACAAAGGCGGCTGAGTGCTGAGGAACTCCTGATAAGTGATCACTGCTTGGTGACGCTGATGGTGATCACCACCACCATAGTGCTGAGGTGGTGGCTAACACTGAGCCAACTGTCACAGAATCTCATTCTGCTGAGCCATCAGTTCTTGCATGGTAGGAGGTGGCGGCGGTGGTGGAGGAATGCACTCATTCTGTCCACGGCGCGCTCTTCCTGCCATCTGAAAATTTAGGATGTTCTTAATATCGTACTTTTGAAATCAGGGCTCGCACATGGTAAAAGATTTGAAAGGACAAAGTTTGTAAAATGCCAAACATTTCCTTGCATTTTTCATAATAGATACCACATGACAATAAAATTTCTTCATAACTTAATTAGAGATCATGCATCCTTCATCAATCCAAAAGAGTTTGCTAATGATTACAACAGTGTTCAAAATACTTGACTCTCTCTAGCCTAGTACCCCAAAGGTGCAAAAGCTAAGCTAGTTTCGATAAGTTCTATTGCCACACACTTCTAATCCTATTTCTGAAATCTAATGGGCAAATGAGGCAACGCTAGACTCGGGGGAAGGTGGTCTCCCTGAGCCAGCAGTGTCGAAGCTAGATGTAGGCTCTGGCTCCTCTCCTCCCTCGATGTCAACATCCTCGTCAGCCCCTTCAGCCTCCATGTCTTGGATTTCCTGATGGTGCATATCCAAGTGCTAGTTGGCTTCCTCAAGTTGCTGTTGAGTGGTCAGGAGCTGATCCTCGAGAACCTCGATGGTGTTCTCCCTGGCTCCTACTAGCTCCTCAAGCACCTGGATCTGGGTGGCCATCTGCTCCACCTAGAGGTCCTTTTCCACTAGCTCAGTAGACAAGTCTACCACAAGGTCCTCCCTGTTATCCAGGGTGATCTTGGTAGACTCCACCAAGCCCATCAGTTGGGACATTGCCTCACCTCGCACTGCTTGCAGACGGTACAGGGCATTCATGCACCGCATGGTCAGGTGAGCAGTCTGCCCCGGGTAAGGAGCCCACACATCCTTGGCATGCTCCACTCGGTCCTTCGACATTGGGTCGTCCTCCTTTTCAGCGGGGAACAAGCCAATGGGATGAGTGGACAGCTCCAAGGGGTGAAAGCCACAAAAGGTCGTCAGCCCGTGGGGAGCAGTGGACTCGATAGTGTCTTCAGCCCAGAATCCGAAAGACTTGGAGTCCAACGAGCGCCAGCCCGGCTGCAAGGGATGAGGCTCTAAGGTCATCCTCACCCTACAGCGGGGTACCCAGTGCTCCTCGAACAACTGCACCACATACTGGGGAGGC
Source organism: Zea luxurians (assembly GCA_029449295.1). Taxonomy (NCBI): domain Eukaryota; kingdom Viridiplantae; phylum Streptophyta; class Magnoliopsida; order Poales; family Poaceae; genus Zea; species Zea luxurians. Next base: position 9,326,265 of record JAOPSE010000033.1, on the reverse strand, counting down.
GTCGTATAACCGGCTACCTGCAGGACCTCCCACAAAATGCGGGGAAAACCCTCTCGCGCAAGTCCGTCCGTGTGGGAATACGCGTTCCCTCCTTCTGAGGATTTGTGGGAAGTCATCTGTGTAAGGGTAAGCGTAAGCGAAAAAGAAAAAGAATTAAGAAAATAAAAGGGGATTAGGGTTTGACTTTCCCAGTGTTATGTGGAGATCTGGGAGATACACTTAATCTTTTATTATCGTGCCTCATAGCTTTGTAAAATTTCTTGACCACTTACTAAGTAGTTAAAATTGAAATGATGCATGCATGCTCGTCCTAAGCGACCTCACATCAACCTATAGGGATAGAGAAACCTCCATCCATTATTAGAGTAGCCCGTAGGACACATTCAAATAGCCACCTAGCTACCCATCTAGTATCCTAAGGCTTCACGCTCTATGCCCATCCTTATCGTCCTACCGATCTATCCAACATTTGTTTCTAACAATTTTTAATTTTTTGAAAAGGATGATAATTATGGTGTATTGATTCCTCTGTGGTGGTACAAACTCCGATACCAGCTGTGGCGGAACTGCCCGAATTATTCCAACTTAAGTGCCTAAGTCCTGCCTCAGAGGCTAGACCACACTTAAATAGGAATAAAACATCAGTCCCTCGGATCTAGTCTAACGAGACCACTAACAGGATCAAGTACCACGTACTCACTCGAAGGTGAGGCACAGAGCAAATACAATAAAGCATAAAACCATACATTAAGGAGTACTTAAATTTATTACAACATCATCGGAGTTTACCAAAAGTAGTGATCATTGTTCGGAATGCAGCGGAATATAACTAACGGTGAATAACCGGAGGGATGAGGGAAGCCTGGCCCATCACTCCTCATGCTCCTCCTCTGCGGAGGTAGGGTCCCACTCGACTGTCCAACCCAGTGGCAAGATGCACGACCAAGTCACTCCAGCAACCATGTCCTCCAGAGAACCTATAAAAATTATGCCACAAGTAAGGCTGAGTATACTAATAGTCAGCTAGACTTACCCGATGTGAGGAGTCTACTCCTCTACCTCTAGACATGCAGCTGTTTGGCTGAGGGGTTTGGTTTGCCAAAAGCACTAGCTGAGTCTAAAATCAAGTTTAACTTTTCAAGTTTTAGTGTGACTCTCTTAAGACTAAATGTATACCTAGCTAATCATACATGGTAGCAATCATTTTAGCAATCAACATCTTTTGCCAAATCAACACATTTCCACTTGTTAGTCAATGTAGCAGCATGGATCAAGCAGTCTCATTAGTTGCAAGAAGCAGATGATTCAAATCAAGTTTTTAAACCTTGCAAGATACACCTGAACACATGACATGGCGAGGCACTCCATCCCCATACACGTCAACAGTCCCCATCGATTCCCCATCAACATATCAAGGCTCACCGCCTTGGCGTACAATGCCTCACTGACCCCGACTGCCGTCGTGCAGTGACCGCACTTGTACCCACCATAACCGGAATGGCAGACCACGTCTCAGGTTGCGTGAGCGGTAAAGTCTGTGAGCAGGTTCACTCAGGTACTAGGCTTGCCGATTTACCATATTTCTCGGCATATGTTTAGTACGTTCAAACGCTTAACACACGGTACCACACCTTAATCCTTATTCCAATTTTTGTCTTGTAGACAACGCATCCCCATGGATCGTTGTCCATAGACCATCATCATTATGATATGAAAATGGATACAACCAATTCCTGACCTCGTGCGAGTGCTAGAAAAATCACTCGACTTCTACCGAGATCCCTAATTGGTAAAGTAGCTACTCGACCTAGCATACTAGTATCCATCTCAAAAGGAATCCTGAGTTCATGCAACTAGGGTTTCAGTCAACTCCTACACTTAAGTGCACAACATAGCCTACAATCATTAAGTGCAGTAAAATAGCATATAGAATTGGTTATGCATAAAACCGGGGCTTGCCTTCTAATGCTAGGGCAGGCAGATCCTCGATGGCAGGCTCTGGTGCTGGCTCCTGAGCTACCTCCTGAGCAACTCCTTGCTCCGGAACGAGGATGTAGTCCTCGTCAGCGAGATTACAGTCTATCGAATGCAATGAATAAGATATATGCATATTAATGATATGGCATTTTGCAACTACTAAGCATAGTGAGACAATATTAAAATAGTGGTATACTAAGGTTTCCGTTGTTATCCTTAAGGGTTTCATTCATTCATCTTAGGGTCTTGAATGAACTTAAAACCTCTAATTACATCTTTTATGTTCTATGGGACTCTTTAGAAGGATTTAGTTATACATTATTAAGTTCTTCCAAATTTTCCCCTTTTTCCTCCTATGGTGCTTTTTATTAAGTATTTTTGAACTACCGTGGCATTTTAAAATTTTCCAAAAATGTTATAAAAATTACAATGGGTAAACATTGACCTCTGGGTTTTATTCTAAAACTTTGAGGTTGAAAATAATTCAGATACTCCTTGTGCAAAAATGACAAAAGTAAGAGAAAAAGGGCACCTTTACACTATAGCTCTAATTTTTGTGGGGTTTCTGGGTCAACATTTATTTTTTGCTAAGATCCCTAGGTGATGATTGGCCTCTGTGTTAAAAATCACAGAAAAAGACCTAATGGATATTTAGTTGTGATTTTCTAAAGTTTAATGCTAAAAAGGTACTTATAACTAACTTGTTATTTGAAAAATATCAAACAACAGAACTTACATTTTTCCTAGATTCATATTAGCATATTATTAGTTATCCCAAGGATTGGGGTGTTTTCTCCTCAGAATTATTTTTCTAGGATTTTTCTAAGTTTTAATTGTTTTCATGAAATAAAATGTGGGGCATTTCTTTTGTCTAACAGAGGGTCTAACAAAATTTTTCAGTGAACTATGTTAAATAAGTGAGCTAGCAAAAATGTGGTTTCCCCCTGGTTCTTATTTTAAACTCTCATTTCTATTTTCTTTAACTTTGAGTCAAAGTGAGTTTAAATCATAAATCCTTCCCTAATCTGGGGTACTGAGGGGTTTATTATTTTTAAACAGGCTAGGGAGTGGTTAAGTACCTCACTATTTTTTTCTTAACCCCGGTCTAAGAGTGTAGCTATTTTTCCCTTCTTTTATTAGCTTTTGCTCAGTTCACTATTTAAATCTAAACTTTAAAATCACCTGCAATACTTAGGGTGTTTGGTATTTTTCCTAAGTAGTTCATATTATTTAGAACCTAGTAAAATTGGTTTGAACAGATTTGGCTGGATAAAACTGAAGTTATGAATTTTACAAGCTCTATTTACATTTAAAAGAATAAAGTTTAAAATGGTTTTATGAAAAACCAGTTTACACCGAGACCCCTGGGCTTTTCCTAAACCAAGTCTTTAACTTATACCCCTGCAGAACTGTTCACATGAGTCACTTACTATTAAAAAACCCCACTGGCTTCTTCTTTTTCCCCAAGCTCCCTCCCCCCTTTGAAACAGTAACAGCGGGAATAAATAGGGTGGCGCGGCTTACCGGCGGTGCGGGAGGTCCAGCGAAGGGTGGGGTTAGCTCCGGGAGGTCCTGGCGGTCACATCGAGGTACGGCTCATCGACGGTGATGGCCGAAATCGGTCGGGCCACGTGCGCAGGCGGGCGGGCTCAGTCGGCGGCGTGCGCTCCGGCCTGCTCACGGCAGCATCATTCAATCCAAGGGCACAGGGAGCTTCATGGGGTGCTAAGGCAGCATCATTCAATCCAAGACTCACCGTGGAGCTCGGTCTACGTACGCCGGCGGTCAGGTGAAGTCTGGCGACGTCGATCCGGTGTCTCCGGCGAGGTAGAGTTCGATTCCTGGCTCTGGAAGCTCCACTGAGGTACGTAGAGGCTATCCCGAGGGTCAAACGGGGTGGGGAATGGCTAGGGTGGGAGGTCTACGGTGGTCGGTCTCGGGCGGCCGTAGGCACGCCGTGCGTAGAGCGATCGCCGGCGAACTTGTGATCCGATGTGGTTAAGAGCGAGCGGGGGTGTACGGTCAAGACCTCGGTCGGCTTTATAGGTGCTGGCACGGGCGTGGGCGCGGGGTCTTGCATTGCGCGGTGCGGCACGCGCGAGGCCGAGCGCCTATGAGTGCTCTGGCGTTGCCAGGGCGTGTCAAACACGTGGCCATTTCCTTCTGTCGTGTTCTAGCCCTTGCTGAGCAGCCAAACGTGTGAATCTCACCGTGAGACTTTTGTGAGTTCTCTTCCCTGCACCTAGGGCTACCTAGTTCATGTGAGTTCCAAGGGATGATATGCCCTAGCTTGGGAGATATGCGGGCGCCAAGATGGGTCTGTCGGCACTGTTCATCCCGAGACAAAACAGGTGTCAACTTGTGTCAAATGGTCTTGGCTTCGGTTCAAACTTTTCCAGTGTGTTCCTTAGGTAATTTGGCTCCCTTTTGTCAATTGGACCCCATGGATTTGGTGCCAGTAACTAGGTGAACATCTATGATCTTTGGAAGAAGGCTGGTTTTTGACTTAGAGAAAAATTGGTTGCTCTTGGGTGTTCTTCTCTTGGGGCTGAATTTGAGAATTTTGTGGGACCTTTTTGGAATACATTCTTTACCATTTCTTGTAGACATATTAATGTACTTAAACTTTGGTAAAGGGTTTAAGTCATGAAGTGGTCATTTGATTATCCTTTCTATTAGTCAAGTGCTTGGGGGTCTAATGGCTCAAGTGGGGGGTCTAGGGTTTGAGCCTCTTTTAAGAGGGTGAAGATGCATAAAATGCTTGGGTATTTCTTTTGTCATGATCATTCCTTAATTAATCCATGGTTTCCAAGGTTTTGGTGCTCCTTTTCCTCCACTTAAACACATGTGATAATAGGCCATGAGTGCATGTATTGAGCCAGGGCCTTAGGTAACACCTGGGGTGTTACACCGCGGACTGTTCTGGTAAGGACCACGGACCATCCGCCGTATCAAGATCTGGACAGTCCGAGTCAGTAGACCAGACAGTCTGAGTTAACAGGGCGCAGATCGTCTGTCGTCCCTGCATAGACCGTCCATGACAGGCAGTTAAGTCGGGCAGAGGCAGTCAGACAGTCACTTTCATCAGTTGTCTTCTCCTCTCAGACTCTCCACACGCCTAAAGGCGACTCTTGTCGATTGTGAGTGGACGGTGAAGTGAACTTGCACACGGACTATCCGGAAGCTTGTTGGAGGTTCAACAATCATGTCTTCATCCCGGTATTTCATAATCTCCTGGACTTTATCTGATTTCTTCAAATTTGGGGATTCTTCGGATTTTCTCGCTGATCTAGAATTGAGCAATGGATTCACAAATCTGATTGGTGGAATTGCTAGTGCTACTCATTGTGAATGTTGTGCAAAAATTTGAACGAGTTTGGATGGTTATTTTCTGCCGAATCGTTGATTGAATGATCGGGGCGGCTAGGGTTCTAGAAAATCGCCCCTGGACGGTCGCGGACCATCCGCCAGGTTGGCGCTGACAGTCCGGACCCCTGGCGCGAAAAGTTCGGCCCCCTAGCCTGGACAGTCTGGCCCCTGACAGAAAGTTACACTTTCTTTCTCTATGTTGTGGCGTTATCAAGAATTCACCTATAGTTATTTCTCACATATATTACAGTGGTCTGGGTGGTCTTCGGAAGAAGCTTGCTGGTCGTTTCAAATCAAAGCGCCCTCGTGCAGATGATGCAGACTATAATCCAACCACAGACTCAGAGGCCCAATCTTCAGCTAGGGGTAGCCTTTCTATGGATAGAGAAGATGTTCCGCACTGCTCATCCTGACTATCCGATTGACATCACAGGATGGACTTATCCAAAGAGGAGATTCTCTAAGGCAGAATATTGCTCAAGGAGGATAGTCAATTAGTATGCTCTGCCCTTAGACACAAATATTTAGTTCTTTCACACTCAGCTTCAATTTGATGTCTTCTAGGGCACACTGATGGATTCCAACTTTCACAAGCATCAAGTGATATATTGGACTTTTATGCTGGGCCAATCAGTTATGGAGGACCTGATTCCAAAATTTGTGGCATGTGGTCTCTATCACTTTATGGGTCAGAGGACCGACTTCAGTGAGATGGCTGTGAAACAATTCCTAGCCACTGCTGAGATTGATATCAATGAGCAATCCATCACATGGATGACTGGTTTCAAGAGGTATTCTGCAACCTTTGTTGAATTTGCTACTGCAAACTAGTTTGGATTATGATACTATTTCAGCTGGGATTGATTTGTACACTGAAGATAACTTTGAAGAATTTGTGCAATTCTATGAGCCAGCAAGGCTGAGAATTCCTTGGAGGTTTGGTGAGTACAGCAGGACTGAGGCATCAACCTGCTGTGATTAACAAAATTGTCAGGGTCACAATTCTTCTCAAGAGTGGGGATAAGAGCAAAATTAGAGACAAGTTCTAGAACATTATCCACCATGTCATGAATGGTGAGGTAATGAATGTTGTGCTATTCATGATGAGACAGTTAAATGACCTCAAAATGGACAAGAACTAGAACTTAGCCTATGCTCCATGCATTATGGCTCTCATCAAAGCTAAGACCAGATTTGAGGGGCTTTGTGAGATAGTTCACACTCCTTTTAGACCCTTCAAGAATGAGATTGGATTCCTCACCAGGCCTCTTACTCCCTTCCTAGATGATGAGGAAGAAGCTGGTGATGTTGTAGGAGAAGCTCCTGAAGCTAATGCAGAGCAGATGCCTCCTCCTCCACCTCCTCCTCAGCCTCAGCAGTACTGGCAGCCTGGTCTAGGCTATTTTGACCCTTACTTTCAGAACATGCAGCAAGGGCTCTAGACCCACATGGATGGCCAGCTTCCTGGGCATGATGACCCATATGGACCAGCGCATGGATGCCATGCAATCTCGCTTTGATGATAACTTGGATGCGAAAAATTCTGAGCTTTCTGAGTTTCGCACTCATATCCAAGACACTGTCACTGATCCCATCATGACTAGACTAAACAACATGCAACAGAGTTTTAAGGACAATATGGAGGCTCTGTCTAGTCAGTTTGATAATCTATCTACTAATGAAAGCATTCAAGATATAAGTCAGAGGCAGCAGCAGCTCCAGCAGGACTTTGGGCAGTTCTCCTCTCTCTTCGACACCTTCAGCACTCATTATTACAGCATGTATCCTCCACTTGGTGGTCAGTGAGGCCCCTCCTTTGTGGCAATTGATGCCAAAGGGGGAGTTGATGTCATATTCAGGGGGAGCTCGCTTATGTGGACATTGAGACTATGCATGTGCATGTTTAGTATTTTATGTCTTATGCACTTGGTATTGGTTACTATTTGAACTTTATGTCTTATGCATTTAGGTGAACTATGTCTTATGGTTGTGGACAAATATTTGTAATATTATGTCGGTTGAACTATGTGTGTTAAATCTTATGCTTAAATTAGTTCGAATTATTCTGTGAATGGTTGATCGAGGAATGATTAAATTTGCTGCGCTTATTTTACATATTACTTCTTGTATGCCTTGATAACCATGACTGTAGGAAGATCTCCATCAAAACTCTGATCGATTATGTGTGTTGTATCTTCAACTAGAAATATCATGCACACACATAGGGGGAGCTATTCCTACATTCTGAGTTTTATTGGGATTTATCTATCTCTCGGAACGGAACTTCAAATTAAGATAAGTCTTATGAAACTCATCTCTAAAATCCTTCTTATACCTAAGGTATGAGGGAGATTTGAAAAAAACAAAACTTCTCTTGGATATAATGTGGAGTGTTGTCATCAATTACCAAAAAGGGGGAGATTGTGAATCATCTAGGCCCCTTCGTGATGTTTTGGTAATTAATGACAACTGTTTGTAGACTAACGGTTCTTGGAGAAATAAGAATGCAGGGTTGGACCACATAGAACAGAAAATCTAGGAGATTTATAAGCATTGGTTGTGGATCAAGTGAAGGCAAAGGTATAACATAGGTTTTGTTTTTGCCGGTCTTCAGGAGTTTAGAGAAGATATTTGACTGGATTAGTAGGCTAGATTGCCGTACTATTAAGAGGGGTCAATGACTTTGGTTTGTGTAAAACTTAGTGCCTCATAGAGCATCTAGTGGTTGCATTTGCATGAGGACTAACAACGCTTCCAATTTCAAGAGTTAAAAATCTTTTCAAAAGTGTGTTTGAAAAATTGCTAAGTCTTGGGATAGGCAGACCGTCTGGGCCATGTTGGCAGACCTTCTGCGATCCCTCCAGTGGGATCCGAAGTATGTTTACTTCGGACTGGTCCTGTACATTTGTACTGTGGACCGTTCAGGCCTTGTGGCCGGACCGTCCGCAGTCCTGACCAGAGAAGGCTGCTCTCGGCACAGTCCCTATATTATTATGCAGACCTGTCCAGCCAGGGTTGGCAGACCTGTCCGTAGGTGCCAAATTGGTTTGGGCAGGGACTGTGTGTTTTTGGATGTTTCTACTACGGACTGTCCGGAGGATAAGCCCGGACATTACTGTCTCCCAGGTCGCGGACCGTCCGGCCTTGTAGGGTGCACAGTTCGCGTGTGTTAACTCTTCATGATCAGAGCACTGGTGCTCCATGTTGCCGGGTCTCGAACGGTCCGTCCAAGGTTGCGGACTGTCTGGACCTCGCTTTTCTGACAGCTCTAATAGATTTCAAACGGGAAAAATAGTCGTTATGTGTACGGCGGACCGTACGGCCTTAGGGCATGGACCGTCCGCGTGTGCGCAGAAAATGTGTATGTTGCACATAACGGTTGGATTTTTGAAGGGAGCTATAAATAGAAGGGGAGCTCATGTGCAGAGGGCTCTCTTGGCCATTCCTTGCACACATTGAGCTCATTTGTGATCCTCCCACTCATTCTCTCACACTCTTTGCTTGAGATTGCATTCTAGTGAGAGATTGAGAGTTCCTAGTGCATTTGCATCCATTGGTGATTCTTGAGGCACTAGGTGGTACACCGAGCAAGCGTCATCGGCTTGTTACTCTTGGAGGTTGCTGCCTCCTAGACGGCTCGGGTGTTTTCTCCGTCGAGCTCTCCAAGAAGATTGTGGAGGCAGGCGCGGTGTCGATTGTGAGGGGTTCGCACCTACCTCACTGGAGCGGCAAAGGTGACATTAGTGGAAACGAGGTATTGAGTGATTTCTTGTCCACTTGGCTCAAAGATCAAGCCATGTCTTGATAGAGGAGAAAGTGAGAGGCTTAAAGTCCACCTCAACGTGGATTAGGGGTGATCGGCAAATCATCGATACCACGGGATAAAATTTGGTGTCTTTCTTTTCTTGCATTACTTATTGTCGTGCAAGTGATTAGTATTTTGCATATTGTTCTTCGAGTATACAATCACCATAGTTGATTCTCATAGATTGTTTACTTGTTATCACTAGAGAATTTATACCACTTGTCATATTGATTAAATTTCTCTAGTGTTTTTGATTTTAGTCAAAACCGTCTATTCACCCCCCCTCTAGCCGGTGTCCTAGATCCTACAGGCTTGATAGAAGGTAAAGATCTTGGAGTGACGCTGTGAGTGATTACAAGTCAGCTTGAACAGTACGGGGGTACTGTTCATCTATTTATAGGCACGGGACACAGCCGGATAAAATTACATTCGTGTCCTTGATAACTAATCATAACCATAATACAAATTATCAGGGACTATGTGGTCTTTTCCTCTTTAAGTCGGTGCCATCCTTCGTCTTAAGCATGTCATCATGCCGAAGCTCTTTGAATTGTAGCTTCGGCATATATCTACATGCCGTATCTGCTTGCATATCGTCTTGTCGAAGGTGTTTTTGCTTGGAGGATCTTCGACGGAGAAGAAGGCCCCAATAGTAGCCCATTCACGGTGCTAGATCGTTTTTCGTAACGAGCTCGATCCACGAAAAACTCGAAGGCTTCGGAATGCCAAAGGTCCGAAAAACACCTTCCCTGAGCTCTTTGCTGAGAAACAATTATAATATTCCAGGCGTTGAGCGATCCACCGTTCAGCGAGTGTAAGCGGCCTAGCGGTTCACCTTCCCCCCTGCAGCACTATATAAACAGATGGGTTGGTGAGGAGTTACCACAGCATTCACTGCCATTGCACTGTTGTGCTGTTATAAAATCTAACCATAGCTAAAGCTTTCTGTATTGTGCTTTCGAGCAAACGCTTCGTCGTTTAAGGTTAACTTCGTCAGACGGGTTAGCTTCGTCAAACGGTAAAAACCATCGAAATGGCCTAGAGTGCGATCAACTGCTAGAGTGTCTCGTGAGGGAGACGAAACTGAGGTCAGCTGAAATAGCACTGATTTCAGAAGTAATGAAGCGATCAGGTCTGGTTGTGGCTGACGAAGGTGCTTCTAATGCCGAAGCTAAACAAACTATGGTTGAGGGTGAAGATGTTGGTGAGAGTGAAGAAGACTACAACATTCTGATCCCAACAAAGCCTAGTCATCTAGATTTTGAAAAATCTACTCTGACGGAAGATGACATGCCTATGATGATGAAATTGGGCTATTTTGGAGAGACTGAGAGTAAGCTTATTCGATTTGCTGGAGAAGAGACTATCCCAGAGCCGAAGAAGGATGAAGTTGTCGTTTTCAAGATCTTCTTCAGAGCAGAGCTGCGATTCCCCCTGAATGAGATGATAGGGGTAGATTTAAAGAACTTTGAAAGTATATCTTCATTAGCTGACTCCCAACGCTATTGTTAGGCTCGAACATCTTTATCTAGGCCCTCCGAAGCCAAGAGATGAGCCCAAGATGCCGAAGCTTTCTACCGAGTGCATGAGCTGCACTATCAGACGAAGGCCAGGGCAGATAGCCTTCATGAAAATTTTGGTTGTTACAATTTTGCGTATCGAAAGGATACAAAGGCACCAGTTCTCAGCTACCACACGAAGTGGCCGACTGGTTGGAAAAATGAGTGGTTCTATATGAAGGCTGACGAGAAAAATAGGGAGAAGCTGATGACCATGGTTATTTGTCCTCTGAGTTTAAACTTCGGAATGACCTAGGCCTTTATGCAATATGCAACTAGGGTCACCTTGTTAGTTGGCTGAAGTGGAATTTAGAGTGGTAGCTGAGCAGATCAGTACCAGGGACTTGGTGCAAGAATACTTAGCGAACTAGAACATATCCTACGTCAAGTGGCTGGGGAATGCCGAAGAAGAGAGAAGCGGGGAAGAAGCATTGAACTTGTTCGTCTTGCTTACCACTTCAAGTTTGAGAAACAATTCAAGAAGCCTTGCAAAGAATTGCTAGACATGTGTCACACCCAGTTTTGGAAGGTAAACTGAATGCGAACCATGTACGTGCCAGGATCAGAAACTCACGTACACAGCGATTACATAATTGGACATCTTCACACAATGCTTGAAATAAATAGCAGAAAGGTACTTAATTACATCAAGATGTCCAAGACATCCACAGAGTCTATTACATAACCATTGTCTTTAACATAAATATCAAAGTGCGGAGAAACAAAACGTAGATGATAAGCCTACACAGGCAGCTGACTAGGGGTTTGCCACTAAGAATAAACTAGAACTCATCGTAATCCTGGAACTCCTCGAAGTCCTCCATGTTGCCAGCATCACCTCCTGAGCACTAAGTACAGCGGGGACAACCTGGGGTGGGGTGGTTTGTAAAGCAAGGGTGAGTACACATCAACGTACTCAGCAGATGTCCCGTTTGGCTAAAGTGGACTAAGTTGTATGTGAGGTTGAGGTTAAGCAGTTCGCTTTTAGTTGGTCATGTATTTATAATTATTAGTAGAGCCAAGTTTTAGTAATAAACCCTAGTTATTACCCAAAAGTACTCCCTCAAAAGAGGAAATACCAGAGATCAGACTTATAACATCATTGTTAACCATCAACATAAAAGTAACTAGAATTCTTCTAATCAAAGAGGATCCCAAGGCTGCTCTTAACCATGAGCTTCGGTTGATATACCAGTTTCTAACACTCTACAGAGTTTGCACAATTTACCCACAAGTCATGATCCCTTTCCCAGCCTGGGTTGTACAGACCTGATCTTCACTACCAAGGTGAATGACCAGGGATACACTATGTAGCCTTTATAAAGACTCCCCTGGTGCATAGCTGCTCGTTAGGTTTCACGAGTCGTATAAACGCAGTACACCTCCCCAAGGTGGGTGGCTAACAAAACCAAATCGAATGAACCTCTGCACCCCACCTTAGTAGAGCGAGCACTACGCCCCGACCCCCATTGACGGCCCTCTGGCAAAGCCAACTACACCCCTAGGTTCATCTAATTCATTAGCTAAGGGCGTCCCATTCCACCCTCATGGTTGCACTGTTATCCCGGGTGGTCACTCCACGAATAGGTCCTTACGGAGAGGTACTCAGGAAAAAGGCCTGAGCCCCCTAGAGTATCACAATATCATCATTAGGATAACATCATCATATCATAAATGATCACATCATGTTCATTGATTAAGTCAAGGCAATAGCAAAATGTTAACCATGATAACCCAAAAGGTAAACAAGGATAAGGTACATACAAAGCTAGTCAATCCTTAGGTTTCATAAAGTAATGCGGGACAGTGAATTATAGAGTATGTAGGACATAATAGGTCAGAGGACACTTGCCTTCACCAGGTTGTTGATCAGGAAGGTCTCCAACTAACACACTCAGGAACCTCGGACTGCTCGTTGTCTAAATAAAGCGAACATACTCTCAATACATTTGGAAAGTACAAATGAACAGCAGACCAAATCATGTACAAACGTAGGAATACATCTTAAAAGACACAATACTACATAAGGGATAATGAGTTCAAAGTATAACATAAACTATAACATAAACTAACTTCATTTGGAAATCGATTATTACTTCTCTAAGTGTTACTCACAAATACATAACATAGTTCAATTTATTTTATTGTGACCTTAAAATTAGACCAGAGATGATTTCATGTAATACACATTATTAATCTCACAAGATTAAACATGTTTAAATATCTAGGGTTCTACTTTTTTTATTTTATGAAACAAACAAATCTACACCTACATTAGTTCATACTTAATCATAAAAATTAGAATGTGCAGACAAGTAACTGGAACTAATTTATTTAAATAGATAATAATACTATGAACATTTTGCAATTTGAATCACTAAATTTGGAGTTCATATGCAAAAGATATGAAATAAACAAGTTTGGGAATTTCAAAATATGAAATTAGGTCTAATTCTATGAATATTTAAAAGTCCAGGGTTCAATCTACAAGAATACAGGGGCCTACGCACGAAAACCAAGGACGGCGGGTTGATTCTAAACAAACCGAGGGTCTCTTCAATAAAACTACCGCACGAAGGGGTATTGGGTAAATCTAACCATTAGATCAGAAACCAACGGCCCAGATTAGATCTGCGGCCGAGGGCTCGCGAGCAGTGGTGGGCGAGTGCTGACAGGGCGGGCCAGGGGCGTCAACGACAGAGGGGGAGGGCGAACTGATCGAGCGGGACCAGCTCCATGGGAACACGGGCGCTGACTAGGTGGGCTAGGGGCGCAGGGCGCGTGTGTGCTGAAGCGGTATCCGCAATCTGGGCCGTGCGATCCAGATCGGATAGGGGAGATCAGACTAGGGAGGGATGAACGGCTACGGGCGGCACTGCTCCTCTCCATGGCGGTGAGGTCGCCGGTGTTGGAACCATGCTTCGTCGCCGAAGGTCCTGCAGGAAGAAACACCTTCGGCAAATCTGTTTATACGCAATACCGAAGCTACTGTTCATAAAGCTTCGACACTATAGCGTATCCAAGGACGAAGGATCGAACCGACTTAAAGGTGGAATGCCTTTTTAGTCCATAAGAATTTGAGTTATAATTGTGATCTTCTGTAAGGGGCACAATTGTAATTTCTTATAGGCTGCGTCCTGTGCCTATAAATAGGTGAAGAGTACTCCTTCACTGTTCACGAAATCTTGTAATTGCCAACGTAGTACTCTGGAATTATTGTTTTCTGCCAAGGAGAAGGTACAAATGTACCTAAATATTATGTTTTGATATTTAAGTTCACATTATAAAATAACTGAATAATGTTATTTATTCTTGGTATTCTGTAACGTTTTATACTTCATTTCACATTGTTCTATCTTTATTCACGAAGATGCAACCTTCGTAATCTATTATTTATAACCTTCGTCCGAAGTTCATTAAATCCTTGGGGAAATAATGTTTCAGTGGACGAAGGGTTTTAACATCTAACATTCTATGTTGCCTTGTTCCTAATTCATAGCATTTGAGAACAAGTCCCCAACATTGGCGCCCACCTCCGGTGAACTCACTTCCACTTTTTGAGCTGATGGCTTCGTTCAAGAACCAAGCTGGAACTGCTTCGGCTCCAAAGCTGATTCTCCCGATAACAGGCGGTTCATGCTCAGAGCTGGCTAACAAGAAGCAGAAGAAGGAGGCGCAAAGAAGAGTACAACATGTAGGGGTACAAGGACCCTTCATCAAGTCAAGATGGTCTCACATCCCAATTACCTTCTCTCAAGAGGATCTTCAGCTCAAGGATTACCCACATAATGATGCTATGGTTATCTCTTGTGTGATCAAAGGACTTATGGTCCACAATGTTTTGGTTGATACAGGCAGTGCAGCGGATATCATATTTGCTAAGGCCTTCAGACAAATGCAAGAGCCCGAAGACAAGATGCATGATGCTACGCACCCTCTTTGTGGCTTCGGAGGTAGACTAGATTGTAGCGCTTGGTAAGATTACCATGCCAGTGACCTTCGGATTCGTCAACAACACAAGGACTGAGCAAGTTGTGTTTGACATTGTTGACATGGAGTATCCTTACAATGCTATCATTGGTCGTGGAACACTCAATGCTTTCGAAGCAATTCTTCATCCAGCATATCTTTGCACGAAAATACCTTCGGATCAGGGGCCTATTGCTATTCATGGGAGTCAGGAAGCTGCCAGAAAGGCCGAGGGGAATTGGACTGATTCAAAGGCAATCCACAATATAGATGAAGCCGAAGCTTGTGAGCAGTACAAGTACAGAAGGGAGAAGGCTGCTTCGGCCGATCAGCCAAAACCCATGCTTTTATGCGAAGATATCGCAGAGCAGAAGGTGCTTGCTGGGATCTCAATTGTCTGAGGAACAAGAGAAAACCCTGATAAGGTTCTTGTTCAACAACAAAGATGTCTTTGCATGGTCGGATAACGATCTCTGTGGCAGTCAACAGGGATGTTATTGAACACTCGCTCAATGTTGATCCATCCTTCAGGCCTAGAAAGCAGAGGCTTCGGAAGATGTCTGATGACAAGGCCGAAGGTGCTCGAAATGAAGTAAAAAGACTCCTCAGTGCTGGAGTCATTCAGAGAAGTGAAGTATCCAGAATGGCTGGCTAACACTGTTATGGTAAAAAAGGCCAATGGCAAATGGAGGATGTGTATTGATTTCACTAATCTCAACAAGGCTTGTCCGAAGGGATGAGTTCCCATTGCCAAGGATAGACTCCCTAGTTGATGCAGCAGCTTCATCAAAACTTATGAGTCTCTTGGACTGTTATTCAGGCTATCATCAGATTTGGATGAAGAAGGAGGATGAGCCAAAAACCAACTTCATAACCCCTAGCGGAACATATTGTTAACTTCGGATGCCTGAGGGACTCAAAAATGCTGGAGGAAGCTTCAGCAGAATGACAGCAAAGGTTCTTCATTCTCAGATAGGCAGAAATGTGCTAACTTATGTCGATGATATCATTGTAAAAAGCACGAAGCAAGAAAATCATATTGCTGATCTGCAGGAGATTTTCGCTAATTTTAGACAGGCTGGTCTAAAACTGAATCCAGAAAAGTGTGTTTTCGGAGTAAAGAAGGGGAAATTCCTTGGTTGCCTAGTTTCAACAAAAGGGATTGAGGCTAATCCAAATAAAATCGAAGCTATTCTTTGAATGGAACCACCAAGCACAAAGAAGGAGGCTCAACGATTGAGAGGAAGATTGGCATCTCTCAACAGATTCATATCTAGATTAGCAGAGAGAAATTTACCATTCTTCGAAGTGCATGAAATCAGCCGAAGTTTTTCAATGGGGACCAGTTCAGCAGAGAGCCTTCGAAGAGCTGAAGCAATATTTGATAGACATAACGACGTTAACTCCACCAACGCTAGTGGCTCCTCTGTTGTTATATGTGGCAGCCTCGCACTCAGCGGTAAGTGCGACACTTGTACAAGAGAAGCTTGAAGGGCAAGTCAAAAAGCAAGCTCCAATATACTTTGTATCTGAAGTTCTTAGTTTATCAAAGAAAAATTATACAGAATTGGAGAAGGTGCTGTATGCTGTTTTGATGGCTTCCAGGAAGCTTCGGCACTATTTTCAAGCATACAATATAATTGTCCCTTCTTCACAACCATTGAAGGACATTATGAGAAATAGAGAAGCTACTGGAAGGGTTGGAAAGTGGGCTGCGGAACTTAATGAATTCTGCATTGATTATGTGCACAGATCTTTGATTTAGTCCCAGGCGTTAGCTGACTGCATTGCTGACTGGACGCCAGGGGCTCAGGAAGAAGAAGCGAGTGAAGATGTCGAAGCATGGATAGTATTCTGCGATGGTTCTTGGGGAACCTTCGGGGCAGGAGCAGCCGCTGTGTTGGTCGCACCCTCCAAAGTTAAAACTTGCTACGCAGCAAGACTCGATTTCAGCTGCACAAATAACATTGCTGAGTACGAAGCTTTACTCTTGGGTCTTCGGAAGTTAAAGGCAATGGGAATCAGAAGGGCGGTTCCTTAAAACTGATTCCCAGGTTATTTCTGGTCATATTGACAAGAGTTGTAAGGCAAGAGACCCGAAGCTTGAGAAATATTTAGATATGGTCCGAAGGATTGAAGCTTCCTTTGAAGGGTTTTCTGTAAAAAATATTCCTCGAGGAGAAAATGAACATGCTGATTTGCTAGCCAAGTCAGCAGCACAGGGGCTGCCCTTACCTTTAGAAGTATTTTTTGAAACAATAAAAGCACCCTCGGTTGAACTCCTTGAAAGAGCAGTCCTCAATATATCTCCTGTTTATAGTGAAGACTGGAGAACTGAGATCATCTCTTACCTTCAGGGTAACTTCCTTTCAGATGACGAAGCTTATAACAAGAGAATAGAGGCAAGAGCTCAGTCCATATGTAATAATAGAAAGGGAGTTGTACAAGCATGGGGTCTGTTCTCCGTTACTTAAATGTTTATCCAGAGCCGAAGGTATAGAATTGATGAAGGAAATACATGCAGGCCTGTGTGGATCTCACATTGGATCTAGGCCTTTGCTGGGAAAAGTTTTCCTGTCAAGGATTTTATTGGCCAAAGGCAGCTTCGGATGCAGCAGAGTTAGTCCAAAAGTTCGAAGGCTGTCAGAAATGTGCAAGAGATCAAAAACAACCTTCAGTCTTTAACCCAGTTAATACAACCCACTTGGCCATTGCAAAGATGGGGCCTTGATTTGCTAGGTCCGCTACCACCAGCACAAGGGAACTTAAGATATGTTGTAGTGGCAGTGGAATATTTTTCTAAATGGATTGAGGCAAAACCTTTAGCCACAATAACTTCGGTTACTATTCAAAAGTTTTTTTGGCAAAACATTGTCTGTCGCTTCGGAGTGCCGAAGGCCATCACTGTGGACAATGGAACGCAGATTGATTCCGAAGCTTTCAAAGAATTTTGTGAACAAATTGGCACAAAGATCCATTTTGCATTCAGTTCGACATCCGGAATCAAATGGACTAGTTGAAAGGGCTAATGGTATCATAATGACAGGAATAATGAAGTTAATATTCAATCAGCCAAGGGGAAAGTGGCCAGATGAATTAATCAAAGTGGTGTGGAGCCACAACACAACAATATCAAGGTCAACAGGTTTTACACCATTCAAATTGCTGTTTGGTGATGAAGCAATAACTCCAGAAGAAGCTAAGGCAGGATCAATAAGAATAGTGGCTTCGGTAGAAGACGAAGCTGATTGCTCTGTGGACAAAGATGCTATAGAAGGGATCAGGCTTCAGGCTGTGGAAAACATCAATAAATACCAAGCCGAGACAATAAAATGGCGTGATAGAAAGGTTCGGTTGAAGAACATTAAGCCAGGACATTTGGTGCTTCGAAGAGTGGCCAACCCAGACATAGTGGGCAAACTACAGCTGAAGTGGGAAGGCCCCTTTCTGGTAGTATCTTCGTCAAGACCCGGATCCTACAGGTTAAAGGATATGGACGACAACGACATTTCTAGATCTTGGAATGCGGATGAGCTTCGGCGGTATAATGTGTAACCTGATGTAATCTTTTTTATTTTTTATTTTTTATTTTTTCTTATGGCACCCTTTTCCTTTCCAAAGGGGGAGAAAGGTTTTTAATGGGGCCATAGCATGTAATTTCTCTTTTTCCATTATTTCAGCTCTATAAGAGCAATATCCCCCAAAGATGTAAATGTAAAAGCTGAGAATGCACCATCGAGTGCAAACAAAAAAGAAAAGAAAGCAGGGAGAAGCTCAAAAGTCGTTCCTAAGGGAATGCAGAGCTTACAGCGAAAAATAAACGCTGATTCCGCTGAAGTAAAAGGCGAAGAAGCTCCTAAGGGAGGCTTACAGCGAAAAATAAACGCTGATTCCGCTGAAGTAAAAGGCGAAGAAGCTCCTAAGGGAGGCTTACAGCGAAAAGTCAACGCTGATACACCGAAAAATAAATGGTGAAGCCGAAAAATAAGTGGCAAAAAGATTTGAGTCATTCCTAAGAGAATGGAGGCTATGATTATGGCTTCGAATATATATTCGAACATTCATTTGCACGATACATCACATCATGACATTTGCATTCATAAACATTCATTTAGACATACATAGGATCATTGTCATCATATCATACAGAAAAGACAGATGCTTCGGCTATGAGGATAATGCTTCGGAGAAAAACAGAAAGAAGAAATTTTCATGCTTCAGTTGTGTACGAAAAGAAGGGAAGGTGTTTTTCGCCTTCGGCTCCAAAAGAAAATTTCGTCCACAACAAAGTAGATTGTACATGGACAAAGGGGAAAAGATATATTACAAGGTACGCACAAATTTACATAAGTTTCTTTACAATCATACTACAAAATTTTCTCGTAAAATCTTGTGCAGCAAAGTCTTTCGGAACATCTGTTAAGGCTTCAGCTCCTCATTCTTTAGATTCATCATCCTGTATATATTAAGACGGAATGAGAAAAGTGCTAGAGTTCAAGGAGAAGGTAAAAGTAACAAGTATAAGTTTCTCACTGGCTTAAGGTGGCTCCGAGCTTCGTCACCAGCCATTTTTCGCCCGCCGTTTATCCAAATCTGGGTCATAAACCTGTTTCCTATGCTTCGAGCTAGGCTGGGGATGTCAATTAAATCTGCTGGTGACAAACTGAAGTTTGGCCTATTGACAATTTTCCTGTGCGTGCAGCCAGCCTTCAGGAAAGCAGTAGCCGTGCCTCGAGAAGCTAACAGGGCAGCAGAAATCAGGCATGCCCAGCGATAACTTCATCAAGTGCATCAACTTCGCCCTCAATGTATTCGAAGGTGCTTGGCAGGTTTTCAGCTGAAGGTGTAAACTTATCAGAGCTGGCTCCAATTGAGTAAAACACATCCTTCAGCCGCTGCACACATCGGTTGCCGAAATCTAAACATTTTTCCTGAAGCTCTTTCAGTAATTTTTGCAAATTTGAATTCTTCTCAATTTCGGTCTTGAGACTTGTTTCAAGATTCTTCTTTTCCTGCTCAGATTTTTCTAATTTTATGAGAAATTCGCTGTTTAATTTGTCAATTTCAGCTTGAGCTTCAGCTAGCGAGCCTTCCATAGAGTGAATGACGAAGTCCTTCTTCTCCAAGGCAGCCTCGTGATCTTTAGCTTTATGTTCAAGTTCTTGAATGTCGAAGTCCTTTTTCTTCAAAGTAGCTTCGTAACTTTCGACTTTATTTTCTAGATCTCTGATGGTAGCTTCGTTTTTCTCGTCATCAAGATCTTGTTGCATGCCTAAGCACTTTACTTAGTAATATACTCTAGCAAAACAACCTTCGTCAGAAAACATCTTAATTCAAAAAAAATTGATTGAGAAGTTTTTACCTTGAAATTAGCGTAGAACAGGCTACCAGCAATATGCTGTCGCTGGTACCTGCACAAGTCCGCTTCAATCTTAGGCAGCCCGAACATTCTTTGAGAAAGTCCTAACAACTTTAGCCTCTGGTTCGATTCTGAAGGCATCTTAGTTTCCCTTCATTGACTCCGCCAAATAGCAGAGACCCTTGGTTTGTATCCACAGGATATAGCATATTTCTTTAGCTCTTCTTTTTCAGTTTCTGATAACTCTTGTCCAAGTATATCTTGAAAATTAAAGTTTTCTTCTTCCAAAGTGTCTTCAATTTGCTCTTTTCCCTTCTCAATCGTCAGTGTCCACCGCGACCGCAGCAGCTTCTTCGTCAGCCATTTTCAGAAGTATATTATCAATATCACCAAGTGTGGTTTCTAGATTAGGATCTTCGGTGGTCTCAGTTTCGGCTCCGGTGGCTTCAGCTTTGGTGGCTGCTCCGGTGGCTTCAGCTCCGATAGTTTCGGCTCTGGTGGCTGTGGTTTTTGCAGTAATAGCGCTTTCAATTATTTTTGACGCCGATGTTGGTGGTGGTGTCTGATGAATGACATCGGCCACTTGCATAATTCTTCTTTTCTTCTTCGGCTTGGCAGGACTTCCTGTTGCTGAAGGTTCTTTTTCCTTTTGAAAAAACTTCGTCAGTTCTAGCGCCAGCGGACTTAGCTTGATAGGCAAAGGTTTAGTCATTACCTTTAGAATCTCTTCCACTTCGGCAGCAGAAGGTGTTGCAGGAGCTTCCTCCTCTCGGGCTGGCGTCTTCGGTTTTGGGGATGCAGCTTTTCTTCTCTTTGGAGCAGCTATCTTCGGCTCAGGGCTCAATTTTCTTTTCTCAGAATTTTCTTTGCCCTTTTTAGCCGATTTGGTGCCTTCTTTAGTCAAGGACGCTGGTGATCCTTTTTCTTTTCTGGCCTTCGGCATCTCCGCTCAGTTGCTCATAGTCAGGATAATCAAAATTCAAGGCATCCAACACCCGATTCAATCTTCGTTTCGGACGAGTGCCGAAGGCCGCAGTCATTAACTGATCTTCTTTCTTAGAGTAGCAGCCGAGAATCTCGTTGCACATAACCTCAATTGTGTCCAACCATTCTTGGCATGGTGCTTTAAAATGTTTCTTAAATTTGTAGTGATAAGGCAATCGAACAAGTTCTCCCTTCTTCTTTCTCCCTCTAGCTTTGGCATCTCCCACTCCCTCAGTGTTGGGAACACTTTAAAAGCCAAGAATTCCTGCACTAAGTCTCTAGTGCCAATATGATCTGAAATCACTCGAAATTCAGCCAAAGCAATCTGACTCGGGCTCCCCATTATCATGTTGCATCGGGGCCTCGTCTCTCCGAAGGTCAGTTCTTGCGGACTCTGAACCAATTTATCCTCATCTTCGTCAACTTTAACATAAAACCATTCAGACTTCCATCCGGCTGGCCATTTGCTTCGATAACTTATCACTAGGAAACTTCGTAGTCTTGCGATAAGCAAAGTTGTAGCAGCCAAAATTCTCGTGCAGACCATCTCCTCTAGCTTTAGTCTAGTAGTGTAATTCATGAACTCGGCAGAAACCCTCACCAAACGATTCCACTCCCTGGCTACGAAGGGCCCAAATATAAACACTCAACCTAACGATAGCATTAGGGGTCAGCTGATGAAGGTAAATCCCAAACTTCTTTAGTACAATAGCAATCATCTTATTAAGGGGGAACCTTAAACAAGCTTTCAGAAAACTTTTGAAGACTACTACCTCATTCTTTCCTGGATTTGGAATAGTTTCTTCTCCACCAAAATGAATTAATTCCTTCTTGGCCTCACTAAAATAACCCAGCTTCACCATCTTAGGAAGATCAGCTTCAGAGATGGTGGACCTTCCAAAGTCAAGATGACTAGGTTTACATGGCATCCCGAAGCTGTACTCATCTTCGGAACCAACTTCTTCAACATCAGCTTGTGTTGCTTCGGCAGCAGGTGTGTCCTCTGATGAAACCAGCCCTAGAATGCCTCATTGCTTCGGAAATCAGAACAGTTTCAGTGGCTTTGGCCTCGTCTCCCTCACGCTCAATCCTGGCAGTGGACCGCAATCTAGCCATTTGATTATGAATTCCTAAAGTTTTTTGAAATTAATAACCTTTTTTCCGAAGCTATTCTTGTGACGAAGCAGAATCCGGAGTGGTGCTTCGTTTGAGTGCAAAGGGTTAAGCTTCGGCTATGGTGAAATTTTTGGCAGCAAAACAGTGCAATTGCAATGAATGCTGTTGATAACTTTACACCTACTTGTCTGTTTATATAGTGCTACAAGGTAAAAAGGTGAATCGTCAAGTCTCTTACACCGGACGAACAATCGCCCGCATCCACTGAATAGTGGGCCGCAAAACCCGAGAAGGTAGATATGCATGATGGGACTACTCCACGCTCGGAAGTTGTATCGTTTCTCAGCAACGAGCTCAAGGAAGGTGTTTTTCAGACCTTCGGCTACCCGAAGCTTAAGAGACTTTTTCACGGGTCAAGCTCGTTACGAAAAACGATCTAACGCCGTGAAGGGGCTACTGTTGGAACCATGCTTCGTCGCCGAAGGTCCTGCAGGAAGAAACACCTTCGGCAAATCTGTTTATACGCAATACCGAAGCTATTGTTCATAAAGCTTCGACACTATAGCGTATCCAAGGACGAAGGATCGAACCGACTTAAAGGTGGAATGACTTTTTAGTCCATAAGAATCTGAGTTATAATTGTGATCTTCTGTAAGGGGCACGATTGTAAATTCTTACAGGCTGCGTCCTGTGCCTATAAATAGGTGAAGAGTACTCCTTCACTATTCACGAAATCTTGTAATTACCAACGTAGTACTCTGGAATTATTGTTTTCTGCCAAGGAGAAGGTACAAATGTACCTAAATATTATGTTTTGATATTTAAGTTCACATTATAAAATAACTGAATAATGTTATTTATTCTTGGTATTCTATAACATTTTATACTTCATTTCACATTGTTCTATCTTTATTCACGAAGATGCAACCTTCGTAATCTATTATTTATAACCTTCGTCCGAAGTTCATTAAATCCTTGGGGAAATAATGTTTCAGCAGACGAAGGGTTTTAACATCTAACATTCTATGTTGCCTTGTTCCTAATTCATAGCGTTTGAGAACAAGTCCCCAACAGCCGGAGTGGAGGCAGGCATGTGCTAGGGGGTTCCGGGGTTGCTGGGATTGGGCAGAGAGGGAGAGAACAGTCACGACGAACTCAATGGCAGGGAAGAGGCCACGAATCCGAGGGCAGAGAGGGGAGAACAGCGGGGAGAAGGTCTTGGGCAGGACCGGAGGAAATCAGGCGAGGCATTCCAGCCACAAGGAGGGGGCTTGAGGCATGCTAAGGCTTGGAAAAGCTTCAGCAGAGGCAGGAGGGGACATAGGGACCTACACCGGGGAACTAGACCTGGGCTAAATTGGCCGGCCTACCGCTGCGAGCACGGCGGGCCTGCCACTGGCCAAGCACCGGCGATGCCAAAATTGGCCGAGCACAGAGCAGAACTAGGGAAATTAAGCACGGGCAAAGGTGTCTCACCTCGGGGCAGAGCTCGGGGCGGCTTGGCGCGGTCTCCGGCGAGCTAGATGGTCGGGAACGTGGGCGCGGGTCTCCGGCGGCGTCTGGCGGTGAGGGCAGAGCGCGAGAGAGGGAGATGCGGTGCGAAATGAGACGGAGAAGCGAGTGCAGGCACTAGCGGGGCTCTAAGAAGGAAGCTGGGCGCGTGGGCGGGTGTCGTGGCCGAGAAATCCGGTGACGTGCGCGAGTGCGCACGCGCTGGTCCACGCTGAGCGCGGGGAGGGCAGATCTGACAGGGAGGCTCCACGACGCAGAGAGAGAAAAGGGGGCGCACGGGGCAACGACTCAGCCCCTAGCGAACCGGGCCCGCGTGACAGAGAGAGATAGGTGGGACGCGCGCGGGCGAAGCAACTGGCGCTGACAAGTCGGCCCCAGTGGGCAGAGAGAGAGAGAGAGCGCGCGGGAGTGAAAGTCGATGTTGACAGGCGGGACCCGCCTGTAAGGCGACGCGGGCACGCGGCCTAACTAGGCCGAGCTGGACTGCTGGGCTGCTTTCCCCTTTTATTTTTCTCTGGATTTTCTAATTCCTTTTCTATTTATTTTCTATAGGGTTTTCAATTCCAAATTCAAATTCAAATAAATTCAAACATGTGCAACACTTCAAAGAATATTTTAAGCTCAGCATGATGCTACATGTCATGACCCATAATGTTTTGTCAAAAATAAATAATTAAATCCCCCTAACTTTAAGCTAATTCTACCTAAAAGGGAAAAAGGAGAGAGAATCTAGAGAGAGATAGAACCTTGAGTGAGAGAGAGAAGAGTAACACAAGAATTTGGGTGATCATTAGAAAGAAATTTTATACCCCCGAATTCAGGGTGTTACAGACCTGTCCCCCTTAAAAGAATCTCGCCCTTGAGATTTAGGGCTGGCTAGAAAAGAGCTCAGGGTACTTGGCTTTCAAATCATCTTCTCTTTCCCAGGTTGCTTCTTCTGAGTGGTGACCCCATTTGACTTTGCACATCCTGATGGTACTTCTTCGAGTGACCCGATCTGCTGTCTCCAGAATTTGAGTTGGCTTCTCAATATAAGTCAGATCTTCTTGAACTTCAAGATCCTCTGTTGGCAACTGCTCCCCTGGCACTCTCAAGCATTTCTTCAACTGAGACACATGGAACACATCATGTACAGCGGACAGATTCTCTAGTAAGCTGAGTTGATAAGCCACTTCTCCACGTCTTGCTTGAATCTGATACAGGCCCAATATATCGAGGTGCTAGCTTGCCTTTGACTCCAAACCTTTTGGTTCCTCTGATCGGTGACACCTTCAAATAGACATAGTCGCCTACTTCAAAACTGAGTTCCCTTCTTCTGGTGTCAGCATAGCTTTGTTGTCGGGACTGCACTGCCTTCAAATTCTCTCGGACCATTCTGATGTTCTCTTCAGCTTCAAGCAAAATATCTGGACCGAACACCTGCCTTTCGCTGGGTTGGTCCTAATGCAATGGAGTTCTGCAATTCCTCCCATAGAGTGCTTTGAATGGTGACAACTTCAGACTGGCTTGATAGATGTTGTTGTAAGAGAATTCTTCATATGGTAATCTCTTGTCCCAACCAATCTTATCTTGCAAAGCACAAAAAGCCCTCAACATATCCTCTAGAATCTGATTGGTTCTCTCTATTTGACCATTTGTCCGTGGGTGGTAAGTTGAGCTGAACTTCAAGTGTGTGCCCAAAGATTCATGCAACTGCTGCAAAAAATGAGAGGTGAATTGAGTGCCTCTATCTGATACTATCTTCTTCAGGACGCCATGCAAGCACACAATCTGAGACATGTATAGTTTAGCCAACACTGCACTGTTGTAGGTGGTCTTGACTGGTATGAAATGGGCCGCCTTTGTCAAATGGTCCACTACTACCCAGATAGAGTCATAACCAGTACGAGTGCGAGGCAAACCGACTATAAAGTCCATTCCGAGCTCATACCATTTCCACTAAGGAATCTACAACGGTTGCAACAAACCTGCAGGTCTCTGATGTTCTGCTTTAATCCTCTGACAACTGATACATATAGCCACATACTGTGCTATCTCCCTTTTCATTCCGTACCACTAGAATCTTTTCTTTAGGATCCTGGTACATCTTCTCACTAACAGGGTGTATAGAGTATGCTGTCTCATGAGCTTCCTTGAGAATCAGTTCCAGGATTGATTTGATGTCGGGAACACACAGTCTATCCCTTGAACCATACCACTCCTTCTGCATCTTCATGGAAATCCTTGCCTCTTCCATCTATGATCAGCTGTCAGATCTCGTTGATTTTCTCATCATCCTTCTGACCTTTCCTGATGTCTTACTCTAGAGTGGGTTCAAACTCGATTGTCACCCCTTAGGTGTTGTTTAGAAATCCGAGACTCAATCTGTTGAACTCTTTCGCTAGCTCATACGGCATCGGGTGAGCGGCCAACATATTGACTTGACTCTTTCTACTCAGAGCATCTGCAACCACATTTGCTTTGCCTGGATGATAATGAATCTCCAACTCATAATCTTTGATCAATTCTAGCCATCTTCACTACCTCATATTTAACTTTGAATGAGTGAATATATATTTGAGACTCTTGTGATTCGTGTAGATATCGCACTTCTGCCCATAAAGACAATGCCTCCAGGTCTTCAATGCATGAACCACGACTGCTAATTCCAGATCATGAGTAGGATAATTCTTCTCATGAATCTTCAACTCTCAGGACAAGTATGCCACTACTCTCCCTTCCTGCATTAACACACATCCCAGTCCATTATACGAAACATCACAATATACTGAGAATGGCTTGTGAACATCTGGCAGAATCAGTAGTGGTGTCCGTTGTCAACTTCTCCTTCAATGTCTCAAAGGACTTCTGGAATGCTGGGGTCCACTTGAACTCAACCTTCTTTGCCAGTAAGGCTGTGATTGGCTTGGCAATCTTGGAGAAACCTTTAATGAAACACCGATAATAACCAGCCATTCCGACGAAACTCTTGATTCCTCGGACATCTTTTGGTGCTTTCTAGTCCAAGATAGCTGTTACCTTCTTTGGATCTACAGCCAATCCCTCTTGGTTTATAATGTGACCCAATAACAGGACTTCACTGATCCAGAACTCACACTTGCTAAGCTTGGCATACAGCTGACAACCTCGTAGCCTCTGAAGTACCTTCCTCAAATGCTCCTCATGCTCTTGCTCATTCTGGGAATATATAAGAATGTCATCAATGAATACTACTACGAACTTGTCAAGGTAGTCCATGAACACACTGTTCATCAAGTACATGAAGTAGGCTGGCGCATTCGTTAAACCGAAGGACATTACTGTGAACTCATACAATCCATACTTGGTGATGAATGTTGTCTTCGGTATATCTGAGGGTCGGATTCTGAGCTGATGGCAGCCTGACCTGAGATCTATCTTCGAGAACACACTGGCTCCTCTCAACTGATCGAATAAATCTTCAATTCTAGGTAGGGGGTACTTGTTCTTGATAGTAACCTCATTCAAAGCTCGATAATCGATGCACATCCTCTTCGTGCCATCCTTCTCCACAAACAGCACTAGGGCTGCCCAAGGCGAGGTACTTGGTCTGATGTAGCCTTTCTCTGACAACTCATCAATCTCTTTCTTGAGTTCCACCAATTCCGGTCCAGACACTCGATAGGCTCTATTGGAAATACGGGCGATGCCTGGTATAAGCTCTATGGCGAATTCAACCTTCCTTTCAGGTGGCATACCTGGTAACTCCTCAGGAAACACATCTGGGAATTCTGACACTACCTTGATAGCCTCTGATAGTTTAATCTCCTCAATACGGGCGGTGACTTGGTGACAACTTCCTTTTCTTGGTCCAGACAAGATGAACTCCACTAACACTTCTTCTCCTGATAAGGACACTAACTTCATCGTTCTCTTGTCACAGCTGAGACTGGCTTGATATTTGGTTAGCCAATTCATCCCTAGGATGACATCTATAGCTGTATCCTGGTTACCCATAACTATTAAATCAGCGGGGAAATCAAACCCCATATTTGAACTCTTGCACTAGGGCAAAATCTATCAGTTTAGGTCCTTCCACCAACTGAACTAACTCTCATAGGTGGATACATGGGTGCTACTAGGTATATTATGTAATTCTACTCATGATGCAGTCACAAAAAAATGTGTTGCTCTAGTATCAAATAAGACATTTGCAGAATGGTACTCGACTGAAAACGTACCTAGTGCCACTCCTGGAGTCTCCTGGACTGTGTCGGCCTCCAAGTGATTCACCTTTCCATACTGGGCACGAGGCTACCCACGGTTGTTGCTCCTTGCTGCATTGCATTCTGTCTGACTGGGGCATTGGGAGCTGGCTGCTACTGAGCTACTTCCTTTGGGCAATGATTCGCCCAATGGCCTTGTTCCCCATAGTGGAAACATGCACGACTTCCTCCTTGCGCT
Organism: Zea luxurians; assembly: GCA_029449295.1. Lineage (NCBI taxonomy): Eukaryota > Viridiplantae > Streptophyta > Magnoliopsida > Poales > Poaceae > Zea > Zea luxurians. The sequence goes on along the minus strand of JAOPSE010000033.1, from coordinate 9,298,193 downwards.
GGCGCTGCTTGGTTGTTCTGGTTGGTTGCTGGGGCAGGAAGACAAGCTGCCTGGTTGCTCTGACGCTGGTATTGATTTCCTCCTTGCTGGTTGTTCTGACAATACTGCTGCTGCAGAGGAAACTGCCTCTAGTACTGCTACTGCTAGTTCTAACGGTGATGCTGGTGCTGGTGCTGGTGACCTTGCTTGAATGGCTGAGGTGGGTTGCCTGAGTAGCGAGGATGGCTGCTACTCCCAACCTGAGGTCCACCAATCTTGCGTTTCCTATCCTCCATCACCCGACTGCTTCCTTTATGTCATGATTGCTCTGTCTATCAGATGCTGGAAGGTAGGGAAGGTGTGGTTCATCAGCTGATAGTGGAGGGGATCAACCAATCCTCTCAAGAAGCGATACTGCCTCTTGGCATCCGTGTTGACATCTTCTGGGCATAACGCGACAGTTGTAGAAACTTATCCCTGTACTCACTAACGAACAGGGGTCCTTGCTTCAGGGTGAGAAACTCCTCCTTCCTTACTATCATCAGTCCCTCGGGCACATGGTAGCGACAGAAGTTGTCCCTGAATTCTTCCCAAGTGATGGCTTCAGGGGTTGCATGGGTGGCGAGGTAAGACTCCCACCAAGACTGGGATGCTCCCCTTAGCTGTCGGGGACCGTACAACACATTCTCACTGATCGTTGCACTGGGCAGTGTGCAACTCATGTTCCACGATAAGCATCCAATCTTCGGCGTCCATGAGATCAGCAGAATGGGCAAAGACTAGGGGATGGCCCCTCATGAATTCTGTCTGCTTGTCTCTAGGCACTTGTGGCATCTAGACTTGCACTGGAGGGTGAGGTGGGGGTGGCTGCTGCTGCACTTGCTGCGTAGCTGCTAAGGTCTGACCAATTGCTTGGACTGCTTGGGTCTGCATCAAGAACATTTGCTCAATGGTCATCGGTGGTGGCGGTGGCAAATGCTGCTACGGGGCTGCCTCCTCTTGGGGTGCCTGCTGTTCTGGCTGAGCACGCCTCGCACCTCTGCGCCTGTTCTCAGACATCTGTAGAAATCACACACATATATCAAATCTGACTCTGCAGTATTTTAGCATAAGAAAATATGTATAGAAAATCTTCATAGCACTGAACAAATGACCATCTTCGCTGACACCTTCTCAGATAAAGAGGAAAGTGGAAATAAATGGATTACCCAACTAAATAACTGACTTTATTAATAACTACACCAAGTTGCAGGGGATACCCACACCTTGGTGGCAATCATTACAAAGATCCAACTTCAGTACATGTCCATCATAACAAGCATCCAACATAAGATAAGCAAACTAACTCTAACTAAGACTGACTAGACTAAGACACTGAACTAAGCATTATTACAGACTCCGACTCTGTCGATCTAGGGATCCAAATCTATCCGAGTTCTAAAGTCTGGGGTACCATAGTCAAAGCGACCACGGGGCGGTGAATGGTAAGGGTGCTGAATCTCGACAGGGGTGGGAGAACCACCATCCAGATAGTGGCGTGCTGCGCACTCAGCACGCAATTCCGCAACCTGTGCCCGAACCTTGCCAAACTCATCAAGGGCGTGGTCCAACTCTGTGTTGAGCACGACAGCCAAGTTGACCATGCTGTTCAGCCTGAGATTGCCCTCACCAACTGGCGAGGCAATCAACCTCTAGCACTGTCGGTCGAACGATGAGGGTAGTACTTCAGGTCGAGGCCATCAGCTACCCCGCTGAACAACGAGCAATACTGAGAAAGTGCTTGTCGTGCTGCATCTTGCATGGCTGCCTCAACAGTATCCCTCTTAGTAATAGAATAGTGCTCTGAGAAGGCCTCTCCACCCCGGAGATCATCGTCCGGACGGCGCAGCAAGCAAGTATCCTCCCACTGGACCGGGTATAACCCGCGATGATGTTGGTAGACTACACAACGATACTCGATGGACCAAGTGTGTTGGTTGAAGGCCCGACGCAGCAAGGTGTCGAGAGCGTCGTGGAAGTGACACCCGCGAGCGGCGTCACGAGTGATGGGTCTAGTGATCCATCCCTCCGGCTCCCACTCCTCCGAGAGCTCTGTGCCGTGGCTCGAACTGCCACCGGTGTCGTCGTCGTCTCCGTCTCTGTAAGGGTCTCCTCCAGCAGCCAGGATGCCCTATGGTGGTGCAGGGGGCATCTCTGGCTAAGGTGCAGGGGAAGGCGGCCTCTCAGGCTCCACCTCCTGCTAAGGCGAGGGGGAAGTGTCCTGCTGCTCCTGCTCCTGCTCCTAGCGTCGGCGCTCCTGCTCCTCGTGCAGGCGACGATGCAGTCTCTCTAGGTGACTAGACTGACCTGGCACCGTGCGACGCAATGGACGCTCCGCCAGGTGAGAAGGCAAAAATGGGATCACAGACTTACGTGCAGTGCACCTGATACGGGCCATCTACAAAAGACATCGCAAGCACAAGAGTAAGAGTAGAACTAAGAGACCAGAAAGTAAACAGAAAGAAAAGTGAGACAAAATCTTTTGAGATAAGTAGATAACATAGAGTTGGTCAAGATGACCAACTTTTGTAAGAACTCTAAGGTCAAGGTAAGAGTAGGGGTCTATAGTCCTTAGGGCGACCATTCTAGTCTAGGTTAGCGGTCCTACAGTCAGCAAGACTTTGATACCACTTATGTCACACCCGGTTTTGGAAGGTAAACCGAATGCGAACCATGTACGTGCCAGGATCAGAAACTCATGTACACAGAGATTACATAATTGGACATCATCACACAATTCTTGAAATAAATAGTGGAAAGGTACTTAATTACATCAAGATGTCCAAGATATCCACAGAGTCTATTACATAACCATTGTCTTCAACATAAATATCAAAGTGCAGAGAAACGAAACGTAGATGATAAGCCTACACAGGCAGCTGACTGGGGGTTTGCCACTAAGAATAAACTAGAACTCGTCGTAATCCTGGAACTCCTCCAAGTCCTCCATGTTGCCAACATCACCTCCTGAGCACTGAGTACAGTGGGGACAACCTGGGGTGGGGTAGTTTGTAAAGCAAGGGTGAGTACACATCAACGTACTCAGCAGATGTCCCGTTTGGCTAAAGTGGACTAGCTCTATGTGAGGTTGAGGGTAAGCAGTTGCTTTTAGTTGGTCAAGTATTTATTATTATTAGTAGAGCCAAGTTTTAGTAATAAACCCAGTTATTACCCAAAAGTACTCCATCAAAAGAGGAAATACCAGAGATCAGACTTACAACATCATTGTTAACCATCAACATAAAAGTAACTAGAATTCTTCTAATCAAAGAGGATCCCAAGGCTGCTCTTAACCGTGAGCTCGGCTGATATACCAGTTTCTAACACTCTGCAGAGGTTGCACACTTTACCCACGAGTCGTGATCCCTTTCCCAACCTAGATTGTACAGACCCGATCTTCACTACCAAGGTGAATGGCCAGGTATACACTACATAGCCTTTACAAAGACTCCCCTGGTGCATAGCTACTCATTAGGTTTCGCCAGTCATACAAACGCAGTACACCTCCCCAAGGTGGGTGACTAACAAAACCAAATCGAATGAACCTCTGCACCCCACCTTAGCAGAGCGAGCACTACGCCCCGGCCCCCATTGATGGCCCTCCGGCAAAGCCAACTACACCCCCAGGTTCATCTAATTAATCAGCTAAGGGTGTCCCATTCCACCCTCATGGTTGCACTGTTATCCCGGGTGGTCACTCCACGAACAGGTCCTTACGGAGAGGTACTCAGGAAAAAGGCCTGAGCCCCCTAGAGTATCACAATATCATCATTAGGATAACATCATCGTATCATAAATGATCACATCATGTTCATTGATTAAGTTAAGGCAATAACAAAATGTTAACCATGATAACCCAAAAGGTAAACAAGGATAAGGTACATACAAAGCTAGTCAATCCTTAGGTTTCATAAAGTAACGCGAGACAGTGAATTATAGAGTATGTAGGACATAATAGGTCAGAGGACACTTGCCTTCACTAGGTTGTTGCTCAGGAAGGTCTCCAACAACACACTCAGGAACCTCGGACTGCTCGTTGTCTAAATAAAGCAAACATGCTCTCAATACATTTGGAAAGTACAAATGAACAGCAGACCAAATCATGTACAAACGTAGGAATACATCTTAAAAGACACAATACTACATAAGGGATAATGAGTTCAAAGTATAACATAAACTATAACATAAACTAACTTCATTTGGAAATAGATTATTACTTCTCTAAGTGTTACTCACAAATACATAACATAGTTCAATTTATTTTATTGTGACCTAAAAATTAGACCAGAGATGATTTCATGTAATACACATTATTAATCTCACAAGATTAAACATGTTTAAATCTCTTGGGTTCTACTTTTATTTATTTTATTAAACAAACAAATCTACACCTACATTAGTTCATACTTAATCATAAAAATTAGAATGTGTAGACAATAACTGGAACTAATTTATTTAACAGAGAATAATCCTATGAACATTTTGCAATTTGAATCACTAAATTTGGAGTTCATATGCAAAAGATATGAAATAAACAAGTTTGGGAATTCAAAATATGAAATTAGGTCTAATTCTATGAATATTTAAAAGTCCAGGGTTCAATCTGCAAGAATACAAGGGCCTGCGCATGAAAACCAGGGACAGCGGGTTGATTCTAAATAAACTGAGGGTCTCTTTAATAAAACTACCGCGCGAAGGGGTATCGGGTGAATCGGAAACCAATGGCCGAGTTCAGAAACCAACGACCGAGATTAGAGCTACGGCCGAGGGCGTGCGCGCGGGCGGGCGAGTGCTGACAGGCGGGCCAAGGGCGTCAGCGACAGAGGAGGAGGGCGCACTGACCGAGCGGGCCCAGCGCCAGGGAACACGAGCGCTGACAGGGGGGCCAGGGGCGCAGGGCGCGCGTGCGCGAAGCGGTATCCGCGATCTAGGCCGTGCGATCTAGATCGGACAAGGGAGATCAGACCAGGGAGGGACGAACGGCTACAGGCGGCGCTGCTCCTTTCCACGGTGGTGAGGTCGCTAGAGTTGAGGCAGACGTGTGCTAGGGGGGTTCTGAGGTTGCCGAGATTGGGCAGAGAGGGAGAAAATGCCACGGCGAACTCAATGGCGGGGAAGAGGCCACGAATCCAAGGGCAGAGAGGGGAGAACGACGGGGAGAAGGTCTCGAGCGGACCGGAGGAACTCCAGCGAGGCATTCCGGCCACAAGGAGGGGCTTGAGGCGTGCTAAGTTTTCAAAAAGCTTCAGTAGAGGCAGGGGGGACACAGGGACCTACACCGGGGGAACTAGACCGGGCTAAATTGGTCGGCCACCGCGCGAGCACGGCGGGCTGCCACAGCCGAGCACCGGCGATGCCAAAATTGGCCGAGCATAGAGCGAAACTAGGGAAATTAAGCACGGGCAAAGGTGTCTCACCTTGGGGCGGAGCTCGGGGAGGCTTGGTGCGGTCTCTGGCGAGCTAGATGGTCGGGAACGCCGGCGCGGCACTCTGGCGGCGTCTGGCGGCGAGGGCAAAGCGCGAGAGAGGGCAATGCGGTGCGAAATGAGACAGGGAAGCGAGTGCGGGCACTTGCGGGGCTCTAAGTAGGAAGCTAGGCGCGTGGGCGGGCGTCGTGGCCGAGAAATCCGGCGACGTGCGCGAGTGCGCATGCGCTGGTCCACGGCGAGCGCGGGGAGGGCGGATCTGATAGGGAGGGTCCACGGCGCAGAGAGAGAAAAGGCGACACACGGGGCAACGGCTCAGCGCCTGGCGAACCAGGCCCGCGAGACAGAGAGAGAGGAGGGACGCGTGCGGGCAAAGCAAGTGGCGCCGAATGGTCGGCCCCAGCGGGCAGAGAGCGCGTGCGGGAGAGAAAGCCGACGTTGACAGGCGGGACCCGCCTGTCAGGCGGCACGGGCGCGCGACCTAACTGGACCGAGCTGGGCTGCTGGGCTACTTTCCCTTTTTCTTTTTCTCTGGATTTTCTAATTCCTTTTCTATTTCTTTTCTATAGGGTTTTAAATTCCAAATTCAAATTAGGTTTCAAATTCAAATAAATTCAAACATGTGCAACACTTCAAAGAATATTTTAAGCTCAGCATGATGCAACATGTCATGAACCATAATGTTTTGTCAAAAATAAATAATTAAATCCCCTAAGTTTAAGCTAATTCTACCTAGAAGGGAAAAAGGAAGAGAGAATCTAGAGAGAGATAGAACCTAGAGTGAGAGAGAGAAGAGTAACACATGAATTTGGGTGATCATTAGAAAGAAATTTTATACCCCCAAATTCAGGGTGTTACAACATGATTGAGACCATGTGCAATGAAATACTTGGGAATTATACCAAAAAGGAAGATCAACTGATGACCGCAGCCTTTGGTACCCGGCCGAAACGAAGACTGAACCTGGTAATGGACGCTTTGGATTTTGACTATCCTGATTATGAAAAACTTGACAAAGGGGCCGAAGGGGTTAAAAGAAAAAGGGTTGTCAGTATTCTAAGCAGACAAGCTGCTAGAATGGTAAAGGAGGATGAAAAAATTTCAAAGAAGAGAAAATCCACTCCTGAGCCGAACGGTAGTTTCGAAGAAGAGGAAGGCTGAAACTCTGGAGCCGAAGATAACTGAGGCAGCAGAGGAGACTCCTTCGATGCCTCCTGCTGCTGAAATAGCAGAAATTTTAAAGGTAACGACTGAATCTTTACCCATCAAGCTGCTAAGTCCTCTGGGACAAGAACTGACAAAACTTTTACAGAAGAAGGGTGATCCTCCGGCCACAAAGGAGAAGGCTGACAGGCAGAAAAAATGAAGAATTGTTAATGTCATGCAAGCCATTGAACAGACACCACCGCTGGCCTCGGCGTCCAAAATAATGCCTGTTGCAAGTGCCGGGGCCACTGCCGAAGTTGAAACATCTGCAAAATCTGCAGCTGCCGCCGAAGCTACCAATCTTGAAAGTACACTGTCAAGAATTGATAAGCTTCTTTCGCATATGGCTGCAGAAGAGATAGCTGCGGCTGCAGAGAAGGTCATGGCCATAGTGCCTAACAAAGCAAAAAAGATTGCTGATGCTGCTTCAGAAGAAAGGGACTTTGACCTTCGGAACCTGGTGGGTCAAGAATTGTTCGAGGCTGAGAAGGAGCTGCAAGAATATGGGATATTCTGTGGCTACCAGCCAGGAGCTATGCTCTTCGGTGGAATTAACGAAGGAGCCTTAGGATGTATTCACAATCGCGTCGAGGCAAAGATAATCGGCACTCTATCAAAGAGTGTCGGTTTCTCGAAGCTTGAGGCTTATATTAGCGGCTATCGGCGACAACATATCATCGACAGTCTGTTTTACTCCAATTTCAAGGTAAAATTCTTTTTGCCTAGGTTTCTGTTATCTTTGTGATGAATCAAGATTTTCTGATGTCAACTTATTTCCAAAGAGTATGTTACTAAGTAAAGCATTGAGGATGCAGCAAGTCCTCGAGGACAAGAAAAATGAAATCATAATCGAGGGCTTGAAGAGTAAAATTAAGGATTGCGAAGCTTCTCTAGAGAAGAAGGACTTCCAGCTCCAAGCAACAGAGGGTTCGCTTGCAGAAATTCAAGCTAAAAATGCTAGATTAAGCGAGGAGCTTCTCCAAAGTCAAACAACCTTAAAAGAAAAATCAGAGAGCTTTGAACAAGAGAAGAAAGAACTGCAAGCAAAGTATGAAGCTGAAGCTGATAAAAATACAAAGCTACAGAAATCTTTGAAGGACCTTCGAAATACATGCTTGGAATTTGGCAGCCCCTGCGTGCAATGCTTAAAGAAGGTCTTCAGCTCGGTTGGGGCCAGTTATGAAGATATTGCCCCTTCGTCTGAAGACATATCCAATACCTTCAAACATATTGAAAATGAAGTTGATGCACTCGATGAAGTGATAGCGGGGTATGGTGACTTCTTTGCTTTGCTAGCTTCTCACGACATAGTTGCTGCATTCTTGAAGGCCGGCTGCATACATGCGAAGACAGTAAACAGACCAACCTTTAGCCTATCACCTTCAGATCTGATTGATATTCCTAGTGAAGCCCAAAGCATCGGAAATAGATTCATCACTCAGATTTGGGCTAAGGGTGGACGAGAGTTGGCCGGGGACGAAGCCCGAAAGCTGCTTAAACCAGTACAGAACCTATACCTGTTGCTTGCCTTGATTCTTATATTTACTTTTACCTTATACCATTGTTTGTCTGTAGGATAGCAGTGCCGAAGGTTGATAACCCAAAGCATATTCCGAAGGTTGCTGAGATGAAGCTTCTCCTTAAGCCTTCCTGTATAGAGCTTAGGAATATTTGCATTATCTTTGCAAAAAAATGTAATCGAGAATTAAACAGTACTGTGTATATTTGTCCATACCTTATAATATATTTTTACCTTTTCATCCATGTACGAATTGCTTTGTTGTGGACGAAATTCGTATCTTTTGAGCCGAAGGCAAAAAACACCTTCCCTTCTTTTCATACACATCGAAGCATTTCCTTGCATAAAATGACTGTATGTTTGAAACGAAGCTTCTTCATGTTCATCGAAGCACTTTGTCGTCGAAGCCAGAGTATTTCTGTTCGTGTTTTATGTCATGATGATGATGATCCTACGAATGTCTAAATGAATGTCTGTATGAATGCAATGAATGATGTGATGTAATATGCAAATGAATGTCCCAAATGCACACGAAGCCACACCCAGACACTGCATCCCCTTAGGAATGACTTTGGAGTCTTTAAGCTCTGCATTCCCTTAGGAACGACTTTGGAGCTTCTTCACCTTCTATTTCGGTGGTATTTAAGCTCTGCATCCCCTTAGGAACGACTTTGGAGCTTCTTCACCTTCTATTTTGGTGGAATTTAAGCTCTGCATTCCCTTAGGAACGACTTTTGAGCTTCGGAACTTACGCTGCGCTCCCTTAGGAACGACTTTTGTAGCTTCAGAACTTTCGCTGCCCTCCCTTAGGAACGACTTTTTATGGCTTCATCATCCTTGGGGTGATTACAGCTCTGCATCCCCTTAGGGACGTCTTTCGAGCTTTTCCCTGTTTTCGTTTGCACTCGATGGTGTAGGTTCTGATATTACATATTACATCTTTGGGGGATTTTGGCCCTTGTATTGCATGGGACTAAATAAGAATGAAAATTACAAACTATGGCCCCATTATAAACCTTTCCCCCCTCCTGAAAGGAAAAGGGTGCCATAGGAAAAATGAAAAATGATTACATCAATTACACATAGTACCGCCGAAGCTCATCCGCATTCCAAGATCTAGGTATGTCGTTGCCATCCATATCCTTCAATCTGTAAGAACCGGGTCTTGACGAAGATACTACTAGAAAAGGACCTTCCCACTTCAACTGCAACTTGCCCACTATATCTGGGTTGGCTACTCTCCGAAGCACCAAATGACCTAGCTTGATATTTTTCAATCGAACTTTCGTATCACGCCATTTTATTGTTTCGGCCTGATACTTATTGATGTGTTCTATGGCCTAAAGTCTGGTCCCTTCTATAGTGTCTTTTGTTATTTGAGAATCAGCTTCGTCCTCCACTGAAGCTATTGTTCTTATTGATCCTGTCTTTGCTTCTTCTGGTATTATTGCTTCATCACAGAATAGGAGCTTGAAAGGTGTAAAACCTGTTGACCTTGATACAGTTGTGTTATGGCTCCACACCACTTTGATCAACTCATCTGGCCACTTTCCTCTGGGCTAGTTGAAGATTAACTTCATTATTCCTATCATTATAATTCCATTTGCTCTCTCTACCAACCCATTTGATTCCGGATGCCTTACTGATGCAAAATGAATTTTTGTACCAATTCGGTCACAAAAATCTTTAAACATTTCAGCATCAAATTGAGTTCCATTGTCAACGGTTATTGCCATTGTCACGCCGAAGCGACAAACAATATTTTGCCAAAAGAATTTCTGTACTGTGACTGAAGTTATTGTGGCTAAGGGCTTTGCTTCGATCCACTTAGAGAAATATTCCACTGCTACGACGACATATTTCAAATTTCCTTGAGCTGGTGGAAGTGGACCTAGCAAATCCAAACCCCACCTTTGAAGTGGCCAAGTTGGCTGTATTAACTGGGTTAAAGACGAAGGCTGTTTCTGGTCTTTTACACATCTTTGACAATTTTCACATTTTTGAACTAGATCTGCTGCATCTGAAGTTGCCTTCGGCTAGTAAAATCCTTGTCTGAAAACCTTCCCCAGCAAAGGCCTAGACCCAATATGAGACCCACATAATTCTGCATGTATTTCCTTCATCAATTCTTGACCTTCGGTTCTGGACAAACACTTGAGTAATGGAGAGCAGACTCCATATTTATATAACTCCCCTTCTATGATCATATATGGTCTTGTTCTTGCTTCCATTCTTTTATTATAAACTTCGTCATCCGAAAGACAGTTGCCTTGGAGGAAAGATATAATCTCAGTCCTCCAATCTTCACTATGTACAGGTGATATTACAAGCACTGCTCTCTCCATAAGTTCGACTGAAGGTGATTTTATTGTTTCAAAGAACACATCCGAAGGCAAAGGGAGCCCCTGTGCCGCTGACTTGGCTAACAAATCTGCATGCTCATTTTCCCCCCTTAGAATATTTTTTACAGAAAATCCTTCAAAAGAAGCTTCCAATCTTTGGACTGCATCCAAATATTTTTCAAGCTTCGGATCCCTTGCCTTGCTACTTTTGTCTACATGGCCAGAAATAACTTGGGAATCAGTTTTGGGGATCACCCTTCTTATTCCCATTGCCTTTATCTTCCAAAGCCCTAAAAGGAGAGCTTCGTACTCGACAATGTCATTTGTGCAACTAAAGTCCAATTTTACTGCATAACATGTCCTGACTTTAGAGGGTGCTACTAGAACAGCAGTCGCTCCTGCACTCAAGGTTCCCCAAGAGCCGTCACAGAATACCGTCCAGGCTTCGTCATTGGCGTCCAATCAACAATGAAATATGTTAACGCCTGAGATTGAATTGAGGATCTGTGTACATAATCAATAGTAAATTCATTAAGCTCCGCAGCCCATTTTCCAATTCTTCCTGTAGCTTCTCTGTTTCTCATTATATCCTTCAGAGGTTGTGATGAAGTTACTATTATATGATATGCTTGAAAGTAATGCCGAAGTTTCCTGGAGGCCATCAACACATCATACAATACCTTCTCCAACTCTTTGTAATTTTTCTTTGATAAACTGAGTACTTCGGAGACGAAGTATACCTGTGCTTGTCTTTTTAGTTGGCCATCTTGCTTCTCCTGTACCAGTGCCGCACTAACTGCAGAATGGGAGGCAGCCACATACAGGAGTAACGGAGTTCTTGATGAAGGTGGAGTTAGAGTTGTCAAATCTATCAGGTATTGTTTTAAATCTTCGAAAGCATTCTGTTGAGCCGGACCTCATTGAAAAACTTTGGCTGACTTTAGTATTTCAAAGAACAGTAGATTCCTCTCTGCTGATCTTGATATAAATCTATTCAGCGATGCCAGCCTTCCTGCCAATCGTTGAGCCCCCTTCTTTGAATTTGGTGGTTCCATCCGAAGGATAGCTTCGATCTTATTTGGGTTAGCTTCGATACCCTTTGTTGATACCAGACAGCCAAGAAACTTGCCCTTCTTTACTCCGAAAACACACTTTTCTGGATTTAACTTGAGACCAGCCCGCCTGAAATTGGCAAACGTCTCTTGCAAATCGACAATATGATTTTCTTATTTTGTGCTTTTTACTATGATGTCATCAACATAAGTTAGCACATTCCTACCTATTTGAGACTGAAGAACATTGGCAGTCATTCTGCTGAAGCTTTCTCCAGCATTTTTGAGCCCCTCGGGCATCCGAAGGTAGCAATAGGTACCACTGGGAGTTATGAAACTTGTCTTTCGCTCATCCTCTTTTTTCATCCAGATTTGGTGATAACCTGAGTAACAGTCTAATAAGCTCATGAGCTCTGAAGAAGCTGCTGCATCTACAAGGGATTCTATTCTTGGTAAGGGGAATTCGTCCTTCGGACATGCCTTGTTGAGGTCTGTAAAATCAATGCACATTCTCCACTTCCCATTGGCCTTTTTCACCATAACAGTGTTAGCCAGCCACTCTAGATATGTTACTTCCCTAATAACACCGGCACTGAGAAGCCTCTTTACTTCATTTCGTGTACCTTCGGCTTTATCCTCAGACATTTTCCGAAGTCTTTATTTTCTTGGCCTGAAAGATGGATCCACATTGAGTGAATGCTCAATGACATCTCTATTAACACCACAGAGATCGTTAGCTATCCAAGCGAAGACATCTTTGTTGTTGAACAAAAACCTTAGTAGAGTCTTTTCTTGTTCACCAGATAACTGAGATCCCAGCAGTACCTTTTGATCTGCTATATCTTCACATAGGAGCATAGGCTTCAGTTGATCTGCTGAAACAGCCTTCTCTCTTTTGTGTTTATATTGCTGACAGGCTTCGGCTCCATCTATGTTATGGATAGCCTTTGAATCCGTCTAACTCCCTTCAGCCCTCCTGGCGGCTTCTTGACCCCCATGAACAGCAATAGGCCCTTGTCCCGAAGGTATCTTCATGCATAAGTATGCTGGATGGAGTATTGCTTCGAAGGCATTAAGCGTCCGTCGACCAATGATTGCGTTGTATGGGTACTCCATGTCAACAATGTCAAAGACAACTTGTTCAGTTCTTGTGTTGTGGACGTAACCAAAGGTAACTGACATTGTTATTTTGCCAAGTGCCACAATCTATCTTCCTCTGAAGCCACAAAGAGGGTGTGTTGCATCATGTATCTTGTCTTCTATCTCTTGCATCTGTCTGAAAGCCTATGCAAAGATGATGTCTGCTGCACTGCCTGTGTCAACCAGAACATTATGGACAAGAAATCCCTTGATGACACAAGATATAACCATGGCATCATTGTGAGGATAATCTTTAAGCTGAAGATCTTCCTAGGAGAAGGTAATTGGGATGTGAGACCACTTGGATCTGATGAAGGTTCCTTGCATCCCAACATGCTGCACTCTTCTTTGTGCTTCCTTCTTTTGCTTCTTGTTAGCTGGTTCTAAGCTTGAACCACCTGTGATTAGGAGCACCAGCTTTGTGACCGAAGGTGCCACAACTAGGCTATTGTACGAAGCCATCGTCACAACAGTGGAAGTGAGTTCACCGGAGGTGGCCACCAATGTTGGTCACTTGTTCTCAAAAGCTATAAATCAAGAACAAGACAACACAAATGTTAATGGTTAAAGACCTTCGTCCTTCACAACATTATCTCCTTTAGGATATAATGATCTTCAGACGAAGGTCATGAAGGACGTACCTTCATCATTTCAATATGCAAAGATATAAACAGAGACATATGAAACGCAAAAAGAGTATGAATAATCATTTTAAATCATTAGACTATTCACATTATCATTATATAATCGTGAACAAACATCAATGATATTTAAATTACATTTGTACCTTCGGCTTGATAGAAGGTAAAGATCCAGGAGTGACGCGTGAGTGATTACAAGTCAGCGTGAACAGTACGGGGTACTGTTCATCTATTTATAGGCACCGGACACAACCCGAACAAAATTACATTCGTGTCCTTGATAACGAATCATAACCATAATACAAATTATCAGGGACTATGTGGTCTTTTCCTCTTTAAGTCAGTGCCATCCTTCGTCTTAAGCATGTCATCATGCAGAAGCTCTTTCAATTGTAGCTTCGGCATATATCTTCATGTCGTATCTGCTTGCATATCGTCTTGTCGAAGGTGTTTTTGCTTGGAGGACCTTCGGCGGAGAAGAAGGTCCCTAACACTGAGCATTGCGTTTAATAAGTTGGCCAAATTTTATTAGCAGTTACTAAATGTAAGTAGATACCAAACCAGAATAATAATAGATCAAAATTAATAATAAATCCCAATGCGATGCAAAAGAAAAATTGAATTTAGTTCCATAATTTAATCATGCGAGAGTCCTGAGCTGCTCATGACCGCAAGCACGGCTAGTATACCAGTTTTACACTCTGTAGAGGTTGTACCCTATACCCACAAGTCATGTATCCCATGTTGCCTGGGTTTGCAAGGCCCTTAGACACTGCCGAGGTGAATGGCTAGGGATCCACTACGAGGCCTTTACAAGGTTCCACTAGCTTCAGAAAACCCGCTACAGTTCTAGGAAGAGCAATGCAGGAATCCCCTGTCTGACCGCCATCGCAGCAAAATCAACCCAGGAACCTCCCTACATGCCTAATCCCCTACTGCCCTTGCCCCTATCGGGTAAGGTAGTCCTCCACTAGCTTTCCTAGTTAGTCAGCCAAGGGTGTCCCATTCCACCCTTGTGGTGGCACGTGTTTCTCAAGTTAAGCTTGATGTTATAATTAAAATAATAGTCTTATCATGAGCAAAAATATAACAATAATAAAGAATAATGATGTGTATTAGTTATCTCAACACCCAAAACTATGTATAGCAATAGCAATGACTACCCAAAAATTCAGGGGTAAACAAGGTGAAAAGAAAACCAGACTAGGGCGACCTATTGGGTCCCATCAAAATTAAGCCTATGCATGAATAAATGATTATAAAGAACATTATTGGGTAATAAAAGTGGTCAAGGGCACAACTTGCCTTCAATGAGCTCCTGCTCAGCAACTTCTACCTACTGAACAATCGGATTCTCGGCCACTTGCTCTTCTACTCGCCACAATACAAATAAGCATAGTACAAGGGAGAAATTAACATCACACCAAACATGTATACAAAACACATATTAATAATATACACATTAAAACGAGATCATAGGAAAAAGAATCACTAAATTCGGAGTTACGGATTTCGAGTTATAAATTTTCGAAGGTTTTATGTGTTTGGTACAAGATTAATTAAGTGATCAAATTTAATATGAGTTTCATGTTAAAATAGTGTTACCAGTTGATAGATAGTATTAATACAAAATTATAGGAACTAGAATGGATCAATTTGGACTTAAAATGAATTAAATATGAATTATACAAGTTTCTAGAATTATATTTGTATTAAAAATCAATTTCTATAATAATTTATCTAATTTCTTTGTTCACTGGACTGCGCGCACAAAAACAGTGAACTGCAGGGGCTGCTACGTAAAAAGTTAATGACTCAGAGTACGCCAGCGATGGACTGCGAGTTCATTAGATGGTTCTCAAGGGTCTCTTAAGCAAAATAGTCACGACTGGGGGTCTATAGGCACCCACGGGCCGCAGGATCAGAGATCAAGGACCCGGATTAAGTCACGAAGCGGTACGTCCCACAGATCACCGGATCGAATATCTAAGGTCGTGATTTTATTAGGCTGGATCTGCTTACATCCGTCCGATCTAATCCAAGGGTCACGATCTAATCACGAAGGGATACATATACTTTCTAATCGGGACCGTGAATCATGCAATCGATGGCGTGGATTTAAAATGTCCTAGATTGCGCTGGGTCTGTTTGTTCGCGATCCGAAGGCTCAGGACGAATCACGCGAAGGGTTATTGTGACGTCTAATCTACACCGCCCAAAACCGGATTGACGACCGAGGTATCTCATTCTCCCTCCCAGCCAACCGTGGCGGTGCCGCCCGATGCCGCGGTGGTTCCAGACCGGAGTTTGCCCCATCACGCACGGTATGGCACTAATCCCTAATTCTAACCGCACTATGCCACACCAAGGAAAGGATGGACAAAAGGGTGCACTTATTACCTTGGTATGGAGCACGAGTGACACTGTCCGCGCAACGGCGCGGCTTTGCGGCAAGCTTCAACTACTGCGAGGAATTCCACATGCCCAAGGGCACGGTTTTCTGAGAAACGGGTCTGAGTGACTTCCCCTACGTTTAGGCAAGATTCTGTGGCTCCAATCGGGCACTGGACGACGGTGGGGGCGAGTAGCTATGAGGCGGCTGTGTCGTCTCTCAATGGCGGAGTATGACACGGTCTCTGCGGTTGCTGGCGAGGGTTCCCTATCTAAGTGCTTAAGTGGCCCACAACAAAAACAGGGGCAGCCACATTTGTAGCCACGGCGTGTGCGAGTCCGCGCAAGGACGTGGCAACGGCGGCACGACATTTGCGCCGAGCTAACGGTTTGTGGATGGGGTGGGAGGACCTGACGTGTGGGGGCCACAGTCAGCGCACAGCGTTCGCAGTCGAGGATGCCGGAAGAGACGTGCCCAGCCACTGCCCACGCGGGCCTGCGTGTCAGCGCCACGGCGTGCGTAAGGTGCCTGGGCCATGCGAGAGATCCTTCCTGGGACGGATGGAGCGGAATCGGCCCACGAGGCCGTTTTCTTTTTATTTTATTTTTCCTTTTCCTTTCCAATTTTTTATTTGGATTTCTTTTCAACTTCAAAAGTCTAGCGTTTAAATTCAAACTTGTTGTGAACTTCCTTCTTTTTGTCGTCCTTGGCAATGAGGCATTTGTGGCCAACGTTGGGGAATAGAAGACCCTTGTTGATGGTGATGTTGGCAGTGTCCTCGTTGAAGGAGGAGTCAGTGGAGCTCTTGTCGGAGTCCCATTCCCACCCCGTGTGCGCCTCACCACCCTTCTTCTTGTAGTATCTTTTCATCTCTATCTTCTTCTTCCCTTTCTTGTCGTCGTCCCTGTCACTGTCACTTGTATATGGACATTTTGCAATAAAGTGACTGGACTTACCACATCTATAGCATACCCTCTTAGAACGGGGTTTGTAGTCCTTCCCCTTCCTTTGTTTGAGGATTTGCCGAAATCTCTTAATGATAAGAGCCATCTCCTCGTTGTCAAGCTTGGAGGCATCGATTGGGAGTCTACTTGGTGTAGAGTCTTCCTTCTTTTCTTCTGTTGCTTTGAATGCAATGGCTTGCACCTTGGGTGTGGAGGTGGCGCCTCGCTCTAAGTTGACAATGTGTTTGGAGTCTTTGGTCATTAATTCAAAGCTCACAAACTTGCTAATTACTTCTTCGAGAGACATCTGTTTATATCTAGGATCTCCACGAATTAATTGAACTTGAGTGGGATTACGAAAAACAAGAGATCTAAGAATAACCTTGACCATTTCATGGTCATCCCATTTGGTGCTTGTCGGTGGTGAAATCCACCGGCCGGGTGGCGGAACGCACCTGCCCAAAATCCTAAGATGAGGAGGGGGCCTAAGCGTTTTGCCTGCGAGGTGGATTCGGGATGAACACACGAGGACACGAGGGTTTAGAGTGGTTCAGGCCACCGGAGCGTAAAACTCTACTCCACTGTGAGTGTGTATTGAGTGTGTAAGCCTGAGTGCTTGTGAGTCTAGGCAGCTTGAGAGCCTGAGTTGGGTCTGTCTTAGGGTCTGAGAGCCTGCCTTGTAACGTTGTGTGCTTTCCCTTTTATAGCTCAAGGGAGGCACATACAAGGATGCTGAGCCCTGACATGTGGGCCTAGGAGCATAATGGAAGGAATACATTATAGGAGTAACTAATGCAAGTAATGCATGAGCAATCTCCGGGCACCATGATGTCCGCAGTCCACGCAGTATTGATATGCGACGGCTGCTTCCTTGGTAATGTGCGAACGTGCAAGTAATGATGAGCGTAGTGCACGCGGCAGTATGGGCGTGCCGCCTGCCAGTGGAATGGACATGCACGCCGCCTGCGGAATGGACAGGTCGCCGCCTGCCAGCGGAATGGACATGTCTCATTAAATGCAGAGGCGGCACACCGCCTGTATGCAAGTAACGCCTGAGCAATCTCCGGGCGCCATGATGTCCGCAGTCCATGCAATATTGATATGCGGCGGCTGCTTCCTTGGTAACGTGCGAACGTGCGAGTAATGATCAGCGTAGTGCATGCGGTAGTATGGGCGTGCCACCTGCCAGTGGAATGGACAGGCACGCCGCCTGCAGAATGGACAGGCCACGGCCTGCCAGCGGAATGGACAGGTCTCATTAAATGCAGATGCGGCACATCACCTGTCAGTGGAATGGACAGGTCTCATTAAATGTAGAGGCGGCACACCGCCTGCCAGTGGAATAGACAGGCGGCGCGCCTTGCCCTCAATAAATGCAGAGGCCACGTAGCCCAGAGGCCTTACGTCAGGCTCCGCTTGTTGGCTTATGTCACGCGCAGTAGACCACGTGGCAGCATTGGGTCTCCGCCTGGGCGGGGAGCAGAAGTGTATGCGGACAGGTCCACACCGGGCTAGGTCTGGACACGTGTCGGTACCGGACCCCCGCTTGTGTCCTGTTCAAGGCCCGTGTATGTTCTATCCTGGGACCTTGGGACCCCATTGTGGGCGGCCCGGACCCCATTCGGGAGGGTCTAGATCTTATTCCAGGGGTCTAGCTTGCACACGTGGCGGTCCTGGACCAACCTTGGAGATTCGGGCTACATATCCAGTTGTCCGACGCTCTCCCATGGGGGTCCTGACTCACTGTTGATGCCTTGGAGTATATCACCTTCTCTGGACATGTGGCGGCTTCGGACCCACCCATGTAGTGGAGTCAGGCGCTGCTGTGGACCCAGAGTAGTCGTCCGAGACTAGGGTGAGTCATGGCCTGGTCCCATACACAGCACCTTTACCACGCGACTAAGAGATAGCCACGTGGGCACTGCGTCTTTATACAGTAGTAAGGGGTACCCTAGTTTTGGGGTACCGACAGTGCTCCCGAGGTTGCGCACTTGGTTGACCATCGTCTTGAGCCAGTTGTACATTTCTTGTGGCTCCTCTCCTTTGTTGAGGACGAATCGACCGAGTTCTCCCTCGATCGTTTCGTGCTTGGTGATTTTGGTCACCTCGTCCCCTTCATACGCCGTTTTGAGGACGTCCCAAATTTGTTTGGCATTTTTCAACCCTTGCACCTTATTATACTCTTCTCGACATAAGGACGCGAGGAGTATAGATGTTGCTTGGGAATTAAAATGCCTTATTTGGGTTGCCTCATCGGAGTCATAGTCCTCGTCACCCACCTGTGGTGCCTGCGCTCCAAACTCAACAATATCCCATATGCTTTTGTGGAGTGAGGTTAGATGATGCCTCATTTTATCACTCCACATACAATAGTCCTCACCATCAAAATATGGTGGTTTGCCTAGGGGTTCTGAAAGTAAAGAAGCGCGTTTAGGAATGCGAGGATAGAGTAGAGGCATCTTACTATACTTCTTGCGCTCTTGGCGCTTCGAAGATGTAGACTCGGCGCTGGATGTGAAAGGTGATGAAGAGTCGGTCTCGAAGTAGACCACCTTCTTCATTTTCTTTTTCTTCTAGTCACGCTTCCTATGTGACTTGATGGAGCAGGCAGATTCTTCTTCGTGTTTGTCGCCGGCCTCCTTTGATGGAGTCCGTTCGTCGTTCTTCCTTTCTGAAGCTTCAGGCTTTTCGCCGGTGACCATCTCCCTCTTGGTGTGTTCTCCCGACATCACTTCGAGTTGTTAAACTCTAATGAAGCACTGGGCTCTGATACCAGTTGAAAGTCGCCTAGAGGGGGTGAATAGGCAAAACCTAAAATTTATAAACTTTGAACACATAGTATACCCAGGGTTTGGGTTAGAAATGTATAATCTTGAATTTGGAGTGCGGAAGATAATTCCTCTTGCTATGAGTTTCTCAATCAAAGTGGATAACTTTGGGAGCAATCTCAAAAGAATATTAACAAGGGAACTTTAGAGAGAGAGAGAGGAGAGGGAAGAAACAAATTGAGTGAAGCTCAACACAAGTAAACACGGCGATTTGTTTACCGAGGTTCAGTTCCAAAGAACTTAGTCCCCATTGAGGAGGCCACAAAGGCCGGTTCTATTCCAACCCTTACACTCTCTCAATCGGTCACTTAGACCAGTTGAGTGCTTCTCCATAATCACTCAGGTCACTAAGACCCCGCAAGGATCACCACACAATAAGGTGTCTCATGCTAGCTTTACAAAGCTTTTAGAATAAATAGAGTGAGAAGAAGAGAGCAATCCAAGCAACAAGAGCAACGCCAGAAACACAAAACACCCACTCTCAAGTCACTAAGCACTTGAGTTGATATTGAGGCTTGGAGAGGATTTGGTCTTTTGATTGTGTCTTAGAGTGTATGCTTTTGCTCAAGCATTGAATGTGAAGGTCTAAAAACTTAGATAGCTTGAATGGAGGTGGTTGGGGGGTATTTATAGCCCCAACCACTATTACAGCTGTTATTGTCGATGGGCACACCGGACAGTCTAGTGGTGCACCGGACATGACACTGTTCATTGTCCGGTGCGTACCACATCAGCCAACTATTGGGGTTTGGAGTGGTTGACCATTGAAGTCCTTTGTCCTCTTGCGGCACCAGACAGTCTGGTGCATTCTGACTTTGCAGTTCTGCACTGTTCACTGTTCACTCTATCAGCGTAATCGACCGTTGGCGAAGTTGACCGTTGCTTCGTTGGCTCACCGGACAGTCCGCCGGACAATCCAGTGAATTATAGCAGAGTGGCTCCAAGAAAAACCCGAGAGCGGCTAGTTCGCGAGGTGCCTCGGCCTGGGCACCGGATAGTGTCCAGTGCGCCTCTGGCAGCACCAATACTTGTTTTTGCTCCAAACTTTGTAGAGTTCCCCAACTCATTTACTTTGTTGGTTTATGTTGAACTTTATGCACCTGATATAAACAACAACTAAGCAAACTAGTTAGTCCACATGGTTTGTGATGGACATCAAACACCAAAATTGATTGTAGGAAATGTATAAGCCCATTTTCCTTTCAGTAGTTGGTGAAGTTCAAAGGTACATCGGTCTTGTCGCTCCTATTCGCCTGTGACGCCACATGTGGTAGGTATGCGCATTGAATGCTTATGTCTCCTATGGCCTTTGGCTGAGACTTTCCTTGGGGTTGTCTTCCTTGCCCGAGACGGGCTCGGGCGAGGTGGAGATGGTAGTTCTAGGGAGATGGGACCTTGGCCGGGATGAGGATTCTCCCGAGTACGTACCTTGTCCGAGGACAGGCTCGGGCGAGGCGGTGTTACGAGTGACCACCAAGAGGGGCCTAAGGTGAATCATGGTTTATACATTATTGTCCTCGGGGAATATGCCTGATGGCAACCTCGGGGTTAAGCGTGTTTAGGGACGTAATCCAGGTACCCCTAATTACGATACCCGACAGTAGCTATGTACAAAGCCTTGGTTAATGGCCTATGCATTGCCATTGAGCTAAGAGTTAGGCGTCTCGACATCCGAGGAGACTCTTAACTTGTCATCGACCAAGTCATGAAGAACTCAAGCTGCCATGACGCAAGAATGGAGGCTTATTGTGATGAGGTCCGACACCTAGAGGACATGTTCTTCGAGCCAGAACTCAACCACATCGTGCGATGTTACAATGATAGCCTCAAGGTGAACCACGGTTCCCCCGAACGTCTTTTCTAGGGATGTCTACAAACCCACTGTTGTAATCAAAGAGGCGCTCTAACCTGCTCCCGACACCAGCATGCCTCCAGCCGGCGAGCCCGAAGCCATGCAGATCGATGGAGAATAGGGCGGGGCCACACCAGGCCAAGACTGGTAAATCCCATACCTAGAGTACTTCATCTGAGGGGACTACCTCTCGGCAAGGCTGAGGCCAAGCAAATGGCTCAGCGGGCCAAAACATTCATAGTGCTATCGGAAGAAAGGGAGTTGTACCGATGCAACCCCTTGAGAATTCTTCAGCGATGCATACCAATCAACCAAGGTCAAGAGCTGTTGGGTGAGATCCACTCGGGGGCTTGCGAGCACCACGCTGTGCCCCGAACCTTTGTTGGAAACACCTTCAGACAAGGGTTCTACTAGCCAACTGTGGTTGCCGATGCCACTAAGATTGTGTGCTCCTCCAAGGGGTGCTAATTTTAAGAGAAGAAAACGCACCTGCCAGCTTAGGCCTTGCAGACAATTCCAATGACTTGGCCTTTTGCTGTATGGGGGTTAGACCTCATCGATCCTCTGCAAAAGGCGCTTGGAGTCTTCATGGACCTGTTGGTCGCCATCGACTAATTTTCCAAGTGGATCGAGGTCCGATCCCTCACCAACATCAAGTCTGAGTAAGTGGGGGCTTTCTTCACGGAGATCATTCATCGCTTTGAGGTCCCAAACTACATTATCATGGACCACCGTACATGGATCACAAGAAAGAAGTTCATGAATTTCAGTAGCAACCGCTACATCCATGTGGACTAGTCAGCAGGGCTCATCCGAGGACAAACAGACAAGTAGAACGTGCCAATGGCATGATTCTACATGGCCTCAAGCCAAGGATCTTCAACGAGCTAAACAAGTTCGATAGATGATGGCTTAACAAACTCCCCTCGTTGATTTGGAGTCTGAGGACAACACCTAGCTGGGCCACAGGGTTCACGCCATTCTTCCTAGTCTATGGGGCCAAGGCCATCTTGCCCACGGACTTAGAGCATGGCTCCCCGAGGCTATGAGCGTACAACGAGCACAACAATCAAGTCAACCGCAAGGATTCACTTGACCATCTAGAAGAAGCTTGGGACATAGCACTTCTACACTCCACGAGGTACAAGCAGTCGATCTAGCGCTACCACGCAAGACGTGTCCGACCCCGAGGAATCTAGAAGGCTAATATGGTACTTCGGTTGTGACAAGACAATCGAGGGCGCCACAAGCTCACCCCTCCCTGGGAAGGACCTTTCATCATCACCAAGGTGCTGAAACCTAGAACCTACAAGCTCTACAATGAACAAGGAAAAGTCTACGAGAATGCTTGGAACATCGAACAACTACGTCGCTTTCACCATTAGATTTCCAAGCTATTATGTACTCCAAATACTTATGAATAAAACGTCTAACCTTCAAGTGAGGCTCGACCCTGTCTTTCCCAGATCGAACCTCCCTCGGGGTCTAGAAGGGGGAACCCCCTCTGTGCCACTTTTTCTCAGAAGTTGTTCCTTAAAAACGAGTTTCGTGCTTTTGGCCTAGTCAAAAATGGAATCCTAAAAGAATAGGAGAGATACTGAAAGGAAAGGGTGGTCGAGCCGTAGGAACATTGACACCTCCGGGATACAGTTTTCTCACTCACCATCCTTCTCTTAAGAAGGTATCTCGCATTCCGACAAGAACTCCACAAAAAGACAGGACAACAAACACAAAACACGAGAAAAACTGCACAACAGAACATAGAACAAAACAAAAAGTGTTGGGACAATATACACAGAACGAACTTAGAAGTCTGTTACAACCCCGCAGGGCAAATGGCTCAGGCGTCGGAAAGGGGCGAGGTTGCACCCTTGGCATCATCGGGGGCCATCGCAGTCGAGTAAGACCCAACACCTAGTGAAGAGATTGGTGGAACCACCTCTTCTTCGAAGTGGCAAGCCAGCGCCGTGCCCGGTCTTTTGACGACGTCGGCAAGCCTCTGGACCTCTACGTTGGCAAGATCATCCTCATCGGGCAGGATATAGCCCTTGCTCACCTGCTCGAGGTCTACCTCGTAATGGGATGCAATGACAGCCAATGCCCGCTTCACTCCGGTGTGAATGGCCTCGCGGAGTTCGCTTCGCTTATGGCCACTTAGGGCCAGCATGCGGCTCCATAGGGATCCACCTGAGGGGATGTCTTCAATGCCGAAGGTTCGGCTGAAGTTCGCCACCGCCTTGGACAAGGCATTGAGCTCGGTGGTCTTCTCGTCGACGGCTTGGGAGAGTGTCCGAGATGTATTGATGAAAATATCGAGGTCCCGCTTAAGCTCTAAAATTGATTAAACGAAACGCCGAGACATAGCCAAAGTGATTCGAGCGGTTGAAGTATAGGTAAGAAACACATACCTCCTATTGGATCCTCAGGCCCTAGGCCTTGAACTACTCAGTCTTAAATCATCAGCAAGGGATCCGACTCAGTGACGAAGCTCCTCCCGCTCGTCGGACACTCTCTGGAGGTTCTCCTCTGCCGAGTGGACCTTCTCCACCAAGGATGCCACCTACCACCATGCGGCATCATCTCTAAGTTCTGAGCACAGTGTCAGGAGATCTACCGCCTCGGCGCTTTTCCAGGCAAGCTGCTCGTTTGAACGATCAAGCAAGCCCATCTAGCACAGCAGCGCGTCCCAGACACTTCGCTCGCGGCGAAGGAAGATGAACTTGGCCACTGACTTCGCCATGAGACCCTAAGAAGGAAGTGGACACCATCAAGACATGCCCTACGAAAAGGAATATGTCGCCATACAAGATGCTCGATCCTCTTACCCGGGCCATGTGCTGGAACTTAGCCCACATCTCCTGCTCTTCCCCATCGTCAAGGATGAACATTGGCTCGCTATCTTCATCCAGCCACAAAAGGCATGGGCCTCACCACTCAAAAGGGAAGATTTGCCGCCTTGGCGCTTTTCCAGGCAAGCTGCTCGTTTGAATGATCAAGCAAGCCCCTCTAGCACAGCAACGCGTCCCAGACACCGCGCTCGCGGCGAAGGAATATGAACTTGGCCTTGAATTTCATCATGAGACAAAGAGAAGGAAGTGGACACCATCAAGACACGCCCTACGAAAAGAAATATGTCACCATAGAAGATGCTCGATCCTCTTACCCGAGCCATGTGCTGGAACTCAGCCCACATCCCCTGCTCTTCCATGTCGTCAAGGATGAACATTGGCTCGCTATCTTCATCTAGCCACAAAAGGAATGGGTCTCCCCACTCGAAGGGATCCCTCCCAACACGGACAATGCCATTGCTCACCTCATCATCAGGGAAGAGCGCGGTGCACTCCATAACTGGGACCTCGGGCCGCCTCGATGGACCGGCCTCATCAGCATCAGCCACCCCTTCAGCTCCAAGCATATTTTGACGTGGGACCAGTTGGGTTGGAAATCTTATCTCCTTAGCTTTCCAACGATATCTAGAACATTGCAAACGAAGTTCGTATGTGGCCTGGCGTCCTTTTTCATAAGACCAACTATTGCAATCTGAACTAGATCCGTGAATAAACTTGACTTGACTCCCTTTGAGATTGGGACTCCATGATTGATTGGGCCTTAAGCATATAGTTGGCGTCCATGTACTCATCATTCTCCCTTCTGGATTTTTAGTCGCCCTCGACTCAAAGTCGTTGGTGCCTGCAAAAGGTGATGATGTATTGCTTGATGTCGTCCAACCTTGCTCCCCGTCTGAAGTTGACCTTGTTGTTGTAAAACATACAAAGGACAAGTGGAATTAGACGTGATATGGTTAGCTTTAACACAACCCTCTAATTGATCATATTGTTTCATGACAAAAGGAGATTTCATATTTGAACAAATATATACTTGATGTACCATATTTTCTATGACAGAACCTCCCAAGTCATTAGGCCCACCTACAGTTGTCCTTGTCCAACGGACCTTAGACCACCCTGCAGGTGCCCCTGAATCACTTGACAAGTTCAGTATCTGCTTTCTTTACCTTTCCCAAGAGCGTTTCACCCGTCATGCAGACATTACAATACATCGGAGGTATGAAAATGCGGAAGCAGTTACAATAACTTTCCTTATATTAAAGTAAAGAAGAGTTGGATTATTACAGACCAGAACGAAAATATAAGAGTGCTGAGTATTATTATTACACCAGTGGGAGGCAAAAACCCCTCCCGACAAACATTAAACAAAAAGTTTTTAACGGAGGACCCTTCCTCCCGACGCTTCACTCCTGGTTTTCTTCTTTCGGCACCACCTTTGAACAGAAGCAGCAAAAATTTGCCGCTTCCTCACATAAAACAACATGGGACAAAGCCCTGAGTGTGAAGTGTACTTTCGCAAGACTTACCCGTCAAAGTAAAAGACTCTCAAGGATATGCTGGCCTTTGGGAATCAAGGTAAGGCTTGTCAATAATCAAAGACTCTGTTTGCAGAAATGCTTACTAACAGTGGATCCTTAAAAATCCAGTTTTATTTGTCAGGTTAAGTCAAATTGCCTAAAGCTAGAGTTCTTTCTACCATAGTTTAAACACTTGACCTGTACTAGCCAATTTCTTAACAACCCTTCTTATTCACTGGAGTGCTATGTGTAAGTCAGTGACCAAGTCTTCATGTCCGCAAAGTTACGGCGATTCGAATCGATTATACTCAGTTGAGGATCTCCAATCACACGACATATGTAGCACTTAACCCTTGAATATGTCAACTCGCCACCGGGGTTCTTAAGACCAGATCAGGTTCACGCCAACCGAGAGCATAGATACACCACCGTCCAGCCTCTTGCCATGGAGGGTACACGCTACTCTCTCCATCTCTCCACTCCCATTGTGTGTTATATTCTTCTGGTATTAGTCTGCCCGAGGCAAAGCTTACCCATGACGAGGTATGTGACCAGTTAAAGGGTCCTCGATCATCAGGGCTACATCGACAAGGTCCTTAATCAACTCAGACGGAGACACTACACCGAGACTCTCTTCTCGTGCAAGTCTCCCGCCCGGTCTTAGCTTTATCATTTCAAACCCAAAGTTTGGTACCTGGTAGAGGTACATCTTTTCCGATGTGGGACTCATCATGGCCATGATGAATCCACCATCAAGTTTTATTTTTGAAAACATCCCACCCACTTTGAAGCATCATCTTTTTGCCAAAACAAAGCATTTTGTTTTTCTAGAGCAAAGCTAAGCATAAGAAAAACCTTTTTGTAAAATAGGGTATTAAGGAGAAATAATCAACCCAAGGAAGGAGAATGCAGCAACTGGTTTAGCACCCAACTCCTATCACCTAATGCATCAAGTAAGTGAGAAAGATTTTAAATTAACAAGGAGGTGGCAAATGCATCGGGGCTTGCCTTGTGTTACTAGTGAATCAGGCTCTGTTCCGCAGATATCAAAATAAAAACAGTTTCCTGCCTGATGTTCCTCAGGTGGTGGTGTAGTTCTGGCTTCTTCAACCTCTACTTCCACTTCGTTCTCTAGATATAACCATATATAATCATGAATGCTCATGTAGTGCTCATGAAAATGCTAAGATAATAGAAGTTTATTATCTAATGTCTTGAATACAACTTTCCTTCACGGATCTCCGAGAAAGTAGGGTTTTCGGAGTCAATAGTGAAGTTCATAGGGCAGGGGCTAGGGTTTTGGGTTCTAAGCATAAAACATGATCCAAATCATACCAAATTTTACCCAAGGTTTCTAAATAATATTTAAAGCTTATCTAAAAAGTTTGGTGATTTTTGGAATTACTAATTAATTTCTAAAATTCTAGAAATATGGATCTTGGCTATTTTAAATACTCTATAATTCCTTATTGGAACTAAAAATCATGAAACTATTTTTATTACATACTATTGGAAATTAGAAGCCTAGCAAAATTGGTCTGGTATTTTTAGGATTTTTTACAATTTCTTATAGATTTCCAAAGTCTGGTAGAAAAAGAAAAGGAAAACGATGAACAGTTCTGGGCTGAATCTGGCCCGAACCGGCCCAGCTAGGACAGAACATGCCCGCGCGCGCTCGCGTGTAGACTTTGCACAGAGACCCCTGTTGTTTTAAATATCCCGAACTGAGTTCACCGCAATATTTCTATGAGTCGCTGACAGTTACATTTGGACCCCTGAACTTCTAATTCTTCATAGCGCTTGGTCCACGATGGTGGACGGCGACACACCGCTCTCCGGCGAGCCTGTACCGGCTGGATCATGCAAAGACCGATGCTCTCGAGCGGCAGACACCAAATTGGACCCCGCCCAATCATTTTCCCCAACTTAATTTTACTAACAAGGCTCTGAATCATCCGGTTCACGGAGACAGTGCGGACAGCCAAAGGAACTAACGTGTTCCCGGCGATCCAGGGCAGCCTAACCCAATTGAATTGGTCGAGGAGCTTCAGGAGGACTTAAGGATGCTAGAACAAGAGAGCACGGAGTACGAATAGACCTGGAATATGCTGACCACGGGGAGGGCTCTTACACGGTGGTGGAGAACAGATTTGGGGCGAATGAGAAATTAGCGAGCTCTGGTGATCAATTGAGGGCATGGCTTGGTGGCTTGGTGCTTGACTACCCTACGGAGCTCATGGCGTGCCCAATTTATATAGTCCGTGAGTGGTGGCCGGTGAATTGGACGAAGATGCGCGGCGGCCGGAGAGCAAGAGGGGCACTGGCGCAAGCGCTTAGTGGCTTTCACCGTGGTGGACACTCCGGTGATCACTGGATATGCTTAACACGACTAATTGCGACGTGGTAAGATGCCTGGGCACGTGGCATAGGATCGGCAGGCAGCCAACGCCGGCGAGCTTATCTGCACCGGCTGCAAGGCAAGAGGGTACGGTGGCCAGCCACCGGAGTTATCCCCAAGTGAAGATCTTTTACCTAGGAGCGTTATCCGGTCACCGGTGAGCATGAATCGTAACGGCGGTGTGGATCTAGGCGCACGGTCGCCGGCGGTCAGGTGCGCTGCACTAGCGATCTTGTTCAGGGTACTGTACCATTAGAAATGCAATCCAAAGCCCCTGACAGCCAGACTTGTAGCGTCCAGAACACCGATTTTTGCATAAGAACTTGCTAACAGTAGCAAACTTGCGGCCCCTCATACCAGTTATAATTATGCTATAGCAACAACCATCAATCGAGCAACAGATCTAGCTTAAAATGGCTCTCAAACCTGGTTCTAGGCCACTGTCAGGCTGACTTAAGGGTTATGCTCGACTCATAGACCATCTTCAGGTCTGTTTTTCTCTTATTTTCTTGTAGCACTGGGCTTACTCACTTAATAAAAATTGTTCTCCTTACATAGCTCTATAGATTTGATGTGTTGACCCTAGGCAAATTCTCTATATTTTTGGATCTACAGAGCCCTAAAGTCAGCCCTCTCTCACTGTTTTCAGACTTAACCAATTGAGCACAAGATTGACCTTTTTGCAAATAAACCCAAAACTTAGGGTTTAGGATGTAAATCCACATACATGTGAATCATATGAGTTAAGATACCCTAGTTTCATGGTTTTTGCACTTGGGTCCAAAATATGCATACTTTTACATATAACCCCCTAGGGTTTCATTCTAGGGTTTTCCAAGGGCCTATTTAGGGTTTTTGGCACTTCTAGGGTTGAGGTGTTACTTAAGTCCATTCATAGAGACATTTCATGACTTTTACTAATGAGTCTTGAGGTTTTCTCTTATTAGGTCTTGTTTGCTCAATTAAGCCCAATCTAAAGTTAAGCACTGTACCCTAGGGTTTCACTTATAACATGTCACATCAATACAACTTGTTTGAACTTTTTGCCTAGTGAATGCACTCTAGGTGTAACAAACACATGAGATGCCAATGCTTATGATGTTATGCTCAAGTTTTAGTGCCAGTAACACCAGGGTGCTACATCCTTCCCCCCATAAAAGAATGTCGTCCTGAGATTAAAAGTCCTAGGGCAAGTAATGGAAAAGGAAACGTGTCAAACTTTTATTTCCTTATTCTTGGTACAAGGCAAGGGTGGTTTGGGGCTCATTCCTCTATTACAACAAATTTATACACTTTACAAATTACATGAGGCTAAAAAGCTTGGGAAATTCTTGTCTAAAAAGCCTTGAGTTTCCCATGTAGCCTCATCTTCTGAATGTTGGTTCCACTGTACCTTATAAAACTTGAGAGTTTTTCTTCGGGTAATCCTGTCCTTTTGATCCAAGACTCAAATAGGATGTTCTGAATATGTCAAGTCTGGTTCTAAGGCAACATCTGTTACTTCAATAGTTCGATCTAGAACCCAAAGACACTTCTTCAGTTGAGACACATGGAACACATTATGTACTGCAAATAATGTTTCGGGTAATTGGAGTCGGTATTCCACTGGTCCACATTGTTCAAGAACAGGGAAAGGATCAATGTACCGAGGTGCAAGCTTCCCTTTTACCTCGAAACATGATACACCCTTCATTGATGAGACTTTCAGGTAGACATAATCCTCAACCTGAAAGTACAAAGGTTGACGTCGCTTGTCTGCGTAACTCTTCTGTCGAGCTTGGGCTTTCTTCAAATTATGAATTATTCGTTGAACCTTTTCTTCTGTTTCCTTTACTATATCAGGCCTGAAAAATCTTCTTTCACCCGGTTCAGACTAGTTTAACGGAGTACGACATCGTCGCCCATATAAAGCTTTGAAGGGTGCCATCTTAATGCTCTCTTGATAGCTATTATTGTATGAGAACTCCGCTAATGGTAAACAATCATCCCATTTCTGTGGGAATTCCAGAACCCATGCTCGCAACATATCTTCAAGTATCTGATTTACTCTCTCAGTTTGTCCACTAGTTTGAGGGTGATAGGCCGAACTATGGAGCAATTTAGTACCCAAAGATTTGTGAAGTTCTTCCCAAAATTTGGACACAAATAGAGGTCCATGATCTGACACTATTGTCTTCGGAACACCATGTAGACTGAGGATGCGAGCAATATATATCTGGGCAGAAAATGAGCAATTTTCGTAAGCCGATCAATTATGACCCAAATAGAATCATACCCCTTTGCTGTCCTGGGCAATCCCATAATAAAGTCCATGCTTATATCCTCCCATTTCCATGTTGGTATAGGTAAGGACTGTAATGGACCAGCAGTCTTCATATGTATGGCCTTGACACGTCTGCATGTGTCACACCTTGCCACATAGCGTGCAATTTCAACCTTCATCTTCGTCCACCAATAATGCTGTTTCAGATCATGATACATCTTGGTGCTTCCGGGATGAATAGAATAGCGACTAAGATGAGCTTCATCTAAGATTTGCTGGCGGACCTCTTCATTCTTTGGCACAACTATGCGGTTGTTAAACCATACAACACCTTGATCATCTCTTCAGAAGCAGTTGGCTTTACCGGCCTCCATTTTCTCATGGATGTGTTTCATACCCTCATCATTCCTTTAAGCATCAATTATTCTTTGCAGAAGGACTGACTCAAGCTTTAAGTGATTTGAAGTTTCATGTTGAATCATTCCCAGGTTCAACTTCTCCATTTCTTGGAATAACGTAATGTTAGAAGTCCCCATTGTAAGACAATGACAAAAAGTCTTGCGACTCAAGGCATCTGCCACTACATTAGCTTTGCCTGGGTGATAGTGAATCTCCAGTTCATAATCCTTAATCAGCTCGAGCCATCTTCTCTGTCTCATGTTGAGCTCTGACTAGGTGAAGATATACTTAAGCTTTTATGATCTATATAGATGTGACAGATATTACCTAGCAGATAATGACGCCATATTTTCAGGGCATGAACTACTACAGCTAACTCCAGGTCATGAGTTGGGTAATGTTCTTCATACCGGCGCAACTGCCTTGAAGCATAAGCTATCACTCGGCCTTCTTGCATTAAAACATAGCCTAGACCGCTGCCTGATGCGTCACAATACACATCAAAGGGCTTCTCAATGTCTGGTTGAGCTAATACCGGAACAGTGGTCAATAATACTTTCAGCTGCTCAAAGGCTTCATTACATTTTGAAGACCAATTATATTTAGTATCATTCTTCAATGAACTTGTGATTGGCTTCACAAGCTTGGAAAAATCTGGAATGAATCGGCGGTAATAACCAGCTAACCCAAGGAAACTCCAGACTTGAAGCAACATAGTTGGTGGTTTCCACTCCAAAATATCCTTGACTTTGCTGGGATCAACCGCAATCCCATTGGCAGATAATACGTGCCCCAAAAATTGGATCTCCTCCAGCCAGAACGCGCATTTACTGAATTTAGCATATAGTTGGTGCTCTCTTAAGCGCGTTAACATGATCCGTAAATGCCGAGCATGCTCCTCTTCATTCTTGGAGTATATCAAAATATCATCTATGAAGACCACCACGAATTAATCCAACTCGGGCATGAATACCGAGTTCATAAGGTAAGTGAAGTGGGCAGGAGCATTTGTTAGTCCGAAAGACATAACCAGATATTCAAATAATCCGTACCGCGTAGTGAATGCGGTCTTTGGTATATCTTCGGGCCGGATATGGATCTGATGATAGCCGATCTGAGGTCAATCTTGGAGAATACCCTCGCTCCAGTCAGTTGATCAAATATAATATCAATCCGAGGAAGAGGATACTTATTCTTGATGGTAACCTCATTAAGGGGTCTATAATCCACGCACATTCGAAGTGTTTGGTCCTTCTTTTTGACAAAGATGGCTGGACAACCCCATGGTGATGAGCTTGGCTGGATGAATCCTTTATCTAATAGATCTTGTAGTTGGGTCTTGAGTTCTGCAAACTCATTCGGAGGCATTCGGTACGACCTTCTAAAAACAGGAGTCGTACCGGGCTTCAACTCAATAAGAAATTCTACATCTCTCTCTGGAGGCAATCCAGGCAGGTCTTCTGGAAAGACATCTAGGAACTCACATACTACCGGAATATCTTGGATCTCTGGTATGATGGCTTCATAAACTCTGCCAAATGGTTTAGTTGTAGTAGCTACAGGAATGGACAAGAGAACCTCTTCCTGGCCGTAACTCAACCTGATGGTTCTCAGATCAGTGTTGAGGATAGCTTTGTGTTGGGCTAACCAATTCATAACTAGAATCACATCTATATCTTGGACTTTCAAAACAATCATATTAGTAGGAAAGTCCCGTCCAGCCAATGTTACGGGCACATGGAAATCCACTTCTTTAGTGAATATTTGCCCCCCGGGCGAATGAATAGTAAACCCTTCCCTTGATTCATTGTAAGGAATGCAATGTTGCTCCACAAACTTCTTGCTTATGAAAGTATGCGAAGCACCAGAATCAAAGAGAATAACTGCAGGGTAATTGGCCACGAGAAACGTACCCATCATGACCGGTTCTCCTTCCTGCGTTGCGGCCACTTGCGTATAATAAATCCGCCCGGTTTTCTTCATATTTTTGCCTGTGGTATTGTTGGCCGCATTTTCCTTTCCTTGGGTGGAACTCCCAGAACTCTGCTGATTATTTGATCTATTCTGCTTTGGATAGGGGTAGTCCTTGATGAAGTGTCCGGACTTTCCACAGTTAAAGTAGCCTATTGACGAGCTTGGGAGGGCAGGGAAATGAGTACCAGGGGCACTCGGCTGATTTGTTGGGGGTGGGGGCAGTGGCAGGGCGAATGAAGACCGGTTGTTTGAAAGGGTAGGAGGGTGGGCGTGGTGAAGAACGGTTCTGGTTAAAAGGTCGGATCACCAACGTTTGTCTTTTCTCAAACCCCTGACTGGGCCTGTCGCCTCCATAGCCTTTTGATTTTCTCGAGCCAGCATATTTGGCTTCAACTGCCAGTGTCGTGCTGACAGCCCTTCTGTAAGAAAGATCAATGCAGGTGGCCATCTTCCGTTGCATTCGGTCATTAAGGCCCCTCATGAAGCAATTTCTCTTCTTCAGATCCATGTTGACTTGATCGATGGTATACTAGGACAAGTGGTTGAATTTGTTGAGATACTAGGTGACAGTATCCCCACCTTGTTTGAGCTTCATAAACTCCTCCTGTTTCATATGGAGCACCCCTTCAAAAATATAGTGCTCCCGGAAAGCCAGTTTGAACTCATCCCAGGTAATTTGATGACCAACCGGTTGAACGGCTACATAATTTTCCCACCAAGTGCTTGCAGGGCCTCGCAACTGTTGCGCCGCGAATAAGGGCTTTTGAGTCTCCGTGCATCGGAGAAGCCTGAACTTCTGTTCGATAACCCGGATCCACTCATCTGCTTCAAGAGGATCTTCCGCCTTGACAAATATCAGAGTACGTGTCTCGGAGAAATCCAAATATGATGTTTCGCGGGTCCTTGCGGATATGCTCGCCCGCCTTGCTGCTGCATCTGTTCTCCCGCCATCTTCCGCAGGAAGCGGGTATTATCAGCTGTGGCATTAACTAAGGCAGCAATGGCCTCAGCTAGAGTTGGGGGTACTGGGGGCGGGTTCGGAGTTGTTTCCCTTCCACAGGAGGTCCCTGCTCCATCCTATGCACGAGTCTTGGAAGGCATATGAGGCAAAGAACATTTGGAAAATATAATATGCCAAAGCAAACCATCCATTTTACATTACTTAAAAGAGTAATGATACAAACTCGTATTTACAACAGGATTACAATACCTATTACACATTAATACTACTCTTGCTTCTTGTCACTTTTGGTAGCTTCACTGTCGGGTGTCGGAGACCATTCGTCAGCGAGGTTCATAGAAGGAGGGGGCCTGAAAAGGTCCAGTTCCAAACCAAAGGCTTCTCCCGCTGCTCAAGAAGGTCCGACTCCCATTCCGACGGGATCCGCAGGTACCTTAGGGTGCAGTTATGAATACAATACATGAACTTCCTCATGTAGAGTATTACAGTATACTTGCAAGTTATCCACGGCTGTGCTAAGCTCCTCCACGCGTGCTCGAGCTTTGGCTTCCTTGGCCCAAGCAAGTGAACGCGAGTTAACAGCCCAATCGAGCGCTAGATCTCGTTCAGCAAGTTGGTCTTGCAGGTGGCGGATGTTAGTTCTTAACTCGTTTATCCACTCTCCGTCCTCGACCCATACATCATTCCTGTGACGGAGCTCTATTTGAAGATGATCTACTTGAACTTCCAGATCTCCAATAGGATCAATGCTACCACTGCTACTCTCTTCATGCCGTGGAGCTAGTTGATGGCGAGGCACGCCGATTGGTCCGGTAGACTTGCGCGCAGTTTTCCTTGTGCGCGGCGGCATCTCTTGAGGGGGAATACTTATTAATAAAGTTTTTATCATGATGCATGCATAAATACAGAATCAACCTTAGTTGATTCACATCCTTCTATACATTGCACTCTACTGTCTGGTCTTTAAAATAAAGACTTCAGAAGGTGGTTAGATAAGAAAGAAAGAAATTTTCTAGATAAGTCTTTGAAAATTCTTTTTGAAAATGCCTCATAACATCTGTAGAGATGGGCTTCGCTCCGATACCAGCTGTGACGGAACCTCCCAAGTCATTAGGCCCACCTATAGTTGTCCTTGTCCAATGGACCTCAGACCACCCTACAGGTGCCCCTGAATCACTTGACAAGTTCGGTATCTGCTTTCTTTACCTTTCCCATGAGCATTTCACCCATCACGCAGACATTACAATACATCGGAGGTATGAAAATGCGGAAGCAGTTACAATAACTTTCCTTATATTAAAGTAAAGAAGAGTTGGATTATTATAGACTAGAACGAAAATATAAGAGTGCTGAGTATTATTATTACACCACTGGGAGGCAAAAACCCCTCCCGACAAACATTAAACAAAAAGTTTTTAACGGAGGACCCTTCCTCCCGAAGCTTCACTCCTGGTTTTCTTCTTTCGGCACCACCTTTGAACAGAAGTAGCAAAAATTTGCCGCTTCCTCACCTAAAACAACATGGGACAAAGCCCTGAGTATGAAGTGTACTTTCGCAAGACTTACCTGTCAAAGTAAAAGACTGTCAAGGATATACTGGCCTTTGGGAATCAAGGTAAGGCTTGTCAATAATCAAAGACTCTGTTTGTAGAAATGCTTACTAACAGTGGATCTTTAAAAATCCAGTTTTATTTTTCAGCTTAAGTAAAATTACCTGAAGCTAGAGTTCTTTCTACCCTAGTTCAATCACTTGACCTGTACTAGCCAATTTCTTAACAACCCTTCTTATTCACTAGAGTGCTACGTGTAAGTCAGTGACCAAGTCTTCATGTCCATGAAGTTACGGCGATTCGAATCGATTATACTCAGTTCAGGATCTCCAATCACACGACACATGTAGCACTTAACCCTTGCATATGTCAACTCGCCACTGGGGTCCTTAAGACCAGATCAGGTTCACGCCAACCGAGAGCACAAATACACCACCGTCCAGCCTCTTGCCACGGAGGGTACACGCTACTCTTGCCATCTCTCAACTCCCATTGCATGTTATCTTATTCTGGTATTAGTCTGCCCGAGGCAAACCTTACACATGACGAGGTATGTGACCAGTTAAAGGGTCCTCGATCATCAGGCCTACATCGACAAGGTCCTTAATCGACTCAGACGGAGACACTACACCGAGACTCTCTCCTCGTGCAAGTCACCCGCCCGGTCTCAGCTTTATCATTTCAAACCCAAAGTTTGGTACCTGGCAGAGGTACATCTTTTCCGATGTGGGACTCATCATGGCCATGATGAATCCACCGTCAAGTTTTATTTTTGAAAACATCCCACCCACTTCGAAGCATCATCTTTTTGCCAAAACAAAGCATTTTTTTTCTAGAGAAAAGCTAAGCATAAGAAAAACCTTTTTGTAAAACAGGGGATTAAGGAGAAATAATCAACCCAAGGAAGGAGAATGCACCAACTGGTTTAGCACCCAACTCCTATCACCAAATGCACCAAGTAAGTGAGAAAGATTTTAAATTAACAAGGAGGTGGAAAATGCACCGGGGCTTGCCTTATGTTACTAGTGAATCAGGCTCTGTTCCGCAGATATCAAAATAAAAACAGTTTCCTGCCTAATGTTCCTCAGGTGGTGGTGTAGTTCTAGCTTCTTCAACCTCTACTTCCTCTTCGTTCTCTAGATATAACCATATATAATCATGAATGCTCATGTAATGCTCATGAAAATGCTAAGATAATAGAAGTTTATTATCTAATGTCTTGAATACAACTTTCCTTCACGGATCTCTGAGAAACTAGGGTTTTCGGAGTCAATAGTGAAGTTCATAGGGCAGGGGCTAGGGTTTTGGGTTCTAAGCATAAAACATGGTCCAAATCATACCAAATTTTACCCAAGGTTTCTAAATAATATTTAGAGCTTATCTAAAACGTTTGGTGACTTTTGGAATTACTAATTAATTTCTAAAATTCCAGAACTATGGATCTTGGCTATTTTAAATACTCTATAATTCCTTATTGGAACTAAAAATCACAAAACTATTTTTATTAAATACTATAGGAAATTATAAGCCTAGCAAAATTGATCTGGTATTGTTAGAATTTTTCTACAATTTCTTATAGATTTCCAAAGTCTGGTAGAAAAAGAAAAAGGAAAACGATGAACAGATCTGGGCTGAATCCGACCCGAACCAGCCCAGCTAGGACAGAACGCGCCCACGCGCACTCGCGTGTAGACTTTGCACAGAGACCCCTGTTGTTTTAAATATCCTGAATTGAGTTCACCGCACTATTTCTATGAGTCGCTGACAGTTACAGTTAGACCCCTGAACTTCTAATTCTTCACAGCGCTTGGTCCACGATGGTGGACGGCGACACACCGCTCTCCGGCGAGCCTGTACCTGCCGGATCATGCCAAGACCGGCGCTCCCGAGCAGCAGACACCAAATTGGACCCCACCCAATCATTTTCCCCCACTTAATTTTACTAACGAGGCTCTGAATCATCCGGTTCACGGAGACAGTGCGGACAGTCAAAGGAACTAACGTGTTCCGGGCGATCCAGGGCAGCCTAACCCAATTGAATTCGTCGAGAAGCTTCAGGAGGACTTAAGGATGCTAGAACAAGAGAGCAGGGAGTACGAACAGACCTAGAATACGCTGACCACGAGGAGGGCTCTTTCATGGTGGTGGAGAATAGATTTGGGGCGAATGAGAAATTAGCGAGCTCTGGTGATCAATTGAGGGCATGGCTTGGTGGCTTGGTGCTTGACTACCCTACATATCTCATGGCGTGCCCAATTTATAGAGTCCATGAGCGGTGGCCGATGAATTGGACGAAGACGTGTGGCGGCCGGAGTGGAAGAGGGGCACTGGCGCAAGCGCTTAGTGGCTTTCACCGTGGCGGACCCTCCAGCGATCACCGTATATGCTTAACATGACTACCTGCGACGTGGTAAGATGCCTGGGCACGTGGCATAGGATCGACAGGCAGCCAACACCAGTGAGCTTATCTGCGCCGGCAGCAAGGCAAGGTGGTACGGCGGCCAGCCACCGGAGTTATCCCCAAGTGAAGATCTTTTACCTAGGAGCGTTATCCGGTCACCGGTGAGCATGAATCGTAACGGTGGCGTGGATCTAGGCGCACGGTCACAGGCAGTCAGGTGCGCTGCACCAGCGATCTTGTTCAGGGTACTGTACCATCAGAAATGCAATCCAAAGCCCTTGGCAGCCAAACTTGTAGCGTCCAAAACACCGATTTTTGCATAAGAACTTGCTAATTTTCCAGTAGCAAACTTGCGGCCCTTCATACCAGTTATAATTATGCTATAGCAACAACCATCAATCGAGCAACAGATCTAGCTTAAAATGGCTCTCAAACCTGGTTCTAGGCCACTGTCAGGCTGACTTCAGGGTTATGCTCGACTGACACACCATCTTCAGGTCTGTTTTTCTCTTATTTTCTTGTAGCACTGGGGCTTACTCACTTAATAAAAATTGTTCTCCTTACATAGCTCTATAGATTTGATGTGTTTACCCAAGGCAACTTCTCTATATTTTTGGATCTATAGAGCCCTAAAGTTAGCCCTCTCTCACTGTTTTTAGACTTAACCAATTGAGCACAAGAGTGGCCTTTTTGCAAATGAACCCAAAACTTAGGGTTTAGGTTACAAATCCACATACATGTGAATCATATGAGTTAAGATACCCTAATTTCATGGTTTTTGCACTTGGGTCCAAAATGTGCATACTTTTACAGATAACCCCCTAGGGTTTCGTTCCAGGGTTTTCCAAGGGCCTATTTAGGGTTTTTGGCACTTCTAGGGTTGGGATGTTACTTAAGTCCATTCATAGAGACATTTCATGACTTTTACTAATGAGTCTTGAGGTTTTCTCTTATTAGGCCTTGTTTGCTCAATTAAGCCCAATCTAAAGTTAAGCACTATACCCTAGGGTTTCACTTATAACATGTCACATCAATACAACTTATTTGAACTTTTTGCCTAGTGAATGCACTCTAGGTGTAACAAACACATGAGATGCCAATGCTTATGATGTTATGCTCAAGTTTTAGTGCCAGTAACACCAGGGTGTTACATATTCTCCTTTCAAATTATATCTTCCAACAACATGATATGTATGTTTAGATAAACATGGCAAATCAACACTAAAAGAATGTTTCTCCTCTAAATTATTTAGATTACATAGAACATCAAATTCAATATAGCCCAAAGTATTAAAAGAAGATAACAATTTCAGCTCATCATGCACACTAGTTATAGGATTGATGTTCTAATTTTGGCACAATTAACAGGATCAGAAGCAACATCAAGTTTGTTCTCTAGTTGTGGCATAGAAATAATAGTATTATCATCACACAACTCTTCTTTATCACAAGGAACAACAAGATAATCTTCTTGTAACAAAGGCAACTCAGATTTATCTGAAGGCATGATATCAGTAGAATTACTCAAATTATTTTTAGTAACATCCATAAAAACAAATTGTTGTCTCATTAGTGCTTTCACATCAGTCCAAGTTTGTGGTTTCTCATAGTCATGCAAATTATTCCACCAAACTAACGCATCATTCGATAAAGTACTGGCCACAATTTTCATTTTTTGCCTATCACATATACGATGTCGTGCAAAAATCTTATCCAGTTCTACTTCTCATTCATAATATTCATTAGCAATATTTTCGTCAAAAGAAGAGAAGGATGGATATATCGAACCTGAGGGAGACCAATGTAACACCTTAGGTGTTACTTAGGGTTTTCTCTCAGTACCCCCACCTGTGACCTATTATCACATGTGATTTGGACTGAGAAAAGGCACCAAAATTTAGGAGCCAAGCCCTAACCAGGTTTCATCACCCTAAGAAAGCATACATTAACCATGTCAAACCTAAGAAAGAAGGGAAGTGCCAAAACCCTAGAATTCCCCTCTTTAGAAGATTAGAGCACCAAAGAAAAACTCAGTGAAAAGACCAAGTAAATCACATTGTCATGACTTGGGCCAATTATAAAAGTTGTAATACACTAAATAACCTACAAAAAATAGTAAGAGAGTTGTCCCAAAAGGGTTTTGCAGAATCTCCAAACAAGCCACTCAAGTGGGGGCTTCCTATAGAAATTAGAATTTCAGATTTCTGAAATTCAGCCCCCTAACCAAACTCAAACACGTTCACCATGTTCCTTAACTCAAAATCACTCAGCCCAATTGATAAAATGGCGCCAAAATAACCTTAGAACACCCTGAAAAAATTTGGGGTCAAACCAAATCCGTTTGACACAGTTTGGCACGCTTTTATTCTCGGATTAAGGTTGTCAAACATACCAATCTTGGGGACGCGACTACTCACTGCATAGCCCAAGAAACGCCTCGGCCTCCACACACAAATGATAGAGGGTGGTCAGGAGAAGAAATCTTACAATATGATCTTGCCCAAATTCATGAAGATTTGGAGCCAATAGACGCTTGAAAGTGACTACACTAAACTCTACCACGTGCTCGACGCCGTGTCAAAGGGGCTGAGCGCGCACTGGCACTCCTCCACGCACGCCCCGAGCGTCTATCAGGCCGACCGCTCGCCTGCTCCCTCTCGCGCCTATAAAGCCCTCCCCAGGTGCGCAGCATCCCACTCCGCACCCCGCCTCACTTCCCGAGCAAGTCCCCAACTCCGGCGAGCTCTACACCGCCCGCCCAAGCTGCCCGAGTGCCGGCTGCCACGGCCAACTCACTCCATTCATCCCTCGCCCGTGCCAACTGCTCGCTAGCCTCCATGGAGTCCCGCAAAGCTTCCCAACCCCTAAACCGAGTGCAACCTCACCAGAAGTGCGGGATCATCCTTGCCGGAATCCGTCCGCCCACCGGAGCACATGAACCGGGTAAGCCGTTGCGCCATTGTTGAATTCCTTGTGCGCACAGCTTCCACGACGTCTTGTGAACCTCCCCAAGCCGTCCAATTGAACTAGACCGCCCTGTGTAGGTTGGGCCCTTCACGCCGTCGAGCTCTTCTACCCCCGCACGTGGCCAGGACGACTCCGACCACCACTAACCGCCATCCGACCATCGATGGGTTCGTCAGGACCTTCCCGATCTCTGAGACCCCTTTGCTAGAGCTAGACCGCCGCCGGTAAGCCCCGCCGCCCTTTTTTCTGCCGCGGCCACTGTTCCGATGCGGATTGGACCACGAGTTAGATGGTTCACAAACTTAGGGGAGTTTTCGCAAGGTCAGCGACTCGCATGAATAGTAGCCCGAGGACTTATTTGTAAGGAACCAGAGAAAAGATAAGCCAGGCACCCGAGCGCAAGATGGATTTTCTTTTTCATTTTGGAATTCAAATCCTTTTTAATAGACAGCAGACTTAGAAAAAGCATAACTTAAACAATATTCATCCAAATTTGGTCAAACCAATTTTGCTAGACTCTGCACAACATAATCTTCCAGGCAAAAATAGTAGACCCCACATTTCCTATATTAATTTTTAAGGTTTTGATTCAAATAAGAAAACCACTTAAACCTTGAAAATAAGGAAAATGGTAGAAAAACTTTTAGACTAGGGTTTAGAAAATTTATGGAGATACTTGACCAGTATTTACAATGTTTAAAAATGTTAAGCACCCCAGTACCCAAGATTAAGCAAATTTTATCCCCTAGGACTTGTTTTTACTCAAACTTTGGAAAAATAGAATAGGACACTAAAAATAGAAACCAGAGAGCAATATTATTTTTCCTAGCATGCCTAAGTGATAAAGTTCAAGGGAAAAATATATGGAACCCTAGTCCAATACTGTTCTAGAATTTATGATTTAATTTAGGTATTGAGTATTTAAGTGAGATAAAGGTTAAAAATAATAGGACATATGAAATAATGTCAAGAAAAATTTAGCAGACCCTTGACCACTATTGGACCACTACAAAAATAGTAACCACCCAAGAATATCAAAGTAAGTGGGTTAAACAAATAAAACTAGGATTTTGCCAACACTTCTAGAAAATAAAAAGAGGGACCAAAAGTAGAAAACAATAGCAACCTAATTTTTCCCTAAGTACTTGAGATATATGCTATAAGGGAAAATATAAAAATGAGGTAGTTGCATAGTAGAATATGCCCCACCCCCTGCCCCATGAGAAAGTTTATAGATTCTAAGAAATCATACAACCCATCCCATATAAGTAAAAATAACCAACTTTAGAAATGATTGCTCTTGCGCAAAGAAGAAACTAGAAAAATTGGGAAATCTGTTGTTTGACATTTTTCAAATAGAGTGTTAATAGAAAGCACCCACTAAGCCCCCAAACTTTAGAAAATCACCATTAAATAACCATTAGGTATCCTTGGTTGCAATTTGGCATAGGAGCATAATATTACCCATAAGCATCAGCAAAAATAAGTTATAGGGCAGAAGCCACATCTACACAAGGGTTGTAGTTTAAAGTACCCTCTCTGCCCTAAACCTTGTCATTTTTGTACAGAGATAACACATCCATTTTGCACCCCAAATTTTGAGAGAAGCTTAAGTAAGCCAACAAGAAGCCACTGTAATTTTTATAAGATTTTTAGAAAATTCTAAATC
This sequence comes from Zea luxurians, assembly GCA_029449295.1. Classification (NCBI taxonomy): domain Eukaryota; kingdom Viridiplantae; phylum Streptophyta; class Magnoliopsida; order Poales; family Poaceae; genus Zea; species Zea luxurians. The sequence continues at coordinate 9,255,885 of JAOPSE010000033.1, read as the reverse complement.
AGAAGCGTAGTTCAACATACCCCATAAAGACCTTAAGAATAAAATGGGAGAGAAATCCTTGATCCTAGTATGCACCATAGACATGTACAAGTATAGATATATGAATATGTTGCATTCATACTCATGCATTTGCATTCATTAGATTGCAATCTCGCGGACGGAGAGTACGTCTTGGTCCAAGAGCAAGAGGCACAACAAGAAAGTTGGCAGGGAACCAGCTCCCGAACTCGTCCCTGAAGAACCTCCAGCCGCACCTGCATTTGAAGGCAAGCCCCAGTTTATGCATAACCGTTATATATGCTATTTTTACTGCACTTAATGTTTGTAGGCTTGTATTGTGCACTTAAGTGTAGGAATTGCTTGAAACCCTAGTTGCATGAATTTAGGATTCCTTTGAGATGGATACTAGTATGATAGGTCGAGTAGCTGCTATGCTAATGGACAAGAAACCCTAGCACTCGCGTGAGGTTAGGAATTGATTGTATTTGTCTTGACAACAGGATCTATGTTGGTCTTTAGACATGGATCTAGGGTGGATTCCTTGTCTATAAGACGGGAATGGACTTAAGGATTGATGTGTGGTTACCTGAGTCAAGCGTTTGAACGTATTAGACACATGTCGGGAAATATAGTAACCGGTAAGCCTAGTACCTGATTGAACCTGCCCGCAGACTTATCCCTCATTGGAGCTGAGATGGAGTCTCCAATGCTAGCAATGGTGGGTACAAGTGCGGTCAATGCACGGCGGCGGCTGGGGTCAATGGAGATTGTACGCCAAGGTCGTGAGCTCTGATCTGTTGACGGGGCATCGATGGGGGACGACTGATATGTGTGGGGATGGAGTGCCCCTACATGTCATGTGTTTAGGTTTACCTTGCAAGGTTAAAACTCGATTCGAATCGTCTACTTCTCGTAGCTAATGAGACTGCTTGACCCCTTGTACTGCATCGAGTAAGAAGTGAAATGAGGTTTCTTGAGATAACATGTTGATTGCACTAAATGATTGTTACCATGTATGCTAGAACCGGAAAAGCTAAAACTTGTTTTTAGACTCAGCTAGTGCTTTTGGCAAACCAAACCCCCTCAGCCAAACAAATTCATGGTCTAGAGGTAGAGGAGTAGACTCCTCACACCGGGTAAGTCTAGCTGAGTATTAGTATACTCAGCCTTGCTTGTGGCATCATTTTTATAGGTTCACTACAAGACATGGTGGTGTGACTTGGCCAGCTATCCTGCCACCGGGTTGGACGGTCGAGTGGGATGCCGCCTCGGTAGGAGGGGACCAGGAGGAGTAGTGTGCTAGGCCTTTCCCTATTGCCCAGTATCGACGTTATCTAATATCCGCTACAATATTGAGAACATTGTTATCTTTTGGTAAAACTCCAATTTATGTAATAACTTAAGTACTTTAACATATGGTTTCATGTTTATTGCATTCCTTCTGAGTCTCACCATCGTGTGAGCTAATGGTACTCGATCCTTGGTAAGGGGCTCAATCGGACTAGATCCGAAGAACTGACAAGTTATTTCGATTTAAGTGTGTTGCTGCCTCCATGGCGTGACTCGGGCACTTAAGCTAGAATAATCTGGGTGGTTCTGCAACAGCTTTTATCGGAGCGAATACCATTATAGAGGAGTCAATATGTCATGAATACCAATCTTTCAAAAATAAAACTTGCTTAGAAACCGGTGTTGGATCGTCAGAACTAGAACGCTAGACCTAGGACAAAAGGCCTTAAAAATAGTGGGGTAGATAGGTGGCTATATAAGTAGGCCATATAGGCCAACGCTATGATAGAAGGGATGCCCTAGGAGCACCCCTATGATTGATGAGAGGACGTTCATTTCTAGCATGCATGCATTGTAGTAAATCAGCACTAAAAAGGGAAAAAATGATTAATGAAAAGTTGAAGGGAATCTATTGAATCATGACCCCTAAAAAACCTTGGTTAAGAATGGGTACCAAGAAGGTGGGTTAAAAATAGATTAATCCAAACTAATCCTCCTCCTTTAACATAAGCATGCTTATCTCCTTACCGCTATTGTAGTACTTACACTTACCCCTCCTTCACAGATGGCTTCACCTACTCTTGTCGATGGAGGAGACACCCGCTTCAACTTTGATTATCTTTCCCGAGAGGGCTTTCCCTCTATCTTGTGGGAGGTGCTCTGCTCTCCTAGGTACCCCACACCCCCTCTATACACTGTGCAGCTGTACGAGGAGCACCGGGTGCCACGCTACAGGGTTTGGCTAACCGTGTAGTCTCACCCTCTACAGCCTGGGTGGCGTTCACTTGATTCTAAAACTGTCGGATTTAGGGCTGACGACACCACTAAGGTCGTGGCACTGAAGGCTTTGACAACCTTCTGTGGATACCACCCGCTAAAGACGATGATCCACCCACTTGGACTTTTCCCTACTAAGAAGAGGGACGATCCGATGTGGTGCAACAGAGTGAGTCATGTCAAGGATGTGTGGGCCATGCATCCCGACCAGGTTGGGAGAATCACTGTCCAATGCATGAGTGCATTGTACCGCCTGTAGGCCCTGCAAAGCGATGCCATGACGCACCTCACTGGGCTCGCTCAAACTGCAAAGATCACCCTCGACGATAGGGATGACTTCATGGTCGACCTGTTGAAAGTCACCTAGAGGGGGTGAATAGGCGAAACCTGAAATTTATAAACTTAAACTTGCACTAAGGCCGGGGTTAGCGTTATAACTAAATCAGTGTTAGAAAGATTGTTCTCCTTGCTTAGAGTTGCTCAATAAATGTGGATAACGTTTGAGAGCAAACTCAAATCAATATGAGCAAGGGAACTTTAGAGAGAGGAAAGAGGGAAAAAATCAAATGGAAATCAACACAAGTGAACACGGTGATTTGTTTTGCCGAGGTTCGGTTCCAAAGAACCTAGTCCCCGTTGAGGAGGCCACAAAGGTCGGGTCTATTCCAACCCTTTCCCTCTCTCAAACGATCACTTAGACTGGATGAGCCTTCTCCTTAATCACTTGGGTCACTAAGACCCCGCAAGGATCACCACACACTCAGGTGTCTCTTGCTAGCTTTACAAAGCACTTAGATGAATAAGAATGAGGTAGGAGAAAAAAATCCAAGCAACAAGAGCAACAAAAGAACACAAATGATCCTCTCACAAGTCTCTAAGCAATAGAGTTGGTTTTGGAGCTTGGAGTGGATTGAATGCTTTGGTTGTTTCTTTGGAGTGGTTGTCTTTGCTCTTGTAATGAATGTGATGTTCAGAATACTTGGATGTCATTGAAGGAGGTGGTTGGGGGGGTATTTATAGCCTCCAACCACTTCCTAGCCGTTGGCTGGTTTTGCTGTCGATGGGCCCACCAGACTGTTCGATGGCGCACCAGACAGGTACTGTTCACTGTCTAGTGCGCGCCACGTCAGCATGCCCGTTGGAGTTTGGAGCAGTTGACCGTTGGAAGCCTTTGTCATGTAGTTGCATCGGACAGTCTGGTGCCACACCTGCTCTGATTTCTCTGCTCTGACCTCTACCGTGCACTATTCACAACTGTTCATTTTAGGCAGACGACTGTTGGCGCAGGTTACCGTTGCTCCGTTGGCTCACCGGACAAAAGGAGTGCAAAGATTTGGAATCAAAGGCAAGCTAGCCCCTCGCTACATTGGACCTTATGAGGTCATAGAGGCATGTGGACCCATGGCATACAAGTTGAAGTTAGCACCAAAAATGTCTGCCATACACAATGTGTTTCATGTGTCCCAATTGAAGAAGTGTATTCGGTTACCAACGGAAGTCATAACCGAGCCAGATATAGAGATAGAACCCAATCTATCATACCAAGAACACCCCTCCAAGATTCTGGACTGCAAGGAAAGATCCACTCGTGCGAAGATGATCAAGATGTATAAGATCCAATGGAGCAACCATACGGAAGAAGAGGCTACGTGGGAGACTGAGGATTATCTATGCAAGTACTACCCTGATTGTCTTCCCAAGGAAGTGTAACACCCGAGGTGTTTATCGTCTGCTCGATCATGAGTGTGGACTTTAACATGTGATAGCGGTGAATAAAATGGACACTAAATTTTAATCATCTTTGTCATTCACGATTTTGATATCGTATCTGTCTCTGTTTATCTAAGCTGTCCAAACAGTTTAGAGAAATTTTGGACTTTAAAATCTCTCAAGATGTTAAGTCCATGATGTTCGAAATTGTTTATTAAACGAATAGGCTTTCGGAAAGGGTTTGATTCTTTTTATAATTCGATCACGTTGAATATCCAAGAAAAACAAGGTGTAAAATTATTAATCGCTTTGTTTTCTAGTCGAATGAATTGTGGCGGCGAAATTCGTCTAGGCTCGACTAAATTAAATATCGCTTAAGATATCAAATCCGATGTCATTGATTTGGTCCATTTATACAGTGTCCGAACTCTAACCCTTGAAATCGAATCTGGTTCCATAAAATCCATCCTGAATCCCCTCGTGTCTGCGTCGCGCGCGTCCCTCTGCGACCTGGCATTGTGATGTGTGGCGGGCGCTAACCGGTGTCTGGACAGCGCACAGCCTCTTGCCCACGTAAACGATGCGTGTCGTCGCTTCCGAAATAATCACACTTTCGATGCCGCATTGATCTCGTGTATTTATTTCGCGATATGTTGAGTCTTGTGCCTGTTTAAAATTTATAGATTATGAGAATACGAATTCGGAAGCCCGACCCACTCTGATGATTTTTATCCTGAACAAATTAATTGGAACTCGACGAAAATGGTTTTCAGTCCGAAACAAACCAGAACAGTGTAATTAGAATAAAATGTGTAGCCCGTATAGTTGACCCATTATACATCGCTAAAAGCTCCTAATTCTAAATATCTGCAATTTTCTTTATAAAAAAGAAAAGTAAAAAAAATCTAGAAAATCTCTTTCTACCGCTATCCTCCCTCCGCCCGAGCTATCCCTATCTGTGTCGCGCTCAGATTTTTTTCCACCGCCTACTACAGCAGCCTAATCTCTATCCTTGAGCCCTCTCACCCTCACGTCTCTTTTTCCTCAAAAACTCTCCCTGGCCGATGGCCTTAGTACAGCTGCCGTTGTTTTGGCACATCTTCCCCACCCTCTCCCTCTCGGTTTCCTGCTATCCGACCAGCTCCCATTCCCTCCCCATGGCCGAGCTGCTCGTCCTTGGTTCCGGGTGAGCGACCTCTTCCTTGCACACGCCAGTCGTCTCCTCTACTGGGTCGTGCGTCACCGGCCGCCATGGATGCCTCCTCGTCATGCTCCTGTTCATGGCAGACACCTGGACCTATCTCCCATGGCGCCGCTCCCTATTTCCTGCTGGACGCCCATGGTGCTGCTCCCAGTTTCCTACTGATCGCCGCTGCCCTTCTATGGTGCTCGCCCGACCCCAAGCTGAGCTTGTCTCCATGGCCGCCGGTCAGCCACTGCTCCCTGTTCGCCTCAGCCACGACCTTGCCGGACCTCGTCCCTGCTCGGCTTCTCCAGCGCGCCTGCCGCCAGCTCGATTCCTCGCTTCAACCATGGGACCTGCTGCTCGCTGCCGCGTGTGCACTTTTTCCTTCGAGCAACAGCCCCGGATCTGCGCAGCTCTGGCCTTGTTGTCGACCTCACTCGCTACCGATGTCATGGCTTGTGCACCTCGTGTTCGATGAAAGCCAGAGTGATGGACACGCATGCGCGATTCGAGTCGATTCCGACAGTCCGTAGACAAGAAAGCGACATGTATGTGTTCATGATTTGAGGAGCCAGCAGCCCCCCTTACTCCTCGTCGTCGATCCACGCCGCGTCCGCGACGTTTCCGTCGATCCCGACGATCTATCTTTCAATTGCACGCTACTTGCGTTGGGGTCCGAAGCTCTCTGTCGTGCTCGACTTTGGACGTCATCATTCCATGCGCTATCAAGAGATCCCGGGAGTGGGTAAAGAAGTGATTCTCACGTGGCGCTCGTCAAATATTTAACGAACTTCTTGAACATATTATCGTTGTTATTCCTGCGAATTCCAATCGGATTTAGGTAAACTAATTCACTACTTCTATTATTTTGTTTTAATGATTGGATGTGTTGGATTAAATTATTGGTCGTAATGATAGTCATTATATGCTATTTTTATTTAAAAATAGGTTATTAATGTTTATGTAATTTCTGGTAATAATTACTAATTAGATGTTTTATATGTATACGGTAAAGTTTAGGCGGCAACGTAATTTAAGCGAGGAGTGCATTGGTGGTGGATACGAATGACTAGGGTAATTTAATTGATTTAATATTTGCTATGAGCTTGTGATCGCAGTTGTGGCGTAGACACATCGTGTAAAGCTCGAGTTTAAAATACGATTTAGGCGAAGGAGATTTTGGTACACAAGTATACGATGTTAGTGAATCGATGATGTTAAAAATAGGTTTAGTATTAAATCAGCTAGCTGACATGTTTTGTTAGGGTAGTCGTATTAGATTCGACTAATCTTGAGAAGCATGATTGTTGTACTTAGTCATCTGTCATTGGCCAGTGTACATCCGTCCTCTAGATATTTAAGTCGCTGAGAAATTAGTTTTACCAAATGCTATGTTATATGTTAATGTTGTATCTGTTAGAGTAAATATTGTGATGTTTGATTTAGTTAAGTGTGTAATTCAAGTTAATTAAGACACATAGTTTAAGGAGTTAATTAGATTGTTCCTATACTTATTTTAAGTCGTTGGTATTCAATAATGTCGAGTCCAAGTTTTACTAGACTTCTGATGAAATATTTTACTAAGGATCATAGTGTAGATTAAATAATTTATTCTTGCTTGATTTCGGAATTAGATCCAATTAGAGAGGTGGAACATGAGTGTTATGCTTGGTGTGCATAGTCTGCTGTTTCGTGATGTTTACGTTAGATTCGGTTAATCTAGAGAAGTGTGATTATTGTGCTTGGTCATATGTCAATAACTAGTGTTGCCGATGAAGTGTTATGATGCCTCATCATTAAGTACTTAATTTTATACTGTGGAGCATCATAATATCTTGTGTTACTCTTCCTTGTTCTCATTCATATGCATTATGCATACCATTTAGGTACGTTAATTGATCACATTATGCGGAGGACTAAAGCCGAGTGACCCCAAGTAATGCAAAGAGTGGACTACTCTGAGAAACAGTGTCGATGGACCAATCTCAAGTGAATGGACTGAATGAATGCCAAGACAAAGGATGATCGCCAAGTGGACGTCGTCTAAACAAACACTACCGTAGTGTTTATTCCAGGCAAGCCCCGGTGCATGCAACCCTTTCCTTATGTTCTAAATATTTTTTTCACACATTAAGTCTAGTGAAATGTGCATTAGGTTTATGGGAGTTGCTTGGAAACCCATTGATGCATTGGCTACCTTGAAATCCATTCCTTTTATAGATACTTCTGGTGAAGTATCAAATATGATTTACAAAATTGCTTAGCCATGCCTAGAGGTAAATCTTGCAAATAGAGTTTGTTCTTTGCACTAATGCCTAGCTCAGGTTTATCCTGTGGAAGGATGGCTCTACCTACAAGAATATTTTTACCAGGATCATTGGGAGATCTAATGCAAGGTTCCCTATGATGTTTTAATCATCCTAAGGAACACAAACAATCCTAAGGATGGAAGTACTTAAATCGAGACTTGGGCTAGGAACAGGTGATGTTCTACCCAGGTTGATTAAGGATTATAGAGAATGTAGGCCTGCTGACCGAGGACCTTTTAACTAGCCACATGCCTCATTATGGGTAAGCTTTGCCTCGGATAGACCAGTACCAGAAAGGCCACCATGCAATGGGAGTGGAGAGATGGCGAGAGTAGCGTGTACCCTCCGTGGCAAGAGGCTGGACGGTGGAGTATCTGTGCTCTCGGTTGGCGTGAACCCGTTCTGGTCTTGAGAAACCCGGTGGCGAGTTGACATATGCAAGAGTTAAGTGCTACATATGTCGTGTGGTTGGAGATCCCCAGCTGGGTATTAATCGATTCAGGATCGTCGTTACTTCTCGGATATGAAGACTTGGTCAGTGACTTGCAATCTAAGTCATGGATGGAATCATAATGAGAAAAAATCATGTTGTATTGATTAAAGTGATGATGAAATTAGACAAGATGCAAACAAGGTCTATTAATACTTAATCTAGCATTAAAATGTTGAAAATAAGGACTCATTTTAGTAAGCTTTCTGCAAACTATTAATGTTGATTCTTGTTAAAAGCCTTCCCTTGATTCTCAAATCCAGCATATCCTTGAGTCTTTTTCCTTAGTCGGGTAAGACTTGCGAAAGTACACTTCGTACTCAGGGTTTTCGAACCCATGTTGTTGCAAGTACTAGATTTGTGCTGCTGTGGATGGTGCTAAGCGCCGGTGGGCACGACCTTCTTATAAGTATAAGTACTTCTTCTATACTTCTTACTGAGGATGTTCACTTAAGCTAGCATATAATTTAAACATATAAATGTTTATACATTCAAAACATAATGCAATTACTCCGATCATGTACAATGTAAACTTGTTATAACTTGTAAAATTTGGTAATAAGATTTATGCTGCGAATTGTTGGTGTGTGATTTGTGTCTACTTAATCCTACGGTCCTGGTTGTAAGTGGTTTATCCGGGGTCCATGGGACACTCGGACAGATCCTATTAAGTTATATGGTGCACATGCATAGCCGTCTGAGGTCTGTGAGACAAGGATAGATGCATGTGGGCCCAATAACTTGGAAGGTTCTGCCACAGCTGGTATCAGAGCAAGATTAAGTATATTACGGTCACATACATATTTTCAAAACAAAGTTTTGGTTTCAAAAAACCTATTTTCAACTAAACACATTGTTTGGTTTTGAAAAACTACAGATTTGAAAACTATAATGCTAGCGACATCCTCTATTAAGCCCTAAGTTAAGGACTATCAGGTGGCTTATTTAAAAACCACTAACCCACAACCGGGGGGTACTGCATACATGTGTATTGTTATTTTTGAGGCCATTTAGTTTTGAATGGATCGACGCTAAGGTAAGGTGAGATGTGAGAGCATGACCGAACAAACATCGGTCTAGGGAAGAACATAAAAAGTGCTTGAATATATACGTGTTCCACATATGTATATATGAAAGCTGCGATTTGGAGTATTTAATTTTCTGGAATTCAGTACCCCATGGATGTGTATGGGTATACAGACATGGGAATACTGAGAAGTGTAATGTACTTGTAACGATGCACCTATGCTCAGGTAAGAAGGTGAGTTACCATAATGAGTTGCCCTATGGTCAAAGTGTGGCAACGACGCCTATGCATGGATCTAGCACTTAATAATGAGTTGGCCTCCATATAGAAATACATGGAGTATAAACTGTGATAAACTGTCATGTGTGGATCTTGCATCATGGGAAATTGGGTTGTGATGGAATTTTCTGCAGGTACACTAACCTTGAAAACGTATGTGTAGCTGACGACTAGCAAAATACCATGAGAGTCGTAAGTATGCCACCGATATAGAACGCTATTGCCACATTATGTTGGCAAAATTTGTGAGGACGAATAGGACGAGCATGCATCCTGATTGTTGCATCCTATTTGTTACCTATACACCCAAAATTCTTCTCTCATCTTTATTCAAGTAACCAGTGATTGTAGGTAATGTGGTGTAATGTTGTATTATGAACGTCAATGAAATAGTTGTCCTCCGTTCTTTAGGTAATCTATTTAGGTGTTATATGCATTTGCTCTTGTGCTTGATGTAACGATAGAATGTTTGTGACTTGTTTGCCTAAACCCGAAATTAGGCCATGTTCTTATTTAGTGAACCATGACCCAAATTTGAATTTTTCATTATCACTCCATAACTAAACTCATGCAAATGGATGTTTGGATAATTTCTTTATCCACCACAAGATGTGCATGGCTTAAAGCTAGGATCTCGAGTCCGTGTTCTTGCTATTTAATCTGTGATGTTTTAGTTGCCATATTTCCATCCTGGACCATGCCCTTGTTCGATTGACACAAGTTGATGTCCCTTATCCAGTTTGCCTGTTTTTAAGGATCGCCATGTTGCTTTATCAACTCAACCTAGAAAAGACATGCCCGATCAATTTCTTGAATTTGATGCCTTTGGTTTTTTATATCTCTCGAAGGCTTACTAATTTGATCTTATTACAGTTTTCCTCCGTATCTAATCAGATACCAATCCTTGACCTTGTAATTATTGTGATGGCATAGAAATATGTTTGGGGCTGAAATAATAGTCTTCCATCATACTCCTTTCATCAAGTTTAGGTTATGGCCATGTCTTGTTCGTTTCATCGGTCCATGATCTACTTGGCTTTCTACTTGTAATTATACTGACAGGTAGAGTCTCTTTGTATATTGGCACCATTGCTCAATCCATTGGTGTCGCGTGAGATTTCTTATTGGTTACGTCTAGTAATGGTGCTGTGACTAAAACTGATGGTGCCACGACAAAATCGAGGGCCTCCTGTGGATGCATACACACGGTTGCTCTACTTGGCATGCGCTGGTATCACGGTTAGTAGTTGTAGTCCATTATGAGACTTTATTAATGTGTTATCTTGGCACAATCTAGTTTTACCACGTGGGATTCATTATTGGTGTTGTTCGGTAATGGTGTCATGGTTAACGACTTATGGTGCCGCAGCGAAACTGAGAGTCCCTTGTGAATGTACACGCAAGGTTATGCTGCTTGGCGCATGCTGGTATCAAGGTCTCTAGTCATGATCCATTATGGAACTACACTGATATGTTATCTTCCATAAACTACTTCCTTGAAACAATTTCTATGTTGTTTGTCAAGTGATCAAGCAACATCTATCATCTCTATTGGATCAAAAGGGCATACCACTTTCATGTGTGGTCTCTTTTCTTTTGATCTTGGTAGTGACTACTCATACAAGTTCCCTTTACGTCCTTTGTGTAAAGGTGAAGCCTTGAAGCTTTTTATTGTTGGAAGGCAGCTGATTAATTCTCCAAATGGAGATTGATTTTTCCCTGCTGCTGAAATGCAGGAGTTTGTTCATTCGCTCTCTTATTTAATCTATGTAGTCCCTAACCAAGTGGATAATTCATCTTGCATGAAGAAATAGATGAATAACCTAACCAAATGGATTTCTACCCAAATGCATGACCTTTTGCTAGCAAATGTGAACTCTCAACCCTTGGCTTATCGATGGTACTGAGAGGACTTGCTCAATGTCAAAAGTAGTTCAACAAGTTGGTTTTACTAACTTGTAACTGCCCAATGAACAAAGACTGAGTCTAGAGATCATTTTGTCGAGTTATCTAAACTCACTTTGGCTCAAACCATCCTAAGGAAGTACTTGCAAAAATCAAGTTAAGTCGATTGATAAGCACCTAGTCATCGCTCTAGTCATGCCTCGATCGCCTCACGTGTGCTTTTCTAGCATGGGTGATCAAGTCGAGCCATGCCTGGTGCTTGATAAAATGGATTAGACATGAAGTCAGCATTTACAAATCTTCTCACTGGTGATTTTTTAAGTCTCTATCATTTTCTTGGACTTGGATTCTCTGGCTAACACGAGTTAACTGGGATGGTATTCAACATTCACACCTGTCTCGTGTGCTACGAACTTATCGTGACCACTTATTGGTAAACCTCTTTCTATATGTTTTACCAAAGAGGTTGCATCTGATTCTGTTTGGGTAAAGTTGTATATCTATTGCTCGCCCAACAGACTCAGATAGTACAGTGTTATCAGAAAAAGCGAACTGCACACATGGAACCTTATGTGTTCTTTGGGCAGACATCACATTTACTAATGGACATCTCTAAGTTAGCTTAAGGCGATACATGCTATATCCACTAGAGAAACCACATCCTGAGATACTCGCCTTTGCTTGGAACTGTCTTATGATTATTGCTGATATGGACTGGAGTTACATGCTTCTCTACTCTTAAAAGTCTTTCGCTCCGAATCTCGGGACAAGATTCTTTTAAGGGGAGGGATGTAACACCCGAGGTGTTTATCGTCTGCTTGATCCCGAGTGTGGACTTTAACACGTGATAGCGGTGAATAAAATGGACACTAAATTTTAATCATCTTTGTCATTCACGATTTTGATATCATATCTATCTCTGTTTATCTAAGCTGTCCAAATAGTTTAGAGAAATTTTGGACTTTAAAATCTCTCAAGATGTTGACTCCATGATGTTCGAAATTGTTTATTAAACGAATAGGCTTTTAGAAAGGGTTTGATTCTTTTTATAATTCGATCACGTTGAATATCCAAGAAAAACAAGGTGTAAAATTATTAATCGCTTTATTTTCTAGTCGAATGAATTGTGGCGGCGAAATTCGTCTAGGCTTGACTAAATTAAATATCGCTTAAGATATCAAATCCAATGTCATTGATTCAGTCCATTTATACAATGTCCGAACTCTAACCCTTGAAATCGAATCTGGTTCCGTAAAATCCATCCTGAATCCCCTCGTGTCTGCGTTGCGCGCGTCCCTCTGCGGCCTGGCATTGTGACGTGTGGCGGGCGCTAACCAGTGTCTGAACAGCGCACAGCCTCTCACCCACGTAAACGATGCGTGTCGTCGCTTCCGAAATAATCACACTTTCAATGCCGCATTGATCTCGCGTATTTATTTCGTGATATGTTGAGTCTTGTGCCTGTTTAAAATTTATAAATTAAGAGAATACGAATTCAGAAGCCCAATCCACTCTGATGATTTTTATCCTGAACAAATTAATTGGAACTCGATGAAAATGGTTTTCAGTCCGAAACAAACCAGACCAGTGTAATTAGAACTGAAAGCGAGTAATTGGTAATTAATTTGGTTCACTAATTCGAAGAATGAAATGTGTAGCCCGTATAATCGACCCATTATACATCGCTAAAAGCTCCTAATTCGAAATATCTGCAATTTTCTTTATGAAAAAAGAAAAGTAAAAAAATCTAGAAAATCTCTTTCTATCCCTATCCTCCCGCCGCCCCAGCTATCCCTATCTGTGTCGTGCTCAGATTTTTTTCCACCACCTACTACAACAGCCTAATCTCTATCCGTGGGCCTCTCTCACCCTCACGTCTCTTTTTCCTCAAATCCTCTCCTGGCCGATGGCCTTCGTATAGCTGCCGTCGTTTTGGCTCATCTTCCCGGCCCTCTCCCTCTCGGTTTCCTGTTGTCCGAGTAGCTCCCATTCCCTCCCCATAGCCGAGCTGCTCGTCCTTGGTTCCGGGTGAGCGACCTCTTCCTTGCACGCGCCATTCGTCTCCTCTACTGGGTCGTGCGTCACCAGCCACCATGGATGCCTCCTCGTCGTGCTCTTGATCATGGCGGACACCTGGACCTATCTCCCATGGCGCCGCTCCCTGTTTCCTGCTGGCCGCCGCTGCCCTTCTATGGTGCTCGCCCGATCCCATGCTGAGCTTGCCTCCATGGCCGCCGGTCAGCCCCTGCTCCTTGTTCGCCTCAGCCGCGACCTTGTCGGACCTCGTCCCTGCTCGGCTTCTCCAGCGCCTGCCGCCAGCTCGATTCCTCGCTTCAACCATGGGACCTGCTGCTCGCCGCCGCGTGTGCACTTTTTCCTCGGAGCAACAACCCCGGATCTACGCAGCTCCGGCCTTGTTTTCGACCTCACTCGCTACCGATGTCATAGCTTGCGCACCTCATGTTCGACAAAATCCTAGAGTGATGGACATGCATGCGCGATTCTAGTCGATTCCGACAGTCTATAGAAAAGAAAGCGACATGTATGTGTTCACGATTTTGGGAGCCAGCTGCTCCTCCTTACTCCTCGTCGTTGATCCACACCGCGTCCGTGACGTGCTCGTCGATCCCGACGATCTATCTTTCAATTGCACGCTACTTGCGTTGGGGTCCGAAGCTCTCTGTCGCGCTCGACTTTGGACGTCATCATTCCGTGCGCCATCAAGAAATCCCGGGAGTGGGTAAAGGAGCGATTCTCGCGTGGTGCTCGTCAAATATTCAACGAACTTCTTGAACATATTATCGTTGTTATTCCTGCGAATTCCAAGTCGGATTTAGGAAAACTAATTCGCTACTTCTATTATTTTGTTTTAATGATTGGATGTGTTGTATTAAATTATTGGTCGTAATGATAGTCATTATATGCTATTTGTATTCAAAAATAGGTTATTAATGTTTATGTAATTTCTGGTAATAATTATTAATTAGATGTTTCATATGTATACGGTAAAGTTTAGGCAGCAATGTAATTTAGGCGAGGAGTGCTTTGGTGGTGGATACGAATGACTAGGGTAATTTAATTGATTTAATATTTGTGACGTGCTTGTGATCGCAGTTGTGGCGTAGACACATCGTGTAAAGCCCGGGTTTAAAATACGGTTTAGGCGAAGGAGATTTTGGTACACAAGTATACGATGTTAGTGAATCAGTGACGTTAAAAATAGGTTTAGTATTAAATCATCTAGCTGACATGTTTTGTTAGGGTAGCCGTATTAGATTCGACTAATCTTGAGAAGCATGATTGTTGTACTTAGTCATCTGTCGTTGGCCAGTGTACATAAGTACTCTAGATATTTAAGTCGCTGAGAAATTAGTTTTACCGAACGCTATGTTATCTGTTAATGTTGTATCTGTTAGAGTAAATATTGTGATGTTTGATTTAGTTAAGTGTGTAATTCAAGTTAATTAAGACATATAGTTTAAGGAGTTAATTAGATTGTTCCTATACTTTTAAGTCGTTGGTATTCAATAATGACGAGTCCAAGTTTTATTAGACTTCTGATGAAATATTTTACTAAGGATAATAGTGCAGATTAAATAATTTATTCTTGCTTGATTTCAGAATTAGATCCAATTAGAGAGGAGGAACATGAGTGTTATGCTTGGTGTGCATAGTTTGCTGTTTCGTGATGTTTGCGTTAGATTCGCTTAATCTAGAGAAGTGTGATTATTGCGCTTCGTTATATGTCAATAACTAGTGTTGCCGATGAAGTGTTATGATGCCTCATCATTAAGTACTTAATTTTATACTATGGAGCATCATAATATCTTGTGTTACTCTTCCTTGTTCTCATTCATATGCATTATGCATATCATTTAGGTACGTTAATTGATCACATGATGCGGAGGACTAAAGCCGAGTGACCCCAAGTAATGCAAAGAGTGGACTACTCTGAGAAACAGTGTCGATGGACCAATCTCAAGTGAATGGATTGAATGAATGCCAAGACAAAGGATGGTCGCCAAGTGGACGTCGTCTAACAAACACTAACGTAGTGTTTATTCCAGGCAAGCCCCGGTGCATGCAACCCCTTCCATGTGTTTTAAATATTTTTTTCACACTTTAAGTCTAGTGAAATGTGCATTAGGTTTATAGGAGTTGCTTGGAAACCCTTTGATGCATTGGCTACCTTGAAATCCATTCCTTTTATAGAAACTTCTGGTGAAGTATCAAATATGATTTACAAAATTGCTTAGCCCTGCCTAGAGGTAAATCTTGCAAATAGAGTTTGTCTTTTGCACTAATGCCTAGCTCAGGTTTATCTTGAGGAAGGATGGCTCTACCTACAAGAATATTTTCACCAGGATCATTGGGAGATCTAATGCAAGGTTCCCTATGATGTTTTAATCATCCTAAAGAACACAAACAATCCTAAGGATGGAAGTACTTAAATCAAGACTTGGGCTAGGAACAGGTGATGTTCTACCCAAGTTGATTAAGGATTATAGAGAATGTAGGCCTGCTGACCGAGGACCTTTTAACTGGCCACATGCCTCATCATGGGTAAGCTTTGCCTCGGACAGACCAATACCAGAAAGGCCACCACACAATGGGAGTGGAGAGATGGCGAGAGTAGCGTGTACCCTCCGGGGCAAGAGGCTAGACGGTGAAGTATCTGTGCTCTCGTTTGGTGTGAACCCATTCTGGTCTTGAGAAACCCGGTGAAGAGTTGACATATGCAAGGGTTAAGTGCTACATATGTCGTGTGGTTGGAGATCCCCAGCTGGGTATTAATCGATTCAGGATCACCGTTACTTCTTGGATATGAAGACTTGGTCACTGACTTGCAATCTAAGTCATAGATGGAATCATAATGAGAAAAAATCATGTTGTATTGATTAAAGTGATGATGAAATTAGACTAGATGCAAACAAGGTATATTAATACTTAATCTAGCATTAAAAAGTTGAAAATAAGGACTCATTTTAGTCAGCTTTCTGCAAACTATTAATGTTGATTCTTGCTAAAAGCCTTCCCTTGATTCCCAAATCCAGCATATCCTTGAGAGTCTTTTTCCTTAGTCGGGTAAGACTTGCGAAAGTACACTTTGTACTCAGGGTTTTCGAACCCATGTTGTTGCAGGTACTAGATTTGTGCTGCTGTGGATGGTGCTAAGCGCCGGTGGGCACGACCTTCTTATAAGTCTAAGTACTTCTTCTATACTTCTTACTGAGGATGTTTGCTTAAGCTAGCATATAATTTAAACATATAAATGTTCATACATTCAAAACATAATGCAATTACTCCGATCATGTACAATGTAAACTTGTTATAACTTGTAAAATTTGGTAATAAGATTTCCGCTGCAAATTGTTGGTGTGTGATTTGTGTTTACTTAATCCTGTGGTCCTGGTTGTAAGTGGTTTATCCAGGGTCCATAGGACACTCTGACAGATCATGTTAAGTTATCTGGTGCACATGCATAGTCGTCTCAGGTCTGTGAGACAAGGACAGGTGCATGTGGGCCCAATAACTTGGGAGGAAGTCGGTACGTAACCATGCCACAGCCCCCCTTCCCTCCGATTCCCAAATATAGGAAAGATACTCTTAAAGGAAAACTTAATTAAGAAATGAGATTAGCAAAGAAGGGCTTCCTTCTTAAGTTGCAAAGAGGATGCATTCGAAGAGCAGGAATTCTCATAAACTTTTAAGGGTTAGCCAGTTTTAGGCAAGCAAGCTATGCCCCCTTTCTCACCCTTGGAGGATCTCGGCTCGAATCTCGGGGCGAGATTCTTTTAAGGGGGAGGGCTGTAACACCTCAGGTGTTACTTAGGGTTTTCTCTCAGTACCCCCACCTATGGCCTATTATCACATGTGATTGGACTGAGGAAAAGGCACCAAAATTTAAGAGCCAAGCCCTAACTAGGTTTCATCACCCTAAGAAAGCATACATTAACCATGTCAAACCTAAGAAAGAAGGGAAGTGCCAAAACCCTAGAATTCTCCTCTTTAGAACATTAGAGCACCAAAGAGAAACTCAGTGAAAAGACTTAGTAAATCACATTGTCATGACTTGGACCAATTATAAAAGTTGTAATACACTAAATAACCTACAAAAACAGTAAGAGAGTTGTCCCAAAAGGGTTATGCAAAATCTCCAAACAAGCCACTCAAGTGGGGGCTTCCTATAGAAATCAGAATTTCAGATTTCTAAAATTTAGCCCCCTCACCAGACTCAAACACATTCACTATGTTCCTTAACTCAAAACCACTCGGCCCGGTTGACAAAATGGCGCCAAAATACCCTTAGAACACCCTGGAAAAATTTGGGGTCAAACCAAATCCGTTTGGCATGGTTTGGCACGCTTTTATTCTCGGATTAAGGCTATTAGACAAACCAATCTTGGGGACGCGACTACTCACAGCACAGCCCAAGAAAACGCCTCGGCTTCCACACACAAACGACAGAGGGTGGTTGGGAGAAGAAATCTTACAATAGGATCTTGCCCAAATTTGTGAAGATTTGGAGCCAACAGATGCTTGAAAGCGACTACACTAAACTCTGTCACGTGCTTGACATCGTGCCGAAGGGGCTGAGCTCGCACCGGCGCTCCTCCGCGCACTCCCCGAGCGCCTATCTGGTCGACCACTCGCCTACACCTATAAAGCCCTCCCAAGGTGCGCAGCATCCCACTCCGCACCCTGCCTCACTTCCCCGAGAAAGTCCCCAACTTCGGTGAGCTCTACACCGCCCGCACGAGCCAACGGAGTGGCGGCCGCCGCGACCAACTCAAACCAGCCATCCCTCGCCTGCGCCAACTACTCGGCTAACCTCCCCGGAGTCCCGCAAAGCTTCCTAAGCCCCCAAACTGAGCGCAACCTCACTGAAAGTGTTGGATCATGCTCGCTGGAATACGTTCGCCCGCCGGAGCATGAGAACTGGGTAAGTCGTTGCGCCATTGTTAAATTCCTTTGGCACATAGCTTCCACAACGTCTAGTGAACCTTCCCGAGCCATCCAATTGAACTAGAATGCCCTGTGTAGGCTGGGCTCCTCGCCACCGGTGAGCTCTTCCGCCCCCGCACGTGACCAGGACGACTCCGACCACCACCGACCGCCATCCGACCATCGATGGGTTTGCCTGGACCTCCTCGATCTCCGAGACCCCTTCGCTAGAGCTAGACCGCCGCCGATAAGGCCCGCCACCCTTTTCTCTGTCGCGACTACTGTTCCGATGGGGATTGGATCGCAGATTAGATGGTTCACAAACTTAGGGGTTTTTTCGCAATGTCAGCGACTCACATGAATAGTAGCTTGGGGACTTGTTTGTAAGGAACTAGAGAAAAGATAAGCTAGGGACCCGAGCGCAAGATGGATTTTCTTTTCCATTTTGGAATTCAAATTCTTTTTAATAGACAGCAGACTTAGAAAAAACATAACTTAAACAATATTCATCCAAATTTGGTCAAACCAATTTTGCTAGACTCTGCATAATATAATCTACCAGGCAAAAATAGTAGACCCCACATTTCTTATATTACTTTTTAAGGTTTTGATTTAAATAAGAAAACCACTTAAACCTTGAAAATAAGGAAAATGGTAGAAAAACTTTTAGACTGGGGTTGAGAAAATTTATGGAGATATTTGGCCAGTAGTTACAATGATTCAAAATGTTAAGCACCCCAGTACCCAAGATTAAGCAAATTTTATCCACTAGAACTTGTTTTTACTCAAACTTTTGAAAAATAGAAAAGGACACTAAAAATAGAAACCAGAGAGCAATATTATTTTTCCTAGCATGCCTAAGTGATAAAGTTCGAGCGAAAAATATATGGAACCCTAGTCTAGTACTATTCTAGAATTTATGATTTAATTTAGGTATTGAGTACTTAAGTGTAACATCCCTGAGTTACTGTCACTAAAACTTGAGCATGACATCATGTGCATTGACATTCATGTTGCTTGTCACACCTAGAGTGCATTCACTAGGTAAAATTTTCAAACAAGTTGTGATGATAGGACTTGGTGTTAATAAACCCCAGGGTAGGGTACTTAACCCTGAATTGGGGCTTATTAATGTAAGTGAAGCCCAAATAAGTTAAAATCTCAAAAGTCATTAGGAATATTCACAAGATATCAAAGTTGATAGACTTTAGTGGCACAAAAACCCTAAAGTACTCAAAACCCTAAAAAGAACCCTAGAAACCCTAATTGGAACCCTAGGGGGGTAATTGTAAATTCCAGGCACTTTTGGACCAAAGTGCAAATGATAAAGTGATAATACACTACAAACCAAGTAACTTTTGTATTGGGGGATTTCCAAGTTGTATGACGGAATTTGGACTTATTTGCAAAAGGGTCACATGAGTACTATGTGACTAAGTCTGAAATTCAGTGTAATAGGGTCAACTTTGGAGCCCTGTATCTTCAAATTCATAAGGATTTTGCCCTAGGTCAACACATCAAATTTATAGAGCTACTATAGGAGTACAACTTTGCTTAAGTGACTAAGCCTTGATCACATACAAAATTTGGATTAAAATAGACTTTAAGTCTGGCTATCAGTCAACCCTGATGACTGAACTATGGCCACCAGTGACCTTGGCAGAACTTTGAGATCGAATTGGAGTAGGATCCAGTGATTGGTTGGGTATGGTTACTATACCAAAGTTAAAGCTGGATTATAGGACAATAACTTGATATAGGAAGATAAGTAAGTTGTCATATGGAAAATGGAGAGCAAGGCTCCTCAAATCGCGCTGTCAAAACGACTAAACATGATGGCCATGGTACAATGCGCGAAAAGATCTTCAGGTTCACTACACTTCGCCACTGGTGATCCACCGCCAAAATTCGTGCCCTCCTAGGAGATTCATGCTACGGAAAGAGTAGATAACGTCGGGGCAAGGTGAAAATATCTAGTGCGGGCTGAATCCGGTCGCTGGCTGGACCGGCCATCATGTCTCGCCGTGGTCAATCGCGCTGGCATCACCGGAGTTCGCCGTTATCTGGCCAGGCTATGTGCCTCAAAGCCTTACCACATCGCAATAGACCACTTTAGGTAGCTTGTTCATCACCTAAGACACTGCCCCGGTAAAAGCCATGATAGCACATGCGCGAGTGACTTCCCCTCTCTCTAGCCGCCACCACCCTTCCTTCAAATTGGATGCCACCGCTGTAGAACTCTATAAATTGCTGCCCCCATGAGTTCCACTAGGTATTTACGCATCCAACGCACCAGCCCTTGCCTCATATCATCCACTAGAGCCCCTCAATTTCTCATTTCCCCCAAATCGGTCAGAACACCGCAGCGAGAGAGCTCACCATGGCCAGCCTTCTGCAGGTCAGTTCAAGCTTCCTTAAGTGGTGTTCTAGCCTCCCTCATGTCCCCTATAGCTCACAGACCCATTCGATTGAACTAGACCGCACTGGATTGCCCTAAACACCACAGTTTCCTCTCGGTTTTCGCTGTTGTCGTGAGCAGGCGTACTCCAGGCCGATTTGGTGCAATTGGTTGAGGGATTAGTGTCGCCGAGGGTGGAATTAGGTGCCAGCCAAGCCAGAGCACCGGTCATGGGTGAAATGATGAGGATACAGTTACCGAACTTGTCGAGTGATGTTGGGGACTTGCTCTCAAATGCTATAAATTGAGAAAAAGGCAACACAAAAATAGGTTATTTGTTAGCTCCCTTCGTCCTTCGAAGCATTATTTCCTTAAGGATATAATAATCTTCGGATGAAGGTCATGAAGGTCATACCTTCATCATCTCAACATACATATATGTGTACATATTAAACGAAGCATGCACGGCATAAGAAATAATGTGAGCGATCATATAACATTATCATATTTGTATTTCTCATCATATAATTTTAAATGAATATAAAAACAATATTGAATTACATTTGATACCTTCGGCTTGACAGAAGACAAAGGTACAAGCGAGACGCAAAAAGCAAATGCCAAGTCAGCGTGAACTGTACGGGAGTATTGTTCATCTATTTAAAGGCATGGGTCACAGCCCATGTGAAAAATTACATCCATTCCCTTTACATTTGCTAATGACTCTAAGGTAATCCACCGAGGTCTAAATAGCCTTTTCCCTTTTAAGTCGGTTCCCTTTTCTGCCATCATGCCGAAGCTCCCTTGCGCGTAGCTTCGGCGTTGTGTCAACCTTCGTGTTCTTTCTGCTTCTCACACTGTGTGGTTCTGATCCGAGTCCGAAGGTACCTGTTCATATATAACACTCGAGAAACATTGTTAAATCATGGTTTTGAGGACCTTCGGAAGACGAAGGCCCCCAACAGTAGCCCCTCGCGATATTAATTTGTTAGAATAACAATTCAGATTGCGACATGGACGAAGGCTCTAAGCCGAAGGTCCGAAAAAAACACCTTCCCTTTGCTAGAATAGCAACAGTCAATGACAGACGGGGCCCTCCATCTTGGAACGCACTGGGCGTATAAATAGGAAATCACACCGACTGCACTTGATACACTGCTTGTGCCATTTGCCTTATTTCCTCAATTTTACAACTTTTGCTTACTAGCGCTTGATAGCTCTCAAGCTTTTGAGCTTCGGTTTGGAGGACAGGTTTTCGTCATTTCCGAAGAGATGTCTCAAGACAAGAAGGCAGTTGCTGAGACGAAGCTAACTGAAGAAGAGAAGCTTCTCGAGGAGAAGATTGCTGGATTTGTTGAATCAATAGAAAAAACAAACATAGAGAATATCACTAAAGAGATACTGGAAGGCTTGTCTGAAGATACTGATGATAGCGACAACTATGATATGGAGAGTGGAGGCGAAGACTTTGAAGATCGGCCCTGGCGACCAAGTCATGCAGTCTTCGGGAAATCAACTATCAAATAGAGTCATCTTGATAATATGAGAGGAAGGTATTTTTGAGATATGTCTATTGTGAGGGCTGACGTAGACAGGGCCGTTCCTGCCCCCGAAGAAAACGAAGTTGTGATCTACCGAAGCTTCTTCAAAGCTAGACTTCGGTTCCCGTTGAGTAGATTTGTGGTTGTAGTTTTGAAGACATACCAGATCTACCTTCATCAGATTACTCCCGAAGCAATTATTAGAATGGGGTCTTTTGTCTGGGCTGTGAGAAGTCAAGGTCTAGAGCCAAGCACAAGATGTTTTTGCAGTATGCATGAGCTCTCGTATGAGACGAAGGCCTGGGGTAAAGAACAATATCACAACAATTTTGGCTGCTACAGCTTCGTTGCTCGCTCCGGCGCAAGTTACCTAGTGCCAACATTCTGGAAGAGGTGGCACGGAGACTGGATGAAAGAATTGTTCTATTTAAAGAATGATTTAAAGGCGAGAGAAGACATTAAAGAGATCTTCATGCGCCCCATTTGGTCCCGCTTCGGCCTCAGGAAGCCAAAGGTAGAAATTGACGTGGCAGCCGAAGCATGCCAAAGGGCTTTCAGCATAGTTTGCTCTTTTGTTGGGACAAGGGACTTACTTCAAGAGCATATAGCCTACAGAATATGGCTACTTGCAGACAGCTGGGAAATGCCGAAGGAAACCATCACTAACCCTAGCGAAGGTGGCCTAGTTCGACTGAAGTACACCTTCAGGTTTGGGGACAAATTTGTCAAACCAGATGATGACTGGCTGAAGTGCATTGAAAATACTAGTGATGAATTACTTGGAGCATATTCCAAGTCCGAAGATAATGCACTATCTGCAGCCTTCGGGAGCCGAAAGAAGAAAAGATTGAATAGGGTTTTTTATGCTATTGGTTTTGTGTACCGTGACTATAGGTACCCGCCACAGGGGCAGAAAAGAAAGGGTACAACCTCTGGAAAGGTTGCTGCTTCGGCTGCTCCAAGCGAGCCTGCGCCGAAAGGTAAAAAATTGAAGGTCCTTACCCACCGATCGCGCTACATTGAACCGGCCATAGTGCCTGAGTTTGGCGGTGAGATATCTTCAGCTGCTGAGCCGAAAGAACCTCCTCCTCCCATGCAGAAGATTGAAAAGCCAGATGCAGCGCCGAAGGCTCCTTCAACTAAGCTGATTGAAATGAAAGTTGTCGAAGATAAGACTGAAAGGTCAAAAATTGAAAAAGCAACAAAGGTGTCAGGGATTCTAAGTCCTTCGACAGAAGCAACAGTGCTGACGTCAGAGAAAAGTTCTGCCATAACCCCAGAAGGAGAAGGATGGTGAATGTATTAGATATTTTAGAAACACCGGATTCCAAATGCCCCTCTTCGACAAAGAAAACTGCCGAAGCTGACAAAACGCAACATAAAGCTGATTCTGAGCAAATAGAAATCGAAGCTATAACGACCCAGGATGAAACTGAGGCAAGGCCCAAAGTGCCTGTTGAGATGAAGCTTGCAACAACCGAGCAGGGGGCCGAAGAAATACCTCCAAATGTTAATATAGCTTTTGAAAAAAGTGCAGCCAAAGAAGGCGAATCTCTTACTCCCGAAGCGCCCTCCGAAGTTCTTGATTATATCGTTCGACATGCTTTGGGAAAGAAATTATCTGAAGAAGAAATTTTTGAAGCTAAATACTATGCCCGAGAACTGAAGTACCCAAAGGGGGCCTTAGTGTTTAATGGTACAGATGAAGATGATTTCTTGTATTGCCTCCCGGACAACAAAGAATTGTCTGTCTCTCGGGAGATGGCCAGGAGTATGGGTTTTCCGAAGCTCGAGGCTAACCTTTGTGCCATGACGAAGGATGATCTCGCAGATAGTCTCACGTACAACAGTCTAAAGGTACAAAAAGTTGTGAACTTCGAAATTTATGGATTCTATAATGGAGTCTTTTATTCTTATGTTAATTCATTTATTCTTTCTTGTAGGGCTTAATACTTAGCAACACTTTAAGAGCGCAAAGGAATGCTGAAGACAAGAGCTGCACTATTGCTCTCAACAACCTTCGAACAGAGGTTATCAAGCTGAGAAACGAAGCCACGGAAAAAGACAAAATTCTTCTTACATTGGTGGACAAAGTAAAAGAGGATGAAGCTAACTTCAAGGCTTAAGCTAAAATTCAAAAGAATGATATTGAAGACCTTCGAAATCAACTGGCTGAAGCCAACTTAAAGTGTGCTGTCGCTGAAGCTGATCGAGATGTCAGTGAATACTGGAAAAATTATCTAGATAAAACGGTTGCAGAGCTTCGCACATCCAAAGAAAGGTGCTATGAAAAATCTGTGGAGTGCGTGAGGAAAATAAAGACTAGCTTCGCCAACGTGGGCGCGAATTCAAGCGAGGACAACTTCATACGAGGCGACCCCGAGGGCGTTATCGAGTGGATCAGTAATGAAGCCGAATCTTTTGAAGAAATCTTAAGTGACCGTGGGGACGTTTGCGCATTTTCTGGTGCAAGAGGAATTGAGGCCGTCTTGGAGAACGCAGGTTGTGATCACGTTAAAACCTTGGCCCAGGCCGAAGCTGCCTTCTCTGTGGATGTCACAAAGGACCCCTCGGTCGAAGCAAGTCTAGTAGGCGGAAAATTTTCACTAATATCTGGGAAAATGGCGGCCGAGAAATGGCTCATGAAATAATGAAGAAGAGCGAAAAAGATCTTCATGACGCTCGAGAAGCAGCAAAAGAAGCTGAAAGAGAGCGAAACTCGAAAGACGGATAAGTATTAATGGCTTTTATCTTTGTCGTTTATTTTTCGTGACTTCGAACTAATTGATGTTTTTTACTGCAGCTGAACTACCTCCTCCACCAGAGCCATTCGACGCACTGGCCGACCCAGAAACAAAGAAGGCAATTGAAATCATTAATGTGGCCAAAGCTATTGTCGACGAAGTTGTTACCAAGCTATTAAACGAAGTTGCTGAAAAAGTTCTGAAGGAAGAATAACAGCTATTGTAAAAACATTTCTAAGATATTAATGTAATATTTGCTGAACTAGGTCTGTAATATTCGATATTTGTAACTTTGAATGTAATATGTAGATTGTTTGTAATTCATTTCTTTACGATGCATGAAACTTTATGTACATACCGTTTTTGAGCCTTCGGCGAAAAAACACCTTCCCTTCTTTTTATCCTTCGTGAAGAAAAACTTTTATGTCTCGTGGGAATATCCACACTTCGTAAAGAACATCCAAGCTTCGTAAAAAAATTAATGCTTCGTAAAGAACAGATTTCTTATTCCACATCAGAGTTGATGAAACTGTACTTCTTCAAAACTTATTTTGTGCCTTAGCACGATTTCACTTCTTCGAAGCATTCCCCGAAGATCAACATTGTATCCCCTTCTTGTGCCCTTGATGCAATATGATGTATGATGTTATGTTATGCGAAATGATGTGATGATGTTATGTTATGCGAAATGATGTTTATGCCGAAGACACACATTCACACCCCCATAATGGAATACACAATCTGTTTGCCGCTTATTTTTCGGCTTCACCGCTTATTTTTTGGTGTATCAGCGCTGACTTTTTGCTGTAAGTTCTGCATCCCCTTAGGAATGTCTTTTGAACTTCTTCGCCTTCTATTTCGGCGGTACTCGTGTTGACTTTTCGTGCTTCGCCTTATATTTCGGTGGTATTTGGCTCTGCATTCCCTTTGGAACGACTTTTGAGCGGAAAACTTACACTGCGCTCCCTTAGGAACGACTTTTTGTAGCTTCGGCAAACTTACGCTGCGTTCCTTAGGAACGACTTTTTGTAGCTTCGGTGAAACTTACGCTGTGTTCCTTAGAACGACTTTTTGTAGCTTTGGTGAAACTTGCGATGTGATTTTTTGCCCCGCATTCCCTTAGAAACGACTTTTGAGCTTCAACAATTTTTGAACTTCGTGAGTCTGTGGAGAAGATATATTTCACTATGGCAAGAATGAAGCTATTACAAGAAATTGGAAATGGCAAGAAAACTAGGTTTACAATAATTGTTCCTTATTAAAAAAGAAAATGACAATGAATGTAAAATTGTTTCAAGGGTAGGATATCTCTCAATAGATGTGTTTCGACTCTGGCACAGTACTGTTGACTGTGCGAGCTTCGGACTCCTCCCTGAAATCTCGCTGTTGATGGGTCTATTGGCTCCCTTCTGGCTGCTGGCCTCGTAAATATGCAGGTTGTAGTAGTGGCGGAGGTGAAGGCTGTGGCCAGGACGCCTGTGGCTGGCTAGCCGAAGCAACAGAAGCTGCAGGATGGTTACCCACATACTCTTGTATGTAAGGTGAGTGATACGAAGCAGTATGCATGACCTGCTTTGGCTGGTTCTGCTGGGCTGCGGCTTTTGCTATTTCCTTTTGTTTCTGAATGGTGACATGGCACATCCTTGTACTATGGCCCTTGTCCTCACCATAGAATAAGCAATAAATTTTTCTAGGCTGATCCCTAAACCTTCCTCCGAAGCCCCTGGCGCCTCTGCCTCTTGGAGCTGGCGGCCGGAAAGAGTTTTGTTGCTGCCCCGAAGATTGTGAAGTATATTGTGACTTCTGCAGCTGATTTCCTCTTTTATCACTCTGGGTGGAGTGAATTGACCTGACGTGTCTTGGGTGGATTCTTCCTCCGAAGCCCCTGGTCATCTCAAAGAACCTGTAGGCTTCCTCCCTTCTTTGGCGAAAGTCATTGTCAGCCCGGATGTATTCATCCATCTTTTGAAGCAGCTTCTCTAGGGTCTGTGGAGGCTTTCTAGCAAAATACTGGGCAGTAGGTCCTGGACAAAGCCCCTTGATCTAGTCCGATAAAGCCACTTACCAAAGATCGTGTTGGGGACTTGTTCTCAAATGCAATGAGTCAAGAACAAGGCAACGCAAAATGTTAATGGTTAAAGACCTTCGTCCTTCTAAGCATTATCTCCCTTAGGATATAATGATCTTCAGACGAAGGTTATGAAGGACGTACCTTCATCATTTCAGTATACAATAATGAAAGTAGAAACATATGAAACATGAAAATAACATGAATAATCATATGAAATCATTAGAATATTTTTATTATCTCATCATGAATAAACATGAACAATATTGAATTACATTTATACCTTCGGCTTGACAGAAGGTGAGAATCCAAGTGTGACGTGCAAGTGAATACAGGTCAGCGTGAACAGTACAATGTTACTGTTCATCTATTTATAGGCACAGGACATAGCTTGTGTAAAATTACATCCATGCCCTTTATGTTTACTATTGACTTAAGGACAATCTATCGAAGACTAGATAGCCTTCTCCTCTTTAAGTCGGTTTCATTTTCCACCGCTAAGCCGAAGCTTCTCTATGCGTAGCTTCGGAACTGGTTCAACCTTCTCCCAGACCATGCTTTTCATATCGTGTACAGCTTTATTCTGAGGCCTAAGGTCCCTCTGAATGTATTATACTTGGAAAACATGTTAGTTGTGTTTTTGAGGACCTTCGGAACACGAAGGCCCCCAACAGTAGCCCCTCGCAGTATTAATTTATTATAACAATAAATTCAAACTACGACGCGAACGAAGGCCTTAAGCCAAAGGTCCGAAAAAACACCTTACCTTCGCTAGAATATCGAAAGTCAATGACAAACGGGGCCCGCCAAGTTGCAAAGCGCTAGGCGTATAATAGGAACCCACAACGGTAACATTTGATGCACCATTTCTACTGTTTGCGTTATTTTCTCAATTTTTTAATTCTTGCTTACCAGTTCTTGCTTGATTTCTGAGCTTCGGTTTAAAGACGTGCTTGCTCCATGTCTGAGGAGAAGAAGATGATCGAGGTTAAGATGACTGTTGGAGACTTGTTCTCAACTGCTATGAATTAAGAACAAGGCAACACAGAAAAAGTTAATGATTAATACCCTTCGTCTTTCGAAGCGTTATTTCCCTTAGGATATAACGATCTTGAGACGAAGGTCATGAAGGTCATACCTTCATCATTGCAGTTTATATTGATAAACAGGAGAAGCTTATGAAACATGAGAGAATAATATGAATAATCACATAATATTATCACATGTACTTATTAAGTAATCATGGGAGAATAGAAACAATGTTGAATTACATTTGTACCTTCGGCTTGACAAAAGGCAAAGGTACGAGCGTAGTGCGCGAGCGTGTATCAGCTAGAGTGAACAGTACGGGGGTACTGTTCATCTATTTATAGATACAGGACACAGCCTGTGACGAATTACAGTTATGCCCCTCATAAAAGTTTACAACATTGACTCAGACCTTTATGGATCAAAAGGTCATTCTATCTCTATGTCGGTTTGTAGTGCCGAAGCTTCATGAAAAAGAACCTTCGGTCATCTCCTGTGAGCGACTTCAGCCGAAGCTGCTTCTTCCCGTAAGACCTTCGGCGCAACGAAGCATGACCCCAACAGTAGCCCCTTTCGCGGTGCTAGATCGTTTTTCATAACGAGCTTGATCCGTGAAAAAAAACCTCATAAGCTTCGGGAAGCCGAAGGTCCAAAAAACACCTTCCCTGAGCTCGTTGTCGAGAAACGATTCAGTTTCCGGGCGCGTGCCCGGCCCACCTTGCAGAGTTACTGTTTGATCTTTGCGGTCCACCGCGCAGCGAGTGCAAGTGACTGCCCACCTGGTGTAAAAATCCTGGCGCTTCGCCTTCTTTCCTGCAGCACTATATAAACAAATGAGTAGGTGTGAAGTTACCACAGCATTCATTGCTATTTGCACTGTTTTGCTGCCAAAATTTTTAACTGTAGCCGAAGCTTGATTCTCAGAATCGAACGAAGGTCTATCTCGAAGTCTGCTTCGTCAGAAAGAAAGGCTTCGGGAGAAAAAGAAAAAGAAAAAAGTATTCAATTTCCCCAAACTCAGAATCAAATGGCCAGAGTGCGATCTACTGCCAGAGTTGAACGTGAAGGAGACGAAGCTGAAGGTTCGGAGACAGTGCCCATCTCCGAAGCAATGCAACGTTCCGGACTGGTGACTGCGGAAGAAATGCCCGCTGCTGAAGCAGACCCGACAACTGCCGAAGGAGCAGAAGAGAACATTGAAGAAACTGACTCCGAAGATGACTATCGCATTGCCATGCCGAGCAAGCCCAGCCACTTAGACTTCGGAAAGTCAACTGTTTCAAAGGCTGATCTCGCCAAGATGGTAAAATCAGGTTATTTCAGTGAAAATCAGAAGAAACTACTTCGCTTCGGGGGAGAAGAAACTACCCCGAAGCCAGAGAAGGACGAGATTGTCATTTTCAAGAGCTTTTTAAAGGCTGGGCTGAGATTCCCTCTTCATGGAATTATTGCAGATGTATTGAAAAAGTTTGGTATTTACTTTCATCAATTGACTCCTAACGCTATCGTTAGGCTTAATGTTTATATCTGGGCCCTCCGAAGCCAAGCAGTGGAGCCGTTTGCCGACAGTTTTTGTCGAGTTCATGAGTTACATTACCAAACGAAGGCCAGGAAAGATGGATTACATGATAACTTCGGTTGCTACAATTTTGCCTACCGGAAAACAACAAAGTTTCCTGTTATTAGCTACCGAAGCAAATGGCCGGCAGGCTGGAAGTCTGAGTGGTTTTATGTGAAAGTTGACGAAGACGAAGAAAAGTTGGTACAAAGCCCACTTGAGTTGATCTTCGGGGAAACAAGGCCACGGTGCCACATGACATTGGAGGGTCCCACCTGGGCTGCACTGGGTGAGTTTGAAATTATTTCAGAGCATATCGGTACCAGGGATCTGGTTCAAGAATTTTTGGCGTTCAGAGTCTTCCCTACTCTGAAAGAATGGGAAATGCCAAAGCTAGAGGGGGAGAAGAAGAAGGGGGAACTTGTCCGGCTTCCTTACCATTTCAAATTCAAGAAATACTTTAAAAAGCCTTGCCAAGAGTGGCTGGACACAGTTGAGGTGATGTGCAATGAAATTCTTGGGAATTATTCCAAAAAAGAAGATCAACTGATGACCGCGGCCTTCGGCACCCGTCCGAAGCGAAGGCTGAACCGAGTGCTTGATGCCCTGGGCTTCGAGTACCCTGACTATGAACGGCTGAACAAGGGTGCTGAGGGCCAAAAAAGGAAAAGAGTGGCCGAAACTTTGAACAAGGATGAAGAAAAACCAGCAAAAGAGAAGAAAATTCCCAAGAAGAGAAAAATATCAACTCCAAAGCGAAAATTATCCGATGAAGAGGGGACCCCCGCACCACCTTCTACCAGCGACGTAGAGGAAATCTTAAAGGTAATGACTGAAACCCTGCCCACGAAGCTAAGTCCATTAAGGCCTCAACTGACGAAGCTTTTTCGAAAGGTGGAAGAGCCGGAAAAAACGAAGATAACCAAAACAAAGAGGCAGAGAATTATTGCAGTGACCGAAGTTATTGACAAGACGCCACCGAGGGCGTCAATTCAAAAAATGCCAGCTGTTGAGGGCACAACGAATGTCGAAGTCGCACCTTCGGAGATCGCGGCTACCGAAGCCGCTTCAGCCGAAGATGTGAACTTAGAAACTACCATTGAAGACATCGACAAAATTTTATTAGACATGGCTGCAGAAGAAGCTGCCACCGCTGCTGAAGAAACCACGGCCACAGTGCCTGGGAAGGGAAAAGAAATAGCCGAAGACACTTCGGAAGACGAAGCCTACATATTTCAAAATTTAGTTGGGCAAGAACTGTCGAAGGCTGAAATAGAAGAGCTTAAGGAATATGCCAAATCTTGCGGATACAAGCCAGGAGCTCTTCTATTTGGAGGCATTGATGATGAGAGATTGGGCTGCATCCGGGACCAAACTGGGGCTAAGGTCATCGGTACTCTATCAAAGAGTATCGGTTTTCCGAAGCTAGAAACAGATATCAGCCGCTACCGACGACAACATATCGTCGGCAGCTTATTTTATTCCAATTTCAAGGTAAACAACTTTTTCTCTGACTTCTATTGTTTTTTAATAATGGAAATATTCCTAACGAAGGTTGTTTATTTGCAGAGCATGTTACTAAGCAAAGCTTTGAGGATGCAACAAGATCTAGAAGATAAAAAACACGAAGCTATAATCGAAAATCTAGAGAGCAAGATAAAAGAGCAATCAGCTATTATTGAAAAGAAAGACTTTGAACTCCAATCAACTGAAGGCTTGCTGGCAGAGACTGAAGCTAAAGTATCAGAATTGAATTCGAAGCTTATCTGCCAATCAAAACAATTTGAACAAGAGAAGCTAGAGCTTAATTCAAAACTTGAGGCCGAAGTCCAAACCAGCTCAGATTTGAAGAAATTATTAACAAGCCTTCAAGACAAATGTTTGAAATTTAGCAATAACTGTATTGAACAATTAAAAAAGGTCTTTTACTCAGTTGGAGCCAGCAGTGGGAAGTTTAACCCTTCAGCTGAAAATTTACCAAAAGCCTTCGATCATATTGAAGCTGAAATTGAAGAGCTTGACGAAGTTATAGCCGGGCACGGTGACTTCTGTGCCTGGGTAGCTTCTCGGGGTACCGCTGCAGCATTCCTGAAGGCCGGCTGCGAGCATGGAAAAATCGTCAACAGGCCCAACTTCACCCTGTCTCCATCAATTCTAGATGATATTCCTGACCTCGCCCGATGCATCTCAAATAGATTTATAAAAAATGATATGGACAAAAGGCGGGCGAGAGAAGGCTGGAGACGAAGCTCGAAGTCATCTTGAACCAGTAAGAAATCATACTTTGTACTTACCTTCTCCTTCACACTTGATTTTTACTCGCGATACCTTGATTCATGTAGGATGACGAAGCTGAAGATGATGCTTAAAATATGTCGCCGAAGCTGAAGCTTAGTGAAGATCAGTAGGAGTATACTATAGAAAAAAAACTCAGGAGACTTTTGTAACAACTTTTGTAAATACAATTAAACTGTTCTCAAGGAACTTTGTACATACCTTGTAATATATTCTTACCCTTCTATTGAGGCGCTTTGATGTGGACGAAATTAGTATTTTGAGCCGAAGGCGAAAAAAAACACCTTCCCTTCTTTTCGTACACAACGAAGCATAAAAGACCGCTTCTTCTTTTTGCTGAAACAACCACTTAGGAACGCAAATGCTATGAATGAATGCTTATGAATGCAAATGCTATGATGTAATGTAATGTGCGAATGAATGTCCGAAACATATATCCGAAGCCACACTCAGCCATTATTTCCTTAGAAACAACCACACATCAGCTCTGCATTCCCTTGGGAACGACTTTGGAGCTTCTTCGCCTTTTACTTAGGCGGTATCAGCGTTGACTTTTCGCTGTAAGCTCTGCATCCCCTTAGGGACGTCTTTGGAGCTTCTTCGCCTTTTACTTTCGGCGGAATCAGCGTTGACTTTTCGCTGTGAGCTCTGCATCCCCTTAGGGACGTCTTTGGAGCTTCTTCGCTTTTTCAGTTTCGGCACTCGATGGTGCGTTCTCAGTTTTTACATTTACATTTTTTGGGGGATTTTGCTCTTATAAGACTAAAAAGGAAATTACACATGATGGCCCCATTAAAAACCTTTCTCCCCCTTTAGAAAGGAAAAGGGTGCCATGAAAAAGAAAAGAAAAAACATAAAAAGTTACATCAAGTTATACATAATATCGCCGAAGCTCATCCGCATTCCAAGATCTTGGAATTTCGTTGCCATCCATGTCCTTCAATCTGTACGAACCAGGCCTTGACGAAGATACTACTAAGAAAGGTCCTTCCCATTTCAACTGTAGCTTGCCCACTGTGTCTGGGTTAGCTACTCTCCGAAGCACCAAGTGTCCCGGCTCAATATTTTTTAACCGGACCTTTCTATCTCGCCACTTAACTGTTTCAGCTTGGTATTTATTGATATTCTCCATGGCCTGAAGCCTGATCCCCTCTAAGGCATCTTTTTCCACAAGGCAAGCATCTTCAGGACCTGATTCTGCCGAAGCTACTACTCTTATTGATCCAGCTTTAGCTTCTTCCGGAGTTACTGCTTCGTCACCGAATAATAATTTGAATGAAGTAAAGCCTGTAGACCTTGATGTTGTTGTATTGTGGCTCCACACCACTTTGGTTAACTGATCTGGCCACTTTCCCCTGGGTTGATTGAAGATTAACTTCATTATTCCTGTCATTATAATGCCGTTGGCCCTTTCAACGAGCCCATTTGACTCCGGATGCCTGACTGATGCAAAGTGGATCTTCGTACCGATTTGATCACAAAAATTTCTGAAGGCTTCAGAGTCGAACTGCGTTCCATTATCTACAGTGATGGCCTTCGGTACCCCGAAACGACAGACAATATTCTGCCAGAAAAACTTTTGGACAGTGGCCGAAGTTATTCTGGCTAATGGCTTCGCCTCAATCCATTTAGAAAAATACTCCACAGCTACTATAACATATTTTAGATTCCCTTGAGCCGGTGGTAATGGACCTAACAAGTCAAGGCCCCACCTTTGCAATGGCCAGATGGGTTGTATCAGCTGTGTCAAAGACGAAGGTTGCTTTTGATCTCTTGCACATTTCTGACAACCTTCGCACTTTTGAACTAACTCCGCTGCATCCGAAGCTGCCTTCGGCCAATAAAACCCTTGGTGGAAGACTTTTCCAAGTAACGGCCTAGATCCAATGTGGGACCCACACAGGCCTGCATGTATTTCTTTCATCAATTCTATACCTTCGGTTCTAGATAAGCACTTGAGCAGCGGAGCGCAAACTCCATGTTTGTATAACTCCCCTTCTATCATGACATACGGACGAGCTCTTGCCTCTATCCTTTTATTATAAGCTTCGTCATCTGAAAGGAACTTACCCTGAAGGTAAGAGATGATTTCAGTTCTCCAATCTTCGCTGTAAACAGGAGATATGTTGAGGACTGCTCTTTCCAGGAGGTCCACTGAAGGTGCCTTTATTGTTTCGAAGAACACATCCGAAGGTAACGGTAGCCCCTGTGCTGCAGACTTGGCTAGCAAATCAGCATGCTCATTTTGTCCTCGAGGGATATTCTTGACAGAAAATCCTTCGAAGGAGGCTTCGATCCTTCGGACCGTGTCTAGATATTTTTCAAGCTTCGGATCTTTAGCCTTGCAACTTTTGTCAATATGACCCGAAACAACCTGGGAATCAGTTTTAAGAATCGCCCTTCTGATTCCCATTGCCTTTAATTTCCGAAGGCCCAGGAGCAGGGCTTCGTACTCAGTAATATTGTTTGTACAACTGAAATCAAGTCTTGCTGCATAACAAGTTTTAACCTTGGATGGTGAGACCAACACAGCGGCTGCACCTGCTCCGAAGGTTCCCCAAGAGCCATCACAAAACACTGTCCACGCTTCGGCATCTTTATTTGCTTTTTCATCCTGAGCCCCTGGCGTCCAGTCGGCAATGAAATCTGCCAATGCTTGAGACTGGATCGAGGATCTATGCACATAATCAATGTAAAATTCATTGAGCTCTGCAGCCCATTTTCCAATCCGCCCAGTAGCTTCTCTATTTCTCATGATATCCTTCAACGGCTGCGAAGAAGGAACAATAATATTGTATGCCTGAAAATAATGCCGAAGCTTCCTGGATGCCATTAAAACGGCATATAATACCTTCTCCAGCTCTGTATAATTTTTCTTTGATATACTAAGGACTTCAGATACAAAATATACTGGGACCTGCTTCTTGACTTGGCCATCAAACTTCTCCTGAACAAGTGCCGCACTTACTGCTGAGTGCGAAGCTGCCACATATAACAATAGAGGAGCCCCTGGCGTTGGTGGAGTTAATGTTGTTAGATCTATCAATATTGTTTCAGCTCTTCGAAGGCTTTTTGTTGGCTTGGTCCCCATTGAAAGACTTCAGCTGACTTCAGCACCTCGAAAAATGGTAAATTTCTTTCTGCTGATCTGGATATGAATCTGTTGAGAGATGTCAGCCTTCCTGTCAATCTTTGGGCCCCCTTTCTTGTGGTTGGTGGCTCCATTCGAAGTATAGCTTCGATTTTATTTGGATTAGCTTCAATTCCCTTTGTTGAAACCAAGCATCCAAGAAATTTCCCCTTCTTTACTCCGAAGACACATTTTTCTGGATTCAGCTTCAAACCAGCTTGTCTGAAACTGGCGAAGGTCTCCTGCAAATCAGCAATATGATTTTCCTGCTTCGTGCTTTTTACAATGATGTCATCGACATAAGTCAACACATTTCTGCCTATCTGAGACTGGAGGACCTTCGCAGTCATTCTGCTGAAACTTCCTCCAGCATTTTTGAGCCCCTCAGGCATCCGAAGATAGCAATATGTGCCACTTGGGGTTATGAAGCTAGTCTTCGGCTCATCTTCCTTCTTCATCCAGATTTGATGATAGCCTGAGTAGCAGTCCAGGAGACTCATGAGCTCTGAAGAAGCTGCTGCATCGACTAAAGAATCTATCCTTGGCAGCGGGAATTCGTCCTTCGGACAAGCCTTGTTGAGATCTGTGAAATCGATACACATTCTCCACTTGCCATTGGCCTTCCTCACCATAACAGTGTTAGCTAGCCACTCTGGATACTTTACTTCTCTAATAACCCCTGCACTGAGGAGTCTTTTTACTTCATTGCGAGCCCCTTCGGCTTTGTCATCCGACATCTTCCGAAGCCTCTGCTTTCGGGGTCTGAAGGATGGGTCAACATTGAGCGAATGTTCAATAACATCCCAATTTACTCCACAGAGATCATTAGCTGACCATGCAAAAACATCTTTGTTGTTGAATAAAAACCTTATCAAGGTTTTCTCCTGGTCTTCAGATAATTGCGAGCCCAACAGCACCTTCTGCTCTGCTATGTCCTCACACAATAGCATGGGCTTCGGCTGGTCTGCTGAAGCTGCCTTCTCCCTCTTGAATTTGTACTGTTCACAAGCTTCAGCTCCATCTATGTTATGGATTGCTTTGGAGTCAGTCCAGCTTCCTTCAGCCCTTCTAGCAGCTTCCTGGCTTCCATGAATAGCAATAGGCCCTTGGTCCGAAGGTATCTTCATGCAGAGATAAGCTGGGTGAAGAATTGCTTCGAAGGCATTAAGAGTACCGCGACCAATGATAGCATTGTAAGGATACTCCATGTCAACAATATCAAACACAATTTGCTCAGTCCTTGTGTTGTTAACAAATCCGAAGGTTACCGGCATGGTAATCTTCCCAAGTGCTACAATCTGCCGCCCTCCGAAGCCACAAAGAGGGTGCGTAGCATCATGGATCTTGTCTTCGGGCTCTTGCATTTGTCTGAAAGCCTTAGCGAATATAATATCAGCTGCACTGCCTGTATCAACTAAGACATTGTGGACCAGAAATCCTTTGATCACGCAAGAGATAACCATGGCATCATTGTGAGGATAATCCTTAAGCTGAAGGTCTTCTTGAGAGAAAGTAATTGGAATGTGGGACCATTTTGACTTGATGAAGGGTCCCTGCACTCCAACATGCTGCACCCTTCTCTGAGCCTCCTTCTTCTGCTTCTTGTTAGCCGGCTCTGAGCAAGAACCGCCTGTTATCGGGAGCACCAGCTTCGAAGCCGAAGCAGCTCCAGCTTGATTGTTGAACGAAGCCATCAGCTCAGAAAAGTGGAAGTGAGTTCACCGGAGGTGGGCGCCAATGTTGGAGACTTGTTCTCAACTGCTATGAATTAAGAACAAGGCAACACAGAAAAAGTTAATGATTAATACCCTTCGTCTTTCGAAGCGTTATTTCCCTTAGGATATAACGATCTTGAGACGAAGGTCATGAAGGTCATACCTTCATCATTGCAGTTTATATTGATAAACAGGAGAAGCTTATGAAACATGAGAGAATAATATGAATAATCACATAATATTATCACATGTACTTATTAAGTAATCATGGGAGAATAGAAACAATGTTGAATTACATTTGTACCTTCGGCTTGACAAAAGGCAAAGGTACGAGCGTAGTGCGCGAGCGTGTATCAGCTAGCGTGAACAGTACGGGGGTACTGTTCATCTATTTATAGATACAGGACACAGCCTGTGACGAATTACAGTTATGCCCCTCATAAAAGTTTACAACATTGACTCAGACCTTTATGGATCAAAAGGTCATTCTATCTCTATGTCGGTTTGTAGTGCCGAAGCTTCATGAAAAAGAACCTTCGGTCATCTCCTGTGAGCGACTTCAGCCGAAGCTGCTTCTTCCCGTAAGACCTTCGGCGCAACGAAGCATGACCCCAACAATGACTGAGGACAAGAAGCTCACTAAGGAGAAGAAGCTATATGAAGAGAAGAAGGTTGCAGATCCTTTTATCGCTGGGTTTTATGAGTCTATGGAAAAAACAGATACAGAGAAAATTACTGAGGAGATAATGGAGGGTTTGTCTGAAGATTCTGATGATAGTGATAGTTATGATGTGGAGAGTGGAGATGAAGATTCTGATGATCGGCCCTGGCGGCCAAGCCATACCATCTTCGGGAAATTGAGCATTAAACAAAGTCATATTGACGCCATGAGAGGGAGATATTTTCGCGACATGTCTATTGTGAGGGTTGGAGGAGAAAGCAATGCCCCTGCTCCTGAGGAAAATGAAGTTGTTATTTGCCGAAGCTTCCTAAAGGCAGACCTTCGGTTCCCACTGAGCAAATTTGTGGTTGAGGTACTAAAGATATTCCAGATCTTTCTTCATTAGATTACCCCCGAAGCTATAATTAGGATGGGGATGTTTGTCTAGGCTGTAAGAAGCCAGGGGCTGGAGCCGAGCGCGAAGTTCTTCTACAATATGCACGAGCTATTATACGAGACAAAGGCTACTGACGAAGAACAATACCACAACAACTTCGGTTGCTATGGGTTCATTGCCCGCTCTAATGCAAGTTACCCAGTGCCAACATACCAGAAAAGATGGTCCGGGGCCTGGATGGAGAAGTGGTTTTATGTTAAAAATGATCTGATTCAAAGGGAAGACATCAAGGAAATTATCCAGCACCCCATCTGATCTAGCTTCAGCCTTCGAAAGCCGAAGGTCACTATTGAAAGTGACGTCGAAGCATGCCAGAAGACCTTTAGCAATGTTTGCGCCTTCATTGGCACAAGAGATATAATTCAAGAGCACATAGCCTACATAGTGTGGCCACTTGTGGAGAGTTGGGATATGCCGAAGGAGACTACTGCTGAATCCAGTGAAGGTGGCCTAGTTCGATTGAAATATACCTTCAGATTTAGAGAGAAGTTTGACGAACCAAATGATGACTGGTTGAAATGTATTGAAGCTACCATCGACGAGCTGCTTGGGACATATTCCAAGGTCGAAGATGATGCCTTGTCCGCAGCCTTCGGGGGTCGAGGCAAGAAAAGATTGAATAGGGTGTTTGATGCAATTGGCTTCGTATACCCTTATTATCACTACCCACTGCAAAGGCAAGGAAAGAAGAGAAAAACTGCCACTTCGGCCACCACTGCGGTGCCGAAGGGCAAGAAAATGAAGGTTCTGACCCACCGGCCGCGATATATTGAACCGGCCGTAGTGCCTGAATTTGGCGAAGGGGCCTCTTCAAATACCAAAGAAAAACAAGTTGCTCCCACCGTGCAGAGCACTGTAGAATCGACTGTAGTGCCGAAGGTGCCTACAGTCGGGCCAGCCAAAGATGATGCAGCCGAAGAATCAAAATTGGAAAAAACAGTGAAAATGCTAGAAATTCTGAGCCCACCATCAGAGGCAGAATTGCTGAAAGTGCAAAAGGCTCCTGTCGTAACTCCCAAGAGAAGGAGGATGGCTAGTGTGCTAGACGCTGTCATGGAGACCACAAAGGCCTTGAGCCCTGCTCCTACCAAGAAAGCTGCCGAAGCTATCAAAGTCCAGCCCGGAGCCGAAGCTGGGCCTTTAGTGCCCATTGAGATGAAGGCTGCCGCGCCTGAGGATAAAGCTGAGCAACAAACTTCAGATACCGGCATGGCGGCGGGGCAAGGTATGATAGAAGAAGCAAAATCTCCTGCCCCCGAAGCTTCGATCGAATATGTTGATTACATTATTCGACATGCTTCGGGGAAAAATTATCCAAAGAAATCTTAGAAGCCAGACACTATGCCTAGAAGCTAAAATATACGAAGGGGGCCTTAGTGTTTAATGGCATTGACGAAGATGACTTCCTATACTGTCTCCCGGACAACAAAGAAATATCTGTTTGCCGGGAGATAGCCAAAAGTATGGGATTTCCGAAACTTGAGGAAGGCCTTTCGACCATGTCGAAGGATGATCTTGTTGATAGCCTTGCATACAACAGTATAAAGGTACAGAGGCTGTTAATTTTGAAGTTGAAAATGAAGCATTTCATTGTCATGCTTAATTTTTTTTCTTGCAGGGCTTAATTCTTAGCAATACCTTGAGGGCACAAAAGAGCGCCAAAGACGAAGGCTGCACAATAGCTCTGAGCAACCTTCGCTCAGAGGTAATTGAGCTGAGAAACAATTTAATTGGTGAATAAAATAAAAGAAGACGAAACAATTTCATTAGTGAATAAAATAAAATAAAAGAAGACGAAGCTAAATACAATGCTCAGGCCGAAGCCCAGAAAGCTGAGGTTGAAGACCTTCGTAAACAACTGGCCGAAGCCAAAGAAAATTGTGAAGCTGCAAAGGCCAGCCAAGAAATAAGTGAATGGTGGAAGGCCAGGCTAGAGAAAAATATTGAGGAGCTTCGCAAAGCCAAGGAAAGATGCTTCGAAAAATCCTTGGATTGCATGAAAAACTTGAAAAACAGCTTTGCAAAAGTTGGTGCCTACTCCTCTGAGGAGAACTTCATTCGAGGCGACCCCGAAGGCATCATTGAGTGGATAAGCGGGAAAGCTGAAGCTTTTGAGAAAATTTTGATGATCGCAGAGATATTTGTGCTTTCTCCGGCGCCTAGGGAGTTGTAGCTATTCTGGAGAAGGCTGGATGCGAACACGTGAAAACTGCAACTCAAGCCGAAGCCACCTTCTCCTTAAATGACACGAAGGACCCTTCAGCCAAAGCAACTTTAATGGGCAGAAAGTTTTACTCTGATATCTAGGTAAACGGTGGCCGAGAATTGGCCCACGAAATTATAAAAAAGAATGAAAAAGACACCCATGGTGTCCGAGAAGAAGCTAGGCGAACTGAAGAGGCTGCTGAGCGCAAAAGGCGCATAGGTATTGTTTTTTGAATTTTAACTTTGGTACTTGCTTTATGGCTTCAAACTAATAGCTTATCTATTACAGCTGAGCTATCACCGCTGCCGGAGCTATACAATCCTCTGGCTGATCCGGAGATGAAGGAAGCACTAGATGTTATGAGCCTTGCAAACTCTATTATCGACGAAGTTGTCGACAAGTAATTAAAAGAAGCTGTAGAAAAGATCCTTAGAGAAGAGTATACTTTGTTGTAATAATAGTCTGCAACTTTATTGTAAAAATACTATGTAACATTTGGTGTGTGGAACAATTGAAACATGTAAATTGTTGTAATATATTTCTTTACGATGCGTAAAATTTACACACATACCGCTTTTGAGCATTCGGCGAAAAAACACCTTCCCTTCTTTTCATGCTTCGTGAAGAAAGAGCCCTTCTAGGGAAAGTCTGACAAAACTGTATTTCCCAAAGCTTACTTCGTGCCTCAGCACATTTGACGAAGCATTTGCCGAAGGTTTGCTTCGTATTCAATTTTTGTGCCGTTAATGCAATATGATGCATGATGTAATGTTATGCGAAATGACATGATGATATGATGCAAAATGATGAGGATGGCAAAGATACACACCCACAGACCCACACTGGTATACACAAGACTTTGCATCCCCTTAGTAACGTCTTTTGAGTCTTTAAGCTCTGCATCCCTAGGAACAACTTTTGAGCTTCTTCACCTTCTATCTCGGGGGCATTTAAGCTCTGAATTCCCTTAGGAACGACTTTTGAGCTTCTTCACCTTATATTTCGGTGGTATTTGGATCTGCATCCCCTTAGGAACAACTTTTGAGCAGAAAACTTATGCTGCGCTCCCTTAGGAACGACTTTTGCAGCTTCAGATTGTAATTTTTGGCTCTGCATTCCCTTAGGAACGACTTTTGAGCAGAAAACTTACACTGCGCTCCCTTAGGAACGACTTTTGAAGCTTCTGATCATAATTTTTGGCTCTACATTCCCTTAGGAAGGACTTTTGAAACATCAAAATTTGCTTCTTTTCCTTAGAGACGTCTTTCGAGCTTCGTAAATCCATGAGTAAGATATATTTCATTCTGGTGCAGGCATAATTATTACAAGAAATTGAAATTACTTGTTTCTCACAAAAAATAAAGTTGGCATAAAAGATGAAAGTACATCAAAAGTAGGATATTCCTCAGTATATATGCTTCGATTCTTGTACAGTGCTATTGACTGTACGAGCTTAGGACTCCTCTCTGAAGTAACGCTGCTGTTGGGCATGCTGGTGCCCATCTGGCTGCTGGCTTCGGGAATTAGTAGGTGGCAATGGTGGTGGTAGTGGGAGCTGGGGCCAGGAAGCTTGTGAATGACTTGCCGAAGCAAAAGAAGCTGAAGGTTGATTACCCACGTATTCTGGTATATAGGGAGAGTAGCACGAAGCAGTGTGTAAAACCTGCTTCGGCTGATTCTGCCACGCTTCTGCTTTGGCAGTCTCTTTTGCTTCTGGATGGTGACCTGGCATGTTCTCGTAGTGTGGCCCTTGTCCTCACCACAGAATAAGCAGTAGAGTTTCCTAGGCTGATCCCCATATCTTCCTCCAAAGCCCCTGCCGCCTCTGCCCCTTGGAGCTGGTGGCCTGAAAGAGCTCTACTGCTACCCTGAAGACTGTGAGCTATGCTGTGGCCTCTGAAACTGGCTTCCTCTGTCATCACCCTAACTGGAGTTGTGGATTGATCTAACATTCCAAGGGTGGATTCTTCCTCCAAAGCCCCTAGTCATCTCGGAAAACCTATAAGCTTCTTCCCTCCTCTTGCGGAAATCATTATCGGCCCGGATGTACTCATCCATTTTCTAAAGCAGCTTCTCTAGAGTCTGAGGGGGTTTCCTGGCGAAGTATTGAGCTGTAGGTCCTGGCTGAAGACCTTTGATCATGGCCTCAATGATGATTTCATTGGGCATTGTGGGCGCTTGTGCTCTAAGACGGAAGAACCTTTGGACATATGCCTGGAGGTATTCTTCGTGGTCTTGCGTGCACTGGAACAAAGCTTGAGCAGTAACCGGCTTTGTCTGAAACCCTTGGAAACTGGTGATCAGCATGTCCTTCAGCTTCTACCATGACGTGATTGTTCCTGGCCGAAAAGAGGAGTACCAGGTTTGTGCAACATTCTTGACTGCCATGACGAAGGATTTCGCCATGATTGCAGTGTTGCCCCCATACGAAGATATGGTTGCTTCGTAGCTCATCAGAAACTGCTTCGGAACTGAGTGCCCATCATACATGGGGAGCTGGGGTGGCTTGTATGATGGGGGCCATGGGGTAGCCTGCAGTTCTGCTGATAGAGGAGAAGCATCATCAAAAGCAAAATTCCCATGATGGAAATCATCATACCATTCATCGTCATCGTAGGAATTGTCCTGATGAAGCTCTCTGCGTTGAGGTCTTCGGTCCTTGTCATCTTGAGTGAGATGACGCATTTCCTCAGCAACCTCATCGATCTTCTTCTATAGATCGGAAAGATGATGCATCTTCTCCTTCTTCCTCTAAACCTGCTGATGGATGGCTTCGAGGTCCCTTATTTCTTGGTCCAGCTCCTCCTCCTGAGGCGTTGGACTTGTAGCCTTCCTTTTTTGACTTCTGGCTTCACGTAGTGTTTCCAGATTGACGTCCAGTGGCTGCAGCGCAGCCCCTAGCCCTGAAGCTTTCTTCGGCGGCATGACGAAGGTCAAAGCTTGCCGAAGGTGGTCGAATGAGTTCACCGGAGGTGGGCGCCAATGTTGGGGACTTGTTCTCAAATGCTATGAGTTAAGAACAAGGCACACAAAATGTTAATGGTTAAAGACCTTCGTCCTTTGAAGCATTATCTCCCTTAGGATATAATGATCTTCAGAAGAAGGTTATGAAGGACATACCTTCATCATTTCAGTATATAATAATGAAAGTAGAAACATATGAAACATGGAAAATAACATGAATAATCATATGACATCATTAGAATATTTTTATTATCTCATCATGAATAAACATGAACAATATCGAATTACATTTATACCTTCAGCTTGACAGAAGGTGAGAATCCAAGTGTGACGTGCAAGTGAATATAGGTCAGCGTGAACAGTACGGTGTTACTTTCATCTATTTATAGGCACAGGACGCAGCCTGTGTAAAATTACATCCATGCCCTTTATGTTTACTATTGACTTAAGGACAATCTATCGAGCACTAGATAGCCTTTTCCTCTTTAAGTCGGTTTCATTTTCCGCCGCTAAGCTGAAGCTTCTCTAC
The DNA here is from genome assembly GCA_029449295.1 of Zea luxurians. Taxonomy (NCBI): domain Eukaryota; kingdom Viridiplantae; phylum Streptophyta; class Magnoliopsida; order Poales; family Poaceae; genus Zea; species Zea luxurians. The sequence continues at coordinate 9,212,453 of JAOPSE010000033.1, read as the reverse complement.
GCGTAGCTTCGGAATTGGTTCAACCTTCTCCCAAACCATGCTTTTAATATCGTGTACAGCTTTATTCCGAGGCCGAAGGTCCCTGTGAATGTATTATACTTGGAAAACATGTTAGTTGTGTTTTTGAGGACCTTCGAAACACGAAGGCCCCCAACAGATCGAATACCACTAGCTCACTCGAAAGTGAGGCATAGAGAAATACAATAAAGTGTAATACCATAAATTAAGAAAGTATCAGTAGTGATTACATTATTGGAGTTTCAGAAATAGTAACCAAAATTTTTAATGCAGCAGAAATAACTAACGGAGAAAACCGAGTAACATGGCGAAGACTGACCACGCTACTCCTCCTGGTCCTCTCCTGCGGAAGCAGTAACCCACTCGACTGTATATCTCGGTGGCAGGGATGGAGGCCAAGTCACATCATCAACCAAAACAAGTAAGTACCTGCAAAAATTATGCCACAAGCAAGGCTGAGTATACTAATACTCAGCTAGACTTACCCGGTGTGAGGAGTCTACTCCTCTACCTGTAGACCATGCAGCTGTTTGGCTGAGGGGATTGGTTTGCCAAAAGCACTAGCTGAATCTAAAACAATTTTAGTTTTTCCAGTTCTAGCATATTTAGTTTAGCTAGGTTTGCTCCTTTCTAAGCATACATGGTAACAATCATTTAGTACTATCAACATGTTATCTCAAGTAGAACCTCATTTCACTTTTTACTCAATGCAGTACAAGGGGTCAAGCAGCCTCATTAGCTACGAGAAGCAGACGATTCGAATCGAGTTTTAACCTTGCATGGTAAACCTAAACACACGACATGTAGGGGCACTCCGTCCCCACACACGTCAACCATCCCCATCGATCCCCCGTTTGCGGCCAGAGCTCACCGCCTTGGCATACAATGCTCCACTGACCCTGGCTGCCACCGTGCAGTGACCGCACTTGTACCCACCATATCCGGAATGGGAGACCGCGTCTCAGGACAAGTGAGGAGGAAAGTCCGCGCTTGGCTTCACTCAGGTACTAGGCTTACCGGTTCCATATTTCCTGACATGTGTTTAGTACGTTCAAATGCTTGACACAGGTATCCGCACGTTAATCCTTATTCCAATTTTGTCTCATAGACAGCGCATCCCCATGGATCCGTGTCCACAGACCATCATCATTCCGTTATCAAAATGGATACAACCAATTCCTGACCTTGCGCGAGTGCTAGAAAAATCACTCGACTTCTACCGAGATCCTGATTTACCATAACAGCTACTCGACCTAGCATACTAGTATCCATCTTAAAAGGAATCCTGAGTTCATGCAACTATGGTTTCAACCAACTCCTACACTTAAGTGCACATTACAAACATACAAACATTAAGTGTAGTAAAATAGCATATATAAACGATTATGCATAAAACCGGGTCTTGCCTGGAATTCAACACTAGATAGTGTATGCTAGATGACACTCGCTTGGCGAGCATCCACTGGTCATGTCCATCCTTCTTTGGGTCGTCCACCAACTGCATCTTGTGGTTGGCACCACATCACTTGCACGATCATCATCTCTCGGTCCTAAATGAGATGCAGGATGCATATGTATGAATATGATGAAATATATCACAGACAATCCCAAAATAAACTGTAGCGAACTAAATATTGAATCGTAAGACATAGTAAACAACCATACACTAGCATTAGTTATCTACACATCATCGGGCATACGTAATCAATACCATTAGAAAGATGACAAATACTTTCTAGAATTAACCAGCGCAACACGGCATCACACGTGCAAGCATTTATCACATTCGCTCAAATTTTTCATTAGTACCTTTGTTATTATGCTAGTTAAGTACACATCAAATTGGCATAGCTTCTATATAGACAAACTTAGTTAAAAGGGAATAATCACTTAATCGGGTTCTACCATTATTCACAATATCCTAATGTGAGCACACACCCAAGAGCACACACAGAAAGCAATAGCCTAATCACACTACTTCTTATACTTGCCTAATGGGGTTGGTTATTTAGCAATATTCGGATTAGCAGCGCAATTATTAGAAATGGTAACGTATCATTAATTGTGTTTCTCGTCCATATAACAACACTTGTTAAATGTTTTTAAGCTAAGTTACTCCTTAGGCTTTAACTAATTTAGTACACTATCATTATTACTCATGCTCAGTCAAAATCCAAAACAACAAGCAGTCGACTCAAGGCAAGCACACTGGAGTGTAACAGTCAATCACAATTAACATATTTAGGACAACAGCACAATAGTTGTTTCAGTCATAACTCACAAGATATTTGTCCAAAATTAGTGAACAGATACTTTTTGGAAAGCTTATTAAAAGCTCTATAACTTTGGTATTTTCATCTGAAGTTGGTTAAACACTTAATAAGGTTAAATCATGATAAATGACAGTTCTATTCAGATTTGGACAGATTCAGACTTGCGACTTCAAAAATTTATAACTAGAGACTCAGGCATCCAAATCAATTTATCCTAGACTTTATGGAAAGCTAATTAAATTTTCTACAAATTATTTATAAACATCTCTAGTTGGCTTAATATGTATCAAGGGGAAAACACACTACGAAGAATTTGCTGTCCAGAACTAGACAGATTCAGTCTTCACAATTTAAACACCTGTAACTTAACCTTCAGACCACCAAAAAGAGTGACCAAGACTTTTTGGAAATCCTAGCAAAAGTATTACATAACTTTTATAATCACCAAGAAGTGATTCTATGTTTAACCAAATCAAATAATTCAGTTTTCAAAATCTGTTCTTACAGTGGACAGAACACAACAACCATTTTGTAAAATTCGTAACTCTTAAACTATCAGACCTATGGTTATGAAACGTTAACACAAGCAAGATGATGAAATTATCTACAACTTTCTTATAGTTGTCAGATTTTAACACAACTAAGTTAATAAAGTTATCTACAACTTTCTTGTGACCACCAATAACAGATTTCAACATTAACTTAAGTAACCATTGCAATCTCTGAAATTTGTTCAGAAATTGGACAAATTCAGTTACTGATCTTGTGAAAAATATAACTTCTAAACCAACAATTCTTAGCTCATGAATTTTTGGGACGAGCTAGATACACAAGTGAACTACAATTTTTATATAGCATATATCTACAGAAAACATACTTTACTTTACTAGATTACTCACAGAACCAAAACTGTACACGTAGAAATTTCAATTTGCTAGCACATGAGCACTTAACTAAATCACCAAGCAAACTCATAGAGAGATATTATCACCAATTTCTCAAGTCCAAATCATTATGACTTAGTTGTCAAGTTTCAAATTGTATCAAGACACTCAAGCATTTCAAGAATCATGCACGCCTTTGTTTACTTCTAATTTTTCACTAATTCTTCTTATAATTATAAAATGTGTGTCATTTTAGCACCATATGAAACTATCTAATTTGGGGCTGGAATTTTTATGAGGCATAGGTAACAATAAATTATGACTAATGTATAAATTTACATGCTCAGATTTTATATTTTATTTAATAAAAAAATAACAAATTGTTAATGCAATAAAGCATGTGAGAACAAGTTAAATCTAAAACTAATTATTTTCTGTGGATGCATGACCATGTTAAGTTTTCTTAGGCTACTATTATATCATGCAAGGACAGTGGAACACCATTTTTACATTTTCACATCTATACATTATTTATAAATCATTTAAATCTACTTAATGTGCATTAAACAAGTTAAATCACTAACTTAATCATACATGCACCACAATTCATGAAATTTTTTACCGTCACCAAGCATTACACCAAGAGTCTACTGTTAAAATTTGAATCCATTTGGAGCACAAGGGCTACAGATCCAAAAATAACAAGCAAAACAATCATCTTTTTCCTATTTAACATGTTTTAATTAACACACCAAGCAAACATTGCACAACATATATGTTTTATATTTTACTTAGTTAGAGTCTGACAACATCTAACCAACAAAACAAGTTTCATCATTTTTGGATTTTTATAATTAAAACTATGGAGAGAAGCAAGTTCATTTCTTTTGTAAACTAGTTTTTAAATACGAATTTCTACAGAAAAACTTTACCACTAAAACATACCAACATATAAATCCAATAGTTAGAGCATTTCATAAGGAAGCCAACAAAAGAAGTTTCGTGATTTTTGGAGCTCTAAAACCCGAGATATGAATATTTGAAGGAAGAGAAAAAATCTGCAACTTTATGTACTCACATCTCGCCTTGGGCCCACCTGTCATAGTCTCAAGGGGGTCTTCTTCAACCTCCATATGTAGAGCAGCAGCAGTAGGGGGAGATGCCATGGGGAGGGGAGTTCTTGCTCCTGCAGAGGGGAGGACGCGACCCGACGAGGAGGAACGGCGCCATCCCATGGGGGAGCCGAGGAGGGAGATGAGCAGAGGGAGCCGAGCTAGGAGAGCCATGGCCAAGGGAGCTGCACTGAGCAGAGAGGAAAGGAGCAGGGCGCACTGGCCGGAGCTGGGCTCCATGGGAACTCGGCTTCCATGGGGAAGAGGGAGGCTCCGAACAGGGGGCGAGCAAGAGGGGGAATGGCGTGGGGGAGGAAGAGAGCAGGGGCAAGTGCTGCCATTTTTAAAGGGGTGCTTGCTGCAGCCATTGGTGAGCATGGGCGGCTGCTGCACAGGTCTGGTCACGTCAGCCAGCTGCAGCAGGTGGCCGAGCGACTTTGTCTGGCAGTTTTTGGCTGTTTGTGCTTGGAATCGGACCTTGGTCACTGTAGAAGATATCTTTCTTGATGTACACTCTACAAATCTTGTACAGGACTTGTAACGCCCCGAATTTTTTGCAGTTGAATTTTTTCTTTTCTTTACTCGCCAAAATTCGGGCGTTACCTTTTCCTTTTCTTTTTCCCTCGCTAAACCTTGACCTTTTCCAAAGTTTTAGCGGGATTCGGTTTGGATCTCCCGTGTAAGAAAAACTCTAAAGATACTTTGTGTTGTTTGATGCACCATGCCGAACCTTGCATTTTTTTTTGATTGTTTGAAAGTGCAAACGCATTCATCTAGAAAGATCGGATTTCGAAAACAGGGAAATAATCTTTTCTTTTTTTTCTTTCTTTTTTCTTTCTCACTCTTTCTCTCTCCTCTTTTTCTCTCTCTCCCGCGCCGTGGGCCGACCCCGGCCGGCCCAGCCGCCCCTGGCGCCCCCTCTTGGGCCCAGAAAGGCCCAGCCGCCCCCCACCCCCCCCTTTTTTTTCTTTTTCCCAAAACCCCCTCTCCCTCTCCCTCATTCTCTCCCTCTCTCTCTCCCACCGCCGCCCTACTCCCTGCCCTAGGCCGCCGCCGCCGCCCCTTGCTCGGCCGCCGCCCCTCGCCGTCGACCGCCCCGCCGGTGAGCCCCCTCCCCCTCCCCCTTCTCCCTCCTCCCTCCTTCCCCCCTCCCCTCCTCTTTCCCCCCGTCCGGCCATGGCTCGGCCGCCCCTGGCCGCGCCGGCCCTGGCCGCGCCGCCCGGCCAGCCCCCGGCCAGCCCCAGCCCCAGCCGGCCCCCGGCCAGCCCCCGGCCAGCCCCCGGCCAGCCCCCCGGCCGCGCCCCCTCGCCCGCCTGGCCCTTGGCCGCCAGCTCGGCCGCCCCGGCCCCCAGCTCGGCCGCCCTCCCCCGCGCGCCCGCCCAGCTCGGCCGCCCAGCCCAGGGCCGGTTCAACCGCCCTAGGGCCGGTTCAACCGCCCCCCCCCCCTCTGTTTTTTTTATTTTTTTTATTTTATTTTATTTACTTTCTGTGATCATAATTACTTTATTTTAGGTAGACTGATCATTGTTCATGCTATGGAAAATAGGAAGTTTAATTTAAAATTCCGTTATGCTATTGATTCACGTAGTTAATTGTTTATCCCGTGCAATGTTGATCAACTAAAAATGATTAGGTTTCCATTAGTATATATATATAACAGAATTCTTTTGTTAAGAACCAATTGTAACTGATCATTAGTGCATAAACTTTAACCCCCCTGCGAGACCCTTTCCCGTTTCTTTCTAACCATAACAAATGCGATGTCAAATGTCATACTTGATGCATATTCATTTCACCTGTTCCCTTGTATGGTGTACTGTTCTTTTGTATTAAATATGTGGATGTATGTATGTTTGCGCCCGCATATAGAACGATCCGGTCGAAGAGCCCGAGGAATTCGCAGGAGAAGCCCCTGAGCAGCAGTCGGTTGGTGGAGGCAAGTGTCCTTTGACCTATCTCTGTCCTATTCATTCTTTAATTCACCTCCCGCATTACACATTTATACCTAAGGATTGACTAGCTTTTGTTATCCATGTCCTTGTTTACCTATTTGGGTCGGATTATTACTGCTTAGTTTGATGCTATTGCTCAACTCTAATCAATGAACATGATGTGATTATCTATGATACGCTGTTTTCCCCTTCTTATTTATGATCATACTTGTGGCATTTAAGGGGACTCGAGCGGTTTCTCGAGTGCCTCTCCGTAAGGACCTGTTCAATGGATGACCGCCCGGGAAAACAGTGCAACCATGAGGGTGGAATGGGACGCCCTTAGCTGAGTAATTAGAGGAACCGGGGTGTAGTTCGCTTAGCCGTTGTGCCGTCAATGGGGCTCGGTGTATGCGGCTCGCTCTGCCAAGGTTGATTTGTCCCTTGGGGAGGAGTGCGGTACATTTAGGAAACCTAACGGGTGGCTACAGCCCCGGGGAATCTTTGTAAAGGCTACGTAGTGAGACCCTGCCTATTCACCTTGGTAGTGTTTAAGGGTTTGATCAGCCCGAGGCAAGAGGGAATCATGGCTTGTGGGTAAAGTGCGCAACCTCTGCAGAGTGTTATGAAACTGATATATCAGCCGTGCTCGCGGTTATGAGCGGCCAAGGGAGCTCCAGAGATTAGTGGTACTTGATCAGAGATATTTTGGTACAGGTGGCAATGAGATTGATGATTCTGATTATGATTATGGTATTGGTAAGTGGTATTCTTTCCGTTTGGAAAGGATACATTGGGCTAATAACTTGGGTTAATGTTAAAACCTGGCTCTCTACTAGTAAGTAATAACCTGACCAACTAAAAGCAACTGCTTGACTTATCCCCACATAAAGCTAGTCCACTACAGCCAAACAGGATGCTTGCTGAGTATGTTGATGTGTACTCACCCTTGCTCTACACACCAACCCCCCCCCCCAGGTTGTCAGCATTGCAACCACTGCTCAGGAGAAGATGAAGTTGTGGAAGGAGACTTCCAGGAGTTCCAAGACTACGACGAGTTCTAGGCGTGGGTTAGCGGCAACCCCCAGTCGGCTGCCTGTGAAGGCCGCGTTATCTACGTTTCTTTTCCGCACTTTGATTTATTGTAAGAACTATATGGACGTCTCAGACGTATGATGTAATCGACTATTATTTCCCCTTTTTAATACTATTTGAGCACTGTGTGATGATGTCCATGTTATGTAACTGCTGTGTACGTGAATAACTGATCCTGGCACGTACATGGTTCGCATTCGGTTTACCTTCTAAAAACCGGGTGTGACATAAGTGGTATCAGAGCCGTGCTGACTGTAGGACCGCTAACCTAGAGTAGAATGGTCGTTCTAAGGACTATAGACCTCTGTCCCTGCCTTGACTTGGGTATCCCTTCAAAAGTTGGTCCTACTGACCAAATCTATATTCTACTATATATTATACCTTGCTGAAAATTATGTTTTATTCTGATCCTTCATTTCTTTATGATTCATTATTATTTTGATCCTTCATTTATTTATGGTTCATTATTTGCTGGTCATATTAATTCTGTTCTCACCCTTTGCTTGCGATGTCTTTTGTAGATGGCTCGTCTTAGACACACTGCACGAAAGTCCGTCATCCCCTTCTTACCCTCCCGCCTTGCTGAGCGTCCGCTTCGCCGTCCCGTGGCCGGACAGTCCAGCCACTTGGAGAGACTGCACCACCGCCTGCATGAGGAGCAGGAACGTCGACGATAGGAGCAGCAGGGCTCTTCTTTCTCGCTCCAACAGGAGATAGAGTCTGTGAGGAGCTGCTCTCCTGTGCTTCCTCTGGAGGCGCCCCTTGCACCACCACTGGGCGCCCCAGCTTCTGGAGTAGCTGTTGGAGGAGACCCAGACGACGGAGGTGGCGACGACAGCCCGAGCCACGACACCGACCTCGACCTCTCTAACCATGAGCTGGAAGGATGGGTTGCTCGACCCATCACTCGCGACGCTGCTCGCGGGTGTCACTTCCACGACGCGCTCGACACCCTGCTACGTCGGGCACTTGACCGACGTACTTGGTCCATCGAGTATCGCTGTGTGGTCTACCAGCACAGTCGCGGGGTCTACCCGGACCGCTGGGAGGCGACCTGCTTGGTGCGCCGTCCGGAGAACAGTCTCCAGGGCGCGGAGGCTTGCTCAGAGCACTATTCTATCTCTGAGCGGGACTCAGCTGAGGCAGCCATGCAGGATGCTGCACGGCGTGCGCTTTCGCACTACTGCTCGGTTCTCGGTGGGGTAGCTGACGGTCTTGACCTGAAGTATTACCCCCGCCGTCCATCTGGCAGCACAGGAGGCGTGATTGTTTCACCTGCTGGTGAGGACAATCCTAGGTTGAGCAGCACAGTCAACCTAGCCGCCGTGCTAAACACGGAGCTGGACCATGCATTAGACGAGCTGAGTAGGGCTCGTGCTGAGATCGCCCTGCTGCGGGCTGAGCGCTCGGAGCGTCGTCACTTGGATGATGGTTCCCCCGCCCCCGTCGGGACTCAGCACCCGTACCGCTCACCTCGGCGTGGACTCCAGTCTTATGGCAATCCCGACTGCAAGACCAAGATAAATCTAGAACCATAGATCGTTAGAGTTGGATCTTGTAATTAATACGAAATATATGCATAGAAGCTTCAGTCTTAGCGTTAATCTCGGTCTTAGTTAGTCTTAGTTAGACAGGGTAGTTTGCTATATCCTGTGCATTTATGTTTGTCATGATGAGCTATGTTTGGTTTGGATCTTTGTAATGACTGTCACCAGAGTGTGGGTATCCCCTGCATTTTGGTTTACCTATTATGTTAATGGAGTTAGTTATATAGTTGGGAAACCCTTTATTCTACTTTCCTCTTTATCTGAGAAGCTGTGTGGTCTGTGTTGGAGATCAGTGAAGATGCTCATCTGTTCAGTGCTGTTGGAGAATTCTATACTCTTTTCTTATGCTGCAAGATTTGCCAGATCAGTTCTGATGTGTGGTTGCGTTCTGCAGATGTCAGAGAACAGGCGCAGAGGAGGAAGGCGTGCTCAGCAGGAGCAAGCCGCCCCGCAGGATGAGGTGCCCCAGCAGCAGCACCTGCCGCCCCCGCCCCCGATGTCGATCGAGCAGATGTTTCTGATGCAGACTCAGGCAGTTCAGGCCATCGGTCAGACTCTGGCCGCCATTCAGCAGCAGCAGCAGCAGCAGCAGGCTCCACCCCAGCCTCAGATGCCTCAGATGCCCAGGGACAAGCGTGCTGAATTCATGAGAGGTCATCCCTCAACGTTCGCTCACTCTTCTGACCCCATGGATGCTGAAGATTGGCTGCGCACTGTGGAGCGGGAGTTGCATACCGCTCAGTGTGATGACAGGGAGAAAGTCTTGTATGGTCCCCGTCTGTTGAGAGGGGCAGCCCAGTCATGGTGGGAGTCTTACCTCGCCACCCATGCCAACCCCGATGCCATCACCTGGGAAGAATTCAGAGGTAGCTTTCGTCAGTACCATGTGCCTGCAGGTCTGATGACAGTGAAGAAGGAGGAGTTCCTGGCCCTTAAGCAAGGGTCATCATCTGTCAGTGAGTATCGAGACAGGTTTCTGCAGTTATCTCGCTATGCTCCTGAGGATGTCAACACCGATGCCAAGCGACAGTACCGTTTTTTTGAGAGGCTTGGTTGACCCTCTGCAGTATCAACTGATGAATCATACCTTCCCGACATTCCAGCACCTGATCGACAGGGCAATCATGACAAAAAGGAAGCGTAAGGAGATGGAAGATCGTAAGCGCAAGATCAGTGGACCCCAGCCTGGAAGCAGCAGCCGTCCTCGCTTTTCAGGCAATCAACCTCAGCAGTTCAGGCAGAACCAGCGTCCACCTCAGCAGCATCAGCAGCGTCAGCAGTATCAGCAGTTCCAAAGGCAGTATCCTCAGCATCAGTACCAGAACCGTCAGAGCAATCAGTCAGGAGGTCAGTTTCAGAGGCAGAATCAGCAGACACCTCGTCTTCCTGCCCCCGCAACTCAGCAGAGCAATCAGGCAGCACCAGCTCAGGTTGGAAACAGAGCATGTTTCCACTGTGGAGAGCAAGGCCATTGGGTGATGCAATGTCCGAAGAAGGCAGCCCAGCAGCAGTCAGGCCCCAATGCCCCAGCAAAGCAGAATGTGTCCCAGCCTGGATCAGGCAACCGCCCTCAGCAGCGCTATAATCATGGAAGATTGAATCACTTGGAGGCTGAAGCAGTTCAGGAGACCCCCGGCATGACAGTAGGTATGTTCCCAGTCGATTCCCATATTGCAGAAGTGTTATTTGATACTGGAGCAACGCATTCTTTTATTACTGCATCATGGGTAGAAGCACATAATCTTCCAATTACTACCATGTCAACCCCCATTCAAATTGACTCAGCTGGTGGTAGAATTCGAGCTGATAGCATATGTTTGGGTGTAAGTGTGGAAATAAGGGGGATAGTGTTTCCCGCTAACCTTATAGTAATGGGTACTCAGGGAATAGATGTCATCCTAGGGATGAATTGGCTAGATAAGTATCAGGCAGTTATCAGTTGTGATAAAAGGACAATCAAGTTGGTGTCCCCACTAGGAGAGGAAGTGGTGACCGAGTTAGTCCCGCCTGAGCCGAAGAGAGGAAGTTGTTATCAGATGGCTGTCGATAGCAGTGAAGCAGACCCAATTGAGAGTATCAAGGTTGTGTCTGAATTCCCAGATGTGTTTCCAAAGGACTTACCGGGTATGCCACCAGAGCGGAAAGTTGAGTTTGCCATAGAGCTTCTTCCTGGAACCGCCCCTATCTTTAAGAGAGCTTAAGAATATCTGGACCAGAGTTGGTTGAGCTTAAGAAGCAGATTGATGAGCTGTCAGAGAAAGGTTACATCCGGCCAAGCACCTCGCCTTGGGCCGCCCCTGTCTTGTTTGTGGAGAAGAAAGATGGCACCAAGAGGATGTGTATCGATTATCGAGCTTTGAATGAAGTCACGATCAAGAACAAGTATCCCTTGCCCAGAATAGAAGATCTGTTTGACCAGTTGAGAGGAGCCAGTGTGTTCTCCAAGATCGATCTGAGGTCAGGTTATCATCAGCTCAGGATCCGACCTTCGGACATTCCGAAGACGGCATTCATTACCAAGTATGGTTTGTATGAGTTCACAGTGATGTCTTTTGGTTTGACCAATGCACCAGCGTTCTTTATGAACTTGATGAACAGTGTGTTCATGGATTACCTTGATAAGTTTGTGGTGGTATTCATTGATGACATTCTGATTTATTCTCAAAGCGAAGAAGAGCATGCAGATCATTTGAGGATGGTATTGCAGAGATTGCGAGAGCACCAGTTGTATGCAAAGTTGAGCAAGTGTGAGTTCTGGATCAGTGAAGTCCTGTTCTTGGGTCACATAATCAACAAAGAAGGATTGGCTGTGGATCCGAAGAAAGTGGCAGACATTCTGAACTGGGAAGCGCCAACAGATGCTCGAGGAATCAAGAGCTTCATTGGAATGGCCGGATATTATCGGTGATTCATTGAAGGGTTTTCGAAGATTGCGAAACCAATGACAGCGTTGCTAGGCAACAAGGTTGAGTTCAAGTGGACCCAGAAATGTCAAGAGGCCTTCGAAGCGCTGAAAGAGAAGTTGACAACAGCGCCTGTCCTAGTCTTGCCTGATGTGCACAAGCCCTTCTCTGTGTATTGTGATGCTTGTTACACAGGTTTGGGATGCGTGTTGATGCAAGAGGGAAGAGTTGTGGCTTACTCGTCCCGACAGCTGAAGGTTCATGAGAAGAATTACCCAATCCATGATCTAGAGTTGGCAGCAGTGGTTCACGCACTGAAGACATGGAGGCACTATCTGTATGGACAGAAATGCGATGTTTACACAGATCACAAGAGTCTGAAGTACATATTTACTCAGACAGAGTTGAATATGAGGCAGCGAAGATGGTTAGAGTTGATCAAAGACTATGAGTTGGAGATCCATTACCATCCAGGCAAAGCAAACGTAGTGGCAGATGCTTTGAGCAGAAAGAGTCAAGTCAATCTGATGGTCGCTTGTCCGATGCCTTATGAGTTGGCCAAGGAGTTCGACAGGTTGAGTCTCGGATTTCTGAACAATTCGCGAGGAGTCACAGTTGAATTGGAACCTACCTTGGAGCGAGAAATCAAAGAAGCGCAGAAGAATGATGAAAAGATCAGTGAGATTCGGCGACTGATTCTAGATGGCAGAGGCAAAGATTTTCGAGAAGATGCAGAAGGTGTGGTATGGTTCAAAGACCGCTTGTGTGTTCCCAATGTCCAGTCTATTCGGGAGTTGATCCTCAAGGAAGCTCATGAGACAGCTTATTCGATTCACCCTGGCAGTGAGAAGATGTATCAGGATCTGAAGAAGAAATTCTGGTGGTACGGAATGAAGAGGGAAATCGCAGAGCATGTGGCTAAGTGCGATAGTTGTCGGCGAATCAAGGCCGAACACCAGAGACCTGCTGGATTGTTGCAACCGTTGCAGATCCCTCAGTGGAAATGGGATGAAATCGGTATGGATTTCATAGTCGGATTGCCTCGCACTCGAGCCGGCTATGATTCTATTTGGGTAGTAGTGGACCGCTTGACCAAGTCAGCCCACTTCATACCTGTCAAGACCACCTACAGCAGTGCAGTATTGGCAGAACTGTATATGTCTCGGATCGTTTGTCTTCATGGTGTGCCAAAGAAGATAGTGTCAGACAGAGGAACGCAGTTCACCTCTCATTTCTGGCAGCAGTTGCATGAAGCCTTGGGCACACATCTGAATTTCAGTTCAGCTTATCATCCGCAGACAGATGGCCAGACCGAAAGAACCAATCAAATTCTTGAAGATATGTTGAGAGCCTGTGCGTTGCAAGATCAGTCCGGATGGGACAAGCGATTGCCTTATGCAGAGTTTTCCTATAACAACAGTTACCAGGCCAGTTTGAAGATGTCACCATTTCAAGCGCTTTATGGAAGGAGTTGTAGAACTCCGTTGCAATGGGATCAGCCTGGAGAAAAGCAAGTGTTTGGGCCAGATATTTTGCTTGAAGCCGAAGAGAACATCAAGATGGTTCGAGAGAATCTGAAGATAGCGCAATCGAGGCAGCGAAGCTATGCAGACACAAGAAGAAGAGAGCTGAGTTTTGAAGTCGGAGACTTTGTCTATCTGAAAGTGTCACCAATCAGAGGAGTCAGAAGGTTCGGAATCAAAGGCAAGCTAGCACCCCGCTACATTGGTCCGTACCAAATCCTCTCAAAGCGTGGAGAAGTGGCTTATCAGCTCAGTATGCCAGAGAATTTGTCAGCTGTGCATGATGTCTTTCATGTGTCTCAGTTGAAGAAGTGCTTGCGTGTGCCAGAAGAGCAGTTGCCAGTGGAAGGTCTGGAAGTCCAGGAGGACTTGACCTATGTTGAGAAGCCAACTCAGATTCTTGAGGTTGCAGACAGAGTCACCCGAAGGAAGACCATCAGAATGTGCAAAGTCAGATGGAGTCACCACTCTGAGGAGGAAGCAACCTGGGAGCGTGAAGATGATTTGATGGCCAAGTACCTAGAGCTCTTTGCTAGCCAGCCCTGAATCTCGAGGGCGAGATTCTTTTAAGGGGGATAGGTTTGTAACGCCCCGAATTTTTTGCAGTTGAATTTTTTCTTTTCTTTACTCGCCAAAATTCGGGCGTTACCTTTTCCTTTTCTTTTTCCCTCGCTAAACCTTGACCTTTTCCAAAGTTTTAGCGGGATTCGGTTTGGATCTCCCGTGTAAGAAAAACTCTAAAGATACTTTGTGTTGTTTGATGCACCATGCCGAACCTTGCATTTTTTTTTGATTGTTTGAAAGTGCAAACGCATTCATCTAGAAAGATCGGATTTCGAAAACAGGGAAATAATCTTTTCTTTTTTTCTTTCTTTTTTCTTTCTCACTCTTTCTCTCTCCTCTTTTTCTCTCTCTCCCGTGCCGTGGGCCGACCCCGGCCGGCCCAGCCGCCCCTGGCGCCCCCTCTTGGGCCCAGAAAGGCCCAGCCGCCCCCCACCCCCCCTTTTTTTTCTTTTTCCCAAAACCCCCTCTCCCTCTCCCTCATTCTCTCCCTCTCTTTCTCCCACCGCCGCCCTACTCCCTGCCCTAGGCCGCCGCCGCCGCCCCTTGCTCGGCCGCCGCCCCTCGCCGTCGACCGCCCCGCCGGTGAGCCCCCTCCCCCTTCTCCCTCCTCCCTCCTTCCCCCCTCCACTCCTCTTTCCCCCCGTCCGGCCATGGCTCGGCCGCCCCTGGCCGCGCCGGCCCTGGCCGCGCCGCCCGGCCAGCCCCCGGCCAGCCCCCCGGCCGCGCCCCCTCGCCCGCCTGGCCCTTGGCCGCCAGCTCGGCCGGCCTCGGCCGCCAGCTCGGCCGCCCCGGCCCCCAGCTCGGCCGCCCTCCCCCGCGCGCCCGCCCAGCTCGGCCGCCCAGCCCAGGGCCGGTTCAACCGCCCTAGGGCCGGTTCAACCGCCCCCCCCCCCCTCTGTTTTTTTTTTATTTTTTTTATTTTATTTTATTTACTTTCTGTGATCATAATTACTTTATTTTAGGTAGACTGATCATTGTTCATGCTATGGAAAATAGGAAGTTTAATTTAAAATTCCGTTATGCTATTGATTCACGTAGTTAATTGTTTATCCCGTGCAATGTTGATCAACTAAAAATGATTAGGTTTCCATTAGTATATATATATAACAGAATTCTTTTGTTAAGAACCAATTGTAACTGATCATTAGTGCATAAACTTTAACCCCCCTGCGAGACCCTTTCCCGTTTCTTTCTAACCATAACAAATGCGATGTCAAATGTCATACTTGATGCATATTCATTTCACCTGTTCCCTTGTATGGTGTACTGTTCTTTTGTATTAAATATGTGGATGTATGTATGTTTGCGCCCGCATAGAGAACGATCCGGTCGAAGAGCCCGAGGAATTCGCAGGAGAAGCCCCTGAGCAGCAGTCGGTTGGTGGAGGCAAGTGTCCTTTGACCTATCTCTGTCCTATTCATTCTTTAATTCACCTCCCGCATTACACATTTATACCTAAGGATTGACTAGCTTTTGTTATCCATGTCCTTGTTTACCTATTTGGGTCGGATTATTACTGCTTAGTTTGATGCTATTGCTCAACTCTAATCAATGAACATGATGTGATTATCTATGATACGCTGTTTTCCCCTTCTTATTTATGATCATACTTGTGGCATTTAAGGGGACTCGAGCGGTTTCTCGAGTGCCTCTCCGTAAGGACCTGTTCAATGGATGACCGCCCGGGAAAACAGTGCAACCATGAGGGTGGAATGGGACGCCCTTAGCTGAGTAATTAGAGGAACCGGGGTGTAGTTCGCTTAGCCGTTGTGCCGTCAATGGGGCTCGGTGTATGCGGCTCGCTCTGCCAAGGTTGATTTGTCCCTTGGGGAGGAGTGCGGTACATTTAGGAAACCTAACGGGTGGCTACAGCCCCGGGGAATCTTTGTAAAGGCTACGTAGTGAGACCCTGCCTATTCACCTTGGTAGTGTTTAAGGGTTTGATCAGCCCGAGGCAAGAGGGAATCACGGCTTGTGGGTAAAGTGCGCAACCTCTGCAGAGTGTTATGAAACTGATATATCAGCCGTGCTCGCGGTTATGAGCGGCCAAGGGAGCTCCAGAGATTAGTGGTACTTGATCAGAGATATTTTGGTACAGGTGGCAATGAGATTGATGATTCTGATTATGATTATGGTATTGGTAAGTGGTATTCTTTCCGTTTGGAAAGGATACATTGGGCTAATAACTTGGGTTAATGTTAAAACCTGGCTCTCTACTAGTAAGTAATAACCTGACCAACTAAAAGCAACTGCTTGACTTATCCCCACATAAAGCTAGTCCACTACAGCCAAACAGGATGCTTGCTGAGTATGTTGATGTGTACTCACCCTTGCTCTACACACCAAACCCCCCCCCCCCAGGTTGTCAGCATTGCAACCACTGCTCAGGAGAAGATGAAGCTGTGGAAGGAGACTTCCAGGAGTTCCAAGACTACGACGAGTTCTAGGCGTGGGTTAGCGGCAACCCCCAGTCGGCTGCCTGTGAAGGCCACGTTATCTACGTTTCTTTTCCGCACTTTGATTTATTGTAAGAACTATATGGACGTCTCAGACGTATGATGTAATCGACTATTATTTCCCCTTTTTAATACTATTTGAGCACTGTGTGATGATGTCCATGTTATGTAACTGCTGTGTACGTGAATAACTGATCCTGGCACGTACATGGTTCGCATTCGGTTTACCTTCTAAAAACCGGGTGTGACAGGACTCGAGGTGATTCGGGCACTGGTTAGAGAGTTATGGACCCACAAAAATTAGTTTATCAGTGGCTCAGAAATCAGTGGAAACTGGCAAAAACTGAGTGTCAAAGCATGTCAAACGGAATCGGATGAATGTCATATTTTAATATGTTGTGCCTCTATTAGTTATTAGCAACTTTTATATTTGGATAAATTTGATTTGTTCAACAAAAATTTAGGAACGCGAGACGTCGACCGAACGACGCTGATTTTCAGACTTAGAAGAATTCGAATCCTGAAATCTGATTTTTATTCTGTCTTGATGGCACTGTTTGAGGTACATAGAAATTGAATCAAGGCTTATTTTAAATATAAAATTTGTTGTATAACATGAGTTCTACAACTTTTATTAAAGTTCAAACCTCATATCTTGAATATAAATTAAATTTTCACTTTGGTCAAGGAAGCATCATTATAAAGCTTCAAACTATATTTTTAAGGCAATCGGGGTATTTTCTCTATATTTTCTCTACATTAACCCTTAATAACTTTTGTTGTAGAGTAGATATAGAGTGTTTTGGGAGAGTTGGCATAACTTTTTTGAATTTCTAAATTTGCTTTTACTTAATCGAGCAGTCTCAAGCAAGCGTAGGATTTATAATTTCACATGAATATTTAGTTCAAACTTTAAGAAATCTTTAGAATACACTTAATAGATAGAGATGAATGATGACATAAATATAACAAGCTGATTTGCATAAGAATTAATTAGAGGTTCGCACAACAGAGATTTTGCTGAAGAATGCGGATTCGGACTACGTATTTGGACATAGACCGAATATCAAGAAAGAGGATTTGGACATAGATCGGATAACATAACAACTACCGAGAGTTTGTATAAATTAGTCTAGACGGGAGTTGCGAGACGAGATTGACTTTTGAATTTGCGTTTGCTTTAAGAAACAAAAAGTTTTAACATGCTACAATTTGGCTGTTCTTGAGATCGAATAATTCCAAACTTTATGAAACTTTCATGAGTAAGTTGATGAATGGAGATAGATGCGATCGAGTAATAGAAATTTTTACTGAGCATCCAAGATTAGGATAAATCTACCAACATAACACGAAATAGACACCAGGGTTGTCACAACCTTCCCCCCTTAAAAGAATCTCGTCTCGAGATTCGAATAAGACTCTTAAGGACGGAGAAGCATGTAACTCCCGGGCTGATGGTATATGCCAATTCATGAGATGTTATAATGACGAGATACGAAAGATAGATTTTGATAGAACATCGCGACATATTGAGACAAAATGCAGCGATCACTTTGAGAGAATGTCCACAAAAGATAGCACATCGGTATAGTTTCATAATGGATCACGACTATTAACCACGATACCAGCACGTGCCGATCAACTCAACCTTATGTGTGCACCCATAGGAGGCTCTCGGTTTCGTCGTGGCACCATCAGTCATTTAGTCACAACACCATTACTAAACATAACCCATGAGAAATCCACGTGACACACATAGATGGAGCCCTTAAGAGTATGGCTTGAAAAATAAGGTCATGACAGGAGTTGAAACATAGAATTGTTGGCAAAAAGATCAATACATGAGAATCCTTCAACTCCATACACTAATTCATGATCACCACAGAGATTATCAGGTCAGAGATTTGTACGAGATTTGATATGAGGATGAAACAACCATGAGATCAAGTTGATGAACTTGTAGAAACATGAGAGAACCACAAGATAACAACAAAATCCCTTGAACCAAATGGATACAATGTTTATAGATAAAATTGATAAAACAACGTCATGATCCTCGGAGGAAAGAGTATGAGAACGACCAGAATTGAGAGATTTAGGTAGATCAAGATCCGATACTTGAGAACGGGTTATAGTAGATAACCAGATAATATGGCAGAATCATTAAAGGATCCAGAGATTTGGATGATAAAGCCACAACATGATTCACAAAGGCAAAGATTTACTAGATCTAGGTGAAAAGAGAAGTCATCAACCCAGATGGCTTCTAGGTTGAGCAGAGGAGAATTTAATGAGGATTTTGGACAAGGTTTCCAATAAGAATTTGGTACAGGATATTGTTTTGCGCAACAGGCACTAACAAAAAAGTTATTTTTTGAGATCAACAAGTGCACAAGGAAGGTTTGGTTTGGCTAGCGGTTAGGCTATGGGTGGTCTATAAGTTGTGCAGGTGTAAATGCAAGGGTAAACACATGAGGGCTAGAAAACACCAACACCATCATGCGATTAGATTTTTAAGTGTTTCACTTGCTAAACTCAGTGTTGTTTGGAGGGGGGGTCTTTTCATGAGTAGGATGGACAATATTTTTTGCAAAAAGGATTGAACAATTACAATACCACCTAGATAGCAAGACAAGAGAAACACATAACACGACCTAACAAGACTTACCAATCTGATGTGAGGTAAGGTATTTCTTATAGTTCCTAACATAGCAGTGCATCACATTATTCACAAGTTATTATTGGAATAAAGGTGAGAGAATCATGTTGATGCACAAGAGACAATTATAATGCGACAATCATGATGCATGCTCATTCTAGACGTCTTCTCAGACCTAACTACTTTTCGGGTGCTTCTACAGCATCCTTCCTAATAGTAGTAGTAATAGCCTTTATGGCCTATATAAATAGCCACCTAGCTACCCATCTATTTCCTAAGGCTTCACGTCCTAGGTCTAACCTTATCGTCCTTACATCTATCCAACATTGGTTTCTAAGCAAGTTTTACTTTTGAAAAGTTGGTATTCATGACTTATTGACTTCTCTGTAATGGTATTCGCTCCAATACCAGCTGTGGCGGAACTGCCTGAATTATTCCAGCATAAGTGCCCAAGTCGCGCCTTGAAGGCAGCAACACACTTAAATCGGAATAACCCGTCAGTCCCTCGGATCTAGTCCGATAAAGCAACTTACCAAGGATCGAATACCACTAGCTCACTCGAAGGTGAGGCACAGAGAAATACAATAAAGCATAACACCATAAATTAAGAAAGTATCAGTAGTGATTACATTATCGGAGTTTTAGAAACAGTAACCAAAATTTTTAATGCACGAAAATAACTAACGGAGAAAACCGAATAACATGGCGAAGCCTAGCCACGCTACTCCTCCTGGTCCTCTCCTGCAGAAGCAGTAACCCACTCGACCGTCTATCCCGGTGGCAGGGATGGAGGCCAAGTCACACCATCAACCAGAACAAGGAGGTACCTGCAAAAATTATGCCACAAGCAAGGCTGAGTATACTAATACTCAGCTAGACTTACCCGGTGTGAGGAGTCTACTCCTCTACCTCTAGACCATGCAACTGTTTGGCTGAGGGGTTTGGTTTGCCAAAAGCACTAGCTGAATCTAAAACAATTTTAGCTTTTCCAGTTCTAGCATATTTAATTTAGCTAGGTTTGCTCCTTTCTAAGCATACATGGTAACAATCATTTAGTACAATCAACATGTTATCTCAAGTAGAACCTCATTTCACTTTTTACTCAATGCAGTACAAGGGGTCAAGTAATCTCATTAGCTACAAGAAGCAGACGATTCGAATCAAGTTTTAACCTTGCAAGGTAAGCCTAAACACACAACATGTAGGGGCACTTCGTCCCCATACACGTCAACCATCCCCATCGATCCCCCGTTCGCGGCCAGGGCTCACCGCCTTGGCATATAATGCTCCATTGACCCCGGCTACCGCCGTGCAGTGACCGCACTTGTACCCGCCATATCCGAAATGAGAGACCACGTATCAGGACAAGTGAGGAGGAAAGTCCGCACCCGGCTTCACTTAGGTACTAGGCTTACCAGTTACCATATTTCCCGACATGTGTTTAGCACGTTCAAATGCTTGACACAGGTATCCGCACATTAATCCTTATTCCAATTTCATCTCGTAGACAGCGCATCTCTATGGATCCGTGTCCACAGACCACCATCATTCCATTATCAAAATGGATACAACCAATTCCTGACACTCGCTAGAAAAATCACTCGACTTCTACCGAGATCTTGATTTACCATAGCAGCTACTCGATATAGCATACTAGTATCCATCTCAAAAGGAATCCTAAGTTCATGCAACTAGGGTTTCAACCAACTCCTACACTTAAGTGCATATTACAAACCTACAAACATTAAGTATAGTAAAATAACATATATAAACGGTTATGCATAAAACCGGGGCTTGCCTGGATATCAACACTAGACAGTGTCTGCTAGATGACACTCGCTTGGCGAGCATCCACTAGTCATGTCCATCCTTCTTTGGGTCGTCCACCAACTGCATCTTGTGGTTGGCACCACATCACTTGCACGATCATCATCTCTCGGTCCTAAATGAGATGCAGGATGCATATGTATGAATATGATGAAATATATCACAGATAATCCCAAAATAAATGGTAGCGAACTAAATATTGAATCGTAAGACACTGTAAACAACTATACTCTTGTATTAGTTATCTACACATCATCGGGCTTACGTAATCAATACCATTAGAAAGACGACAAATACTTTCTAGAATTAACCAGCGCAACATGGCATCACACGTGCAAGCATTTATCACATTCGCTCAAATTTTTCATTAGTTCGTTTATTATTATGCTAGTTAAGTACACATCAATTTGTCACGGCTTCTATATAGACAAACTTAGTTAAAAGGGATTAATCACTTAATCGGGTTCTACCATTATTCACAATATCCTAATTCGAGCACACACCCAAGAGCACACACAGAAAGCGATAGCCTAATCACACTGCTTCTTATACTTGTCTAACGGGGTTGGTTATTTAGCAATATTCGGATTAGCAGCGCAATTATTAGAAATGGTAAAGTATCATTAATTGTGTTTCTCGTCCATATAACGACACTTGCTAAATGTTTTTAAGCTAAGTTACTCCTTAGGCTTTAACCAATTTAGTACACTATCATTATTACTCATGCTCAATCAAAATCCAAAACAACAAGCAGTCGACTCAAGACAAGCACACTCGAGTGGAACAATCAATCATAATTAACATATTTAGGACAACAGCACAGTAGTTGTTTCAGTCATAACTCACAAGATATTTATCCAAAATTAGTGAACAGATACTTTTTGGAAAGGTTATTAAACGCTCTATAACCTTGATATTTTCATCTCAAGTTGGTTAAACACTTAATAAGGTTAAATCGTGATAAATGACAGTTCTGTTCAGATTTGGACAGATTCAGACTTGCAACTTCAAAAATTTATAACTAGAGACTCATGCACCCAAATCAATTGATCCTAGACTTTCTAGAAAGCTAATTAAATTTTCTACAAATTATTTATAAACATCTCTGGTTGGTTTAATATGTATCAAGGGGAAAATACACTACGAAGGCTTTGCTGTCTAGAACTAGACAGATTCAGTCTTCACACTTTAAACACCTATAACTTAACCGTTAGACCACCAAAAATAGTGATCCAAGACTTTTTGAAAAGCTTAGAAAAAGTAATAAATAACTTTTATAATCACCAAGAAGTGATTCTATATTTAACCAAATCAAACAATTCAGTTTTCAAAATTTGTTCTGATTGTGGACAGAACACAGCAACCATTTTGTAAAATTCGTAACTCTTAAACTATCAGGCCTATGGTTATGAAATGTTAACACAAGCAAGATAAGGAAATTATCTACAACTTTCTTATAGTTGACATGGACTGATTCTAAACCGAACTTAAGCAAACAATGCGATCTCTGAAATCTGTATCAAAATTGGACAGATTCAGTTACGTTACTGAACTTATGAAAAGCATAACTTATAAACGATCAGGCTTATGGCTGTCAGATTTTAACACAAGTAAGTTAATAAAGTTATATACAACTTTCTTGTGACCACCAATAACTGATTTCAAAATTAACTTAAGTAACCATTGCAATCTCTGAAATTTATTCAAAAATTGGACACATTCAGTTACTGATCTTGTGAAAAACATAACTTCTAAACTATCAATTCTTAGCTCATGAAATTTTTAGGACGAGCTAGATACACAAGTGAACTACAATTTTTATATAGCATATATCTACAGAAAACATACTTTACTTTAATAGATTACTCACACAACCAAAACTGTACATGCAGGAATTTCAATTTGCTAGCACAAGAGCACTTAAACTCATAAAGAGATACTATCACCAATTTCTTAATTCCAAATCATTATGACTTAGTTGTCAAGTTTCAATTTGTATCAAGACACATAAGCATTTCAAGAATCATGCACGCCTTTGTTTACTTCTAATTTTTCACTAATTCTTCTTATAATTATAAAATGTGTGTCATTTTAGCACCATATGAAACTATCTAATTTGGGTTAAAATTTTTATGAGGCATAGGTAATAACAAATTATGACTAATTTATAAATTTTACTTGCTCATATTTGATATTTTATTTTATACAAAAATAACAAATTATTAACGCAATAAAGCATGTGAGAGCAAGTTAAATCTAAAACTAATTCTTTTCTGTGGATGCATGACCAGTTTAAGTTTTCTTAGGCTACTATAATATCATGCAAGGACATTGGAACACCATTTTACATTTTTACATCTATACATTATTTTTAAATCATTTAAAACTACATAATGTGTGTTGGGGACTTGTTCTCAAATGCTAAGAGTTAAGAACAAGGCAACATAAAAAGTGTTAAATGCCAAAGTCCTTCGCCCTTCGAAACATTATACCCCTTCGGGAAATAATGATTTTAGGACGAAGGTCATAAAAGACGTACCTTCGTAAATATAATAAGTAATGACGAAGGATTCATATAAAGCGTGAAATATAAACATCAACATAAAATCATTTCTATTTTATTAACATGGAGAAATAGAAATGATTTCAAATTACAAATGTACCTTCGGTTCTGAGAGAAGGTAAAAAAGTACAAGCGTGACGCAAAAGCCAATGCCAAGTCAGCGTGAACAGTACGGGAGTACTGTTCATCTATTTATAGACGCGGGACGCAGCCCACGTAAAATTACATCCATGTCCATTACATTTGTTAATGACTTATGGAAATCTGTCAAGGCCCATGTAGTCTTTTCATCTTTAAGTCGGTTCCCCTTTCCACTATCGCGACGAAGCTTCCCTGCGCACAGCTTCGGCTGTGCACCACCCTTCGTAGAGCTTGGTAATCAGCTCGTCCTTCGTCTGGTTCAGGCTTCGTCCTGACCGTGCTTTATGTTCATAATTCTGAGTCCGAAGACACCTGTTCACATAATCCACTTGGAAAACATTGTCAAATCATGTTTTTGAGGACCTTCGGAGGACGAAGGCCCCCAACAGTAGCCCCTCGCAATATTAATTTAACAATAAATTCAGATTGCGATATGGACGAAGGCCTTGAGCCGAAGGTCCGAAAAAACACCTTCCCTTTGCTAGAATAGCAACATTCACTGACAAGCGGGGTCTTTCAATTTTCAACGTCCTGGGCGTATAAATAAGATCATACCGCCAACTCATTTGGTACGCACACTTGCCATCTGCTTCGGTCCACTAAATTTTTAGCTCTTGTGCATTAAGATTGGTGACCTTTTTGATTTCGAAGCTTCGGCCCTGAAAATAATTTTTTAGCGTTTCCGAAGATGTCTGAAGGCAAGAAGATTCCTGCTGATACGAAGCTGAGTCTCGAGGAAGAGAAGAATCTAGGGTTTCTGATTGCGATGGCGGAGACCAATACAGAGAAAATCACCAAAGAGATTCTCGAAGGTTTGTCCGAAGATACTGATGACAGCGACAGCTATGATGTAGAAAGTGGTGGAGAAGAGGCCGAAGATCGACCATGGCGGCCAAGTCACACGGTTTTCGGGAAGACCACTATCAAGCAGAGTCATATTGATAATATGAGGGGGCGGTATTTTCGAGATATATCTATTGCGAGGGCTGACGCTGGAGAAAAGACTTCTCCCACCCCCGAAGAAGATGAAGACTTCTCCCACCCCCTGAGCAACTTTGTTATTGAGGTACTGAAAACATTTCAAGTCTACCTTCATCAACTTACTCCCGAAGCTATCATAAGAATGGGGATGTTTGTCTGGGCTGCAAGAAGCCAAAGCTTAGAACCAAATGCTAAGAGTTTTTGCAACATTCATGAATTGTTATATGAGACGAAGCCGTGGGGAAAAGAACAATATCACAATAATTTTGGGTGTTACAGCTTCGGTGCCCGCTCCGGGTCAAGCCGCCCTGTGCCAACCTTTCGGAAGAGGTGGCCCGGAGCCTGGATGACAGAGTGGTTTTATGTGAAGAATAACTTATCAGCGCAAGAAAATGTTAAGAGTATTATTATGCGCCCCATCTGGCAACGCTTCGGACTTCGAAGGCCGAAGGTTGAAATGGACGAAGCAGCCGAGGAGTGCCAAAGAGCCTTCGGCGTAGTCTGCTCCTCCATTGGAACAAGGGACTTGGTCCAAGAGCACATTGCCTTCAGGGTATGGCCACTTGCAGAAAAGTGGGAAATGCCGAAGGAAACCATTAAAGAGTCCGACGAAGGCGGACTAGTTAGACTAAAATACACATTCAAGTATGTAGATAAATTTGTTGAACCTGATGATGACTGGTTGAAAAGCATTGAAACATTAAGTGACGAACTGCTTGGGGCATACTCGAAGGCCGAAAATACTGCACTATCAGCAGCCTTCGGAGGCCGAAAAAAGAAAAGGCTCAACCGTGTGTTTGACGCAGTCGGGTTTATCTACCCTGACTATCATTATCCGGTATTGAGTCGCAAAAGGAAAAATGCTTCTCCTGCAACAGAGGCTACCACAAGTGCCACTAGTGAGCCAGCACCTCAAAGGAAAAAGATGAAGGTGCTCACCCACCGAACGCGCTTTATTGAGCCGGCCACAGTGCCAGAATTTATTGGTGAAGCTTCTTTGGCCTCTGAAGCTACCGAACCAGCTTCAGTGCCGAAGATGGAAGAAAAGATTGAAGCGCCTTCAGCGGAAAAATCAGAGAAACCGAAGGTTGACGAGCCAAAAATGTCTGAAATCTTAAGTCCTTCGGTAAATGTCGAAGCAATAAAAAACCAAAAGGGGCCATCGGTGACCCCAAAAAGGAAAAGAATGGTAAACGTACTAGATGTCTTGGAGACAATTAAGTCTTCAAGCACAACTCCAAAAAAGAGTGTTGAAGTTGCTGAAGCTGCTACTGAAGCTTCGACGCAACAAGCTGAAGCTGAAGCTGGGCCTTCAGAGCCCTACAAGGAGCAACCTTTAGAAGCCGAAGCAATAAAGATATCAGAACCAGTTTTAGTTGAAGAAATTGACACTGCCATCCCCGAAGCTCCTGCCAGCATATGCGATTACATTATACGACACGCTTCGGGGAAAAAACTATCTGCAGAAGAAACTTATGAAGCCAACCATTATGCGAAAGAGCTAAAATATCCGAAGGGGGCAGTAATATTCAATGGAACAAATGAAGATGACTTCCTATACTGCCTACCTGATAATAAAGAACTATCTGTCTGCCGAGAGATGGCCAGGAGTATAGGCTTCCCGAAGCTCGAAGCTGGATTAAGCGCCATGACGAAAGAGGATCTCGCAGACAGTCTTGCATACAATAGCCTAAAGGTTTGGGAATTAATCGTTTGAAAAAACTTTTTAATACGTAATTCATTCCTATATTCTTACATAGACTCTCTTTTTTTATAGGGTTTAATCCTGAGCAACGCATTGAGAGCACAAAAGAGTGCCGAAGATGAGAGTTATGAAATTGCATTCAACAATTTGCGCTCCGAAGTTATCAAACTGAGAAACGAGGCTTTGGAAAAGGATAAGATTCTGCTTACACTGGTCGATAAAGTAAAGAAAGATGAAGCTGTCTCAAAAACCCAGGCCGAAGCCCAAAGACGTGAAATTAAAGATCTTCAAAAACAGCTGGCTAGAGCTAAAGAGGAACGTGTGCTTGAGGAAACAAAACGAGAACTCAGTGATCATATGGTCAATAAATTGGAGTTAAGTGTTAAAGAGCTTCGTGCTTCTCAGAGGAACTGTTATGTTAAATCTGTAGAATGCGTGAATAAAATTAAAAACAGCTTCGCCAGCGTGGGCGCCTTTTCCAGCGAAGAGAATTTCTCTCGAGGCAATCCCGAAGGTCCACTGGAATGGATTAGTCACAAAGCAGAGGCCTTCGAGGAGATACTGAGCAGTCGCGGCGACATCTGCGCTTTTTCGGGCGCCAGAGGAATTGCTTCTGTCTTAGAGAAGAAAGGTTGCGGGCATGTAAAATTTTTAGCTCAGTCCGAAGCTGCCTTATCTTCCGAAGACATCAAGGACCCCTCGGCCGAAGCAAGCGTGGTCGGTGGCAAATTTTTTACTGATATCTGGAACGACGGCGGCCGAGGAATGGCGCAAGAAATCATCCAAAGGAGCGAAAAAGGCATCCATGATGCTAGGAAAGTGGCAGAAGCTGCCGAAAGAAGTACAGAGCCCGAAAGGCAATTAGGTATTAATTAGTCGTTCTTATTGTGTTGTAATTTTTATTTCAAACTTTGCTCACGGTTTGTAATAGTAATGAAGAAATGTTCTCTTCCCTCAGAAGCTGCTGGATCGACTGCCGACCTCCACACGAAAGGGGATGATGAAATTAAACAAATGGCCGAAGCTATCATGGACAAAGTTGTCGATCAACTTCTAAATGAGGCCGCCGAAGCAGTACTAAGAGAAGACTAAATGTTATTAGAAAAAACATTGGAAACGTGATTTCTGTAATATTGTGTACATTTGGATGTAAAATACGTCTCTTTTCATTATTCAATTCTTTACGATGCATGAAATTCTATATACATACCATTTTTGAGCCTTCGGCGAAAAAACACCTTCCCTTCTTTTCATGCTTCGTGAAGAAAACATTCTCCGTTAAAACTGTTCTGATAAATCACGTCCATGCTTCGTGAAGACATTCTCCGAAGCTATACAATTTTGATATTACTCTGGTGATGCTCATCCATGCTTCATAAAAACATTCTCCGAAGCTATTTTCCGAAGATTATCATTTTATTGCCTCGTGACTTTACACAATTTGCTCTTTCTCAAAACATCCTTTCGAAGGTTGATACTGTGTCCCCTTCTTTTGCCATATGCAACATGATGTATGATGCTTATGCTATGCAAAATGATGTGATGATGTTATGTTATGCAAATGACATTTGTTCCGAAGATACACAAAATATATTCGTAAGCTCTGCATTCCCTTAGGAACGTCTTTGGAGCTTCTTCGCCTTTTACTTAGACGGTATAAGCTCTGCATTCCCTTAGGAACGTCTTTGGAGCTTCTTCGTCTTTTACATAGACGGTATCAGCGTTGACTTTTCGCTGTAAGCTCTGCATTCCTTTAGGAACGACTTTTGAGCAGAAAACTTACACTGCGCTCCCTTTGGAACGGCTTTTTGTGACTTCATGAACTTACTCTGCGTTCCTTAGAACGACTTTCTGTTACTCCGAAGGATTTTTAATACTTCGAAGGTCCTCCTTGTTAACACAAAAACTTCATCAACTTAAGCCTGTGGAGAAAATAGATTTTCCTCGTGGGAAACAGCGAAATTATTACATGGAAACTATCAATGTTTTTTGCTACAGAGAATAGAACTGAATGGGAAAGACTGCTATCAAAGGTAGGATATATGTCAATAAATGTGCTTCGACTCTGGCACAGTGCTGTTGACTGTGCGAGCTTCGGATTGTTCTCTGAAGTCCCTTTGATGTGGAGCATATTGACTCCCTTCTGGCTGTTGACCCTGTTGCAATGGAGGTGGAGGCGGGGGCTGTTGCCAGGAAGCTTGAGGTTGACTTGCCGAAGCTACAGAAGCTGCAGGGTGGTTGTCTATGTATTGTGGGATGTAAGGCGGATGATACGAAGCAGTATGCATGACCTGCTTCGGCTGAACTTGTTGAGATGCAGCTTCGGCTATCTCCTTTTGCTTCTGGATTGTAATATAGCACGTCCTGGTGGTATGGCCCTTGTTTTCTCCACAGAACAAGCAAAACAATTTCCTTGGTTGATCTCCGAATCTTCCGCCGAAGCCCCTGGCGCCTCTGCCTCTCGGAGCTGGTGGCCGGAAGGAAGCTTGTTGTTGCCCTGAAGCCTGTGAGGAGCACTGCGGTCTGCTCTGCTGACTTCCCTTATCATCATTCTGAGTGGAGCTGTGGATGGACCGGACATGCCTCGGGTAGTATCTTCCTCCGAAGCCCCTGGTCATTTCAGAAAATCTGAAGGCCTCCTCCCTTCTTTGGCGAAAGTCATTGTCAGCACGAATGTACTCATCCATCTTTTGGAGCAGTTTCTCCAGGGTCTGAGGCGGCTTTCTAGCAAAGTATTGAGCTGCAGGCCCAGGACGAAGCCCCTTGATCATGGCTTCGATAACAATTTCATTGGGCACCGTTGGTGCCTGCGCCCTCAAACGTAAGAACCTTCGGACATACGCCTGAAGGTATTCTTCATGATCCTGAATGCACTGGAACAAGGCTTGAGCTGTGACCGGCTTCGTCTGAAATCCTTGAAAGCTGGTCAGTAACATATCTTTCAGCTTTTGCCATGAAGTGATCGTTCCTGGCCGAAGGGAGGAATACCAGGTCTGAGCAACACTCCTGACGGCCATAACGAAAGACTTTGCCATTACTGCAGCATTGCCACCATACGAAGACACTGTTGCTTCGTAACTCATCAAGAACTGCTTCGGGTCCGAATGGCCATCGAACATGGGAAGCTGGGGTGGCTTATAGGACGAAGGCCAAGGTGTAGCCTGCAGCTCAGCAGACAGAGGAGAAGCATCATCGAAAACAAAATTTCCATGATGGAAATTTTCATACCAGTCATCTTCGTTGAAGAAACCCTCCTGACGAAGGTCTTTTTGCTGAGGCCTTCGGTCTTGCTCATCATGGGTAAGATGACGGACTTCTTCAGAAGCTTCGTCTATCTGCCTTTGCAGCTCAGCTAGCCTGGCCATCTTCTCTTTTTTCCTCTGCACCTGTTGATGAAGCATCTCCATATCCCTGATTTCTTGGTCTAGTTCATCTTCCTGAAGCGTCGGGCTGACGGCCTTCCTTTTCTGGCTTCGGGCCTCCCGAAGAGAGACGGTCTCCTGGTTGGGGTCCAGTGGTTGTAGTGCTGCAGCCCCAGCCGCTGAAGCTTTCTTCGGCGCCATAGCGAAGGTCTATAGCTTCCGAAGGTGTTCACAAAACTCGAAGTGGAAGTGAGTTCACCGGAGGTGGGCGCCAATGTTGGGGACTTGTTCTCAAATGCTAAGAGTTAAGAACAAGGCAACATAAAAAGTGTTAAATGCCAAAGTCCTTCGCCCTTCGAAACATTATACCCCTTCGGGAAATAATGATTTTAGGACGAAGGTCATAAAAGACGTACCTTCGTAAATATAATAAGTAATGACGAAGGATTCATATAAAGCGTGAAATATAAACATCAACATAAAATCATTTCTATTTTATTAACATGGAGAAATAGAAATGATTTCAAATTACAAATGTACCTTCGGTTCTGAGAGAAGGTAAAAAAGTACAAGCGTGACGCAAAAGCCAATGCCAAGTCAGCGTGAACAGTACGGGAGTACTGTTCATCTATTTATAGACGCGGGACGCAGCCCACGTAAAATTACATCCATGTCCATTACATTTGTTAATGACTTATGGAAATCTGTCAAGGCCCATGTAGTCTTTTCATCTTTAAGTCGGTTCCCCTTTCCACTATCGCGACGAAGCTTCCCTGCGCACAGCTTCGGCTGTGCACCACCCTTCGTAGAGCTTGGTAATCAGCTCGTCCTTCGTCTGGTTCAGGCTTCGTCCTGACCGTGCTTTATGTTCATAATTCTGAGTCCGAAGACACCTGTTCACATAATCCACTTGGAAAACATTGTCAAATCATGTTTTTGAGGACCTTCGGAGGACGAAGGCCCCCAACAATGTGCATTAAACAAGTTAAATCACTAACTTAATCATACTTGCACCACAATTCATGAAATGTTTACCCGTCACCAAGCATCACACCAAGAGTCTACTGTTAAAATTTGAATTCATTTGGAGCACAAGGGCTACAGATCCAAAAATAACAAGCAAAACAATTATCTTTTTCCTATTTAACATGTTTTAATTAACACACCAAGAAAACAGTGAACACCATATATGTTTTATATTTTTCTTAGCTAGAGTATGACAATATCTAACCAACAAAACAAGTTTCATCATTTTTGGATTTTTATATTTAAAACTATAGAGAGAAGCATGTTCATTTTTTTGTAAACCACTTTTTAAATACGAATTTCTACAGAAAAACTTTTCCACTAAAACATACCAACATATAGATCCAATACTTAGAGCATTTCATAAGGAAGCCAACAAATCAAGTTTCATAATTTTTGGAGCTCTAAAACTCGTGATATAAATATTTGAACGAAGAGCAAAAATCTATAACTTTGTTGTCGGGTACCTTAATTAGGGGTACCCCCAACACTCCTAATCACGGCTGGTAAACACCCTCAGACCATCTGACGGGTATAGTTCAAGTCAAGGCTTCGTCTACCCAAAGGACGCGATCTCGCCCGAGCCCAGCCTCGAGCGGGAACAGTAGTCCTGGACGAATTCACGCCTCGCCCGAGGGCCTCCTCAGGCAGCAGTCACGCCCTCGGCTCTCCCGAAGCCCGGCTCGGGCAGGCTTCGTTGTGAAGCAACCTTGGCCAAACCGCCTCACCAACCGACCACATCGCAGGCGCATTCAATGTGAGGATCACCTGACGCCGTATCCTGACACACGCGCCTCAGGCGGCTGGGTCGAAGTGACCGCAGTCACTTCGCCCCTTCACTGACCGATCCGACAGGAAAACAGCACCGTTCGCCCCGCTCTGACTGCTGTGCCAACCACCCAGGCGAAGCTGACAACAAGTCACGATCAACCGCCGAGTTCAGCCTCGGGCGCAACAGGAAGCTCCGCCTCGCCCGACCTCAGGCTCCGGCCTCGGGAGGAGGCCTCCGCCTCGCCCGACCCCTAGACTCGGCCTCGGCCTCGGGAGGAATCGCATCCTCGCCCGACCTCGGCCTCGGCCTCAGGAGAAGTCTCCGCCTCGCCTGACCCTAGGCTCGGACCGACCGCGCCACAGGGGATACATCATTACCCTATTCCTAGCAAGCTCACGCTACAAGGAACAAGACCGGCGTCCCATCTAGCTTATCCCGGCGACGGGTAATGATGGTGCCCCGCGTGCGACCATGACACAGGTGGTTCTCAGCCCCTTACGCCAGCAAGGAGACGTCAGCAGGATCCTTGCCACACCGCCAGCTGTGCTTCCACAGGGCTCAGGCGCTTCTCCGACGGCCATGCTACCACGTATACAGGGCTCAAGCTCTCCCCCGACAGCCATGTTGGCATGTATACAGGGCTTAGGCACTTCTATGCCAGACACGTTAACGCATTGCTACACCCCCCATTGTACATCTGGACCCTCTCCTTTCATCTATAAAAGGGAGGTCCAGGGCCTTCCTACGGGGGAGGAGGGTTCGCGCAGAAGGGACGACGGGCTAACGAACCGGCTCTCTTCCTCCCTCTCGCGACTCTTGTAACCCCTACTACGAGCGGCACCCCGGTGCGGGATAATACAGTCCCCCATTTGTGTTCCTTCTCGCGCCAACCCATCTGGGCTGGGACACGCAGCAACGAAAAATTTACTAGTTGGTTCAAAGGACCCCCCCCCCGGGTCTGAAACACCGACAGTTGGCGCACCAGGTAGGGGCCTGCTGCGTGTTAACGAACTCCTTCCCGTTGAGTTCTAGATGGGGAGTCTTCAGCAACCTTTTCAGCCCGGGATGGTGCTCCGCTTCGGGAATCTCGAGTTCATGTCCCTCGACGACAACTACGACATGGTACTCCTTCCTGCGCAGCACGACAACAGCGACTGTCGTCAGCTCGCCCAGCGGCGGCGTACTCGACGCCGTCTTCCCCCCATGGCGGAAGAGGAGCATCCGTCTTTGCCTCATCACCCTCCT
Source organism: Zea luxurians (assembly GCA_029449295.1). NCBI lineage: Eukaryota > Viridiplantae > Streptophyta > Magnoliopsida > Poales > Poaceae > Zea > Zea luxurians. Next base: position 9,179,866 of record JAOPSE010000033.1, on the reverse strand, counting down.
CGCCACAGGAGGAGGAGGCTGGGCAACCGTGGCCAGGCAGGAGGCAGCACCTCGTCGGCTGTCGTGCCAGAGCGAGTCAACGACACTGGCGCCCCAGCGGGGGACATGTCGGGCGTTGTCCTCGCGCCCGAGACAACGATGGATGTCGCTTCCCCGCCACACGCCAACGACAAGCAGACTGACGACGCCAGCACCCTCGCGAATGACCTGTTGGGCGTCACCCCCATACCTGAGATGATGGTGCGCTCCGACGCGACATCACCACCGTCCATTGACCAAGAGGTACCGTCCGTTTTCCACCCTGTGCCCTTTCGATTCAGTTTCGATCCACCAAGCGACCCCGCTTCGGTGAGCGCTTTCGTTAGGACATATCCTGATCTCCCGGGATATCATATGTGGTCATCCTGGGGCCGACTGACGGCCATCTCAACCTATGGGCCCCCGGGCTCCGAGGAAGAGGACGGCCCCGACTCCGGTTGGAATTTCTCCGGGCTCCATGATTCCGGTGCCATGTGAGACTTCATGACCGTATATGACTACTGCCTCTCTTGTTGCTCTTATGATGGCCATAGCCTTGACGACGAGGGTTATGGCCCAAGTCACGAATGTTTCCACGTCGATCTAGGGGACCTCGACTAAGGCAACCACCTTGGTATGCCGGATAATGACCCTGGGCCTGCGTCTCGCGTTAACATCCCGCGGGAGCTAACTGTGGTCCCAGTCCCTGCGGGGGTCAGGACACATAGCTCGAGCAAATCCGCGAGATGCAGGCCAAGCTCGACGAGGAAGCAGGTCGACTTGTGCAGCTCCGGCAAAACATCGGGCAGGAGCGGGCAGGTCAAGCATTCGCCGAAGAAGTGCGTCATCGGGCCCAGGAAGTCCAGCGTCGTATTGTTGACAATGCCAGGGCAGCGCTGCCTCCGGCCGTCAGCGAGACCGGCCAGAACCTGGCTGCAGCAGCAATGCTGCTCCGAACGATGCCGGAGCCATCCATCACCGAGGGGTGGCGTATCCAGGGCGAACTCAAGAATCTCCTGAAGCACGCTGCGGTCCGACGAGCCGAAAGCCCTACCTCCCTAGAGGCGAGCGTGCCCCTCGGAGCATCACGCAGCGTCCTCCCGACTCATGAGGGAGGCCTCGATCAACACCGCCACTACCTCGAGCCCGCCTCGACGAGAAGGTGCGCCGAGGCTACCATCCCAGGCGTGGAGGGTGCTACGACAGTGGGGAGGATCGGAGTCCTTCGCCCGAACCACCAGGTCCACAAGCCTTCAGCCGGGCGATCCGACGGGTGCCGTTCCCGGCACGGTTCCGAGCCCCGACTACTATCACCAAGTACTCGGGGGAGACGAGGCCGGAGCTGTGGCTTGCAGACTACCGGCTGGCCTGCCAGCTAGGAGGGACGAACGACGACAACCTCATCATCCGCAACCTTCCCCTGTTCCTCTTTGACGCCGCCCGAGCCTGGCTGGAGCATCTGCCTCCTGCGCAGATCTCCAACTGGGACGACCTAGTCAATGCTTTCGCTGGAAACTTCCAGGGCACATACGTGCGCCCTGGGAACTCTTGGGATCTTCGAAGCTGTCGCCAGCAGCCAGGGGAGTCCCTGTGAGAGTACATCCGGCGATTTTCGAAGCAGCGCACTGAGCTGCCCAACATCACCGACTCGGACGTCATCGGAGCGTTCCTCGCCGGCACCACTTGCCGCAAACTAGTGAGCAAGCTGGGGCGCAAGACTCCCACCAAGGCGAGCGAGTTGATGGACATCGCCACCAAGTTCGCCTCTGGTCAGGAGGCGGTCGAAGCCATCTTCCGGGAAGACAAGCAGCCTCAGGCAAGGCAGCAGGAAGACGTCCCCGAGGCGTCCGCCCAGCAGGGCATGAAGAAGAAGGCCAAGAAGAAGTCGCAAGCAAAGCGCGACGCCGCTGACGCAGATCTTGTCACTGCTGTCGAGCACAGGAACCCTCGGAAGCCTCCCGGAGGGGCCAACCTATTCGACAAGATGCTCAAGGAGCCGTGCCCCTATCACCAGGGTCCCGTCAAGCACACCCTTGAGGAATGCGTCATGCTTCGGCGCTACTTCCATAAGGCTAGGCCCCCGGCGGGAGATGGCAAAGGCCACGACAACAACAAGAGGGCGACATGGAAGAGGAGTTCCCCGAGGTCCATGGTTGTTTCATGATCTACGGTGGGCAAGTGGCGAACGCCTCGGCTCGGCACCACAAGCAGGAGCGCCGGGAGGTCTGCTCGGTCAAGGTGGCGGCGGTAGTCTACCTAGACTAGTCTGACAAGCCCATCACCTTCGACCAAGGCGACCACCCCGACTGCGTGCCGAGCCCAGGAAGGTACCTGCTCGTTGTCAACCCTGTCATCGGCAATGTCCGGCTCACCAAGGTCCTCATGGACGGAGGCAGCAGCCTCAACATCATCTACGCCAAGACCCTTGAGCTCTTGGGGATCGATCTGTCCACGATCCGGGCCGGCGCGACGCCCTTTCACAGGATCGTCCCCGGAAAGCGCATCCTGCCCCTCGGGCAAATCGATTTGCCCGTCTGCTTTAGGACTCCCTCCAACTTCTAAAAGGAAACCCTTGCGTTCGAGGTGGTCAGGTTCCGAGGAACCTACCACGCTGTGTTGGGAAGGCCGTGCTACGCCAAGTTCATGGCCGTCCCCAACTACACATACCTCAAGCTCAAGATGCCAGGCCCCAACGGGGTCATCACAGTCGGATCCACGTACCGCCATGCGTACAAATGCGACGTGGAGTGCGTGGAGTATGCTGAGGCCCTCGCCGAGTCCGAGGCCCTCATCGCTGACCTAGAGCGCCTCTCCATGGAGGCGCCCGATGCGAAGCGACACGCCGGCAACTTCGAGCCAACAAAGGCGGTCAAATCCGTCCCTCTCGACCCCAGCAACAATGCCGACAAGCAAGTTCGGATCGGCTCCGAGCTCGACACCAAATAGGAAGTAGTGCTCGTCGACTTTCTCCGCGCAAACGCCGAAGTTTTCGCGTGGAGTCCCTCGGACATGCTCGGCATACCGAGGGATGTCGCCAAGCACTCACTGGACATCCGAGCTGGGGCCCGACCCGTGAAGCAGCATCTGCGTCGTTTCGACGAAGAAAAGCGTAGAGCCATCGACGAGGATGTTCACAAGCTAATGGCCACGAGGTTCATCAAAGAGGTATTCCATCTCGAATGGTTAGCTAACCCTGTGCTTGTGAGAAAGAAAGGTGGGAAATGGTGGATGTGAGTCGACTACACTGGGTTGAACAAAGCATGTCCGAAGGTTCCCTACCCTCTGCCTCGCATCGACCAAATTGTGGACTCCACTGCTGGGTGCGAAACCCTGTCATTCCTCGATGCCTATTCAGGTTATCACCAAATCAAGATGAAGGAGTCCGACCAGCTCGCGACTTCTTTCATCACACCTTTTGGCATGTATTGCTATACTACTATGCCATTTGGCTTGAGGAATGCAGGGGCCACATACCAAAGGTGCATGAACCACGTGTTCGGAGAGCATGTCGGCCGAACGGTCGAGGCTTACGTTGATGACATCGTTGTCAAGACAAGGAAAGCCTCCGACCTCCTCTCTGACCTTGAGACGACATTCAAGTGTCTGAGAGCGAAAGGCGTGAAGCTCAATCCCGAGAAGTGTGTCTTCGGAGTCCCTCGAGGCATGCTCCTGGGGTTCATCGTCTCCTAGCGAGGCATCGAAGCCAACCCGGAGAAGATCGCGGCTATCACCAACATGGGGCTGATCAAAGATTTGAAAGGAGTACAGAGGGTCATGGGATGCCTTGCGGCTCTGAGCCGCTTTATCTCATGCCTCGACGAAAAAGGCTTGCCTCTGTACTGCCTCTTAAGGAAGGCCGAGCGCTTCACTTGGACCCCCGAGGCCGAGGAAGCCCTCGGCAACTTAAAAGCGCTCCTTACAAATGCGCCCATTTTGGTGCCCCCCGCTACGGGAGAAGCCCTCTTGATCTACATAGCCGCGACCACTCAAGTGCTCAGCGCCGCGATCATAGTCGAGAGACAAGAAGACGGGCATGCGTTGCTCATCAAGAGGCCGGTCTACTTCATCAGCGAAGTGCTATCCGAAACCAAGATCCGCTACCCACAAATTCAGAAGCTACTGTACGCAGTAATTCTGACACAGCGAAAGTTGCGACACTACTTCGAGTCTCATCCAGCCACTGTGGTGTCATCCTTCCCCCTGGGGGAGATCATCCAATGCTGTGAGGCCTCGGGTAGGATAGCAAAGTGGACAGTGGAGCTCATGGGCGTAACGCTTTCATTCGCCCCTCGGAAGGCCATAAAATCTCAAGTCTTGGCAGACTTCCTAGCTGAATGGGCCGACACTCAGTTGCCAACAGCTCCGATCTAGGCCGAGATTTGGACCATGTTCTTCGACAGGTCGCTTATGAAGACTGGAGCAGGCGCTGGCTTGCTCTTCGTCTCACCCCTCGGAAAGCATCTTCGCTACGTGATACGCCTCCATTTTTCGGTGTCAAACAACATGGCCGAGTACGAGGCTTTGGTTAACGGGCTACGCATCGCCGTCGAGCTAGGGGTTCGATGCCTTGACGCTCCTGGCGACTCACAACTTGTCATTGACCAAGTCAAGAAGAACTCCCACTGCCACGACCAGAAGATGGAAGCCTACTGCGACGAAGTTCGGCGCCTGGAAGACAAGTTCTATGGGCTGGAGCTCAACCACATCGCCCGACGGTACAACGAGACTGCGGATGAGCTGGCTAAGATAGCCTCGGAGCGGACAACGGTTCCCCCGGACGTCTTCTCCAGAGACGTACATCAACCCTCTGTCAAGATCGACGACACGCCCGAGCCCAAGGAGGCCTCGGCCCAGCCCGAGGTACCCTCGGCCGCCGAGGGTGAGGCCCTACTCGTCGAGGGAGAGCGGGATGGGGTCACGCCAATCCTAAACTGGAAGACCCCATACCTGGAATATCTCCTCCGAGGTGAGCTACCCCTCGACAAGGCCAAAGCTCGATGATTGGCTCGACGCTCCAAGTCGTTCGTTTTGCTGGGTGATGAAAAGGAGTTATACCACCGCAGCCCCTCGGGCATTCTCCAACGATGCATATCCATCGCCCAAGGGCAAGATCTGTTACAAGAAATATACTCGAGGGCTTGCGGTCACCACTCAGCACCTTGAGCCCTCGTGGGGAATGCCTTCCGACAAGGTTTCTACTTGCCAACCGCAGTGGCCGACGCCAATAGGATTGTACGCTCCTGCCAAGGGTGTCAATTCTACGCAAGACAGACGCACCTGCCCGCTCAGGCCCTGCAAACAATACCCATCACCTGGCCGTTTGCAGTATGGGGTCTGGACCTCGTCGGTCCTTTGCAGAAAGCACCTGGGGGCTTCTCGCACCTGCTAGTCACCATCAACAAATTCTCCAAGTGGATCGAGGTCCGACCCCTAACCAGCCTCATGTCCGAGCAGGCGGTGGCATTCTTCACCAACATCATCCATCGCTTCGGAGTCCCAAACTCCATCATCACCGACAATGGCACGCAGTTCACCGGGCAAAACTTCCTGGACTTTTGCGAGGACCACCACATCCATGTGGACTGGGCCGCCGTAGCTCACCCCATGACGAATGGGCAGGTGGAGCGTGCCAACGGTATGATTTTGCAGAGACTTAAACCGAGGATCTACAACGACCTCAACAAGTTCGGCAAGCGGTGGATGAAGGAGCTACCCTCGGTGGTCTGGAGTCTGAAGACGACGCCGAGCCGAGCCACGGGTTTCTCGCCGTTTTTTCTAGTCTATGGGGACGAGGCCATCCTCCCCACGGACTTAGAATATGGTTCCCCGAGGACAAAGGCGTACGACGACCGAAGCAACCAGACCAGCCGAGAGGACTTGCTGGACCAGCTCGAAGAGGCTCGGGACGTCGCCTTACTACGCTCGGCGCGATATCAGCAGTCTCTGCGACGCTACCACGTCCGAAGCGTTCGGCCCCGTGACTTCCAAGTGGGAGACTTGGTGCTCCGTCTGTGACAAGACGCCCGAGGGTGCCACAAGCTCAATCCTCCCTAGGAAGGGCCCTTCATCATCGCCAAGATTTTGAAGCCCGGAACATACAAGCTGGCCAACGATCAAGGCGAGGTCTATAGCAACGCTTGGAACATCCAATAGCTACGTCGCTTCTACCCTTAAGATGTTTTAAGTCGTTCATGTACCTCGCTTTCTTTACATACATAAAGTCTAACCGTCAAGGAAGGGTCAGCCTTGCCTTAGCAAAGCCCGACCCTCCCTCGGGGGCTAGAAGGGGGAACCCCCTCTGTGACAAAATTTTCCTCGGAAAAGTTTTCCACCAAAACGACTTTCGTGCTTTTGACTATATCGATAGCGGGATCCTAAAAACGACGAGAGTACACATAAGTGGCAAGGCTGACCGAGCCGAAGGACTCCTACGCCTCCGGGATATGAATACCTCACTCGTCACCTTCCGTGAAAAGTAACTCACGCTCAGATAAGTGATTCTGCTACTGACGGACAAGTCCTAATGCTCGAAACAAGAGGAAAGAAAACGCAGCTTTATAATATGACGATGAAAGTGTTCAGGCCTCAGTGGCCGCGAAAGAACACACGCATACGACAGATAAACTGCTCCAGCAGGATCAGGCATCGGCGGGGGAAGTAGCTGCGCCCTCGGCGCTGTTTCCACCTTCGGCGAGATCTGGCCCAGTCTCAGACGGCGATGCGGGCGGAAGGATCTCCACCTCGAAGGAGGATGCCAGCACCGCGCTCGGGCCCTCGGCGGCCGTGTCAAGCCTCTAGACCTCGGCTAAGGCAGCCTCGTCTTTGTTGGGTAGACAGTACCCCTCGCTGACCCGCTCAAGGTCCACGTCGTAGTGGGAAGCGAGCACGGTGAAGGCCCGCCTGACACCGTGGTGCAGCGCCCCGCAGAGTCTGCTGCGCACATGGCCGCCCAAGGCCCGCAGATGACTCTGGGGGGAGCTACCCGAGGGGACGTCGTCAAGGTCAAAGGCTCGGCAAAAGGCCAAGATAGCCTCGGACATAGCCACGCGGTCGGCCTCATTCTGCTCAGCCGCCCAGGCGTGTGCCTTGACGAACACATTAAGAGCCGTCTCGAGCTCTGCAGACAACCGATCAAAATTCTTCAGACACGAGTTGAAGAATGAAGCTGAATTGAAGTCGCAAAGCAGGCGAAACATACCTTCGGCCCGGGCACGCTCCCGCGAGACCACAACTTGGGCGGACTGGGCAGACCCGACGGCCACGGCCAGGTCCTCCGCAAGGGCCCCGGCCCGAGCAGACACCTCGGCCAGCTGACCCTCAAGGGCCTCAGCCCGGCCCACGGCTTCGGCAGCTTGGCCACAAGATTGGTCCCGCTCGCCAATGACCTGGCCAAGCTCCAGCTGCCACTGCTGCGCCTCCGTCCGTGCCAATGCCGCTTCTGCCCGTGCCGCCGTCGCCTCTGACTTTAGACCATCACAGAGCAGCCGAAGGTCCACCACCTCAGTGCTCTGTTGGGCAAGGCACTCATTAGCCTTGGCAAGCGCGGCCCTCGGGGACCGCAGCGAACCCCAGATGTCGCTCTCACGGCGGATGAACAGCGACTTGGAGGTGCTCACATCCGCCAGTTCCTAAGGAAGGAAAACAAGGTATTACAAAGAATGCCCTGGCCACGCAAGGTACGCGCCTGAAATCCTTACCTGGAGGACCCTAGGAACGTCCCTAGAAAGGATCTCCATGGTCGACCGAAGTGACCCCATCGCCACCTCGACATACTCACGGAGCTCATCCCGAGACTGCTCCTCCCGTTCATCGTTGAGGACGAGGAGGGGTTTCGAGGCGCCGCGACTCTAGAACCGAAACACCCGCTCGCACCACTCATTGGAATTGCGCTGCGCGGGGATAAGGCCGCTGCTCCCCAAGACGGGCCGCGGTTCTGCGCGCCCCTCCACCAAAGCGTCGGGTCCCCTACAGTAAGCGCGTCGGGCACCATCGCCGTCGACGTACTAGGCCTCCCCTCGGCTAAGGTGGCAGGCCTCCCACCACTGACCTCGGCAATGGCGACCGCCCTCTCCTCATGGCCAAGAACGGGGAGGTTGGAGACGACCACGAGCGGCGGCGCCTCAGCCATCTCGACGTCAGCAGCGACGGGCCGCTCCATGGGCAAACCGGCGACGGCCTCGGCAGGAGTCGATGCCTGCGCCGGCAACACGCCAGGCGAGCTCGGTACCACGGCCGCGTCAGCAACCTCCCCCGGCACGATAGCCACCCCGACAGAGGGGTCAGCCTGGGAGGCTTGCCCCATGGCGACTCGTGCCGCCTAGGCCCCCCCGCTCGAGGGCGTCCTGTGCGGAGGCCAGCCAACCGGCATGGCGTGCCGCGGCACCAGCTGCGAAAGCCGGCACTGTCTTAAGAGCCTTCCTGGGGGCCAGGCTAATCGAGCCCTGCCTCCGCTTACTAAAAGAAAGAAAGCAAACCAGATCAAGACACAGAGAAAAAGCCAAAACGGAGGTATCCTCAGGTACTTACCCGCTCCGGACCAATGCTAATCGTGCCTGCGGGGAGGCCCCTCGGGCCTCGGTCCCCGCAGACGCTGCCGAGGGTTGCCCCACTGCTGGCTTCGGCGCCGCTCCCACCTCGGGTGCCCAAGGCGCCGAAGGGGCAGCCTGCTCAGGCGTCACCGCAGCGGCCGGAGGAGCAACCTCCTGTGCAGCCGGCATAGGCGCTTGCTCTTAGGGGACAGGGGGGTCAGCCTGACTCCCTGGAGTCACCACAGTTACCTCGGCCAAGGGGTCAAGTACCCCCTCGGCTTGCCTCTGCTCCTCGGACTGGGACCCCGATGTCCCGGTCCCGGACACTGATGGTACCAGCCCACTTGGAGGCTGGCTCGGCGACCCCTGGCCCGACCTCGGGTTCAGGCTAAGGCCAAGACGGGCCGCCATGTTGTCATCCTCGTCGTCATCATCATCATCCTCGTCATCGCCATCGGGTGTCTCCAGCAACAGCTCCCTCGGGAGCCCGTCCCTCTCTTGCCTCCGACGATGACTCTCCAAGGCATCCCGAGCTCACATCCACTCGTGAGCCCGAGCCTTCTCCGCGTCCTTCTTCTCCTTCTTCTTCTCCGCGGCAACCCTCCGCGCGGCTCGGTCCACCGCGTCCTCCGGGACCGGTGGCGGGGCAGGTTTATAAAAACTCAACCCCTAGGGACGAACAGAGATCCCAGCAGTGAGAATCGAAGACAACACTTCACAAAACAGGAGAAGGATCGGATGCTTACCAGGGAAACGTACCCATGGTCGGGACGCATCGCGGGCTGGGTAAGGGCATCGGCATCGAGCCTCCCTACCGTACCCAATACCCACCTACTGAGGTCACGTCGGGGAGGGAGGCAGAGGACATCTGCGAGCCCTCCAGATTGACCCCCGAGCTCATCTTCGAGAGCCGCAACCGCCGCTCTGCCAAAGGAAGCACCCTCCAGCGATGGATGGCGCCAACAACCCCCGCAACGGTAAGGCCCCCATCTCGTAACTTCTGCAAAGCCTGCAGAATAGGCTGGAGCTTCTCCTGTCTCTCGCGCGTGGCCCCCAGCGCCAGTTGCTGCCGGCGGCGGTCACCACTCGTTGAGAAAACGACGGAAGCCTCCCGTCGTCGTTCCGGAGATAAAACCACCGGCGCTGCCACCCCTTGTTCAAAGACCGAAGGGTGGTGGGGATGTACTGCTGCGTGCGCCCCTGCCTCAGCTAGAGGGTGCAGCCACCGGCCCGCACCGCCATACGGACCTTCTTTGCATCCGTCGTCAAGGCAAAGAGCTCCGCGGAGAAGAGGTGGGTCCACAGATCCCAGTGAACCTCGATCCCCAAAAAACCCTCGCAAACTGCTGCGAAGATGGCCGCTTGCGCAATGGAGTTGGGGTTGAGGTTGTTCAGCTCCACCCCGTAGTGGTGCAGGAGCGCCCGCATGAAGCGGCTCGCTAGCACTCCAAGCCCCCGCTCATGGAAGGGGATAAAGCTAACCACGTACCCCGGCGGCGGGGTAGGGACGGCATCGCTCGGGGCCATCCACTCCGGCTACAGCCCATCGGAGAGGGGACGGAGCAGACCAACGGCAACGAGGGCCTCCAGATCCCTCACAACGACAGTGGAGGAGGGCCACGGGTCACGCGACGGGACGACGGTACCTTGTCAGCCATCACCGAACGGAGGTGGTGGAGGCGGAGGGGATGAGGTGCACGGTTTCCTTTTCCCTGGCTATTCTCTTAGGTTGCGGAAACCAAAGCAAAAGGCAGGCACAAATGGCAGAGTGACGAACAACCACCGGCCCCCCTTCTGGGCATATAAAGGCCCGGGCGAGAACCATTCAAAACTTCGCCCGAACTTGCCGCAAAATTCAAAACTCGAAGGTGAAACAGTCTTTCCGTTCCTCGAACGGATCGCGCACGCACAACGGGCGCCACGCGAATCACCCATCCCGTCGCATTAACTCCCCGGCAGAGCAAGCGACATCTCTGGCAAGCGAGGCGGGCGTCGTTTCACCTCTACCATGATGACCGCGTCAAAAAAGGTGCGCCACCTTATTTAAATTCATATCCTTTCCCTCCTCCTCTTTCTCTCTCTTGCTATAGGGACCGGGAAAGGGGATGTTTTGGAAAGGATCCTTCTCGGCGAAGGAAGCGGGCCCCGAGCCCTCCTACTGATTAGGGGTTCGAAGGCTGGCCCCTCGGAAGGGTTTTCGACAGCCGCCCTAGAGCACTCGGGCTCCAAGCCCATTACTGATTAGGGGTTAGAAGGCTGGCCCCTCGGAAGGGTTCGACAGTTGGCCCAGAGCACTCGGGCTCCGCGCCCATTACTGATCAGGGGTTTGAAGGCTGGCCCCTCGGAAGGCTTCGACAGCCGCCCTAGAACACGCAGAGTGAGGGATGACTCTAGGTACGTCCGATACATGGCCGAGGCTCGGGCTACGCTCCTGAGGTACCCTAGGACATTTCCGAGACCGGTGGGAACAATTTGTAACAGAATCCCACGAGAGGGAGGCATCGGGCCCTCGGACCCTGTCGAAGGGGTCCGGGTCCGGCAAATCACCCGAAGGTACTTTTGGAGCACGCCTCTGGGCCACCAGCCGACCCTTAACGAATGGGGCACGGGCGTCCACTCGGATCACCCATTAGCAGCTCACTGGAAACACCATGTTCGACGCCCTCTGAGGGCAACATGGCGCTTTCCCCCCTCCTCCTTGCGGAAAGGCGACGAAGGGGCATATGATAAAAGTCGGGAAAGTCCTTGATAGTCCTCTCGCTCCGTGCAGAGGCTTGGGGGCTGCTCTCGCACCCGGCTACGGCCAAACTGTTGACAGCATCAACAAACCAGCTTGAAAACTCGGAACCTGACCATGCACCCGGGCTACGGCCAGGCCGCATGAGGGAACGACTAGACCGACCGAGGCGTCACGAAAAGCATTAAGACCTTGGAGGAGTCAAACCACTCCTCCGAGGCCTCGGGGGCTACACCCGGCGGGTGCACTCGTGCGCACCCACTAGAACGAAGTATAACCAAGAAAGGCTGGTCCCCTCACCAAAAATGCGGCAAAAACCTCCAAGCGAGTACCAACACTCCCTTCGAGGCTCGGGGGCTACTGTCGGGTACCGTAATTAGGGGTACCCCCAACACTTCTAATCACGGCTGGTAAACACCCTCAGACCAACTGACGGGCGCAGTTCAAGTCAAGGCTTCGTCTACCCAAAGGACGCGATCTCGCTTGAGCCCAGCCTCGGGCGGGAACAGTAGTCCCGGACGAATTCATGCCTCGCCCGAGGGCCTCCTCAGGCAGCAGGCACGCCCTCGGCTCTCCCGAAGCCAGGCTCGGGCAGGCTTCGTTGTGAAGCAACCTTGGCCAAACCACCTCACCAACCGACCACATCGCAGGCGCATTCAATGCGAGGATCACCTGACGCCGTGTCCTGACACATGCGCCTCAGGCGGCAGGGTCGAGGTGGCCGCAGTCACTTCGCCCCTTCACTGACCGATCCGACAGGAAAACAGCACCGCTCGCCCCGCTCCGACTGCTGTGCCAACCACCCAGGCAAAGCTGACAACAAGTCACGATCAACCGCCGAGTTCAGCCTCGGGCACAACAAGAAGCTCCACCTCGCCTGACCTCAGGCTCCGGCCTCGGGAGGAGACCTCCGCCTCGCCCGACCCCTAGACTCGGCCTCGGCCTCGGCCTCAGGAGGAATCGCTTCCTCGCCCGACCACGGCCTCGGCCTCAGGAGAAGTCTCCGCCTCGCCCGACCTTGGGCTCAGACCTACCGCGCCACAGGGGATACATCATTACCCTATTCCTAGCTAGCTCAGGCTACAAGGAACAAGAGCGGCGTCCCATCTAGCTTACCCCGGTGACGGGTAATGATGGTGCCCCGCATGCGACCATGACGCCGGTGGTTCTCAGCCCCTTACGGCAGCAAGGAGACATCAGCAGGATCCTTGCTGCACCGCCAGCTGTGCTTCCACAGGGCTCAGACGCTTCTCCGACGGCCACGCTACCACGTATACAGGGCTCAAGCTCTCCCCCGACAGCCACGTTGGCATGTACACAGGGCTTAGGCACTTCTCTGCCAGACACGTTAGCGCATTGCTACACCCCCCATTGTACATCTGGACCCTCTCCTTGCATCTATAAAAGGGAGGTCCATGGCCTTCCCGTGGAGGAGGAGGGTTCGTCCAGAAGGGACAATGGGCTGATGAACCGGCTCTCTTCCTCCCTCTCGCGACGCGTGTAACCCCTACTACGAGCGGCACCCCTGGTGCGAGATAATACAGTCCCCCATTTGTGTTCCTTCTCGCGCCAACCCATCTGGGCTGGGACACGCAGCGACGACAAATTTACTAGTTGGTTCAGAGGACCCCCTGGGTCCGAAACGCCGACATTTGTGTACTCACATCTCGCCTTGGGCCCACCTATCATAGTCTCAAGGGGTATTCTTCAACCTCCATATGTAGAGCAGCAGCTGCAGGGGGAAATGCCATGGGAAGGGGAGTTCCTGCTCCTGCAGAGGGGAGGACGCGACCCGACGAGGAGGAATGGCGCCATCCCATGGGGGAGCCAAAGAGGGAGATGAGCAGAGGGAGCGGAGCTAGGAGAGCCATGGCTAAGGGAGCTGCGCTGAGTAGAGAGGAAAGGAGCAGGGCGCACTGGCCGGAGCTGGGCTCCATGGGAACTCAGCTGCCATGGGGAAGAGGGAGGCTCCGAGCAGGGGGCGAGCAAGAGGGGGAATGGCATGAGGGAGGAAGAGAGCAGGGCAGGTGCTGCCATTTTTAAAGGGGTGCTTGCTGTAGCCATTTGTGGGCATGGGCGGCTGCTGTAGAGCTCTAGTCACGTCTGCCAGCTGCAGCTGGTGGTAGAGCGACTTTGACTGGCCGTTTTTGGCTGTTTGTGCTTGGAATCGGACCTTGGTCACTGTAGATGATATCTTCTTTGATGTACACTCTACAAATATTGTACAGAACTTGAGGTGATTCGGGCACTGGTTAGAGAGTTATGGACTCACGAAAATTGGTTTGTCAGTGGCTCAGAAATCAGTGGAAACTGGCAAAAACTGAGTGTCACAGCATTTCAAATGGAATCGGATGAATGTCATCTTTTAATATGTTGTGCCTCTATTAGTTATTAACAACTTTTATATTTGGGGAAACTTGAGTTGTTCAACAAAAATTTGGGAACGCGAGACGTCGACCCGAACGACGCTGATTTTTAGACTTAGAAGAATTCGAATGCTGAAATCAGATTTTTATTCTGTCTTAATGGCACTGTTTGAGGTACTTAGAAATTGAATCAAGGCTTGGTTTAAATATAAAATTTGTTGTATAACACGGGTTCTACAACTTTTACTAAAGGTCAAACCTCATATCTTGAATATAAATTAAATTTTCACTTTGGTCAAGGTAGCATCATTATAAAGCTTCAAACTATATTTTTAAGGCAATCGGGGTATTTTCTTGACATTTTCTCTACATTAACCCTTAATAACTTTTGTTGTAGAGTAGATATAGAGTTTTTTGGGAAATTTGGCATAACTTGTTTGAATTTCTAAATTTGCTTTTACTTAATCGAGCAGTCTCAAGCAAGCGTAGGATTTATAATTTCACACGAATATTTGGTTCAAACTTTAAGAAATCTTTAGAATACACTTGATAGATAGAGATGAATGATTACATAAATATAACAAGCTGATTTGCATAAGAATTAATTAGAGGTTCGCACAACAGAGATTCTGCTGAAGAATGCGGATTCGGACTACGTATTTGGACATAGACCGAATATCAAGAAAGAGGATTTGGACATAGATCGGATAACATAACAACTACCGAGAGTTCGAATAAACGAGTCTAGACGGGAGTTGCGAGATGAGATTTACTTTCGAATTTGCGTTTGCTTTAAGAAACAAAAAGTTTTAATAGGCTACAATTTGGTTGTTCTTGAGATCGAATAATCCCAAACTTGGTGAAACATTCATGAGTAACTTGATAAATGGAGATAGATGCGATCGAGTAATAGAAATTTTTACTGAGCATCCGAGATTAGGATAAATCTCCCGACAAAACACAAAATAGACACCAGGGGTGTCACAGGTGTATAAAACCCAGGCGGTCACCACACCTCCTTTCTCATCCATCCGAACCAGAGGGCGCCTTACTACCACGAATCGCGGAGACCGGGAGAGCTGTGAAAGGGCTAACTGGAGCTGCCAACGGATATGCATGCATGTTGAGGCAAGGAGACAGGGTGAATCACCGGCCCGTTTGGATGCTCGGCATGGCGTCATGAGATTGGAATGACCTCTGAACCCATCGTAATTTCTCATCAGAATTTGGGAGTCGCCATGCATCGCATGTCCCTGTGGGAAAGGAAAGTTGTAGCCTAAACCTTGGTAAGTAGTCCTCGTTTGAGTGCACCTCGTCCTCCTCATCGTGTGGCACCGGTAGAATTAGTGCCTGGACCTCAGTTCATGGGTTGCTCGACGCTGGTGCGCCCTTCGGCGCGAGGTAGGGCGACGCCGCCGTTTCCAGGCACCTGGAGGATAAGACAAATCTACGTCGTGGGATTCAACTCATGCGGCCAAGATTTGATCTCTTGTGTATCAATTGGGGGAGAAATCTGGACCATTGGACGACCTTTGCACGGTCAAGCTTAGATCGACGATAACCTTTTGGCTCTTTAAATCTATTTCGTAGAAATGTGATCGGAGGGCTACGGTTGGTTCTCATCTTAGTTAAATCTAGGTCGTAGATCTTAGAGCGGGCAATCGAGTTTGCATACCGGTTTGGGATGACCGGATCTAATCTGGACCGCCCAGATTAGATCGTGTGGCTCACACGAGCTGATACCCCTTCGCCGTGGTCATTTTCTAAAAGAGACCCTAAAGAATCCTGAAACTAACCCACCGTCCATCACGAGTTAGGTTGAGTCTTGGAAAACTTTGCAAGCTAGCCCTGTGCTCTTATGTATTCCTACGCGTAACCCAGGGAGCTATTAATTGGATAAAAGAGTATTGAAAACGAATTTTTATATTTAAACAATTATAGAAACTTGTTTAAATCATAATAAATCCATTTTAACTCCTTTTGGATCCATTCTCGTTGCACTAATTTTATATTAATATTGTCTATCAACTAGCAACTCTGTTTATTCATAAAACATAGACTGAAATTATTCATTTGACTTCGTCTATATCAACCACTCAATAACTTAGGAAATTTATAATTTCTTTGTTCTAACTTTGAATTGACCTATTCTAGCTATGTTAGCTTCGTAATAAAATTATCTACACTTTGGTAACCTTATTTTATCATGAAACATGTTTGTGAATAATTAATTTGTTTACCCTATGTTCATTGGATTAACTTCTTTAATTTAAAATGAAAGTAATATTTTCACTTCCTAGTTGTAATTTGACTAAAATATGTTTTCTAATCAAGTTATAACTTGGATTAAAATTAAATTAATGGTTTCTTAGGAATATCTTTCTCACATGATTCATAATAATCAACTTAGAACCTAGTTTTCCTATTTAATCACATAAACCTTCGAGAAATCATAACTTGATAATCGTAGCTCCGAATTTAGTGATCCTCGTTCCTATGATCTCGTTACGACTCGTAGATCCTTATTATGCAGTTTATTCTTATGTTTGGTGTGATGTTAATTTGGTCTATACCATGTTTGTTTGTATTGCTACGACTAGCGTGAGGTTACGAGTCACCTGAAGAGCATGTTGGTACCTGGAATCTCAAGTCCCAGGCAAGTTGTGCCCTTGATCACTTCTTTTTACCCAGTCATATTCTGATTAATCATAATGATCTGCATAGGTTAATTTTGATGGAACCCAATAGGTTACCCTAGTTTGACTATCTTTATACCTTGTTTACCACTGATTTTTTGGGTAGTATCTGCTATTGCTTTATGTGGTTTTGGGTATAGAGATATACAATGTTCATGATCATACTTTTATTATCAATTGTTACTAACTGTTCATGATAAGAACATTATGTTAATTGGAACATTGAGCGACCACCTGGGAAAACAGTGCTACCACAAGGGTGGTATGAGACGCCCTTGGCTGACTAATTAGGAAAGCTAGTGGAGGACTACCTTACCCGAAAGGGGCAAGGGCAGTAGGGGAGTGGTCAGTGTAGGGAGGCCCTTGGGTTGATTTTGTTGCGATGGCGGTCAGGCGAGGGGTCCCTGCATTGGAGCTTCCTAGAACTATAGCGGGTTTTCTGAAGCTAGTGGAACTTTGTAAAGGCCTCATAGTGTTACCCTACCTCGCCTCCTAGGTAGAGGTGTATGGGAGTCGCTATCCCTTGGCAGATGGGTAACATGACTTATGGGTAAAGATGTGCAACCTCTGCAGAGTGTAACACTGGTAAATCAGTCGTGCTCACGGTCATGAGTAGCTCGGACCCTCACATGATTAATTTATAGAATTAAATTCAATTTGTCATATGCATTGCATCGTAGGTGTTGTTATAACTTTTGTTCTACTACTTAATTGGGTTGGTATTTACTTATACTTAGTAATTGCTAATAAATTTTTGACCAACATTACAAGCAATGCTCAGCTTCAACCATCCTCTTTGGTAAGCCTTACACTTCACGTGAGCTCCCACCTTTGGCGAGTTCATGCACATTATTCCCAGGGCCGACCTTGAGCCCATGCGCCGGAGGCGACGGTCGGGGGCCCAAAACTAATAGGGGCCCAATATTTAGTATCTATAATACTATATAGGGGGTGTTTGAATGCACTAGAACTAATAGTTAGTTGGCAAAAATTTGTTAGTGGAATTAGCTAGCTAAAAATAACTATCTAACTATTAACTAATTTACCAAAAATAGCTAATAGCTGAATTATTAATTAGGGTGTTCGGATGTCTCAACTAATTTTAGCCACTAACTATTAGCTCTAGTGCGTTTAAATTTTATAAAACCCATCTAACCAAATAACCACACATCCATATATAATACACTCAAATCTAATGGACAATATTATCTGGACCATTCTTTAGCCTTCCCCTCCTCGCGTCCCCATCGCCGTCATCCCCTCGCGTCACCACCGTCGTCGTCCACCACTCTCCTCTTTTCAGGAACGTAGCATTAGCACTGGTTATATGCTAATAGTAAAATAGTATAGGTAGCCAACAAGCCGGTAGGGCTGGGCACACAAAACGCTCGACACACACGGACCACGGGGCACACGTTGCCCACTGCCCAGTCGTCATGCTCATGTCGTTGTTAGGGGTGGTAATGGATAATGATCCAAATGTTTCTTCACAAATTGATAGGGCCTTTTAGTTAAAAAATGTATAGAAATAGAGCCCGATCCTAACTCGATCCGATCCTTACATTTTATACTGTAAAATTTGGAGCCCATTATCACCCCTAGTCGTCGTGCGTCTATGCGACCACACCCTCCATGCGATCGTCGTTCGCATCTTGCCGATCCGGCCCTCTAGGTTTCGAGGGCACTAGGCGACACTGCGCCAGTCTCTAGACACGCATGGTCGAGCAATCAGGATTCAGGTTATTCTGCGACTATCATTCTTATTTCTCAACCAGTGAAGTGCTAATCTGTACCGATGTATATTATTTAGTGTCTTAGGTATTTTTAAAACTAATTTCAATGCAAATCATCATTTACCTACAAAGTGCTAATCTGCTCTGCTGCATATCATAGAATTTTTTATATACTCTAGAGGGTCCACCACGATCAATTCGCTAGGGGCCCTCAAAATCGTAGGACCAGGGCTAATTATTCCCCACAACTTGTTGAGCGATAAACGTATGTGAGCTCACTCTTGCTGTCTCACACCCCCCATAGGTCAAGAACAGGTACCGTAGGATGAGGCGCATGGAGGATGCTGTGACGAGTTCGTGAGAGGTCTTGTCCGTCGTCTCCCAGTCAACTTTGGGTTGCTGGATTGTTGTCTCCTTATGATGTAATTATTTATTTATTTTGTACAGAACTCCTATTATATAGTAAAGATGTAACATTCGTTTCTGTACCATGATTCATCATATGTATGAGACTTGGTCCCAGCACACTTGGTGATTATTTCGCGCCCAGGTTTTGGACCCCTAAAACCCGGGTGTGACACAAAGAAGGTGACAAGGATCTAGGAATAGGAAGGGAACAAGTTAGAATGAAAAACAATTACAAAAGTGCATAGATCAATGGTGTTCCTGCCTATGCGCACACTTTTTCTCTTTTTTCACTGATTTCTTTCTTGTTTTTTTATTTGTTTTGTGCGGCTTTTTTTGCACTTGCCTTTTTATATTTTGTTTTTTACAAGAGTGCCACAAAAACAAGATATAAGACAAGAGTATCAAAAAAAATTCTCGTCTGTCTCCCATAGATTTTCTGCTCTAACTTCAATAGACTTTTTTACAAATTTAGAGACCTCAAACGCAAAACCTCACAACACGAAAGTTGTGATGAAAAATGATGGGTGAATGAGTTCGATTTATGGATAGGGTTGTTTTTGTGGATGGTATCGATTTATCAAGAATAAGTTTGTTGGATGGCAACAGATGTTAATGACCAAACTGACCCAAAACAAATCTAAACCAACAACCTAATTAGGGTTGTTGGTGAGGCAAATAAAGGGTGAATGAGTTGAGTTTTTGGATAGGGTAAGTTTTGTTTATGAGATCAGTTTATCGAGATTGAGTTTGTTGGATGGCAGTGGATGGTAATGACCAAACTGACCCAATACAAATCTAAACTAGCAACAAGACCTTGACCTTGGACACAAACTTAATACGACTGAATCTAAAACCAAATTGTGCAAAGGCTAAGGCAAAGTCTATAGGCCAGCATACACTAATGGTTTTTAAAGATATGATCTAATGTTATATCTATTTTCTCTTTGGCTTTTTTGTGGGTTATAGGACGAACAAAATGAATCTAAAGATAGGATTATACCTCACGGGCAACTAAATCTTGATACCACTGGATAGAAGGCAAGGTCCAATCTTTCACGAGGTACGATAACTTGATTGGGTGGAGATCTCGACGCTGATGATCCAAGACTGTAACACCCTAGGTGTTCTTCACGTGCTAAATAACAATTTTGAACTTAAGCAATTAATTTAGTGAGTATAATAAACTCTAAGTCACAACCGTTTCGTTTATCTCGATGATATCAGAGGCCTTGCGTAATGCGGATTATTTCGTCGCACTAAATAATAAGTTCGGGCCCTGCTCAACTTCATCGTAAAATGAATTGGAAACTCAACCTCCTTTCACAATTCTTGTCCCGAACGGATTCATTAGAACTGGACGGCCTAAGTTATCTGAGTAACATAAACTGAGCAAATAATGTGAGACGAGTTCGAACTAACCCAAGCCGAATTTGTCGCTAATTAATTTGGTTCGGTGTTTTGAAAACAAAAATATAATTTCATATTTAGAACACGCTTGAGGATCATAATCTAGATCGTGTGCATTATCAGACGGAAATTACGCGTGAGGATAATAATTGAAGCGCTTGAAAGTTTTAGATAAAAAAATGGATTTCTGATAATCTGTGATTAATTAAATGTGGATCAAAATAAATTAGAAATAAATAACGAAGCCTAGTTGGAATTTTTAGGATGTCCCAATTCAGCCAATTTGGCACACCAAAACCCTAACCCTAAGTCTCCAAGTATTCATAGCCTTCATTAATGCATTTTTGGAAAAAAAAACCCCACTCCTCCTTTCTCCTGGCCATTGCACCCCTCATCTCCTCCACCTAGCCACACACTCCCTGGTTCCTTCCTCGCGGAGTCCGCTAGGACTTCCTCCAAGGACGCTGAGTGCCCCTTCCCTCCAGCCGACCTCCTCTCTCTCTGCGATCCCCATGGTCGTCGGACCCTGCGCCTCCCTCTCCTCCACATGACCCAGCCATGGTGGCTGTCGAGCTCTCTACTGCCATCTCCCTCCAGTCGCGCTCCCTCTCCCCCATGGTTGCTGGCCACCAAGAACGCCCAGGCTCCCACCTGCTCCCATGGCGCCCCCCTCTCGTCTCCCTCTGCTCGCCATGGCTGTCGTGAGCTCGGGCTCGTCCCTCACGGCACCCTGCCTATGCAGCCGTGTCGTGGAGCAGAGCTGGCTGGTGTTTAGTTTAGCTCCTCCATGCATGCAAGGAAGCAGGGCTCCATCTTCAGCAGCATCTGCCATCCATGGGCTTGGCCAGCGCAGGACGTGCTTTGCTCCCAGGCCAGCACCTCGTCGGTGTGGCGCTAAAGCCCCTACCTTTGCTTCATTTTTCTAGTCGGCCGAGCTCTACCCTGCAACGAGCTCCCTAGCACCCTTGCACCAGTCACGGACACCCAGGACCGGCTCTCCCTGCTCGGTGCCCAGGCAAGTAGGCGCATGTCGAGCTCTGCCGGCACCGATCCTAAACAGCAGTCACGATGTGTAACACCCTGAATTTGGAGGTATAAAATTTCTTTTCTAATATCCACCAAATTCAGGTGTTACCCTCTCATTTCCTTGCTTTTCTTATTTTTTCCTAAAAATGGAGAATTATTTTGTTTTATATTGGCGTAAACCTAGTGTAATGAACCCTAGAAAAAACTTTGGTTGTTGCATTTCATGCCGAAGCATAGCTTTGTTCGCTATCGTGTTTAAATTATTTTGCCATGGCCTAACAGGAACAACTACATTAATATGTGTATAAATATGCAACTATATATAAACTAAAAAGAATAAAAAATAGAAATATACCTGCCCCTCACCCTCGTACCTGCCCCTCACCCTGGACGGCCCAACGCCCCTGTCTCTCCCACCCGCCAGCCCATCTCGGCACCCCCTCGGCCCACCTTAGCTCTGGCCTCCCACCCGGCCCAGTCACGTGCCCCCCTCCGCGCTTCTAGCCAGCCCACGCCCCCTCGCGCTCGACTCCCCCTCCTCGGCCCATGGGTCGCGTCTGCCGAGCGCCCCATGTCTCAGCGCCTAGGTCGCACCCTCGAGCACCTATCGCAGCCTAGCCAACCTACCCAGCGCCCCTGCACCAGCGCTCCCGCCTGGGCGCCTCACCTCGCTCGCGCAGAGCAGCCCCGCGCCAGCTGCCGCCTACGTGTGGGTCCCACCCACTAGTTCGCCCCAACCCTATTTCTCTTCCCCGTGCTGCCCCAACACATAACTTGCCCATGATGACCCCCCTCGTCCAGGAAAAACCGTCGCCGTCGAGCCTAGAGTCATCGCCGTCCAATGTCGCCGTCAAGGTAGGCCCCTCCTGTCAACCACCCCCGTCTCTTCCATGTCTTCGGCGAGCCCTGCTCCGCTGCCGCTCATCTACCCCACCCTTTGCCGCAAGCCACCATGGACGAGGCCGCCTCGGGCTGGCCCGCTACCACTGGCGCTACGGCACGCGACCGCCATTTAGCCGACCACCGGTGCCCAGCCCCACCGTGACCCATCCCCTGCACTCCGGCGTGCAGCGCCCGAGCAGCCGTGCCCGCTCTCGCCTACGAGCTTGCCCTGCGCCACACCCTGTAGCCAGCGATGAACAACCACACCTCCCATCGCGTCCGGTGCGCACGCCACCGCTGGCCAGCGAGCTGTGCCGGTGATGTTGCCCGTCCCATCAGTGTCGCCCTGCCCTCGCCTACTACCCCTGGGCAACCCTAGATCTTCCTGTGTGTCGGTGTGTTTGAGGAAGAATGAACCGTCCATGACTCCCATCTCCCATGCGTGTGTGATTTCTAGGAGGAGAAACTATTTTTCTCTCTCTCCCCACTACTGGCACGTGTCGCCTTGCTATTGGTCTATAATCCATATCTCAGATTCTCTGTGGCTGTGTTTTCTGTGGCCCTAGTTGTGTCTAGCCTCCGACCAATAAAAGTTACTCGCGTCGCGTGGGTTGTTAAACCTCTGTATCTCTTGTATTAAACATCCATTTTGCCCTTTTGAATTGTGTTAAACTTCGTTATAACGTAGTCTACATGTTAAAGTATAACGTTTTCATAACACATGATTCAGTTAATTAATTAATTAATTGTTTGTCTGATAGTTATTAGAATAGCAATTTAATTTATAGTTTTAAGTTACGCTTAACGTGATTAATACCAATAAAATATTTTGATCTAATACCTGATTAGTGTAATCACGGCGGGCGATTAGTAGTTCTCATATGTCACGTCATTTAAATCGTGAACTGTTAATTAATCAATATATTATGCGTCGTAAACCCGTTTCTATTCGTTTTGGTCGCATCAACTCTGTAGCAACGTCAATTTCATAATAGTAACATTATTTGGTCGCGACACATCTCTTATGTATTTTATTTTATTAATTATCAGTTTATTCGTCGGTTATTAAAATAACTTTCCGATTGTAAACTCATTTGTAGTTTTACCTTGTGCTTTATAAAGAACTATTAATGTGATCAATGTCAACTCACATGTCTTGAACTAATACATATTTAGTGTAAATGCAACATCTATTCAGTAGTTTTCACGTGTCGTTCGCGTGGTGTCACGTTCGTTGTTTCGCGTGGCGCGCATGCTGTTCGCGCACGTCGTCGCGCGTCGTCCACGTGTTGTTTTCGCGCATTGTCGTGTGTCTCGCGCTGTCCGTGCACAATATCAAACTACTTCGCTTATAATTGCTCGTGTTAATTAATTAATTACTTCTTTAACCCGACAACTATTAGAATAGAAAATTAATCAAAACTAAGTAGTAGTTTTAATTAACATTTAATAAAGGTTAATTAATATAATTATGTCGAATTAAGTATTCTAATTAATACTTATTTAGTGTAAGTGCGATAACTTCTCGATCACAGCTCCGACTATTGTGTTTCTCTTCCTCGCACGACCGTAGAAGCAAGCTTTATTCCATGTTGCATATTTTATATTATTTTCCTTTATATGGTGTAATGTTCTTATGCATGTATATGTTTGTTTGTTTGTGCCTGTTTGTATTCATTGCATGTCATGAATAGAACGTGTTCCTTTTCCGAGTTTCGAGGAATCGACGGTCAAGCTTCGACGACCAAGTGATCAAGCTCTTCGAGTTCTACAAGGTTGAAGACCCTGAGCATCTGTTTGGTGAAGTCAAGTTTCCTCTGACCTACTTATGTCCTATTCACATTATAATTCATTTCCCCGCATTATATAATTAAAACTTAAGGATTGACTAACTTTCTATTTACCTCGTCCTTGATTACCTTTTGGTTTATCGTGGTTAGTTTTATGCTAGCGCTCTACTTTAATTAATGAAGATGATGAGAATATTTATGATACGATGATATCTTGATTATGACCATGAGGGTGGTATGGAATGTCCTTAGCTGATTAATTGGAGGAACTTGAGAGTGTAGTTGGCTTCACCATTGTGCCGTCAATGGGGGCTGGGGCATAGTGCTTGCTTTGCTAAGGGTGGGTGTCAAGGTTCATTCGTTTCGGTTTTGTTAATCACCCACCTTAGGGAGGAGTACTGTGTTTGTACGACTGGTGAAACCTAGCGTGGGACTACACACCAGGGAATCTTTATAAAGGCTACGTAGTGATACCCTGCTAGATCACCTAGGTAGTGGTCAATGGGGAGTAGCGCTCCTCGGGCAGAATGGGAATCACGACTCATGGGTAAAGTGTGTGACCTCTACAGAGGGATGAAACTGATATATCAGTCGTGCTCACGGTTATGAGCGGCCTTGGGAGCTCCTTTGATTAGAGATACAGATGGTTCGAGATGCTATGGTTCTATTTATGGATTTGGCTACGATGATGCTAATGATGTTCCTCGATGAGGAGATGATTCACGAGTTGGTTATTGCTAAAACTTGACTTCTACTAATAAAAAATACCTAACAAACTAAAAGCAACTGCTTTGATCCTAACCCCACATAAAGCTAGTCCACCTCAGCCAAACGAGACATTTGTTGAGTATATTGATGTGTACTCACCCTTGCTTCCATAAAACACCAGGTTGTCTTTGGTGCAATCTATGCTCAGATAAGGAAGAATAAGACGTCAAGGCGGATCTCCAAGAATTCCAGGACTTCGACGAGTTCGCGGATTAGGCTAGCGACCTCCCCCAGTCAGCTGCCTGTGGTGGGTTTGTTTACGTTGGCTGCGTTTCTAATATTTGCACTTTGATTTATATTTTGTAAATGGCTTTAGTCTATAATATTATTACTTACTCTTTATTACTATTCAAAGCATTGTGCTATGATGAGTCATTTATGAAATCGATGTGTACGTGAATTTTTTATCCTGGCACGTGTCACACCCGGTTCTGGGGGCAAAACCAAATGCATAGCATATGTGGGCCAGGATTCATTTCCCACATATATGTTGACGTCACAAGTGTAATATATCAAAAGACAATGCAATAAAGGCGTAAAGAGAGTAGAGTACTTTATTACATCATTTGAATCATTGTATCGTTAACAAGTATCAACATCAAAGTAGGGTGGAATTTAAATATGGGCACTCTTCCACAGGAAGGTGACTGGCTCATCGTTAGACTTAAAACTCATCATCGTCGTCAGCGAAGTCTCTAGCATCACCCTCTGATCAAAATATTATCAAGGGTGAGCTCACTTATGGTCGGGGCTCAGCAAGTGGGGGAAAATTAATGCAAGTTAACAAGATAGGCTATGGATAAGCGGTAAGCATTTTAGTTGGTCAATATTTTATTAGCAACACCTATCTTACTAACAAGTGTGTATCCCAAGTATCCCAATTAAACAAAGGTATAAGAGTATATCAAAAGCACTTAATTGAAACCACTTAAGCAAATCATTGGTAGATCATCAGATCTCAATTTATTATCCATCTTTAAGTTCAATTATCATGTGAGGACCCATAAACACTGCCAAGGTGAATGGCTAGGGATCCATTATGAGGCTTTCACAAAATATCCTTAGTACAAAGCCACCCACTAAGGTTTTCACGTCAGTATTGATTGCCCTCTGGGTGAGGTAACTTAGTTAAGACTACCACCCCATGTTAACATGAGCTGCCACCAAACCACTGCCGCCCCCTCTTACCCATCTTTTAGGTAGGGTTGCTAAGCTCTAAGTCTATAGAGTTAATTACCAAAGCCAGAGCCATGATAGCACTCGTGGTTGCACTGTTATCCTAGGTGGTCACTCCATGTTCCATTTAACACAAAATGTTCTTGTTTAACCATCAGGTTGGTTAACAACATAATAAAACTTCATTTCTGGAACATAGTATTATTAAAAGAGTGACATCATATTCATCAGGTTGAGCAATAGCAAATATTGCTAAGCAAAGCATTTATCCCAGGGTAATTCAAGGAATAGGGTTGGTAATTCTAGGAAATCCTTATTTAGGCAATTCCCATCAAATTATGCAATATATCCAAAAAAGTAAACATTATTATATGTATTACTTGGGTACAAATAGAATATGTAGAGGGAGAATCCACTTGCCTTGCTCGAATGTGTCCTGTGGGTCGTCCTCGAACAAGTTTGGTTCTTCTACATCACAGTCAACTTCTAGCATTGATTTGCGTATCGTACATACAAAAAGAATGTGTACGCCAAATAAATAAACAAACACCATTACAGGAGTAATCATTCACCATTACATACTCATTCATACATCATACTTATTATACTCATAAATACGTCTTAAAACGCGTAAATACTTATTAATCATTATGACTATTATCGCGAGTCATTGTTGGTGAATATATGAGTAAGTGACTATAACACTAGTTTTATCTAGTATAATATAGATAAACATTTATTAATAATCTTTATGGAAAATAATTGCTAATTATCTTCTTTATTACTAATAATAGATTTTTGAGTTTTATCCCTTTTATTTCTACATAGAAATTATACGTATAGCTAAAAATTGTTTATTTATAATTCCTCTAACATTAATACTCTAAGAATTAGTGTAAATTACTAATTGGACTTTTAATAACATAATCATGATTATTATGACATAAATAAGTGTTTTACTAATTCTAAGCAATTAAGTGCTATACTTATGAATACCTTTATTATGACTAGTAGAAACCTATTTTCATCTGAACGAAAATACGTGGTCTAGTGTTTTCTTCTACTTCTTTATATCCATAAAATTATACTTAAAATACTATTAACAATTATTGTTTATGTGCTAAAGAGAGATTAATCATAATCGTCTCTAGTATAAAAATCACCAAGTTAGTGATTAGTGACATAATTTATTTTTGAAATACAAATTCGCACACTTGTCAAAATATTGTTGTGAGGCTTGTTTATGACTACACGTATACATCGGAGAGTAGCACATAAGGTTTTTGAATCACTTTTACATACATTTGTGATGCAGAAAATATAGAAATAATTCTCGGAATTTTGGAGGGCCAAAACACAAAATGGTCGTCTTCTACCATGGGCTAGAGCTTGTGAGTAGGCAGGAGCTCGATGGGGGAGGGCTCGGTCGGGCAGGGCACGGGCGCCGAGGACGAGGGTGGTCCGGCCGGGGTTGCAGACGACGGGTGCTGTCGGGACGGGCGAAGCTCCGGTAAGGTGATGCGGCTCCGGCGAGGTTCCGGCGAGCGCGAGGAGTGAGAGCGAGCTCGCGGAGGGAGAGAGGAGGGAGGTGCTCGGCTTTTATAGAGAGAGGGGAGGAGAGGGAGAGAGAGGGGCGCCGGGGAGGAGGAAATGGGCGGCAATGGCCATTAATGGTGGCCATAACTCCATTGAGGGAGAGAGGACGTGGGGGAGAGGGAGAGGAAACGGCGGCGGTTTCCGGCTCGGGGTCGGCTTAGCCAGGTGCGGGGTCAGGCGCGATCTCCACGGCGATGCGCGGCGGCGCGTGCCCTAGGGCACGGCGGTGGCGGCTGGGCGACAAAGGGGAGAGGCGAGGAGGCCCGCGGGTGGGCCCCACGTGCCATAGAGAGAAAGAGGGGAGGGGGTGGGCAGCTGGCCGGTTGGGCCCCTAATGGGCCAAATTCGGCTAGGGTTAGGGTTTTCCGAAATTGTTTTTTCTTTTTCTTTTCTATTAAAAATTATAAATAAATATATTTTTTAAAAAAAATCTAAAAATCATAATAATTATTCCAAAATTATTTATAACCAAGATATTTATTTTTGGACCAATATTTATATATTAATTAATTGGATTTTCAACATGAAAAAAATCTACTAAACATCTAGAAATCATATATGAGCAACCAAAAATTATTCTAAATGCAAATAAATCAAACATATGAAAGAAAAAATCATTACCATATTTACCATTAATAAACTAAATGCATTATTTTTAGTTGATGGTTTTGGTAGTGTTACAAACCTACCCCCCTTAAAAGAATCTCGTCCTCGAGATTAAGGAACTTCTGAGAATAACTGGGAGAATTCTGCTCTTAGTTCATCTTCTCTTTCCCAAGTGGCCTCATCTTCTGAATGATGACTCCACTGAACTTTGCACATGTTAATAACTTTACTCCGAGTAATCCTGCGAGATGTTTCCAGAATTCTGACAGGGTACTCCGAATAAGTCAAGTCCTCATTAACATTCAGTTCTTTCATAGGTAACTGTTCCTCCGGTACTCTTAAGCATTTTTTAAGTAGTGACACATGAAATACATCATGCACGTCTGATAAACTGTCGGGTAGCTCCAACTGATACGCTACTTCTCCTTTTCTTTCCAAAATTTTGAACGGACCAATATAGCGAGGAGATAGTTTACCCATAACCTTAACTCTTTTCATGCCTCTCATCGGTGAAACTTTAAGGTATACAAAGTCTTCTACTTCGAATATCAACTCTCTTCTTCTATTGCCAGCATAGCTTTTCTGTCTCGACTGTGCTGTCTTCAAATTCTCTCTAATAATCTGTACCTGCTTTTCTGCTTCTTGGAGAATTTCTGGACCAAATACTTGACTTTCTTCGGTCCGATTCCAATAAAGCGGTGTTCTACACTTTCATCCATAAAGTGCTTCAAATGGTGCCATTTTTAGACTTGCCTGGTAACTATTGTTATACGAGAATTCTGCATAAGGCAAACTTTTATCCCAACTTCTACCATGCTTTAGAGCGCAAGCTCTTAGCATATCTTCCAACACTTGGTTTGTTCTTTCCGTTTGCCCATCCATTTGCGGATGATAAGCTGAACTAAAGTTTAGCTTGGTATCCATGGACTCATGTAGTCTTTTCCAAAAGCGTGAGGTAAATTGGGTTCCTCGGTGCGATACGATCTTCTTTGGTACTCCATGCAGACAAATAATTCTTGATATGTATAACTCTGCTAACTGGGCTCCTGAGTACGTTGTCTTCACACGTATAAAGTGTGCCACTTTAGTCAACCTGTCCACTATAACCCATATTGAATCGTAGCCATCCTGAGTACGGGGTAGTCCAACTATGAAATCCATACTGATTTCTTCCCATTTCCATTCCGGTACTTTGAGAGGTTGTAGCAATCCTGCTGGTCTTTGATATTCGGCTTTTAACTCGCTAACACACGTCACATAGTGCAACATGAGTAGCCACATCTCTTTTCAAACCATACCACCAATACTTTTTCTTAAGATCTTGGTACATCTTAGTACTTCTAGGATGAATAGAATAAGCTGAATCATGGGCTTCTCTTAAGATAAGTTGGCGTAGGTGCTCGATTTCTGGTACACAAATTCTCTTTTTAAACCATACCGTGCCTTGATCATCTTCTGTGAAATTTGGGGTTTTCCCAAACTAATTTGTGTCTTAATCTCATTGATTTTCTCATCAAACTCTTGTCCTTTACGAATCTCTTCTTCCAAAGTAGATTCAACTTCCATAACTGTTGCTTCCATATTATTGAGCATTCCAAGATTGAGTTGTTCATCTCCCAGCACAATTCCTATGCCATCAAATGGGTAGTGATGTTGTTCACTTGACTTTTATGGCTCAAAGCATCTGCCACTACATTTGCTTTTCTTGGGTGATATTGTATTTCGAAATCGTAGTCCTTTATTAACTCAAGCCATCTTCTCTTTCTTAGGTTGAGTTCTTTCTGCGTGAAGATGTATTTCAAGCTTTTGTGATCCGTGAAGATTTTACACTTGTTTCCAATCATGTAGTGCCTCCAAATCTTCAAAGCGTGCACTACGGCAACTAATTCTAAGTCATGTGTAGGATAATTCTTTTCATGCTTCCGTAACTGTCTTGAAGCATAGGTAATCACTTTTCCTTCTTGCATTAACACACATCCAAGTCCTAGATGTGATGCATCGCAATACACATCAAATCCTTTATGAATATCAGGCATAATTAACACTGGTGCAGTGGTTAGCCTTTCCTTTAATTCCTTGAAACATTTCTGACATGCTTCATCCCACTTGAACTCTTTACCTTTCTCCAACATTGAAGTAAGGGGTTTTACTATTTTGGAGAAGCCTTCGATAAATCTTCTGTAGTATCCTGCTAATCCAAGAAAACTCCTGATCTTGGACACATTTGTGGGTTGTTTCCAAATTAGTATTTCACTTATTTTACCAGGGTCTACTTTGATTCCTCCAATAGTGATGATATGACCTAGGAAAGCAACTTCCTTTAGCCAAAAATCACACTTTGAAAATTTCGCATACAACTGATTGTCGCGAAGCTTCTGTAGAACCAATATCAGATGATCTTCATGTGCTTCTTCATTATGAGAGAATACTAGTATGTCATCAATGATACCATGATAAACTGGTCGAGGTATTCCATGAATACTTTATTCATCAAGTTTCATAAAGTATGTTGGTGCATTAGTCAGTCCAAAAGACATGACTAAAAACTCATATAGTCCATATCTTGTAGTGAAGGCCGTTTTAGTTATATCTTCAGTCCGAATCTTCAACTGATGATAGCCTGATCTTAGATCTATCTTTGAGAATACTATAGCTCCTCTCATTTGATCAAACAGATCTTCAATCCGATGTAACGGGTACTTATTCTTGATCGTTACTTCTTTCAAACTTCTATAGTCCACACACATTCTTCTTGAACCATCTTTCTTGTTCACAAATAGAACTGGAGCTCCCCATGGTGATGAACTGGGGCGAATAAAACCTTTTTCTAGTAATTCTTCTATTTGTTTATTCAGTTTAATTAAATCTTTGACATCCATTCGATAAGCTCTTTTCGAAATTGGTGCGGTTCCAGGTAATAGTTCAATAGAAAACACTATATCACGATCAAGTGGCATACCTGGTAATTCCTTCGGAAATACGTCTGGTTATTCGTACACTATCCTGATGTGCTCCAAAGATTTCTCTTCCAATTGATTTACCATTATCTCTGTTGTTGCTGGCATACTGACATTGACTTCAATTCTTTCTCCTTGTGGACTGGTTAATGTAACCATCCTCTTAGCACAAGATATTACTCCATCATACTTGGTCAAGTAGTCTATTCTGAGTATCACATCGATTCACTTGATTCCAAAATTATCAGCTCTACTAGAAAGCTTAGGCCTCTAATTTCAATCTTAGTCTGAGGACATGAGTGAGTGGCTCTAAGTTCACCTCCTGGTGATCAAATTAATAGTTTCTTCTTCAAGGGATAGTTTGGTATATTATGTTTTTCCACGGATGACTTTGTTACGAAGGAATGAGATGCTCTAGAATCAAATAAAACTGATGCAGGTATGGAGTTAATAAGAAACATACCATGCACCACGTTGGCATCCTCAGGAACTGATTCTGCTGTCACATGGTTGACTCTTCCTCTACTCTGGTTCTGTGGAGTCTTGTTCTGTGCAGATCCACGAGCAGGGGTGTTCTGGTCATTCCTCTGGTTGTTGCTCTTCTGGGGTGTCTATGGCTTACAGCTGAGGCAGTTGTTGACATAGTGGCTTACAGCTGAGGCAGTTCGCCACACTTGAAAGTTGAAACAACCATTCGGTTGAACTGGGGTAGTTGCATTGTTATTCTTGGCCGGTGTGTTCACTATGCTTCCCTGACGATTCTGCTGTTGCCCACTAGACCTTTGGCCGGTCTGAGTATTGCTTCTCTGCTAGTTCTGGTATTGATTATTCCTCTGGCTTTGTTGTCCAGAGCGCTGTGCTTGATAGTTGTTGTTCCCACTCTGGTTTTCGGAGCGGAACTAAGAACCTTGGGAGTTGTTTTGCAGGTGTTTCTGCTGGTTTGTCCTTAGTACTTCCTTTTGTGGTCGAACAGTTCTTTCCAAATGTTTTCAAGGGCAATTGCCTTGTTCAGCAAAGTCTGGAAATTGGGGAAACTTTGGTTCTGTAGCTGGTAGTTGAATGGCCCAATCAAGCCTTCCAAGAAACATTCTTGGCGCTTCTCGTCAGTGTCCACTTCCTCTGGGGCGTAACGTGAAAGCTGTGTGAAGCGATCACGATACTCACTAACGGTCATGTTCCCTTGAGTGAGGGAAAGGAACTCCTTCTTAAGCTTCATAATTCCCGAGGGAATATGATGAGCGTGGAAGTTCACTTGGAACTCCTACCAAGTTATGGCATCAGCATTGCCGTGTGCCACTGTGAAGGCATCCCACCAATCGGACGTGTCTCCTTCAAGTCTTCCTGAAGCGTACAAGACCTTTTCTCGGTCATTGCATTGGGTAATGTATAACTTCTTCCCAATGACCTCAAGCCAGTCATCGACATCCAAAGGGTCTACTGCGTGCGAGAATGTATGCGGGTGATGACTCATGAAATCTCGATGCTTGTCTCTAGCCTGGGGTGCGTGTTGCTGTTGTTGCTGGTACTGTTGGTTTTGCTGATTCTGTTGCACTGACGCTGTAAGTCCTTGCAGAAGTTGCATCTACGCGGCGATGAACTGATCCATCATGGGATTGGGTGGTGGTGGTGGCAACTGCTGACCATGCTGGTTCTGGTGATTATTGGGACCTGATCGAGTGTTCACCATCTGTTCGGTTAGAAAGTGCACTCCCGGGGTAAGTGAGGAGTAGAGAAGATTCTAAGGGGAATAACTTATTATAAATGTTAAGTTTGTTGTTATTATTATTTTATATGCTCTTATGGCCATCATTCCATAAGACCATCACACTCAAGCAAAAATCCAAATCAAACATTTCAAACAACACCATCACATGGTTGCTATTATTAATAATATAAAAGATGTTTTTCGTCTATCGCGGAAACTAACTTATTATAATATAAATTTAAAATCTAAAGCAGCCTGGTGATGGATCCTGGTTCTCCATAGCGAATCGTCTTGCGGGGAGGGGATAACACCATAGCGGGGACTTGAACTTCCAGGGGATTCCTTCCATCAAGCTGGGCTTCCAGGGCTGCGATCCTTGCATGTGCATCCTCCAGCTCCAAGTGTACCCTAGAGGTGTCCAGGGTAGCACTATCCAGGTCGGTGTTAAGACCTACCACCACACCAGCTAGGGTGTTGAGGCGATCTTCATTTGCTCCACCTGGAACAATGCTGGTTTGGTTCTCTCCACGAATACGCAGAGGAAGATGCCTGTACTTCATGTTGTGCAGCTGCTATCGGTAGGTTTGGCTGAGAGACCACAATGTTCGCCTAGCAGCATCGCTAACCGAAGCAGCGTAGGTGGATAGTGGCGTCAGAGACTCATATGCTTACAGAGTCCTGAACCCTATATCACCTGCATCCACCAACCTGACATGAATGCGAGTGATGTAGTAGCAAGCTCGAGGAGGCTCGTACACTCGCCTTGTCTCGTACAACGGTCAGACATAGGTTCCCAACGCGTGCAGAACATCCTGCAGCAGGTTAGGGAAGTGCCCTGTCTTGAACATTGAGGTGTAATGTTCAGTGACAGGCTATAACCCCACGTAGTGGTCCTTCTATTCTTCGTTGGCTTCATCGTTGAGGTTTTCCTCATCCTCTTCTTCTTCTTCATCGTCTTCATCATTGTCACCAGAGTTGTCCGGGTCGTCGCCTCCGGGAATAGGGGCTGGGACTGCTGGTGCTGGCAGTGCTGAAGCTGACGATCCAGCTGTGAAGGCTAGTGATTCTGCCAATGAGGTGGGTGTAGGCAGAAACTCCTCCGAGTTGTCCTCCAGAATGACTCAGTGCTCCACCCAAATGCGAGGGAGATCCACAGGAATTTCCTCGACTACCACTTGGTGGACAGGAACTTGCCGTGGCAGAGGGATGAAGTTGGTGTTGATCCTAGTGGTTTGAATGGTACGAACCATCTATAATAGAAAATGCCAATTTAGTTGATGTTTAAATAGGTAAGGTTAATAAAATAATTTTGTAAGAACAAAATTAGCAGGTTTTGAACAGTCTAGGCTTTCCATTTCTAACTAATCTAACGACCTAGAGTCAACATTGCTTTGATACCACTTCTGTCTCACCCAGTTCTAGGGGCAACACCAAATGCATAGCATATGTGGGCCAGGATTCATTTCCCACACATATGTTGACGTCACAAGTGTAATATATCAAAAGACAATGCAATAAAGGCGTAAAGAGAGTAGAGTACTTTATTACATCATTTGAATCATTGTATCTTTAACAAGTATCAACATCAAAGTAGGGCAGAATTTAAATATGGCACTCTTCCACAGGAAGGTGACTGGCTCATCGTTAGACATAAAACTCATCATCGTCATCAGCGAAGTCTCTAGCATCACCCTCTGATCAAAATATTAGCAAGGGTGAGCTCACTTATGGTCGGGGCTCAGCATGTGGGGAAATTAATGCAAGTTAACAAGGTAGGCTATGGATAAGCGGTAAGCATTTTAGTTGGTCAATATTTTATTAGCAACACCTGTCTTACTAATAAGTGTGTATCCCAAGTATCCTAATTAAACAAACAAACATATAAGAGTATATCAAAAGCGCATAAGTGAAACCACTTCAGCAAACCATTGGTAGATCATCAGACCTCAATTTATTGTCCATCTTTAAGTTCAATTATCATCTGAGGGTCCAGGTTGCTCTTAACCGTGAGCACAGCTGACATATCAGTTTTACACTCTGCAGAGGTGGTACAACTTTACCCACAAGCCATGTATCCCATCTAGCCTGGGTTGATCGGACCCGTAAACACTGCCAAGGTGAATGGCTAGTGATCCATTATGAGGCTTTCACAAAATATCCTTATTACAAAGCCACCCGCTAAGGTTTCCACGTCAGTATTGATGGCCCTTTGGGTGAGGTAACTTAGCCAAGACTACCACCCCATGTTAACATGAGCTGCCACCAAACCACAGCCGCTCCCTCTTGCCCATCTTTCAGGTAGGGTTGCTAAGCACTAAGTCTATAGAGCTAATTACCAAAACCAGAGCTATGATAGTACTCATGGTTGCACTATTATCCTTGGTGGTCACTCGATGTTCCATTTAACACAAAATGTTCTTGTTTAACCATCGTGTTAACAACATAATAAAACTTCATTTCCGGAACATAGTATTATTAAAAGAGTGACATCATATTCATCAAGTTTAGCAATAGCAAAAATTTCTAAGCAAAGCATTTATCCCAGGGTAATTCAAGGAATAGGGTTGGTAATTCTAGGAAATCCTTATTTAGGCAATTCCCATCAAATTATGCAATATATCCAAAAAAGTAAACATTATTATATGCATTACTTGGGTACAAATAGAATATGCAGAGGGAGAATCCACTTGCCTTGCTCGAAAGTGTCCTGTGGGTCGTCCTCGAACGAGTTTGGTTCTTTTACCTCACAGTCAACTTCTAGCATCGATTTGCGTATCGTACATACAAAAAGAATGCGTACGCCAAATAAATAAACATACACCATTACAGGAGTAATCATTCACCATTACATACTCATTCATACATCATACTTATTATACTCATAAATACATCTTAAAAAGCGTAAATACTTATTAATCATTACGACTATTACCGCGAGTCATTATTGGTGAAAATATGAGTAAGTGACTATAACACTAGTTTTATCTAGTATAATATAGATAAACATTTATTAACAATCTTTATGGAAAATAATTGCTAATTATCTTCTTTATTACTAATAATAGACTTTTGAGTTTTATCCCTTTTATTTCTACATAGAAATTATACGTATAGCTAAAAATTGTTTATTTATAATTCCTCTAACATTAATATTCTAAGAATTAATTTAAATTACTAATTGGACTTTTAATAACTAATCATGATTATTATGACATAAATAAGTGTTTTACTAATTCTAAGTAATTAAGTGCTATACTTATGAATACCTTTATTATGACTAGTAAAAACCTATTTTCATCTGACCGAAAATACGTGGTCTAGTGTTTTCTTCTACATCTTTATATCCATAAAATTATAATTTAAATACTATTAACAATTATTGTTTATGTGCTAAAGCGAGATTAATCGTAATCATCTCTAGTATAAAAATCACCAAGTTAGTGATTAGTGACATAATTTATTTTTGAAAAGAAATTCGCGCACCTATCAAAATATTGTTGCGAGGCTTGTTTATGACTACACGTATACATCGGAGAGTAGCACATAAGGTTTTTGAATCACTTTTACATACATTTGTGATGCAGAAAATACAGAAATAATTCTCAAAATTTCGTAGGGTCAAAACACAAAATGGTCGTCTTCTACCTTGGGCTAGAGCTTGTGAGCAGGGAGGAGCTCGACAGGGGAGGGCTCGGTCGGGCAGGGCGCGGGCACGGCCGAGGACGCGGGTGGTCCGGCCGGGGTTGTGGACGACGGGCGCGGTCGGGACGAGCGAAGCTCCGGTGAGGTGACGCGGCTCCGGCGAGGTTCCGGCGAGCGAGAGCAAAGGAGAGAGAGAGCGCAGGGAGTGAGAGCGAGCTCGGGGAGGGAGAGAGGAGGGAGGTGCTCGGCTTTTATAGAGAGAGGGGAGGAGAGCGGCGCCGGGGAGGAGGAAATGGGTGGCAATGGCCATTAATGGTGGCCATAACTTCATTGAGGGAGAGAGGACGTGGGGGAGTGGGAGAGGAAACGGCGGTGGTTTCTGGCTCGGGGTTGGCTCGGCCGGGTGAGGGGTCGGGCGCGGTCTCGACGGCGCGGCGTGGGCACGCGTGCCCCACGGCACGACGGCGAAGGCGGCGCGCCAGACGAAGGGGAGAGGAGAGGAGGCCCGCATGTGGGCCCCACGTGCCATAGAGAGAAAGAGGGGAGGGGGTGGGCGGCTGGCAGGTTGGGCCCCTAATGGGCCGAATTCGGCTAGGGTTAGGGTTTTTCGAATTTGTTTTGTTTTGTTTTCTTTTCTTTTCTATTCAAAAATATAAATAAATATATTTTTTAAAAAATTCTAAAAACCATAATAATTATTCCAAAATTATTTATAACCAAGATATTTATTTTTGGACGAATATTTCTATATTAATTAATTGGATTTTCAATATGAATGAAATTCTACTAAACATCCAAAAATCAAATATGAACAAACAAAAATTATTCTAAATGCAAATAAAAATCAAACATTTGAAAGAAAAATTTATTATCATATTTACCATTAATAAACTAAATGCATTATTTTTAGTTGATCGTTTTGGTAGTGTTACAGCACGTACATGATTCGTATTTGGTTTACCTTCCAAAACCGGGTGTGACACGACGGCTCCTCTGCGTCTCACAACTGCTCGTCGAGCACGACCCCAAGCCGAGGTCTTGCACGCAGCAGCAACCCCGGATTTCTCCGCGGCATGTGCGCTAACCCGGATCTACGCAGCCCCAACTCACGTCATCGAGTTGGTGTTTGGATAACCCCGTGTCTCATTGTTGATCTACGCAGTTCGACCGTCTCCGCGATTTGGACAGCCCCGACGCGATGTTGTGACCCTTGGTGAGCCCCTCACTGTCCCGCACCCCTCAGTTCGTTAAATACCAAATCAATAATTGTGCATTAAAATATGCGTGGTAATCGCAGCCCCTTGACGATGTCGTGCCTTGCGGATCGCTTGATCTATGAAAGCCTAACTCATGAACGACATGCGCGACTATCGATTCGGCCAGGTTGTTTGATCTGTGCGATTTGTCGTTTGCTCTAATTATGTTTTGGTCCATGCCATGTCTATATGTGTGTAAATGTGTTTGTGAGTGGATTGAAGTAGTGGGGTAGCAAAGAACCTAGGTGTTTTTCTATGTTTTCAGATGATGGTGGTTGTATTTGATGTGTGTTGAAATGTCGTACCCTATGACGTATCTTGGATGCGATAGAGGAGTAAATACTTTAAAAACTTAGACGATGGGTTATGTTCTATGTTGCTTGTGATGAATTATTGCATTCTATGTTTACTGGGTTACAGATTGAAATAGACATCCGTCATGAACTTCCCAAATATTTCATTTTCATTTCTGTTTCACTTCTTGCTAACTTGTTTTTAGTACCTTTAATCGTTGGTTGTAGCATCTAGAGTGGATGAGACTACACGTAAGAGAGGAGGTGTGTGTAGTGTCTTTTGCCAACTACAATGGTGAGGCGTTGTTTTACCCTTTTACCATTTCTTTTGTTTTGTCTAAACTCTGAAACTGTGAAATGTAAATCTGCTTGTCTGGTATAATCTCACACGTCAATCTTATGTGATGTTTAAGCGTGACCACATGGCTAGACCTCTGTCTGCAGTTCACTTTTCTCGAAACAGATAGGAAAGATTTATTGGGAATAAATATATTTTAGAGAACAGTCCATAGACAAATACAAAGGCTCACACAACCCACATTTGAACTAGCCATATTGGTTAACTATTTAGTTTTGCAAATCAAAAGGTAGACCAAATAAGATACATAGTTAAGCTACAGAACTGTAATGAATTATCTTACCTACCCAAATGTCAACTGAGCCAGTCTCATCAATAGCAAAATCCACGGACTTAAGAAGTGATTAAGGGAGTTATCATATATGTTGCACTTTGATGGTTCTTCTTATGTGTTTATTTGGATGAATGACCTTAGGATGAGTTCAAGTTAGACTGTTTGAGTGGAGCATGATTACAAAATGGATCCTATATGGAGTTTGGATCATTATCGCTTTCCCTCAAAATTAGATCAGATAAACCTCTAGAAAGTTATCCAGTGGCTCCTATCTGGAGTTTGGATCATTATCGGTTTTTTGAAGGCAGGTGTCTGAAGCATACCCTAATAGTGCCTGTCTTCAGAACATGGCTTGAGATGTTCTGACACTGAGTTGATTGTTCATACAGGTTGATTGCTCCACGACTGTCAAACATTAAAAAATGATCATGTTGCTTTTTTTCTCAGTGAATATGATTTAGTGGAGCTGTGCTACCAATATGTTGGTAGGGTTGGTAGGTTTATTGCACGTTTCTTGTTTCATAATTTGGTTCAAGTTCGCTTATCTATTTTGATTCTACTAGTACAAGATTTGTTAGCCGTTTCTTGTTGCATCTGTCTAAATGTTCAGTTGCATGTTAGAAGCCGATTGTACAATTACATGTCATTCTTCATTCTCTAATATACCATGACCAAAGTTTCATGTTAGAAGTTGATTGTATTAGTGAATAGAAATGCTTTGACTCATTACTATCTTGCAAATTTTACAGGGCTTTGCTGAAATTTCATTTTATGTGTAGACACGTGTTACACATACATGAAACTAATATTTACCCTGGAACTATCAGATATTTTATATGATAGTTTCTAAGTTCCCTGTCGAACATATAACGAAACTATTTGACTATCTATACACAATCATATAGTTCGTCTTGATCGATGTTATTTAGGTGATTAATGTCTTCTACAGCCTACCTGCAGTTGCTTAATGCAAACTGTTGGAGGCCTTCGTCTTTCGATGGTCCTCAAAAACATGATTAACAATGTTTCCCAAGCATAATATATGTACAGGAACCTTCGAACTCGGGATGAAGCTGTACAGAATATGGAAAGCAGGATCGAAACAAAGGTTGAACCAGTGCCGAAGCCGCGCGCAAGGAAGCTCCGACTTAGTAGCAGAAAGAGGAATCGACTTAAGGAGGAAAAGGCTATCTAGTCCTCGACGGATTGTTATTAAGTCAATAGTGAATATGAAGGGCATGAATGTAATTTTACATAGGCTGCACCCTATGCCTATAAATAGATGAACAGTACTCCCATACTGTTCACGCTGACTTTTATTCACTCGTACGTCACACTTGAACTTTTCACCTTCTGTCAAGCCGAAGGTACAAATGTAATTCAATATTGTTTCTGTTTATCCATGATAATAGAAAGAGGATATATTGATAATGTCATATGATTATTCATGTTTTCTTTTATATTCTATATGCTTCTTCTTTCATTAACTTACACTGCGATGATGAAGGTACGTCCTTCATGACCTTCGTCTGAATATCATTATATCCTAAGGGAGATAATGCTTCGAAGGACGAAGGGCATTAACCTTTAACATTTTGTGTTGCTTTGTTCTTAACTCATAGCATTTGAGAACAAGTCCCCAACATTGGCGCCCACCTTCAGTGTACTCACTTCCACAATCTTCGGCAAAGCATCAACTTTCGTCATGCCGCCGAAGAAGATAACAGGGCCAGGGGCTGCACTGCAGCCACTGGATACAAACCAGGAGACTCTCTCTCTCCGACAGGCCAGAAGCCAAAAGAGGAAAGCCACCTGTCCAACACTTCAGGAGGAGCAGTTGGACCAGGAGATCAGGGACATGGAAATCATCCATCAGCAGGTGCAAAGGAAAAAGGAGAAGATGGCTCGGCTGATCGATCTTCAAAGGAAGATCGATGAAGCTACTGAGGAAGTGCGTCATCTTACACAAGATGATCATGACCGAAGGCCCCAACACAGAGAGCTTTGTCAAGAGGGCCCATTCAATGAAGACGAATGGTACGATGATTTTAATCATGGTACCTTTGCTTTTGATGATGCTTCTCCTCTGGCAGCAGAATTGCAGGCTATCCCATGGCCACAGTCCTACAAGCCACCTGAGCTACCCATGTACGATGAGCACTCGGACTCGAAGCAGTTCTTGATGAGCTATAAGGCAACAATATCCTCATATGGAGGCAATGCAGCTGTCATGGCGAAGTCCTTCGTCATGGCAGTCCGAAATGTGGCCTAGACGTGGTATTCTTCTCTTCGGCCAGGGACAATCACGTCATGGCAGAAGCTCAAGGACATGCTGGTTACCAGTTTTCAAGGCTTTCAGACGAAGCCAGTCACAGCTCAGGCCTTGTTTCAGTGCACACAAGACCATGAGGAATACCTTCAGGCGTATGTCCGAAGGTTCTTGCGACTGAGAGCATAAGCGCCCACAGTGCCCAATGAAATCATCATTGAGGCCATGATCAAGGGTCTTCGGCCAGGACCTACGGCTCAATACTTTGCCATGAAGCCCCCAAACTCTGGAGAAGCTGCTTCAGAAAATGGATGAGAACATCCGGGCTGACAATGACTTCTGACAAAGAAGGGAGGAGGCTTACAGATTTTCAGAGATGACTAGGGGCTTCGAAGGGAGAGTCCACCCTAGGCATGTCAGATCAATCCATAGCTCCACTCAGAATGATGACAAAGGAATCCAGCTTCAGAGGCCGCAGCACACCTCATAGTCTTCGGGACAGCAGCAAAGCTCCTTTAGGCTGCCAGCTCCAAGGGGCAGAGGCACTAGGGGCTTTGAAGGAAGATATGGGGATCGGCCCAGGAAGATCTATTGCTTATTCTGTGGTGAGGACAAGGGCCATACTACAAGAATGTGCCAAATCACTATTCTGAAGCAAAAGGAGATCGCCGAAGCCGAAGCTCGGCAGAATCAGCCGAAGCAGGTCTTACACACTGCTTCGTGCCACTCTCCTTACATACCAGAATATGTGGGCAATCAACCTGTAGCTTCTGTTGCTTCGACAAGCCATTCACAGGCTTCTTGGCCTCACCCCCACCGCCTCCACCACTGCAACCTGTTTATTCCCGAAGCTAGAAGCTAGAAGGGCGCCAGCACTCCGAACAGCAACGTGAATTCAGAGAGGAATCCGAAGCTCGTACAGTCAATAGTACTGTGCCAGAATCAAAGCACATATACTGAGCGATATCCTGCCTCTGAAATACTTTTATGTTATGTACCATTTTGCTTTTTAATAAGGAACAAGCAATGTAAATTTAGTTTTAATTTCCTGTAATGATTTTGCTTCTATCATAATGAAATTTATCTTCTTCACAGATTTACGAAGTTCAAAAAGTTAGGAAGCTACAAAAAGTCGTTCATGAGGGAGCGCAGCATAAGTTTTGTGCTCAAAAGACGTTCCTAAGGGAATGCAAAACTAAAATTGCCGAAGATACAAAAACTCGTTCCTAAGGGAGCGTAGCATAAGTTTTCTGCTCAAAAGTCGTTCCAAAGGGAATGCAGAGCCAAATACCACCGAAATATAAGGCAAAGAAGTTCAAAAGACGTTCCTAAGGGGATGCAGAACTTATACAGCCGAAATAGAAGGCGAAGAAGTTCAAAAGACGTTCCTAAGGGGATGCAGAACTTACACCAAAAAATAAACGGTGAACACCAAAAAATAAATGGTGAAGAAGCTCAAAAATCGTTCCTAAGGGGATGCAGAGTTTGTGTATTCCAGTGTGGGTGTGTGGGTATGTGTCTTCGGCATCAGCATCATTTTGCATCATATCATCACATCATTCTGCATAGCATCACATCATACATCATATGGCATCAATGACATGAGAATCGAATACCGAATAAGCTTCGGTGAATGCTTCGTAGAAATGAAAATGTGCTAAGGCACGAAGTAAGCTTCGGGAAATACAACTTCATCATGCTTGTCACAAAAGAAGGGATCCCCCTTTGCGAAGCATGGATATTTTTACGAAGCATGGATCTTTTTCTTTACGAAGCAAGAAAGGAAGGGAAGGTGTTTTTCGCCGAAGGCTCAAAAACGGTATGTATGTAAAGTTTCATGCATCGCAAAGAAATGAATTACAATAATTCACATATTCGATTCAAAGCTACACATGTCAAATATTACAGTCTTGTTACAATAAAAGTACAATGTTCATTCTAGTGTCTCATACATTGTCCATTTCAAAATGTTTTTACAATAAGAGCTATTTCTCTTTAAGGACTTTTTCTACAATTTTTTTAGTAATTTATTGACAACTTCATCAACAATAGATTCAGCCATATTAATGATCTCTAGCGCTTCCTTCATTTTTGGATCAGCCTGGGATTGAACGGTTCCGGTGGCGGAGATAATTCAGCTGAAGTGGGGAAAAATAATTAGTCTGAAGCCATAAAAATAAATACCGAAGCTAAAAACCAAAGAGTAATACCTATACGTCTTTCGTGTTCTACAGCTTCTTCAGGTCGCCTTGCTTCTGCTCGAGTGTCATGGGTGTCTTTTTCACTTTTCTTTATAATTTCATGGGCCATCTCTCGGCCACCATTCACCCAGATATCATTGTAGAACCTTCCACCATCAAGGTTGCTTTAGCTGAAGGATCCTTTGTATCATCTATGGAGAGCGCAGCTTCGGCCTAGGCCATGGTCTTAATATGGTCACATCTCGCCTTCTGCAAGATGGCTGAAATTCCCCGCGCACCAGAAAACGCGCAAACATCCCTGCGATCACTTAAAATTTCTTCGAAGGTCTCGGCCTCTCCACTTATTCATTCAATAACGCCTTCGGGGTCGCCTCGTATGATGTTTTCTTCGGCAGAATAGGCACCCACTTTGGTGAAACTAGCTTTTATTTTCTTCACACAGTCCAAGGATTTTTCAAAGCATCTTTCCTTAGATGTGCGAAGTTTTTCAACATTTTTCTCTAAATGATTTTTCCAATATTTGCTGATCTCATGGTTAGCTTCTGCGAGTGCGCATTTTTCCTTAGCTTCGGCCAGTTGCCTCCGAAGGTCTTCAATTTCAATCTTTTGGGCTTCGGCTTGAGCTAGGAAACTAGCTTCATCTTCTTTCACTTTATTAACTAGAGAAATCAAGATTTTGTCTTTTTCAAGACCTTTGTTTCTCAATTCAATCACCTCTGGACGAAGATTGTTCAGAGCCATCGTATACCTTTCGTCTTCAATGTCTTTCAACGCCCTAAGGGCGTTACATAGAATTAAACCCTGCAATAGGAAGAACGAATTGAGTATAACAAATGAAATATTTTATTCTCAAATTCAAAGTTAACTTTTATACCTTTATGCTATTGTATGCTAGGCTGTCAGCAAGTTCATCCTTCGATAAAATCGAAAGGTCGTCTTCTAGCTTCGGGAATCCGATGCTTTTACC
Organism: Zea luxurians; assembly: GCA_029449295.1. NCBI lineage: Eukaryota > Viridiplantae > Streptophyta > Magnoliopsida > Poales > Poaceae > Zea > Zea luxurians. The sequence continues at coordinate 9,136,207 of JAOPSE010000033.1, read as the reverse complement.
TATCTCCCGGCAAACGGATATTTCTTTGTTATCCGGGAGACAGTATAGAAAATCTTCTTCGTCACTACCATTGAACACTAACGCCTCCTTCGGATATTTCAATTTTTGAGCGTAGTGTCATGCTTCTAGCATTTCTTCTTGGGATAGTTCTTTTCCCGAAGCATGACAGATAATGTAGTCAATAGTTTTGTTTGAAGCTTCGGGAGCAGAAGCTTCGATCTTTTTAGATACAATCTGTTTTGTTGTTTTTTCCTTTGGATCAGTAGGCTCCATCTCGGTGGGCACTAAAGGCCCAGCTTTGACATCAGCTTGAGCTTGTGTAGCTTCGGTTTCTGCTTGCCCGGTTTCGGCTTCGGCCTGTGATTTGGATTTAGTTTGAGCAATTTTCTTTGCAGGAGCAGGGCTCAGCGCCTTTGTAGTTTCCAGCACAGCATCTAGCATGTTGGCCATTCTCCTCCTCTTGGGAGTTATAGCAGAAGTCTTTTGCACCTTTGGCAGTGTTGCCTCTGTCGGAGGGCTCAGAATTTTCGGCACTTGCATCATTTTTTCAGCCTTTGACTCTTCAGTCGTATCAATCTTATCTTCAACTGCCTTGACTGTATGCGTCTTCTACATTACAGTCAGCTCTTTGGCGCTCTGTGTAATCAAAGCAGACTGTGTTGCTTCGGCTGCTGGAGTGGACTCTGCGCCAAATTCAGGCACCGCGGCCGATTCAATGTAACGCGGCCGGTGGGTCAGAACCTTCACCTTTTTGCTCTTCGGCATAGGCTCAGTTGGGGTAACCGAAGCAGTAATCTTCCTCTTTTTCTTTTGTCCTCGCAATGGGTAGCAGTAATCGGGGTATACGAAGCCGATCGCATCAAAAACTCTGTTCAGTCTTTTCTTCCCCGACCTCCAAAGGCTGCGGACAGAGCATTATCTTCGGCATTGGTGTAAGCTCCAATCAACTCATCTCTGGTAGCTTCAATACACTTTGGCCAATCGTCATTTGGCTCATCAAACTTCTCCCTAAATATGAAGGTATATTTCAGTCGGACCAGACCACTATCACTAGAGTCAGTGGTGGTCTCCTTCGGCATTTCCCAGCTTTCCACAAGCGGCCATACCCTGAAGGCTATATGTTCTTGAATCAAATCTCTTGTCCCAATGAAGGAACAAACAGTGTTGAAAGCCCTCTGACACGCCTCGACAGTGTCATCAATTTCCACTTTCGGCCTTCGGAGGCCGAAGCGGGACCAAATGGGGCGCATGATGATTTCTTTAATGTCTTCCCTTGCCTTTAAATCATTCTTCACATAAAACCACTCTTCCATCCAGGCTCCGGGCCATCTCTTCTGAAACGTTGGCACCGGGTGGCTTGCGTTGGGGCGAGCAATAAATCCATAACAACCGAAGTTATTATGGTACTGTTCTTTGCCAATAGCCTTCGTCTCATATAAGAGTTCGTGCATACTGCAGAAGCACTTCGCGCTTGGCTCTAGCCCCCTGACTCCTCATAGCCCAGACAAACATCCCCATCCTCATTATAGCTTCGGGGGTGATCTGGTGAAGGAAGATCTAGAAGATCTTCAGCACTTCAACTACAAACTTGCTCAAAGAAAACCGGAGGTCAGCCTTGAAAAAGCTTCTAAAAATAACAACTTCATTTTCTTCAGGAGCAGGGGCGGTGTTGTCTCCGCCCACTCTCACAATAGACATGTCTCAAAAATACCTTCCTCTCATGTTGTCAAGATGACTCTGCTTAATCGTTGATTTTCCGAAGACTATATGGTTTGGCCGCTAGGCCCGATCTTCAGAATCTTCGTCTCCACTTTCCACATCATAGCTATCGCTGTCACTAGTATCTTTAGATAGACTTTCCAGTATCTCTTTAGTAATCTTCTCTGTGTTTGTCTTTGCCATCGATTCAATAAATCCAGCAATATAAGGATCCACAACCTTTTTCTTCTCAAACAGCTTCGTCTCTTCAGTCAGCTTCGTCTCCGCAACAACCTTCTTTTCCTTGGCCATTTTTTCCTCAGACATGGTAAAAACGCGACTTTAAACCGAAGCTCAACAAGCTTGTAGATTTAGCGAGAGCTAGTAAGCAAGAGCTACAAGTTTGAGAAAAAAATGCAAATGGTAGAAACAGTGTATCAAATGATGCTGGTGTAAGTTCATATTTATACGCCCAGCACGCTGCAACTTAGAGGGTCCCGTTTGTCATTGATTGTTGCTATTCTAGCAAAGGGAAGGTGTTTTTTCGGACCTTCGGCTTAAGGCCTTCATTCACATCGCAGTCTGAATTTGTTTTTATAAAAAATTAATACTGTGGGGGCTACTGTTGGGGGCCTTCGTCTTCCAAAGGTCCTCAAAAACATGATTAACAATGTTTCCCAAGCATAATATATGTACAGGAACCTTCGGACTCGGGATGAAGCTGTACACAATATGGAAAGGTGGATCAAAACGAAGGTTGAACCAGTGCCGAAGCCGCGCGCAAGGAAGCTTCGGCTCAGTAGCAGAAAGAGGAACCGACTTAAGGAGGAAAAGGCTATCTAGTCCTCGACAGATTGTTATTAAGTCAATAGTGAATATGAAGGGCATGAATGTAATTTTACACAAACTGCGCCCTGTGCCTATAAATAGATGAACAGTACTCCCATACTGTTCACGCTGACTTGTATTCACTCGTGCGTAACACTTGAACTTTTCACCTTCTATCAAGCCGAAGGTACAAATGTAATTCAATATTGTTTCTGTTTATCCATGATAATAGAAATAGGATATATTGATAATGTCATATGATTATTCATGTTGTCTTTTATATTCGATATGCTTCTTCTTTCATTAACTTACACTGCGATGATGAAGGTACGTCCTTCATGACCTTCTTCTGAAGATCATTATATCCTAAGTGAGATAATGCTTTGAAGGACGAAGGGCATTAACCTTTAATATTTTGTGTTGCCTTGTTCTTAACTCATAGCATTTGAGAACAAGTCTCCAACACAAACCTTTCTAGGTCTAATCTTGCTTATGCTTTTCTCTAGCCTGCCACCACTAAAGATCCATGAGGCCCATGGTGTGGATTGAATCTCCCACTATGGTCCTACTAGACCATTTAAACAAGTTAGACTGGATATACTCAATTTTTATTATTAATAAGGTCTGTAGGACCGGTAAGGCCACCAGAGGGGGGGTGAATGAGAGATAATCAGATTTTGCTTCCAAACACTGAAAATGAACACTTCATTTCAATTGAGATGAAACAAGTGCTCAAACCATGAACACATCAGCGAACGAATGATCTCATGATTACAAAACGTTCCTAATACTCACATGAGCTAGCAAAACAAATGGATCGCAAATCGGACACCGAAAAGTTCAAAACGGTCCAATATAGTGTCATCAACAAGTGTTGTTTTCAGCAATACGAAATTCTGTTTTCGAATTCAAAACTAAACGAAACAAACTCCGATTGAGATTAAATTTTACACACACCTGAACAAATACGTTTCCAAGATCTCCCCAAATTTTGAGCTAAATTGGACTTGTGAATCACCCGCAGATTTAAAAATACAACCAGAAATTGGGGTTTTGTTGGGGTTTTCTAGAACGAGTTCAAGATGAGTTTTTTCTCAAATCGCAACCAAAATCTGCAACAACTAGGTTTATGCAGTGGTCTGAAGAGTGCAACTCTACCATCAATCAATCCCCAAACCAAATCCTCTCAAAGGAATCAAATGTTTTTCACCAACAACACAAGATCAGGGAAAAGGAGAAACCAAGACTATAAAACTTCAGAAATTCCAACAAGGGTACAAACTGAGATTTGAAGCCAAAGAGCCATGTGGGCTAGACCGGTGACCCTTCCTTTGATTAAACTTGAAAATCAAGAACACAGTCGAAATACAAGATCGATGCAGAACCCTCGGCTCAACTGGTGTCTGCCTAGAGAGAAAACTAGGAGCTCTAAAATGAGTGCTCTAAACAAATGGCAGCCAAGAGATACTGAACTAACCAGCCCTCCCCTCTATTTATAGAGGGTTATTCTCACTTCCTAAGCTACCCCTATTTACATAGAGCCTATCCACACCACCGGGGGTGAAATGGACAAACTCCTAGGTTTTTGATCTGACGGCCACATCCTTCACACGGAGTTGCTTGGCCTTGACGCACCCTCCGCGATCACGCCGCATGCCGCCACCATTTCCCTCAGAAACCTCTACCGCCGAGTTTTGAGGCCCAAACTCAGCAAAACCTGCCATCCGTAGCGCTGGGTGGTTTTGAGGCCCAAACCTGTCGTGAGCATCGCACCTCGTGCACATCCTCCACGATCAGATGTGTGTCCCGCCAGTCCTCGACCACGCTAGCAACACGGTCCACTCCACCTCGTCCTCGCGCAAGTGTGTGTCCTAGGTGTCAGCCACCACGGTTGGTCACCTGGCTGCTCTGATCCATCAGTTAAGACCCAACACTCGCCCTTCACAGCTACCGGTCCATCAGCACGACCCCGCATGACCTTCACCTCAGCCATCAACTATCGTTCCTGTGCTCCACACCTGCACACCACAAGTTGACCAACATGGTTACATAAGCATAATCTAACACTCTAGTCAGTCCACTGACTACCCCAGAGTGCTACCCGTTGACCATCACTCATCATCAACCTGAACCACAAGGGACAAGTCAACCTTGTGTTCACAACTCCCCCTTAATGAGTGCATTGTCAACACCACCATTTCAGCATATGTGAACAGAAAGAGGATGAAGAAGAAAACTCACTCAAATGACCATATGCCTGATAAAAGCCAGACAAGTCATTTAGAGTAAGCAAAACTTGGTCCCCAATAAATGGGCAACGACTCAACATGACCAAGCAAGAGAAGGCTAGCCCTTAATAAGAGGCAAAAGCAGGGTTCAACACCACTAACCAGAAGCCAAAATCTCATCGAAGCACAAAATGCTTTATCAAAGCATAAAAAACCAATTCAGAGCATAAGATCAGCACAAAAGCTAAAATCAAAGCTATTTCCTCCATAAGGAGGCAAACGGTTCAACACAACTAGCAATAGCTCCAAATAACACATCTCGCCCTCTTGAATGAGAGGAAGCTTGAAAGAAAAAATTCTCCCTCTAGATAGAGGAAACGAGAAATCTCAAAATCTCTCCCCCTTGTTGACAAGTGAACTTATCAAGCATAGACAGGGGTAGAAAGAAAAAACTCCCCCTTGACAAGAGAACCTCCCCTGAGAAAAAACAGAAATGCAACAGAGAGTATTAATTAGAGAAAATACATGAGCTTTAGGAGTATACCAGTCATAGTGTAAAAATGCTCTAAGTGGTGTTGTGCTAAGTGTGCAGCAATAAATGCACGTGCTAGCAGATGCTCAAACTGGGCATATGCACAAGATATGTGAAGTGTAAGTATTTTGATTCAGTTTTAAGCATTTTAAAGAGGTATTCACCACAAAGACAACACTAAGCATATATTAAGCAGGAAATCAACTAAGTGCCAGTCACAAATGAACAAGGTGAACTACCCCAAACAATGATCTCTCATCATGCTAGAAACATATCTGAAATAGACACCATTTGAAATTTTCAAGATTTATCAGATTTTGCAGCAGATTCCAAATTTCATTGAAAAGCATGTGAGTGCAAGAGGTTCTAAGCATTGTCTTTATCTGACTTTTGAACCGGATGTAGCCTATGCAGACAAGCAATTAGAAGCTAAAAACACCGGTTTGAATCGTCCACTACACTGCTCAAGTTCATCCAAAAGTACAAATGGAAGCAGTCTCGATACAGTGATGTGGTGACAAATACAAACCCATCTCGATCTTTCTGATTATCACTTATCTTGATTTTGAATTTTTAGCACGATATGAATAAATCAAGACAAGTGAATGACTCAAAGCATGAGACATAGCCACCTAGCATACTAGTAATAGAAAAAAGGATTTCAACACATCCTACACATGCTTAGCGCAACAATATTGTTAATGGTGAACAATTTTAGATTGAGCAAGTAATAGTCAAGTTCACAATTATGAAAACAGCTTAGCACAACAATATTGTATCAATATGAGCAAAAAGAGCCTAAGCATGCCATAGCATTATCATGTACACAAAGAACATACTACTAGGAGCAGAATCACATTCTAGAAGTTATACAAGTGAAACTCAATATGACATGCATATATAATACAAAAGAAAGTGAAAGCAGAAAATAAGAAGAAAAGACCAAAAGGGAGCCCTCTAATCAGAAAGGGAAACAAACACCCAATTCCCCTCGCAGATGAACAAAAGTTTTTTGATCAAGGGGTTTGGTCAAAATGGCAGCAAGCTAGCGAGTGGTATAAATGTAGCGCAATTCGATGTCGCCTTTCTCATAATGATCACGAAGAAAGTGAAAGCGAACATCAATGTGCTTGGTCCTCGAATGCAGCACATGATTCTTGGCAACACTTATGGCACTCGTGCTATCACAAAGCAGAGGCACATGATGAAAATCCAAGCTAAAATCCCATAAGGTAGCCATCATCCAAAGTAACTGCGAACAACAGCTAGCGGCAGTAACATACTCGGCCTCTGTGGTAGACCGGGCAACACTAGATTGTTTTCGAGAAGACCATGAAACCAATGAAGTACCCAAAAACTAACAAGTCCCAGAAGTAGACTTGCGCTCCAAAAGGCAACCCGTAAAATCAGCATCAGAATAACCGCACAAAGATAGAACAGACGGTGAGGAGTACCACAAACCAAACACAGGAGTGAAACGTAGGTACCTCGTAATACGTTTCACAGCCTTTCTATGAGATGTGCGTGGGGAAGCCTGGAAACGAGCTCACAAAAACACTGTGAAGTCTATGTCCGGCCTTGTCGCAGTCAAATACAGGAGAGAGCCAATCATGCTCATGTACTCCTTCTGGTCCACGGGTTTGCCATCCTAATCAGTGTCAAGTGTCGTGGAGGTGGACATGGGCGTCGAAAGAGGATTGCCCTCGCCCATGTCGAACTTCTTCCGGACGTCCTTTGTATACTTGCCTTGATGCACAATGGTCCCGTCTTGAGTTTGCTTGATTTGCAACCCAAGAAAAAAGTTCAGCTCGCCCATCATGCTCATCTCAAATTCCCTACTCATAAGATCTCAAAATCTAGACACAAGAGCATTAGAAGAACCACCAAAGATGATATCATTCACGTAAATCTGGACTAAAAGGGTGTCATTATTATGCTTGAGGAGAAAAAGGGTTTTGTCCACAGAGCCCATTTTAAAACCCTTAGAAGTAGAAAAGATTTCAAACGCTCATACCAGGCTCTTGGGGCTTGTTTCAAACCATACAAAGCTTTTTTTGGAGTTTAAAAACATGGTTTGGAAACTTGAAACTCTCAAAACCAGGGGGTTGCCTAACATATACCTCTTCCTCTATATACCCATTCAAAAAGGCACTTTTGACATCCATTTGAAAAAGCTTAAAACCCTTTGAAGCAGCACAGGCTAAAAGGATCCTAATGGCCTCTAAACGGGCAACAGGGGCAAAGGTCTCCTCATAATCAATTCCCTCTTTTTGGAAAAACTCTTGGGCAACCAACCTCGCCTTGTTTCTCACTATGAAACCATCCTCACTCTGTTTGTTTTTGAAAACCCATTTTGTACCGATGGGATGGTAGTTAGAAGGAGGTGGCACCAAAACCCAAACCTGATTTCTTTCAAAATTTTCAAGCTCCTCATGCATAGCATTAACCCAGTTAGGATCAGATAAAGCATGTCCAACATCTCGGGGCTCAAATGTAGCAATGAAAGTTGAGTGAGCAAAATGAGAAATCTATTGTGACCTAGAGCGAGTGACTCGCTCATGAAGCTCCCCGATCATCTGCTGAGGTGGGTGACGGCACTGAATATGATGTGGAGCCTCCCTTGAGGAAGTGGCCTCCCCGTCAACAGCTGCTTCAACTCCTCCAGTCTCTACAGAAGCTGGCTCGAGTGGACCCCAAGTGGTGGAAGGAGTGGGGTCGGGTCCGTCAGTTGTAGTAGTAGAAGCAGGCTCTACTAGGGTGGCCGGTGGAGTTGGCTCGAGAGCAACCCAATCGGCGTCGTCGTGCTCCTCCTCCACAAAGATTATCTGTCCCATCTGATCTGTACCTGCAGACTCAAAGACAAGGAATGGACAAGGTGCAGTCTCATCGAATGTAACCTCACAAGTCTCCATAATGCGGTTAGTCTCTAGGTTAAGAACACGATAAGCATGATAATGTAATGCATAACCCAGAAAAACCCCATCAGAAGACCGGGACTCAAACTTGTTCAGATTACCCTATTTCAGCACAAAGCATCTGTAGCCAAACACCCTGAAATGGCTGACTTTGGGTGGCCATCCAAATCACAGCTCATAAGAAGTATTGTTCAGAAAAGGCCGAAGAAAGATGCTATTGGACACATGGCAAGCAGTGTTGATCGCTTCGACCCAAAAATGCCTAGGAGTACTATGCTCATCAAGCATCGTCCTGGCCATCTCAACAAGGGTCTGATTTTTGCGTTCAACAATACCATTCTGCTGGGGCACATACAGAGAGGAAAAATGATGCTCGAGTCCTAAAGAAGCACAAAAGGTTGCAAACTGAGTATTTTTGAATTCTATGCCATTGTCGTTGCGTATAGCTCTCATGGCATTTTTAGGAAACTCATTTTGCAACCGAAGAATCAAATCTCGAGCATGAGTAAAAGCCTCATCCTCCACCGTCATAAAGAACACCCAAGAGTAGCGAGAGAAGTCGTCGACAACCACAAGCACATACCACTTCCCTCCAAAAGACCAAACCCTGGCTGGACCAACAGTGTCCATATGAAGCAATTCGCCAGGATGCGAGGTCATCACCTTGGTGACTGGGGAATGGGAAGCGACAATCATTTTGCCATGACATCAAGGGTGACAGACAAGATCTTTCTCAAATTTTAATTTGGGCAATCCTTGGATGAGGTCAAGTGAGCTCTAACGACACAAAAGATCAAAGCTCAAGTGACCTAGCCTCCTATGCCACTTCCAAAGAGAAGAGGAAGATCCTGCCAGTAAACATCAAGAAGGGCCAGAAGAATGTGAAAAATCAGCAATGAAAACTTGACAAAAAGGGAAAATCTAGCAAATAAGATCCCCATAGGCATCCAAAACTTGAGACAAGCCCTTTTAAAGTGCACTTCATAGTCATCCTCAAGGAGTTGTGAAACTAAAAGCGGATTGAAATGCAGATTCGAAACCAAAGCAACATCCTTGAGAATAAATCTCTCGTTCACCCGAATGGTGCCACGAGAAACAACCTTACGTCTTGACTTATGCCCGAATGTGAAGTATTCCTTACCAATCACGAGGTTGAGGCTGGAGAACCATTTTGAGATTCCGATCATGTGGCGCGAACAGCCAGAATCCATGAGCCATGTGTTCTCTAGGCCTCTGTCCCGCATCAATAGTAAGACACGGGGTGAGCAAATGGCACAACATTGGGTTAAGTAAACTATGAAGAATACCGGTGATGTGGCATTTTCCCCTAAAAGGTGTTAGGGAAAACACCAAACATCCTCGGTTCCACAAAGGGAAGCGATCACCACAAGAAGGAAATTGTGGTCCGCTAGGGAAGTATGAACCAAAGCCTCTGTCACGTGGTCCTTGGCCATATGGCACACGACCAGCATCCCATCGGGCATGACCACTACGTGGTCTCATTGCCTGAGGCCTAGCGGCAAGAGGCAAAACACCTCTAGGCCTCGCAGGATGTCTCTGAACAGGCCGAGCATGAAGACCATGAGAGGGGCGGTTCATGTCCTTCCTACTCGACTCAGAAACTGAGAGCACCTAGTGTGGGGGTGAATAGGTGATCCTGCGAATTTCAACACTAAATAGCCAACACTTGGTTATGAAATGTTAGTGCAATTAAAACCAAGTTGCTAAAGTGTGAATTCTAGAAGAAAGCCAATCACAAATAAGATGGACGTAAGATGCAGTGATTTATCCCGTGGTTCGGCCAATGCCTACTTCCACGTTGTGGTGACCTCCTTCGGTCAAGGATTGCACTCAATCCCTCTTAGGTGATCCAATGATCAACTTTGAGTACCACGGCTATCTTCCTTAGTAATCTTTCTCCTGTTTGCGAGGAATCTCCACAGATTGGAGCCTGTCACCCTTACAATTTTATCACAAGAGAAGCACAGTAGTAAGTGAGGGAGAGTAACACACGCAAGACTCAAATCCATAGCACAAACACGCACACAAGCCAAGACTTGAGCTCAAAACACAGCAAAGAGAGTTCACAACTCAAATGGAGCTCAAATCACTAACAGGATCGATCAAATGCGTGGATGTAACACCCCAAGTGTTATCTCCCGTTAAACAGCGATTACGGACTTAAGTAGGGTATGTCAGTAAGGATAACCATATTCATATCCTAATCATCTTCGTCTATCTCAATTTTAATATCGCATCTGTTTCTGTCTATTTCGACTCTTCCTAAAATTTTCGCGAATTTCGGAACGTAATTGTTCTGAAAGCTTGCAAGTCATGTGCTCAATTAAAATCTATCGAGTAAGCGAATATGAATTCGGATAGCAGGCGAAATTCGTTTTGGTTCAACTAAATCAAATGTCGACTAAAATATCGAATCAGATCTCGTCTGGTTTAATCCGTCTATATCTCGCTCCCGTGACAATGCTGACGTCGTCTCCGGGGAATTCCGATTGCGATGCCACATTCGACTCGCACCGTTTAAAATTTAGTTATTTCTAAAGTGTCGAATCTTGTGTCCGTTTAAAAGTATAAATTAGAGAATATGAACCCGGAAGCCTGACCCACTGTGATGATTTTATCCCCAAACAAATTTATTTAGAACTCGACGAATGAAGTTTTCGGAACAAATTATCAGAGCCAGAACCGTTAATCCTCTGATTTTTCTGTTTTGTAATTCGGAGAATGAAATGTGTAGCCGTATAGCGTGTCGACCCAGTATACATCGCTAAAACTCGTGATCCAAAATATCTGCGATATTTTTTAAAAAAAATGGGGAAAGGAAACTAGAAAAATATTGTCTTCCATTCGTTATCTCCATCCGCCGCTCTTCGGTAGATATTCTTCTGCTCACGTTCGGCTGGGAGTACAAATCACAGGCCGTCATCTCCGTAGCGGAGCACCACCTACGTCAACTAGCCTTCTCCTTGCGTGCCTCTTGCCTCCGGCGCCTAGGTCGTGCTTGCCTGCCGCGCCACACGGTGCATCTGGGTCTAGCAAGTCAAGCTGGGGAGTGAAGCAGCCCATGGCAGCTCGCCTCCACAACACGCTCTTCTTCCTCCCCATCGCGGCGGTCCTCCCTACCCCGAGCTCGCCCAGTGCTCGGGGTTTGCTCGCAGCTGAGCTCGGTGCGCGCCCATCTCCCTTCTCTAGTCCAGCCGCGTGCTCCTCCCTGCGAGCGCCGTTCTCCAGTTCGACCTCTTCTCCTCCATCCATGGCATGCTGCTCCCTTTGCTCGGCCATGGCCACAGCACCGAGCTCCCGTGCTCGCGCCCAGCCCCTTGTGTCGGCCTTCAGCTCGTGAAGCTTCCCTAGTGGCCGCTCCCTCATCGTTTTCCATATCCGCGCCCAACCGAGGTTCCTCCCTACGCGTGTGAGCTCTGTTGCGAGCGCCGATCCGTACCCACAAAGCCTCGTCGATGCTCAACTAGCTCGACGCTGGCCCGACCATCGCCCTGCTGTGTCGTGCTCCATTTTCCACAGCACCGCTCTTCATCATGGCCATTAAATCACCGTTAATCTTGCCGTCGCAGCTTCTCTGTCATGGCTGAACTCAGTTTCCTCCGTGCCACCAACCGTCGACCTCGTTGTTAAGCACGGACGCTATACTTCCTCACCACTACACCTCCATTTTCTGTCGGAGAGAAAGATTCTAGGACGTTTCATTAGAAAGGAGAAGAAAGCTCATGTGTCGCTCGCGAGGTGCCCGAAGTAATGGCGAAATCGGAAATCATGATTGTGTTCATTGCGTTCAAGACGAATTAAATTTTATTGGTGAGTTGTTGTCGCTCTCGCTCTTTGTTTTAAATATTTCTCATCAGTTTGGTCTATTTGCGCTATCCAGATAAGCTGGTGACGTATACGAAAATCGTAGTAGTGTGATTTTGTGTGACGCTCGATAGGTGTTTAGCGATTTAGGAGAAACAGAGAACGTCGTCGTTTTCGTTAATTCCAAGTCACACTATGATACGATAAGCTGATGTATTATTGCTCGTAGCCGAATCGTTAGATAGATTGGCTACCTAGATAGGTCGTGACGATTATCCCGTTTGTAGCACAGGCACGTATTTTATTAGACATTTGCCGGAATGCCGGACCTATATTTAGCGTGGTAATTGTATTCATAATTTCGAAGTCGTCATGTTGTGTAGCTATGTTTAGGTTTAAAGACATAGATTATGCAAGAAGTATTAAATCGGTGTTTTGTATCCGATGAGTGGTCGAATTAATAATATGAAGGATAGGTCTAGTGTTGTTAGCAATTAGTTGACAACTTCTACTAGCATGGTTTGTGTCGATTGTTATTTATTTGGAAAACGATGCCTTGCCATAGTAGTAGCCATATTGTTGTATGTCTATAACCGATTAAGTGCCCTAGATAAATATCTAGTATTATCAAAATAAGTGAAAGCGAATAATACCGATAAGTTTGTTTCTATTAGAATTGAATCAGAATAATAACGATAAGTTTGTTTCTAAACCAATTGCTGCATTTCCTTCCTTGGAACTGTTTACCATTCCTTGATTACCTATTTTATTAAAAGATTTTCTGATGCTTAGTCCTGCTTTAGAAAAACAAATATGTTGTTTTAAACAAAAGGTGATGCTTCAAGTGGAAGGGGACATTTTCAAAAAATAAAACTTGATGGTGGATCCATCATGGCCGTGATGGGTTCAACATTGAATAAGATGTACCTCTGCCAGGTACCAAACTTTGGGATTTAAATGATTAAAACGAGACCGGGCGGTTGACTTGCACGAGAAGGGAGTCTCGGTGTAGTGTCTCCGTCTGAGTCGATTAAGGACCGTGTCGATGTAGGCTTGATGATTGAGTACCTTTTAACTGGTCACATGCCTCATCATGGGTAAGCTTTGCCTCGGGCAGACTAATACTAGAAAGGCCAACACGCAATGGGAGTGGAGAGATGGCGAGAGTAGCGTGTACCCTTCGTGGCAAGAGGCTGGACGGTGGTGTATCTGTGCTCTCAGTTGGTGTGAACCCGGTCTAGTCTTAAGAAACCCAGTGGCGATTTAACATATGCAAGGGTTAAGTGCTACATATGTCGTGTGATTGGAGATCCCCAGCTGGGTATTAATCGATTCGGATCGCTGTTACTTCTTGGATATGAAGACTTGGTCACTGCCCTACATGTAGCAATCCAGTGAACTGAAGGGATGATAAAAAGACGACTGGTATAGGCCAAGTGCTTGAACTAGGGTAGAAAGAACTCTAGATGCAGGTAACTTTACTTAACTTGACAGCTAAAAATGGATTTTTAAGGATCCACTCATAGTAAGCTTTTTTTGCAAACAGAGTCCTTGATTCTTGATAAGCCTTACCTTGAATCCTTTTAAAACCAGCATACCCTTGAGAGTCTTTTCTTTAGTCGGGTAAGTCTTACTGAGTACTTGCGTACTTAGGGTTTTATTCCCATTGTTGCTGCAGGTTATGAGTCACTTTGATTGTGATTGGTGTTAGGCGCCAGTGGGCACAACCTTCTTATAAGTCTAAGTACTTTTTCTATACTTCTTATTGAGGATTGTCACTGAGCTAGCATATATTTCAAACTTATAAATAATTTATAACATTTCAAAGTTTATTCTTTGAACCACTTTTGTAACCACTTCGATAAATATAATGTAAATTTGTTGTAACTTGTAAAATTTGGTAATAAGATTTCTGCTGCAAATTGTTGGTGTGTGATTTGTGCTTACTTAATCCTGCGGTCCTGGTTGTAAATCGTTTATCCGAGGTCCTTGGAGCACTCGAACAGATCATGTTAAATTATCTGGTGCACATCATAGTCGTCTGAGGTCATTGAGACAAGGACAGGTGCATGTGGGGCCAATAACATGGGAGGTTCTGCCACAACTGGTATCGGAGCAAGATTAAGTATAATACGGTCACATACGTATTTTTAAAACAAAGTTTTGGTTTTAGAAAATCTATTTTCAACCAAACACATTGTTTGGCTTTGAAAAACATCTTTGAAAAACTATAATGCTAGCGACATCCTCTCTTAAGCCCTAAATTAAGGACTATCAGGTGGCTTAGTTAAAAACCACTAACCCACAACCGGGTGGATATTGCATACATGTGTAATGTTATTTTTAAGGCCATTCAGTCTTGAATGGATCGACGCTCAGGTAAGGTGAGATGTGAGAGCATGACCAAACAAACGACGGTCTAGGGGAGTGCTTAATTGTGGCGCTTGACTATATACATGTTCTACATATGTACATACGAAGGCTGCGATGTGGAGTAATTACCTTTCCGGGAATTCAGTACCCCATGGATGTGTATGGGTATACAGACATGGGAATACTGAGAAGTGTAATTGTCGGGGACCATAATTAGGGGTACCCTCAAGACGCCTAATTCTCAGCTGGTAACCCCCATCAGCATAAAGCTGCAGAGGCCTGATGGGTTTGATTAAGTCAGGGATCAGTCCACACGAGCGACTCGATCACGCCACGCCCGAGCCTAGCCTCGGGCAAGGGCAGCCGACCCTGAGGTGTTTCCGTCTCGCCCGAGGCCCCCTTTTTTACGGCAGACGCATCTCCGGCTCGCCCGAGGCCTTGCCTTCGTTAAGAAGCAACCCTGACTAAATCACCGCACCAACCGACCAAGTCACTGGGGCGTTTAACGCAAAGAGTGAGACCGACGGGCGGCCAGGCTTTGCCAAAAGCCCCGGAAGACGGCGAACTCCGCTCCGCCCGACCCAGGGCTCGGACTCGGGCTAAGGCCCCGGAAGACGGCGAACACCGCTCCGCCCGACCCAGGGCTCGGACTCGGGCTAAGGCCCCGGAAGACGGCGAACTCCGCTCCGCCCGACCCAGGGCTCGGACTCGGGCTAAGGCCCCGGAAGACGGCGAACTCCGCTCCGCCCGACCCAGGGCTCGGACTCGGGCTAAGGCCCCGGAAGACAGCGAACTCCGCTCCGCCTGACCCAGGGCTTGGACTCGGGCTAAGGCCCCGGAAGACGACGAACTCCGCTTCGCCCGACCCAGGGCTCGGACTCCGCCCTGGCCTCTGCCGAACGACCTCCGCCTCGCCCGACCCAGGAGCTCGGGCTCGGCCTCGGCCATGCAGGACATACTCGACCTCGGCTTCGGAGGAGCCGCCACGTCGCCCGACCTAGGGCCCAAGTCCGCCACGTCAACAGGAAGCGTCATCATCACCCTGCCCCGAGTCGACTTGGGTCGCAGAGAACAAGACCGGCGTCCCATCTGGCCGGCTCCGCCAGATAGGTAATGATGGCGCCCCTCTAGACCCATGACGACGGCGGCTCTCGGCTCCCTTACGGAAGCAGGGAGATGTCAGCAAGAGCACAGCTGTTCCAACAGCTGTCCCTCCACCAAGCTCCGTTACTCCTCCGACAGCCACGACGCCACACCAGCTGGGTGCCAAGATCTCTCCGGCTGCCACCTTGGCATGTACTTAGGGCACTAGCTCTCCCCCGCTAGACACGTAGCACCTTGCTACACCCCCATTTGTACACCTGGATCCTCTCCTTACGCTTATAAAAGGAAGGACCAGGGCCTTCTTAGAGGAGGTTGGCCTCGCGGGAACGAGGGCAGGGGCAGGCGCTCTCTCGGGGCCGCTCGCTCCCCTCACCCGCGCGGACGCTTGTAACCCCCTACTGCAAGCGCACCCGACCTGGGCGCGGGACGAACACGAAGGCCGCGGGATCTCCGGCTCCCTCACGACCCGGCTCCGGCCGCCTCGCTCTCTCCCCCCTTCGCGCTCGCCCACGCGCTCGACCCATCTGGGCTGGGGCACGCGGCACACTCACTCGTCGGCTCGGGGACCCCCCGGTCTCGAAACGCCGACAGTTGGCGCGCCAGGTAGGGGCCTGCTGCGTGTTGACGAGCAGTTTCCCGTCAAGCTCCAGATGGGCAGTCTCCAACGACCTCTTCAACCCGGGACGGTGCTTCGTTTCGGGAGCCTCGAGTTCATGTCTTTCGATGGCAGCTACGACATGATACTCCTTCCACCGCCGCTCGACAGCGACAATGGCGGCGGACAGCCCGCCCGCCGGCGGCGGAATCGACGACGTCTTTCCCGCGTGGGGGAAGGACAACTTTCGAGCTCGCCCCATCCTCTCCCTCGCCATCGGAGGAGAAGGCGGGGCAACCAGGGCCGAGCGGGAGGCTGCGCTCAGTCGGCTGTTGAGCAAGTCGACATCCCCAGCGCCCCAATGGAGGACGCGTCAGGCGTCACCCTCGCGTTTGAGGCAAAGGCGAGCGCCGTCCCCCCGCGACACGCCGACTCCGAGCAAGTGGACGACGCCAGCGCGCTCACGAAGGGCCTGCAGGACGTCGCACTTGTACCCAAGACGACGGCGCGATCAACCCCCGAGGTGACTTTGTCGCTCTTCGTCGACCAAAAGGTACCGACCGCTTCCCATCCTTCATCATTTCGACTCGACCTCAACCCGCCTAGCGACCTCGCTTTGGCGGGCGCTCGCGTTGAGGTGAATGCAACCCCTTTCGGGTTTCGTGTGCGGTCGCCCTGGGACCGATTGACGGGCGTCTCGACCTACGGACCCTCTAGGTCCGAGGAAGATGACGACCCCAGCATCTGCTGGGATTTCTCTGGATCTGGCAACCCCAGTGCCATGCGGGACTTCATGACTGCATGCAATTACTGCCTCTCCGACTGTTCCGACGGCAGCCGCAGCCTTGACGACAAGGACTGCGGCCCGAGCCGCGAATGTTTCCACGTCGAGCTAGGGGATCCCTCCGGAGGCAGCTGTCTCGGCATGCCGGAGGATGGTGATCTCCCTAGGCCAGCGCCTCGCGCCGACATCCCGCGGGAGCTAGCTGTGGTCCCCGTTCCGGCGGGGGGTCACGACCCACAGCTTGAGCAAGTCCGCGGGGCGCAGGCCGGGCTCGATGAGGGAGCAGGAGCGCTCGAGGCAATCCGCCGGGACATCGGGCAGGTATGGGCGAGCCAGCCCCCGGCCGGAGAAATACATCACTGGCCCCAAGGTCTCCAGCACCGCATCGCCAACGATGCCAGGGACAGACCGCCACCCGCATCCGGCGGAACCGGTCAGGACCTGGCCGCCGCAGCGATGCTCCTCCGCGCGATGCCGGAGTCATCAACCACCGAGGGTCGGCGAATCCAGGGAGAGCTCAAGCATCTCCTGGAAGGCGCTGCGGTCCGGCGGGCCGAGAGCTCTGCCTCCCGAAGGCAGGGGTACCCCTCGGAACCTCGTGCCGCGACTTCTCGACTCATGCGGGAAGCCTCGGTCTACACCGGGCGCACGCGCAACACCGCGCCTGCGGCCCCGGGCCACCTCGGCGACGAGCACCCTCATCACGACCGTCGGGCCCGCCTCGACGAAAGGGTGCGCCGAGGTTATCACCCCAGGCATGGGGGACGCTACGACAGCGGGGAGGATCGGAGTCCCTCGCCCGAACCACCCGGTCCGCAGGTCTTCAGCCGGGCCATTCGGCGGGCGCCGTTTCCGCCCCGATTCCGACCCCCGACTACTATCACAAAGTACTCGGGGGAAACGAGACCGGAACTGTGGCTCGCGGACTACCGCTTGGCCTGTCAACTGGGTGGAACGGACGACGACAACCTCATCATCCGCAACCTCCCCCTGTTCCTCTCCGACACTGCTCGCGCTTGGTTGGAGCACCTGCCTCCGGGGCAGATTTCCAACTGGGAGGATCTGGTCCAAGCTTTCGCCGGCAACTTCCAGGGCACGTACGTGCGCCCCGGGAATTCCTGGGACCTCCGAAGCTGCCGGCAACAGCCGGGAGAGTCTCTTCGGGACTACATCCGGCGATTCTCGAAGCAGCGCACCGAGCTGCCCAACATCACCGACTCCGATGTCATCGGCGCGTTCCTCGCCGGCACCACCTGCCGTGACCTGGTGAGCAAGTTGGGTCGCAAGACCCCCACCAGGGCGAGCGAGCTGATGGACATCGCCACCAAGTTCGCCTCTGGTCAGGAGGCGGTCGAGGCCATCTTCCGAAAGGACAAGCAGCCCCAGGGCCGCCCGTCGGAAGATGCTCCCGAGGCGTCTACTTCACTCGGCGCCAAGAAGAAAGGCAGGAGGAAGTCGCAAGCGAAACGCGACGCCGCCAGCACGGACCTTGTCGCCGCCGCCGAATACAAGAACCCTCGGAAGCCCCCCGGAGGCGCCAACCTCTTCGACAAGGCACTCAAGGAGACGTGCCCCTACCATCAGGGGCCCGTCAAGCACACCCTCGAGGAGTGCGTCATGCTTCGGCGCCACTTCCACCGGGCCGGGCCACCCGCAGAGGGTGGCAGGGCCCGCGACGACGATAAAAAGGAAGATCACCAAGCAGGAGAGTTCCTCGAGGTCCGCGACTGCTTCATGATCTACGGAGGGCATGCGGCAAATGCCTCGGCTCGGCATCGTAAGCAAGAGCGTCGGGAGGTCTGCTCGGTGAAGGTGGCGGCGCCAGTCTACCTAGACTGGTCCGACAAGCCCATCACCTTCGACCAGGATGGCCACCCCGACCACGTGCCGAGCCCGGGGAAGTACCCGCTCGTCGTCGATCCCGTCATCGGCGACGTCAGGCTCACCAAGGTCCTGATGGATGGGGGCAGCTGCCTCAATATCATCTACGCCGAGACCCTCAGGCTCCTGCGCGTCGATCTGTCATCCGTCCGAGCAGGTGCTGCGCCCTTTCACGGGATCATTCCTGGGAAGCGCGTCCAGCCCCTCGGACAGCTCGACCTTCCTGTCTGCTTCGGAACACCCTCCAACTTCCGAAGGGAGACTTTGACGTTCGAGGTGGTCGGGTTCCGAGGAACCTACCACGCAGTGTTGGGAAGGCCATGCTACGCGAAGTTCATGGCCATCCCCAACTACACCTACCTGAAGCTCAAGATGCCGGGCCCCAACGGGGTCATCACCGTCGGCCCCACGTACAAACACGCGTTCGAATGCGATGTGGAGTGTGTGGAGTACGCTGAGGCCCTCGCCGAATCCGAGGCCCTCATCGCCGACCTGGAAAGCCTCTCCCGAGAGGTGCCGGACGTGAAGCGACATGCCAGCAACTTCGAGCCAGCGGAGACGGTTAAGGTCGTCCCTCTCGACCCCAGTGGCGACACCTCCAAGCAGATCCGGATCGGTTCCGGGCTCGACCCCAAATAGGAGGCAGTGCTCGTCGACTTTCTCCGCGCAAACGCCGACGTCTTTGCGTGGAGTCCCTCGGACATGCCCGGCATACCGAGGGATGTCGCCGAGCACTCGCTGGATATTCGGGCCGGAGCCCGACCGGTCAGACAGCCTCTGCGCCGATTCGACGAGGAAAGGCGCAGGGTGATAGGCGAGGAAATCCACAAGCTGATGGCAGCAGGGTTCATCAAAGAGGTATTCCATCCCGAATGGCTTGCCAACCCTGTACTTGTGAGGAAGAAAGGGGGGAAATGGCGGATGTGTGTAGACTACACTGGTCTCAACAAAGCATGTCCGAAGGTCCCCTACCCTCTACCTCGCATCGATCAAATCGTGGACTCCACTGCAGGGTGCAAAACCCTGTCTTTCCTCGATGCCTACTCAGGGTATCACCAAATCAAGATGAAAGAGTCCGACCAACTCGCGACTTCTTTCATCACGCCCTTCGGCATGTACTGTTATGTCACCATGTCGTTCGGTTTAAGGAACGCGGGTGCAACGTACCAGCGGTGCATGAACCATGTGTTCGGCGAACACATCGGTCGCACGGTCGAGGCCTACGTCGATGACATCGTAGTCAAGACGAGGAAAGCCTCCGACCTTCTCTCCGACCTTGAAGTGACATTCCGGTGTCTCAAGGCGAAGAGCGTCAAGCTCAATCCCGAGAAGTGCGTCTTCGGGATGCCCCGAGGCATGCTCTTGGGATTCATCGTCTCCGAGCGGGGCATCGAAGCCAACCCGGAAAAGATCGCAGCCATCACAAGCATGGGGCCCATCAAAGACTTAAAAGGCATACAGAGGGTCATGGGATGTCTCGCGGCCTTGAGCCGTTTCATCTCGCGCCTCGGCGAAAGATGCCTGCCCTTGTACCGTCTCTTAAGGAAGGCCGAGTGCTTCACTTGGACTCCCAAGGCCGAGGAAGCTCTCGGGAACCTGAAGGCGCTCCTCACCCAGGCGCCCGTCTTGGTACCCCCGGCTGATGGAGAAGCCCTCTTGGTCTACGTCGCCGCTACCACTCAGGTGGTCAGCGCCGCGATCGTGGTCGAAAGGCAGGAAGAGGGGCATGCTTTGCCCATTCAGAGGCTAGTTTACTTCGTCAGCGAGGTGCTGTCCGAGACCAAGATCCGCTACCCACAAGTCCAGAAGCTGCTGTATGCAGTGATCCTGACGAGGCGAAAGCTGCGACATTACTTCGAGTCTCATCCGGTGACTGTGGTGTCATCCTTCCCCCTGGGGGAGATCATCCAGTGCCGAGAAGCCTCGGGACGGATCGCAAAGTGGGCGGTGGAAATCATGGGCGAAACAATCTCGTTCGCCCCTCGGAAGGCCATCAAGTCCCAGGTACTGGCAGACTTCGTAGCCGAATGGGTCGACACCCAGTTGTCGACGGCTCCGATCCAACCGGAGCTCTGGACCATGTTTTTCGACGGGTCGCTGATGAAGACGGGAGCCGGCGCGGGCCTGCTCTTCGTCTCGCCCCTCGGGAAACACCTGCGCTACGTGCTCTGCCTCCATTTCCCGGCGTCCAACAATGTGGCCGAGTACGAGGCTCTGATCAACGGATTGCGAATCGCCATCGAGCTAGGGGTCCGACGCCTCGATGCACGCGGCGACTCGCAGCTCGTTATCGACCAAGTCATGAAGAACTCCCACTGCCGCGACCCGAAGATGGAGGCCTATTGTGATGAGGTTCGACGCCTAGAAGACAAGTTCTACGGGCTCGAGCTTAACCACATCGCCCGGCGCTACAATGAGACTGCGGACGAGCTGGCGAAGATAGCCTCGGGGCGAACGACGGTTCCCCCGGACGTCTTCTCCCGGGATCTGCACCAACCTTCCGTCAAGATCGGCGACACGCCCAAGCCCGAGGCGCCCTCGGCCCCGTCCGAGGTGACCTCGGCCCAGCCCGAGCCATCCTCGGTTCAGCCCGAGGAACCCTCGGCCCCCGAGGGCGAAGCACTGCGCATCAAGGAGGAGCGGAACGGGGTCATGCCAGATCAAGATTGGCAGACCCCGTACCTGCAATATCTCCGCCAAGGAGAACTGCCCCTCGACCGAGCCGAGGCTCGGCGGGTAGCGCGACGCGCCAAGTCGTTCGTCTTGCTGGGCGATGAGAAGGAGCTCTACCACCGTAGCCCCTCGGGCATCCTCCAGCGATGCATCTCCATCGCCGAAGGTCAGGAACTCCTGCGGGAAATACACTCGAGGGCTTGCGGCCATCATGCGGCACCTCGAACCCTCGTCGGGAACGCTTTCCGCCAAGGCTTCTACTGGCCGACGGCGGTGGCTGACGCCACTAGAATTGTCCGCGTCTGCGAAGGGTGCCAATTCTATGCGAAGCAGACCCACCTGCCCGCTCAGGCTCTGCAGACGATACCCATCACCTGGCCCTTCGCTGTGTGGGGTCTGGACCTCGTCGGCCCTCTGCAGAAGGCGCCCGGGGGCTACACGCACCTGCTGGTCGCCGTCGACAAATTCTCCAAGTGGATCGAGGTCCGACCCCTGAACAGCATCAGATCCGAGCAGGCGGTGGCGTTCTTCACCAACATCATCCATCGCTTCGGGGTCCCGAACTCCATCATCACCGACAACGGCACCCAGTTCACCGGCAAAAAATTCTTGGATTTTTGCGAGGATCACAACATCCGGGTAGACTGGGCCGCCGTAGCTCATCCCATGTCGAATGGGCAAGTAGAACGTGCCAACGGCATGATTCTACAAGGGCTCAAGCCTCGGATTTACAATGATCTCAACAAGTTCGGCAAGCGATGGATGAAGGAACTCCCCTCGGTGGTCTGGAGCTTGAGGACGACGCCGAGCCGGGCCACAGGTTTCACGCCGTTCTTCCTGGTCTACGGGGCCAAGGCAGTCTTGCCCACTAACCTGAAATACGGCTCCCCAAGGACGAGGGCCTACGACGATGAAAGCAACCAAGCTAGCCGAGAAGACTCGCTGGACCAGCTGGACGAGGCTCGGGACAGGGCCTTACTACACTCGGCGCGGTATCAGCAGTCCCTGCGACGCTACCACGCCCGAGGGGTCCGACCCCGAGACCTCCAGGAGGGCGACCTGGTGCTTCGGCTGCGGCAAGACGCCCGAGGGAAGCACAAGCTCACGCCCCCCTGGGAGGGGCCGTTCGTCATCGCTAAAGTTCTGAAGCCCGGAACGTACAAGCTGGCCAACAGTCAAGGCGAGGTCTACGGCAACGCTTGGAACATCCAACAGCTACGTCGCTTCTACCCTTAAGATGTTTCCAAGTTGTTCATATACCTCACACTCACGCAAAGTTTAGTCAACAAGGAAGGGTCGGCCTCGCCTCGGCAAAGCCCGACCCTCCCTCGGGGGCTGGGACCCACCTGTCATGCAGACCGGCTCCGAGCAGAAGAAGCCGAACCGCCGCGCACGGCGCACGCAATCACCCAGCGGTTACAAGCGACCCTCCACTTTTGCCCAGACCAACGGGCGAAAGGGGCGGGCAGCCATGCGGGCAGCATGCAACCGTGCCAAGTGGACGCGCCTCTCCGACTCCTGACAGGCCAGCGCGGAGGCCCAAGCCCACGCGTCGCGCAACCGGCGCGCCGGATGCTGCATGCAAGCCGCTGTACCACTTGCGCCACCGCCGCACCTCCTCGGTTGCGGAACCAATACCGCGACCCGAGGCGACCCCAGCGCGCGACCCAGCAGTGCCAGCCCGACGCAGCGGCCAAGCGCGGTCAAAAGTGGGTCGGCAGTAATGACGGTGGCAGGCGCGCGAGAGCAGCGGTCACGTCATCAGCCAAGCTCACGTCCCATCCGGAGGCAGCGAGAGAACCCCCTCTCACGGTGTGAAGACGACACGCCCGTGACCCGTTCCTCGAATGGCTCGCGCACGCGCAACGGCAGCCTCGCCAACTACTCGCCCCGGCGCATTAACTCCGCGGCTGGACAGGCGACGCTTCTGGCAGGAAGCAGCTGGCGACGCTTCGCCTTCGCCAAAACGACCACACCAAAAAAGGTACGCCACGTCGCTCAATTTCGTATCCTTTTTCCCTTTTTTCTCTTTCTCTATCTCTTGCAACAGGGACCGGGAAGGGGGATACCCCCAAAGGGATCCTTCCCCGTGAAGGAACTAGGCTCCGAGCCTCCTTACTGATCAGGGGTTCGAAGGCTGGCCCCCCGAAGGGTTCAACAGCCGCCTCAGATCGCGTGGGCCCGACACCCACTACTGGTCAGGGGTTCGAAGGTCGGCCTCCCGAAAGGTTACACGACCGCCTCAGGCTATTCGGGCTCCGCGCCCATTACTGATCAGGGGTTCGAAGGCTGGCCCTCCGAAGGGTTCACAGTCGCCTCAGACACCGAGCGAGGGATGACCAGGGGTACGTTCGATACATAACCAAGGCTCGGGCTGCGCTCCCGAGGTACCCTAGGACATTTCCGAGACCAGCGGGAACGATCCTGTAACGGAATCCCATCGGAGGGAGGCAACGAGCCCTCGGACCCCGTCGCCAGGGGACCGGGTCCGGCAGATCACCCGCAGGTACTTTTGGGCGTGCCTCCGGGCCCCTAGCCGACCCCCAACGAACGGGGCACGGACGTCCACTCAGATTACCCGATTGCAGCTCACCGGAGACACCATGTTCGGTGCCCATCGAGGGTAACATGGCGCTCTCCCCCCCTCCTCCTTGCGGAAAGGCGACGTAGGGGCGTATATAAAAAAGCCGAGTCTGTCCCTGATCGTCCTCTCGCCCTGAGCAGAGGCTCGGGGGCTGCTCTCGCAAAACCGGCTCCGGCCAAACCGTTGACAGCGTCAACATACCAGCCCGAGAACTTGGGCCCCGACAGTGCACCCGGGCTACGGCCTGTTCGCATGAGGGAACCGCCAGACCAGCCAAAGCATTACGCCAGGCATTAAGACCTCGAAGGAGTGAAACCACTCCTCCGAGGCCTTGGGGGCTACACCCGGCGGGTGCGCTCGCGCGCACCCACCGGAACAAAGTGCAACCGAGAAAGGCTGGTCCCCTTGCAAAAAAGTGCGGCGAAAGCCTCCAAGCGAGTGCCAACACTCCCTTCGAGGCTCGGGGGCTACTGTCGGGGACCATAATTAGGGGTACCCTCAAGACGCCTAATTCTCAGCTGGTAACCCCCATCAGCATAAAGCTGCAGAGGCCTGATGGGTTTGATTAAGTCAGGGATCAGTCCACACGAGCGACTCGATCACGCCATGCCCGAGCCTAGCCTCGGGCAAGGGCAGCCGACCCTGAGGTGTTTCCGTCTCGCCCGAGGCCCCCTTTTTTACGGCAGACGCATCTCCGGCTCGCCCGAGGCCTTGCCTTCGTTAAGAAGCAACCCTGACTAAATCACCGCACCAACCGACCAAGTCACTGGGGCGTTTAACGCAAAGAGTGAGACCGACGGGCGGCCAGGCTTTGCCAAAAGCCCCGGAAGACGGCGAACTCCGCTCCGCCCGACCCAGGGCTCGGACTCGGGCTAAGGCCCCGGAAGACGGCGAACTCCGCTCCGCCCGACCCAGGGCTCGGACTCGGGCTAAGGCCCCGGAAGACGGCGAACTCCGCTCCACCCGACCCAGGGCTCGGACTCGGGCTAAGGCCCCGGAAGACAGCGAACTCCGCTCCGCCCGACCCAGGGCTCGGACTCGGGCTAAGGCCCCGGAAGACGGCGAACTCCGCTCCGCCCGACCCAGGGCTCGGACTCGGGCTAAGGCCCCGGAAGACGACGAACTCCGCTTCGCCCGACCCAGGGCTCGGACTCCGCCCTGGCCTCTGCCGAACGACCTCCGCCTCGCCCGACCCAGGAGCTCGGGCTCGGCCTCGGCCATGCAGGACAGACTCGACCTCGGCTTCGGAGGAGCCGCCACGTCGCCCGACCTAGGGCCCAAGTCCGCCACGTCAACAGGAAGCGTCATCATCACCCTGCCCCGAGTCGACTTGGGTCGCAGAGAACAAGACCGGCGTCCCATCTGGCCGGCTCCGCCAGATAGGTAATGATGGCGCCCCTCTAGACCCATGACGACGACGGCTCTCGGCTCCCTTATGGAAGCAGGGAGACGTCAGCAAGAGCACAGCTGTTCCAACAGCTGTCCCTCCACCAAGCTCCGTTACTCCTTCGACAGCCACGACGCCACACCAGCTGGGTGCCAAGATCTCTCCGGCTGCCACCTTGGCATGTACTTAGGGCACTAGCTCTCCCCCGCTAGACACGTAGCACCTTGCTACACCCCCATTTGTACACCTGGATCCTCTCCTTACGCTTATAAAAGGAAGGACCAGGGCCTTCTTAGAGGAGGTTGGCCTCGCGGGAACGAGGGCAGGGGCAGGCGCTCTCTCGGGGCCGCTCGCTCCCCTCACCCGCGCGGACGCTTGTAACCCCCTACTGCAAGCGCACCCGACCTGGGCGCGGGACGAACACGAAGGCCGCGGGATCTCCGGCTCCCTCACGACCCGGCTCCGGCCGCCTCGCTCTCTCCCCCCTTCGCGCTCGCCCACGCGCTCGACCCATCTGGGCTGGGGCACGCGGCACACTCACTCGTCGGCTCGGGGACCCCCCGGTCTCGAAACGCCGACAGTAATGTACTTGCAACGACGCACCTACGCTCAGGTAAGAAGGTGAGTTACCATAATGGGCTGCCCTATGGTTAAAGTGTGGCAGCGGCGCCTATGTGTGGCTTGGCGCTTAATGATGATCTGGCCTCCATATAGCAATATATAGAGTATAAACTGTGATAAATTGTCATGTGTGAACTTCATCATGGGAAATTGGGTTGTGATGGAATTTTCTGCAGGTACACTAACCTCGAAAATGTATGTGTAGTTGATGACTAGCAAAATACTGTGAGTCGTAAGTATGCCACCGAGATAGAACATTATTGCCACATTATGTTGGCAAATACTTGTGAGGACGAATAGGACGAGCATGCATCCTGGTTGTTGCGTCGTGTTTGTTACCTGTGCACAAAAATGCTTTTCTCCCCTTTATTCCAGTACTTGGTGATTGTAAATAATGTGGTGTCTTAGAGATATGTGTTTAGATAGCTTCCAGTTTGTTTAAATTTGACCATTAGTGCAAATGGTGTTTGCTCTTGTATTGATGTGCCGATATAATGTTTGTGACCTGTTTGCCTAAACCCAAAACCAGGCCATGTTCTCATTTAGTGAACCACGACCCAAAATTTAATTTTCTGTTATCATTCCATGACCAAACTCATGTAAATGAATGCTTAGATAATTTCTTTGTTGGACATAAAGTGTACCCAAGCTTAAAACAAGAATATCGAGTCATTTCTCCATCCTAGATCCTACCCTTGCTCAGTTGATGCAGGTTGAGGTCTCTAGTGTATTTGGTCTCTCCTTGCGGATTATCTTGTCGCTTTATCAACCCAACCAAGGAAAGTCCTGCCTGATCATCTTCTTTAGTTTGATGCCTTTGATTTCCTCATATCTATCGAAGGCATACCTACTCAATCTTATGCTTGTTTTCCCTCCGTATCTAATAGATACTAATTCTTGACCTTGTGATCTCTATGATGGGCATAGAAATATGCTTGGGGCTGAAATAACAGACTCCCATCATACTCCTTTCATCAACCAATTTAGGTTATGGCCATGTCTTGTTCATTTCATCGGGCCATGATCTATTTGGCTTTCTACTTGTAACCATTCTTACAGGTGGAGTCTATTTTGTATATTGTCATCCTGGCTCAGTCTATTTGTGCAGCGTGAGATTTCTTATTGGGTATTGTGACTAAAACTGATGGTGCCGCAACAAAATCGAGGGCCTCCTGTGGATGCATACACACGGTTGCGCTACATGGCACGTGCTGGTATCATGGTTAGTAGTTATAATCCATTATGAGACTATATCAATGTGTTATCTTGGCACAATCTGTTTTTGCTACATGAGATTCTTTATTGGTGCTAGTTCGATAATGGCGTCTCGATTAATGATTTATGGTACCGCCGCGAAACTGAGAGCCTCCTGTGAATGCGCAGACAGGATTTTGATGCTTGGCGCATGCCGGTATCGAGGTCTATAGTCATGATCCGTTATGGAACGACACTGATGTATGATCTTCTGTGGACTTCTCCCTTGAAACAATTTCTGTGTTGTTTGCTGAAACAATCAAACAAACTATGCCATCACTATTGGATCAAAGGAGTATATAACTCTGATGTATTCCTTAAGTAAATTTCTTACCAATTCAGAAGTCTTCATCAAAAATCGAAATTTGCTTTCTCTGCTACTGAGATGCAGGAGTTTGTTCATTCGCTCTCTTATTTAATCTATGCATTCCTGAACCAAGTCAGTTCATCTCGCATGAAGAAATGGATGAACAACCGGACCAAATGGATTTTTACCCGAATGCATGACCTTTTGCTAGCAAATGTGAACTCTCAACCCTTGGATTACCGATGGTACTGAGAGGACCTACTCAATGTCAAAAGTAGTTCAACCAGTTGATTTTACTAACTTGTAGCTACATTGTGAACAAAGGTTGAGTTTAGAGGTTGTTTTATCGAGTTATCTAAACTCACTTTGATTCAACCCATCCTAAGAAAGTACTTACAAAAATCAAGTTACGTCGACGGATAACGACCTATTCATCGCTCTAGTCATGCCTCGATCGCTTCACTTGTGCTTTTCTAGCATGTGTGATCAAGTCGAGCCATGCCTAGTACTTGATAAAATGGACTGGTTGTAATGTACGCATCTATAGATCCTTTCGCTGGTGATTTTTCGAGTCTCTATCATTTTTTTGGACTTGGATTCTCTGGCTAACACGAGTTAACTGTGATGTTATTCGACACTCACACCCGTCTCGTGTACTATGAACTTACTGTGACCACTTGTTGGTAAACCTATTTTTATGTGTTTTACCCAAGAGGTTGCATCTGGTTCTGTTTGGATAAAGTCGCATATCTACCGCCCGCCCAACAGACTCAAATAGTATAGTGTCATCAGAAAAAGCAAACTGCACACATGGAACCTTATGTGTTCTTCTGGCAGACATTGTCTCTATTGGTGGATATCTCTAAGTTAGCTTAAGGCGATACATGTTATGTCGACTAGAGAAACCACATCATGAGGTACTCGCCTTCGCTCAGGACTGCCTTATAATTATCGCTGATATGGACAAGGGTTACATGCTTCTCTACTCTTAAAAGTCTTTCGCTCCGGATCTCGAGACGAGATTCTTTTAATGGGGAGGGCTGTAACACCCCAGGTGTTATCTCCCGTTAAACAGCGATTACAGACTTAAGTAGGGTATGTCAGTGAGGATAACAATATTCATATCCTAATCATCTTCGTCTATCGCAATTTTAATATCGCATCTGTTCCTGTGCATTTAGACTCTTCCTAAAATTTTTGCGAATTTTGGAACGTAATTGTTCTGAAAGCTTGCGAGTCCTGTGCCCAATTAAAATCTATCGAGTAAGCAAATAAGAATTCGGATAGCAGGCGAAATTCGTTTAGGTTCAACTAAATCAAACGTCGACTAAAATATCGAATCTGATCTCGTCTGATTTAATCCGTCTATATCTCGCTCCCGTGACAATGCTGACGTCGTCTCCAGGGAATTCCGATTGCGATGCCACATTCGGCTCGCACCATTTAAAATTTAATTATTTCTAAAGTGTCAAGTCTTGTGTCCATTTAAAAGTATAAATTAGAGAATACGAACCCGGAAGCCCGACCCATTCTGATGATTTTATCTCCAAATAAATTTATTTAGAACTCGACAAATGAAGTTTTCGGAACAAATTATCAGAGCCAGAACCGTTAATCCTCTGATTTTTCCGTTTTGTAATTCATAGAATGAAATGTGTAGCCGTATAGTGTGTCAACCCAGTATACATTGCTAAAAATAGTGATCCAAAATATCTAGGATATTTTTTCTAAAAAAATGGGGAAAGGAAACTAGAGAAATTTTCTCTTCCCTTCATTATCTGCATCTACCGCTCTTCGATAGATATTCTTCTGCTCACGTTCGGCTGGGAGTACAAATCACAGGCCGTCATCTCCACAGCAGAGGACCGCCCGCGTCTACTAGCCTTCTCCTTGCGTGCCTCTCGCCTCCGGCGCCTAGCCGTGCTTGCCTGACGCGCCACACGGTGCATCTGGATCTGGCACGGCAAGCTGGGGAGTGAAGCAGCCCACGCAGCTCGCCTCCACACCGCGCTCTTCTTCCTCCCCATCGCGGCGGTCCTCCCGGCTCCGAACTCGCCCTGTGCTCGGGCTTTGCTCGCAGCCGAGCTCCATGCGCGCGCCCATCTCCCTTCTCCAATCCAGCCGCGTGCTCCTCCCTGCGTGCGGAGTTCTCCAGTTCGGCCTCTGCTCCACCATCCATGGCGCGCTGCTCCCTTTGCTCGGCCATGGCCACGACGCCGAGCTCCTGTGCTCGCGCCCAGCCCCTTGCGTTGGCCTCCAGCTCGTGAAGCTTCCCTGGTAGCCGCTCCCTCGTCGTTTTCCATATCCGTGCCCAACCGAGATTCCTCCCTGCGCGCACGAGCTCTGTTGCGAGCGCCGATCCGTACCCATAAAGCCTCGCCGGAGCTCAACTTGCTCGACGCTGGCCCGACCATTGCCCTGCTGTATCGTGCTCCATTTTCCGCAGCACCGCTCTTCATCATGGCCATTAAATCGCCATTAATCTTGCAGTCGCAGCTTCTCTGTCACGACTGAACTCAGTGTCCACCGTGCTACCAACCGTCGACCTCGTCGTTAAGCACAGACGCTTTACTTTCTCGCCACTGCACCGCCATTTGCTATCGGAGAGAAAGATTCTAGGACGTTTTGGTGGAAAGGAGAAGAAAGCTCATGTGTCACTCGCGAGGTGCCCAAAGTAATAGAGAAATCGGAAATCATGATTGTGTTCATGGCCTCAAGACGAATTAAATTATTGGTGAGTTGTCGTTTCTCTCGCTCTTCGTTTTAAATATTTCTCATCAGTTTGGTCTATTTGCACTGTCCACATAAGCTGGTGACGTATACGAAAATCGTAGTAGTGTGATTTTGTGTGACACTCGATAGGTGTTTGGCGATTTAGGAGAAACAGTGAACGTCGTCGTTTTCGTTAATTCCAAGTCACATTGTGATACGATAAGCTGATGTATTATTGCTCGTAGCCGATTCATTAGATAGATTGGCTACCTAGGTAGGTCGTGACGATTATCCTGTTTGTAGCACGGGCACGTATTTTATTAGATGTTTGTCGGAATGCCAGAGCTATATATAGCGTGGTAATTGTATTCACAATTTTGAAGTCGTCAAGCTGTGTAGCTATGTTTAGGTTTAAAGACATAGGTTATGCGAGAAGGATGAAATCGGTGTTTCATATCCGATGAGTGGTCGCATTAATAGTATGAAGGATAGGTCTAGTGTTGTTAGCAGTTAGTTGACAACTTCTACTAGCATGGCTTGTGTCGATTGTTATTTATTTGGAAAAGCGATGCCTTGCCGTAGTAGTAGCCATATTGTTGTATGTCTGTAACCGATTAAGTGCCCTAGATAAATATCTAGTATTACCAAAATAAGTGAAAGCGAATAATATCGATAAGTTTGTTTCTATTAGAATTGAATCCAGCTAAGTTAAAATAAAATGTCTGGTAGAAAGTCGGAGCCTGAGTCGTCGTTATTTTTGTGGAATTCGTGGCGGGTTAATAATAGTAATCTGGTTTATGACTACTCACCAGATTATTAGTGAATAGGATAGATAAATAATTGTTCTTACCCAAAGTAATTAGAAAACAAGTGACATCATTAAGTCTATTCCTGTGAAAACCCGAGGACTATTAGTGGAGGGTGCGCATAAGCGGGTTAGATCTTTGGTTGCTTAGAAGGTTGTTTTGTAGAACTCTATGATGATTGAATTAGATTTGCTTAAGGAAAGGCACGACTATTGCACTTAGTTATACGTCGATAACTAGTGTTTCCATATGAAACGGTACAACACCTCGTCACTAGGTGTTTAATTCGCTATCGTGTAGCACTATTTAGATTTGTGCTATTCCTGTTTATATGCATTCATGTGCATTATACAAATAATTTAGGTACGCTTATTAATCAAGAGATGTGGAGGATAAGAGCCGAGTCGACCCCAAGATGACGTAACGGGTGGACTACTCCGCATAGTGAAGCAGATGGACGAATCTGAAGATGGGCAGACTGAACAAGTGCCAACACAAAAGGCTGATCGCCAAGTGGTCGTCACCTAACAAACACTAACCTAGTGTTTATTCCAGGCAAGCCCCGGTGCATTTGCCACCTCCTTGCTGTTTTAAAATCTTTATCACCTTGTTTGAGGCATTAGGTGATAGGAGTTGTGTGCTAAACCAATTGCTGCATTTCCTTCCTTGAAACTGTTTACCATTCCTTGATTACCTGTTTTATTAAAAGATTTTCTGATGCTTAGTCCTGCTTTAGAAAAACAAATGTTTTGTTTTAAACAAAAGGTGATGCTTCAAGTGGAAGGGGATGTTTTCAAAAATAAAACTTGATGGTGGATCCATCATGGCCGTGATGCGAACATCGGATAACATGTACCTCTGCTAGGTACCAAACTTTGGGATTTAAATGATTAAAACGAGACCAGGCTATTGACTTGCACGAGAAGGGAGTCTCGGTGTAGTGTCTCCGTCTGAGTCGATTAAGGACCATGTCGATGTAGGCTTGATGATTGAGGACCTTTTAATTGGTCACATGCCTCATCATGGGTAAGCTTTGCCTCGGGCAGACTAATACCAGAAAGGCCAACACACAATGGGAGTGGAGAGATGGCGAGAGTAGCTTGTACCCTCCGTGGCAAGAGGCTGGACGGTGGTGTATCTGTGCTCTCGGTTGGCGTGAACCCGGTCTAGTCTTCAGAAACCCGGTGGCGAGTTGACATATGCAAGGGTTAAGTGTTACATATGTCGTGTGATTGGAGATCCCCAGTTGGGTATTAATCGATTTGGATTGACGTTACTTCTCATATATGAAGAGTCACTGCCCTACACGTAGCAATCTAGTGAACTGAAGGGATGAAAAAAAGACGGCTAGTATAGGCCAAGTGCTTGAACTAGGGTAGAAAGAACTCTAGATGCAGGTAACTTTACTTGACTTGACAACTAAAAATGGATTTTTAAGGATCCACTCATAGTAAGCTTTTCTGCAAATAGAGTCCTTGATTCTTGATAAGCCTTACCTTGAATCCTTTCAAAACCAGCATACCCTTGAGAGTCTTTTCTTTAGTCGGGTAAGTCTTGCTGAGTACTTGCGTACTTAGGGTTTTATTCCCATTGTTGCTGCAGGTTACGAGTCACTTTGATTGTGATTGGTGTTAAGTGCCGGTGGGCACGACCTTCTTATAAGTCTAAGTACTTCTTCTATACTTCTTATTGAGGATTGTCACTGAGCTAGCATATATTTCAAACTTATAAATAATTTATAACATTTCTAAGTTTATTATTTGAACCACTTTTGTAACCACTCCGATAAATATAATGTAAATTTGTTGTAACTTGTAAAATTTGGTAATAAGATTTCTGCTGCAAATTGTTGGTGTGTGATTTGTGTTTACTTAATCCTGCAGTCCTGGTTGTAAATGGTTTATCCGAGGTCCTTGGGGCACTCGGACAGATCATGTTAAGTTATCTAGTGCACATGCATAGTCGTTTGAGGTCTTTGAGACAAGGACAGGTGCATGTGGGCCCAATAACTTGGGAGGTTCTGCCACAGTGGAGGCGGAGTCTGGGAGTCTTAGGATGCTTAGTGAATGCTTGGTATTCTGCTCCATGCGCCAAAGGGTCCCTTTTATAGCCCTAAGGCAGCTAGGAGCTGTTGGAGACCTACTTGGAAGGCAAATCTTGCCTTCTGTCGAGTGGTGCACTGGACAGTCCGTTGCACCACCGGACAGCTACTGTAGCAGTCCGGTGCGCAATCTCTTTCCTTTTCTAGCGAAGCCGACCGTTGGATCTTTGGATCTGTTGGCACACCGGACACTGTCCGGTGCTCACCGAACAGTCTGGTGCGATCATCCGACCGTTGGCTAAGCCACGTGTTGCCCGTTGATCGTGCAGGAGACCTTTGGCCACAAGCGTCGTTGGCTCACCGGACAGTCTGGTGCACCACCGGACAGTCCGGTGAATTTTAGCCATGGCGCCTTCGGCTTTTCCCGAGAGCGACGAGTTCGTCGCCGAAGACTTAGGCGCAGGCGCCGATGACTCACCGGACAGTCCGGTGCAACACCGAACAGTCTAGTGATTTATAGCCACGTCGCCGTGCAAATGCCCGAGAGCAGCTACTTCGCCGTCGTGCCAGCCTGGGCACCGGACACTGTACGGTGCACCACCGGACAGTCCGGTGCACCACAGGCTGGTGCTGGTTTGGCTGACTTAGCAATTCTTTCTTCCATCCTTTTTCTCTTTTCTTGGTCATGTCTCTAGCACTTAGATAAACATGTTAGTAACCAAAAACAATTAACTAAGTCCAGAGACATACCTTTCTCTTTGATTTGCACTTCTCACTTAGTTAGCACATATGAACTCAAAACAATGTGTCGGGCATCTAATCACCAAAAAAATTGTATAAATGTCCCAAGGGCACATTTCCCTTTCAATCTCCCCCTTTTTGGTGATTTATGCCAACACATTAAAAAGCAACTAAGAAGTGCAAATTTAAGACCAAATTTTTCTACCTTTAGTATTTGGCATATTTGGATCACTTTTGCCACCACTTGGTTTGTTTTTGCAAATCAAATCCTTTTTTCCATCTCTATGTCAAACACACTTGTCTGGGCAAATAGAGAGATATTGCAAGAGTAAAATTGATCAAGTGTCAAAAACTCCTCCTTTTTCCCATAATCAAAATTCTCCCCCATAAGAGATCAAATTTTGCAATAAGAGTCATTTGTGCAAAATACAAATTCTAACTCTACTATTTTTGAAATTCACAAGTGGTTGGCTGATCCAGTTGCTTTGGCCTTAATTTCTCCCCTTTGGCATTAAGCACCAAAACGGGAAAACTTTTGGCCCTTTAACCCCATTGCCTTACAAAAATGTCAAATAAGAGCAAAAAGGCAATGAGAGATTTGGCGGAACCGCCCCAATTATTCTAGCTTAAGTGCCCAAGTCGCACCCTTAAAGGTAGCAACACACTTAAATCGGAATAACCCGTCAGTCCCTCGGATCTAGTCCGATAAAGCCACTTACCAGGATCAAATACCACTAGCTCACTCAAAGGTGCGGCACAGAGAAATACAATAAAGCATAATACCATAAATTAAGAAAGTAACATTAGTGATTACATTATGAGAGTTTCAGAAATAATAATATAAATTTTAATGCAGCGGAAATAACTAACGGAGAAAACCGAGTAACATGGTGAAGCCTGGCCACGCTACTCCTCCTAGTCCTCTCCTACAGAAGCAATAACCCTCTTGACCATCTATCCTGGTGGTAGGGATGAAGGCCAAGTAACACCAGCATCCAATCATCCTAAGGAGTACCTGCAAAAAATTATGCCACAAGCAAGGCTGAGTATACTAATACTCAGCTAGACTTACGCGGTGTGAGGAGTCTACTCCTCTACCTCTAGACATGCAGTTGTTTGGCTGAGGGGTTTGGTTTGCCAAAAGCACTAGCTGAGTCTAAAAACAAGTTTTAGCTTTTTCAAGTTTTAGTAGAATCCTTTAAACTAGATGTGTACCTAGCTAATCATGCATGGTATCAAACATTTTTACCAATCAACATCTTTTGCCAGTCACCTCATTTCTACTTATTACTCAATGTAGCAGCATGGATCAAGCAGTCTCATTAGCTGCGAGAAGCAGACGATTCGAATTGAATTTTTAAACCTTGCAAGGTAAACCTAAACACACGACGTGGCGAGGCACTCCGTCCCCACACATATCAACCGTCCCCATCAATTCCTTAGCAACAGAAAGATGCCCACCGCCTTGGCGTACAATGCCTCACTGACCCCGACTGTCGTCGTGTAGTGACCGCACTTGTACCCACCATAACCAGAATGGGAGACCACGTCTCAGGTCGCGTGAGGAGATCAATCCGCGGGCAGGTTCACTCAGGTACTAGGCTTACCGATTACCATATTTCTCGGCATGTGCTTAGTACGTTCAAACGCTTGACACACAGTACCACACCTTAATCTTATTCCAATTTCCATCTCGTAGACAACGCATCCCCATGGATCGTTGTCCAGATTTGGACAGATTCAGACCTGCAATTTCAAAAATTCACAACTAAAGATTCAGACATCCAAACAGACTGATCTTAGACTTTCTGAAAGCTAATTAAATGTTCTACAAATTATTCATAAACATCCCTTGCTGGTTTAATATGTATCAAGGGTAAAATACACTATGAAGGCTGTGCTGTCCAGAACTGGACAGATTCAGTCTTCACACCTTAAACATCCATAACTTAATCTTCAGATCACAAAAAGAGTGATCCAAGACTTTTTGGTAAGCTCAGCAAACGTACTACACAACTTTTATAATCACCAAGAAGTAATTCAATGTTTAACTAAATCAAACAACACAGTTTTCGAAATCTGTTCTAACGGTGGATAGAACACAACAACCAGTTTGTAAATCTCATAACTCCTAAACTATCAAGCCTATGGTTATGAAATTTTAACACAAACAAGATAAGAAAAGCATCTACAACTTTCTTATAATCGATAAGGACTGATTCTAACATTAACTTAAGCAAATAATGCAGTTTCTGAAATCTGTACTAAAAATTGGACAGATTCAGTTACTGAATTTGTAAAAAGCATAACTCCTAAATGATCAGACTTATTGTAACACCCCAGGTGTTACCAAGGCCCTGACTCCCTACTTGCACTTATGACATGTTATCTCATGTGGTTAAGTGGAGGAGGGGGAGCACCAAAACCTTGGGAACCATGGGTTAACTAGGGAATGTCCATGACAAAAGCATTACCCAAGAATATTGGGCAATTATGACCTTGAGCAAGAGAAGATTAAACCCTAGACCCTTCTTGAGCCCTTAGCTCCCAAAACCCTGGTTTAAGGGAAAGATTAAGAAAATGCACAAGACATGAGTTAACCCTTAACCAAAGTTTAAGTACACATTAAAATCTATAAAATGCAGAAGGGAAACATTACAAAAAGGCCCCTTAAAGACCCCAAATCCATTCTTTAAGTAGAGAGCACACTAGAGCTCTCCAGTTTTCTCTAAGTCAAAAATGAACCCTAATCTAAAGATCAGAAGTGTTCACCTAGATAATGGCGCCAAAACCACTTAGTCTAAATATCAAAAAGGAGCCAAACTACCTAAGGAACCCACTGGAAAAATTTGAACCCGAGCTAAAGTCGTTTGACATGATTTGACATCCCTTTTGTCTCGGGGTGAATAGTGTGACAACCCCGATTTGGCGTCCGCATATCTTCTGACCTAGGGCGTATCCTCCATCGAAACTCACATACAAGAGATAGCCATAGGTGCCAGGAAGAGGTCTGCGCAAGATTTTTGCCAAGATTCGCACGATTGCGATCTCAGCAAGCATTAGAACACGAGCAGAAACAAACGCCCACGTGTTCGACGCGTTCTGGCGTGCCAGAGCATGCCCTAGCGCTTAGCCCCGTGCGCACCGCGCCATGCCAAGCCGAACCCGTGCCCGCGCCCGCGCCCGCGCCTATAAAGCCCACTTAGGCTTCAACTGTATGCCCCCGCTCGCTCTCAACCTTGCCGGAGCGCAAGATCACCGGCGTTTGCCCTGCGCACGGCGTGCAAGCGGCCACCCGAGAACCCACCACCATAGACCGGCCAACCGAGCCATTCCCCGCCCCGTCCGACCCTCGAGAGAGACTCTACGTGCCTCGGTGAAGATACTAGAGCAAGGAATCGAGCTCTGCCTCGCCGGAGACACCGGATCAAGGTTACCGGAGTTCACCCGACCGCCGGCGAGCGTAGACCGAGCTCCACGTTGAGTTTTTCTTCGATTCCTTGCACGGGTAGACTCCTTAGCACCCTGTGAAGCTCCCCGTTCCCTTGGATTGAACTGTACCACTGTGAGCAGGCCAGAGCACCCGCCGCCGCTGAGCTCGCCCGCCTGCGCACGTGGACCGGCCGATTCCGGCCATCACCGTCGTCGAGTCATACCTCGTCGTGACCGCAAGGACTTCTCGGAGCCAACCCTGCCCTTCGCCGGACCTCCCTCGCCGCCAGTAAGCCGCGCTGCCCTGTTTACATCCGTGGGTACTGTTTGAAAGGGGGGAGGGACCTCGGGGAAGAAGGAAAAGAAGTCAGGGGTTTTTTGAATGGTCAGAGACTCAAGTGAATAGTGGCGCAGGGGCATGAGTTTAAAGATTGTTTTAGGAAAAGCCCAGGGTCCTTGGTGCAAACTGGTTTTTCAGAAAACCTTTAAAACATTATTCATTTAAATACAAATAGAGCTTGTAAAATCCATAACTCCAGTTTTACTCAACCAAATTTAGTCAAACCAATTTTGCTATGTTCTAAATAATGTTAACTACTTAGGAAAAATACAAAACACCCCAATTATTGCAGAAGATTTTAAAGTTTTGATTTAAATAGTAATCTGGCCAAAAGCTAAATAAAATAGGGAAAAATAGCTATACTGTTAGACTGAGGTTAAGAAAAATCAGAGAAATACTTAACCACTCTATAATCTGTTTAAAAATGGTACACCCCTCAGTACACCAAATTAAGGAAGGGTTTACCATTTAAACTCATTTTGGCTCAAGGTTATGAAAAATATAAAAGGGTATTTAAAATCAGAACCAGGGGGCAACCACATTTTTGCTAGCTCACTTATTTAACATAGTTCACTGGAAAATTTTGTTAGACTCAGTGTTAGTACAAAAGAAATGCACTACCTTTTATTTTTAGAAAATAACTGAAAACTTAGAAAAATCCTAGAAAAATGTAACACCCGGATTTTAGGGGTCCAAAACCCGGGGTTAACATAAACACCAGGTATGCTGGGACCAAGTCTCATACATATGATGTATAGTGGCACAGGATCGAATGTCACAACTTTATATATAACAGGAGTTCTATACAAAATAAATAATTACATTATAAGGAGACAACGGTCCAGCAACCCAAAGTTGACTGGGAGACGATGACCTAGACCTCTCACGAACTCATCGCAGCATCCTCCATGAGCATCATCCTGCAGTACCTGCTCTTGACCTGTGGTGTGTGTGAGACAGCAAGAGTGAGCTCACATACGTTCATCGCTCAACAAGTTGTGGGGAATAATGTGCATGAACTCGCCAAAGGTGGGAGCTCACGTGAAGTGTAAGGCTTACCAAAGGAGATGGTTAGAGCTGAGCATTGCTTTTAAAGTTGGTCAAAATTTTATTAGCAGTTACTAAGTATAAGTAAATACCAAACCCAATTAAGTAATAGAACAAAAGTAACAACTTCACCTGCGATGCAATGCATATGACAAATTGAGTTTAAGTTCCATAATTTAATCATGTGAGTGTCCGAGCTGCTCTTGACCGTGAGCACGGCTAGTATACCAGTTTCACACTCTGCAGAGGTTGCGCATCTTTACCCACAAGTCGTGTATCCCATGTCGCCAGGGTTTGCAAAGCCCTTAGACACTTCCGAGGTGAATGGCTAGGGATCCACTACGAGGCCTTTACAAAGTTCCACTAGCTTCCGAAAACCCGCTACAGTTTATAGGAAGATCCAGTGCAGGAATCCCTTGCAGGACCGCCATCGCAGCAAAATCCTCCCGAGGGCCTCCCTACACTGACCTCTCCCCTACTGCCCTTGCCCCTTTCGGGTAAGGTAGTCTTCCACTAGCTTTCCTAATTAATCAGCCAAGGGCGTCCCATTCCACCCTCATGGTAGCACTGTTTTCCCGGGTGGTTCTCCATGTTCCAATTAACATAATGATCTTAACATGAACCATAAATAACAACTGATAACAAAAGTATAATCATGAATGGTGTAATCTTCATACCCAAAACCATATATAGCACTAGCAAGTACTACCCAGAAAGTTCAGTGGTAAACAAGGTATAAAGATAGACAAACTAGGGTAACCTATTGGGTCCCATCAAAATTAACCTATGCAGATCATTATGATTAATTAGAACATGAATAGGTGAAAAGAAGTGATCAAGGGCACAACTTGCCTGGGCCTTGAGAATCCAGGTACCAGGATGATTCTTCAGGTGACTCGTGACCTCACTGCTAGTCGTAGTAATACAAACAAACAGTGTAGGCAAAACTTAACATCACACCAAACAAGTAAACAAAATACATAATAATAATCTACATATTAAAATAAGATCACAGGAAAAAGAATTATTAATTTTTGAGTTATAGAATTCAAGTTATGAATTTCCTAAGATTTAATGTGATTAAAATATGATTAAATGATAAATAAATTTTCTGACAGAGTTCATGACAAAACAGTGATTCTAAATGATAGAGAATATTATTACAAAATTTTAGAAACTGGAATGGTTCAATTTGGAGCTAAAATGGATTTTCTATGAATTTATAAAGTTTTAGTATCTATTTTCATATTAAAAATCTATTTTCTAATTCCTTTAATCAATTTAAACGAGTTCTGGACTGGGCCTCAATTATAAGAAAGGTCAGGGGGCTCGGGGTAAGAAAAACTGAGACTCAGTGCACAGCGACAAGGGATGGCGGGTTGATTCAACAGAACCCGAGGGGCTCTTATGCAAAGATGGCTCGGTGAAGGGGTATCGGTCTTCGTGGGCCGTTGGATCGAAAGCCGAGCGCCCAGATTAGATCGATCCCCGACCGAACCGGTACGAGCCGTGAGTCGCACGATTAAAGATCAACGGCCCACGATTCAAACTACCCCGAACCACACGATTGAAGATCGACGGCTCGGATTTAAACTGACGAAGGGGTACGCCCCGATCTAATCGGGACCGTCCACGCGCCATCCGACGGTCCGGGGATCGCCCCCAACCCGACCGAGCTGCGCGGCGGCGCCGCCCTCGACCCGCGGCGGACTGTCGCCGGCGCGCACGCAATTCTACGCCTAAGTGCCCTAAGTCCAAAATTGAAGGGTGCCACGCAAAAAGGAAACAACGGCGAGCACGGTGAGGTGATTTACCGAGCGTGCGGACCACTGGCTGAAGCGGACCACGGCGGAGGGCGGAACCACGACGGAGGAGGCGCGCCGTTGAGCAATTAACGGCGACGGGGAGCTCCCAACCCGAGGCCGGTGCACGCACACCTTCCCTGGGTCCTGGCGACGCTATTTGACCAAAAACCCGGGGCAGGACGCGAGCACGGTGGAGGTTCCGCCGTCGGCGGCCGCGAGACGGCAATGGCGGGCGCTGCTTCCTGATTCTCTCTTACTTTGACGACGGTTCACGGGTGGATGGAGGTAAGGGGTTGCGGAGCTTACGTTCTTATAGCCAAAGAGCGGTCCGCGGCCGTTGCACGGACGCCGAGGTCCACGGTGAGCCATGCGGAGTCCGCGCGGCGCGATCGGCAAGATCGTTGAAGACGGACCCGACAAGCGGGCCCCGCGGATCAGCGAAAGAAGCAGGGAGGAGTGAGCGCGGGCGTGGGAGGCCGACGAGTGGGGCCGAGCTGTCGGTGACGGGCGCGCAGGGTGACTGATCAGCGGGCCCGGCTGGCAGTGAGGGAAAAGGCGAGCGTGCGCGCGGAGCTGACCGATGGGTCCCACATGTCGGCGCCGGCTTTTCCTGGTGCTTGGGCCGCGCGGTGAAGTTTCTTAGGTGGGCCGAAATCAGGGTAGCAGGCCCAGTTAGGTTAGAATTCCTTTTCTTTTTATTTTTCTGTTTTCTTTTCTCCATTTTCAAATCCAATTTGAATTCAAGTTTAAATTCAAACTTTGTGAATAACTTGTCCCCAGTTTGAATGGTATAATTTAATATTATAAGTGTGAAGGATGTTTATTCTAATTTTTATTTTATTTTATGTAATATTTTTCTTAGTTTCCCCCCCTTCTCTTCTATTTTCTATTTTCTATTTTCCTTTCCATTTGAATTTCAAATCAACACAAGTTTAAAGTTCAAACACTTAATTTGGATACATATATAGAACTTTAGCATAATGTGCAAAAACCTATTTTATGCATTTCTTTATTTATTTTAGTTCTTTTAGACAAGCTTTTAATCATATAGTAGAATAATCCCTACCTTATTACTTCTAGGGAAATCAAATTTACATTGTAGACTATATATATTAAGAAATAGCTTAATCCTAATTCTTTTATATATCCTAACCCAAAGGCAATTTAGATTATTTAAGTATCTTTAATTATGTATTTTTAACATATACATGAGTGGAAACTCCTAAATTATGATTATTTTTAAGGAAAGGTGCTTTGATTTAAAATCTTTGAGAATTTTTTTTTCTTTGTTTTCACAAGATTGAATTTTAGGGTGTTACAAATCCTACCCCCCTTAAAAATAATCTCGTCCTCGAGATTTGTAAGAAAAGGATGTATACTCATATTGTTCTCGGAATATATGCACAAACAAAGAAATTTCAGCATGAGGTATAATTCTTTAACAAAACATAGGGTCAATAGACCTTATTGTTCCTTCTTAGAATAATATCATATTATCTACTAACTAAAGTAACATCTAGATCTACAAATCATCATAATCTATATCTATGTAGCTTGGTGAAGCTGGTGGTGGTGGGGGTTGTTGTTGTTGTTGTCTCACCAACCGTGCTTGCCTTATTTCTTGACGGGCCTGACGTATTTCCTCGCGTTGTTGTCTTATCTGATTTTGCATCTCGGTCACCAGGTCTGTTAATTGTTGTATTACCAGTCTTTGGGTAGCAACCACTTGATCGATTTCAACAGGTGGAGGATTTGGAGGATTCATTTTCTAGTTTGTTGTTACGTGATAATCTTCCCTTTCCTGGTATTGACCATGAAAGTTAGAAGCATATGGTAATAGTTTTGCAAAGGAAATTATTCACTAAGCGGAATGAATAAGCTAGTAGCTGGTTATAATCTATAGATTCTTTGGTAGGGCTTAATTTATGTCCAGATTGGGTAACCAATCATATAAGGTGAATATCCAAGGGTAAGATAGAATCTTGTCAAGATGAGAGATACACATGGGTGAGATAGACTACAAGATGTAGGTTAAAAGTTTGTTTGTTGTTAGGTGGGAATAGAAAGGTTATACCATTCATCATGGTTCTATGGGTTGGGTTAGCTCATGGGTGAATTGATCCAATGTGTTAGGTTAAGTTAATACATGGCTAGTGGGGTCTAATCTCTTCTACTAGTGTCATCAATCTGTTTAAGTGAACCACATTAAGTTAGATAACATTAGACCACACTGGATCAGGTCACATTAGGTAAGATAAGATCCAGATTAAATTGGATATGACTAGATTAGACTAGTTTAGGTTAGATAGGTCCAACAGGGTAGAATATGTTAGGATGTTTTGAAATTAGTTAAATATGTTATGATAAGATAGAATCTTCTGAGGCCAGTTAGATCTATTAGGATAAGGATAAAATCTTTTCAAGATGAGATGAATTTATTAAGGCAAGAGAGTATCTTGTAAGATAAGATGGATTGGTTGGGAATGAGAGCTTTTAGGATAAGATAAATCTCTTAAGCTAGATATGTTCCAATGGAGATAATCTAGGTTGTCTAGTTATTTTATAAATATATTTTTGTACCTATGTGTATATGCAGATGCAATTATGAACATTACTCCACAACCCATCACACTCAATCAAAGATCCAAATCAGACAAGTATCATAAGAACAAACATTCAAGTGCATAGATACTTATAAAAATAGTTTTGTTTTTGTTCCTAGGATTAGGTCTCCTATTCCTAAAGTCACTTCAGTCACAGGATTTCAAAGTGTGAAATCCAAGTTTGTCTTTAGAAGGAAAAAAAAAGGTAAGAATAATCAGAGTGAAGCGGAATTGGATGAGAAAAGATTAAGATAAGTTTAGAAAAGAATCAGAGTAGCAGAGGTAAGTAGATAATGGTTGTCCAGTTCTATCTAGGTTTCGTCCTACAGTCAACATTCCTCTGATACCACTTCTGTAACACCCGGATTTTAGGGGTCCAAAACCCGGGGTTAACATAAACACCAGGTATGCTGGGACCAAGTCTCATACATATGATGTATAGTGGCACAGGATCGAATGTCACAACTTTATATATAACAGGAGTTCTATACAAAATAAATAATTACATTATAAGGAGACAACGGTCCAGCAACCCAAAGTT
The DNA here is from genome assembly GCA_029449295.1 of Zea luxurians. Taxonomy (NCBI): domain Eukaryota; kingdom Viridiplantae; phylum Streptophyta; class Magnoliopsida; order Poales; family Poaceae; genus Zea; species Zea luxurians. Next base: position 9,092,550 of record JAOPSE010000033.1, on the reverse strand, counting down.
GACTGGGAGACGATGACCTAGACCTCTCACGAACTCATCGCAGCATCCTCCATGAGCATCATCCTGCAGTACCTGCTCTTGACCTGTGGTGTGTGTGAGACAGCAAGAGTGAGCTCACATACGTTCATCGCTCAACAAGTTGTGGGGAATAATGTGCATGAACTCGCCAAAGGTGGGAGCTCACGTGAAGTGTAAGGCTTACCAAAGGAGATGGTTAGAGCTGAGCATTGCTTTTAAAGTTGGTCAAAATTTTATTAGCAGTTACTAAGTATAAGTAAATACCAAACCCAATTAAGTAATAGAACAAAAGTAACAACTTCACCTGCGATGCAATGCATATGACAAATTGAGTTTAAGTTCCATAATTTAATCATGTGAGTGTCCGAGCTGCTCTTGACCGTGAGCACGGCTAGTATACCAGTTTCACACTCTGCAGAGGTTGCGCATCTTTACCCACAAGTCGTGTATCCCATGTCGCCAGGGTTTGCAAAGCCCTTAGACACTTCCGAGGTGAATGGCTAGGGATCCACTACGAGGCCTTTACAAAGTTCCACTAGCTTCCGAAAACCCGCTACAGTTTATAGGAAGATCCAGTGCAGGAATCCCTTGCAGGACCGCCATCGCAGCAAAATCCTCCCGAGGGCCTCCCTACACTGACCTCTCCCCTACTGCCCTTGCCCCTTTCGGGTAAGGTAGTCTTCCACTAGCTTTCCTAATTAATCAGCCAAGGGCGTCCCATTCCACCCTCATGGTAGCACTGTTTTCCCGGGTGGTTCTCCATGTTCCAATTAACATAATGATCTTAACATGAACCATAAATAACAACTGATAACAAAAGTATAATCATGAATGGTGTAATCTTCATACCCAAAACCATATATAGCACTAGCAAGTACTACCCAGAAAGTTCAGTGGTAAACAAGGTATAAAGATAGACAAACTAGGGTAACCTATTGGGTCCCATCAAAATTAACCTATGCAGATCATTATGATTAATTAGAACATGAATAGGTGAAAAGAAGTGATCAAGGGCACAACTTGCCTGGGCCTTGAGAATCCAGGTACCAGGATGATTCTTCAGGTGACTCGTGACCTCACTGCTAGTCGTAGTAATACAAACAAACAGTGTAGGCAAAACTTAACATCACACCAAACAAGTAAACAAAATACATAATAATAATCTACATATTAAAATAAGATCACAGGAAAAAGAATTATTAATTTTTGAGTTATAGAATTCAAGTTATGAATTTCCTAAGATTTAATGTGATTAAAATATGATTAAATGATAAATAAATTTTCTGACAGAGTTCATGACAAAACAGTGATTCTAAATGATAGAGAATATTATTACAAAATTTTAGAAACTGGAATGGTTCAATTTGGAGCTAAAATGGATTTTCTATGAATTTATAAAGTTTTAGTATCTATTTTCATATTAAAAATCTATTTTCTAATTCCTTTAATCAATTTAAACGAGTTCTGGACTGGGCCTCAATTATAAGAAAGGTCAGGGGGCTCGGGGTAAGAAAAACTGAGACTCAGTGCACAGCGACAAGGGATGGCGGGTTGATTCAACAGAACCCGAGGGGCTCTTATGCAAAGATGGCTCGGTGAAGGGGTATCGGTCTTCGTGGGCCGTTGGATCGAAAGCCGAGCGCCCAGATTAGATCGATCCCCGACCGAACCGGTACGAGCCGTGAGTCGCACGATTAAAGATCAACGGCCCACGATTCAAACTACCCCGAACCACACGATTGAAGATCGACGGCTCGGATTTAAACTGACGAAGGGGTACGCCCCGATCTAATCGGGACCGTCCACGCGCCATCCGACGGTCCGGGGATCGCCCCCAACCCGACCGAGCTGCGCGGCGGCGCCGCTCTCGACCCGCGGCGGACTGTCGCCGGCGCGCACGCAATTCTACGCCTAAGTGCCCTAAGTCCAAAATTGAAGGGTGCCACGCAAAAAGGAAACAACGGCGAGCACGGTGAGGTGATTTACCGAGCGTGCGGACCACTGGCTGAAGCGGACCACGGCGGAGGGCGGAACCACGACGGAGGAGGCGCGCCGTTGAGCAATTAACAGCGACGGGGAGCTCCCAACCCGAGGCCGGTGCACGCACACCTTCCCTGGGTCCTGGCGACGCTATTTGACCAAAAACCCGGGGCAGGACGCGAGCACGGTGGAGGTTCCGCCGTCGGCGGCCGCGAGACGGCAATGGCGGGCGCTGCTTCCTGATTCTCTCTTACTTTGACGACGGTTCACGGGTGGATGGAGGTAAGGGGTTGCGGAGCTTACGTTCTTATAGCCAAAGAGCGGTCCGCGGCCGTTGCACGGACGCTGAGGTCCACGGTGAGCCATGCGGAGTCCGCGCGGCGCGATCGGCAAGATCGTTGAAGACGGACCCGACAAGCGGGCCCCGCGGATCAGCGAAAGAAGCAGGGAGGAGTGAGCGCGGGCGTGGGAGGCCGACGAGTGGGGCCGAGCTGTCGGTGACGGGCGCGCAGGGTGACTGATCAGCGGGCCCGGCTGGCAGTGAGGGAAAAGGCGAGCGTGCGCGCGGAGCTGACCGATGGGTCCCACATGTCGGCGCCGGCTTTTCCTGGTGCTTGGGCCGCGCGGTGAAGTTTCTTAGGTGGGCCGAAATCAGGGTAGCAGGCCCAGTTAGGTTAGAATTCCTTTTCTTTTTATTTTTCTGTTTTCTTTTCTCCATTTTCAAATCCAATTTGAATTCAAGTTTAAATTCAAACTTTGTGAATAACTTGTCCCCAGTTTGAATGGTATAATTTAATATTATAAGTGTGAAGGATGTTTATTCTAATTTTTATTTTATTTTATGTAATATTTTTCTTAGTTTCCCCCCCTTCTCTTCTATTTTCTATTTTCTATTTTCCTTTCCATTTGAATTTCAAATCAACACAAGTTTAAAGTTCAAACACTTAATTTGGATACATATATAGAACTTTAGCATAATGTGCAAAAACCTATTTTATGCATTTCTTTATTTATTTTAGTTCTTTTAGACAAGCTTTTAATCATATAGTAGAATAATCCCTACCTTATTACTTCTAGGGAAATCAAATTTACATTGTAGACTATATATATTAAGAAATAGCTTAATCCTAATTCTTTTATATATCCTAACCCAAAGGCAATTTAGATTATTTAAGTATCTTTAATTATGTATTTTTAACATATACATGAGTGGAAACTCCTAAATTATGATTATTTTTAAGGAAAGGTGCTTTGATTTAAAATCTTTGAGAATTTTTTTTTCTTTGTTTTCACAAGATTGAATTTTAGGGTGTTACAAAAAATAATCCTGAAGGGAAAACACCCCAAACCTTGGGATAACTAATAATATGTTAATAAAAATCTAGGAAAAATGTAAGGTATGTTGTTTGATATTTTTCAAATAACAAGTTAGTTGTAAGTACCTTTTTGGCATTAAACTTTAAAAAATCACAACTAAATATTCAGTAGGCCTTTTTTCCTGTGATTTTTAAAACAAAGACCTATTATGCCCTAGGAACATTGGCAAAAATAAATGTTGACCCAGAAACCCCATAGAAACTAGAGCTATAGTGTAAAGTGCCCTTTTTCCCTTACTCTTGTTAATTTTGCACAAGTAGTATCTGAATTAATTTCAACCTCAAATTTTTAGAATAACCCACAAGAGGTAATTGTTTACCCACTGTAATTTTTATAACATTTTTGGAAAATGTTAACTGACCATGATAGTTCAAAAATGCTTAATAAGAAGCACAATAGAAAGAAAAAGGGAATTTTGGGAGAAATAGATAATGTACAACCAAAACCTTCCAAGGAACTCATGGAACATAAGAATTTAATTAAAGAGTATAATTTCATTCAAAATCTCAAAGATGAAAGTACCAAACCCTTAAGTATACCCAAAAGAAACCCTAGAGTCCCATTAAACTTAGTACTGTTTTACTGTGCATAGCCTTTTACAAATTACCATGTCATTAATATGCATCTATCTTATTCATTGCATTCGATAGACTGTAATCTCGCTGACGGGGAGTACATCCTCGTTCCGGAGCAAGGAGTTGCTCAGGAGGTAGCCTAGGAGCCAGCACCAGAGTCTGCCATCGAGGATCTGCCTGCCCCAGCTTTGGAAGGCAAGCCCCGATTTTATGCATGACCAATTATATTATGCTACTTTATACACTTATTGTTTGTAGGTTTGTACTGTGCACTTAAGTGTAGGGGTTGACTGAAACCCTAATTTCATGAACTCAGGTTTTCCCTTGTGATGGATACTAATATGCTAGATCGAGTAGCTGCTTTACTAATTAGGGATCTCGGTAGAAGTCGAGTGATTTTTCTAGCACTCGCGCGAGGTCAGGAATTGGTTGTATCCACTTTGATAATAGAATGATGATGGTCTGTGGACACGGATCCATGGGGATGCGTGGTCTATGAGATGGAATTGGAATAAGGATTAACGTGCGGATACCTGTGTCAACCGTTTGAACGTACTAAACACATACCGAGAAATATGGTAAATCGGTAAGCCAAGTACCTGAGTGAACCTGCCCGCAGACTTTACCCCTCACGCGACCTGAAACGTGGTCTCCCATTCCGGTTATGGTGGGTACAAGTGTGGTCACTGCTCGACGGCAGTCGGGGTTAGTGAGGCATAAGCCAAGGCGGTGAGCCCTGATCTGTTGACGGGGGATCGATGGGGACGGTTGATGTGTGTGGGGACGGAGTGCCTCGTCACGTCGTCTGTTTAGGTTTACCTTGCAAGGATAAAAAAAACTCGATTCGAATCGTCTACTTCTCGCAGCTAACGAGACTGCTTGATCCATTGTATTGCATTGAGTAAGAAGTGGAAAATGAGTTGATTGGCAAAAGATGTTGGTTGCTAAATGTTTGATACCATGTATGATTAGATAGGTACACTTTTAGTCTTAAGAGAGTCACACTAAAACTTGTAAAGCTAAAATTTTGATTTTAGACTCAGCTAGTGCTTTTGATAAATCAAACCCCTCAGCCAAACAGCTGCATGTCTAGAGGTAGAGGAGTAGACTCCTCACACCGGGTAAGTCTAGCTGAGTATTAGTATACTCAGCCTTGCTTGTGGCATAATTTTACAGGTTCTCTAGAGGACATGGTTGCTGGAGTGACTTGGCCGTCCATCTTGCCACCGGGTTGGACAGTCGAGTGGGACCCTACCTCGGCAGAGGAGGAGCATGAGGAGTGATGGGACAGGCTTCCCCATCTCTCCGTTTATTTTACCATTAGTTTTATTCCGCTGCATTCCGAACAATGATCACAGCTTTTGTTAAACTCCGATGATGTTGTAATAAATTAAATACTCCTTAATGTTTGGTTTTATGTTTTATTGTATTTGCTCTGTGCCTCACCTTCGAGTGAGTACGTGGTACTTGATCCTGTTAGTGGCCTTGTCGGACCAGATCCGTGGGACTGACGTTTTATTCTGATTTAAGTGTGGTCTAGCCTTCAAGGTGGGACTTAGGCACTTAAGTTGTAATAATTCGGGCGATTCTGCCACACTTATGACTGTTAAATTTTAACACAAGTAAGATAATAAAGTTATCTACAACTCTTCTATAGGACGTTTCTACAGAAAACACAATTTAGTTCATCAAACACACAGCACGGGGAAATCACTGCATGCAGTCCAAAACAGCACTAGTAATTTTCAGCTCCTTTTTAATTCAAGAATCGTCGTGTTTTAGGGACTTGACTTACTCTAACTTATATCAACGAATACTCAAGCATAGTCACACAATATATGACGTGATGGCTACATAGTCATGCCATCACTTCACCAAACACTCCCATGTAACAAAACAACTCTAACTGAACTAGGCATTTAGCTGATCGATTTCTAACCCATTTTTCATACCACCACTACACCACACACCGCAAACATAGGCTAATTCAATCATACTTCACATGGCAATTTATACAGAGTCGCAGAGTAACAATAATAACACATAGGTAAGTGACATTTCTTTACGACTTTCTGCTAAGTCACCAAACAGACGACATGATGACTACGAAGGCATGTCACCATTTCATCACACACATCCATCTCCTATATGCGCACTAATCCATTTCTTGCGACACACTCTCTCACAATCAATCCTTACTACAGAAAATGTACATACTTCTTATTTATGCGCAGAACATAATACTTCTTGAGATAAAATGTCATTATAAACACATTACACATAATTGCATTACAAACCTACATGTTCACTCGAAAACATCTATTCGAAGCAATGAACCCAACCGTACACTATGTGTGAGGTGAAATTCAATGAACATATAATGTGTATTGGCTCGACTTATAATTATAGAGGAAGTGATGACTACCTTGACATGTCACTACCTCTCTATATAAGCCAAAATAATTTCTACTATCGACTAAGAGTTCTAAGTATTAAACACATTATTACTTTCCACGCACAAATAAACCTCAACTTAACACCAGTGACACCGATGGATTTTTTACTAAACCCATCATGCGCATAACCCCGTCTCGCATACAACCATATTGTGGCGTGCACTCGAGACACTACCGATTAACTTAACGCAATTACCACAACAATGCACTTCGATATACACGTTTGACATCACAGTGCTTCGACAAACCCACACTTCCAATCTACTTATCACATCCAACCACACCACGTGCCCACTGCATTCTCATGACCAATTTTAGCACAATTATGTATGACAACGTTTATCGACTAGACAAGTGAAACACTAACCGATCATTCACACACCTCGTCTTTAAAACACTAATCACCGGTCACATAATTTATATTTTTGACCCACTCTATCCTACACCATGATGAATACATAAAATATATTTAACATAGACTAACCCCTTAGCCGACTGTGGAGATTACCAAGCATGCTCTACACTTTATTAAATTTACCACAACTAACACACTACTTTACGACGAAGTATTTTAACAAATAATTAATACTTCCACGAACCACCCTCGCGACACGTAAACGAACCATCGCAGTCACACATATTCAACACCAATATACACCATATCTATATGCATGCCATCAACCAAATCACGTTAATAGTAAATAATAAATCCATCAACCTGTCCAACTCGGATTCGAGTCACGCATGCATCCACAGTTTAGGCGCTTCACCGAACCATGTGTCGCACGAGGCGCAGCGACAACATCTAGCTGCGATTAACAACACCCAAAGGTTCAAACATTTTTATCAAGTACTTGAGATCCAAAAACAATGGGATACTAGCGAGGGGCTCACCAAGGATTTTGACGATGATTCACAAGCGCTGCGCAGACCCGGCGAAACGAGACGCGGAGACGGTCAACTGCGCAGATCGACGACGTCGCATGGGTTGTCCAAACACCAACACGACGCCTTGGGTCGGGACTGCATAGTTCCGTATCGGCGTACAAAAATCTGGAGCTTGTTGCTTAGGAGAGGGAAACAGGGAAGGGCGCTCGGCTTGCACGGCAGGGTTGGCCCTAGGCGCTGAAGCATGGAGAGGAGCATAGGGCTCCGGCAGGGAAGGTGGTGGCCCGGCCACGGCAAGAGCAGGGAAGGGGAGGCTGGCCGTCGACCTTGGGTGTGGTCAAGGAAGGTGGGGGCGTGTCCGGGTGCCCAGGGAGAAGAGCGCCATGGATCGAGCTCTGCGCACATACAGGAACAGAGAGAAGAGATGGTGGGGGAAAATGGAGAGGGGCTCTGGCTTCTTGCTGGTCATGGAGCAGGGGGAAGACGAGCCAGGGGAGAGGCGCTAGAAATTTTGGGCGCCATGGTTGGAGCAGAGAGGCTCGCGCCTATGGAGCAGGGAAGGACCTTGTCCGCGCCATGGACGGAAGAGTGAAGGATGGGCGCTGTCTCTACTGCCAAGCCTGAAGGGGGCGCGCCCATGGGGAAGGAGGACAGGGAGTGCCGGCCATGGAGAGGCTGCTGGCGGCCATGGATCTCCTGCGCGCTGGGGAAGAAGGTTCCCTGCTACAGCCGTGGGAGAAGAAGACAGGGAGTCAGCTGGAGCAGGCCTGCGCAAGGGAGAAGGAGGAAGAGAGTGGTGGCTAGGAAAATTTGAGGGGTGGGAGTGAAAAATAGCCAAGTGCAAGGGGAGAGGGATCTGTATTTATAGAGGGGCACTAGGATTAGGGTTTTCTAGTGGGCCAAATGAGCTAGGCTGGGCTTGGCCCAAAACACGTAATCGGGCTGTGCTAAATATTTCCCGGAATAAAAATGCTCCCGCGGAATTTGTCTCTACGGAGAACAGAGCGAATTAGAGTTCCGACGAACGAACGATTGAGCGATTAACTTGGCCATGAGTTTTGATTTGATTTTGCTCAAAAATAATTCCCTACGTGTGATTCGAAAATAAATCGTCTTGAGATATAACTGGCTTTCGGATTTATGATTGAAAGAGACAAGTCGCAACATTTAAAATCATCACCGATGTTGATTTTTGAATTCGGATCGAACACAGAGGTATTAAGCTGGGTCGGATAAGAATTCATTAGAGGACGACATACCTAGTCTTCTGTTTGAGAGTAAGGACTTGGATTAGTTTTTGGAGATAGATCAAACATCGAGAAATTGGATTCGGACACAGCTCGACTAGCAACTGTCGAGCGCTGGATTAAATGAGCTTTAGACGAGATTGATAAATTTAGATTGATTATCGAGTTTGCATTCGTGCCGAGAATTAAAAGTTTTAATAGGCTCCAAATTTAGCTGTTTCTCGTGATCAAATAACTCCGAATTCGGTGAAATGTGAATGGATAGTCTAGATAATTAGAGACATAAGCGAGCGAGAAATAGAAATTTTCACTGAGCATCCAATATTAGGAACAAATCTTCTGACATAACACGAAACTGACACCTGGGGTGTCACAGCCTTCCCCCCTTAAAGAATCTCATCCGAGATTCGAATGAGGATCCTTAAGGGTGGAGAAGCATGTAACTCCTCGATTGAATATAGATGCAAATTCATGAGATGTCATTAGACAAGATACTGAAGATAGATTTGGATAGAACATCACGACATATTGAGACAAAATGCAGCGATCACTCTGAGAGAATATTCACAAAAGATAGCACATCGGTGTTGTCTCATAATGGATCACGACTATTAACCACGATACCAGCGCGTGCCAAGCAGCTCAACCATGTGGCACCATAGTAGGCTCTCGGTTTCATCGCGGCACCATCAGTCGTTAGTCATAGCACCATTACCAAACGTAACCAATAATAAACCACGTAGCACAGATAGTTGGAGCCCATGAGAGTATGGCTCAGAAAACAAGAATGTGACCGGAGTTGAAGCAGAGGCTGCTGACAAAAAGAGCATCACATGAGAACTCTTCAACTCTGCAAACTTGTCATGATCACCACGAAGATTATCCGGCAAGACACTAGCACGAGATTTGACATGATGATGAACCGACCATGAGATCAAAAGAGATTGTCGAGCTTTTAGAGACGCAAGAGATCCAAGGACAACAGCAAAATCCATTAATCCACCTGGATATGCCATTTAAAGATAAGGTTGACAAAAATGACGTCATGATGCCTAGAGAAAGAGCATCGGAAAGACTAGAAATGAGAGATTAGATTGATCGACACCCGGTACTTGAGATTCTGTTGGAGCAGATTACAAGACGACATGGTAGATCTCGATGAATGATCTAGAGACTCGACGGATATGGTCACAACATGATCCTCAAGGAAAATGATTACCAGATTCGGACAAAGGAGAGGTAGGAAAAACAAGATCTGCTAGGATGAGCAGCAGAAATACTATGAAGATTCGGGACAGGACCTACGGAAAGAAACATGGCCTTACAAATGGGATATATAGGGTTTGTGCAACTAGATACCAAACAACATTTTTTGAGGTTTCACTTGCTAAACTCAAGGTTGTTTGGATGGGGGTCTTTTTATGAATAGAACAAGCAACAAATTTTTTTGCTAATTATGGGCAAAAGGGTTGAATAATTACACTACCATCTAGATAGAAAGACAAGAGAAACACATAACATGACCTAACAAGACTTACCAATCTAACACGAGGTAAGACATTTCTTATAGTTCACAAGGTGGCAATACATCACACTATTCACAATTTCTTATTATTGGAATAAAGGTGAGGGAAGCATGTTGATGCACAAAAGACAATTATAATGCGACAATCATGATGCATGCTCATTCTAGTCGTCTTCTCAGACCTAACAAATCTTTTGAGTGCTTCTACAACATCCTATTTAATAGTAGTAGTAGCCTTTATGGCCTATATAAATAGCCACCTAGCTACCCATCTATTCACTAAGGCTTCATGTCCTAGGTCTAACTTATCGTCCTGATGATCTATCCAACTTTGTTTCTAAGCAAGTTTTACTTTTGAAAAGGTGGGAAATTATGACTTATTGACTTCTGTGTAATGGTATTCGCTTCGATACCAGCTGTGGCGGAACCGCTCCAATTATTCTAGCTTAAGTGCCCAACTCGCACCCTTAAAGGTAGCAACACACTTAAATCAGAATAACCTGTCAGTCCCTCGAATCTAGTCCGATAAAGCCACTTACCAGGATCGAATACCACTAGCTCACTCGAAGGTGAGGCACAGAGAAATACAATAAAGCATAATACCATAAATTAAGAAACTAACATTAGTGATTACATTATCGGAGTTTCAGAATTAATACTATAAATTTTAATGCAGCGGAAATAACTAACGGAGAAAATTGAGTAACATGGCGAAGCCTGGCCACACTACTCCTCCTGGTCCTCTCCTGCGGAAGCAATAACCCTCTTGACCATCTATCCCGGTGGTAGGGATGAAGGCCAAGTCACACCAGCATCCAATCATCCTAAGGAGTACCTGCAAAACATTATGCCACAAGCAAGGCTGAGTATACTAATATTCAGCTAGACTTACCCAGTGTGAGGAGTCTACTCCTGTACCTCTAGACATGTAGTTGTTTGGCTGAGGGGTTTGGTTTGCCAAAAGCACTAGCTGAGTCTAAAAACAAGTTTTAGCTTTTCAAGTTTTAGTAGAATCCTTTAGACTAGATGTGTACGTAGCTAATCATGCATGATATCAAACATTTTTACCAATCAACATCTTTTGCGAGTCACCTCATTTCCACTTATTACTCAATGTAGCAACATGGATCAAGCAGTCTCATTAGCTGCGAGAAGCTGACGATTCGAATCGAATTTTTAAACCTTGCAAGGTAAACCCAAACACATGACATGGCGAAGCACTCCGTCCCCACACATAACAACCGTCTCCATCGATTCCCTAGCAACAGAAAGAGGCCCACCGCCTTGGCGTATAATGCCTCACTGACCCCGACTGCAGTCGTGTAGTGACCGCACTTGTACCCACCATAACCGGAATGGGAGACCACGTCTTAGGTCACGTGAGGAGATCAATCCACGGGCAGGTTCACTCAGGTACTAGGCTTACTGATTTACCATATTTCTCGGAATGTGCTTAGTACATTCAAACGCTTGACACACGGTACCACACCTTAATCCTTATTCCAATTTCCGTCTCGTAGACAACACATCCCCATGGATCGTTGTCCACAGACCATCATCATTACGATATAAAATGGATACACCCAATTCCTGACCTCGTGCAAGTGCTAGAAATATCACTCGACTTCTACCGAGATCCCTAATTAGTAAAGCAGCTACTCGACCTAGCATACTAGTATCCATCGCAAAAGGAATCCTGAGTTCATGCAACTAGGGTTTCAGGCGACTCCTACACTTAAGTGCACAGTACAAACCTACAATCATTAAGTGCAGTAAAATAGCATATATAACGGTTATGCATAAAACTGGGGCTTGCCTTTAATTTAACACTTAGATAGTGTTTGCTGGGGAGGTGCTCGCTTGGCGAGCATCCACTAGATAAGTCCATCCTACCTTGGGTCGTCCACCGACTGCATCTTGTGGTTGACACCACATCACTTGCACGATCATCCTCTCTCGGTCCTAAATGAGATGCAAGATGCATATGTATGAATATAATGAAATAGCACAAGATACTTTAAGTAAATGTTAGCGAATTAAACACTAAGTAGCGAGACCTCATAAGAAACCACACACACTAGCGTTAGCTAACTACATGTCATCAAGCGCACAACATTAATACCACTAAAAAGACGACAAACATTTTGTATATTTACGCAACACAATTACGACCTCATAAGTACGAGCATTTAATTAATTTGCTACTGCTTATCATTAGTTCTTCTATTTATCACACAAAAGCATCCCAAGCACAAGTTCAAAAGAGGAGGGATTCCTATCCACAACCAACTACTCAAGCAAGCACATTACTCATGGAACGCATGTTAACCTAAGTTTAAACATTACAAGTCTATGTCCGTTAAGTGCTAACTAAGCATTTTTAGCCAATAGGTGAACTAAACAATCAAATGCGCACTTGTAGATTTTTGGACAGCAATACAGCAGTTACTTGTTTTAATCATAACTTTTCAAATATTAATCCAAAAATAGCAAACTAGGACTTTCTGGAAAGCTTAAAAATGCTCTACAACTTTGGTATTGTTATCACAACATGATTCAACACTTAGCAAGGTCCAAACATGCTAATACAACAGCTCTGTCCAGATTTGGACAGATTCAGACCTACAACTTCAAAAATTCACAACTAAAGATTCAGACATCCAAACAGACTGATCTTAGACTTTCTGGAAAGCTAATTAAATGTTCTGTAAATTATTTATAAACATCCCTGGCTGGTTTAATATGTATTAAGGGTAAAATACTCTATGAAGGTTGTGCTGTCAAGAACTGGACAGATTCAGTCTTCACACCTTAAACATCCATAACTTAATCTTCAGATCAGAAAAAGAGTGATCCAAGACTTTTTGGAAAGCTCAGCAAACGTACTACACAACTTTTATAATCACCAAGAAGTGATTCAATGTTTAACTAAATCAAACAACACAGTTTTCGAAATCTGTTTTGATGGTGTACATAACACAGCAACCAGTTTGTAAAATTCATAACTCCTAAACTGTCGGGCCTATGGTTATGAAATTTTAACACAAGCAAGATAATAAAAGCATCTACAACTTTATTATAATCGACATTCTAACATTAATTAAGAAAACAATGCAGTTTCTGAAATCTGTACAAAAAATTGGACATATTCAGTTACTAAATTTGTAAAAAGCATAACTCCTAAATGACCAGACTTATGGCTCTCAAATTTTAACATAAGTAAGATAATAAAGTTATCTACAACTCTTATGTAGGACTTTTCTACAGAAAACATAATTTAGTTCATCAAACACACAGCACGGGGAAATCACTGCGTGCAGTCCAAAACAACACTAGTAATTTTCAGCTCCTTTTTAATTCAAGAATCGTCGTATTTTAGGGACTTGACTTACTCTAACTTATATCAAGGCATACTCAAGCATAGTCACACAATAGATGACGTGATGGCTACGTAGTCATGCCATCACTTCACCACACACTCCCAAGTAACAAAACAACTCTAACCGAACTGGACATTTAGCTGATCGTTTCCTAACCCATTTTTCATACCACCACTACACCACACACCGCAAACATAGGCTAATTCAATCATACTTCACATGGAAATTTATACAGAGTCGTAGAGTAACAATAATAACACATAGGTAAGCGACATTGCTTTACGACTTTCAGCTAAGTCACCAAACAAACGACATGATGACTACGAAGGCATGTCACCATTTCATCACACACATTCATCTCCTATATGTGCACTAATCCATTTCTTGCGACACACTCTCTCACAATCAATCTTTACTATAGAAAACATACATACTTCTTATTTATGCGCATAATATAACACTTCTTGAGATAAAATGTCATTATAAACACATTACACATAATTGCATTACAAACCTACTTGTTCACTTGAAAACATCTATTCGAAGCAATGAACCCAACCGTACACTATGTGCGAGGTGAAATTCAATGAACGCATAAGGTGTATTGGCTCGACTTATAATTATAGAGGAAGTGATGACTACATTGACATGTCACCACCTCTCTATATAAGCCAAAACAATTTCTACTATCGACTAAGAGTTCTAACTATTAAACATATTATTACTTTCCACGCACAAATAAACCTCAACTTAACACCAGTGACACTGATGGATTTTTTTACTAAACCCATCATGCGCATAACCCCATCTCGCATACAACCATATTGTGGCGTGCACTCGAGACACTACCGATTAACTTAACGCAATTACCACTACAATGCACTTCGATATACACGTTCGACATCACAGTGCTTCGACAAACCCACACTTCCAATCTACTTATCACATCTAACCACACCACGTGCCCACTGCATTCTCATGACCAATTTTAGCACAATTATGTATGACAACGTTTATCGACTAGACAAGTGAAACACTAACCGATCATTCGCACATCTCAACTTTAAAACACTAATCATCGGTCACATATTTATATTTTCGACCCACTCTATCCTACACCACGATTAATACATAAAATATATTTAACATAGACTAACCCCTTAGCCGACTACGGAGATTACCAAGCATGCTTTACGCTTTATTAAATTTACCACAACTAACACACTACTTTACGATGAAGTATTTTAACAAACAATTAATACTTCCGTGAACCACCCTCGCGACACGTAAACGCACCATCACAGTCACACATATTCAACACCAATATACACCATATCTATATGCATTCCATCAGCCGAATCACGTTAATAGTAAATAATAAATCCATCAACTTGTCCAACTCGGATTCGAGTCGCGCTTGCGTCCACAGTTTAGGCGCTTCACCGAACCATGCGTCGCGTGAGGCGCAGCGACAACATCTAGCTACGATTAACAACACCCAAAGGTTCAAACAATTTTATCAAGCACTTGAGATCCAAAAACAATGGGATACTAGCGAGGGGCTCACCAAGGATTTTGACGAAGATTCACAAGCGCTACGCAGACCCGGCGAAATGAGACGCGGAGACGGTCAACTACGCAGATCGACGACGCCACATGGGCTATCCAAACACCAACGCGATGCCTTGGTCGAGATTGTGCAGTTCCGTGTCGGCGTACAGAAATCCGGAGCTTACTGCTGAGGAGAGGGAAACAGGGAAGGGTGCTTGGCTTGCACGGCAGGGTTGGCCCTAGGCGCTGAAGCATGGAGAGGAGCATAGGGCTCCGGCTGGGAAGGTGGTGGCTCGGCCATGGCAAGAGCAGGGAAGGGGAGGCTGGTCGTCGACCTTGGGCACGGTCAGGGAAGGTGGGGGCATGTCCAGGTGCCCAGGGAGTAGAGCGCCATGGATCAAGATCTGCGCACCTACAGGAACAGAGAGAAGAGACGGTGGGGGAAAATGGAGAGGGGCGCTGGCTTCTTGCTGGCCGTGGAGCAGGGAGAAGACGAGCCAGGGGAGAGGCGCTGGAAATTTTGGGTGCCATGGTTGGAGCAGAGGGGTCCGTGCCTATGGAGCAGGGAGGGAGCTCGTTCGTGCCATGGACGGCAGAGGGAAGGATGGGTGCTATCTCTGCTGCCAAGTCTAAAGGGGGCGCGCCCATGGGGAAGGAGGACAGGGAGCGCCGGCCATGGAGCTCCTGCGCGCTGGGGAAGAAGGTTCCCTGCTGCAGCCATGGGAGAAGAAGACAGGGAGTCGACTGGAGCAGGCCTGCGTGAGGGAGAAGGAGGAAGAGAGTGGCGGCTAGGAAAATTTGAGGGGTGGGAGTGAAAAATAGCTAAGTGCAAGGGGAGAGGGATCCGTATTTATAAAGGGGACTAGGGTTAGGGTTTTCTAGTGGGCCAAATGGGCTGGGCTGGGCTTGGCCGAGAACACGTAATCGGGCTGCACTAAATATTTCCCAGAATAAAAATGCTTCCACAGAATTTCTCTCTACGGAGAATAGAGCGAATTAGAGTTCCGACGAACGGACGATTGAGCGATTAACTCGGCCAAGAGTTTTGATTTGATTTCGCTCAAAAATAATTCCCTATACATGATTCGAAAATAAATCATCTTGAGATATGACCAGCTTTCGGATTTATGATTGAAAGAGACAAGTCGCGACATTTAAAATCATCGTCAATGTTGATTCTTGAATTCGGATCGAACATAGAGGTATTAAGCCGAGTCGGATAAGAATTAATTAGAGGACGAAATACTGAGTCTTCTATTTGAGAGTACGGACTCGGATTAGTTTTTGGACATAGATTGAACATCGAGAAATTGGATTCGGACCCAGCTCGAATAGCAACTGTCGAGCGCTGGATTAAATGAGCTTTAGACGAGATTTATAAATTGAGATTGATTATCGAGTTTGCATTCGTGCCGAGAATTAAAAGTTTTAACAGGCTCCAAATTTGGCTGTTTCTCGCGATCAAATAACTCCATTTCGGTGAAATGTGAATGGATAGTCTGGATAATCAGAGACATAAGCGAGCGAGAAGTAGAAATTTTCACTGAGCATCCAAGATTAGGAACAAATCTCTCGACATAACACAAAACTGACACCTGGGGTGTCACAAGAGCATTAGTATGAACTTGGAATTAAATACACATATACGGAGTGTGGTGGAAGTTTTTTGATCGTCCAAGTTCATTTTCCCTTTCAATTGTCCTTCGAGACTACTTCAAGTGACTCAAACAAACACGTTAGTCTCAAAGGAGTCAAGTTGTAGCTCATCTCCCCCTAAACATGTGCATCATTTGCATATGGACTTGTGAGGTCCGGGGATGACTCGTACAATTTGAGCACCACAAATAAACAATAAATGAAGTAAAAGCTCAAAGTAACATGATCAAAGACATGAAACACATGTATGCTATAGATCAATCCAAGTTACGTGAATCTAAGACATTTAGCTCACTACGCAACTTGCAAAACCTTTTTCATCTAAAGGCTTGGTGAAGTTATCGACTAGCTGGTTCTCGGTGCTAATGTGGTAAACATCGATATCTCTCTTTTGCTGGTGGTCCCTCAGGAAGTGATGCCAAATGTCTATGTACTTAGTGTGGCTGTGTTCAACAGGATTATCTGCCAAGCGGATTGCACTCTCATTGTCACATAGGAGTGGGACTTTGCTCAGATTGTAGCCAAAGTCCCAGAGGGTTTGCCTCATCCAAAGCAGTTGCGCGCAACACTGTCCTGCGGCAATGTACTCGGCCTCAGCGGTGGATAGGGCAACGGATGTTTGTTTCATGGAACTCCAGGACACCAGGGACCTTCCTAGAAACTGGCATGTCCATGATGTACTCTTCCTATCAACCTTGCACCCGGCATAGTCGGAGTCTGAGTATCCAATTAGGTCAAAGGTAGACTCCTTTGGATACCAGATCCTGAAGCAAGGCATAGAAACTAAATACCTAAGAATTCGCTTAACGGCTACAAGGTGACAATCCTTGGGTTCGGATTGAAATCTAGCACACATGCATACACTAAGCATAATGTCCGGTCTACTAGCACAAAGATAAAGTAATGAACCTATCATAGACTGGTATGCCTTTTGATCAATGGACTTACCTCCTTTGTTGAGGTCAAGATGTCTGTCTGTTCCCATCGGTGTCTTCGCGGGCTTAGCATCCTTCATTCCGAACCGCTGGAGAAGATCTTGAGTGTACTTTGTTTGGGAGATGAAGGTGCCGTCCTTGAGTTGCTTCACTTGGAATCCAAGGAAGTAGGTCAACTCGCCCATCATCGACATCTCGAATTTTTGCATCATTACCCTACAAAACTCCTCACAAGACTGTTGGTTAGTAGAACCAAATATTATGTCATCGACATAAATTTGGTAAACAAAAAGATCATCATCACAAGTCTTTGTTAAAAGAGTGGGATCAGCTTTCCCAACCTTGAAAGCATTAGCAATTAAAAAATCTCTAAGGCATTCATACCATGATCTTGGGGCTTGCATAAGTCCATAGAGCGCCTTAGAGAGCTTATATACATGGTCGGGATTCCTGTCATCCTCAAAGCCAGGGGGTTGTTCCACGTATACCTCCTCCTTGATTGGCCCATTGAAGAAAGAGATCTTCACGTCCATTTGGAACAGCCTAAAGGAATAGTGAGCGGCATAGGCTAATAAAATCCGAATTGACTCTAATCTAGCCACAGGAGCAAAAGTCTCCTCAAAATCCAAACCTGTGACTTGGGCATAACCTTTTGCCACAAGTCGAGCCTTGTTTCTTGTCACCACTCCATGCTCATCTTGCTTGTTGCGGAACACCCACTAGGTTCCCACAACGTTTTGCTTTGTACGTGGCACCAGGCTCCAGATTTCATTCCTTTTGAAGTTGTTGAGCTCTTCCTGCATGGCCAACACCCAGTCCGGATCCTGTAAGGCCTCTTCTACCCTGAAAGGCTCAATAGAAGGGACAAACGAGTAGTGCTCACAAAAAGTAGCTAATCGTGAGCGAGTAGTTACTCCCTTGCTGATGTCACCCAGAATCTGATCGACGGGATGATGTCTTTGGATCATCGCTCGGACTTGAATTGGAGGGGCCTTTGGTGCTTCTTCCTCCATAATCTGTTCTTCCTGTGCTCCCCCTTGACCTTGCCCTTCGTCTTGAGGAACCTATACATTGTCTTGAGTTGGGGGATGCACCATTGTCGAGGAAGAAGGTTGATCTTGTTCCTGTAGTTCCTGTGGTCGCACATCTCCTATCGCCATTGTTCGCATTGCGGCCGTCGGATCCTCATCCTCATCTATATCATCAAGATTAACTTGCTCTCTTGGAGAGCCATTAGTCTCATCAAATACAACATCGCTAGAGACTTCAACTAATCCTGATGATTTGTTGAAGACCCTATACGCCTTTGTATTTGAGTCATATCCTAGTAAAAACCCTTCTACTACCTTGGGAGCAAATTTTGAATGCCTACCTTTCTTCACCAGAATGTAGCACTTGCTCCCAAAAACACGAAGATAAGAAACATTGGGTTTGTTACCAGTAAGGAGTTTGTAGGAGATCTTCTTGAGGAGACGATGCAGATAGAGCCGGTTTATGGCGTGGCAAGCTGTGTTCACAGCTTCCGACCAAAACTGCTCAGGCGTCTTGTACTCTCCAAGCATTGTTCTCGCCATGTCGATTAGCATCCTATTCTTTCTCTCTACCACACCGTTTTGCTATGGTGTGTAGAGAGTGGAGAACTCGTGCTTGATGCCTCCCTCCTCAAGAAACTCTTCAACTTGTAGATTCTTGAACTTAGACCCATTGTCGCTACTTATATTATTCACCTTAAGCTCAAACTCATTTTGAGCTCTCCTTAAGAAGCGCTTTAGGGTCCCTTGGGTTTTAGATTTGTCCTACAAAAAGAAAACCCAAGTGATGCAAGAAAAATCATCAACTATAACAAGACCATACTTACTTCCCCTGATGCTGAGATAGGCAACAGGACCGAAGAGATCCATGTGAAGAAGTTCCAGTGGTCTTGATGTTGTCATCACATTCTTGCTGTGATGAGTGCTTCCCACCTGTTTCCCTGCTTGACATGCTGCACAGGGTCTGTCTTTCTCAAAATGGACATCGGTTAGTCCTAACACATGATCTCCCTTTAGAAGCTTATGAAGGTTCTTCATCCCAACATGTGCTAGACGGCGATGCCAAAGCCAGCCCATGTTAGTTTTAGCTATTAAGCATGCAACTAGATCAGCATTCTCTTTTGAAATGTCAACTAAATAGAGCTTGCCGTCTAATACACCCTTAAAAGCTAATGAACCATCATTCCTTCTAAAGACAAATACATCAATATTTGTAAATAAACAATTGTAGCCCATGTGACAAAGTTGACTTACAAACAGTAGATTATACCCGAGCGACTCTACTAGAAATACATTTGAAATCGAGTGGTCGTTCGTGATAGAAATCTTGCCCAATCCTTTAACCTTGCCTTGGTTCCCTTCTCCAAAGAAAATTGTGTCTTGGGAATCCCTGTTCTTGACGTAGGAGGTGAACATCTTCTTCTCCCCCGTCATGTGGTTTGTGCATCCGCTGTCGATAATCCAGCTTGAGCCCCCGGATGCATAAACCTACAAGGAATTTTAGCTTGGGTCTTAGGTACCCTACTCTTGTTGGGTCCTACAAGGTTAGTCACAATAGTTTTTGGAACCCATATGCAAGTTTTGTCTCCCTTGCATTTGGATCCCAACTTCCTAGCAACCACTTTTGCATTTTTGCATAAAAGTACAAAGGAAGTATTGCAAGCATGATAGACAGTAGTAGGACCATTGCAGGTTTTCCTAGGCACATGAGACACAACATGATTACGTCTAGGCCTTCTACCATGAACAAAAGTGGAACTAGATGCGAACACAACATGAGAATTAAATGTAGCATCATGGGAAACAATGTGATCATAGCATCTATCATTATAAGCATGACCAGTGAATTTCCTATCATACATATAGGCATGGTTCTTTTGAGAACTACTAGCCATCGGGGCCTTCCCTTTCTCCTTGTTGAGAATGGAAGTCCTTTGGCTTGTTAAGTTCTTGGTTTCCTTTTGAAAACCAAGTCCATCCTTAATTGAGGGGTGTCTACCAACAATGTAGGCATCCCTAGCAAATTTTAGCTTATCATAATCATCTTTGCAGGTCTTAAGTTGAGCATTAAGACTTGCAACCTCATTGTTTAGTTTAGTAATAGAAGTAACATGTTCATCACAGGCATCAATATCATAGTCTTTACATCTATTGCAAATAATGACATGCTCTACACATGAACTAGTTTCATTAACTTTCTCTAGCTTAGCATTTAATTCAACATTTAAATTCTTTAAGCTAGAAATGGATTCATGACAGGAAGACAACTCAGATGACAATATTTCATTTTTCTTAATTTCTAAAGTAAGAGATTTTTGAACACTAACAAACTTGTCATGTTCCTCATATAAAATATCCTCTTGCTTTTCTAGCAGTCTATCATTTTCATTAAGAGCATCGATTAATTCATTAATTTTGTCTATTTAGCTCTATCTAACCCCTTAAACAAGCAGTGTAATCTACCTCATCATCGGAGGATTCCTCATCGCTAGAAGAAGAGTACTTAGGAGTATCTTGAATACGTACCTTTTTCTCCTTAGCCATAAGGCATGTATGATGTTCGTTTGGGAAGAGCGAAGACTTGTTGAAGGCCAAGGCAGCTAGTCCTTCATCCTCAGAGTCGGAGGAGGAGCAGTCGATGTCCCATTCCTTCCCGATGTGTGCCTCACCCTTGGCCTTCCTGTAGTTCTTCTTTTTCTCCCTCTTCCCGTGCTTGTCTTGTCCCTGGTCATTATCGTTATCGGGGCATTGAGCTATAAAATGACCAGTCTTACCGCATTTGAAGCAGGAGCGTTTTCCCCTTGACTTGTTTTTGTTGGGGTACTCCTTGCGTCCTTTTAGCATGGTCTTGGAGCGCTTTATGATGAGTGTCATCTCATCTTCATTGAGCCCAGCAGCCTCCACTTGTGCCAACTTGCTTGGTAGCGCCTCCCTGCTGCTAGTTGCTTTGAGAGCAACGGGCTGCGGCTCGTAGACGGACAGTGGACCGTTCAATGCATCGTCCACATATCAAGCTTCTTTCACCATCATACGCCCGCTCACAAATTTTCCGAGTATTTTCTCGGGCGTCATCTTGGTGTACCAGGGGTTTTCACGAATAAGATTTACAAGATGGGGGTCAATTACTGTAAATGACTTGAGCATGAGCCGGACGATGTCATGATCCGTCCATCTTGTGCTTCCATAGCTTCGGATTTTATTGACCAGGGTCTTGAGCCTGTTGTAGGTCTGTGTTGGCTCCTCTCCCCTGATCACCGCGAATCTCCCCAGCTCGCCTTCCACCAGTTCCATCTTGGAGATCATGGTGGCGTCGTTACGCTCATGAGATATTTTGAGGGTGTCCCAAATCTATTTGGCGTTGTCCAAACTGCTGACCTTGTTATATTCATCCCTACATAGAGATGCTAACAAAATAGCAGTGGCTTGGGCATTTTTATGAATTTGTTCATTTATAAGCACAGGATTATCAGTACTATCAAAATGCATCCCATTCTCAACAATTTCCCAAATGCTAGGATAGAGGGAGAATAAATGACTAGGAATTTTATGACTCCAAAAAGAATAGTCCTCTCCATCAAAGTATGGGGGTTTTCCTAGGGGAATTGATAGTAGATGCGCATTTGAATTATAAGGAATGCGAGAATAGTCAAAAGAGTAGTTTTGATTAACCGTCTTTCTTTTGGACGAGGAGTCATCGTCGTCATCCCTTGGTGAAGAAGAGGAGGCGTTGCTGTCATAGTAAATGATCTTCTTGATGCGCCTCTTCTTCTTCCCGTCCCTCTTCTTGTGACTCGAGCCTGAGTCAGTGGGCTTGTCGTCTCTTGGCTTGTTAAAGAGGGACTCCTTCTCCTTGTCATTGACCATCATCCCCTTACCCTTAGGATCCATCTCTTCGGGCGGTTAGTCCCTTAGATAAAGAGTACAGCTCTGATACCAATTGAGAGCACCTAGAGGGGGGGTGAATAGGTGATCCTGCGAATTTCAACACTAAATAGCCAACACTTGGTTATGAAATGTTAGTGCAATTAAAACCAAGTTGCTAAAGTGTGAATTCTAGAAGAAAGCCAATCACAAATAAGATGGACACAAGACGCAACGATTTATCCCGTGGTTCGGCCAATGCCTACTTCCACGTTGTGGTGACCTCCTTCGATCAAGGATTGCACTCAATCCCTCTCAAGTGATCCAATGATCAACTTTGAGTACCACAATTGTCTTCCATAGTAATCTTTCTCCCGTTTGCGAGGAATCTCCACAGATTGGAGCCTCTCGCCCTACAAGTTTATCACAAGAGAAGCACAGTATTAAGTGAGGGAGAATAACACACACAAGACTCAAATCCGCAGCACACACAGGCACACAAGCCAAGACTTGAGCTCGAAACACAGGCCAGAGAGTTCAAAACTCAAACGGAGCTCAAATCGCTAAAATGATCGATCAAATGCATGGAGACGGAGTCTGTGAGTCTTAAGATGCTTATTGAATGCTTGGTATTCTATTCCATGCGCCTAGGGGGTCCCTTTATAGCCCCAAGGCAGCTAGGAGTCGTTGGAGACCAACTTGGAAGGCAATTCTTGCCTTCTGTCGAGTGGTGCACCGAGTAGTCCTATGCACCACTGGACATCTACTGTAGCAGTCCGGTGCGCGATCTCTTTCCTTTTCTGGTGAAGCTGACCGTTGGATCTTCGGATCTGTTGGCACACCGGACACTATCCGGTGCACACCAGACAGTCCGGTGCGATCATCCAACCGTTGGCTAAGCCACGTGTCGCCCGTTGATCGTGTAGGCGACCATTGGCCGCAAGCGTCGTTGGCTCACCGGACAGTGCGGTGCACCACCGGACAGTCCGGTGAATTTTAGACGTGGCGCCTTCGGCTTTTCCCGAGAGCGATGAGTTCGTCGCCAAAGACTTAGGTGCGGGCGCCGATGACTCACTGGACAGTCTGGTGCACCACCGGATAGTCCGCTGATTTATAGCCACTTCGCTGCACTAATGCCCGAGAGTAGCTACTTCGCCGCCGGGCCAGCCTAGGCACCGGACAGTCCGGTGCACCACAGGCTGGTGCTGGTTTGGCTGACTTAGCCATTCTTTCTTCCATCCTTTTTTCTATTTTCTTGGTCATGTCTCTAGCACTTAGATAAACATGTTAGTAACCAAAAAAATGAACTAAGTTCAGAGACATACCTTTCTCTTTGATTTGCACTTCTCACTTAGTTAGCACATATGAACTCAAAACAATGTGTTGGGCATCTAATCACCAAAATAATTATAGAAATGTACCAAGGGCACATTTCCCTTTTAGAAACCCACCGCTCATCTCTCTTCATCCTAAATCAAAAAGAAGCTAGATGCCCATACCTCTCACAATTCTCACAACGGTACCTCACCTCTCTCTTGGGTGGATTTTGTTTATGGGAGGGAGCTTTCTTTTTGGATGACTAAAGGGCTCTAGGAAGGGGATCGCTAGAGATGTTGGGAAAGGTGTCAAGTGTGTTCCTGAGATGGTTAGGTTTTGGAAGCCACACTTGTTTCTGACGAGGAGCTCTCACAGGTTCATCCATCACACCATCTCTCGCAAGGGTGATATGCTTAACAGGGGTGGTTTTGATAAGCTTGGGAGTGGGTGAAGGTTTCTCTGAAGGTGTCAAACCACTACACTCACCAACCTTCCCAAAGCGAGCGACACTCCCATCCTTAGCAGCAAAGCCTAACCCCGGTCCGTCTGTTCCCCTCTTGAACTGACTAACCATCATGCCCAACTAGGGCTCAGTGCACGACACCCAACTCAAGACAGATCGAAGGTATATGTTTTCTTTTTCAATTCTTGTCTTGTCGTGTCTGCAGGACTCAAGGGCAGACTGCAAACCCTCACAAAGTGCACACTACGCAGGTGCAGGGGCACTCACTGAGCTAGCCTTCTAAAGCAAAGCTAACCTAGCGTCTCTCTCTGCTAGATCAGACTACAAGCCAGGACAAATGGTACACGCACACAACAGGATAGACATAGATCTCAACTCATCGCGCTCATCTAGCAAGGTGGAGTACTTGGTCTGCAAAGTGGTGATGTTCGACATGTGTAGAGCGCACTCATCACATTCTGTCTCGTTAGACACCACAATTGAAGCTCTATCAGACTCAAGTTCCCTAAGCGAGCTCTCATACTTGGATCTAAACTCTCTCCTGTCATGAGCAGCCTTCCTAAGCAACTTATCCTGACTAGCCAAAGCAGTGTTCAGCTCTTCTATCCCATCGGCAAGATCATCGACGGAAGGTAGTACCTTAGAAGTAGTGTCGTCTCCGATGTATTTGTCGTCACCGGTGCCGACCGCGTCTTCACCAAGTGCCATGGTGTAGAAGCCTCCTACAGTGTCGACGATGAAGCACAGCCCGTTCAGCTTGTCCTCGACTCGCCTCTCAGTCTCCTCGTCGCTCGAGGAAGATACAACATCATCGGAGTCGTGGTCGACGTCACTGAGGGAGGCGAGGAGGCACACTCCTTGATCTTTGCCTTCTGAAGGTACTTCTTCTTGAGCGCCTCCTTGTCGAATCCTCCCTTGGACTTGTACTTGCCGGAGGAGTACTTTCCCTTGCGTCGACTAGAGTGATGGTCGTGCGGGCCAGGCTCCTATTTGCCCTTCTTGGGGCAGCTGGCAACAAAGTGGTCAGGGTCACCACAGTTGTAGCATCCGTCCTTGGACCCGCCACGCCGCCGGCTCATATGGTTGCTATTGAACCGCGTGAACCGGCTGGCCACAAGTGCCAACTCCTCATCCCTAAGCGTCTCCACCTACTACTCTGTAATAGACAAAAAAGAAGATAGAGCAAACATAGCAGGTGAGGAGTTAGAAGCAGAACCAGGGCCATGATGGGTGCACTAGGGTTTTCAATCTTAGCCTAAATCTAGTGGTCAATCTCTATGGACTTGAGCTTGCTGAAGAGCTCGTCCACGGTGAGAGTCTCGTAGTTGGGCTACTCGATGATCGCCAAGACCTTCACCTCCCAAACCCTCCGATCTAGAGCATGTAGTAATTTCAGCGCTCTCTCATGATCACTATAGGGTAGCTGTGCCTTGTTGGCACATCTTGTTCACAATTGACTGGAACCTGGAGAACATAGAATCAATGGTCTCTCCAGCCAACTGTGTGAAGTTCTCGTACTATCGCCTGTACATCTCAAACAGTCTGGTCTTCACATGATCGTTGCCCTCATGAAATCTCTCGAGGGTAGATCAGATCTGATGAGCCGTAGTCAGATGTCCAACTCGCTCAAACTCACCAAGCGAGAGACACGAGAACAAAGTGTTTCGAGCTTTGTTGTTCGAATCATGGAACTCCATTTGAATTAGAGTGATCCTATCACTTGTGGCATTGAAATTTGCATCAAGGTAAATTTTCAAAACCTGATAACTGATGGTCTGAAGATACACAGACATGCGAATCTTTGAGTACGGGTAATTGGTCCCATCGAAGAACAGATGTTTGCCAACACCTCGTTCCATGTCGCCTACGTGGATTTTGAACCGATTAGGGAAGAGAAATCCTTAACCGCCTTTGATACCAATTGTAGGACCGGTAAGGCGACCACAGGGGGGTGAATGGGAGCCAATCAGATTTTGCTTCCAAACACTGAAAATGAACACTTCACTTCAATTGAGATGAAGCAAGTATTCAAACCATGAACACATCAGTGAATGAGTGACCTCATGATTAAAAAATGTTCCTAATACTCACATGAGACAAGAAAAATAAACGGATCACAAATTGGACACCAAAAAGTCCAAAACGGTCCAATATAGTATCGTCAAGAAGTGTTGTTTCAACAGTACGAAATTCTGTTCTTCAATTTAAAACTGAACCAACCAAACTCCGATTGAGATGAAATTTTACACACATCTGAGAAAATACGTTTCCAAGATCTCCCCAAATTTTGAGCTCAATCGGACTTGTGAATCACCCGCAGATTTAAAAATACAGCCAGAAATTGGGGTTTTGTTGGGATTTTCTAGAACGAGTTCAAGCTGAGTTTTTCTCAAATCGCGACCAAAATCTGCAACAACTAGGTTTATGCAGTGGTCCAAAGAGTGCAACTGTACCATCAATCAATCCCCAAACCAAATCCTCTCAAAGGAATCAAAGGTTTTTCACCAACAACACAAGATCGGGGAAAAGGAGAAACCAAGACTATAAAACTTTCGAAATTCTAGCAAGGGTACAAACTTGAGATTTGAAGCCGAAGAGCCCTGCAGGCTAGACCGACGACCCTGCCTCTGATTAAACTTGAAAATCAAGAACACAGTCGAAGTACAAAATCACTGCAGAACCCTCGGCTCAACTGGTGTCTACCTAGAGAGAAAACTAGGAGCTCTAGAATGAGTGCTCTAAATAAATGGCAGCCAAGAGATACTGAACTAACTAGCCATCTCATCTATTTATAGAGGGTTATTCTCACTTCCTAAACTACCCCTATTTACATAGAGCCTATCCACTCCACCGGGGGCGAAATAGACCAACTCCTAGGTTTTCGATTTGACAGCCACATCCTTCCCAGGGAGTTGCTTCGCCTTGACGCACCCTCTGCGATCACGCCACGTGCCGCCACCGGTTCCCTCCGGAACCGCCACCGCCAAGTTTTGAGTCCCAAACTCAACAAAACCCGCCGTGAGCACCGCACCTCGTGCACGTCCTCCACGATCAGACGCGTGTCCTGCCAGTCCTCAAACACGATGACAACACGGTCCACTCCACTACGTCCTCACACAAGTGCCTGTCCGAGGTGTCAGCCACCGTGGTTGGTCACCTGACTGCTCTGATGTAATACCCAAAGTTGTAAACCATATAGAAGGGGATAACTCTCTTATGTACTTTGTCTCCAATTATTATCATATGTGAATAACCAAACCTAAAAGTGACTAATTAACAAATGAGACATGAACAACTTGTGCATCATGCTGGAGTTTATTTGATTGTGCATTTATAAGCAATGATAATATCAATAAAAATATAGTCATGTTAATATGGTGATTTGAGACCTAATTTACAATTCTAGAATATTAGAGAAAGAGGAGGAAAATACAATATAAAATAGAGAAACAAATATATAAATTCCTAAAACTCTTCCGTACTATTGGGCTCAACTAGTATATTTAAATGAGTACAAGAGCACAATTCACTTTCAATTCAAAATGTAGATTCAAATATAAAAGGAAAAGAAAGAAAAGAAAGAAAAGAAAAGAAAAGAGAAAAGAAAAGAAATGAAGGGGAAGAAGCCGCATGGGCCCAAAGTAAGTTTCCAGCCCAACTAACTCGCGCGCGCGTGGCCGCCGCTGGGCTGACAAGCCGGGCCCCCTTGCCAGCCTCGTACTCGTTTGTCCACCGTGCGCTGGCAAACAGACCCACCAGACAGCGCTACGCCCTCCCCAAGCCAACCTTTATTGCGCCTTTGTTGGTCCTTGTTCTCAAAAGCTACGAATCAAGAACAAGGCAACACAAATGTTAATGGTTAAAGACCTTCGTCCTTCATAACATTATCTCCCTTAGGATATAATGCTCTTTGAACGAAGGTCATGAAGGACATACCTTATTCATTGCAATATATCAAGATATAGACATGATAATATGAAACATAGAGAAAGCATGAGTAATCATTTCAGATCATTAGATTATTCATATTATCATCATCTATCTTTGAACAAACATCAATGATATTAAATTAAATTTGTACCTTTGGCTTTACAGAAGGTAAGAATCCGAGAGTGACGTGTGAGTGATTACAAGTCAGCGTGGACAGTACAGTGTCACTATTCATCTATTTATAGGCACAGGACGCAGCCTGGGTAAAATTACATTCATGTCCCTGACATTTACTATTAGTCAAAAGGTAATCTATCGAGGACTGAGCAGTCTTTTCCTTTTAAGTCGGTTTCATCCTCCATCATCGTCCTTGTGCTGAGCCGAAGCTTCTCCATCCACAGCTTCAGAGTTGGTCTAACCTTCTTCTAGATTATGCTTTTCATTCTGTGCACGCCTTCGTCTTCAAGCCGAAGCTTCCTGTGACAGTATACTATACTGGGAAACATGTTAGTCGTGTTTTTGAGGGCTTTCGGAAGATGCAGGCCCCCAACAGTAGCTCCTCGTAGTGTTAATTTGTTGTTTAACAAATTCAGACTACGACGTAAACGAAGGCCTTTAGCCGAAGGTCCGAAAAAACACCTTCCCTTCACTAGAATAGCGAAAGTCAATGACAAATGGGGCCCGCGAAGTTGCAATGCACTAGGCATATAAATAGAAACCCACAACGACAGCATCTGTTGTGCCATTTTAGTTGCTTGTGCTGTTTTCTCAAATTTTAATTCTCTTTCTATCAGCTCTCGCTTGATTTACGAGCTTCGTGATATACACAAGTGCTTGTTGAATGTCTAAAGAGAAGAAGATGTCTGAGGAGAATAAGGTTGTGGACCATGCTCTTGGTGGGTTTTACGAAGCTATGGAAAAAACAAACATAAAGAAGATCACAAACGAAATAATGGCTGATTTGTCTGAAGATTCTGGCGATAGTGATGACTATGATGTGGAAAGTGATAATGAAGATGCCGAAGATCGGCCCTGGCGGCCAAGTCATACTATCTTCGGAAAGTCGTCCATAAAATAGAGTCAGATTGATGCCATGAAGGGGAGGTATTTCCATGATATGTCTATTGTGAGAGTTGGAGGGGACAGCGCCGCTCCTGCACCTAAAGAAAACGAGGTTGTTGTCTACAGAAGCTTTATGAAGGCGGGTCTTCGATTCCCATTGAGCAAATTTTTAGTTGAAGTTTTGAAGACATTTGAGATCTTTCTTCATCAAATTACTCCCGAAGCTATAATCAGAATGGTTATTTTTGTTTGGGCCGTGAGATGCCAAGGGCTGGAACCAAGCGCGAAATGCTTCTGTAATATGCATGAGCTGCTGTACGAAATGAAGGCTACTAACAAGGAGCAGTATCACAACAACTTCGGTTGTTATGGCTTCATTCCTCGTTCTGATGTGAGCTACCCAGTTCCAACATTTCGGAAAAGGTGGCCCTGAGCTTGGATGGAGGAATGGTTTTACGTCCTATATGGTCTCGCTTCAGCATCCGAAGGCCTGCTACTGCGCTTGGAAATGATACCGAAGCATGCCATAAGGCCTTCAATAATGTTTGTGCCTTGATTGGCACAAGAGACCTGGTTCAGGAGCACATAGCCTATAGGGTATGGCCACTTGTAGATAGCTGGGAGATGCCGAATGAGACTGCTGTCGGGTCTAGTCAAGGTGGTTTGGTTTACTTGAAATACACCTTCAGATACAGAGACCAATTTGACGAACCAAATGACGACTGGCTGAAATGTGTTGAGGCGACTAGTGATGAGTTACTTGAAGCGTACACAAGAGCCGAAGATGATGCCTTGACCTTGGCCTTCGGCGGGCGAGGCAAGAAAAGGTTGAATAGAGTTTTTGACGTTATCAGCTTCGTGTATCCAGACTACACTTACCCCTCGCGAAAGCAGGGGAAGAAAAGGAAAACTGCCGCCTTGGCCATCTCTGTTGCGCCGAAGGGCAAGAAAATTAAGGTCTTGACCCACCGGCCAAGATACATTGAAACGACCACATTGCCGAAGTTTGGTGAAGGGACATCTTCCGCTGCCGAAGCGGAACAAGCTGCTCCTGCCGGTCTGAGCGCCGAAGAATCGACTGAGATGCCGAAGATTCCTATAGCCGAGCCAACCGAAGCCAAAGAAGAGGCAGCCAAAAAGCCAGAGCTAGAAAAGTAATAGTGCTGCTAGAAATCTTGAGTCCACCGGCAGAAGCAGAATTGCCGAAAGTTGCGAAGGCTCCCGCCACAACACCCAAGAGGAGGAGAATGGCTAGCGTGCGAGACGCTATCAAGGAAACAACAAGGGCATTGACTCCTGCTCCGGCAAAAAAGGTTGCCGAAGCTGTTAC
Source organism: Zea luxurians (assembly GCA_029449295.1). Classification (NCBI taxonomy): domain Eukaryota; kingdom Viridiplantae; phylum Streptophyta; class Magnoliopsida; order Poales; family Poaceae; genus Zea; species Zea luxurians. Next base: position 9,061,968 of record JAOPSE010000033.1, on the reverse strand, counting down.
GGCTCGTGCTAAAACTGAAGTTGGGCCCTCAGTGCCCGCGGAAGTAGAGCCTGCCACGACTGAGCAGAGAGCTGTATAAAAATTTCCAGATACTAGTATGGTTGTGGAGAATGATGTAGCAGAAAAAACTAAATCTCCTGCTCCCGAAGCACCGTCCGAAGATCTTGACTTTATTGTTCGACATGCTTCGGGAAAAGGGCTATCCGAAGATGAAATTGCAAAAGCCGAACACTATGTCCGGGAACTGAAATACCCGAAGGGGGCCTTAATGTTCAACGGCATGGATGAAGATGATTTCCTATACTGTCTCCCAGACAACAAAGAAATATCCGTCTGCTGGGAGATGGCCAAAAATATGGGATTTCCGAAGCTCGAAGTTGGTCTCTCCGCCATGTCAAAAGATGACCTTACAGACAGCCTTGCATACAAAAGTCTGAAGATATGAAAGTGATGAACTTAAAAATAGATTGTCTTTTCTTGTATTCTCGTGCTGATTCTATCTTCTTGCACGGCTTAATTCTTAGCAACGCTTTGAGGGTGCAAAAGAATGATGAAGATGAAAGCTGCGTAATAGCCCTTGGCAACCTTCGGTTAGAAGTTATTAAGCTGAGAAATGAAGCCATGGAGAAAGACAAAATCCTGCTTTCATTGGTGGATAAAGTGAAAAAAGACGAAGTAAAATTTAACACTCAATCTGAAGCTTATAAAGCCAAAATTGAAGACCTTCGGAGGAAACTTGTCGAAGCAAATGAAAATTTTGCACTTGCAAAAGCTAGTCAAGAAATAAGTGAATGGTCGAACGCTAGGCTGGAGAAAAATGTTGAGGAGCTTCGTGAGTCCAAGGAAAGGTGCTTCGAGAAATCCTTGGATTGCGTAAGAAAATTGAAAAACAGCTTTGCCAGAGTAGGTGCTTATTCTTCCAAAGAGAATTTTATTCGAGGTGACCCCGAGGGTGTTATTGATTGGATAAGCGGGGAAGCCGAAGCTTTCGAAGAGATCCTCAGCGACCGCGGGGATATTTGTGCTTTCACTGGCGCTGGAGGGATTGCGGCAATTCTGGAGAAGGTTGGTTGCGACCATGTTAAAGCTGCGGCCCACACTGAAGCCAGCTTCTCTATAGACGACACGAAGGACCGTTCGGCTGAAGCTACTTTAGTGGGCGGAAAGTTTTACTTCGATGTTTGGGTGAATGGTGGCCGAGAATTGGCCAATGAAATCGTAAAGAAAAATGAAAACGAAACCCATGACGCCCGAGAAGAGGCTAGGCGAGCCGAAGAGGCTGCTGAGCGCGCAAGACGTATAGGTATTGTTCTTGAATTTTTAGCTTTAGTGTTTATTTTCTGGCTTCAGACTAACAGCTTGTCTATTACAGCTGAACTCTCACCGTTGCCCGAGACGTATGACCCCCAAGCTGATCCTGTCATGAAAGAGGCGTTGGATGTAATGAGCGTTGCTAACTCCATCATCGACGAAGTCGTCGACAAGCTACTGGATGAAGCTGCCGAAAACATCCTTAAGGAAGATTAGGCTTTTTATCATAATGATATGATGTAACATTTGGTGTATAAAACAATTAATCAGACATGTAAATTGTTGTAATATATTTCTTTACGATGCATGAAATTTACGCACATACCGTTTTTAGCCTTCGGCGAAAAACACCTTCCCTTCTTTTCATGCTTCGTAAAGAAAGAAGCCCCTTCTATGTCAAATCTGATAAAATTGTATTTTCCGAAGTTTGCCTTCGTGCCTCAGCACGTTTTCGTTCAAGTTATTGCCGAAGACTTGCTTCGTACCCAATCTTCGCTGTTGATGCAATATGATGTATGATGTAATGTTATGCGTAATGATGCGATAATACGATGCAATATGTGTAACACCCCAAGTGTTACCATGGCTATGGCACCTCTATGCACTAATGACTGTCATCACATGTGGAAGAAACTTAAGGAGAAGAGCATAAGAATCTTGGAGACCATGTATTAACCAAGAATGTTAATGACCTAAAAGCATTTCTCAAGCTTTTGTGCACTTACCACCTTGGGCAAGAAGGGAGTAAACCCTGGACCTGTCTTGAACCCCTATCTCCTAAAACCATGGTTGAAGGGGGGAGAGATTAAGCAAATGTGCAAATCATGACCTAACCTTTGGCAAAAGTTAAGTAACATATTAATCAACAAATATAGAGAGGAAACATTGCAAAAAGACCCCTTAAGAAACCCCAAATCCATTCTTTAAGTAGAGAAAGAGCTAGAGCTCTCTAATTCTCTCTAAGTCAAAATCTACACCTAATCTAAAGATCCACCGTGTTCACCTTGAAGATGGCACTAAAACCACCTAAGTTCTATACCAAAAATGTGGCATACCACCTTAGGCACCCCCTGGAAAATGTTGAGACCGAGCCCTTGACATTTGACATGTCTTGGCATCATTTTTGTCGCACAGCGGACAGGGAGACAAGCCAGATTTGGCGTCCATATATCTTCTGACCTATGGCTTATCTTCCCTTGGAACTCACATACAAGAGATAGCCATAGGTGCCAGGAAGAGGTCTACGCCGGATTTTTGCCAAGATTTGCACGTATGCGATCTCAGCAAGCTTTTGAACATGGGCAGAAGAACACCTCCACGTGTTCGACGCGCTCTGCGCGCGCCAGAGCACGCCCGTGCCCGACCCCGCGCGCTCCGCACCACGCCAGGTCGCGCCCGCATCCCCTCCTCACGCCCGCGCCTATAAATCACCCTCAGGCGTCGACCGTACTCCTCCGCGCACGCTCGACCTCACCGGAGCCCGAAACCACCGGCGTTTGCCCCGTGCACGGCGTGCCCACGACCACCCGAGCCCATACCACCGTAGACTGGCCAGCAGAGCCCTTCCCAACCTCGTCCAATCCTTGGAATAGGCTGTGCACGCCTCGGTGAAGCTCCCCGAGCAAGGAATCAGAGTTTGCTTCGCCGGAGAAGCCAGTCCACGGTCGCCGGACTTCGCCCGACCGCCGGTGAACATAGATCGGGTAATCCTCTGCTCCATTCTTCGATTCCTTGTGCACATAGCCTCTACGTCACCCCGTGGAGCTCATCATGCCATTTGATTGAACTAGATCGTCGTGGTTTAGCCGGAACACCCGCCGCCGACGAGATCACCCGCCTGCGCACGTGGACCGGACGATTCCGGCCACCACCGCCGTCGAGCCGTACCTCGCTGTGACCGCTAGGACCTCCCGGAGCCAACCCCGCCCCTCGCCGAACCTCTCTCGCCACCGGTAAGCCGTGCCGCCCTTTTCATTTCCGCGGGTACTGTTTAAACCTAGGGAGGGACCGTGGGGGAGAAGAAGAAAAGGCTAGGGGTTTTTGCGCATTGTCAGTGACTCAGGGGAATAGTAGCGCAGGGATATAACTGAGAGGATTAGTTTGGAAAGAACCCGAGGACTTCGGTGCAAAGTGGTTTTTCTAGGAAACCTTTTATTTAACCCGATTTAATTTCAAACATAACTTGAATAATTCATATCTTCTGTTTTATTCACCCAAATCAAGTCAAACCAATTTTGCCAGATCTTAAATAATGTAAACTACTTAAGAAAAATAAAAAACCCCTAAGTGTTACAAAAAAACTTTAAGGTTCTGATTTAAATATTGCTTTGGCCAAAAGCTAAATAATAGGAGGAAAAATAGTTGCACTATTAGACTGAGCCTAAGAAAATTTGGAGAAGTACCTAATTACTTCCTAACCTGTTTAAAAATAATAAATCCCTCTGTACACCCAGTTAAGATAGAGTTTACCATTTAAACCCTTTTTAGCCTAAAGTTAAAGAAAATATTAATGAAGGTTTAAATAAGGCACCAGGGAGCACCCATATTTTTGTTAGTCTATCTACTCAGTATAGTTCACTAGAAAAATTTCTTACACTCTGGTTTAGCACAAAATAGTTGGGATACCTTTTATTTTAAGAAAACAAGGAAAACATAGAAAAACCCTAGAAAAATAACCCCAAGGAGAAAACACCCCAAACCTTGGGATAAATAATGTTTTGTTATTATGAACATAGGAAAAATATGAAATCTGTTGTTTGCTATTTTTTAAATAACAAGTTAGTTATAAGCACCTTTTTGGCATAAAAATTTAGAAATTCACAACTAAATATCCATTATGACTTTTTCTGTGATTTTTAACATAAAGGCCTAATATCATCTATGTGTCTAGACAAAAATAAAATTTGGTACAGAAACCTCAATTAAATCATAGCTATAGTGTAAAGTGCCCTTATAAAACTTATCCTTGTTAATTTTGCACAAGTAGTATCTGAATCAATAACCACCTCAAATTTATAGGACAAATTACAGTAGCAACTAGTTACCCACTGTAATTTTTATAGAATTTTTGGAAGAAGTTAAACCACTGTTGTAGTTCAACCCACACTAGAATTCATAATTAGAAATGAAAAAGGGGAAATTGATAATGAAAACTTGTGTCACCCTAACCCAACTAGCAAAACCCTTTTTAATTTGCCCACTGAAATATGTAAGGGAAAAATACAAATCCACTATGCTTATTCTCCACAACACCTAAACCTAGAGTGATAAGCATAAACCACTAAAAGCCAAGTATGACCAAGAAACCCTAAGTTGCTAACTAACTTAGTTCTTCTTCCTTTAGCATAATGTTGTTAAATCATGCATAATCATAACATGCATATTCTTATTCATTGCATTCGATAGACTGCAACCTCGCTGACGGAGAGTACGTCCTCGTGCCGGAGCAAGGTGTTACTCAGGAGGTAGCCCCGGATCCAGCACCAGAGCCTGCCCCAGAGGATCTGCCTGCCCCAGCTTTCGAAGGCAAGCCCTGGTCTTATGTGTTGGGGGCCTTCGTCCTCCGAAGGTCCTCAAAAACATGATTTGACAATGTTTTCCAAGTGGATTATGTAAACAGGTATCTTCGGACTCAGAATTATGAACATAAAGTACGGTCAGGACGAAGCCTGAGCCAGACGAAGGACGAGCTGATTACCAAGTTCTACGAAGGAGGGTGCACAGCCGAAGCTGTGTGCAGGGAAGCTTCGTCGCGATAGCGGAAAGGGGAACCGACTTAAAGATGAAAAGACTACGTGGGCCTCGACAGATTTCCATAAGCCGTTAACAAATGTAATGGACATGGATGTAATTTTACGTGGGCTGCGTCCCGCGTCTATAAATAGATGAACAGTACTCCCGTACTGTTCACGCTGACTTGGCATCTGCTTTTGCGTCACGCTTGTACTTTTTACCTTCTCTCAGGACCGAAGGTACATTTGTAATTTGAAATCATTTCTATTTTTCCATGTTAATAAAATAGAAATGATTCTATGATGGTGTTTATATTATATTTCATGCCATATATGAATCCTTCGTCATTACTTGTTATGTTTACGAAGGTATGTCTCTTGTGACCTTCGTCCGAAATACTTTATCCCCCGAAGGGACATAATGTTCCGAAGGACGAAAGGCTTTAACACTTAACATTTTTTATGTTGCCTTGTTCTTAACTCTTAGCCTTTGAGAACAAGTCCCCAACATTATGCATAACCGTTTATATATGCTATTTTACTACACTTAATGTTTGTAGGCTTGTAATGTGCACTTAAGTGTAGGAGTTGCTTGAAACCTCTAGTTGCATGAACTTAGGATTCCTTTTTGAGATCGATACTAGTATGCTAGGTCGCGTAGCTGCTATGCTAATCAGGATCTCGGTAGAAGTCAAGTGATTTTTCTAGCACTCGCGCGAGGTCAGGAATTGGTTGTATCCATTTTTATATCGTAATGATGATGGTCTGTAGACAACAGTCCATGGGGATTGGTTGTCTACGAGATGGAAATTGGAATAAGGATTAAGGTGTGGTACCGTGTGTCAAGCATTTGAACGTACTAAGCACATACCGAGAAATATGGTAAATCGGTAAGCCTAGTACCTGAGTGAACCTGCCCGCAGATTGCCCTCCTCACGCGACCTGAGACATGGTCTCCCATTCCGGTTATGGTGGGTACAAGTGCGGTCACTGCACGACGGCAGTCTGGGTCAGTGAGGCATTGTACGCCAAGGCGGTGAGCCCTTTCTGTTGCCAGGGAATCGATGGGGACGGTTGATGTGTGTGGGGACGGAGTGCCTCGCCACGTCGTGTGTTTAGGTTTACATTGCAAGGTTTAAAAACTTGATTCGAATCATCTGCTTCTCACAGCTAATGAGACTGCTTGATCCATGCTGCTACATTGAGTAACAAGTGGGAATGTGATAAGTTGACACAAGATGTTGATTGCTAAATATGTTTGATACTATGTATGAGTAGATAGTACACATTTAGCCTTAAGAGGGTCACACTTAAACTTGACAAAGCTAAAACTTGATTTACAAACTCAGCTAGTGCTTTTGGGAACCAAACCCCACAGCCAAACAGCTGCATGTCTAGAGGCAGAGGAGTAGACTCCTCACACCGGGTAAGTCTAGCTGAGTATTAGTATACTCAGCCTTGCTTGTGGCATAATTTTACAGGTTCTCTGGAGGACATGGTTGCTGGAGTCACTTGGCCGTCCACCTTGCCACCGGGTTGGACAGTCGAGTGGGACCCTGCCTCGGCTGAGGAGGAGCATGAGGAGTGATGGGATAGGCTTCCCCATCTCTCTCTTTATTTATCATTAGTTTTATTCCGCTGCACTTCGAACAATGATGACTACTTTTGTTAAAACTCCGATGATGATGTAATAAGTTTAATACTCTTTAATGTATGGTTTTATGCTTTATTGTATTTGCTCTGTGACTCACCATCGAGTGAGACTGTGGTACTTGATCCTGTCAGTGGCCTCGTCGGACTAGATCCGAGGGATTGACTGGTTATTCCCATTTAAGTGTGGTCTAGCCTCTAAGGCGAGACTCAGGCACTTAAGTTGGAATAATTCGGGCAGTTCCGCCACAGCTGGTATCGGAGCTTGTACCACCACAGAGGAATCAATAAACTATAAATACCATCCTTCTCCAAAGTAAAATTTGATAGAAACAAATATTGGATAGACCGTAGAACGATCAGGATAGACCTAGGACGTGAAGCCTTGGAGGATAGAGGGGTAGCTAGGTGGCTAATTGAATCAGCCCTACAGGCTACTATAAGGGATGGGAGTTCTTCCCTATTCCCTCTAAGATTAATGTGAGGTCGTTCTTGACGAGCATGCATGCATCATTAATTAAACAAATGGATAATTGGGTAAAAACTTTGATACAAATGATGACCAAATAAGTACCCCAGTATCGCTGCCATGGTTATAGAGAGGCTGAGTTGTGATTCCTTTTCTTTTTATAATTCTTTTTCTTTTACTTACGCTTAACCGTACACAGATGACTTCTCACGGATCCTCGGACGAAGGGAATGCACTGTCCCACACTGACGGGCTTGCGCGAGAGGGTTTTCCCCGTTTTTTATGGGAGGTACTTCAAGGATCTGGTTACACGACGCCTCCTCAGTACGCGGTGCAGCAGTTCGAGAAGCACCGAGTGCCCCACTGTAGGGTGAGGATGACCCTGGAGCCTCATCCCCTGCAGCCCGTGGCTGGCGTTCGCTGAACTCTGAGTCCTTTGGATACCGGGCTGAGGATACGATCGAGGCGATTGCTCTTCACGGATTGACCACTTTCTACGGATTCCACCCCTTGGAGCTGTCCACTCACCCCATTGGCTTGTTCCCCACTGAAAAGGAGGACGACCCAATGTGGAAGGACCGAGTGGAGCATGCCAAGGACATCTGGGCTATCTACCCAGGCCAGACTGCTCACTTGACGGTGCGGTGCATGAATGCCCTGTATCGTCTGCAAGTGATGCGTGGTGAGGCCATGTCCCATCTGATGGCATTATTGGAGGCAACTAAGATCACCCTGGATAGCATAGAGGAGCTTGTGGTTGACTTGTCCACTGAGATGGTAGAAAAAGATCTACAAGTGGAGCAGTTGTCAGATGAGATTCATGAACTTGAGGAGCTAGTGGGAACGAGGGAGAACACCATCGAGGTTCTCGAGGATCAGTTGATCAACACCCAGCAGCAGCTTGCAGAGGCTAATCAGCACCTGGATATGCACCACCAGGAGATCCAAGACATGGGGGCCAACGAGGATGTCGACATCGAGGGAGGAGAGGAGCCTGCCTCCAGCTTGGACACTGCTGGCTCAGGGAGACCACCTTCCCCCGAGTCGAGTGTTGCCTCTTTTGCTCCCTAGATCACAAGGATAGAGTTAGAAATCTGTGATGGTAGGACTCCTCGAAGCTAGCTTAGCTTTTGCACCCTTGGGGTACTACGCTAGATAGAGTTGAGTCTTTTGGGGCTAATGTTGTAATCGTGATAAACTCTTTTGGAGGCATGGTTGGTGAATGCTGTCAGTCTTAATTTAAGGGGAAAAGTGTGGACAATGTGAAATCTTTTATAATTATGCAATATATATTGGTTTTGCTCCTTCACCACGATTGAACCTTGGACCTCAAAAATGTGATATTGAGAATATACATGATTTTTTTCAGATGGCCGGGAGAGCACGTCGTGGACAGAATGAGTGCATTCCTCCACCACCGCCACCACCGCCTACTCTGCAGGAGCTGATGGCTTAGCAGAACGAGATCTTGAGATAGCTAGCTCAGCGTCAGCCACCACCTCAGCACTATGGTGGTGGTGATCATCAGCGTCACCCCGCGGCAGCCACTTACAAGGAGTTCCTCAGTACCCAGCCACCGTTGTTCACCCGGGCAGAGGACCCACTTGATGCTGATGTTTGGCTTAGGGTAGTGGAATCCAAATTCCTACTACTCAATGGAGTTTGTTCAGAGGTGACTAATGTCAGGTTCGCCACCCAGCAGCTTCGCGGACCCGCGCGAACATGGTGGGACCATTTTCTTGCTATGCAGCCAGATAACTGAGAGGTGGAGTGGAGAGAGTTCAAGGCAGCTTTCAGGGGGCACCATATACCAGCAGGCATTATGGATCGAAAGCTCAACGAGTTTCTGGCACTCACCCAGGGAAACCGGACAGTGTTACAGTATGCTCAGGCCTTCAATGACCTGTGCCAGTATGCCGGATATCATGCAGACACGGACGAGAAGAAGAGGGACAGGTTCAGGTGGGGGCTCACCACTAAGCTCCATGACCGTCTCAACACAGTCAGGGCCAACAGCTATAATGAGTTAGTCAACATGGCCATTTCCCAGGAGGACTGTATCACAGCTCGTCAGGCAGAGAAGAAGAGGAAGACCCCTGCGGCAGGACCCTCAGCTCAGCCACAGCGCTTCAGGATTGTGTCTGACACTCAGAACAGGGGACCTCAGCAGCAGCAAGGATGTTGGGTGATTCGACCACAGCAGCAGCAGCAGGCACCCAACCGCACCCAGTTTCCAGCTCAGAGGAGCAATCAACAGCAGCAGCAATATCGTCAGGCCAATGACAACAGGTGTTTCACTTGTGGCACGCCGGACATTATGCCAAGAATTGCCCCAGGAACCAGCAGAGGCAGGGACAGAATGTTAACCAGAACCAAGGCAAGAGGCAGAAGGTGCAAGTGAAGCAAGGCAGGCTGAACTTCACTACCATGGCTGATATTCCAGAGGGAGCACCCGTCATGACTGGTATCTTTTCAGTTTTGAATTATCCTGCTATTATTCTTTTTGATTCGGGTGCATCACACAGTTTTATAAGTGCCAAATTTAGTGCCAAGTGTCAATTACCTTTTCACCACACCGGTGGGGGTGTTACAATTTCAAAACCGGGAGGCAGGGTTGCCACCAATCAAATCAACCAGCAAGTGCCTATAAAATTTGGTAGTCTTGTGATTAGAACCACCCTTCTCATCTTAGGATTGGATAGCGTGGACATCATATTGGGAACGGATTGGTTATCCAGGCATCAGGCAGTATTGGATATTGCAGCAAGGGCCATTGAGATTCACTCCCCTACTTATGGCGAGACTACTTTATATTTGCCTGACCAGGGTTGCACCCGTTCTTGTGCATTCACTCTAATAGAGTCCCCAGTTGAGAGGATCCCAGTAGTCTGTGACTACCCAGATGTCTTTCCTGACGAATTGCCAGGAATGCCACCTGACAGAGACATCGAGTTTGCAATTGAATTGCAGCCTGGGACTGCTCTTATATCCAAGAGACCTTATAGGATGCCTCCAGCGGAATTAGCAGAGTTGAAAAAGCAACTACAAGAGTTGTTGGACAAGGGGTTCATTCGCCCAAGTACTTCACCATGGGGATGTCCGGCCCTATTTGTGAAGAAAAAGGATGAGAGTTTGAGAATGTGTGTTGATTACCGCCCTCTCAATGCGGTGACCATCAAGAACAAATACCCACTGCCCTGCATTGATGTTTTGTTTGATCAGTTGGTGGGAGCCAAGGTATTCTCCAAGATAGACCTTCGCTCAGGCTACCATCAGATCAAGATCCGTGCCAGCGATATTCCAAAGACTGCTTTCTCTACCCGATATGGGCTCTATGAATTTTTGGTGATGTCTTTTGGACTGACCAATGCCCCGGCTTATTTCATGTATCTGATGAACTCAGTATTCATGCCAGAGCTGGTCAAATTTGTCGTGGTTTTAATTGATGATATTCTGGTCTATTCCAAGAATGAAGCCGAGCATACTAAGCATCTGCACATCGTGCTTCAGCGACTACGCGATCATCGTCTTTATGCTAAGTTGTCTAAGTGTGAATTCTGGCTGAGGGAAATTAAATTCTTAGGTCACACAATTTCTCAGGATGGGATATCAGTTGATCCTGAGAAGGTACAAGAAGTAATGGATTGGAAACCTCCTACCACAGTGAGACAGATTCGGAGTTTTCTGGGATTGGCAGGGTATTATCGATGATTCATTCCGGATTTCTCCAGAATTGCCAAGCCAATGACCGAATTGTTGAAGAAGGGAGTCAAGTATGATTGGAGCCAGAAGTGTGAGGATTCATTTCATACACTAAGGCAACACATGACAACAGCACCAGTGCTAGCTCAACCTGATAACACCAAGTCCTTTGAAGTTTATTGCGATGCTTCCGGTACTGGATTGGGATGTGTCTTAATGCAAGACAACAGAGTAATTGCTTATGCCTCCCGAGCACTCAGACCCCATGAGCAGAACTACCCCACACATGATCTGGAGTTAGCAGCTATGGTTCATGCTCTCAAGATATGGAGACATTACCTGATGGGAGCTCACTGTAAAATTTACACTGACCATAATAGCCTCAAATACATTTTCACTCAAGCAGATCTTAATATGAGGCAGAGGAGATGGTTAGAGCTAATCAAGAACTATGATTTGGAGGTGCATTACCATCCTGGTAAAGCCAATGTTGTGGCAGATGCCTTGAGCAGAAAGGCCCAGTGCAATTGTATGAGCATGGATGCAAGAGTCACCACCCTGTGTGATGAGTTGTGCAAGCTGAACCTGGAAGTTGTTTCTTCAGGTGCCTTAACTTATATCTCGGTGGAGCCCACATTACAAGAGCAAATAGTGAGGGCACAAATTGAAGACAAGGGTATTCACGTTATCAAGGAAATGATCAAGCAGAAGGTAGAAAAATACAAATGCTTTCGTCAGGACTGCAAAGGAATTCTCTGGTTTGGAGATCGATTGGTTGTTCCCAAGGACCCTGAACTCAGAAAGAAGATATTGGACGAGGCTCACCTTTCAAAATTCTCCATGCACCCCGGCAGTAATAAGATGTATCATGATCTCAGATCCTTATATTGGTGGACCAGAATGAAGAGGGAAATTGCCAAGTATCTATCCGAGTGTGACACCTGCCAGAGAATCAAAGCCAGTCATTTGAAGGCCGCAGGCCCTTTGCAACCCCTTCCCATACCATCTTGGAAATGGGAGGACATTTGCATGGATTCTATCGTGGGATTGCCCAATACCTCCTGGCACCATGATTCCATTTGGGTCATTGTGGACAAATTGACCAAGACAGCTCATTTCTTGCCGGTACACACCACCCACAGGACGGAGAAGTATGCGGAAATCTACATTGACTGGATAGTTCGTTTGCATGGAATACCACGGACTATAGTATCGAACAGAGGAGCACCGTTCGTGGCACGATTTCGGGAGCAATTACAGGAATCACTTGGGACTCATGTAATAAGAAGCTCAGCTTACCATCCTCAATCAGATGGCCAGACAGAAAGGGTAAATCAGATTTTGGAAGACATGTTGAGGGCATGTGTGCTACATTATGGAAAGGATTGGGACAAGTGTCTTTCATTGGCAGAGTTCTCTTATAATAACAGCTACCAGTCCAGCTTGAAGATGGCACCTTTTGAGGCCTTATATGGGAGAAGGTGTAGGACACCGCTAAATTGGTCACAAGCCGGAGAGAGAGAAATATTTGGACCAGACTTGGTACTTGAAGCAGAGGAAAAGGTCAGAGTTATAAAGAAGAACCTAGAAGCTGCTCAGGCCAGGCAAAAGAGCTATCATGACAAGAGAAGGAAGCCTCTCCAGTTTGAAGTGGGAGACCATGTTTATCTTAAGGTGTCACCCACTAAAGGTGTTCAGAGATTTGGAATCAAGGGTAAGTTAGTTCCTCGCTACATTGGACCCTACGAGATCAAGGAAGCTTGTGGACCAGTAGCATATCAATTGAAGTTGCCACCACACATGTCAGCTATTCATGATGTCTTCCATGTATCTCAGCTGCGAAAATGTGTTCGCTTACCCACTGAAGTGCTACCTGACCCAGAAATTGAGATAGAACCAGACCTGTCCTATCAAGAGTACCCCGTCCAGGTATTGGATAAGAAAGAGAGATCAACGCGGACAAGGTCGATCAGGATGTATAAGGTTCAGTGGAGTCACCATTCAGTAGAAGAAGCTACATGGGAGACTGAGGATTTCCTACGTTCTCGCTTCCCCGACTTTCTGCCCAAAGGAGTCGATATGTAACCCCGAACCCCACCCCCACCTGCCCTTTGAATCTAATTATAAGAAAAACTTAGATGTTTAAGGTAGTATAAGCTCTAAAAATGACTCAAAAAGGGCTTCCTTCTGAAGTTGCAAAGAGGATAACATTCGAAGAACAGTTAACTAGAGAAACTTAAAGAAAAGCAGAAACCACACACCATCACACCTTCATGGCACCCTCCTGAGGACTCTACCTAAAATCTCGGGACATGATTCCTTTAAGGGGGGAGGGCTGTAACACCCCAAGTGTTACCATGGCTATGGAACTTCTATGCACTAATGACTGTCATCACATGTGGAAGAAACTTAAGGAGAAGAGCATAAGAATCTTGGAGACCATGTATTAACCAAGAATGTTAATGAACTAAAAGCATTTCTCAAGCTTTTGTGCACTTACCATCTTGGGCAAGAAGGGAGTAAACCTTGGACCTCTCTTGAACCCCTATCTCCTAAAACCATGGTTGAAGGGGGGAGAGATTAAGCAAATGTGCAAATCATGACCTAACCTTTGGCAAAAGTTAAGTAACATATTAATCAACAAATATAGAGAGGAAACATTGCACAAAGACCCCTTAAGAAACCCCAAATCCATTCTTTAAGTAGAGAAAGAGCTAGAGCTCTCTAATTCTCTCTGAGTCAAAATCTACACCTAATCTAAAGATCCACCGTGTTCACCTTGAAGATTGCACCAAAACCACCTAAGTTCTATACCAAAAATGTGGCATACCACCTAAGGCACCCCCTGGAAAAAGTTGAGACCGATCGCTTGACATTTGACATGTCTTGGCATCATTTTTGTCGCGCAGCGGACAGGGAGACAAGCCAGATTTGGCATCCGCATATCTTCTGACCTAGGGCTTATCTTCCCTTGGAACTCACATACAAGAGATAGCCATAGGTGCCAGGAAGAGGTCTGCGCTGGATTTTTGCCAAGATTTGCACGTATGCGATCTCAGCAAGCTTTTGAACATGGGCAGAAGAACACCTCCACGTGTTCGACGCGCTCTACGCGCGCCAGAGCACGCCCGCGCCCGACCCCGTGCGCCCCGCGCCACGCCAGGCCGCGCCCACGTCCCCTCCTCGCGCCGGCGCCTATAAATCACCCTCAGGCGTCGACCGTACTCCTCCGCGCACGCTCGACCTCACCGGAGCCCGAAACCACCGGCGTTTGCCCCGTGCACGGCGTGCCCGCGGCCACCCGAGCCCCTACCACCGTAGACCGGCCAGCAGAGCCCTTCCCAACCCCGTCCAACCCTTGGAATAGGCTGTGCACGCCTCGGTGAAGCCAGTCCACGGTCGCCGGACTTCGCCCGACCGCCGGTGAACGTAGATCGGGTAATCCTCTGCTCCATTCTTCGATTCCTTGTGCACATAGCCTCTACGTCACCCCGTGGAGCTCATCGTGCCATTTGATTGAACTAGATCACCGTGGTTTAGCCGAAACACCCGCCGCCGACGAGATCACCCGCCTGCGCACGTGGACCGGACGATTCCGGCCACCACCGCCGTCGAGCCGTACCTCGCTGTGACCGCTAGGACCTCCCGGAGCCAACCCCGCCCCTCGCCGGACCTCTCTCGCCGCCGGTAAGCCGCGCCGCCCTTTTCATTTATGCGGGTACTGTTTAAACCTAGGGAGGGACCGCGGGGGAGAAGAAGAAAAGGCTAGGGGGTTTTGCGCATTGTCAGTGACTCAGGGGAATAGTAGCGCAAGGATATAACTGAGAGGATTAGTTTGGAAAGAACCCGAGGACTTCGGTGCAAAGTGGTTTTTTCAGGAAACCATTTATTTAACCTGATTTAATTTCAAACAGAACTTGAATAATTCATATCTTCTGTTTTATTCACCCAAATCAAGTCAAACCAATTTTGCCAGATCTTAAATAATGTAAACTACTTAAGAAAAATAAAAAAACCCCTAAGTGTTACAGAAAACTTTAAGGTTCTGATTTAAATATTGCCAAAAGCTAAATAATAGGAGGAAAAATAGTTGCACTACTAGACTGAGGCTAAGAAAATTTGGAGAAGTACCTAATTACTTCCTAACCTGTTTAAAAATAATAAACCCCTCTGTACACCCAGTTAAGATAGAGTTTACCATTTAAACCCTTTTTAGCCTAAAGTTAAAGAAAATATTAATGAAGGTTTAAATAAGGCATCAGGGAGCACCCATATTTTTGTTAGTCTAACTACTCAGTATAGTTCACTAGAAAAATTTCTTACACTCTAGTTTAGTACAAAATAGTTGGGATACCTTTTATTTTAAGAAAACCAGGAAAACTTAGAAAACACTAGAAAAATAACCCCAAGGAGAAAACACCCCAAACCTTGGGAGAACTAATGTTTTGTTATTATGAACATAGGAAAAATATGAAATTTGTTGGTTGATATTTTTCAAATAACAAGTTAGTTATAAGCACCTTTTTGGCATAAAACTTTAGAAATTCACAACTAAATACCCAGTATGACTTTTTCTGTGATTTTTAACACAAAGGCCTAATATCACCTATGTGTCTGGACAAAAATAAAATTTGGTACAGAAACCTCTATTAAATCATAGCTATAGTGTAAAGTGCCCTTATAAAACTTATCCTTGTTAATTTTGCACAAGTAGTATCTGAATCAATAACCACCTCAAATTTATAGGACAAATTACAGTAACAACTAGTAACCCACTGTAATTTATATAGAATTTTTGGAAGAAGTTAAACCACTATTGTAGTTCAACCCACACTAGAATTCATAATTAGAAATGAAAAAGGGGAAATTGATAATGAAAACTTGTGTCACCCTAACCCAACTAGCAAAACCCTTTTTAATTTGCCCACTGAAATATGTAAGGGAAAAATACCAATCCACTATGCTTATTCACCACAACACCTAAACCTAGAGTGATAAGCATAAACCACTAAAAGCCACGTATGACCAAGAAACCCTAAGTTGCTAACTAACTTAGTTCTTCTTCCTTTAGCATAATGTTGTTAAATCATGCATAATCATAACATGCATATTCTTATTCATTGCATTCGATAGACTGCAACCTCGCTGACGGAGAGTACGTCCTCGTGCCGGAGCAAGGTGTTACTCAGGAGGTAGCCCCGGATCCAGCACCAGAGCCTGCCCTAGAGGATCTGCCTGCCCCAGCTTTCGAAGGCAAGCCCCGGTCTTATGCATAACCGTTTATATATGCTATTTTACTACACTTAATGTTTGTAGGCTTGTAATGTGCACTTAAGTGTAGGAGTTGCTTGAAACCTCTAGTTGCATGAACTTAGGATTCCTTTTTGAGATGGATACTAGTATGCTAGGTCGCGTAGCTGCTATGCTAATCAGGATCTCGGTAGAAGTCAAGTGATTTTTCTAGCACTCGCGCGAGGTCAGGAATTGGTTGTATCCATTTTTATATCGTAATGATGATGGTCTGTGGACAACAGTCCATGGGGATTGGTTGTCTACGAGATGGAAATTGGAATAAGGATTAAGGTGTGGTACCGTGTGTCAAGCATTTGAACGTACTAAGCACATACCGAGAAATATGGTAAATCGGTAAGCCTAGTACCTGAGTGAACCTGCCCGCAGATTGCCCTCCTCACGCGACCTGAGACATGGTCTCCCATTCCGGTTATGGTGGGTACAAGTGCGGTCACTGCACGACGGCAGTCTGGGTCAGTCAGGCATTGTACGCCAAGGCGGTGAGCCCTTTCTGTAGCCAGGGAATCGATGGGGACGGTTGATGTGTGTGGGGACGGAGTGCCTCGCCACGTCGTGTGTTTAGGTTTACATTGCAAGGTTTAAAAACTTGATTCGAATCATCTGCTTCTCGCAGCTAATGAGATTGCTTGATCCATGCTGCTACATTGAGTAACAAGTGGGAATGTGATAAGTTGACACAAGATGTTGATTGCTAAATATGTTTGATACTATGTATGAGTAGATAGTACACATTTAGCCTTAAGAGGGTCACACTTAAACTTGACAAAGCTAAAACTTGATTTACAAACTCAGCTAGTGCTTTTGGGAACCAAACCCCACAGCCAAACAGCTGCATGTCTAGAGGTAGAGGAGTAGACTCCTCACACCGGGGAAGTCTAGCTGAGTATTAGTATACTCAGCCTTGCTTGTGGCATAATTTTACAGGTTCTCTGGAGGACATGGTTGCTGGAGTGACTTGGCCATCCACCTTGCCACCGGGTTGGACAGTCGAGTGGGACCCTGCCTCGGCTGAGGAGGAGCATGAGGAGTGATGGGATAGGCTTCCCCATCTCTCTGTTTATTTATCATTAGTTTTATTTTGCTGCACTTCGAACAATGATGACTACTTTTGTTAAAACTCCGATGATGATGTAATAAGTTTAATACTCTTTAATGTATGGTTTTATGCTTTATTGTATTTGCTCTGTGACTCACCATCGAGTGAGACTGTGGTACTTGATCCTGTCAGTGGCCTCGTCGGACTAGATCCGAGGGATTGACGGGTTTTTCCCATTTAAGTGTGGTCTAGCCTCTAAGGCGGGACTCAGGCACTTAAGTTGGAATAATTTGGGCAGTTCCGCCACAATATGATGGTTATGTCGAACACAGACACACACCCACACTGGAACACCCAAGACTCTGCATCCCCTTGGGGACTTCTTTGGAGTCTTTAAGCTCTGCATCCCCTTAGGAACGACTTTGGAGCTTCTTCACCTTATATTTTGGTGGTATCTAAGCTCTGCATCCGCATAGGAATGACTTTGGAGCTTCTTCACCTTCTATTTTGGTGGAAGTTTTGGCTCTGCATTCCCTTAAGAATGACTCCTAAGCTTCGAAACTTACTCTGTGCTCCCTTAGGAACGACTTTTGTAGCTTCGGAACTTACTTTGCGCTCCCTTAGGAACGACTTTTGTAGCTTCAGAACTTACTCCGCTCCCTTAGGAACGACTTTTGTAGCTTCGGAACTTTGCTCCGCTCCCTTAGGAACAACTTTTGTAACTTCGTATGTTGTTAGGAATGCGGATCTTACTCGTTGATACTGGCACAATTATTACATGAAATTAAAATTCAATCCTCTGTGGCTTGTTTTTCATACAAAAAATAAAATGGCAGGAAAGATAAAGATACACCAAGAGTAGGTTATTTTCTTAATAGATGTGCTTGGATTTAGGCACAGTGCTGTTAATTGTGCGAGCTTCGGACTCCTCCTGAAAGTCGTGCTGCTGTTGAGCGTGCTGATGCCCTTCAGGCTGCTTGCTTTGGGTCTGCGGTGGCGGTGGTGGTGGTGGTGGTGGTGGTGGAAGCTGAGCCCAGGAAGCTTGAGAATGGGTTACCGAAGAAATAGAGGCAATAGGCTGTTGATTGCCTACATACTCTGGGACATAGGGAGGATAGCATGAAGCAGTGTGTAGGACCTGCCTCGACTAATTCTGCCGTGCCTCAGCTTCAGCAATCTCCTTCTGCTTTTGAATTGTGACTTGGCACGTTCTTGTGGTGTGGCCCTTGTCTTCACCGTAGAATAAGCAGTATAGTCTTCTAGGCTGATCTCGGCATCTTCCTCCGAAGTTTCTGCCACCTCTACACCTTGGGGCTGGTGGCCTGAAGGAGCTTTGTTGTGGCCCTGAAGATTGAGAGTTATGTTGTTGCCTTTGAGACTGACCTCCTCTGTCATCACTTGGGTTAGAATTATGAATCGATCTGACATGCCTAGGGTGAATTCTTCCTTCGAAGCCCCTGGTCATCTTAGAAAACCTGTATGCTTCTTCCCTTCTTTGGCGAAAATCATTATCAGCCCGGATGTATTCATCCATTTTCTGAAGAAGCTTCTCCAGGGTTTGTGGGGGTTTCTTGGCACAATACTGAGTCATAGGTCCTGGCCGAAGCCCCTTGATCATGGCCTCAATGGCAATTTCATTGGGCACTATAGGCGCTTGTGCTCTTAGACGCAGGAACCTTCGGACATAGGCCTGAAGATACTCCTCATGGTCTTGCGTGCACTGAAATAAAGCTTGGGCAGTGACTTGCTTCGTTTGAAAGCCTTGGAAGCTAGTGATTAACATGTCCTTGAGCTTCTGCCATGATGTGATTGTCCTTGGCCTGAGAGACGAATACCAAGTTTGAGCAACACTTTTGACTGCCATGACGAAGGATTTGGCCATGACTGCAGTATTGCCCCATATGAAGATATGGTAGCCTCGTAGCTCATTACGAACTACATCGGGTCTGAGTGCCCATCATACATAGGAAGCTGGGGTGTCTTGTATGATGGGGGCCATGGGGTAGCCTGCAACTCTTCTGCTAGAGGAGAAGCATCATCAAAAGCAAAATTACCATGATGGAAATCATCATACCTGTCACACCCGGTTTTAAGGAATAAAGCTAGGTGCATCTCATACATGCGCCAAAGAAGACAACACATATAATAACAGAGTGTATAGAGATAAATGTCACAATAATCACAGTACTTATTACATAGCGGAAGACTTACAAAAATAAAAGATAAATGTAACAGGATCTAAAATCCATCCATGGAGCCAGAAAGTCAACTGGAGACGCCACCTAGATCGAATCGAACTCCTCGCTGTGGCTCCACTTGAACCACCTGTTCTTCTCCTGTGGGGGGTGTGAGACAGCAAGGGTGAGCTCACACACGTTCATCGCTCAACAAGTTGTGGGGAATAATGTGGCATGAACTCACCAAAGGTGGGAGTTCATGTGATGTGTAAAGCTAATCAACAATAGGGGTTAAAGCTGAGCATTGCTTTTAATAAGTTGGATAAATTTTATTAGCAATTACTAAATGTAAGCAAATACAAAAACCATAATAAATAATAGAACAAAATTAATAAATAATACCATGCAAATGCAAATGACAAATTGAGTTTTAATTCTATAGATTAATCATGTGAGGGTCCGAGCTGCTCATGACCGTGAGCATGGCTAGTATACCAGTTTTACACACTGCAGAGGTTGCGCATCTTTACCCACAAGCCGTGTTACCCATCTGCCAAGGGGTCATGAATCCCATACACCTCTACCATGGAAGCGTGGCAGGGTTACACTACGAGGCCTTTACAAAGTTCCACTAGCTTCAGAAAACCCGCTATAATTTATAGGAAGCTCCAGTGCTAGAATCCCTCGCCTGACCGCCATCGCAGCAAAATCAACTCAAGGACCTCCCTACACTGACCACTCCCCTACTGCCCTTGCCCCTTTCGGGTAAGGTAGTCATCCACTAGCTTTCCTAGTTAATCAGCCAAGGGCGTCCCATTAAACCCTTGTGGTAGCACTGTTTTCCTGGGTGGTCGTTCCATGTTCCCATTAAAATAATGATCTTATCATGAACATAAATAACATAACAGAATAATAGGAACATGGATATAATGAAATATTAACCCGAAACCACATAATGCAATAGCATAACTACCCAAGTGAATCAGGGGTAAACAAGGTAACAGGATAAACATACTAGGGTGACCTATTGGGTCCCATCAAAATTAAACCTATGCATTGAATAGTGATAATAAGGAATATTATTGGGTAACAAAAGTGGATCAAAGGCACAACTTGCCTGGCACTTGAGATTCCAATTACCAGGGTGATTCTTCAAATCCTCGAATCCTCGCGCTAGTCATAGCAATACAAACAAACATGGTATAGATAAAATTAACATCACACCAAACATAAGAACAACTGCATAATAATAATCTACGCGTTGCTACGAGAACGCGGAATCGAGAACTACTAAGATCGGAGTAGTGGTCAAGTTATAAGGTGACTAAGTGATTAACACTAGGTTCTGTGTTTATTTTATAATTCCAGAGAAAAGATAACCTAAAGTAGTAATTAATTCAACTTTAATCTGAATTATAAATTGACCTTAGATCATATTTTAGTAGATTATAATGGTAAGTAGATAACAGGACTAACCATCAATAGTTAAATAAAGACCTAGTTATAAAAGAATGATACATGGTCTAATCAATATTGTTACTGAGTAGTAAATATTTATACGAGACTAACACAACTTGAACGAATCAAATCGGAGTTAAAACAGAGGAGTTATGAATTTCCTAAGGTTTTATACATTTGATACAAGATTACTTAGGATATAGATTTTAATGTGAATTTCATGTCAAAACAGAGGTACTATGTGATAAACAACAATATTATAGAATTATAGAAATTGGAATGGATTGGTTTGGACATAATATGAATTTTCTATGAATTAAACAAATTCTAGCATTTATTTTAGCATTAATAATCATTTTCTACTTATTTTTACTGAATTTCATAATTCTCTGGACTGGGCACAAGATAACCAGAGAACATAGGGACCTCTACGCAAGAATCTCTAAGACACAGAGCACCCCAGATGAGGATGGCGGGTTGGTTTTGGAAAAGTGGAGGGTCTCTTGAGTAAAAAGACTACGACGAAGGGGTATCGTGGAATCAAGACCGTTGGATCAACGTTTGATGGCTCAGATTAGATCACCGCACTACGCAAATCTTTACATAATATAGATCGCAGGATTACGATCCAATGGCCAACATCCCACGATCCCGAGATCCAACCCTAACCCTCCGATCACGATCCTACTGTCGAGATGGATTAAACGAAGGGATACGCGCGTCGTCTAATCACTGCCCTTCTCCATGAATCTGACGGTCATCGATCTGTCATCTTCCTTCCAGTGAACTGTGGCAACGCTGACCGCACAACAGCGGCGACCGTCGTCGGTGACAGCAGAGCAGCCCCCCTGGTGCACCCAACACCAGGACGATCCCTGCTACACGCGCGGGATATGAAGGCGATACTAGGGAGGGCAACTCACCAGCCATGATGACCCCGACACAACAGACTCCGAGAGGCGTGGTCCGACCGCCGCCCGTGAGCTCCGGTGAGGAAATGGCGGCACCCAGGTGCTTCCCCATACCTCCAACTACCACCAGAGGGCTCGTGTCGGGTTGGTGATGCCCCATAGCCGTCTTCCCAACATCGGTTGGTCCCGCCAGCCACGATCCATGGTGGCGGTGGCAGATCTTCTTCTTTTCCCGCGAGCTTGATCCATGGCGGCTAGGTTCTTAGCGCACAGCAGAGGGGAAAGGTGCTGGTCAAAGCTGACGCAAACGCCTGGGTCTTATAGCCCAATGGTCGGGCATCCGAACGGAACCGGGGAGATTGCGGAGGTGGTTTCGCCCGCGCGTTCGCGGAGCAGAGCACGTTCTATTACAGGGGAGAAGAAGTAGCTGACCGGAGGGCCCCACAGTTCAGTGAGACGTCCGAGCGTGCGAGAGCGCGTACGCCACGGCTGGCGCGGGGAATATGGGCTGACCACCGGGCCCCATTCATCAATGACCGCCTCGTGCGCGTACTGAGGAGGAGCAAACATGAAGGAAACCAGATGTGGCGTGGCGGCTAGGGTTTGGGACAGTTGGGCCACGCGCGTCAAGTAGTGGGCCGGGGTAAACGGCCGGAGTGGAGAGCAGGAAAGAAGAGATGGGCCGATTTGGCGCCCCCAGGCCCGATTAAGCCCCATTTCCCTTTCTTTTTTGTTCTTTTTACTTTTTATTTGAATTTCAGTTTTGAAATTGATTTCAAATTTGTTTGTGGGCATTACCCCCAAATTGAGTGCACAATTAAAAATAGTGGCCTAAGTAATTATGATTATTTATATTTATATATATATATATTTCTTTTATTTATAATGTATATTCCTTTTTCTTGTCTTCCCTTTTCTGTTTCATTTTTTCAGTTTTTTTTCTACTTAATCTTTTCTCATGACTTAAAATGCAAGGATCCACCATGAAATACATCTTTCTGTATTTATTTATTCGTTATTTGACTCCCTTCACTAAATATGTACCAATATAAGAAATTCAAATAATCACCAAGGGTTCCAAAATCCCGAAACATCCTCTTATAAATATGTTTAATTAATTATTTTATCATTTTTCTTTTATACCAATTTTGGGCCTTACAAATCCTACCGCCCTTAACAAAAATCTCATCCTTGAGATTTGTAGGGAAAGGGTATATAATCATGTTATCTCAAAACATATGCACAAACAAAATCTCAGCATGATGCATACTTTATTAGCAACACATGGGGTCAATTAGACCCTATTATTCCTCCTAAAATAGTGTTATATCATCTACTAACTAAAGTAACATTTAGGTCTTACAAATAGTAGTAGATATATATATTTATGTAGCTTTATGGAGCTGGTGGTGGTGGTGGAGGTAGTGGAAGACTGGGAGAGCATAGGTATCCAGCTACTATTTATGTGGGATATAAACTGAACAGGTTGAGGTAAGAAAGATTATGGCAAGGAAAAGACTTTATCCAAAATGTTTAAGTCCTGATTCATCTTGAGATTCGCTTTGACTATTATATCCTTCCTTGTCAATGCCGATCTTTTCTTCTCTAGTCTTGGTCTCATTAATTCTAGGTTAGTGTATATCATCAGGGTTGGGGAAGTATGGTTAAGATAGATATGGAGGAAATAGACTATACGATGTAGGTCAAAATCTTGTTTGATGTTTGGTGGGGATAGATAGATTATACAATCCATCATGACTCTAAGGTTGGGTTAACTCTTATGCTCATGGTTAAGTTGGTCTAATGCACTAATTTAGATTTAAGTGCATGAGTGGAGAATAAGGTTTATAGGAGTTGGATCTAGTTTATTTCACTAGTGCTGACTTGTTAAATGGCTCTCATTAGATTCTATTTAAGAATACCATTTAGTTGAGCATATCATGTTAACTTTATTTTTATGAAATTCTAGTATATATATACATATATATTTTTTTAAGTGGAACTTCCAATTAGTAATTTTTTATACACCTAAAATTCTTCATGCATTAGCAGGTGTGGCATAGAAAATAAGGGTACATCATGTTTTAGCTATTTGGTGAGTGTGGAGCAGATTTGGGGTGGAAGGAAGTTAGGTAAGGAAGACTTTTATTCCAGGTGGTGAATCTTGATTCATCTGAAGATCTGTTTCTACTCATATCCTTCATCGTCGAGGTTAACCTTCTTCTTGGGTCTGATTTAGGGACCATCAGTTGTGGTATTATATGCCATTATCTAAGTTGGGATAACCATTGCGGTTACATGGGATAGGTAGATTAAAAAGAGTTTTGCTTTCTTGGATAAATGGGTTGGGCAACCTATAACAGAGGCTAGGTCGTGGTTTTACGGACGAGTTGGTTTAAGACACCAAATTTAGGTCTAGAATCCATTCGTATGAAGATGGTTTAGTTAGTACTTGTAACATAGATTAGACCATATTAGATTAGGTAGGGTCTTGATTAGATTGGATATAACTTGATTAAACTTAGTTTAAGTTAGATAGATCTACCAGGGTAGAATATGTATATGTGTTAGAATCCTTTGAGATAGGATGAATTATATAGCGTAGGTAGGTCAGAATCTCTGTCGTTTAAACAGAGGGGTTATGCAACTACCGAATGGTTAATTTAGTTGCGTATGGTTAGGTAGTTATATGTGGTCTAGTTAATCTAGGGCACCAATTTAGGTTAAAACATGCTTATATAAGTAGGGTCCAGTCTATTTTCCCAGTATTATCTATCATGTTTGTCCATTTGATTAGATCTGATCAAATTAGATGGGGTCAGAATTAAATTGGTGTAATCACATTAGACTAGATAAAATTTATTTCGGAATAGATCGTGTTTGTTACAATGAGATAAGCAAAGTGGTTGGGATAAGTATGCTTGTTAGGACAAGATGAGCCTTTAAGAATAAGATAGTCTTTTGAGATTAGTTAGATCTATTAAGATAAGAGAGAACCTTTCAAGATAAGATGGATCTATTATGATAAGAAAGAATCTTTTAAGATAAGAGAGAATCTTTTGAGGTAAGAGGAACCTATACATAACATATATATTTTTAATGGAGGCTAATCTAAGTTGTTTAGTTATCTCATAAATTTTATTTATTTATTTTTATGCCTTTATGTATATGTAATTGTGGACATTACTCCACAACCTATCACACTCAATCAAAGATCCAAATCCGACAAATATCATAAGAACAAACACTCAAGCTTATAGATACCTATAAAAAAATAGTTTTGTTTTTGTTCCTAAGAGGTCTCCTATTCCTAAAGTCACCTTAGGCACAGGATTTCAAAGTGTGAAATCCACCTTTGTCTTTAGAAGGAACAGGTAAGAATAATCAGAGTAAAGCTGAAATAGATGAGAAAAGATTAAGACAAGTTTAGAAAAGAATCAGAGTAGCAAAGGTAAGGTTAATCAGAGTAGAATAGTAGGAGGTGAGACAGGATCAAGATAAGTATAGAAAGAACCAGAGTGAGGTAAGTAGGTTAGGGTTTGTCCATTTCTATCTAGGTTTCGTCCTACAATCAAAACTTGCCTTTGATACCACTTCTGTCACACCCGGTTTTAAGGAACAAAGCCGGGTGCATCTCATACATGTGCCAAAGAAGACAACTCATATAATAACAGAGTGTATAGAGATAAATGTCACAATAATCAGAGTACTTATTACATAGCGGAAGACTTACAAAAATAAAAGATAAATATAACAGGATCTAAAATCCATCCTTGGCGCCAGAAAGTCAACTGGGAGACGCCACCTAGATCGAATTGAACTCCTCGTTGTGGCTCCACTTGAACCACCTATTCTTCACCTGTGGGGGGGTGTGAGACAGCAAGGCTGAGCTCACACACGTTCATCGCTCAACAAGTTGTGGGGAATAATGTTGTATGAACTCACCAAAGGTGGGAGTTCATGTGATGTGTAAAGCTGATCAACAATAGGGGTTAAAGCTGAGCATTGCTTTTATTAAGTTGGTCAAATTTTATTAGCAATTACTAAATGTAAGTAAATACCAAACCATAATAAATAATAGAACAAAATTAATAAATAATCCCATGCAAATGCAAATGACAAATTGAGTTTTAATTCCATAGATTAATCATGTGAGGGTCCGAGCTGCTCATGACTGTGAGCACGGCTAGTATACCAGTTTTACACTCTGCAGAGGTTGTGCAACTTTACCCACAAGCCGTGTTACCCATCTGCCAAGGGGTCATGAATCCCATACACCTCTACCAAGGAAGCGATGCAGGGTAACACTACGAGGCCTTTACAAAGTTCCACTAGCTTCAGAAAACCCACTACAGTTTATAGGAAGCTCCAGTGCAGGAATCCCTCGCCTGACCGCCATCGCAGCAAAATCAACCCAAGGACCTCCCTACACTTACCACTCCCCTAATGCCCTTGCCCCTTTCGGGTAAGGTAGTCATCCACTAGCTTTCCTAGTTAATCAGCCAAGGGCGTCCCATTAAACCTTTGTGGTAGCATTATTTTCCTACGTGGTCGCTCCATGTTCCCATTAACGTAATGATCTTATCATGAACATAAATAACATAACAGAATAATAGGAACATGGATATAATGAAATATTAACTCGAAACCACATAATGCAATAACATAACTACCCAAGTGAATCAGGGGTAAACAAGCTAAACATGATAAACATACTAGGGTGACCTATTGGGTCCCATCAAAATTAAACCTATGCATTCAATAGTGATAATAAGGAATATTATTGCATAACAAAAGTGGATCAAGGGCACAACTTGCTTGGCACTTGAGATTCTAGTTACCAGGGTGATTCTTCAGATCCTCGAAACCTCGCGCTAGTCGTAGCAATACAAACAAACATGGTATAGATAAAATTAACATCACACAAAACATAAGAACAACTGCATAATAATAATCTATGCGTTGCTATGAGATCGCGGAGTCGAGAACTACTAAGATCGGAGTAGTGGTCATCAAGTTATGAGGTGACTAAGTGATTAACACTAGGTTCTATGTTTATTTTATAATTCCAGAGAAAAGATAACCTAAAGTAGTAATTAATTCAACTTTAATCTAAATTATAAATTGACCTTAGATCATATTTTAGTAGATTATAATGGTAAGTAGATAAAAGGACTAACCAACAATAGTTAAATAAACACCTAGTTATAAAAGAATGATACATGGTCTAATCAATATTGTTACTGTGTAGTAAATATTTATACGAGACTAACGCAACTTGAACGGATCAAATCAGAGTTAAAATAGAGGAGTTATGAATTTCCTAAGGTTTTATCCATTTGATACAAGATTACTTAGGATATAGATTTTAATGTGAATTTCATGTCAAAACAGAGGTACTATGTGATAAACAATAATATTATAGAATTATACAAATTGGATTGGATTGATTTGGACTTAATATGAATTTTCTATGAATTAAACAAATTCTAGCATTTATTTTTGCATTTATAATCATTTTCTAATTATTTTTACTGAATTTCATAATTCTCTGGACTGGGCACAAGATAACCAGAGAACACAGGGACCTCTGCGCAAGAATCTCTAAAACATAGAGCACCCCAGATGAGGATGGCGGGTTGGTTTTGGAAAAGTGGAGGGTCTCTTGAGTAAAAAGACTACGGCGAAGGGGTATCCTGGAATCAAGACCGTTGGATCAACGTTTGATGGCTTAGATTAGATCACCGCACTACACAAACCGGTACATAATACAGATGGCGGGATTACGATCCAACGGCCAACATCCCACGATCCTGAGATCCGACCCTAACCCTCCGATCACGATCCTACTGCCGAGATGGATTTAACGAAGGGAAACGCACGTCGTCTAATCACTGCCCTTCTCCACGAATCTGACGGTCACCGATCTGTCATCTTCCTTCCAGTGAACCGCGGCAATGCTGACCGCACAACGGCGGCGACCGTCGTCGGTGACAGCAGACCATCCCCCCTGGTGCACCCAACACCAGGACAATCCCCGCTACACGCGAGGGATATGAAGGCGATACTAGGGAGGGCAACTCACCAGCCATGATGACCCTGACGCGACAGACTCCGAGAGACACGGTCCGACCGCCGCCAGCGAGCTCCTGTGAGGAATTGGCGGCACCCAGGTGCTTCCCCATACCTCCAACTACCACCAGAGGGCTCGCGCCGGGTTGGTGATGCCCCATAGCCATCTTCCCCACATCTGTTGGTCCCGCCAGCCACGATCCATGGTGGCAGTGGCAGATCTTCTTTTCCCGCGAGCTTGATCCATGGCGGCTGGGTTCTGGGCGCACAGTAGAGGGGAAAGGTGCAAGTCAAAGCTTACGCGAACGCCTGGGTCTTATAGCCCAATGGTCGGGCATCCGAATGGAACCGGGGAGATCACGGAGGTGGTTTCGTCTGCGCGTTCGAGGAGCTGAGCACGTTCTGTTATAGGGGAGAAGAAGTAGCTGACTAGAGGGCCCCACGGTTTAGTGAGACGTCAGAGCGTGCGAGAGCGCGTAGGCCGCGGCTGACGCGGGGAACGTGGGCTAACCACCGGGACCCGTTCATTAGTGGCCGCCGCGCGCGCGTACTGAGGAGGGGCAAACGCGAAGGAAACCAGAGGTGGCGTGGTGGCTAGGGTTTGGGACAGTTGGGCCGCGTGCGTCAAGTAGTGGGCTGGGGTAAACGACCGGAGTGGAGAGAAGG